>OX381701.1:2500-1392381 GCA_947462355.1 Caradrina kadenii
CTAACCTAACCTAACCTAACCTAACCTAACCTAACCTAACCTAACCTAACCTAACCTAACCTAACCTAACCTAACCTAACCTAACCTAACCTAACCTAACCTAACCTAACCTAACCTAACCTAACCTAACCTAACCTAACCTAACCTAACCTAACCTAACCTAACCTAACCTAACCTAACCTAACCTAACCTAACCTAACCTAACCTAACCTAACCTAACCTAACCTAACCTAACCTAACCTAACCTAACCTAACCTAACCTAACCTAACCTAACCTAACCTAACCTAACCTAACCTAACCTAACCTAACCTAACCTAACCTAACCTAACCTAACCTAACCTAACCTAACCTAACCTAACCTAACCTAACCTAACCTAACCTAACCTAACCTAACCTAACCTAACCTAACCTAACCTAACCTAACCTAACCTAACCTAACCTAACCTAACCTAACCTAACCTAACCTAACCTAACCTAACCTAACCTAACCTAACCTAACCTAACCTAACCTAACCTAACCTAACCTAACCTAACCTAACCTAACCTAACCTAACCTAACCTAACCTAACCTAACCTAACCTAACCTAACCTAACCTAACCTAACCTAACCTAACCTAACCTAACCTAACCTAACCTAACCTAACCTAACCTAACCTAACCTAACCTAACCTAACCTAACCTAACCTAACCTAACCTAACCTAACCTAACCTAACCTAACCTAACCTAACCTAACCTAACCTAACCTAACCTAACCTAACCTAACCTAACCTAACCTAACCTAACCTAACCTAACCTAACCTAACCTAACCTAACCTAACCTAACCTAACCTAACCTAACCTAACCTAACCTAACCTAACCTAACCTAACCTAACCTAACCTAACCTAACCTAACCTAACCTAACCTAACCTAACCTAACCTAACCTAACCTAACCTAACCTAACCTAACCTAACCTAACCTAACCTAACCTAACCTAACCTAACCTAACCTAACCTAACCTAACCTAACCTAACCTAACCTAACCTAACCTAACCTAACCTAACCTAACCTAACCTAACCTAACCTAACCTAACCTAACCTAACCTAACCTAACCTAACCTAACCTAACCTAACCTAACCTAACCTAACCTAACCTAACCTAACCTAACCTAACCTAACCTAACCTAACCTAACCTAACCTAACCTAACCTAACCTAACCTAACCTAACCTAACCTAACCTAACCTAACCTAACCTAACCTAACCTAACCTAACCTAACCTAACCTAACCTAACCTAACCTAACCTAACCTAACCTAACCTAACCTAACCTAACCTAACCTAACCTAACCTAACCTAACCTAACCTAACCTAACCTAACCTAACCTAACCTAACCTAACCTAACCTAACCTAACCTAACCTAACCTAACCTAACCTAACCTAACCTAACCTAACCTAACCTAACCTAACCTAACCTAACCTAACCTAACCTAACCTAACCTAACCTAACCTAACCTAACCTAACCTAACCTAACCTAACCTAACCTAACCTAACCTAACCTAACCTAACCTAACCTAACCTAACCTAACCTAACCTAACCTAACCTAACCTAACCTAACCTAACCTAACCTAACCTAACCTAACCTAACCTAACCTAACCTAACCTAACCTAACCTAACCTAACCTAACCTAACCTAACCTAACCTAACCTAACCTAACCTAACCTAACCTAACCTAACCTAACCTAACCTAACCTAACCTAACCTAACCTAACCTAACCTAACCTAACCTAACCTAACCTAACCTAACCTAACCTAACCTAACCTAACCTAACCTAACCTAACCTAACCTAACCTAACCTAACCTAACCTAACCTAACCTAACCTAACCTAACCTAACCTAACCTAACCTAACCTAACCTAACCTAACCTAACCTAACCTAACCTAACCTAACCTAACCTAACCTAACCTAACCTAACCTAACCTAACCTAACCTAACCTAACCTAACCTAACCTAACCTAACCTAACCTAACCTAACCTAACCTAACCTAACCTAACCTAACCTAACCTAACCTAACCTAACCTAACCTAACCTAACCTAACCTAACCTAACCTAACCTAACCTAACCTAACCTAACCTAACCTAACCTAACCTAACCTAACCTAACCTAACCTAACCTAACCTAACCTAACCTAACCTAACCTAACCTAACCTAACCTAACCTAACCTAACCTAACCTAACCTAACCTAACCTAACCTAACCTAACCTAACCTAACCTAACCTAACCTAACCTAACCTAACCTAACCTAACCTAACCTAACCTAACCTAACCTAACCTAACCTAACCTAACCTAACCTAACCTAACCTAACCTAACCTAACCTAACCTAACCTAACCTAACCTAACCTAACCTAACCTAACCTAACCTAACCTAACCTAACCTAACCTAACCTAACCTAACCTAACCTAACCTAACCTAACCTAACCTAACCTAACCTAACCTAACCTAACCTAACCTAACCTAACCTAACCTAACCTAACCTAACCTAACCTAACCTAACCTAACCTAACCTAACCTAACCTAACCTAACCTAACCTAACCTAACCTAACCTAACCTAACCTAACCTAACCTAACCTAACCTAACCTAACCTAACCTAACCTAACCTAACCTAACCTAACCTAACCTAACCTAACCTAACCTAACCTAACCTAACCTAACCTAACCTAACCTAACCTAACCTAACCTAACCTAACCTAACCTAACCTAACCTAACCTAACCTAACCTAACCTAACCTAACCTAACCTAACCTAACCTAACCTAACCTAACCTAACCTAACCTAACCTAACCTAACCTAACCTAACCTAACCTAACCTAACCTAACCTAACCTAACCTAACCTAACCTAACCTAACCTAACCTAACCTAACCTAACCTAACCTAACCTAACCTAACCTAACCTAACCTAACCTAACCTAACCTAACCTAACCTAACCTAACCTAACCTAACCTAACCTAACCTAACCTAACCTAACCTAACCTAACCTAACCTAACCTAACCTAACCTAACCTAACCTAACCTAACCTAACCTAACCTAACCTAACCTAACCTAACCTAACCTAACCTAACCTAACCTAACCTAACCTAACCTAACCTAACCTAACCTAACCTAACCTAACCTAACCTAACCTAACCTAACCTAACCTAACCTAACCTAACCTAACCTAACCTAACCTAACCTAACCTAACCTAACCTAACCTAACCTAACCTAACCTAACCTAACCTAACCTAACCTAACCTAACCTAACCTAACCTAACCTAACCTAACCTAACCTAACCTAACCTAACCTAACCTAACCTAACCTAACCTAACCTAACCTAACCTAACCTAACCTAACCTAACCTAACCTAACCTAACCTAACCTAACCTAACCTAACCTAACCTAACCTAACCTAACCTAACCTAACCTAACCTAACCTAACCTAACCTAACCTAACCTAACCTAACCTAACCTAACCTAACCTAACCTAACCTAACCTAACCTAACCTAACCTAACCTAACCTAACCTAACCTAACCTAACCTAACCTAACCTAACCTAACCTAACCTAACCTAACCTAACCTAACCTAACCTAACCTGAGCGAACCTAACCTGAGCGAACCTAACCTGAGCGAACCTAACCTGAGCGAACCTAACCTGAGCGAACCTAACCTGAGCGAACCTAACCTGAGCGAACCTAACCTGAGCGAACCTAACCTGAGCGAACCTAACCTGAGCGAACCTAACCTGAGCGAACCTAACCTGAGCGAACCTAACCTGAGCGAACCTAACCTGAGCGAACCTAACCTGAGCGAACCTAACCTGAGCGAACCTAACCTGAGCGAACCTAACCTGAGCGAACCTAACCTGAGCGAACCTAACCTGAGCGAACCTAACCTGAGCGAACCTAACCTGAGCGAACCTAACCTGAGCGAACCTAACCTGAGCGAACCTAACCTGAGCGAACCTAACCTGAGCGAACCTAACCTGAGCGAACCTAACCTGAGCGAACCTAACCTGAGCGAACCTAACCTGAGCGAACCTAACCTGAGCGAACCTAACCTGAGCGAACCTAACCTGAGCGAACCTAACCTGAGCGAACCTAACCTGAGCGAACCTAACCTGAGCAAGTGTTTTACACCCTTATAATCAAGGTAACATAGTAGTGTGATACATCCCTGGACGCGGCTCCGCGAGCCCTGCACGCCTGTGTGAAAATATTTTTGAAACCTTTAAAGGGAAAATTTTTATTAAAGAAAAACACTTTTCCAAATTCTCACAAACTTTAAAATTTAATAACTTTGTCATTTCAAGTCTCGCAATAACCCTAGGGACGCCGCTGGACGCGCCTGAAGTTGCTCCACCCGAGTCCTGAAACAGAAAAAGGAATACATTTAGTCATTTTTAAATTAAACAGTTTTTATTCAATTTTTTCAAAATTTTTACCATTTTTGCCCATTCCCTGGCTAATAACTCCCGTTCCAGTCGCGCGAACGGGTCGAAACCTTCACACCAGACGGGACTCCGCGCAGGCAACGCGTGTGCACCCTCATAACAGAGCCGCCCATACAAAAATTGACCACCCGACAGTGAAAAACTGTCCAAACTGTTAGGAATCGTGCCCACCCATGCCCGCCCTTAAATTAATTTATATATAAGGAAGTTTTATTAGCCTTTGACCGTGCACGCTGTCGTGCACACTGACTCACACGCCCCTATACAGCGTGTGATAACCACTTTACAGTTATCCACTTATCTACTTTTACTTTGACATTTTTATTTCTTATTTATATCTCTCTTATCTGTTGCCCTCTATTTTCTCTCTCCACCATGCTCCTCTCCAGAACGCCCGCCAAAAAGACCCCCGCGAGTCCCGGTGTCTCTCCATCGGCCGAAGACAAGGTCCCTTCCCCCATAAACCAGGCCTCAAAAGTGAGGCGAAGCATCGGCGAGTGGGAGAGCGTAAAGGCGGCGTTAAACCAGCCCCCTCCACCAGCGACCGCCCAGCCACCTAAGAAGGCGGCGCCGGTCGCGGCGGCCCTCTCGCAGCCCGCTAGAAAGACTGCGCAATCAACAGACTGCAAAGTCGTGTTGCGCAGAACATCCGCCGGGGCGGCGGGAGGATCGCCGGGATCGAGTCAAAAACCCACCGACCGAGTCACCGAGGCACGGAACTGCCTGGTCCGCGCGAAATCACTCCTGGGTGACTCGCGCAATCTGAGGACCGATATAAAGGCCGGTATCACCCAAGCAGTGGACCGGCTCTTCCAACTGGTGAAGGAAGAGGCGGCGGCCGTCACTATGGCAAGAGGGGTGGGGACTGATGTGGAGCCCAGCAAAGCAACTCCGCCCCCGGAGACCCCTCCAGCGATCGACTCATTGCTCTCCTCACTAGCGGAGCATAGCGCGTTGGTGAAGGAGAGCGGCGAAGAAATGAGGAGACTCAAGGAGGCGATGGAGAGACAACGGAGCTCCATAGAAAAGACTGCAACCTATGCGAGTGCAGCGGCGACCGGAAAGCACTATGTGCCGCCGCCGCCGCTGCACTCGCTTATAGTGAGCTCAGACGACGGCAACGACACCAGCAGTGCCGTCGTCGACAAAATACGGATCGCGGTGGACGCAAAGCAGACGGGCATTCGGGTCGACAAGGTCCGAAAGACCAAAGACCAGAAGGTGGTCATAGGGTGTCAGACCCGTTGTGAGCTAGAGATGGTAAAGAACAGGCTGGGGGGCTCGACGGTAGGTCTGAGGGTAGCCGAGGCGGTGAACAGGGATCCCCTGGTGATGCTGGCAGACGTGTTGTCCTACAACACAGACGACGATGTCGCCAGGGCGATCCTGAAACAGAACCAGCATCTCCTCGGCGAGCTGAAGAAAGACGAAGTGAGAGTCGCCGTAAAATACCGGAAGCGAGCACGGAACCCACACGAGTGCCATGTGGTCGTGCAGGTCTCCCCCCCGGTGTGGCAGATCCTAACCAGGGCAGGACGTGCACACATTGACCTGCAAAGGGTGAGGGTGTATGACCAGACCCCCCTTGTGCAGTGCACGAAATGCCTTGGCTTTGGCCATGGACGGAAACACTGCACCGGGAAGGACGATCTCTGCTCGCATTGCGGCGACTCTCATCTGAGAGCGGAATGCCGGTCGCACCTAGCTGGGGAGCCCCCCAGATGCTGCAATTGCCTCAAAGCGGGCCTTGACAACCTGGCTCACAACGGGTTCAGCCTCGAATGTCCGTTACGCAAACGGTGGGACGCAATAGCGCGATCCACCGTTGCGTATTGCTAAAGGCGCCACCGCAAAAAGCGTGGCAGCAACTCCCCTCCGAGAGAAAACCGTGACGAGCATGCAGGCACCAAATGTTGGCGACGCCCCGACCTTCGGGACGGACGTCCTCGACCTGGTGGAAAGTTGGGACATAGATCGGGGAATGATCGAGTCGGACCACGGCGGCAAAACCTTCAACGTAAAGCTGCAGGAAGGTGGGCAAACATACACACATCGGACGACGACGCTGTTCATCACAAATACAGCAAACTGGAGCCAGTTTCGTGAGAAACTGGTCCAGCTTAACGCATCTTATCACAGCAGCCCGTCGGACGTAACACCAATCAGTAACACTTATCAATTTGCAACCACTATAGACACACACACAAACAACACATACATAACATGCACTAAACACACACCACAAATCAAAACACACACAAAGCCCACCATGCCGCGGTGGTCCGAGGTGCTAGCTTCACCGAAGAGAGAAGTTTCCGCCAGGAAGAGACAAGCGCGATGCGCGACGCCTCCCGAGTCGGCCGGGGTGGTGAACAGGTGCCTGCATAGCAGGGCCAAACATCACACCAAAGTCGCTGATGCGCGGACTCGGATGGGGGGAAGTGGAGCAGGAAAGGGCCTCGGGGAGGCGTGTGCGAGGCGATTGACCGCACGACCAAAAAGGGGGTTCCTGAGCCGGAAGGAGCCGACGAGACTGCTTGCCAAAACTTTCAACCCGGAGGACCGGGAAGCGAGGACAGCCAAGACCACCCAGCCACTTGACAGCAAGCCAGCCTCGTGGACGGGGAACATGATGATAACCATGCCCCCCCGTTCACAGAACAGGAGCTGCGAGTGGCGGGAAACCGCTTCATCCCGATAAAGTCCCCGGTTGCAGACAGTTTTACAGCTAACATCTGCGGGCGAGCGGTCTCACAGAATCCAGGAGCCTTCTTGACCACTCTAAATATGAGCATAGGCACAAAAATGAACCGCTTCCAGAGGCCCTGGGGAGGAAATTCAACTGAATTAGACAATTATATATACACACAAAAAATACATATACATACTTTATTCTTACTTTTATAACTTTTATACCTTTTAAAACTTTTAAATTATACACATATTATTATATACACCCGAGATTTAACAAAAAAGGAAAAAATATGGCAATAAAACGTTCATTTATATTTAGTTACAACAAACTTAAAATACTGACATGGAAAATGGGCCGCACGGAAAAAATTAAAAATTTGCAAGGAGGGTGGCGAAGGTCGTAGCGGGCAGGAGCTGGCAGTGCCTATGGCACTGTTTATCCCTGTCAGCTACGATCTCCAAACACAATTTACACAATAAATAAAATAGAAATATAATATGGTACCTACTATGTATACACTATATTATTAGGACGGAACAAAATAAAATTGTCGACAAAACTACAATGAAGTAAATATATATATTTAATAATATACTTATATATTAACACGGCGAATAAGATGGGCTCAAGAAAGCGCAAAATATTGGTGAAAGCTAAGGGTTTGCGCGACCCTTGAGAAAGGAGCGAGCTGACATAATATTTTAAATACATTATAGATACATATATATATAGTAAAATATAAACATATATCACTTACATACATACATAACCAAACACATTAAATTACAACTAGTAAAGTAAATATCTATATATCTCATAAACAAGCTGGAAAGATGGCCTCAAGAAAGCGCAAAATATTGACCGACGTCAAGAGTTGCGTGACCCTTGAGGAATGAAAGATTAAAATCATAATATATAATAGAATATACAATAAAACATATACATATATAATTACGTAAACATAAAGAAGAACAGTAACATACATAATAACACTAACATAAATAAATTGCAGTTAAAAACACAAACGGATCAACAACGACCCTGCTCATGGTAGGGAGTGGATATCAGCATAAAAAAAAAAAAAAAAAAAAAAAAAAAAAAAAAAACCTAACCTGAGCGAACCTAACCTGAGCGAACCTAACCTGAGCGAACCTAACCTGAGCGAACCTAACCTGAGCGAACCTAACCTGAGCGAACCTAACCTGAGCGAACCTAACCTGAGCGAACCTAACCTGAGCGAACCTAACCTGAGCGAACCTAACCTGAGCGAACCTAACCTGAGCGAACCTAACCTGAGCGAACCTAACCTGAGCGAACCTAACCTGAGCGAACCGAAAGCTTTAACCCAAAGAAGGCCCCGGGTGCAGATGGCTTTACAGCCGATATCTGCGCGCGAGCGGTCTCGCAGGATCCGGGATCCTTCCTAGTCATAACGAATATGTGCCTAAAACTGGGCCACTTCCCGAAGCCCTGGAAAGAGGCGGCCGTAGTTGTCCTGCGGAAGCCCGCAAAATCAGATTACTCCCAGCCCAAGTCTTACAGACCGATAGGTTTGCTCCCGGTCTTGGGGAAGATCTTGGAAAAAATGGTCGTGGGGAGGTTGAAGTGGCACCTCCTCCCCAAGCTGATCGCCCGACAGTACGGCTTCATGCCACAAAGGAGCACCGAGGACTCCCTCTATGATCTAATGGGACACATAAAAGGCAAGCTTAAGCTCAAAAAGCTCATAACCGTGATCTCGTTGGACATAGAGGGAGCCTTCGACAGTGCTTGGTGGCCAGCAATTAAAGTCCGGCTCCGGGAGGAGAGCTGTCCTGGAAACATCCGGAAGGTCCTTGGTAGCTACCTCGAAGACAGGAAGGTGGAGGTCAGATACGGCGGGGAGGCACACTCCATAAGCACAAATAAGGGGTGCTTCCAGGGTTCTATAGGAGGCCCAATCCTATGGAACCTCCTCCTCGACCCGCTACTCAAGGGCCTAACGGAAAGGGGCGACTATTGCCAGGCATTCGCCGACGACATAGTCCTGGTCGTTGACGGGGACACTGAGTTGGAGGTCCAAAGGCAGGCCATTGCCGCCCTCGCCTATGTTGGGGAGTGGGGCGTCAAAAACAAGCTGAAGTTTGCACCCCACAAGACACAGGCGATGGTGGTCACTAGGAAGCTGAAGTTTGACGAACCAGTCCTGAGCATGGGCGGGGTCGGTATTGGAATGTCGAAAGAAATAAAAATCCTTGGCCTCACCATCGACAGCGGCCTAACGTTTAACACACACATCTCACGTATGTGTAAAAAAGTGGTCAACATATACGGGCAGCTGTCGAGGGCGGCCAAGATCAGCTGGGGCCTTCACGCAGACGTCATTCATGTCATTTACACCGCCGTCATAGAACCGGTGACTATGTACGCGGCGAGCGCCTGGGCACCGGCGGTGGGAAAGCTGGGAGCCAGAAATCAGCTCGCCTCGATCCAGCGTGGATTCGCGCAGAAGCTCTGCAGAGCCTACCGCACGGTCTCCCTGAACGCGGCGCTGCTTCTTGCCGGGATACTCCCTCTCGACATCCGTATCCAAGAAGCAGCGGCGTTGTACGAAGCCAAGAGGGGGGTACCCAGGCCAGACCTCGCGGGCGGGGAGATCGAGCGAAGGGCGGGGCACGCCGACGACGGACACCCGGCAACGCATATGCGCCTGGAGTTCAAAAGCCTGATAGACCAAAACGAACTGGACGCCAACAGTGACTACGCTGTAAAAATATACACAGATGGCAGCAAAATTGACGGCAAGGTGGGCGCCGCAGCCTCGTATTGGGAAGGCAATGCGGAAACCAAGGCCGTCAAGTTTAAGCTGCCATCATACGGCACGGTCTATCAGGCGGAACTACTGGCCGTATGCAGAGCCACGTAGGACATTGTTCGGAGTGCTCAGCAGAGCTTCGCTATTTATAGCGACTCCAGGTCTGCGCTGGAGGCGGTGATCAATTATGGCTCCCCGCATCCCCTGGCGGTCGAGGCCCGCAAAAACCTGCGGGTCGCCTTCGGCCAGAGCAAAGCTGTGTCTCTGTTCTGGCTGAAGGCCCACGCGGGGCTTGCGGGCAACGAACGCGCCGACTACCTGGCCAAAATGGCCGCCCTCCACCTCAAACGTCTGCCCGATTATGATAAGTACCCGGTCTCATTCGTCAAGGGGCAAATCAGACGGGGGTCCATTGACGAATGGAATCGGAGATATCAGTCGGGTACGACAGCCGGGACCACCAAAAAGTTCTTCCCGAATGCCAAGGAAAGCCACAGGGTAGTCCGGAATATCCCCATGGACGCAACAGTGGCACAAATATTGACGGGGCACGGTGGGTTCTCCGAATACCTGACAAGATTCAAGTGTAAGGAGGACCCATCGTGTACCTGTTCTCCAGGGGTAGATGAAACGGCACTGCATGTCTTGCTCGACTGCCCGATGTTCGGTCGAGCAAGATATGATAGTGAACAGGAGCATGGGGACAGTTACAATAGGGAGAACCTGAGTAAGATAATGGGCAACTCCAAGAGGCGGAAAACATTCTTGGAATTTGCAAGGAGGGTGGTGGAGGTAGTGGCGGCTAGGAACAGATAGTGTCTATTGCATCTGTCCCTATCAGCTACTATCTCCAAAACAATATATATAAAAAAAAAATTCATTATTAATAATACAGAATAATTAATATATATAAATTTCTACAAATAATATTTAATGAAGACAGTGTCAATATAAGAAAATATATATATATATTCAATTATATACTTATTTATATATTAAAACACCAAAAAAAAGGAATAAAGAAGAAGGGCTCAAGAAAGCGCAAAGTATTGGTAAATGCCAAGCGTTTGCGCGACCCTTGAGATAGGAAAGAGTTGTGACATTATATAATATATATTATAAACACATATATAGCAAAATACGTCATATATAAATATACATAATTAATAATATATACACACATCTATAAACACACAACATATAGAACTTGACTAGCCGGCCTTAAGAAAGCGCAAAATATTGACAAATGTCAAGAGTTGCGTGACCCTTGAGGAAGGAAAGAACACACTATTATATACACAAGACAAAAAAAATATTAGATAAAAATAGATCAAAACGGTACCACCAAACTGACAAAGAAGAAAACGATAAACAAGAAATATACGTCAACCCAAAACTAAAACAAAACAAATAACAAAAACGACACAACCAAAACATAAACGTAAACATTAAACACAAACTTAAACAAGACGACCAAAATATGTAAGACTGATAATTATAAAAAACCGTTTAATATCGTCCCTGCTAAGGGCAGGGTGTGGAGAACAGAAAAAAAAAAAAAATAAAAAAAAAAATAACCTGAGCGAACCTAACCTGAGCGAACCTAACCACTGCTCCAGGAGCCATGTGTGGGTGGGACCGGATATTTAAAGGTATACAGGAGGGCCAGGATCTTCCAGAACACTAACCGTCTGGAGGGCACTGTGACGGCGGCAATTGCTGTATTCGACCAAGACCTAGAGGTCACACACTGCCCAGAATTCACGACCAATAACATCGTGGTCGTGAAAATCTGCACCAGTGCCTGGAGGATCACTCTGGCCTCCTTCTACTTCGAACCGAAGTCACCCATAGAGCCATACTTGGAGCAGTTGAGGAAAATCGCGACGGCGAGCCCGACAAGCTTCCTGATCAGGGGGGACGCCAATGCCAAAAGTGTCTGGGTCAATTGGGTCTGCAGGTGCTGAATGTCGGCGACACCCCGACCTTTGAGACTGTACGAGGGGGAAGAACGTTGACCAGTCACGTCGACGTTTCCGCGTACACGATAGACATCCTCGACCTGGTGGAAAGCTGGAAAGTTGACCAGGGTATGACGAACTCGGACCACAACGCCATAACTTTCAACGTAAAATTGCAGAGAGGTGAGCGAACACTATTGACACTATTGACACCAAAGAGATTAATACTACTTACTATAGAGAGGCTATGTGAAGAAATGCCATAGAAAAAGTTTAATCCCTTGTCTCAGTAACGCCATCTAGCATAATATAGCAAAAGAGCGGCTTTTGGGAAAATCTCAAATGTCAGTAACGTCATTTAGTTTTGAATAGCATACTAGAAACTTGTGGTAGGGATGTTATCATTAAAAAACAAGGTATCGATAATATTGATAAAAGTTACTAAGACTATTTTTTCTGAACATTTAAAAAGAATGCCAAAAAATTTGGAAAACCATAAAATTATTAGTAGTTTCAATATTTACAAGTTATTTATTTTTCATGCGTTCGGGAGCTACGATGCTACAGACAGACTGACACACACACACACAGACACACACACAGACACGTCAAACTTATAACACCCCGTCGTTTTTGCGTCAGATAGCAAAGTCAAGCGAGTAGTTAGGAATATAAGCAGTGTACTATTTTACTATGAATGTAGAATGACTAGGAAAAATCAAGAAACGTGCCACTTAGTTCACTTGAAGTACAAGGCACAGATCCTTTTTTAAAATTTATCCACCAGACTTTCCAAAATAAATGTCCCTTATAAAGTGCTTTGAGCATAATTTTGATGAACCGGATGAAAGCCAGTTTTCTTCTCTATTGTCTATTTCTACTTTCGCATTCTACCTTATTTACTACATGCGGAAACCTGAATTAACTATCATGATTATGTTCTGTTATTTATTAATTACCTTATTAAATATTATCGATAACAAAACCGATAAACAACATCACATCTCTGCAAGGCAAGTAGTAAAGCTATTTAGCAATAGAGGGCGTTTATTATAAAATTAGCAAATGTTCTAGAACTTTTTATGAAAATTATTTAATTCTAATTACTGAATAAATACTAACGAAAATAAACCGAAGTTAGGTCGAATCATTTTACCATAACAACATTTATAATATCGTAATCCGCAACTCTGCATATTTTCCTAGAAAGTATTTTTCTTTTGGTCGGCTCGAATGTGACTTGTCTCGCAGGCGTGTCACACTAGACTGAGCGACTTTTGACCACTAGGACAAATGTATTGGACGACGATTTTGTTCGTTATGTCCCGTCTATTGCATAGTATAATTTAATGTCTTTGATTGACACCAAAACTATTGACAAAAAGAAAACAAAAGAATATGAAGATCGTTTAGTATAATTTCCCTGGTATTGCAAACTACAAGTTTTAATTTCCCTTTTTGCCATAAGGTTCTGGTATACCTATATCTGACTGAGCCGTCCGCTTCGTCCATGTGGTACCGGCAGGAGCCATGAATGCGTAGATTATATGCTAACACGGGTGTACAGACAGTAGCGTCGGCGTCCATGCGTCGCTACATCGATTACTTCCGCATATTTTTTTTTAATTTTCGCAATTAATTTGTTTATTATTTCTCCTACTATGTATTTATCTCTCTCTACTTTGTTTGTATGTATGTATATATGTATTTATTATAAAAATACATTCTATTCCTGAATATTTTCTGTTCTTTGCACCTACTATGTTTTGTCTCTCCATCGCCCTAAGGTAGACTGGTAGAAAATGCCTAAGGCATTAAGTCTGCCTTTGTAGTGTATTTTTTTACATTATGTGCATAAAGTTTAATAAATAAATAATTCTTGCTTTGTTGACGAATTTATTTATTTTATAAATACCTTATTTATAACTCCTACTCAGACTCTTTAATCTCATTACAATTTTGTGAAGACGAGCGCTTCACTGAGATTATTTTTGCGCTGTTGGTACAGCGTTTTTTTTTGTGTTCAAAAGCCTAGGTATTAAACATATAAATCGCGCTTTGAAGAAAAAAGCTCTGTGTCATAATTTTATCTATATTGTTATGGTCTTGTTGGAGGTGTGTAGTTACATTAAATAGTTCGGCGGTTCAGCATTTAGTGAGGCTCGTGCGAAGTTTGCAGTGTGCGGTGGTGTCTGTCAGCGATGGCTGCGAAGTTCTTCGTGTGGGGCGAGGGCGTGTGGCGCGAGCTGGACGTGGCGTCGGGGCGCGTGTCGGGCTGGCGGCGGCGCGCGCGCTTCGTGTTCTTGCGGCGCGGCCGGCTGCTGGTGGCGCGGCGCCGGCCCGTGCTGCAGGCGCTAGACGCGCTCGCCGCGAGGCAGCCCAGCGCCGCCGCCGACGGGCCGCGTCTCGCGCATTACCGGTAAACACTGCATATGTGTGTTCCGTGTCCTGTTCGTTTCGCGCTCAAAATGCGACGCTAATGAAGTGTACAGGATAGCATAGTACTAATAAGTAGCTCTATCAAGAGTTAATGACTGGCTTCGACTGCGACACTACTCTCATTACACACGCTGGTGTAAGGCTACACCGGTGCGCACGAACATACGTCACACTTATTCACAGTCAACGGTGGGTTTGGGCCAGGCGGGTGAGCACGCGCTGTATCAGAATGTTGTGACCTGAGGCAGAGCATTTATTTATTGACCTGTAATACCTGTACCTGTAGTCGCCACGAGTTGTGAGCAGAGATGGGTAGTGGTGGAGGTAACCTCGCGCATGTACACTTTCGACCAAATTAATTCTGTTACCGATTTTACTAAAATTATTTTTAGGTACTTACACAAAGTATCTTTAATACATTAGTGGGACTTATAATTTTACTTTGATGTAATGTTGTAGGCCTTCGTGGCTGAAACATATTTCAATAAAATAATAAAATCTGGTTATTTTTTAATGTTGTGTTAATCTAAAGATAAAGGTGATATGCCTTCTGTAAAACAATCCATAAAACTATATGAAAACAAAAACAAAATATAAATATGAAATTTAAAAAAAATATTTTAAAATACAAAATGTAAGTCACTACAACTGCACAAAAGTGTACAGTAGCTGAACGACGTGCGAGTGTCCAGTGGACGACAAGCATCGACTGACGGATGGGGACAGACGATAGTGCGCGGCGTCGGCACCCTCTGCGTGTTTTATTCTGCCAAAGAGACCTACAAATAAACTTCTGCGTGAATTTTGTGCTCTTGACTTGTGGCGAATACTGTACTAAGATATCAAGAAGGGAATGCTGTGCTTGCAGTTCTAGTTGCTGCTCACCTGGTGGAAACCCACACTTTGAAGGAAGCAATAATCCACACTGATATTGTAAATGCATAAGTGATGGTGTGTATATGACATCGCAACTAAGCCACTACACTGACCGACACAGAGCTTGTCAAACTTGCATCAACACAACAAACTTTGCGGTGCGTTGTGTACTCACAGCTACATTGTATTCTATGACTACAATATAAATCCGCGGGTGCGGAGGTGTTACTGGATACACTGGTTATATGTCGGTAGTGGCAGCAGTATAAGGGACTGCTACTCCTCGTCTCAGCACATACTCTGCATATGGAAAATCTGTTGTTGGTGCATGTGGAGACTAGCCATCCTCTTCTGGTGTTAGTTGTTTGTAAGTTCTGACTGTAACATAGCATCACGGGGGTCCATCCCACCGTGAACACGGACACTTGACTGTTTAGTACGGAGCACATAGTACTGTCTGTTGTAGCAGTAATAGCATGTGGTGGCCCACAGCAAGTCAGCCGCGAGCCACGGGAGGCGCAGGCGCTCCCCGCCCCCCCCGCCCCCCCTGCTGCCCGCAGCATGTGACCATCATCATTGCTGTGCTCACATCAATGGGTAAGTGCAGTAGCCTGTGGCGCGGTGTTGCACCTACTTAGTGTGTGTGTGGTAGAGTGTGCCTCCGCGTCACGTAGTCCTCCCGAGGTGTGTCAGTAGAGTGCCTCGTGTAGTGTGTAGCTCACTGGAGTAGTGCTAGCAGCCAGTAGTGTGCATGTCACTGTGTGTTGGCTCAGCCCCGGCTGAGCCGTGCTATTTGTTCCATGGTCTCGTCCATTTCAAGTTGTGCTCACTTGTGGTTGTCAGGTAGACCGAAATGCCAGTAGCCAGAGCGTGCAGACAAGGCGACCAACTACGCATTATTACAGATACTACGACAGCGACAAAGTACCCCAACACCTCCCTGCCGCCCCCGCGACCCCCGTCATCCCCTCGAGCGCCGCGCGGCTGCGCGAGGCAGGCACGCAGTGCGGCCAGCGTGACGCCGGCACCGGACCGGCCATCACCATCAACGTCAGCCGCAAGCGCCAGCCTGCCGAGCGCGCGTCCGACCCTAGCTCCGCGGACGAGTTCGTGAGCGCGCTCAAGTCGACACGCACCCGCTCGTCCGAAGTGAACGCGCGCTGTGGGAAACCAGTCAAGACACACGCGTCGTCTCTGGAGTGCTCCAGTGATGACGGACGTGAACGACAAAAGAGAAGGAAACGAGCGCGAGCCCCGGTCATCCAGAGAGAGTCGACGTCGGGCGAGGAGCGCGCGCCGACGGCGTGCAGGGAGCTGATCATCCCGGAAGAGAACGTGGCGGCGATGCGCGGATACGTGGCGCGCACACAGCCCTCCGCGCTGGCGCGCTTCGACGCGGACGAGTCGTACCGGCTCGCGCTGTTCTACACCATGAACCCGCTAGTGGTAGTGAAACGGTGCGCGCGGCTCGAGCGGCTGCTCAGCGAGCGCGGCGCGGTCACGCTGCCGCAGTTCGCGGCGCGCCTGGGGCTCGCGCCGTCCCCCGCCGCGCCGCGCCGCCGCCCCGGCCCGCGCCCCGGCGCCGTGCGCCTCAGAGAGCGGAGTGCCGAGGCTGATGCCGACAAGGTAATTACGCTACGTTTGAGGTGGTGCTTAAACCCTCTACAGAAAAAATCGCCAAGAATTGATTAACATACGAGCCCATCAATGGCCTTATGTATCAATGTCTTCATCGATTTGTATGCTTAAGTAAGGACTAGCTTTGCGCCGCTACAAGCTGCCGCTCCGTTCTCACACATGTACACGCACATTCGTAAATAACAAACTGCTGGACACTACAGAAAAGACAAGAGACGTGAGGAAAGTTTTAATTTCAAGGAGAACAAGGACAAGCATGCGTCTCGGAATAAGATGGCGAGTGAACCAGCCGCGGCGAGGAGCGCGGCGCGGGGGGCCGCCAGCGAGCCCACGCTGCGGCCGCGCGCCCGCACGCTGGGAGTGGCCGAACGCAGCAATAAACAGGACAGAGAGGCGGTGGTGATAAAAGCACCCAGGGCGAATGGCATCGTCAGCAATTCGGCGACGGCGAAGCGCCGCGCACCGAAGAAGACGGTGGTCGCCAGCAGCAGTGCCGGCGGCCCGGGGCCAGTGACCGCGCCGCCCGCCGGCACGCACGTGATCAGTAAGCGGTAGGTACAACACGAGTAGTGCTCTCCATGTAGGTACTAACACATTATTCCCAGCTTTTGTCTTAGTTAGTGCGTGATGTTCGCGAGGCTTTCGATAGAGTTGCTCACGCCCGCTGACCGGGACAGTAGAGCGCGGCTCGATACACTAGTGTGTGCTGCTGACATTGATTGCGTGTTCATGTAAGTAGACTGTAGCTCGACCGTGTAGCATACATAACTAATAGTTCCATCTCAATTCGGTTGACATTCCCTGTCGGGACGGGAGTGCCGCAAGGCACTACTCTGGACCAGATGTACACGTGTCGTGTTTTCCCCAGTGCGTACGCGTCGGGCGCGAAGGAGTATTCGAACCTGGAGGACCACGCGATCGTGGCGTGGGTGAGCATCGGCTCGCGAGCGTCGCTCGTCAACGGCAACCGCGTGTGGCGCGACCTGCAGGAGCAGTACGAGCGCCTCACGGGCTGCGGTGAGTGTGCGAGCGTGCGCGCGTGGTGCGGTGTGGTCGGGTGTGTAACGTGCCTGTGTCGCAGCTCGGTCGTGGCACTCGCTGCGCAACCGCTACCTGCGCTACATCCTGCCGGCGCTGGGCGCGCTGCGGCTGCCGCCCGCCGACGTGTCGCGCCTGCGCGCCGCCGCCGCCACCGGTACGTAGCGCCGCCACCGGTACGTAGCGCAGCCGGCCGGCTCGTCACCGTGTGTGTGTGCAGGCGCCATCCGGACCAAGCAGCGCGCGGCGGCGGGGCTGGTGCCGGGCGAGGGGCGCCGCAACTCGCTGTTCAAGGACGTGCAGCGTGGGGCCGCGTCGCGCCGCGCCCGCGCCGCCAGCTCCAGCGGGGACAGCGCCGCCTCGGCCGCCGACGACATCAGTATCGGTACGTGGGCTCTATGCCGCTCACAGCTAGCGATACCTGCTCACTTGTCTCCATACTCTACAAGGAATCGCTGTGGGGCGTTTACTAATGTTTGCAAATATATTATTAAGTCCGACGTTAATGAAGTACAGCAAAGTTATACCGTTATTTAAATCCGGGGATAGCAAAAAATAATAATTATAGACCTGTTTCGGTTTTGCCGGTTTTCAGCAAGGTGTTTGAAAAAGTGATGCTCAATCATTTTAACTGTAGCAACATCCCACACGATCATCATCCAGTATGGTATCACCGGAGCGCGTTGACGCCGGTGTCACTTTAATTAAGCACATCTTGAATGCTTTGGAGGACTCGCACGATGCTGATGCACGCGTCATGTTCTTGAGCGGGCGCTGTCAGTTGGGATTGGTCATCTCGTGTGCCATGGCTTACATATTTATTATTATTTTGTTTTACATTCACCTTCGCTGTTTTCACATGTAGAAGCAACTTCGGGTACATTCAAAAGTGCCTGTAGATGGTCTAATTGAAATAAATGTTTCGGACGTGGGGCGCGGCAGGCGCGGCGTCGGAGGCGCGGGAGGCGCGGCAGTCGCGGCGGCTGCGCGCGCAGCAGGCCGCCAGCAAGGACACCAGCGCCAAGGACGAGAGCAGCAAGGAGTCGGGCGGGCGGCGCGCGGGGGGCGCGGGGGGCGCGCGCTCGCCGCGCTACTCGGAGGTGACGCGGCGGTTCGCGGCGCGGCGCGCGCTCTCGCGCTCCCCCTCCCCGCGCTCGCCCTCCCCCGCGCCCGGCCCGGCCACCACTCGCTCGCGGAAGCTGTTCAACCCCAACTAGACGAGGGGCGCCCACTCCTGAGAGTCGCTCGCGTGTTCACTCCGAGGCAACGCTGGGTGCATTTAATGATTCACATAGATGTGCGCATTGTGTGCAGGTGACTGTGCGGGGCGGAGAGCAGCGAGTGTGTCCGCCGCACATTAGTATCAAGTAGTCACTCATTGTTAGTATAAGGAAGATTCTGTCCTCCGATATGCATTGATTTGTTTTTACCTGACAGCAGCGGGCGACACGCGTCCGACGCGCGTCCGCGGCGTATCTATTGTATGCCATCATTGTTATATTTAACAAAACAAATCAATTGCGTTTTGCGTTTCCACCATCATCATATCAGCCGCAGGAGGTCCACTGCTGGACAGACGCCTCCCTCATAACTTTCCAAAAGGACTTTGGATTTTGCGTTTCCATAACCAATTATAATGAATTTGAATTGGTTGAAGTGATGATTGGTTGTGTCGGAATCTATACTGATGTATAGTAGTCGCCACGAGTCGTGAGCACAGGTGGGTAGTGGTGGGGGTAACGTCGCGCATGTACACTTTCGGCCAAATTAATTCAGTACCGATTTTAATAAATTATTGTTAGGTACTTACACAAAGTATACGTAAAACTTTAGTGGTACTTATAATATTAGTATGATTAGCTAGTGTGTGATATTGTAGTAGTCCTCGACTGTGATTAGACCGTCGCAACTGAAACATGTTTCAATAATGTAACATAATCTGGTTGAAAATGATAATTTATTTTTAATGTTTTGTTAATCCGAAGGCAGAGGATCACCTCTGCCGGAAAGCATAACAATGCTTTCCGTAAAAATCCATAAAACTATATGAAAACCAAAACAAAAAATAAGTACTAAACCAAAAAAAATATACCATTTCAAAATTCAAAACGTAAGTCACTAAAGCTCCATAAAAGTGTACAGTAGCCGAACGACGTGCGAGTGTCCAATGGACGACGAGCATCGACTGACGGACAGGGACGGACCAATCGCGTGCGGCGCCGACGCCCCCTGCGTCCTTCATTCCGCCAAAGAGACCGAAAAATGAACTTCTGACAGGTGGATTTTGTACTCACAAGTCGTGGCGGTACCTATAATACAGCTGAAAACTTTTTTGTTTGTGTGTATGTTTTAACGCGCTAATCTCTGAAACTAGCAATCGGATTAGAAAAATATATTGTTTGTATAGGACAGCCAGGTTCATAAGGAATAGTAGGCTATTACAAACGACCACAATAATACAGAGATGTGTGTGTGTGTGTGATAGGCTCGCCCCCTGTTACATGCGGCCTAAACATACCGGCGAACTGTGGGTGTACACTGGTACACGGTACAGGCGGGATGGTACGGTAGACGCGTGTGCAGCCGCCGCCGCGTGGCGATGCACGCGTGTGGCAGGACAGCTGCACGGTCATGTGTTCCTAGTTGTACAAAAAACTCGATCAGCTTCGGGTGACACTGTACGAGCGAGAGCTATGCCATGATGTGTAGTGTGCGCTTGTGTACACATAGGTACTTACAAGGCTTGGAAACGTTGACGCGCGGCGATGTAACGTGGTGGTACAAGTGAGAACAGCTGTGACACGTGCATCGTGTTCGAGTGAGAGAGAATGATGTGCGCGCTCTGTTTGCCAAGTTAGCTACAACGATAACGCGCGGCGCGCGGCGTGACGTCACTCACTGGATGCCACGCTTATTTCATATAAATAAGTGTTTTATTTTTTGGTCGTAATAATTGTTAATCTACATACATATCGTGATTGACCGTTCGATGTATTCCTACGACCACTTTCTATGATGCGATCTGCAGATCAATCGCAGCCCGCAACCAATCAATGGCCCGCTGAGCTATCCGAGATTGTAAACTTCAGTACTTTATTGGTTCGACCTACAGGTCGCATCAGAGAGCGGCCGTCATAGTGGACGGGAGGGTATTGTCCACTAGTTCACTTGTGGCGGACGACTGCTGAACTAACAGCTTCATTTCAATAAGGTCGATTATGTCACGAGAGCGCTCGGCCGTACCGGGCCGCTACTCGTGCCCCGCGTGCAGCAGCCACTCACCGCTGCCACTCGCCCACTACCACACTGTGCACTGTATTTGAGTGATCGTTTGATATGTTTTGGTGGCAAGGACAGTTCTGATGACTGCCGTGTATCTCATAGTAATTATTAAGTTCATGGACAGGTGGGTCAGGGGCCGCTGTGGGCCACCGTGTGGCGCTTGGCCCCGCGTGGGCGAGCTGTTGTAAGATTAATATAATTAGCGTACTCTAAATGAAAACAATGTTCAAAGATTATGGATATTTTAAAAAATAAATTGTTTTTTTTTTATTAATTCGTGTTTTCATTATATCCAAGACGCTCCTAGTTCCTGTCGTCTGTGACCGATGTAGGCGTGCGAGCGCGCATGCGCAGCTCGGTCGGGTGAGGGGGTGTAAATAAAAGCGGTGCGTGGGAGCGGTAAGGGACACTTTACTGTCTCGGACACATACAGCCTGTTTCACTGGATCACTTACTCTACGAGCCCGGGGCCGCCGCACACACGCAGCCGGCCCCCGGCGACACGCGCCGCACTTCATGAACCTGCACGGGCCGTCCGTGTCGCAGTCCTTGGGAATATACTTAAATTCACATTATTTATTGAAACAAAATCGTCAAAGGTTGTCGAACTCGGTATTCCACCATGAAGCTGCTCGGCGAGCGCGCGACATGCACACACTAGAACACGTTCCAAGCGCCGCACAGTGAAGGAGGGGTCACGGCCTACACCAGCTCCAGCACCTTGATGGTGCCCTGCGAGTTGGCGGCCAGCAGCACGTGGCGGTCGGAGCTGCGACGCCAGCACACGGCCGACACGAACTCGGAGGGCTCCTCGTCGCGCCGCTCGCGCTCCAGGAAGCCGCGCACGGCGTCGAAGCGGTAGGCCAGCAGCGGGCGCGACAGCCCCGAGTAGTACACGTACAGCGCGTTGTTCTCGGAGCCGCACGCCACGTACTTGCCGTCCGTGGCCAGCCCCACGAAGTTCTTCTCGTTGGCGTGGCCCGTGAAGGAGCGCACGCAGCGCGGCGACTCCACGCGCCACAGCTTCAGCGCCGAGTCCGTGGACGCCGACACCAGCGTGCGCGCGTCCAGGAACTTGACGTAGGACACGGCCTTGCGGTGGTCGCGGAACACGGCCAGCGGCTCGCGCGGCGCGCGCAGGTCGTAGTAGTGCACGCAGTGGTCGGCCGAGCCGAAGGCCAGGTGGCACGAGGAGCGCGGGTTGAAGCGCACGCAGCACACGTTGAACTTGGCCTCCAGGGTGGCCACGGAGCGCTCGGCGTTGAGCGCCCACAGCTTGACGCGCGCGTCGTCGCTGCCCGAGGCCAGCAGGCGCACGTCGGCGCGGTTGAAGTGCACGGACCAGCAGCGCTTGTCGTGCTCGTGCAGCGCGCGCGTGCGCTGGCCCGTGCCCGCGTCCCACACGCTCACCGTGCCCTCGTAGTCCGAGGAGGCGATCACGTTCTTGTGGTACGCGTTCCACGACACGCACGAGATCTTGTGCGAGCACTGCATCTCGGCGCACGGGTAGTGCACGTCCACGCAGTCGCGCACCACGCTCTCGTACTCGAACACCTTGATGCGCTTGGTCACGCCGGCGATGGCGAAGAACTCCTCGTCCTTGTCGAACTCGATGGTGGACACGATGGTGGAGTAGTTGATGGCGTCGCTGCAGTAGCTGAGCGTGGCCAGCGGCCGCAGCGCGCGGTAGCGCGTGAACGCCAGCAGGTCTTCGCGGAACGCGTCCAGCCCGCGCGGCCGCAGCGCCGCGCGCGCCAGCGTGTCCGACACGTCGCTGGGGGGCGCGGGGGGCGCCGGGGGCGCGGGGGGCGCGGCCGCCGCCTCGTCCGGGGCGCGCTGGTCGCCGCCTGCACACCGTTCAATACAATAACACGGCCTATTCAATAAGAATTAACACGTCGGAGAGTATCTAACCGTGGGAGGCGACGGGGCGCGTGTCGCCGGGCCCCTGAGGCACGTGGTCAGCGTCGAGCGCGGCGGGCCCCTGCGGGCTAACAGCGGGCCCCGCGCCGGGCGCGCTGGCCGCGGGCGCGCAGTCGGCGGGGAAGGCGGGCGGCGCGGGCGTGACGGCCGACGAGCCCGGGAAGTACAGCTCGTCCGCGCGGTGCGCGAAGTAGCACTGCGGACAGGCGGCAGGCGTTAGGCCGGCGGGGCGACGCGGCAGGCGTTAGGCCGGCGGGGCGACGCGGCACGCGCGCGGTGTGCAGAGCTCACCTGCACGAAGTCGTCGAAGTGCGCGTGCAGGCGGCGCCAGCGCGCGGCGAGCGCGTCCCCGGCGGGCGCGGCGCCGCCCGCGAAGCTCTCCTCCTCCGACGCGCCGCCCAGGCTGCCGCCTGCAACACCGCCACTACATGCACACGGGGGACACAACACCGCGCAGATAAATACATTCCTATACAGTTTAATATTGTAATATGATATTATCATGTCGACCTTCGTCCAAGAATTATTTTGTACCACAAACTATAACCTTTCTGATCTAAACAAGTGATATATTTACCTAATAGGGTATTTACTCTTAATGAACAAAAATCTAGAAATATATTATTGAGACAGCTTAGGCAAAAAGCAGTCGGTAAGTGTTAGTTTTAGTTCTTAAAATAACGAAATATATATTAAAATCCGATACAACATTTTCAGTTTCTGTTATCTGTTCTTTATCACTATGAAATAGTAGCCACCATGTTATTACGTCATTCGGCTGTGTAAACTAAAGTGACAGCTGTCAACTGATCGGCAATTATCAGCGCATTTGCTAACTGACGCGACGTCACGAACTCGCAACCACAGAGTAAATAACGCGTTACGCGCAACATTTTGTATGCAAATAAATATGAATATGACAGTAATTCTCCACAATGTGGGGTACATAGCACAAGTGTCAGGTGTCGCCAATGTTGAGTGTGGAGAGTGTCAAGTGTTTGGATGCTTGTCAGCGAGGCGTCGTCACGCGGTGTATGCATATGGGCGACAGATTGTGGGGGCACCTAACGCATTCCATTTTATTATATATTTTGAATGTCTACTTTCCAAGCAAATAAATATAATTTATTCTATTGTATGGTATTAGTAAATTTAAGCTGATTGTATAAAGTGTAGCTTGTGTGGTGTGTGGTGCGGTACCGTCCACGTGCGCGGCGGCGTCGCCCACGCTGCCCGCCAGGTCGGCCAGCTCGCGCTTGAGCGCGCGCACCGCGTCGCCCGCGTCCGGCTCGTGCGCGTCGGGCGCGTCGCCCGCCTCCGGCAGCCGCGCCAGCCCCGCCGCGCCTGCGCACGCACGGGGTCAGTCGCGCCGCCCGCCTGCCGGCCAGGCGGGCGGCGCGCGCGGTACCTTGTGCGAAGTCGCGCAGCACGGTGGCCACGTGGTCCATGTCCTTGCGCACGAGCGCCGCCTCGCGCGCCAGCTGCTCCAGCTGGTGCGCGCGGTGCTTGTGCAGCTGCGCCAGAAACTCGTACAACAGGCGGTGGTGCGCCGCCGCGCACTCCGCCTCGAGCAGGCGCTTGCGCCGCGTCAGCAGGTCCAGCATGGCGTCCACGTCCGCCAGCGGCAGGCGCCGCGCCTCGGCCGCCACCAGCGCGCGCACGCACGGGCCGCGCGGCTGCGGCGCCGTCTCGTGCCGCGCGCGCACGCGCCGCCGCGCCACGAGCTCGTTGAGCAGGAAGTTCGGGAAGATGTGGTCACGTGACGCGAGGGCGGCGCCGCACTTCGGACAGCGCCGGTGGAGCTCTACCGCCTACAGTGGAAACACACAGAAAAGATCAATAACCGCGTCGGAGTAGCGAGTAGTTCCAGCCGCCGTCGCTCGCCGGGTACAGCAGCGCGCGCTCACCTTGCTGATACACGCGTAGCAGAAGGAGTGGCCGCACCGCGTGACGTAGGCCTCGTCGATGAGCTCGAAGCAGACGGGGCACAGCAGGTCGCAGTCCTTGTCCTCGAGCGAGCCGCCCAGCCCGCCCAGCGCGCCCACGCCCGCCGCGCCCGCGCCCCCGCCCGCCGCACCCGCGCTGCCACTGGCCGCGGCGCCCGACATGTCGGCGGCTCTCTGACGAAGTAGAACACGTTGCTCACCACTGTGAAGTGTCTCTTAAGGGGCCATTAAGTATTACCCTGCCTCTGCCTATTCAGCACAATTAAGCAATGCTCTTTACCCCCAAGTGCTTACATAATTATTTTTTTGTAACCTGTTGAGGTTCTCATCATCCCTGAACATGCTTAGAGCACAGATGAATATGATTAGCATTATGTGTAAACTCTGTCTTTGATATGAAATGCATGCCAAAAGACTTCAGACTGAACTTTCCGCAGCTATGTGGTTCTACTTTGATATCATGATGAAAAGTATGCCCAAAGATGATTCCGCCACAATGATGAGTTTTGAATGTATTATAAACGAGTGTACGCCAGACAATTATCTGCAGAATGCAGTTGATGCTCTCTTCTGTAATGAATATAATCGTAAAAAGTTCTGCTATCAAAAGTAGACCCCACTGGAATAACGTCGCTTCCTACTACCACAAGAATTTTAAAAGTGACTATTTGTTCTGGAGGTAATTATGTTCAAACAAACTCCCCAGATAATGAGTTGCATCACCAAGTGACTTGGATGTCGGTGAGTTCAGTTTTTACAAAATGTTCGTTGTTGATAAGCATCATCTGATGAGCGCAACAAGTATGCGCCTGCTACTCACTGCTTTCTGTGAATGTGTTAGCTGTGACTATTGTTTCATTGTTTTGACTGAATTCTTAAAATCCCTTAGTTAAGATTTACTTATCTGAAGATTAGGGAGTCATAAAAAAATGAATGCAGATAAAGTCCACTGACATATGCTGGGATCAGAACATAATACAAAAACTTCATTTCAACCTAGTGTCCCACAATACTGGTTTTTTTACCGACTTCAAAAAAGAGGAGGTTCTATGTTTGCTCGTTTGTATTATATTTTGTATGTATGTTCACCATTTGTAACCGACTTCAAAAAGAAGGTTATCAATTCGTCTGTATGTTTTTTTTTGTATGTGCAAATTATGAATCGATTTTGATGAGTTTAGTTTGTGAATGTTTTGAATTACTGAAAAAAATTTGTCATCCAAGTAAACGAATTAGCGTATTCTGCTTTCTTGTGACTTGTGGTGTCTTGTTAATTTACGTAGTATAACTGTTCCCTTATGGAGTGGGATGTCAGGAAATTGATGCTAAAAAGTGAAAAATAAAAACTTTGCCCCAGTCCGTTGTAGACCGATTTATAAACGTTTTTGTTAGAAGAGTATACCCCCGAATTGGTCCTATACAAATATTGCCATGATATGATAATGAGCTTCGGAGATATAGAAGGGACCTCCTCATAAGACCATAGCAGGAGTGTTGCAACAATTTAAATTGCTGTTGCTCAAATATTAACGACAAGTAATATTGCCGGGTATATACGTGTAGTTGATGACTAACCACCAGCAAGAGGGGGGCGTCAACTGCCTTCTACCACTTTCCAAAATTAAGTAGAAAATACTTTTTTTGTTTCAGAAGTAAAATTTCTTGGTTTTTAAATCAAAATATGACATCCAAGTACAGTATTGGGCACGAGTCATGAGCACAAAATTCGCCCGCGCAGAATTTCATTTTTAGATCTCTTTGGCAGAATGAAAGACACAGCAGGGTTCGAGGCTGCACGCGATTGTACGTCCCTGTCTGGCAGCCGATGCTCGTCGTCTATTGATTACTCATATGTTGTTCGGCTACTGTACACTTTTGTGCAGTTTTAGTGACATATGTTTTGAATTAAAAAAAAAACATGGTTTCTTTTTTTTATTTCATATTTTTTTTTTGTTTTTGTTTTGATATAGTTTTATGTTTTTTTACAGAAGGCATATCCCCTGTACCTTCAGATTAACAAAATGTTAAAAAATTAAAATAAATTATCATTTCTATCCAGATTTTATTATTTTATTGAGATATGTTTCAGTCACGAAGGCCTACAACATTACTGCATCAAAGTAAAATTATAAGTACGTTTGTTTTAATTACCTGACTTACATACTTTGTGGGGGTACCTAACAATAATTTTAGTAAAATCGGTACTGAATCAATTTGGTCAAAAGTGTACATGCGCGATGTTACCCCCACTTTTATACTAAAAGTCTAAAACTACAAAGTACAAAATAACTTTAGTGTTGGAAGGCGGTGGCAATACAAAGCAACAAACAGAACCACGGCTGCCCACAACTGACATCAATTGTAAGTTTGTGGTGTTTGAAGACAGCTGTCTTTTTGTCAAAGAGATCTTTTATTCTTAAGGTGATATTTGTGAAGCAGTGACAATATGTGGTGTGCGGCGTGTCAGATTTAAATGTACCCAAGTCAGTTATAGTAGTGCAGCTACATGAGATTTGTTCTCGAGTGTCCACTGAAACCAAACTTATTTAAAGTGGTGTATTTGACGAAAACACTCGAGTGCTGGAGACACCCCTGCAGTACTGCCAGCTTTGTGGTTCTCCGAGTGTCAAGTGCCAGTGGAGCGCCAGTGGCGGCTCCAGTGAGCAGTTACATGTCCGCAACACTGAGCAAGCCAGCAGGGCGCGTGTATTTATAGCCAACAATCGATACCCACTGACCATAACATGCACAATTACACGCAACTGACCTAAATCTAACAGAAGCGGCTACACGTACATGAGACTGTGCTGAGCGCTGCGCTCGGAGACCGGAGGGACATGCTAGGGCGCCCTGCGCGCTCGCGGGCTGTTCGCGCTCTCAACACCAGCTCCTGGCTCCCGACACCGCCCCGGCCCGACAGCGGCAAAGTCCTCCACCACACCGCTACTTCACTTGAGCTACAGTTTGCACTTAACGTTTCACACACAAGACGCGACTCAACACCAAACCCCATCGTTTAAAATTACGAGTATCAGCATTTTACGGCGATTTCTTAACAACACTCGTATATCGGACATCGGTCCTCTTTGACGTTTGACAACTTTGAAATTGCCAGAGGAAATAATTTATTTAGGTCAGCCCTGACCGACCCGGGTCAAGGACTTTGGAAATGGGGCCATGCTAAAGGTCACACCTGGAATTAAATCATTAGTACAACAAGTAATGAGTAAGACTAAAGTCAATTCAATTGTACCAAAACGATTATGTTAATTTTATAGTCTTTATTTATTGAATTGAGAAAATATTAACATGACTTGCATTGCCATCTAGCCGTACGCTAAGGAACCACGTCGGAAACTGCTGGACCGACACAGATTCACCACGAACTGTTTGACTGACAGTTGAAACGCCATTTTGCTATTATTACAGGAGGTTGCATTATCTGTTCGTCAACAATGTAAAGTGAAATGTTTGCTGGATTTTTATAGTGAATGTAATGTGAAGTTAAGATTTAACCCTTGGAATAAAAACTAGGGTTATGGAGGAGTCCAACGAGGAGCTCAGGGTCATTCCCGGTAAGTGTGGTGCTTAGAAATTAATGTTCGAAAATGTGAGTGTCTGTCGTGCGAGGTCGAGTAATGCTAGCTTTCCCGATTTCAGAGCTCTACTTTCTGATAGCGAAATTTCTTTCGGGCGGACCTTTGAAGGAGACTGCAAAGGTAAAGTGACTCGGAATACGATCAGATAGGTGTCGTGTACAGTTCAGTAAGCTAATTGTGCCCGTTTCTGTTGCAGACTTTGCTAAAAGAGCTCGAGACTATAGAGGTAGGTGTGAGCTTTTCTTAGTGCCGGGTTTGAGCTTATATTGTTGTTTTGGTCGCGAACGCACGTGGCGCGGCTGTCAAACGCGCTGAAACTTCGCTGAAAAGTGTTTGTAGTGTTCGCGCTGTTGCAGGTGCTGCCCCGCCGACTGGACTGGGAGGGACGCGAGCACGCCCAATCCTACGATGAATTGGTGAGTTTCGCACGCTTTTATGCTCAAAACTTTGTTTATTTACGTTTTGTCGACTGTTGAGCGACTGGAAATACATAAATTGTGCGAAAACGACGAAAAATCTTAAATTGTGATATGGTTCAAAATGACCGTGAAAATACGGTGGAATATCGTGAAAAATGTTTTTGTGCAGTTTCTGTTATAAAATTAGTGTTTTTGAGTAATTTACGAAAAAATTGTTATATCATGCACTATCGGGAAGGAGCCGTGTCGTAATTAGAAGAGTTTCTATCTCGCTCCATCACACGGTTCAGCAGTCACGTCACACGTGCTATCTCGCTCTAACGATCGACTGCAGTTGTTCTCGGGCGCGAATGGCCCGCGGGAAACCGAGCGCGTGCCGAACGAGCGCGAGTGGCGTGTGACGTACGGTGGCGCCATATTCGTATTTTTTCTCTTTGCGAAAGGTGGTCCGAGAGGTTGCGACGTTTGCTCTTCCAATGAAGCCTCTATTTATGGTTGATTGCTGTTAATATTCAGTGAACACATTAGCCATTGTGTGCTGCCATGTCCTCAGCCAGCCCGCTCGGCAGGCAGAGCGGTGCAGGCAGATAGTAGCATATAACCATACACAACGTTGTCTCACTGGCTCCAACATGTCCTAGTACTACACCACCAAAATGCAAACAAACTGTTACATGAGGATGACCTCCCGTATACATCCACTATTAGGAAGATTTCTGAGTTAAAATAAAGGCAGGATCTTATATCCAGCAGTTGCTAATGAAACCACCACATTCATATTAGAGAACCACTTAATGCTAATCTCAATAACACGAGTTACCCAGTTGAAGCTATTACTATTGGGTGATCCAAGGTTGTAGGGTTGACCTGTGTGTAGTTAGTGGTTAGTAATAAGTCAGTGATGTCACACAACACGCCTGAAACAGCTCATCTGTGATCGTGTCAGCAGAGACCCCGGGGCATATCGAGGTGTTGTTGAGATGCCAACGTGAAGATCAACATCAGTTCCATACAGGGTGGAGTTTAGAGACAGGACTGAGGGCAGGTGCCTTAACCGGTATAGGTACAGGAAAACGTTCCCAGGAGACCATCCATAACTTTTGAGGTATTCTAAACTGCATTCATAGATGTAAATGTCAGCAAGAAAAATGCTTAAACACGAAAACATTTTTTTTAAAGCCATTCGATCCTATTTCTTGTAGGGATCAAAAGACTATTCATTTAAGGTATGAGTACTAGAAATTACAGAAACTGTTCCTGTACGTTTTGTACGGCAAACCGATGTCAGTACCTACAAAGACGAGTGAAAGCGGCGGTATTTTTGAGCAATTTGTTTCGTAGATCACCGAAATGTACTTGTTTCTAGTTGTAATGTTGTAGACGATCGCCAATGCAACTATGGTTTTCTGCTTACACAGGTAGACAGTTTTGCTGTTAGGAAGGCTATTTCGACTTGACTAATCCTTTTCCGAACAAAATGGGAAAAGTTTTTGGCGATTTCTGTAATTCCTACATGAAATAGGATCGATTGGCATTAATTAAAATATTTTCATATTTTAGCTTTTTTGTCGATGACTGTAACTTTTTTCCAAAATCTGTGATGGCAGTTCAGAATATCTTAAAAAGTGATGGATGGTCTCCTAGGAACGTTTTCCTATAACTAAAATGGCTAAAGTACCTGCCCTCAGTGACCCGTCTCAAAACTCTACCCTGTATATTGTGTGTGTGTGGCAGGCATCGCAGCACGCGGACGTGTCGTGGCGCCGCCTGGCGTCCGTGTGCGAGCGCGCGGTGTCGCTGGCGCGCCTGGCGCCCTCCTTGCCGGACGCGAGCGACGCGTCGCCGGACGCCGACCGGCTGGCCGCGCGCCTGTCGCTGCTCAGCGAGACGCTGGTCCGGCCCAAGCCCCTGTACGCGTCGCACAAGCAGGACCACACCCTGGGTAAGCAGCAGTCGGCGGCAGTCGGCCGTGCGAGTGAGTGCGTACAGACGTGACCGGGAGTCGTGTGTCGCAGTGCGGCGCCTGGTGTCGCGCGAGCTGGGCGTGGGCGCGGCCGCGCGGGCGGGCGGGCGCGGCGGGCAGGCCATGTTCCCGCCGCGCATGCTGGCGGGGCTGCAGCTGCAGCGGCGCACGCTGGGCCACCTATCGGCCGTGTACTGCCTGGTGTTCGACTGCTCCGGCCGCTACGTGATGACCGGCGCCGACGACATGCTGGTCAAGGTGTGGAGCGCGCTGGACGGGCGCCTGCTGGCCACGTTGCGCGGCGTGGGCGCAGAGGTGACGGACATTTGCGTGTCAGCGGACGGCGCGCTGCTGGCGTGCGGCTCCGTGGACCGGCTGGTGCGCGTGTGGGGGCTGGCGGGCGCGGAGCCGCGCGCGGTGCTGGCGGCGCACGCCGGCACCATTACGTCGGTGCACTGGGCGCCGCCCGCGCGCCGCGACGTGCGCTGGCTGGCGTCCACCTCCACCGACTGCTCCGTGGCCTTCTGGACGTGCTCGCCCGACGGCCACTTCCTGTCGCAGCCGGTGCAGTACGTGGAGCGCATGCGGCCCGGCGTGTGCCACATGATCTGCGCGGCCTGGTCGGCCGGCGGGGCCTTCCTGGCGGCCGGCAGCGCGGACCACCACGTGCGCATCTACACGGTGGAGCACGAGCCGGGCGGGCCCAAGCGCGTACTAGAGACGCCCGTGCACGACGACGCGGTGGACAGCATCGCGTGGGCGCACCGCGGCCTGCGCTTCGTGTCCGGCAGCAAGGTAACGCCCGCGCGGGGACTGGCGTGACACGACACCGAGCCACGACTACTGAACCACGCGTGTCCGCAGGACGGGAGCGCGGCGCTGTGGACGCTGCACGCGACGCAGTGGCGGCACGTGCTGCTGCAGCCGCGCACCGCGCAGCCGGACGGCAAGCGGCTCAAGGTGAGTGCTCGCGGCGCCGACCGCCCGCGCCCGGCCCGCACCGCCTCACGCCTCACGCGCGGCTTGCAGATGACCATGGTGTGCTGGGACTGCAGCGACGCGTACGTGATCACGGCGGTGTCGGACAACACGATCCGCGTGTGGTGCGCGCGCTCGGCGACGGCCGTGCGCTCGCTGTCCGGCCACCGCGACGAGGCATACGTGCTGGAGGCGCACCCCTTCCTGTCCGGCGTGTTCCTATCCGCCGGACACGACGGCCAGCTGTTCGTGTGGGACGCCGAGGCGGACCAGCCGCTCGCCAAGTTCCACAACAGGATCGACGGTGAGTGCGGCTTGCGCGAGCCACTTCTGTGTTGATGTCTGAGTTGCACTGTACACACTGTACGGTCGTTGTGCCATATTTCCCACAAATTCAACTCCCCCTGAGACGCCATTGTTCATCAGTTTCGATTTCCGTACATTTCATTCCCGTAGAGCAGTTTTTCCAAAACCGACGCATGTCATTGTATGTTTTTCGTGATAATTAGCTGCATGATTGATGTAGGCATCAATAGCTTCATCTGTTTACGTTTCCCATACTAATAGGGGTGACATGTCACCCCTATTTTCCGCCACATCACAATATAAATTCCATGTTCCTAACTTTTAAAACATAAACAAGATATACTGGAACATGTAAGTGTTTGTGTTTACCAAATGGTCAAATACCAACTGTCATGTTAAATAAGGTATTTCGCATATGAACATGCACAATTTTGCCCCGTAGGAAAAATGCCAAAAAGCTGAAACACATTTTCTTTAAATATCAACTGAACAGCTAAATATCAAGAGTTACGTCTCTTAAACAAAATAGACGGTTTGTGATGATTGTGATACAAGTTTGGATCCCCCAGCGTAACGTCACGTCCCCAGCTCCAGTAGTATGGGCTGTGTACAGCACACACGACACATCAGTCAGTCAGGTTCTATCAATAGTACGATAAATTAGTATTTGTTTTAACAAGATACGCTGTATAGCAGGCGCTGTTTAGTTTGGTGTATGTCAGTCGATATTAACTTAGTGTGTTGCCGCACGGGGTGGAGCTGGTGACGATACTGCCCACCCACAGAGCTCGCCACTAGACAAGTGTCCGACTACTGCGATGTCAATAGAACAACAATTAGTTCCCACAGCGAGTACTACTGAAGTTGTTTTTAGGGTTCCGAACCTCAAAAGGAGAAACGGAACCCCTATAAGGCAACAAAGTGATCTTATAAAAGTTTCCTTTTGAGTTCCGTCTGTCTGTCAAGACCCTTTATTTCGGGAATGCTTGGAGGTATCGAGTTGAAATTTAAACCGTATACTCAAATCTGCGATCCCTTGAAGTTGCGAAAAAATCAAACTTCTAAGTTTATTCAGCAAAAAACGCATATTTCGACACTCTCAAGGGAATCAAAACCCATAGCGTACTTCCCGTTGACCTAGAACTGTGACATTTGGGTAGTAGCATCGTTATAGACCACTAGTACAAGAAAAAGTCTCAAAACTGTATATTTGTAATTGAATCTTAAAGAATAGGGGGTCGACATTTTTTATAGGGGGTCGGAATTTCAGATTGAAGCTGCTGGTTCAAATGGGGCATCATATAAAAAGGTTGGATGTGCACATTGCAAAATATAGTTATTTTGTCCGACGCATTATTGCTTAATTATAATGAAAATATTAAAAAATACCGCCATCCCTCTTTGTCTCGGAAGTTTGTGAAACGAAAAATTTAAAATAATTATAATTATTTTTAGTAGATAAACAAATATACTATCTATTTATTTTAAAATAATATTTATTTAATTCTGTAATTTATAATAATCCTACGTATGGAACCCTCGCTGGGCGAGTCCGACTCGCACTTGTCCGGATTTTAGCAATAAATCGATTCAAAGCAACTGATGAAAAATATAAGTCAATAAACAAAAGTGTTTAGAATCCGTTTGAATTTAGTTGAGAAATCTAGCGTAGAGTGAAACTCGCGACCTAACTCCGCCCTTCCCTTTCTCCCCACTAACTCCTGTACGAGTGACAGTTTAGACACGTAGGGCGTGGGAATGTTATTGTAATTGTAACAAATGTTGAAAGAAAGAGTCGTATATAAAGCGACCGAGCTTTGTGCGGTGGCAGGGCACGGCGACGGCGCCATCTTCGACGCGAAGTGGGGCAGCGGGTCCACGGTGGCGGCCACGGACTCGCACGGCCACCTGCTGCTGCTGGGGCTGGGCAAGGGGCACCGGCTGTTCGGCGCGCTGCCGCCCGAGCTGTTCTTCCACACGGACTACCGGCCCGTGGTGCTGGACGCGCACGGCGGCGCCCACGACGAGCAGTCCGACACGCCGCCGCACCTGCTGCCGCCGCCCTTCCTCGTGGACGTGGAGGGCGCGCCGCACGCGCCCGAGTACCAGCGCCTCGTGCCCGGCCGCGAGAACCTGGCGCTGGCGCAGCTCATCCCCGCCGCCGACGCGCCCCGCTCGCGCATCGACGCCATGATCGAGGCGCTGGCGGCGGGCGCGCGCGAGCCGCGCGGCGTGTGGCGCGGCGAGGGCGTGCGCTACACCGCCGGCTCCTGGCAGCGCGGGGACCCGCTGCTGGTGCCGCACCGCGCGCGCGTCGTGGTGGCGCCGCCCGCGCCCGCGGCGCTGGAGCGGCTGGAGCGCGCCTGCGCCGAGCTCAACGCGCTGGAGCAGGCGTGGTACCGGCGCGAGATGCGGCGCCGCCCGCTCATGATCAGCACGGCGGCCGAGGGCGCGGGCGGCCCGCGGCGCCGCGCCGGCCGCCGCCGCGCGCCCCCCGAGCGCGCCCCGCGCGCGCGCCCGCGCCCCGAGCCGCCCGAGCCCGAGTCCGCCAGCTGCAGCGACACCAGCGACGAGTGGGTGCAGCGCGCCGCGCCGCAGGACCGCTCCTCGCCCGACTCGCGCAACTCCAGCCTCGACCTCAGCGACTCCGACACCAGGTGCGCCCCCCTCGCCGCCCCCCCCCCCCCCGCCACACTAACTGCCTACTAATCCGAGATCACTTTGTCGTAGCTCGCATAACTCTGGGAGCAATAAGAGTAAGAGCGACAGGTTGGTTCCTCGCGCGCTGCCGGGCGCGCGGGCACGCGCTGCCCCGCGCGGGCACGCGCTGCCCCGCGCGGGCACGCGCTGCCCCGCGCGGCCGACACGCGCTGTGGAGTGCAGTGCTCGCGGCCCTGACACTAACGCCTCCCCCTCCCCGCAGCTCGTCGTCGTCCTCGCAGTACTCGGACTGGGAGGCGGGCGCGGCGCTGGCGCCGCCCGCGCGCGCGCGTCGCCGGCCGCTGCCCACCAACCGGTACGTAGCGCCGGATGAGCAGCCGGAGGGGTGCGCGGAGCTGGCGCGCCGGCCGAGCGCGGGTGTCGCCGGTCCGTTAGTTGAGCACGCGTCCAGTTACAGCCCCAGCACGGTGAGCACGAAGCGCGCCGAGCGAGCGCCCCCGCCCCCCGCCGCGCCCGACACCGCGCACAGCCCCACGCCGGGCCCCGCGCCCCCGCCGGAAGAGCTGCCGGACGCGTACCGGCCCGGCGAGTGGCTCACCGCCGTGTCGCCGCGCAAAGCGCCCTACCACCCTCAAATGGGCGACCAGTGCCTGTACTTCAGACTCGTGAGTATCGCCGCGAGGAGCCGGAGAGCGCGCTGCTGGTAGATAGATTTATTTATTTGCCTGAAATATGTCAGTTGTTCATATTCCGCCTACTAAATGCGGCATGCAAATGTGACAATGAGAATAATTATAGTAACGCTAGAAGCTGTTCTTGGCATTGCTAATTTGGTTGGATCCCCTGAGATTGAGAGGACCACATATAACATCTCTTGCAGGGCGGCTAAGCTCAGCAGCTTTTGCTGTTAGGAAGATTAGACAAGTAACAGATGTCGAAACTGCGCGTTTGGTCTATTTTAGCTACTTTCACAGCATTATGTCGTATGGCATCCTACTATGGGGTCGGGCTGCTGACATTGAATCCATTTTTATTTTACAAAAGAGACCTGTCAGAGCCATTTATAATCTCCGTCGCTGCGAATCTCTTAGCGAACTATTTAAAAATATTAATAGTAAAACAGAGGCTTGTCAATACATTTATGAAAATATTTGTTTTTAAGAAAAAATGTACATATTTTTGATAAAGTAAGTGATAGACATAATTTTAATACTAGAAATAAGGACAAAATAGCGCAGCCATGTTTTAGATTATCTGAAGTGCACACATCTTTCATGGGGTACTGTGTTAAATGTTACAACAAAATACCTTGTGATATATTAAAACTAAATGAAAAGCAATTTAAAAAATGTATCATAAGTACCCTTTGTAAACAAGCTTATTACAAATTAGAAGATTATATTCAAGACTAGCTGTTGCCCCCGACTTCGTCCGCGTTTCCGTCGTTTTTCGTAAAAAAAGTAGCCTTTGTCCTTTCGTATTTCATGTATAACATTGGTGTTTCTATACCGATTTCTATGATTCTTTTTTATGGAATAGTTAATAATGTTAACTATTTGAATTAGGGATGACTGAGTGTTATAAACGTAAGAGTAGACAAATATAATCTGAAAGCTCCAAACTGCTAAGCTATCGGGAGTTACACGTGATATTGTGAGTCAACCATAAAAGATAGACATATGCTGTCGTGGGATATTTTTTATATAAATTTAAGGAGAACATTTCCGTCATACATGATTTCTGTGTAGCTTTAACCATTAAGGTTGCACACGCGACGGAAGCTTAAAAATTGGAGTAACTTCTCCCGTTTTCCCAACATTTCCCTTCACTGCTCCGCTCCTATTGATTGTAGCGTGATGAAAAGTATACTATAACCACCTCAGGAGTATGAAAAATAATTGTACCAAGTTTCGTTAAAATCCGTCGAGTAGTTTTTGTTTCTATAACGGTTATACAGACAGACAGATAGACAGACAGACAGACAAAAATTTTACTGATTGCATTTTTGGCATCAGTATCGATCCCTAATCACCCCCTGATAGTTATTTTGGAAATATATTTCATGTACAGAATTGACCTCTCTACAGATTTATTATAAGTATAGATAACAATGCTTGGGAACATGCTGGTCCTGCTCCATAGGACATTTTAAAGTCTTGACAAAATCAACTGGTTGCTAATTTAATTATATAAGTACTTTGTTTTGATTAATTATTTTTCTCTCCGACATTCATTCTACATTTGAGTATGCCTCACACACTGATTTCTTGTCTTTGAAATGTATAAATGTATTTAATATTACAATTAACTTAGCTTTCATTTCTAATTTGTGGCACTGAGTACGTATTGCAGTACTTTGAGTGACTTATTTTAATAGATCGTTTTGACATCAATATAGTTTTATGGAACTGTACAACTTATTGTAATACATTTTTTTTTTAAAGAGTATGTATGGAGTTTCTTGCCCGTTCTTCTCCATACGAAAGTACCTTTTGGAATGGGCAACTAGATTCAATATGTTTAATTTGAACATGTAATTGACGTTCAAAAGTGCCTTTTAATGGTCTATGTTGAGGTCGCTAGGTGGTTGTGGTGAGGAGAGTAAATAAAATGCACAAGTCCGTAAAACCAGTCTATTCGATATTCACGTTAACAGGGATAATACAGTGTACACAAGTTACTGTTTCGGCGCGGCGCAAACGAGGGGAATATTACCATTTGCAGCGTAGCACATTGCTGCCTGTAGTCCCTACAGTCTAATTGAAATAAATGATTTGACTTTGCAAATGCAACACTGTTTAGTTTATTACATACATTTTCAATATGATTTTTCCAATTACAACGTTTTAAATTTTCGTCCAATATTTTTCATTGCTGCGTTTGTCATTTTGTAATTAGAAAATATATATATTTTGTTTTGGAAACATTCACACATAAATTATTCTGTTCAAGCCATTCTATTATGGCGTCTTTTTTTTTTTTTTTGGTGGGTGGGAAATCATCAAATAACTTCTCCCGCCCTGGGCGGGGCGGGAGGGAGTGTCAGACTTTTACTGACTAAAACCCACCCATGTTCCTTCTTGTGCCCTTTGCGTTCCGGGGGCGCGGTATCTCTTGCGAACAACCCGCAGCCCCGGCAGGCATCGGCCCTCAGTGACCCCTTCCTTTTGCTGACATCTCTGAGGCGCGCGTGGAACACAAACGCGCCGTCGACACGGCGATTATGGCGTCTACGGCAGCATTTATTGTATCCTCTAATTGTTTATTTTATGATCGTTATTGATTATCAATGCCATGTCGTCCGCAAATACCACGCACTTATTTTCCGTCACTGTGGGCAAATCATTTATGTATAGAAGAAGAGCAATGGTTCTAAATACTACCTTGAGACACGCCATATGAATTGGTCCTGTTTTGAGATTCCAAAATCCGGTATGTGTGTGCGCAGGGTCACCAGCGGTACTACGAGGCGGTCGCGGAGAAGGACGTGTACAAGGTGAACCCGCGCGACAAGCCGTGGGAGCGGACGCACGTCTACGTGAGTACGCGGTGTGCACGTGCGCGCGTGCGCGGTGGCCGCGCGGTGACTACGTGTGTGTGCCCGCAGGAGTGCGAGCTGGTGAAGGTGGTGGGCATCAAGTACGTGATCAAGCCGCCGCGCGTGGCGCACCTGCGCCTGGCGTGCGCGCTGGGCGGGCGCTCGCTGACGGTGCGCTACCACGACATGCCCGACGTCATCGACTTCCTGGTGCTGCGCCAGCAGTACGACGCCGCCGTGCAGCGCCGCTGGGGCGCGGGCGACCGCTTCCGCTGCATGATCGACGACTGCTGGTGGACCGGCCAGGTGCTGGAGAACGCGGGCGGGGACGCCGGCGACAGCGCCCTCGCCGCCGGCCTGCAGGGCGCCGCGGCCGAGGCCTGGGCCGCAGCCGCCGCCTCGCACTTCCTGTCGCTGCGCGTGCGCTGGGACAACTCCGAGGTGCGTGGCGCGGCTGCCTGTCTCACAACTGTGTGGACTCGTTTGTGCATGAAGCTGCGCGTCGGTTCCTTTATGCCTGTCTGTATTGCATCGGCTAAGTTCGGCGAATAGACTTCTTAAAATGATGAATGTAAACTGTATCTTTTTAGCACTTGAGAATACTTCGCCTCTTAAGGATTTCAGATCATAGCACTAGTTTCCAAGTTGCTTCGCACCGACGCATTGTAAAGTGATTGCACTGCCGCCATATTAGTGAAGTCACGCATGACAGAATCAACATTTTTAAAGTCTTGTTTGCGCACCTGTTCTATATGGGTACGGAACGAAAGATCACTAGAAAAGGTACCCCGAAATCTCGCACTGACTGCACCCGCGATATGACGTGACCGCCCGAACAATACTCGCGGTGTCGGGGTACCGCCGCTCGCGTGAAGGACATTATGTCACAGTTCGTCACATTGAAGAGTAGTTTATTCATTTCACTCCACGCTACCACCCGATCGATGTGTCGCTGGAGCATTCCGCAGTGACTTCTCTGTGTTCTGCCAGAATAGCTGCAGATCGTCAGTGAATAACAGGCAGCCAGCGTCTTCAATGACTTCAGTGAGACCGTTGATGATAGTAATAACTCTAACAGTCCTAAATTTGTCCCCTGGCTCGCCCCTTAATTAGAAGCAAGTAAGTAGCCGTGTGTGTGCAGGTGGAGCGGCTGTCGCCGTGGGACCTGGAGCCGCTGGACCCGGAGCGGCTGCCGGCCGTGGCGGGCGGCGCGGTGGCGGTGCTGCCGCACGAGCTGGAGGCGGCGCTGTACCGCGCCGAGCCCGCCGAGTGGCCCCCGCGCGGGGACCGCGCCGCCGCCTGCCGCGCCATCGCGCAGCACATCGGCTGCGTCATGTCGCTGGCGGCCGCCGAGCCCTTCGTGGCGCCCGTGGACCTGCAGCAGTACCCCGCGTACGCGCGCGTGGTGCCCTACCCCATCGACCTGGCCACCATCCGCGCGCGCTTCGACAACCTGTTCTACCGGCGCGCCGCGGCCGCGCAGTTCGACGTGCGCTACCTCGCCAGCAACGCCGAGCAGTTCAACCGCCCGCACTCGCCCATCGTGCGCCAGGCGCGCCTCGTGTCCGACCTGCTGCTGCGCATCATCGCGGCGTGGCGCGACGTGGACGTGCTAGCGCACTACCGCGACCTGGCGGCCGCCTACCACAGCTCCGACGACGAGCCGCTGCGCGCGCCCCGCGCCCCCCGCGCCCCCCGCGCCCCCTGGCGCGCCGCCTGCGCCGGCATGCTCACCGAGCTGGCCGCGTCCGCCGACGCCGAGCCCTTCCGCCAGCCCGTGGCGCCCGAGCAGGCGCCAGGTAACCGACCCCCCGTCCACTGCGCTCACTGGCGTGCACTGCGTTTTAGACTAGATAGGCAGCAACTAGACATATGAAGCCAGCTCCACGAAATGTAATAAATCATATCATAATCATTTACTTGTCAGAATATGGTAAATACATCAGAAATGTGGTCTTAATTTAAATAATAGTGTCACAGCATATCCTGCCATTATATAGGGTGACTGGTAATTAGTGGCCGATATTTAAAGACGTGATTGTACTCATGATTACAAACAACTTTCCCAAAGAAACTTTTTTGTATACTCATTAGTTTCATTTTTATCACTATATCAAAATTACTGGCGCGCGTGCAAAGTTCAACGCCCGAGCAGCTGTTAGCGGCGAGGGTCGGCGCCCGCGTTGTCGACGCGTAGGCAATGCATCATACATGTTTCGATAAAATAATATCCAAGACTAGTATTTTGGTACTTTATGCTCGCGCGCTACAATAAATACATAATCTTTCTAACTTAGACCCCACTTACAAACTAACTTTAGGAATTGCGTTTGTTTTTGTTACTTATACGATGGATGTTTAGAAACGGCTTTAAAGATACCACTACATTATTAACTGACTCGATACCTACTCAAGTTATTCCAAGTTTCCCATCACACTTATCTAGCTTTGGACTAGCAGTCTACAAGCAAAACTTAGGTATTTTATTATTAGTCTCGTTGTTACAACTACGTATTAGACTGGCGTGTTTAAAAAATTGGAATCAACTTGGCTATTTACAACGATAAATTATTACTAAATCAGATAAGTACCTATTAGGGGTTGGAAGAGTTCTTGTTGGGTACAATAGATGATACAATCGTCTTGCTACTTCACCATTACCCCCTTCCCAATCGTAGCACACCACAATATCACTGTACTCACTCGCGGTGTAGTTGTACGGAAACCGAGCGCGGGCGCCGGGCGGGGCGTCAAAAAAGTAAACAAAACAATGCGCGTGCGACACGCTTCCCGGAGCAACTGATTTTTTACCTACGCCACTACTGCATGGCAAGCGGCGCGGTGCGGGCGGGGGAAAACGGGCGCTGTGTGTACTTAGCCTACGCGTCGACAGCGCGGGCGCCGGGCCTCGCCGCTCACAGCTGATCGGGCGTTGAACTTTGCACGTGCGCCAGTAATTTTGATATACTCATAAAAATGAAACTAATGAGTATACAAAAAAAGTTTCTGTGGGAAAGTTGTTTGTAATCATGAGTACAATCACGTGTTGAAATATCGGTCACTAATTACCAGTCACCCTGTATAATGGCGTGCAAATTCGGAGTAGGTGGTTACACTTTTTAAATACAGTATGCATGTCTATGATAAAAAACGCGTATATTATCTTTAGGTATATGTAGCGTGCGTACAAGTGTGTACTGGTTTTTTGAAGATATGTACCTATTTATACTGCTTAATTTATCTATGCATATTGCACTTTCATCATATATTAAACTCTGTAATTAATCCATATTTACACAGTTGACACATATTTCCTTTCGTAAAACAGCACCTCAAAAATCACAGTTGGTATTAGAGAAGATTAGGTATTAATACTGTAAACAAACAATATGACGCGCGGACGACGACTACTCGCAGAACACAGAACGAAGCGGAACGAAAACAAGCTTAAATATAGCTTGCCTTCTCTCTTTATCCAATTGGAATTTAGCCAATAATCTTCGATTTACGACGAACGATATTGATCAACCAATAATAAAACATTAACCACTGCTTAGTAATACCGCAAGGTCGCGAGCGTCGAGGTTTAGTATTTCGCATGACAGAAGCGACATTATATTTTAGTCGTGGAAAATACGATCAAAGATGAGGAAGTGTGTGCGTAAATGTTATAAGCTGTTTTTAAATTGCTTACCGACCCATGTATGTTACTGAATTCCTTATGTACGCCGGTTGTTCTTTTTTTAAGTTGTTTATTTAGTAAGTTAAAGATTATGTAATGAATTCTGGATTCACATGAGGCAAGCAGTGCTCATTTGCCTATATGGAGTGCACGCCACGACTGCACTACTACCCGCTACCGCTGTACAGCACCGCCCGTGTCGCCCGCAGACTACTGCCGTGTGGTGTCGGTGCCGATGGACCTGGGCACGGTGCGCACGCGCCTGCTGGAGGACGCGTACTCGCGGCCGGAGCAGTTCGCGGCCGACGTGCGGCTCGTGTTCTCCAACAGCCGGCTGTACAACACCAACAAGCGGAGCCGGGTACGTGGCCTAGCTAGACGCTAGCTGCGAGCTGCCACACCCCCCTCACGGTCCCCTCCCCGGCAGATCTACTCCATGACGGTGCGGCTGTCGGCGCTGTTCGAGGCGCTGTGGGCGCGCTACAGTAGCACGCACGCGCGCCCCCCGCGCGCCCCGCGCCGCCCCGGCCGCGCCGCGCGCGCGCAGCGCTCCACGCGCCGCACGCGCCGCACGCAGCAGAGCCGTGAGTACCCGCGCGCCGCGCCCGCTCGCCCGGCGGCCGAGCCCGTACTAACGTGCGCGCTGCCCGCAGACGAGCTGCTGAACGGCTCGGCGCGCGCGGCCGCGTCGGGCAGCTCGGACTCGGAGACGCTGGCGGCCACGTCGCGCCGCGTGCACGCGCGCGACTCCTGGGACAGCGACGCGCCGCTGCACGTGCACCGGAAAGGTGAGTGACACGCGACACGCAGCACGACGTGTTACGTAGCATTGGGCACCTCGCAGTGTAACGCACGCCAAGCATTATGCTCACGAGAGCGTGCAGCAGTAGGGGGGCGCGAGGGGTGTTGTTGTTGCTTTGTAAGAAATGGATAAGATTGCAACATCTTCGTAAGCAGTAGTCTCCGGATAAATAAAATAAAATTGTGAGCCGTCACGGGACTCCTGGCAGCTGTGAAACAATTACCATCAAATAACGTGCCGACGCGTCGCTACGTCATGCGTCGCCACGCCAGCAATCGGTTTCACCTGCGGGGCTATACAACGTGCAATGAAATAAACACAAGACCTCATGCACCCCAATAACAATATTATACTAGAGAGAACTAAAATAACAGTTGTAATTAGAAGATTCTCCCGAGGAAAATGAACACATGTACGTAATGAGGGAATCGATTCAGAATCCGATTCTGAGCAGACTCCTTCCGGGTGGCGCTTACACCGTTGTGGTTGTGGACGTTCCGCGTCAACAGTGACGCGCGCTGTACTAATGAGTGCGTTGTCGCAGGTAAAGGCGTCGGCAAGAAGAGCAAGAGCAGTAGCGCCAGCGCGGAGCCCGTGCCCTCCACCAGCCGCGCGCCGCCCGCCGGTAGCTACCCGCCCGCCCCCTGTCCCGCCCCCCCCAACCCCTCGCCCCACTGACCGGTGCGTTGCGCTCCACAGAGTGCTACGTGGCGAACGGGTCGGCGCGCTCGTCGTGCTCGCGGCGCGGTTCCGGCGACTCGTCCAGCGAGCGCTCGCACATCCGCGTCGTGGAGGAGGAGCTGCGGGACGACGAGGTGGAGCTCACCTACGACGTCAGTACCCCCCTCCCCTACTACACGTATACTCCGGTGTCGGTCCCCTTCACCTTTACAATAGTAGTAGGATCATTTTCATTAAAATGTTGAATGTTTGTGTCGTACCTGCAGAGCGGCGCGAGCCGGGCGCGGCGCAAGCGCCGGCTCGCCAGCTCCGACAGCAGCGGGCCCGCGCGCCGCCCGCGCACCGCGCCGGCCAAGCGGTGAGTGCCCCCCGTCGCGGCTCCCCGCCGCCAGCCCGCGCCCACTGAGCCGTGTCTGTCCGCAGCACGCGCGAGCGCTTCGCGGCGGCCACGTCGTCGTCGTCGTCGTGCAGCAGCGGCTCGTCGGCGGGCTCGGCGCGGCGCTACGAGTCGGACCGCTCGTACCGGCCGCGCTACTCCACGGACGACGACGCGCCGCTGCACCTGTACCGCACGCGCACCGACCCCGCCGCGCCCCCCGCCCCGCCCCCGCGCCGCCGCCACACGGTGACTACCCTTCATATAGCCGCCGTCTTGGCTTAGTATCACACCCGCGACACGGTCATGTTAGTTCCCACGCACTCGATGCGTGCTCACTGGCTGCGTGCGACCGTTGCAGGGCGCCGGCGTGTCGCTGCGCGCGCGCCGCTCCCGGCGCCAGTACAACGAGGACAGCGAGGAGGACTCGGTGGCCGCCATCAGCAAGCGGCTGCAGCACCACCACCACTCGCGCACGCACCACGCGCACCAGGCCAGCCGCCGGCGCCACCACGCCGAGCAGGTACCGCAGTAGTGGCCACACGAGCAGGCGCTGCTAGTGTCGGGCAGACTCTGACGTCACTGTGTGTGCAGAGCGCGAGCGCGGAGGGCAGCGCCAGCGCGCACACCAGCGACCACAACTACTTCAACGGGCACGCGTCGCACGCGCCGCACCGGCCGCACGCCGCGCACGCCTCTCACGCCTCACACGCCGCGCCCACCACCAACGGAAACGGTACGCACGCACACACGCACACCTTGCTCTAGCGTGACGTTACTGTCATGAACCCTCCGCCGAGCATTGTGCTACACTCGCACTCTAGACAGTAGTGAGACTTTAATTACAATTAAATTAATATTGATGATTGCTATGGCACACAAGCTGTAATAAATTACAAATTATTTGTATTTCATTTGGAAAATTAAATGTTGTTTTTGGTCACGATTAGTGTGTGAAGACAGTTGACGGAGCGAGTCGATGTGTGCGAGCCACGCCGCGCCGAGTGACCGCCTGGTGGTGTTGCAGGTAGCGCGGCGGACGGCTCGGGCGGGAGCGCGGGGGGCGGGGCCGCGGGGGGCGCTGCGCCGGGGGGCGTGTCCATCTCGTCGCGCGGGCGCGTGCGCAAGCTCACCGCCAAGGCGCGCGGCCTGCTGCGCGACTGAGCCAGGGCCCGCGCGCAGCGAGCGCGCAGCGGCCAGCAGTGACCCGCCGGGCATCACACGCTACCGGCAGTAGGACCGGCCTTGTTAGCGTTACACTCGTTTACACAATACCTCGGGGAGGTCGGCGCCATCGAGGCACATGAACAAACATGATGTCCGCGTGTGCTGCGGGCTCAGCTCCTACACTGTGCCGTCGCCCCTCGTCACCGTGGGAGCACACCACACCGTGTCGACCGTCGCTACTCGCCCGTGTTGTGATATTACTGTACATAGTAGTTACGTGGTAAGCTCTACACACTCGCAGTTGGTCGCGGTCTAGTACAATGTTAAGTCAATTCGGACACTCCTGGTCGCGCCGCTGCCTCACTGAGACGGCTGCCGGCCGCGTGACGGTCGCGGCAGAGCTCGAGTGGCACCGGCCGTGGATCTGTGCCTACGCCAGGGTGTCTGCTAGCGCAACAGAATGAATATAGCGCTGCATTAGACACACACACTCGTCCGGCAAGTCTGTGGTTATGTGTAGCTGTAGGGACTGTTAGCAGGAAGCAATCTCACGCCGGCCGAGTGTAGCGCGCGCCTTACATGTTCAAATGTGTGTGATACGTTAAGAACAATGTAAACTAAATAAGAATAAATTGTAAATATTAGACAACTGTGAGAGTAAGTACTTAACGCACACGATTGCTGTACGCGCAGCACTCCAGGAGCCGCGCAATATTTACTTAGCGAACAAAATCGTGAACTAATCTCCATAAATGATAAGTGACACACGAGCACGCTGTCACGTAGGTTGGTGTAAGTGGACGGAGTACGTACGGACGTACCCGCGCGAACTTAGTGTACGGCGCTCCTATGTAATGTAATTATAATTTATTGCTTTATACACTGTATTATGTATGTACTCCTGTGCGTAGGGGTGGTGGCACCCGGCTGCGGTGTGTAGCGTGGTCGAGGGCTCCAGGGCCCTCTTGCGGATCGTAATAAACAGTAGCGGCAGAAGTATACACACTGACTCATTTTGTTAGCAGCAGCAGTGCCGCCACCTGCCATAGTGTCGTCATATCGCGTAGCGTCGAGGAGTGTTCTGTGTTACCGTCTGCAGTATACGCACAGTGATGATAACTATCTGTAATGGCAACACCGGAGCCGGGTATTGATGTGATGACAATGTTATTGACATGAAATGAATGCGAATATTTTTGTAACAAATGTATAATTATTAGAAATTATTATTTTATCATTGTGATATTAAGTATGCAACGAGAAGTGTGGAGGGACCTTAACTAGTAATGTACCTATTATTATTATTATCAACGCGTGACGAGTCTGAACAAACCGTTGTGATTCAAGTGGAGTATATTGTCAAGTGAATGCATGGCTGATGGCAACACCAGAGCGTTACTTGCCATTGTAGATTCTCTCAGCTCTATTTGCCCTATCCTTCACCAGTAAGAGCTTCAAGGCTCAAATATGTGCGAGTTCTGCTTACCACTGGCAACATATTGCTCAACAGAGCTTAAATATTTCTCCACTCCTAATTAAAGCCTTGTGTTGCCAGCGCGATAAACTGAACTGAGAAGTTTTACAGTCAAGTTGATCTAATTGATGAATGCAGTGAAATAGTTCCAAGTAGTGAATATGTAACAATTGTATAGCTTTTATTCTATTACGGATAGCAATTAATTGAAAACAATGTGTTTTTATACATTTTATACCAAGTGACTTTGTTTAATGACAACTCGATGCTTTATCCAGCTCTGCTCAAGTCGGGCCGAGCGAGCTCCACCGAGCGCAGCTGTGCTCGACACCAATAGCCCGAGCGTTTCGTTATCATGAACGTGTAGCGTAAGTGTTAGTGGGAGAGGGCGGCTCAAGTCTCGCTGTACATTGTACCTATGTATATAGTGTGAGAGCGCGTGCGCGGGCGTGCGAGCGCCGCGCCGCGTGATGATACCAAACAATAAAATGAATATTTTGGAAAAAGTACGCCGTTTTATTCGTACCTGCTGGTAATGAAAAAATGCTGGTAAACTTGCAATCAAACAATTAATTGATTCTCTCGGTTTGGCTGTTACCTCTCTTTTTTTTCACGATGGTTATCACTTTTTGACATGTGTTTGTTTTAGTAGTTTCTCTAGCATGTGTCCATTTCCAGTAATATCTTGACATCAGGAAGTTCCTCGAGCGCACGAACTGGGAATGTTCACAGTCTGATACTTGTGGTTCAAGGAAGACACTAAAGCCATATCAAAAATATGTTTATTGAGAGTTCCACAATTACACGTACATGTTCAAGATGCAAGAACAGCACCACAGGTTATGGGCTGTCTCTGCCTGATAAATGTTTCGAAAATAAACCAGCAATAACAATGTATTCAAGTGCTTTATCTTTACGAGACGGTCACATTATATTAATAGCAGTCATATTCTTTCATTCAACTTTCTTAAATAAGTGATATTTTTGTCAAACTGTAGTCAAATGACGGTTATTAAATCAGTGTCGCATATTATGACGTACACAAATTATCTTTTGAAGATGCTTCATTTTAAACGTGATACTTACAAAACTATAATGATGAATGTCAAATGTTGGTGTTATGTTGGTTCCAAAGGTAGGTAGTTCGTGAGTAGTATGCTTTTGTTCGAGTAACATTTGTAGCAACATTTTTAGAAAGCAGCCATGTTCAATTTGGAAGCTTATCAAGTACTACAGCAGCCATGCAGATACTGCAACTAACTGTTACTTGAGGTTTAGTCGTGAACTTCTGATGCAATACTTTGTGTGTGCTCGTCATGTAGCGTGTTTGCTTTTGTATATACACTCTAGTCATAACTGTTCTGTTGCTCCCGCTGTGCTGTCCAGTCATCAACATATAATTGGCGCACCTACTTTACCAATTCGAGTATTTTCCTTACTCTTTTCTTTATTTGTCACTCTTTTAACTTTCTCGGCTGACCCTTTATTTATTCTCCACTCCTCTCCTATACATGTGTAGCCTATCTTTGAATAGATTATTCTCCTCATTAAGCTTCATAATGATTATCATGAGACACTTTCTTTTCTTCTGTTCTATAAGTCGAATTCTTCTGATTTGTACCTCAGCTGGAGGAGTTGCGTTTCATGTTAATAGATCTCCATACTGTGCCTCTATTGCATTGCCGGCCGTAGTAGTGCCATCAATAAGCACCTCCTCCTCGTCTGGCTCCTCTGGTTCTGGCTTCACTTGGAAACGGGCACAAATCCTAACTCCGAGCTGCTGCTGAGAATTTCATAGAAAAACCCCAATAACACGTTGTGCTCGACCTGGGAATCGAACCCAAGACCTCTATCTAGCCTCTAGCGTAGCAGTCGCGCTTAGGACCACTAGGATAACGAGGCAGTTAAATAGTGTCATAAAGTCAATATGATGTGCTACAAAATATACAAGAACGAATCGCTGCAAAACCGACTTTACGTAGTCTTGTCTGCCTTACCCCTAGAGTGTAATTTAAGCTTGCGTAGGGCGGGCCACAAACTGAGGAGTAGGTGGTTTGAAGGCCCGCCCCGGCTCATGCTTATTACTGGGACTACTTAAAACTACTTTTGTCAATGGTTGTGTAATTACAACAGTGGTATAGTGAATGTTCGGAAATATAATACTTCGAATAAATGTTATCTGGCTAAGTGTAACTTCGGTAAAAAGTATTTCGACCAAATAATACATAGGAGTAACGAACAAAATCGAATTGATAAAGGTCAACTGATACAGTGGCAGACGTGACTTCGATAAAGTAAAAAGTCAAATATTTTTCGAGCTTATGATTGCATGCCTGCGCTTGGGCGCTCCTTGTGGGGCTCCGCACCGCTGTCAGTGCGGTGAAGCTGTAGACTGCCTCGGACACCATGGTCTGTCATGCAGTAAAAGCGCTGGCCGCATAGCACGGCACGCCAGCATTAATGACATCATCCGTCGTGCTCTTGTCTCCGCCGGAGTGCCAGCTGTTTTGGAGCCAATTGGCTTGGCACGCGACGATGGGAAGAGACCAGATGGGATGACTATAATGCCTTGGAAGTTGGGTAGGCCTTTGGTGTGGGATGCAACATGCATCGACACCCTTGCGCCATCCCATCTTCCTAGCACGACGTGTTGTGCTGGGGCGGCTGCTACTGGTGCTGAAAACCTCAAACGGCGCAAATATAATAACCTTATTGGAAGCTATATGTTTGGGGTTGAAACACTAGGGCCATGGGGTCCGAGCGCTCATCTTGTTTTTCGTGACATAGCCAAGCGACTGGTCGACTCTTCACGTGACCAAAGGGCTGGCCTTTTCTTGGGCCAAAGAATCAGCATTGCCATACAACGTGGCAACGCTGCCAGCCTTTTGGGCACTTGTCCCATTGACAGCGATGCGGATGAGTTTTTTGATGCCCTAAAAGCTTCCTTTTTTGCATTTTATTATTACTTAAGTAAGTTTTATACTAGTGATTCAGTATTGTGCTTGTTGTATTAATTAAATAAATAGCTTATGATAGGTAATCTATTGAATTTCCACGGATTGACCCCATGACACTGAACACTGAAGTAAGCTCAAAAGCTACGTATCAAGCATGAACACGTAGGATAACCAGTTATATTTTGTTGACAGCCTGGCAGACAACTGACACTCGTGACAGTGACAGCCCATCAACAATGACGTACGTTTGTTGATCACAAAACTAATGATTTAGTGAATCGAAAAGGAACAGAAATATTCTAGAATATGTTCAATAAAAAGTTGATTTAATAACTTTAAAAGTGCTCGTTAAAATTCTTACATTGAATCTCAATTATTGACATCTAAATACTCCGTGAGACGTGTGCACACGACAGTGGCGCGTCGCAGTTGTGTGGGTTGATATTGTGAAATATCCTGCTTCGAGTGAGATACCGAAGTTAATCGAAGGCTTTATCACTGACATGGACCCGCTTATCGAAGAGGAGATTATGGCCGAGGAGGAGTCGGCGTCGGCGTTCAGCATGTTCAACCCGCTCGGCCTAGGTGAGCCCCTGCTTGTTATTATTGTGAGCGAGAGCTACGTACGGACCGTTTGTTTCGTAAAGTTAGCAACTAGAACTACGTACTTTCACAGTACATTATGTTATGGGTCATTGTATATAATATATATGATGAGTAATGTGTCGCGCTGTGATGCTAGCTCTTAACAACTGTGTACAAACTAGGAGCCGCTGGTTTTGTTGAATGACTTTGTAAAACTGTTAACATTAATGTCATTACCAGAATTATCAGGGTTTTATTAGCCATGTTCAAAGTCATTTAATTAAATCGAGGGTCAGTGGGTCGTCTTGAGTGTGCGTGGGGGGGGGGGGGGTTCAATGATGTCAGCAAATGACTTGTGTACTTTAAATTTGGGTATTTATGATGATAACAAATTTGTTGGTGACAAAATGTATTCAAATTGTACGAAAATATATATTAAATATATGTAGAAGTAAATATTGTTCCCTCAACCTATTGCAGTGCTCGACTTCCTCGCCTCGTACGGCTGGTTCCTGGTGGGCGGAGCCGCCGTCGCGCTGTACGTCGCACACAGGCTGAGGCCCACACTGGCCAAGTGGCAGCAAGCCAGGGAAGATGCAGAGTACCACAAGAGTAAGCTGATACAGTAACATTCTGTACTGTGGTTTTGTCCGTAGCCATCTCGAATATGCTTCTCAAATTTGGAATCCAAATTACGAAGTTCATATTAATCGCCTTGAAAGTGTACAAACTGTGTACTCTCAATATCGCTCGAACACTTATCTTCCTAATTATACTAGTTGGTGTAAGAAATTTTATATTCTTTCTTTATACGAGCGAAGAAAAATTGCAGATCTGCCTTCCTATATGGTGTAATGAATGGGTCTACTGACGTCCCTGAGCTGGTGGCCGAGATTGGACTTCGTGCACCATCTTTGTTTCTTCGGAGACCTCATCTCCTTCACGTACCTATGGTGAAAACTGTCTACAGGCAAAATACATATATTAAGAGCATGTCGAATGTTCAATAGTGCGCGCTGGGAGGTTGAGCTTGACTTATTCACAAACAGTGTAGTAATTATTCAGAAATGAAGTAAATTGTTAAGTAACTCTTTCTTTGAAGTGTTAGAACTATGAAGTATGTTATGTTCTGTTCTCTTCAGTTGTTTCTGTTTACCTCCCACGCTGTTTATACCGTTTAGTTAATGTTAATCAAAAGTGTATATAAGTGGAAACTTGTAATTGGCGATGTTTTACAGCAGATGTTTTGCAGTGAGCTTCCATCCACTGCCCACCGCCGTCTGTAAATGGTTTGCTCCACGGTACAGCAGAGTATGCTGCATTACTTTTGCCTGCATGTGGGCGCTACTCCAGCGAATGTCTGTCTGTCTGCGGACATGACTGGCCCACTTTCACTTCGTAGAAATTCTGTGCACAATGTTGGTGACTTTACTTCCCTGGTGGATGACTTTGTTGCGAATTGCGTCCATCAGAGGAACTCTGAGCATCGCCGTCGGCACGGAGCTACCTTGACACGCTTGCATGTGGTTGCAGACCCGGACGTGGCGCTGGCGCGCATGGAGGCGGTGCAGCGCGCGCGCGAGCTGCAGCAGCGGCAGCTGCTGGAGGCCTCGCAGAGAGCTCTGGAGCTGCAGAAGGAGGTACAGCCAACTATGCAGTGCAGACAAAATAAACCTTATGATTAATGTTTTAGAGTGCAAATTATTGTCAAATTATAATTGATAAGACTTGGTAGTAATATGCGTGTCGTGTGGCAGCGGGAGGAGCGCAAGCGCGCGGAGCTGGCGGAGCGGCTGGAGAAGTACGGCGCGGCGACCGGACAGCGGCTCGGCGGCGCCGACCGGGGGGACGGTACGTGTGGCGGGCTCGCACTGCGCACGCGTCGGCGACGTGCATTTGTGTTCATACAAACGGGATGTGGAACGGAACACGTGCTGTGGAAACGAGTTCCCAAAACGCGCGTCGACGGCACGTTTAGAAAACGCGGTGTGCATTGTGTCTGCCACGCCCTGAAGCTGCCAAACGTAATACAGCGTTTTAATATTGATCCCACATGCTGCTGTCAGCATGTCAGGTAAACATGCGAAGAATTGCAGGTTCGATTCCCGCCCTCTGAATTTCATGCTTGTTTATATCATAAACTAGCAATAACTAACTAGTTCTTGGGTTCGATTCCCAGGTCGAACAAAAAATGTTATTAAGTTTTTCTATGAAATTCTCAGTAGCAGCTCGGAGTTAGGATTGGTGCCCGGTTAAAGGCAATAGGCTCGCCCCCTGTTACATGGAACCTAAACATACCGGCGAACTGTGGGTGTACATTCTCTGGCTACCCCTTCGGGGAATACAGGCGTGTTGGCATGTATGTGTAACTAACTATGATCACTGCTTTGTTCTCGTGTGTCGTAGCGTGATATTACATAGTGTATAACTTTCTGTGTACCAGCAGTTCCCGAGATTAAACAAACAAACGCACTGTTAAGCCTTATACCCCGTGTGTGCACAGACTACATGCCGCTGAGCTCGGGCGCGTCCACGTCGTCGTACCGCGCGCCCAAGAAGTCCAAGTGCGGCGGCGGCGGCTGCGGCCGGTAGAGCCGCGTCCGCCCACATCCGCCCACATCCGCTCACATCCACACGCGATACGTTCATCCAGGAGGCACAGGAATATGCCAACGTTGGCAGATTGCGGGAAGCTCATTACTGTTACAAAATATTAACCTTGTAATAATAGAAATACAGTTGAAAATGCGTCGATTCTCACGTGAACTAGTAACTTAATTATTTTCGACTATGTTATAACCATCATAAGGTTGAAATTCTTTAGCAGTAAAATATAATTAGGCACCTTACTTGGGGCGAGATTCACAAACCGCACGTTTGACTTCAATTTGATTTTTCTTATGATGCTATTGGTCATATTAGCACAAGCGAATGAGCACAAGCCTTTCACACGAATATGAACATTAACAATATACAAATAATGTTCATATTGGCTTATTTAACAAAATTAAAATCAAACTGCGGTCAGTGTGCCTCTCTCGGTGCCATATGTCTCGCTTTGTGAAACGCTTATTCATTGTAATCGGTCATCAAAAGTCACGACAACTGATAGACCAGCTGTTGTGACGTCAGCCAGCCACTCACAGCTGACGCGAGCTGACAACAGATGTATGATCGGAGACTGGACCGCGATGTCTTAGAAACACTGCTGTTGACTATCAAACAGTAATATAACGATAATATTGTTGGCCCCAGCTTCAGTTCCCGTGTCAAAGTAAATGTTTCTCTAATAATATTGTTGAATATCTGTCATATCGTCCTCTCTATGCGGCTGATGTCAATCAAGACAATCAAGCCTGATGTTAAGTGGTCACCGCTGCCTATACACATCTGCAGTACCAGAGACCTTGCAGATGCGTTGCCATCCCAGAGACAAAGTTGAAATGTACCCATACCCTTCAAACCAGCAACGCTGCTTTGCGGCAGAAATAGATATGGTGGTAGTACTTCCCCGGACGAGCTGCTTCACAAACAGCTGTGCTGCTACTAATGAAGAATTAGACATTTCAGCAATTGTTGTTACTAATATAATATTAGTGAAGCTAGCAGTTAGATTATCGCGTCGGGTGCGATCTCGTGCTCTCCGTAACTCGTGTCCTCGTCGAGTGCGACCTTGTTTTAATCAATTAATTAAATAAATGTTTGGATGATCTACTTGTCGTTTGTCTCGCCGCCACCCCCAGCAGTACCTGTATAATGCTAACATGCAGGGCTAGCCAACGATCCACCGCGCACAGATCACCGCGTGGCCGGCGCCACTGCAGAGCTACTTAGCTTTGTTGTTCCCGGAAGGTATGGCATGGCCTGTCGCAGCCCACAGACCGATAGGCATCCGTGACGCAACTCTTATACGGTGAAAATAGACCCCACACGTTACATGCACAAAATATATACTAGTTGTTCTGACATCTGCTCATCTAGTGGCAACCACTGTTCCTTAAATATGTTATCTGCGGATCTTTTATTTTATTTTATTGCAGAGGACGGCAACGCTGTTACTGAACGGTTTGTTAACCTTATGTGTTATATATGTTGTAGTTGTTTGTTATCCCTTAATAAATAAAATAAAGTAGCGCTGCATAGATAGCGCTCGAGAGAATAGAACGTTTGCTTCAATATATGTATTACAACGACACACCTGAACGTGTCACCGTCTCTGCAGAATTACCCCACCACGATAAGCTCAATCTCCCCCTCCTGTTCTCCTCCACGTTGCTCCTTCAGTAACACGCAGTGTAGTAGGGGCGCATACTACATCGTTGAATACTAAACCCTAACATTCGGACTGAATAAGGTACAACTTTATTAATTAGCACTGCAACACCGCGCGCAACAATAATGAAGCCATAAATTAATCAAGCGATCAAAGTGTCAGTAATGCGCTGATTGCACACACTGCTACATTACGTCAGTGTGGGAGTAGTGTAGGATGTAACAGTACGCAAGCGCAGCAGACGCGGACACGCAGATAGACACCTTTTTTGTTTTAAGGATGTGAAATCACGAAATGATTTTTCCGCCCTGGGCGGAGCGGGAGGTAGTGTCAGACTGTTACTGACTAGGCCCATCCGTGTACCTCGTAATGCCCTTCGCGTTCTAGAGCCGCGGTGACTCTTTAAAGTACGGAACACATAATTTTGTTTCCTGTGTCGTGGGTGCGTTTACAAACATAAACAGACACAAATAGACAGACCCGGAACAACTATCTGTAATTCATACCAATATTTGTTCCGTGCGGGAGTTGAACCCGCGACACGCAGCGCAGCAGCCGCTGACCTTGTTAGACCTATGAATCGAATCAAAGCCCGAACTGTTCGCCACGTTTCTGTAAACACGTATCCTCCGGCACGGGGCGGCCACACCGCGGCGCCTCGTGCTCCCGGCGAAGTGTTTCGCAAGCAGCGCGGTGCCGCGAGCCGGTCGATAGCGCGCGCCGCGTGCCGCTCCTGGAGCGCTGCCTTTGTTTCCATCATTTGTAGCGAAAGTCACGCGGCGCGCACGATGCGAGCGCGCTGTCGACACTTTGTTTATCAAAAGAAGCTGAGAGGCTTCCCGCGGGGGCGCTCGCGACTCCTTGCGCAGCTACATGGCGACTGTACGCGAGGTCGTTGTAAGGACTTGCCGCTGATTGTGTAGCCACCTGACACAGCAACATACGTACCTACATTAAGTCACGCGTTTTTCCCATGGGGGTAGGCAGAAACCACAGAACGCTACCTGCTACGATCCTTACATACTCCTTTCGCCTCGCCCACGTTCATACATCTGGTCATACAAGCACGCCGGTTACGAGTACTGCGCGTCCGACCTTTCAGAAGAACCTCACCAGTAAGGTCAGAGGTCTTTCTAGGGCGTCCGTTCCCGGCGTTGCCACTCACATCTGCCATAAAAAATCCATTTGTAAGTCGCCTTTCCCTCATTGTCTCAACATCTCTAATCCATCAAATGCTAAGATAAAACCGTACTCACTATGTGGTGCATGTGACATGAGGTCTGTGCATGTGCATGGGTGTCCTATCTCTGATTGGAAGCGGTTCGCCCATACTGCGAAGCCTGTAGCAGAGACGACAGCTGACAACCCAGTAATAGCCCAGTGGTTAAGACGCCCGCGTTTCATGCTAGAGGAGCGGCTTCGACCCCGGGCAAGTACCAATATGAGTTTTTCAATTCATGTATTTTCTATGTGTAACTTAGACATTACTGACATCGGTGAAGGAAAACATTGTAAGGAAACCTGAACTTCTACTTAATATAAGTCTGAGCAACCAACCAACCATGGCTCGTGCCTTCTCTGTAAGAGCAGAGGCCTTTGCCCTGCAGTGAGATTATAAGTAATTGCCTGATATTAAGTACCTAACGTTACTTAGATACAAATGTCATTCAATATAATATGTTCGTATGTGCGCGTCTATGGATAGACTCATGTACCGACTTCTCAACTAGACTCCCGACAGCCTCGTTACTCGTATCAACGCAACAACCATGACACACTGGCTGATGTATTTAGACCACAACAAGCTGTCCGTCAAGCGGGAGCTCGCGATGCTCCCCGGGGAGGCCTCACTGCGTGTTTATGAACATATCGGCAGTTTATCGTCAGTGTGCTCGATATGTTACGCGAGAGTTATGACGCGGAACGCTGCACACGTCATCTGGCTCGCTGCTCATATGTATGTATGTGTATGTATTCTCTAGACCGATTTAGGTGACGGCGGCTCATCTTAATGGAGACTACCCAAGTACGTAGGATATAAAAGTGCACAAGTGTGTGCGCAAACACATGTGCACTCCCTCTTCCCTAACTCTCATAGTCCGATGAGACGGCAATCCGACACGACCGGGGAGAGATCAGGCGCAGGACCAACGGCTTTACGTGCTTTCCGAGACACTGGGGTTCTTCACCACCACGAGACCAATGGGGGAGTCAAAGCTCATATTACTGGTAGGTAGATGCGGTCCGCTCACTTGAACCACGAGCACCGCCCTTACTACTAGGTGACAGAGGCGCTGTCGGAACTCAAATACACCAGCACTATAGGCGCAGCGGCTGCTGGGCTGCGTGTCGCGGGTTTGGTTCCCACACAGATAAACTATTTATATGCCCTAGAGATGTGTAGTGGTTCCGGGTCTGGCTGTTTGTGTATGTGAGTTTATGTGTTTAGGAACGCACACACGATACAAGGGAAATGCCTACTGTGGAGAAAAAGCAAACAAATAATCCGTTAACATATTCCGTGACACTCGGCACTGGCGTGGCTTTATTTATTTATTTTATTTATTTATTAAATCTTTATGCACAAATGTAAAACAAAATACACCGTACAAAGGCGGACTTAATGCCTTGGGCATTTTCTACCAGCCTACCTTAGGGTCAGGGCTTTATGTCAGTGGGAGAATTATGTTGTCGGACCTACTTCCAGAGATTACTTCTTACAAACATACATACACACATAAACTCACGCCTTTTTCCATGGGGGTAGGCAGAAACCACAGAACGCCACCTGCTACGATCCTTACATACTTCTTTCGCCTCGTCCACGTTCATCTGTTCATACAAGCACGCCGGTTATGAGTACTGCGCACGCGACCTACAAACACGAATTAAAATATAGCGTATGACGACATTTTCCTTGTGGTATATTTTACATAACATACCAGCACGCCTGTATACCCCGGAGGGTTAGACAGAGGTGTAAAAATGGTGGGACCTAAAAACGTACCGGCGATCTGTGGGTGTACACAGATCGCCGGTATGTTTTTAGGTCCCATGTAATAGGGGGCGAGCCTATTGCCATTAACCGGGAACAAATCCTAACTCCGAGCTGCTACTGAGAAATTCATAGAAAAACCCAATAGCACTTTGCTCGATCTGGGAATCGAACCCAAAGCCTCTAGCGTAGCAGTCGCGCTTAGGACCACAAAGCTTACGAGGCAGTTATATCCTTTTGGGATACTACACCCAGCAAAAATCAGGAACTGCAGGCAATGTCAAGCTGATGCAGTGAGGAAGACGCGGGCGCTCCTCCAGTGGTGCGCACATTTATTGTTGTTATATTATATTTATTTTGAGAAAACGAACAGTTACACATTTCTTAGTTTAGTATAATAAAACTTAAAAAGGGATGTTTAAACTTAAAACTCACGCTGGATCATCATCATTATCAATGGACGGCAAACAAGCCGACGGCCCCCCTGATGTTTAGTGGTCACCGCTGCCTATACACATCTGCAATACCAGAGGCCAGTGGCGGCCCCACACTTCACTGCACTGAACTCCACTTCGTGACAGGCCTCACTCCCTGCGCACTGCGCACACGCGTCGCCGTCCCGGCGTCGTCGCCATTACATCCACCTTCATATTCCTTTTCATTATCGCTTTTCAGTAATTAGCAAATCTTTTATATTAGCTTCCGCTCGCGACTTTGTCCGCGTGGTTTTTTTTTCATCCGTTTTAAGCTACGTCTTACGTTACTGCTCCGCTCCCGTGGGTTATATAGCTTAAACTACTGGCCATGAATCTGGATATCATTCACAAAATTATTTTTTACAATGTGACTGTTAGTTCCAGAGATTAGCACGTTTAAACAAACAAACAATAAAACGTTAGCTTTATATTAAACTAAGTATAGATGATGTCTTCTAAATAAATAATTTAGATGTAAGCTAATAAGCCGGCTGTCGTTATGATTGTTGGCCAATCTACGAGATGTGGTTGCCAGGGGCAACGGCGGGACGCAACATGGAGTGTGGTGGGAAATCCCAGTTACGAGTTTCTTTATGTTTCATGATCGTTGGATTAGTAAGCTGTACGAGTCGATGCGGATGAGAGCGCGCGGCGACGGCTGTAGGATGGAGCCCGCCGGTACAGCGTGGTAGTGGTACACACGTATATCTCTTCTCTACATAGTCTGAAACAAAGTCGCTTTCTGTCGTGTCTCTCTGTACCCCTGTGCAACAGATTTAAAAACAGTTTTTAACAATAGATAGAGTGATTCAACTGGAAGGTTTATACATATAAAACATTACGCATTCATTCATACGTTCATTACGCTACAATGAATGGGAGCAGAGCAGTAACCAGAGACGTACGACACCGCGGGGTATAGCTAGTTAATAGATCAATATTACAACATACGCGTAGTCGAATTAGTGCGTACATATTTAAGAATGAATAGCAAGTATGTAGTCGCACATCACAGCAGTGTCTCGCACACACTGTCGCGTGTCCACGCGCACACTCGGGTGTACAACGACTTTTTTACTTTTACTAGTGTTGCACGCTTTTGCAGCGATTTGTTTCTGGCGCTAACTTTTGTAGCACATCATATCATTATAAATATCTATATTCAGAACATTCGGCACCGCGTACTTCGACAATTACATTTCCTATTTCTTGGACCTTGCGGTATCTATCTTTCGACAATATAAATTTACGCTATTATAATTTTCGGTTTTATGATCGTTCGATATTTACATTTGCGATGTTTTGAACATTGACAGTTTACCGTACATATTTCAATTTTCGAAATTAAAATGAAAGGTACCCCGACAAGCGCGGAGGTGCTCAGCTTCCTCATGACTATTGAATACGTTCCTGTACGACTGGCCGCTACAATATGTGCTCGCTTAGTCTCCATCATGTCAGTTTACACGCTCGGCTTCACAATAGCTTCCGGTATCTTTTATTAAAGCTATTTATTTTATATCTTTGGAGGCGCCACCTGATGTTAAGTGGCCACCGCTGCCTGTAGACATCTGCAATACCAGAGGCCTTGCTAATGCGTTGCCATCCCAGAGACAAAGCTGAATTGTGTCTTGTGTCCGTACTTACACCGGCACCCATACCTTTTAAACCGGAACACAGCAACGCTGCTTTGCGGCAGAAATAGGTATGGTGGTAGTACTTCCCCGGACGAGCTGCTTCACAAAGAGCTCTACAACTACTAGGTTAATAATTATGCCTACCCACCTATAAAAACAGAATACTAATTCATAATAAAATCTTATCGAATAAAATAAAAACTGGCCAAATTTGTCCGTGCAAACAATGGTAGGGTGACAACACCTATTTTAGACTCGTAATTAAAATGTAAATATAATAATTATAATGAAAGAATGTTATTCTGCTAAAAGAATGCTTGTGTCATTGACATATTCTTCTTATTAAAGTGTTATTGTTCGATAGATTCCCACGCACTTCACAATAACCTTTCAGAGCTATTATATCGCTTTGTTTACGTTGCGAATAGTAAAATTGAAAACAATCATGTGTCATTAGACAGATGACGCCCCGCGGCGCTGCTCGTTAGCGTCACGGTCATGGATGCTTCCTGCTGTCGCTATGTTTGAACTAGTAGGTGAGCAGAGGTTCAGGTTAGCGCCGGACTACTTCGGAAGTCTAAGTATTTCGGTCATTTTGAATTGTTGGTCGGTCATGTCGTGTCGCGTGGAGTGGTGTCTTGTCATAGTACGGAAACCTTTTGACTGGTTATTGAGAAGCTCATTGTCTACAGACACTGTATGAAACTATTGGAACAGAAGGCACCATAATCTGTGTATTATATGAATGTTTACAAGGTATTCATACAAAAAAGATCATTTTTTTTAATTCTTTTCTTTATGTCTGTTTTGTTCCGGCAAATCTGTGAAACGGCTGGACCGATTTTGATGGGGCACACACTGGGAGATAGCTGATGTTGTGTTTAACTTAGGCTTCTTTTATTTAAAATGAGAATATGCTTTCACCAAGAGAAAACCGACATACACGCGGGCAGTCACAAGCACAAGCTAGTAGGTGTGCATAATCTTATCATAGCGAGTAGACTGTTGCATACAGTCCACTGCTATACGAGCAGCCTACAGGCCTCTACCAACTTGTACCACACGACTTATAGTGTCTCATTACTGAAGTACAGTCGAGTGCTCGTCGCCGACCTTCTTACGGAGCCTACTCCAGCGCGAGCACCGCTATGACTTGCACATTCCAAGTTTTTTGCCGCCTCAGCAATCTAGTTTGGCGATAACAAATGTACGAAAGTTATTCCAACTTAATAGATCAAGTGGTGTAGTTTCTGTTGCGTGTGAGCCGCTCGTGGAGCTGCGAGCTCCTCGCCACTCCCGACCTTGGTGCGGGCGCTGCGAGGGGTGCGCTCCACCGGTCTACATCACACTCGGGCTGCGCACAGGTCCGCATTTCATAAGCTCCGTAAGTCGTGGAGGCTACACGAGCGACAAAACAAAGCGGCGGAGAGCTGCATCCGCGCGAAGCCCTACCGCGGAGGGGCTGCCAGCCAGCGCCAGCCCGGCACGCCAGCCCGAGCTGCTAATACGCATCGACGCAATATCCTTTGTAAGACATGCTGCGTCCTGCTTGCGAGTGGAGCGCGCGAGAGGGACGGGGCGCTATGGTCGACACGAAGAAGCCTAGCTTAGCGTTCCGGGCGTGACGTCACGGGGGCGCGGGGCACCGCGGCGCGGAGGGGCGCGGGGTGGCGCGGCGCAGCGCCGGCAGTGTACGGCCGGCCGCAACACCGCGCGGACGGGTGCACGATGAGTGCACGGTGAAAAAAACAATCGCGATGCTGTTTGAGAGTCCCAACGCGAAACTGTACCCGGCGTTCAACATCCCGCCGCCCGTGAGGCTCAGGTGAGCAGTGTGTGGCGCGACTCCCGCACGATGTGTTCTAGTGCCAGTGCTCTTAGTTTTGCTGAAGCCATAAAAAATGCCTATAAAGTGTTGTTATGTACGGCGGGCGCGCCGCGGCCGCGACAGTGCGTCTGTCCAGTAACGCTCTAGCGACCGACGAATCAAACGTCGATACCACTTAACCGCTCTATATTTTTTTCTCACAACCGACCATAATTTGTGTACGGAGTTACCGAGTGATCTTACTGTGAATAATCCCGAACCCAGCGACGTCCGACGCACGATCGCGACCAATGGCGTCTCATCTCCATCTCGACATCCGACTCAATCACATCGGAAGCTACCGTCTACTATAAATAGTATTAAATTCCGTTTGATTGCCGTCTGATCGAGACAATCGATTGCTCGTGATAGGGCTGAGTTCGGGAATCGATTCTGATTGCTTTGTGTTGCGAAAACACGAGAAACGTGAGAGAAAACTGTTGCTTCCACTTCCTTGACTTAACTTTGTAACTTAGTGTCTGATGTGCACCTCGTTCTAACATGAACTGCTCCAATTCTGTCAATAAATCGTTTCGCACGGATCGATGTGTGGTGTCGCTCGCCATGCCGGCTGGTTCTTGGAAGCGAGTCGAGTCGTCGCCGTGTCGGTCACGTCGCGGCGCTGTAAACACGGTGGCTTCCTGTTGCGCCGAGCCGCATAGCTCAGCTACACAGGGCTCTACTGAGTCGTGCCAGAGCAGATCGTTAGAGCACTGCGGTTGGGTAACGTGCCGTGCGCCCACCGTCTGCAATTTATGTACTCTTCGTCATTTTTGCATTCGCGAAGTAACGCTGACTGAAGGTAGTAGTTTGGACGGTATTTACACACGCACCCTTACACTAAGCGTCCACAAAGACGTCACCGGAGAACGAATCTATTTAAATCATCCGTAAATAGTGTTGGAGTACGAGCGAGGCCGTTGTCCTGCCCCCACAGCGCCACAACATCAGTGTCCTCGTGTGCACCTCTAGGTCTATGCCGCGATCCTGTCGAGGTCATTACCCATCACGCCGGTATCTGGTTCGACGATCAAGCTCCGAGTTATAACAGTACCAGTATAATGGAAGACCCGGCTCCCTCGTGCTCCGCAGCTCAATTCCCTCATTTGGCTAAACAAAGCCTCGCCTAAACCACTTTTTTATTGTTTCGTTTTGCTAACAATCGTTTCGTTCGCTTTGTGTACGTTTTGACAGAAGGGCCGCTCGTAAAACTATGCAGAGAGCTAATTCAGAACGACCCTTATAACTATAACAGAAACAGGTACTCAAGTTTGCGGCATGTACTAGAGACTACTTAAAAAGGCTGCCGATACTATCACCTACAGCGCCAGTCTTCATTCACTGACTGTTAAAATAACGCTGCATTGTATGCAAATAAATTAAAGAAGCTTAAATTCAGATTTAATTATTGTTAAACGCCAAAACACGATGGTTGTCGGTGAGAATGTATAACTCCAAGTGTTAGCAAGTGATTACAGCGGAGCTCCGGATTTTAATCTAAGCTTGTCATCAATTAGGCATTTTGTAAGTGGTCTTGAATACGCGAGTCCTCTCGTGACGGCCGGAAACGGATTTAAATTCTTTTTGGAAAATACGATCATCCAATTTAAACGGTCGTTTCATTAATTGTAAGGAAAAACATCAAACAAATTACCTTCGTTAAGATACTCGCGCTCGTTGTTTGTGTATCTGTGACATCAGAAAGTAGAAACACGAAGCTGCAGACGTCGTCATGTCCCAGCTGTGAAACGCACGTACTCAAGTATTAATAACAATTATCTTTCACATCAATAATTGGGTGAATCACCCTGCCGAGTGTACGCGATATACCACTTCTGTAATAGGTGTTTATTTTCTTTTTAACCGATTTTAAAATGGAGAAGGTTATTAATTCGGATGTTTATATTTTTTACGTATGTTCGGGCATAACTACGCCATTTACAGACAGATTAACAAAATATTTATATTGTTTTAAAGAATTTTATTTTTAAATGGTCCCATAGAAATTTCACCAAAATCGGTTTAGTTTAATTTAGCTTGGTTTTTAAATTTAAAAGAAAACTGAAAAAGATATGTTTTCCAATTAAACAAAATTTCGTATGTATTTTGCTTTCTTGTGGCTTTTCAGTGGCGTTTATCTTGTTAATCTACGTATTGTAACCGTTTCTTCATAGATTTCGATAATAGGAAGTAGAAATTTAAAATGCTTATTTTTCAAAAATAAAAACAACCGCCTTAGAAACCTACAAAGTCTGGCAATACAAAATAACAAATAGAATCAAACCCACCAATGTCCAAAACCAAAGTAATGTTTGCCGTTGCAGTTTTCACTGACAACTGGGTGATTTACCCTATTAACATTACAGATATCAATTCAATACGATACTTTCTACTCGGCTACATAATAAATTCCATGTTTCCAGTAGAACACCGAACCCGCCTACTGATTTAAACACAATTATGGCAACTACATGATACAATATTACATCGCGGCTGGAATAAGGAATCTATGTATAATATCGGCTTTTTCTCAATATACATTAGGTGCGGTGTTGGGCAGAGCCTACCTTAATTATACTCCGTTTTCTTGTATATGACGTTAAAAATGCTTTTTAATAGATGTTAGGGACGGTGCTAGGCAGAGCCTATCTTGTATATACCCCTTTTTCTTGTCTATGACGTTCAAAAGTGCGTTTTAATGGTCTGATTGGAATAAATGACTTGATCTGGCTGATTCTAGTCCCCGGCTGGATGGAGTCCATTCTGAAGTCGTATCTATACCAACATTATAAAGAGGAAAGATTTTTTGTTTGTTTGCACCAATTTTTTTTTCACCTATAGCGATTTCACGATAGCTACATTATTCCCGAGTAACATATCACGCTACAACTCACGGGAGCGGAGCAGTAACCAAAGACGTAACTCAACGCGGGTGAAATCAGCTACGCGGGCGAAGTCGTGGGCAGTTCGCTAGTAGGCAATAAAAGCTGGAAAATATCCTCCTCGCACCAAATCCTGCGACCATGTCTGGTGGTACTACTGGTGCAATAGCCAGCTGTCTACTGCTCGACAAGTGAATTCGACCGATATATGATTGCATAATGTCAAATCAATAAGCATTAGTTCGCGGCTCGCACCGCCACACGCGTACGTCTGTGTGAGCGTATCCGCGCGCGAGCTACCAGGAGCGCATACTACCAGGATGCTATTGCCGCAAACACGATTACATTAACTTAAAAAACGTGTACTTATTATAAATGTAGTCGCAGTACCTATGTACACGCGGGTGGATGGAACAAGTTTCTCTAGAAAACAATTGATGTCATTACCAGTTTCGTTTTACTAATGGTTGGGTATCATGATCTCCGCGTCAAAGGAACGACTATTAAGAGCAGTTGTGCTGTCTACGATGGTCCATGGACATCTTATACGAGGTATTTAACGTTTTTTCTTCCATTTCTGCTAACAGAAAAAGAAAAGACGACGTACGTAATATAAAAATACTTCTTTGGAATTCCTTGACTTATTCTTACAGCACAATTGAACGCAATACTGTATGTCTCAACACAAGAGGAAATTTATCATAAACAAAACTTATAATAACAATAATAAATTCTAAGTTATGTACAGTTGGTACGTTGCTGTCAGTCTCTCGCGCACTTGTGCCTTTGTCACAGGGATGCCGATGAGATGTCGGTGCCCTGTGAGCTTCCTCTCTTGTCTGTTGTGAATTGTACATCCCTTATAACGTCGATACTTGGTTACAAACGCCATTTCTTTTCATTTACTATCGAGTGTGTGCGTTACTCACGTTAAAACCTTACCGAGTCCACCCTGGGTGGTACCGCCACTGGTTTTGCATTGTTATTTAATTTGACGGTACGCATTCTCCTACATCGCAATTGCTTTTACAAACATACATAGGAATTCACATACACGTACAAACAGGCCTGTAAATATTAAAATTGGTTCGGTGCGGGAATCGACCCCGCCATACGCAGCGCGGCAGCCGATCGCTCAGCCAGTCAGTATGCGTAGTTACCGGCTGTGTGCTCCCGTGCACACCCCCACAGGCAAGCCAGGATCAATATATAGACTTTGGGCTGCAGCCCTGGGCCCCATGAATATGAACCCTCATTTACACCGTATGATAATAACAAGCAGATTTGTTACAAAATGTCAATTTAACTCGCAGCGCCGAGCGCGGCTTCTACGCTAAACAGTCTTGGGTTCGATTCGCAGCTCAACTACTCAACATAAGTGTTATTGGAATTTTCAATGAAATAGTTTCAGTAGCAGCTCGAAGTTAGTATATGTGCCCGGTTAATGGCAATAGGATCGTCGCCTATTACATGGAATGGAAACATGCCGGCGAACTATGGGTGGACATTGGTACACCTCTGCCTAACCCTTCGGGGAATACAGGCGTGATGGTATGTTATGTAAGTAGAGCAAAGCCCAGGGCCCCTCGAATCCGCGTTCGGGTCCTGCCCACAGGTGTAGGTGCCGCTAGCAGGGTATCGCAGCGCCGTGTTATGCGATAGTTTCGCACACAATAGAGACAGACTAAATAACTTCGGAGACAATAGAGTGCACAGCGCGGCCGACACCCGACTGTTCTATAAATGTGGAGACATCGCTTACATCACTATCGAGAACCGACTCACTGCGCTTCTGTTGTTGTTCGTACAACTGTGGAAATGGCTGCAAACGAAGAAATTATCAACGAATAGCTATCCAGTGCTAACACTGCAAGCAGCCGAATAACAATACGTTTCTGAACAAGACGCGTGACTCGGAAAGCACGTAAAGCCGTTGGTCCTGACTGTCATTCGTAGATCTTTGAAGGTCGTTACAGATAGTCCGAAGCCGGGAAGTCTGACAACCAGTCTTACCGCGAGGTATCGTGTTGCCCAGCATGGGTTGTGGAGGTCAGATAGGTTGTGGAGCGACTCTCCATATAAAACACTGGTATTCAACTGCATACGGTTAGACTGGAAGCCGATCCCAACATAGTTGGGAACAAGGCTGGTATTCAGCTCACCCCATAATTACTGTATTAATCTGCTTCTGAAGGGAACGGCTTAATGATAACGGCACAATGATCCACCATCGAGGACTAAGAGCGGAAACCAAGCCCTCCATAAAGAAGAATAAGAGTATAAATGCAACGGATTGGCATCGCGTTCGCTACGTACCACTCAGTTAGTCAGCTGTTGTCTACAACACCTGACTAACTGAGTTTCTAGACAGGTCATTTTTTTTCAGACTCTGGTGGTGCCGGGCCCCTACTTATAGCGGTAACTACTCAAATTATACATAGATAATAATATTTAATTAACAATTAACATTTATAACATTAACATTTATAATTAATCAGATTTAAAATCAATGACGGGTCACATTGTTGCCCGCGAGCCTGGGATTGGCCAGCCTTGCCTTACATAGTCTGCGCGTTAATCGAAGGGCTACCCTTTCATTTTGCATCCTTTAAAAGCATTTACTCACGCATTCCAAAGACCAAGCTCTCAAGTACGTCGTCTCACTGTCTACTATACGCCGTCGAACTAACTTTCACGATCGCTTCCCCACAGCCTGCGCCGGGCGCTCCCCGCCATGCTCGCCCGGTCCTGTTGCGATGTAAACATAGTGTCATTCACCACTATTCTTAGAACTTTGAGATTATCTTCACAAAGACAGACTTCAAACAAACATATCTACATAATTGCGGTAGTATGGGAGGAAGAGATGGCAGACAGTGGGACCGATAATGATATTAGGGTCAGTCGGATGACATTTTCCGTGCTGGTACCGAGAATGTTCTAACAGAAACACTCCAAGTGACACCTATGATGTAAGTCTTGTGTGCCGTTCGCCTATTATCGCCATATAAAAAATCTGGAAGGTTTCTGGCACTAATTCAGTCGGACATACTGTCTGTTGGTCATTGGTCGTAACTTTGAATCATAGTTTTCATATCTAAGCATTTTAACTTTTCCAGGTATGTATTCAAGTATGTGTAGATTCGATACCGGGCAAGTACCAATGTGACTTATTCAATTCATATGTAGGTACTTTCTAAGTATATCTTGGACATCTCTGACATCGGTGAAGGAAAACATCGTGAGGAAACCTGGGCTTATAATTAATATAAGTCTGAAATCGCCAATCCGCCTTGAGCAAGCGTGGTGATCAATGGTCGTGCATTCTCAGTATACGAAGAGGCAATTTGCCCGGCAGTTAGACAATAATAGTCTGGTATTATCTAAGCACTAACAGTTCGGTCCAAAGAACCACCTATATAGTTAAATACGAGGTTACTAAACGATCTACAATAGCTCAGTGCCGGGCGAAACCAACGACTCGTAGGAATATAGAAACCGATAATCCAAACGACAGTTTCCCGATATCAGCAGTCAGTGTCGGTTATCAGAGAGAAGTAAAGGAATATCATAAAACATGTCGGCGCTCCGGCACACTCGTAAACTGCGAGCGGCTAACGGGATCAGCTTTACGACTATGTTTATTTACTTGACGCCACGGCACGCGACGGGATAGGATTATTGGGCGTCAGGGAACAAATCAAATGGAGAACCGATGACACAGAATACAAAATATTATACATATGTATGTGGATGCTGGATAGTCAGAACAAAGACAGACTAGGAACGGAAGTCAGAACAAAGACAGAGTGACGGCAGCTACTGAGATGGAGATACATACATACTACATTAGAATAAGGACGGGAGGATGATGCGGTGCATCTGATGAGCGGGGATGCACTCAACGACGAACTTAGTTAGTATTGGAAACCTGAAAGATTTTCATATTGTAGATCGCTACAACATCTTCTCTGATAGCAGACAAGTCAAGTAGTAGTAGGGCTCTATGTGAAGGAGCTCGTCCGGGGAAATACTACCACCATACCTATTTCTGCCGCATACCTATTTCTGGCGACGCATTTGCAAGGCCTCTGGTATTGTAGATGTCTATAGGCAGCGGTGAACAGAATAGAATAGAGCTACCTCACATGAGGTGGGCCGTCGGATTGTTTGCCATCCAATGACATTAAAAAGTAAGAGAAAACGGACAAGGAGTGTCTGTCGCGTAGCCCGGCGGTGTGGTCTTGCTGACACGGCCCTGTGGAACTATGGATGCATCCTCAATTCTAATAGCTTATAATTATTATTAGGCACAGTAATGTTGTGTAACGTGTATCTGCTCGCGGTGGGCGCGCGCCAATCAATACCATCTATCTAATTGCACTCCGCCGCCGAAATAGATCACGCGGCAGTCGGCTCAGAACTACCGCTCTATTATTGAAATCTAACTAGAACAAAGGTAATTGAGACCTCTGCCTAACCTTTCGGGGAATACAGGCGTGATGGTATGTATGTGTATGAATGTGAAATCGGAGAATATTTAAGTTACGTTGAGAAAGTTCATCTGGCGGCCGTCTGTGGAGGTATACAGTCTCACACGCCGGATGGTATTAAGCTTATCTAAAAGCATATTCTATTGAAAAGAAGAAGGTACTCTGGTTCAGCCGAACTTGATCAAGTCTGGACCACGTCTTGATGAGCAGCGAATGAATGCCATGAATGCGTTTTCAAAAGCAAAGAATCTTACTGCCGTAATACGGAGCGAACAGGAACGCACGGGGACCGGGGTGAAACAGAACGAAACTATAAAAGGGATTTCAGTGTCAAAATAATATAGATTGTTGCCAAAAAGCACAATTTTTTTTTTTTTTTTATTGTAATTATCGATTTAGTGTAATTTTTGGCCACGAATATTAAATAAATCAATGTTAAACTCCCCTTTAAAAGCCTGTTCTGATTCACCCCGAGTCCTATGATAAAAGCGAAAGTTTGTGTGGATCGAAGTTTGTTCCTCAATCACGTCTGAACGGATCTAAATGAAAGGCACAGATATAGTCTGGAATAGCACATAACGTTAATCCCGGAAACGTGTGTGGTGCTTGTACATTGACGCGGGGGGAAGATAGTATCTAATACGTTGAGTTAGGTTTCGTCTTAGCTTAAAATGACGAACATCAGATACAGCAGTGTCTATTTAATGTTTAAGTGGAAATTGAACGCGAGCGGGAGTTCTGTATAACTTCTTTTGTGTATAATCTATAAACCAGAGTGGTGTCAACAGAGTGTGTGCGTGTGTGCGGCACCCATGTCACACATACGTAGCCGTGATTACAGGCCGTCCGAGCGACCATTATTGTGCACGAATAAATAGTAATTTGTGTATGGCATCGAGTACCTATGATATTATTGTAAAATAGACGATGGCAGCTGATGTAGCGCGCGTTTAGTTTAGCTAGGCATGATACTATACAACGGCAATGACAGAAGTTACCCGGGCCTGCGCAGGAACACAATAACAAACTGGTGGGTACACTTTAATAATCTGAAAACTTTAGCGTTGTTTGGCGCCATATTCTGAAGACATGCTTCATTATGTGGCCACTGACAGCCGTAATTAGTTAGGTTAAAATTAAATTACATTTAGGTTAAAAGTTGACATAAAACGGGATAAATAATTGATGCTATAATACTCGTTCAGAAACCCCACGTAATGGATCCCCTAATTCTCGTTAACGATAATAGTATACAAGCACTGCCTGATCAGTCCGGGAGGATGGCTCATAATCTCTTCCGGTTTTACCAACAAACTGGAATCACTAATACGTCTGTCCATCGATCGTGGCGATCAAACCCCCCGGTAGTTATCAAGAAGTGTCTAACACCAGCAGATGATGTTAACGGGTTAAACATAGTAATAAATGTTACCAGGATAACAGGCAGCGATGAAGGTATAAATAATAACAATTCGTGGACACTGCGAGTCAGTGCCAACTCATTGTCGCACAGAACATCTGCTGAGCTGTAAGCTGGCATTCGAGAGGCCTGGCGGTACAATGTAATTGATGGTCTCGCTAAAATGAAGCTGTATTTTGGCAAAATTTAATGTTTTCTGATACGCTCCAGTGGGTGACAGATGACTACAATTGCGATCAGAATAATGGCGGACGCACATTCATGTGGGTTCAGTAGTAGCGCTAATTGACTGCCGCGATAACTAAAGTATGAGACTGCTCACCACTCAGTTGTAAATAAAACCTCACTAGATCGACCTGTTGAGAAAAGTTTGTTCCGAGAGCTGAACCTTGTCACACATACTAGCCGTACCCACGAAACCGTCCGCGTGGTTTTTTTCCCGCATTAAGCTACATCTTTGGTTACTGCTCCGCTCCCTTGTGCCGTTGCGAGATGTTATAGCCAGTTCTAATTCTTATGAATCTGGCATTGTTGTACAAAAAGATTTTTATCAATCCGACTGGAGGTTCTAGATATTAGCGCGTTTAAACGAACAAACTAAAAAATCCATTCAGCTTTATGATATTAGGATAGATTCCTGCCGGCCATGTATTCAAACAAAGGAGTCTTGGAATCAACTAAATTTTTTTGTAAAACATACCGTTCATTCATACATTACACTAGTGCACAGTAGGTGGCGCTAGTGACTGTTAAATATATTATTTTGTAATCTGTGATCACATTTATAACACCATGTGAGTTTGGACAACGCCGCTACTAATGTTGGCTAGCAACAGTTCCCTGGCTATTACTTAATAACAAGTTCTATTTATTTTTGACTAGCTTCTGCCAGCGACTTCGTTCGCGTGTTTTTTTTCACCTGCATTAAGTTACGTCTTTAGTTACAACTTCTCTCCCGTGTGTCGTAGCGTGATGTTATAAAGCCTAAAGCCTTCCTCGATAAATTATTTTTTCAATTCAAACCAATAGGTTCTGAAATGAGCGCGTTCAACAAACAAACAAACTCTTCAGCTTTACAATATTGGTATAGATTTGTCTATTGACATGGTATGTGCATCATCATCATCTGCTTAGCCTTTTCCCAATTATGTTGGGGTCGGCTTCCAGTCTAACTGGATGCTACTGAATATCAGTGTTTTACATGGAGCGACTGCCTATCTGAACTCCACAACCCAGTTACTGGGCAACACGATACCTCTTGGTAAGACTGGTTGTCAGACTTCCTGGCTTCTGACTATCCGTACTGACTGTCAAAGATCTACGAATGACAGCCGGGACCAACAGCTTTACGTGCTTTCCGAGACACGGGGGTGTCACACCACCAACTTTCAAACTCCGGGCTGCTACTGAGCAAATCCTAATGGAAAAACCCAACAACACTTTTTGGCCGACTTGGAAATCGAACCCGGGACCCCACGCTCATCAGTCGCGCTTGCGACCACGAGACCAACGGGGTATGTGCATATCATTAAAAATTCCAACTCAATCGAACATCGGGACTTCCCGATGTTCGATTAATTATTAATTAAATTATTAATTATTAATTTATTAATTCAAAAAAAAATATTAATTAATTCGACCCACTTGGGTCGAATTTAACTTGTAAGATTTGATTAGGTTCCTATGGCTACCCTCCGGCTCTATCAGCTCTGTGACATCATTATATTGCATTGTCATGTAAAACGCAAATGTATGGAAATATCAGCTCAATAGAGCAGTGAGAAGTGGGTCAAATTACATTTGTAAGATTTCAGTAGCCACAGACACCGGGACAGGTGGAAGTAAATAAAAGCTTGTAATAAAAAATTCGTTCAAAAAAATTCGTTCGCTCAAAACAAGATTACAAGCACCCAGAACCATCGAGAGGCCAGAGCTGTTTACCACAAACCAATCAATGGATCCGTCGCGATGCGTCAAAACGCATGCATTAGCATCCTCCGCACGCAGAACGAACAGATTTCGGCGCAGGCTGGCCAAATAATGTGTTTTCCCGACACACAGCTTTTGTGTGGCCGTGAACTACAGAGGGACACAAGTAATGAACTTTGTGACACAAATGTACCGATGTATATTCCAGAGAATATTACTTTACCGTAGCTAGGGCAGGGCCGGACCGCGAGGTTGTGGGGCCCTCGGCTAACGTGGCTCAGGGGCCTACCTAATTATTCAACTTATCGCCATTTTGTAAAAAAATCTGTTTGCTGTAATAACGTACACGATACGGTATCTATACGAAACAAATTAAGGCAATAATTGTCCATTATAGTACAAGAGAGCTAACTTTATCATTGCCGAGAGTGTAGTGACAACATAAACTTACATTTTTTTTTTAATTTTAGTTACTTTCATTATTGGGGGCCCTTTTTATACATGGGGCCCTTTTTATACATGGGGCCATAGACTGCAGCCTAAAAAGCCTAAATATAAGTCCGTCCCTGAGCGAGAGACAAACGGAATATTATCATCTTAAAGAGTAAGCTGGGCTTTCATTCTTACAGAAAAAAACAGTGTTTCTCTCACCTGAGACTCTTTTGACGACCTTCATTATTATGGCATTGGATGGCTTACAATTGAGTAGATGACACCATTCAAATAAAATTCCAAGACACAACTTCTGAAAACAAACCGCTTATTTTAGCCCTTAAAACCTGATGATTTTTTAATTAAGTTTAAAATTCTAGTTTTAGTTGCTTTGAAATCAATAAATAGTTAGTGAATTAAGACGACAAAACAGTGACGTCATAGTTTAGTATTGTCATACAAAATCAGTGGGGGAAAAGCGTTTTGACAGCTCATGAAAAGTACGTCAATTGATTAGTGGTGACATCTACCCAATTGGATCACTACTGATACAACTAATACTACGAGGGAGTTGCAACCTCACCTGGGGATGTGCCAGTGTGGTGTAAGTGTAGGACCACTAGTTTCTACCTGTGACTTTCACTCACATTCAATTACGTCTGTGGTTATCTAGCCTGTAATGTCCCACTGCTGGTCGAAGCCCTCCCCCAAGTCCATACATAGTTTTGTTGCGCCCGCGCCACCTCGAACCAGCCCCCTCGGTGCGGCTATCATAAATACAATAAAATAAACCAATCCGACTCTGGTAGGTTCAGAGATAAGCGCGTTCAAACAAACAAAAACTCTTCAGCTTTATTATATTAGTATAGGTGAGACATGTCAGCTTTGTTATTAGATAAGCGAGGATCCCCTGACGCATCAGGCGGAGGTGGCGCCGACACTCCGCCGCAGCTCACCGCAGCAGATGAAGGCGCCAGAGCAATCAATGAACTGTGCTCACGTGGAGATGCTAATTAGTTATCAGATGAAGCACGCTAACAAACCTAACTGAGCGCTCCCGCCAGGTGGCCGGCGCCAGGTGGGGATGTGACTCACTGACCATCATTGTGACAACGTGGTTTTAATCAAATCTTCAGGAATTTCATGAACTTAATTATATAAACTGTGAGGCTATGCTGTGCTTGCCGCGGCCAGGTCGGGTTTGGGAGGACTTTCCTTTAATAATAAACCAGCCTATTATTGTCCCGCTGCAGGCCAAAGGCCTCTTCTAATACGGAGAGAGCACGAGCATTGATCACCACGCTTACTCAAGGCGGATTGGTAATATCAGACTTAAATTATTTACCGATGTCAGTAAAGTACAAGATAAACTTAGAAAGTACATATGAAATAGAAAATATCACTTTGGTACTTGTCCGGTTTCGATCCCGCAACCTCTTGCATGAGGGGCGCCTTAACCACTGGGTCATCAGGGTTAGCCGGAATCAATCTTCTGTCTCATGAGTGCACCACAAAGGTAATCTGGCTAAGTATACATACTTAATTTTGAATTCTCGAGAGCGGCTCGCAAAGTTGATATCGATCCAGTTTATATTTGGACAAGTTAAAACTAATGCTTTCTCGTCGGCGCTTCGTTTGAGCCAATCTTTTATGCAACGACTCCGAGTTGGAACTGGTCTGTTTTTGGAACCAAATCGAATTAGTTCAGAGGTCAGGTGGCGCTGGATAACATACTTAGTACATTCCTGGTAACACTGAAAGCATCGGTTTGGACAAGGCCAGACTTAGAAGGAGTCACGTGAGTTTCGTAACTAAAGCTTACTACTATTTTAAATACGAACGTTTAGATGGATGTGTGTGACTCAATGAAGCCAGAACCGTACACTTTTACGAAGTGGTACGTAGCTTATGTGCTTTGTTATTTATTTCAGTGCTAAACATCCACATCCGATCAGCCGTTTTGGTAAAATTAAGTAACAAACATCCACCCATCCTAACTTTCGCATTTTTTATAGTATTCGTAGGAAGTAAGGTTCTCTACCTACCCCCCATAAGCGTGAAAATCAAAGCAAAAACGCAATAGTACTCAGCATGCGGGTACCAGGCTCTCAGAACCGCAAGCAGGTTGAATGTAATCTCATTACTAGTAGAGCAATGCGGTGACGGTTTAGAAAGTCATATCGATTTCGCGAATTCGTTTTGATGAAAAAATAAAACGTTGGTCAAGCACGAAACGAGAACACTTTGCTTTTGTTGTACTTTACAATAGTTTTAGGGTTCCGTACACGAATGGTGTTAACGGGAATCTATTAGATACTAAACCTCCGTAGTCCGTCTGTCTGTCTGTCAGCAGACTACCAATCTTGTTTTCTTTTTTCCCTTTTTAAAAAACGTCGCCCCTGCTGCATATTGGCCTCCCTCATAGATTTCCAAAAGGACTGGTTGATTATTACTTACCATACAAGAAACGTTTTTTTTTACGGAACCCTTCGTGTTGCGAATTTTTATTTAATAATAATCAAGAGTGTACCGGCTGGAAAATGGCATACGCATCCCTTATATTGTATAGTTGAACCATAACGGTTAAAAGGGCCGAGCATTGCCATTTTAAACAAGTTGAAATAAGCAAAAGTTCTTCTTTTTTACACATTTCCCATACGTAGGTAACTACGCATTTAAATGTACAATATAACAAAAAAAACTAGCTAATTACACGCGTCCAGTTACATCTTTGATTACTGCTCTGCTCCCGTTGATAGTAGCGTGATGTTCTATCTGTATAAACCTTCCTCTTGACGAAAGCTGTATCAAAATCCGTGGCGCAGTTTAAAAGATCTAAGCGTACAGACGGCGGGACGCGACTTTGTTTCATACTACGTAGAGATCGAAATAATATTTTCTTTATTTCCTTTGCCTTACTTCGATGACGTACACCAGCCGACCGTGGCAATACCTACACTCTTTCATCGGAGCTATGAATAGAATTTCTATTATCGATAGAAAGTCCACTCTATTGTACTTTTAATTATTATGGCTCTGCAGAGACTCTATTTCAATCTAAATAATACTTGATTGTACAACTCCGCACTGGGCTTGATTGAACAATGAACGATGGCAGCTCTTTGACTTGTATTGAATCGGATACATATCTAGGTGTTGATAGTCAGCTGTTTATCATGTCTTCGTTCGTTTCTTGGTATTTTTAAAAACGTTGCGTGGGGAAACGTTGGCCAACTAGGAATCCCACGATACAGGAGACCCTGTATCGTGGGTGCGTTTACAAACATACAAAATCTCAGACACACAAACAGCCAGAGCCAGAACAATTGTCTGTAGGCCATACTAATACTTTTTCCGTCAGGGAAGGATCCCGCGGCACGCAACGCCGCAGCCAATCGCTTAGCCACTGCGACAAGCGTGTCGTGAAACAAAATGTATGTGAAGTAACAATCTAAGTATAAAAGTGTAAAGATGTTTTGATCATAATGTTATTGTCAATTCTTAATTTATCATGCCTTGCACATGTAGTAGTTTTTATGCAAGCCACATCGCGTCCACCTGTAATCCCCTAAGATTACGTATACAAAATATTGTAAAACATTTATTTAAAAAAGTAAGTAGGTATGCATAGTTTCTTGTCCATTCTTCTCCACACGAAACTACCTTTAGGACGAGCCAACTAGAATCAATTGTTTTTCCTTGTATCTGACGTTCAAAAGTACCTTTTAATGACCTGATTGAAATAAATGATTTGACTTTGATGTCGACTTTGAGCTCTGGACGTCCACCGTTGATCACTGAATAAGGCAAGAAACCGGTAGATTTCGTTTGTTTAAAAGAAACCAAGTAAGGAGTGTTAGCTACAAGATACACAATGAATCCATGAAAAATTACACGACAGGTCCCTCGATTATCTCTGTCTCCTTTTAAGAAAGGTATTCAGAAAGGGATGCGGATGCAACAAACACAAGGGCCTTATCGCTGTGGGAAGCATGTTGCTTTATCTAGAGCCAACTTCCCCGACACTCATGCCGCCCGGGTACTTAGCTACACGTGCTGCCTGAACTCGAGCACGGAACTCAATTACAAACTATAGAGACGCAATTACCTGACAGTCGAGCGCTAAGCGATTCTAATCAATTCTTGAAAATTAGTCGATACCACGACTCGATACCTAGTTAGCATACGAGCAGTGATTGACTTCCTTTTAGTTATTAATCTATACTAGTATTATAGTTTTTTTTTTTTGTATGTTTGTATCCAATAAGCTCCGAAACTACTGGACCGATTTTAACCACATTTTCACCAACAGATAGCGAAATGGTCAGAAATTAACATAGGCACATATTTATTAGAAAAAAAATCAGATGTTTAAGAGAATTGTAATTATGTAAGTCGAGATAGCAGAATTTTGCCTATATATTATTATATGCCTATATTATTTGGCGAGCGCTGAGAAAACTATTGATGATACATAAATATTATGTACTACATGATTAAAGCACTCATTATTACCTACAAAAAAGTGTGAGAGGTATACTTATCTAACTATCATATGTAGTTTAGTCACAAAAGTAGCTTTTGCGTTTTTAAAATATAAATACATCGCCGGTATTCGTACCGGCGATATAGGGAATCGAAACGTATGCGAGTGAAACCGCGGGGCGCAGCTAGTGACAGTTGCGGCCGATTGTACGGTTCAAGGTAACACACGTAGTGTTAAAACAATCATGTGTGAGTGTGTGTGATCAAACCACGCTTGTGGCGGAGAAGTATTTTCCGGTGTAGATTTATTACGAGTACGTCTACAGCCTACACTCTGTCTTTGTATTAGGAAAAAAACCATTTGCTAAAAACAATATTATAATCACCTAATCCATTAGTGATTATTTAGATATTAATTCTAGAAAAACCCAATAACACTTTTTGCTCGAGAACCCAAGACCTCTAGCGTAGCAGTCGCGCTTTGGACCACTAGGCTACCGAGGCCGTTAGGTACACCTCTGTCTAACCCTTCGGAGAATACAGGCGTGGGGGTATGTTGTTGTTGTGTTATTATGCAATACTGGTCTGTATATCTGTCTAGGCTCAGATCTCATGTAACTTACCTTTGAAGACCAACGTTTCTACTGTTTCGTCAGCCTTGGCCGGTGCCGTCAGCTCCACTTGCCTGACTCAGCGCATTCCATACAAACATTACTCAACTCTGTTTGACAGCTAAATCAGTTCATGACGTCAATGGCATTTCTTTATCAGTGTTGCCAGTTGCCACAAGTTACAAATAATTGTGTTTTAATTAAATTTTTGTATCAGTTTATTTATTGCGATCATTATTCATGTTCCTGTCTTCATGCTCGCGGTCGGCGCGGCGCGTCGTCTACCACACATGTGTATGAGCCGTCATCTCTAGTTCACTCCCTTTCTTGTCATATCATCTTTCAAAGAGTGCATCCATCGTTGTATAATCTTTAGTTTCTTGATCTAAAAGATCTATGATCGAGAAGGTCCGCCTTCTTAAGTTACGTTTTTGTTTACTGCTCCGCTCCCGTGTGTCGTAGCGTGTTGCTGCGCCTGTAGCGTTCCGCGATAATCACAAAATGATTTTATAAATCGGAGCAGTAGTTTCTGAGACTAACGCGTTAAAACCCGCAAGCTTTACAGCGTTGTAGTATTAAATATATATAGATAATTATTATAATTTGCATAGCCTTGAATAGCTCAGTGGTTAGTACTGCCATGCCGCGATGTCCCGAGGTCGAGCCCCGACGTAGACAAATGTGTTTTTATAAGTTTATAATAACGTATGTTGGTCATTTATCAAAATCTATTTCGATTGTGTAATTTATAATATTCTTAGTGAATGCAATTTATCAATTTGAAAGAGGCGGTACCAGGGCGTCAGAACTTAGAAGAAGTTAGCTAGAAACATCGTATCGTGTCAGAAAGCTGACGTATGATTGATCTAAATAATATTATTAAAACTAGTGACCCATTTCTTGGAGGGGATATAATTGAATACCCAGAAGAAATTATCTAAGGCGATCAAACTTTGTAATCACGAATTAATTTGGCAAATCGACCTTAAAACATAAATATTCATGAAGCAAAGTCTGAAGTTCCCCCAAGTTTGTTAAAGCATGACACGAAAGTTGAATAACGCTGAGCTGATAGAATGTACACAATGCTGATTGGTCATAAGTCATCGAGGTAACGAAGACAAGGCGTAGGAGTAGTAGTGGAGCTGTTTGTGAAGCAGCTCGTCCGGCGAAGTACTACCACCTATTTCTGCCGCAAAGCAGCGCTGCAGTGTTGTGTATGGGTGCCGGCGTATTCACAGGCACATGAGCCAGTTCGACTTTGTCTCTGGGATGGCAGGTGTCTCTATGCAGCGGTGACCACTTAATATCATTTGCGCCGACAAATTGTTTGCCATTTAATAATAATACAAAATTTCCTACATTAGTAGCACCGTCGACGTCTTCAAGCCCTTATCTCCGGGTTGCTACTTGACTCCACGGGGACCGCACATCTCACCGAGATAAAAAATAGCCTACGTGCTATTCCAGACTAAAACCTATGTCTAAGCTGAAATTTCATCCATATCCGTTCAGCCGTTCTGGCGTGATTGAATTACAAACATGCATCCATCCAAACTTTCGCGTTTATAATATTGGTAAGATGACGCTAGGGCGAAAAACGTCAGTAAATCAACAATTCAACTTGACACAGCATGCAAAAAGTCCGCACGCGTGCACTGCACTAATATGCATAATTAAATGACCGACCCCTTTTGGCCCCTTTCATTGAGGTAACATTGAAATGAATCGTCAGGCGGGGCGCGCGCCCCTCACCTGCGCGCTGTTGCCGCTGCGTGCACGCCGCCCGGAGCGGCAACCGCGCAGGTGTCGGGTTCCCTGTTCACTGGGTACTTGGGCAGACCCTGCGCTGTCTGCGGCCCCGGTGCGATCAGATGTGTGTTCACTTTAACTCATCGTGGTCATTTTGAATAATCTGAAAAGATTTTGATTTCACTTCAAGATGCATTTACTCTAAGGTTTGTTAATAAATAATAATTTGTAACTACAGCAGTAGTAAATCAATTATACCAATATAATAGGTAATTGTTATAAAGTAATTAGACCTAATTACTTTATAACAATTACCTCTTAGGCAAACAAATTCAAACGTGGGTTTAAAATAAAAATACTAATTCACTCCAAATGACGATAAAATTAAAATCTCATCATCAATGCTACCTGCTGGACTGTAGGCACGAAGTCAAAGCATTTATTTCAATTAGACCATTGACAGGCACTTTTGAATTGTCAAGAAATTACAGTAAAAAGTTGAAGCTAGTTGCTCGTTCCAAAGCGCTCTGTCGCTGTGGAGAAGAACGAGCAAGAAACTCCATGGACACAGGACCTGGACTAGTAATGCTGCTTCTCAACACGTGTTGTGACAGGCAGTGGAATCTCACGCATGCCATACGTTATTTATTTATGTAGCACGTCGGAGTCATGTCGCGTCGCCGAGACACACGAGTGTCGTCAGCCGTCACCTGTAAACATGCATTGAAAGGCTTGAGGAATGTTCTTTCTTTTTGAATCTCTGAATTCTGACATCAATTACTTGTCCATTATTGTTTGTGAATCACCTATAAAGATACCGAATTTCTAAAATAACTTTTACGCCTATGAACATAAACTCGAGATTTCAAAAACAACAAAAACAATTTCATTAATTGTGCAAAATACCGAAATTATTTTTAGTTGAAATTAAAAGAAAATTTGTATTTTTTTATAACAACTTTCGTAATGCAAGTAACTCTAGCCGTGTTCATTAGCACTCACTAAAATGACTCAAATTTTCATCTCAAAACACAGAATAATTAAGTGGCATCGCAAAAAACATGACCTACAAACAACCTCTCCCAATTACTCTGAAACCTCCTTTGTTGCCGAAAATTAATTAGCCCGGAATGAGGACTCCCAATCTCAAAGACAATAAGAAAAAGTAACAACTCGACGAAACAAACGCTTTACCAAAACAACCCTTTCAAACTTTTACAATGAATAAAACGAGAATAAAGTGTCCCAAGAATCGTTCCCTGAGGGACGCCCAACAGGTATCTCTGTCTCTTTCATTCTTGACGTGAATTTCCTGTTCCGTTCGCTTGTGTGAGTGAGAAGGGAGACAATGGCATAGTTCCGAGTGGTGTGTATACGAGAACAGATGTGTTTGACGTCACTATCGGCGGCGCTACAGTGTCGAAGGCGTGCGTCGGAACGTAACGTAACGTGAGACGCACAATGATTGTTGCGTCGCGAGATGCGTGCGGCGGTAGGCGGCCGCGATACCGCTTTATGTTTCATATCAATGTTAAATGTATTTGTAAAGAAAGGAAATGTTTTCATAGTGGAAACCCGAGCTGTCGAGCGAACATTGTGCGCGTCTTTGCACTCACTTTGATTTATAACGAATTGGTTGGTATGGTCTCTTACAGCAAATTGGGGATCGAGACCAAAATGTATGCAAAGTGAGACGAAATGCAGGTGAATTGAATTCAAGTGGTCGAGACGATTAGGGGAGCGAAGTGTTGGGGTGACTATCAAGGGCATTGGGGCTGGCCGGTATTGTGAGACGGCCTTCATGGTCTCCCGTGTATAAAGATGAACATAAATCACACACAACATGTCAGTCGTAGATTGTTAATATTAATGATTTGGACGAAATGAGATGCTTTAAGATTCCGACTATGCTTGATGATTCAGTCTTAAGTCAAGTCGGTGATGAGCATATTTTGTAAGTCGTTGAATTTGATTTCCAATTCATTATTACTTAGTAAGTAGAACTCTTTGTGAAGCAGCTCGTCCGGGGAAGTACTACCACCATACCTATTTCTGCCGCAAAGCAGCGTTGCTGTGTTCCGGTTTGAAGGGTATGGGTGCCGGTGTAGTTACAGGCACATGACACATTTCAACTTTGTCTCTGGGATGGTAAAGCATTTGCAAGGCCTCTGAGATTGCAGATGTCTATAGGCAGCGGTAACTATTTAACATTAGGTGGGCAATAAGGCAAAGCTATGGGTAATGAACAATCTGGCTAAGCAAAAATCTAATTAAACTTATACCAGGGTCACAGAGGTTGGCAAGAGGTAACTGTGTCCGCAATTCCCGGTAACTTTAATGAGAATTATGATAACTAGGAACTGTTTGCTAAAGGCTGAAGGGGCGTAGGGGTAGAGGGGGGAGGGCGGGGGTAGGCAGAGATCTAGGCGACGCTTTGATGTTGAACAAGTCGGAGATGAAACTAAAAGGATTAAATTAATTAGCTTCAACGGATGACTGCGTCAGGAGAAGTTTCCGCAAACCTCCTGTTAGTCTCATGGATGTATATTTAACTTACAGTAAAGTATTTAGGTTTAAATGGACAATTCGCGAGACGTTTTAGAGTGCTGTTTAGAAAGCGCTGGGAATGAGTGGTTATTCTGACATGTTGTAACATTATCCTTTTCTTTTAGGTTTTGGAAACACAAATTTAAAAACCACATTGAAATAATGTTTCCATCGCTTTGTTCTCGATAAAGTAGAGTAGTCGGACACGTTGTTCTTAACTGATGTATACACAAGCTGCTCGTCCGTCATCCATCGCTTGCAAATGATCGCTAAGCGCAACCATCATCAATCAGCGCTAATAAGCGCTACAGCAACCACTCAAGCACTAACATACTATGTGTGACGACAGGGTTACGATACAGAAGGTGAAGTCAATACAGCAAGCGAGAACAGGCGCACGCGCACATACACGCGTACTGACTAACATGTCAAACAAACGCCAGTGCACCTGCTCTTGCTGCGCGAAGACGTGCGCGTGCGCCGCCTACTGTATGAGGCAGACCTTCTGCATTTATCTATTTTGTTTATAAATGTACACAACGCATTCGCTTTCAACAATCTCCAAGAAAAATCGGCGATCAATAGCATTTTGTTTACATTGATCGCTAGCTGTGTAAACACGGCGAGCGATTGTTTGTTTAGATCGTAATGTAAACTGTGCCAGCGTTTTTATTAATATGAACTCCTTAATGAACTGCGCTCGATGGAATTTCACGCTGCGAACGATATTTACTTGTAAACGTACACGTGACACGAGCGGCCGCTTGCCTGCACCGACGGCCGCGCGGGGATTAATTGAAAATCTTAGGCAGTAGTAACGTAGATGCGCTATACATAATTACAATGTTTCGTCTCGACACTAGAGCACTATCCAATGCGTTGTGTTAGCTATTGTGAATATGTATGCGTCAAACGTAAGCCGCAATGGATCATGAGCAGACGTCAGGTTCATCTAAACCTGCCAGGTTGCGCTCAATGGAATGTCACAAATAGATTTTCTCTTGTTTTGATTTATTGTAATTGATATATCAGTTGTACATTAACAATATTTATTATGTCACTGGATGGCAAACAAGCCGATGACCACTTAACATCAAGTGGACCACCTCATTTTAAGTCCCCGCTGCCTATATACATCAGCAATATCAGAGGCCTTGTAAATGCGTTGCCATCCCAGAGACAAAGTTGAAACGTGTCATGTGTCTGTAATTACACCGGCACCCATATGCTTTAAACCGGAACACAGCAACGTTGCTTTGCGGCAGAAATATGTATGGTGGTAGTACTTCCCCGGACGAGCTCCTTCACTAAGAGCTCTACTACTAAGTTTGTGATGCGATGCCTCAGCTGTGGCACGACTACAAGCCGATGATATAACATTACGACTATGAATAATGGAGTGTTCGGTTAACGATGCGTAGACGCTGCAGTGTAACGCGATACAAACCGCGACGGACAGCGGACCATCTCTTAGTGGGAACGGCTAGCGGCAGCCGGCTGTCACACCGTTCGGTCATTACATTATTTTAAACATGGATTCTGTTGTTCAGATCATTAATTTTCTTAGTCCCAGTCATCTCATCTAAGTCTCTGACATCTTCAGTTCCACTAAAGCTTTAACTACAAATTGAATCTTTTCAATTTGGTGCCAATGGTTATCTCCACTGAGATTGGGCAGCAGCATTGAGAAAGCTTTTCTGACACTTACTTTCAACACTTTCGAAATGTGTAATCTTAAAAATTGGTGCTGAGTGCTCCAGAAAAAAGAGCTCGTCGTTTTTGGTATAAAGGTCTCTGATCCAACCGCGAAAAAATGAGAGCTTCTTAAGGTGGTAGTCGATATTCTTAGCTGATAAGTCATAGGTACCAACAATCATCAGCACAGTTGCTGCACTATTCCTCTCGTGTTGACAATTTGTATATCTTTCTCAACTTGTACTTATAATAAGCCAGTCAATTCGTGAGGTGTAGGAAACTGTTAGGTATCAGCATACCTCTACTCGCACGGAGAAGGGACGACCATTGATCACGCTTGCTTATTGGAAGATGGCAATGAAAGTCCAGGTTTTAACACGACTTTTCATTTCACAATTTTGTCAATAAGTTTAAAATAACAGTAAATACAAACGACTCAAGTCAAGTATGTTGAGTTTTGATGTTACAAATTTCATAAATTATTCATGAGGAAAATGAACACATAATAAAGTTCGCCGGCTCGCTCCGGTGTGACAGGCGGCCTGACGCTGTTATAAATAGGTCACGGTTGCTCTTACATCGTGACACCGGGACAGACTTCCACGGACGACTTCAAATGTCGACTTCTATTTAACTTTTCAGGGACTTAGCATAACTTTACGTAATGGTTTACTATTTCTTATGGTCCATTAAGACACAAGAAGCTGGATCTTCTCAAGTGAAGTCGTTAATTGTGGACTATTTAACATTATTTTAAAACCCATGTTCTATTTTGATTAGTAGTTTGTTCTGTTTCTATAATTAACCAATCGTTAAAGGTTAAGAATACGAAACGCAAGTTCAAAATGAGGCATATAAAATACGCAGTCGTTGATATGTGTGCTATGTACAGGCACCTATGTACTGCCATGAAATATCACCATTAGAAACCACACGGTGCAAGGAACATCGCGACACTAACATAGATCAAGTATATGATTCTAGACCGCCTTAACATGTTTTTAACCGAGTTAACATTTTCGCTACTTAACAAAACAAAAAATTAAAAATTTTAAGTAACCCCCGACATAAAAATAAAATTCCCTACCGCACCTAACAAAAGAGATGATAACTTTTAAACCGCTGAACTCATTTCCATCAAACATAGCTAAGAACATTCCCGCCTAATATACTTTCCAAACAAAAAAAAAACAAAATTGGTGCACGCGTTCCGGAGTTACGATGCCACAGACAGACACACTCACACATACACACACACACAGACACTTCAAACTTATAACACTCCGTCGCTTTTGCGTCGGGGGTTAAGAAGAAACAGCTGTTCAATATAATTTGGTCTTCATTTATAAAGTTTAAGATCACAACAGAATATATAAATATAGCACAGAGACTTGCAGTTCAGGCCGAGACTACTCCTACACATGTGTACACACCGTAAAAAGGTAAACAAAACTAAAACAGTTAATGATTAAAATTAATGTATGTGGGCACCCATCGTAACTAAACTAAATGTATGTGGGCACCCATCGTAACTAAACTAAATACCGACTATTATATGATATTGTATAATTTAGACCGTGTTCATACACACAAGTGCAATACAGCTTTGTATGGAACAACCGATTTTTACTAATGAGCGACGATAAATTTCATCTCATGGGAATTGAACTGGTGATCTGTATCCACGGTAAAAGTGAGAGTCACGATGTCCCTCCTATCCTGTATATTGTGTCACACATTTTCTAACTCGACTAATAATCATTTCCCTTATACATTCAAAGGCTTATCTCTCGCTCGGAAGCGCAGTTACACGGCTCGAACCGAAGCATATCAAAATCAAATTTAATCCACCGTCATAACTTTTCATCTAAGCCGTTGTTACCGGCTGTCATTCGTAGATCTTTGACAGTTGTTACGGATAGTCAGAAGCCAGGAAGTCTGACAACCAGTTTTACCAAGAGGTACCGTGGTGCCCAGTAACTGGGTTGTGGAGGACAGATAGGCAGTCGCTCCATATAAGACACTGATATTTAATTGCATTCGGTTAGACTGGAAGCCGACCTCGACATAGTTGGGAAAAAAGGGTAGGTCATAATGTTCTGATTTGAAAGATCTCTGATCTTTCATCACAGAAAATTATCATCAAGCGGTACCAAGAAAATCTAGCCCCGCATGTACTTACGACGTAATGTAAACACTCAGTAACAGCTAGTATATGGGTCACGGCTGCACTGCGATATCCGGCCGATATCTGTCAGATACGTCGGAAGCCACCCAGCGGCAGACGCTCTCAATGTTTACGATGACCTCCTTGCTGACGATGTTGTCCTGCTATCTCAGAATGTTATACGGAATGTTGTGTCATTGAAATATGTTGTTCAGTACCAGTGGAGCTCTCTGTCAAGGAGCTCGTCCGGGGAAGTATTACCACCATGCCTATTTCTGCCGCAAAGTTGTGTCGCTGTTTCGGTTTGAAGGGTATGGCTGCCGGTGTAGTTACAGACGCATGACACATTTCAACTTTGTCTCTGGGATGGCAACGCATTTGCAAGGCCTCTGGTATTGCAGATGTCTATAAGCAGCGGTGACCACTTAACATCAGGAGGGCCTTGGGCTGGTTTTTCATCCAAAGATATAAAAAAATATAAGATGCTTTCCTCAAGGAGTGTTTTTATTCCTAGAAATTATAATTTACAAACTTAACTACAGTTCTAAAAACCTAGTTCATGGTTATCATAATTAAGTAATAATCATTATCACCCAACATAGGCAGTCGCTGCAAACGCTTGTATTGACTGCAGTTGATAGATAGGAAGCTGACACCAATATAGTTGGCAGAAGGCTGGGAAGTTGAATGTTCGCTCTATATCTCAAAACTAGCTTCCGCCCGCGACTCTGTTCGGGTGTTATTTTTCACTCGCGTTTTGTTACGGTTTTCGTTATTGCTCCCGTGAATTTTTATGAATGTGGCCACCATTTACAAAATATCTTTTCTCGTAAGTAGTTGCAGAGATTGAAGTAAAAAATATAAACAAACAGAAAAGCTCTCAGCTTTATTATCTTATATAGGTATAACATTTTCATGTCACAATGTTAGTTACCATACTCCTCCGAAACGGCTGGACCGATTTTTATGAAATTTAGCATGCATAACGGGTAGGTCCGAGAATCGGACAATATCTACTTTTCATATCCCTAAAAAAAAATTTATGGCAAAACAACGTTTGCTGGGTCAGCTAGTATTAGTATGTACATGTACTCGTCTGTGGCGGTGCCTTCCCTCACTAGAGTGACTTGTGTTAATCTTTACTTTTCATCTTTTACAGGTAAATATTGACATCAAAATGGTTTCAACAAAACAGTTACTCGTGTCAACACGTAACGTCGCACTTGGTAAGCGAACTGAAGCATTTTTTCAGAAACTAACTTCAAAATTCTCCAATTTGACAACAGTGAAGGAAACCTACACTTATAATTAATACTAGCTTCTGCCAGCGACCTCGTTCGTGTGGTTTGTTCACCCGCGTTAAGTTAAGTGTTTGGTTACTGCTCCTCTCCCGTGTGTCGTAGCGTGATGTTATAAAGCCTAAAGCTCTATAAATGAACTATACAACTTCATAATATTAGTCTAGATAAGTCTGAAATCTTCAATCTGTCTCGAGCAAGCGTGGAGATCAGTGCTCGTGTCTTGCCACGGACAATACTACGCTGGTATTATTACGTTTGTTTAAATTCCTTTGGATGGCAAACAAGCCGACGGCCCTCACCTCTGCCTGTAGACATCTGCAGTACCAGAGGCCTTGCAAATGCGTTGCCTTCCCAGAGACAAAGTTGAAATGTGTCATGTGCCTGTAACTACACCGGCACCCATACCCTTCAAACCGAAACACAGCAACGCTGCTTTGCGGCAGAAATAGGTATGGCGGTAGTACTTCCCTGGACGAGCTCCTAATGAGGACGTCTTAAGAAGAAGGCTAGAAGTGGGCGTCCTGTCACGCTAGCTCGAGAGCCGGCGCGGTGGGGGGGTGGGGGGGCGGTCGATCGCATATGAATTATTGAGGAGCAGGTAGTGGCTGTACCGCGCGGTGAAGGTCGCGACCACTGGGCTAATTGTAAACTGAAGGACAGCGGCATGTGGGGGCTCATAAGAATACCGATCATTGTATTATTTATTCACTCACTGAAAGGTAAGATGGATGTAAAAGCCATGGTCACGGCGCATTCATTATGTATCACGTGTCTCTATTTCTGTGATTTATTTTGTATTCTTGTATTCTTAGTTTAGGAGTTAATCAACCTTTAGATACCTCAACTAAATTCATTCAAAGTCACAGCTGAGTATTTCAATAAGACAATTAAAAAGCACTTTTGAACATCATGTACAAGAAAAAACGGATGAATCTAGTTGTCTCTTCCAAAAGGTAGTTTCGTTTGGAAATGGGCATAAAACTACATACATAGTACTCTTTTGAAAAAATAAGATTATTAATTATTTGAACATTAATCAAATGAAAAAATTAACACAATCAGTTTGAAAAACATTTTTGTAGGGAACTGCTGACTTTATTTCGTATTTCCGTGTGTCTGTAGTAATGAGTTCTTTACCCTTATAAAAGATGCGCGATGAATTATAGTCACCTGCATAGCTACAATACTATTAAATGAGATCTAAACTTGAACACTACACAAGAGTGTTCTGGTAGACAGACAGACTCAGTATCGACGACGTGCGACTAACTATCAGACAAGCGCCGCTAAGGGAGTGGCGCATGGCGCTTCATGCTCCAAGCGCTAACACTTACAAACTTATTCAACACTAGCTTATGCCCGCGATTTCATCCGTTTGAATTACGGGTCCGAATTTTTTTAATGAAAATAAAACTTAGCCTATGTTACTCGCTGATAATGAGGCTTTCCGCGGGTGAAAGAATCTTTAAAATCGGTTCAGGAGTTTTTAAGTTAATCCACCACAAACAAAAATACAAATCGTTTAATCCTTATAATATTGTATGGTTTAGACTATTTGTTGTTCAATCATTGACTGTAACTACACATACTGCTAATCAAACTAAGTGACATTGAGCAAACGTTATAGCCGAGGAATTATTTAAAATGATGTGAAATATATACCCACGCAAAACATTGTACAGCGGTCGTAAAGTTTCAGTAAATAAAAATAAAAGGAAGTTTCAACTTTGACCTTCGATATATCCGTGACCGGAAGGTTACCATGATGAGAGGCGCGCAAATCATGTGTTGTAAATGCAGCAACCCTCTCACTGCATCGACCACGTACCTTAGGACCGAAGTAGGCAAAACATAAAGAACATTGTTTAAAAAGTGCTCCTCTCACAGCGACCGCCTTGTCCGGATTGTTGACGGAGCCGCGCATGCGCGCTAGCTCCAATATACAGTTATTACTCTGATAGCGAAAAGCCTAAAAATAGTAATAGTTTTGCTCTTACTTTCCTGATGGAGGTCACACAACGGGACTTGTCCTGCCGATACTACGGAGTATCGAGAACCTGACTTTACGTTTAGATAACAGCTAGCTTCTGTCCGCGCCTTGTATGTGTAGATTTCAGAACTAAGTCAAAGTGCTAAATTATTCCTCGGGTACAGAAAAATGGGATAAAAAGTAACCTATGTGCTATTCCAGACTAGACAGCTGTTTAGGTGTTCCGACGTGATTGTATAACACACACCTATCCATATCCAAACTTTTGCATTTGTAACAGTAGTAGATTACTGTTCAGGCCTGTTTGAGTGCTGAAAATCACCGCTTTATAGTCCTCAAATTTATATAGACTTGACTTGTCTACGACAGATTTACTTGTGTTTTGACAGCTGTGTCGAGGTACTTGGTCTGTCGTACCCGAGAAATGGCAAGGAGCTCGCCCTCAATAGAGACTTATATGTCAACAATGTGATCCATGCAGCACAGCCATCAGAGGACGCAGCCGCTATCATAAGAAGTTGCTACATAAGAAGCTTGCCTAGACTTGATCACATTTTTATACGATCAAACCCACCACTAATTAAAGTAATCAGTAATTTATTTCTATTAGACCATTAATAAGCATTTTTAATTTATCACCAAGGAGAAAAAACTACACACAATTTTTCCATTTTTATTTAATACGAACTAATAGCCAAGAACCCAAGGTTTTATAAAGCTATGATCGTGGTAACAATGGACGCGACACAGCTACAAGCCACCCGGTCACATGTACTCAGCACCACAGTTCGCGCCCGCTGAACACGGCCGCACACAGCGAACACTCGCGTGAACTAGAAACAGAAAGTAAAACATAAGATTTACATAATTCCATCAGTTTGCAGCGGTTTACACGCGCCTCGTTTTGTTACGATTATTGTTCACAACTTATTGCTACATTACTTTTTATGTGAACTCGTTTATAAATCAAATTTAAACATCTAAAATGTCTATTAACAAATAATCTTTGACATCAGTTTTACACATTGAAATGCTCATATTATTATTTAAAAAAATATTTATATTCAAATAATTTTTTTGGTCCTTCGGTACTTTTATTAGCGCTCTCGAATACGTAATGAATGACAAACACTAATTTTCTTAGATAATTATATCTCCCTATAACAATAATCCTACTTCATATCCTACTAATATTATAAACGCGAAACTTGATGAGGATGGATGCATGTTAGTTACTTTTTGACGTTTTAACCGCTGAATTTTGCACACAAGTAGATATTGATTTTATCCCGTTTTTGAGTTCCAGTGAGACTTTGACTTAATTCTGAAGTCTATGCAGACAAATTCGCGATCAGAAGTTACTATTGTCTCTTGTGTTATTTTTTCTTTACTTTTATTATTGCGATCACTGTGCTTAAATACAAAATAAAGTAATTTCTCAGGTGAACTTAGGTATAGGTTGTCTCTCTAAACACAATGTATCACCTATCCACCCCTCTTCCCCTCTTCTCACCTACACACCTAGCTAACCTTACTCACAAAATGGTAATGTAATCTTACAGGCTACGCGTACACATGTCATAATATTGCACTTTATCCTTCATAATTATCTTCAGCATCACGGCTGTACGTCTCAGAAGGGTAGGCGGCGCTGTCTCTTGTTAAGTCTTACGATATTGGTAGCAAAATTTCCGGAGGGAAACACCTTTCTTGTATATTTTTAAGTAACAATCTCTGTGACAAGTTATTCTGTACTAGCACAATACAAAACGCATGTAATCCTAACATAACTCGGGCTCGACTACCGGCCTCACATACAAACGTAACAGCCTCATACTTGACCTTACTAACTTTTTGTTTCATTTTTTCTGCGTCTATTGTATCACGTCGCTCGCGTGTGAATCCTGGGTACTCAACACTTCGATGTAAATCGATCTGTTTTCTGTAAATGAATAGGAACATAATTGTAACATAATCAAGGACTTTCATTAAATGTGCTCTAATTACCGTGTTGTTTACTAAAGCATATTTTGAGAGTAAACTTGTAATTTATCTCAAGAATCTTGTATTCTTGATACTTATTAAAATTCTAACAATCTCTCAAGAGTTTGCAGAGACACCTGATACATTTTATGTTTACTTGGTACTTTATATCTAGCCCAGTTCTAGCCTATAGAACCAAACGATGGAGAGCTCTCTCATGAAGACTACCTTTATAGGTAGTCTTCTCTGGTGGTAGGAGGGAGGTGGTAGTCTACTGCTCTCAAGGCTTCTACCCTGAGAGCAGTTCTGCTAGAATAATAAAACAAAAACAATTTATTAAAATCTGAATAAATAATAATTAAAAAACATTAAAATAATGTAATAATTCGTTCCGTATCAGACACGCTTGTAAATATAATTTACTAAAAACTGAGACGAATTCGTGTCGATTGCTTAGTTATGAGTGTTAGGACTCGCGCATATTAAACAACTACATATGAATTGTATAGCTTGGCAGAATGATATGTCCTAACTTCTCTTAACTTGGCTGTCCTACAACGTCTGCTTCTCTCGGAGGGATGACTGCCACGAGTGACGGGGTACTTATGGACCGCATTTCAGACAATGAGGACTAGCCATGTACGTAGGAGTAACGCACAAGCGTGTACGCAAACACACGTCCTGTTCTCTCATTGTCATAGTTCGATGGAACGGCAAGTGTCAGCTTGCCGATCGGGGTATGACCACCGCAATCACGCTTGCTTCTAAGTGACCAACGCTTCGTGACATACCAACATCTAACACATCTGCCAAGCCTGAAAAATTCAGCAGCACTCCATTCCCAAGAATCTCCACCACATACCTATGTAGGTATTGTAGTTTGTATTGCTCGACATTTAGTCAGACGGCCGTTCTAAAAATAGTGATATTAATAAATATAATTGACTAGGTTTTGCCTGTGTCTTCATCGGCGTAGACTTCAAAATCATGTCGAAAGTCCTAAATTATCCCACAGGAAAAATACGGTACGCGTTAAGCTGGATCGATGTCTACATGTGTGCCAAATTTCAACTAATTCTGTTCAGACGTTTAAGCGCGAAAGAGTAGCATCTATCCATCCATCCTCACAAACTTTCGCGTTTATAATGGTAGTAGTAGGATATATGTAGTTAACTTGTCTGAACTAAACTGTATGAGTGGCAGCCCGAACATCCAGGTCTTGGCGCGAATTATTATATCATGTACTACATCTTTTTATTTACTAGCTCGAGCGATAAATATGTTTGTTTGACGGACAGCTACCATTTTTAGATGTCTAGGTGTCATTTGTCCAAGTCTTGTTTTGGCAACCTGTGACATACCCCTTTAGGATCAGTCTTGGGGATGTTGCGACAGTAACACCATACCTGTATTTCACGAAAGGGGAAGGACAGAGATACCCTCATTATCGCAGTTATTTTTTAAATTATAACAAAATTCTGTGTTTTTGCTCATTCTTCTCCATAGAAATCGACTGTTTGGAACGAGCAACTAGCTTCAATTTTCTGCCTGTCTGACTCCTGAACAGTTGAAAAGTGCCTGTAAATGTCATTCGAAATAGATGATTATCTCTTTACTTAAGATCTAACATGTTGCTCGTGAGTCAGTAGCAGATTGCGCTCATATGCTATGTTAGTGTCACCAATACATTATGTTACCTTCGAATAAATGAAACATCAAAAAATCTTTAACAACATCTGCCTCCGGACGTTAGCGCTCGTTGTAAATCCCGTAAAACTATTTTTCCGGAGTTTTCCGACAAAACATGTTTGTCGGTTCATGTGTCAGGAACTATTTGTTCACGTGTTCGAAGTTTAGATTTGAATAGTGCTAACTCGTCTCGCTCGTCATTCCATTAGATTATGTTATATCAATCAGTGAAAGTAATACATCTATGAATAAATAAACCAGTTCCCCACCACATGTCGGTTCCACGGAACATTTAGCAAACTATTTTTATAGTGTATAACTATCAGCCGATGTTTTCGTTTGCCTAGATACAGCTTTACCTACGGCTTTACTCGTGAGTCATGTTTTTTCTTATTTCTCTGGGAGAATGGGTTGTATTTAAGTACCCATGTTACCTGTCGCCTGTCTGCTAACCGTGAAAACGTATTACATAAAACACTGACTCGATTTTGTATACGTAATGCTACCGTTATTATGTACGGTAATAGAAGTACGGATACTGAACTATTGAATATTTGCCTTTATTTGCCTTTTCCTTGAATGGTCCTTAGTGGCCAAAATTGTAAGACTTTTGACAATCTTCAGACCTAAGTACAATAGTATTATGGCACCGTAGAAAACATTAAGGCAGTACCTACAAGTCCATTAAAATATTACCTCTTCCTAAAGACAAGCATCAAGTTCAAAATAAGAATTCCATTCTGATTTAAATTTCTGACAATTTAAACATAACGCACACAGATTATACACTGGCACAGATTATTAAGCGTAATAGCTGTCATTAGCAGCTGTGGCGGTAGTGAGCTGTCACTTAATAGACAATAGAGTAGACTCACTCACGTTGTACTGTGTTTACTGATTATAGGGAGAGATTGTACAAAGCTTAAGTACATAGACTTTGATTGTGTCATAAAATATTGAGTTATCTACATATTCGAATACATTTCCCTCGAGTTTTCACACACAGCTATGCTACACGTAGTTCGTTGACCTTCTGCGCTGAATTTCATAGTGATATCTTCCGAAATGTGACGTAGTAACGTGTTTCGTCTAAATTGCTAGTCAAGGTCAGTGGCGCAGGTTAGTGATGTGTGCCGTCACAGTAGTCATGCTGGAATGATAGCTACTATGTTTGCTTCAGTACTATATTACGAGTAGTTGCATGTACCAGTATTGCCCGATCGGCTGACCGGTGTACTACACACGGGTAGGGTTGACAACTTTTTGTACAAGAAAAAAGTGAATTACTGAAAAATAGAACAGTTTTTATTTAGTAAAAAGTAGTTTAGTTAGTAATCTTAGTTTTTGTTCAGTTTGTATAATACGCACTGTGCATGTTTTTTTTTCAATTAGTAGTATTTATGGCTCTGGGTCCTAATGATGAAATCAGTACATACTTTATTTATTTAACAGTAAATAGTCCTAAAAATTTAAAATCAGTACCTATAACACTGTTTTTAATAGTTTTAGTCGGCAACCCTACTTACAGACTATCCTTTTATTTCGCCAGCTACCTATGTAGTATAGGGAGCGAGCCATTCATACTCTGGGCAACAAATATTAACTGACCCAGTGAAAAAGTCCAAAATCAATTTGCATTAATCCGAAGATGAAACCCAGCTCAGCTCAGCATTCACTCTTGCAACTACTAGACTTGACTAGAGCTACGAAGTGAACAAGACAGTACACACTTTACCGCGGAACGCACTTATGCTCCCGGGATCCCCGGCCTAAGTGTCGGAAGAGAACACCAGGGTGATTTTTAATCAGTGAATTTGACAGACCCCTCCGCCCAAGGGCGGGGGACATCCCTGTGGATTTTCCACAAAAAAAGGCAATACACACTACATTGCCTCACAGAATGGCGAATAGTTTCCACATTTTCACGACAATCGTAACCGCTATTTAATAATGCGTATTTAATTCATTATCAGAAACTTGTTTCATACATTTTCAATTAATTCTGTGGCTCGAAGGACCTCGCCGGCCTATTGTGTTGTTTGTAGGCGAGAGGTCAGTGACTGCTCACTGCTTATGCTTGCCTGGTAACCTTTATGCTTAAACCTAGAAGACTAGGAGTTCTAGTACTTTTCTGAGTGGCCTAATGGAGTTTTTGGGAAACAGATGTTTTCTTCTTCATTTATATTTTAGAGCAAGTTTTAAGATGGCTAGGCTGAAACTTGGTTATTCTAATTTGAGCTAAGTGTTAACAGGGGTCTTCATGGACCTGGTTAAAAAAAACTACAATTACAAATACCTTAAGTACCTTTGAAAATAAAAAGAAAGAGTTGACATAGCGCTGGTCCCGAGAATAAAACTGGTCGATTTTTGCAAAACAAGTTCCGATTAAGATCAAATCCCTTCAAGGAATGTGTCGCATATCCAACGAGCGCATTTGCTGAGCCTTTGCTCGTGTTACTATTAATTTCCCTAATGAGCTAATTTTATTTACTTATTTAAGGACTGTGGAAGGCTAGCTTCTGCCCGCGACTTCGTCCGCGTCAAATTTAATGTATTATCCCAAGGAAACCGTGCATTTTTCCGGGATACATTTCAGGTTATAATCTATCTATGTGCCCAATTTCATCCAGATTCGTTCAACCGTTTAAACGTGAAAGAGTAACACATGCATACATGCTCACAAGCTTTCGCATTAATAATATTAGTAGGATAAGTTGGATTAGTAGGATAGATGAAGTCGGACTTACAGCTTTAAAAAAACAGACTAGTGACAGTAAATTAGACTATGTATGTATTTATATTTTATCTTCATATCGTCAAAAATATCGGCTTCCACACTGTATGCTCGGAAAAAGGATTACATACTACGAATAATAATTATGCAAAACTGTTTTCGTTTGTTTGTCCTTCTTTAAGTAACGGAGCAACGGAGCGACGTAATTTTTCACACAGAGATATACATACATACTTAATGGGCCGTAGAGTGATATTATGCTGGATTCCAGAAAAAAATACCTGATGCCTATGGGATAGAACACAGGCGGTTAAAAGCGATGTGGCGATAGGTGGTTATTTAGGTACAGATGATCATAAAAATTCAAGTTCATTAGCAGGGCAGTGAGTGCCTACTAGGACCACTTGACCTGCCAGCAATAAGAACCCAATGCCACCTCCTAAGCTTCTACTACCACTACAGGAACAGACACAGCCAACACAATACGTGATCGCAATCAGCGCGATCTCTGCCGACCTTACCGCGTCGCCAGCTCGCTCGACAGTCGACAATGAACTCGTGGGTCATCGACCTCGCTCACGGCCGACCGGTCCTCTCGCGGCGCTGCGCCCCTGGTAGGACATTGCACGTTATGTTGCATATTTTTTTATCACTTATCATGCAAAGCCTTAGCAAGCAGGGATGATTTGAAAGTAGGACAGGAAGTAGACTCCTCTGTTGATCCTTCTAGGTCACTGCTAACTGCTGTACCCTCGTTGCAATCCTGGTCAAGGCAAAGTAACTAACTTTAGGGTAGATTGTTCCCAAGTCATTGAATTAATTTTAGCGTTGACTTAACAACTGGATAGTCCCATTTTCAGAGTTAGGTGTCAATTGATTTGACCACTGATCATAAAAGTTGGATAAGTGCTTAGTGGTATTAGAGGTCACTTGACAAGACTTGTAGACAAAATAAATAGAGCAGTGAGTCCGACTTCAAGCCTTCCATAGTGTCGTTATCAGTAACTCTCACATCCGCTGTTACCCTGGTATGTCCTGAATCTACATTTATCACGCTTACGTTTTGGGGTCAGACCACTTTAGCTAAAGAGATAGCACATTCCCTAAAATGGATAATCCTTAGCAGTTTAATGAGTCAAACGACGACACGACTCCAAATCACGACTGAACAGTTGCCAACACAATTGTTACATTTGAACTACATACATTGCTTTTACGATGGCATGTGGTTCTCATCAGTTCTCTAAGAGATTATTTTGTACTCCTTGGAGGATATGAGTTCCTGGTATTGGCAAAGCTTGGGTGATGAATATAAATAAATAAAATTGAAGTGTCTTTCTTACACAGTGTTAATACCAAAAATCAATTTTTGTCTGTCTGTTTGTTTCGTCTAATCTCCTAAATGGCTGGACCGATTTGAACGGGACTTTCACTGGTATATAGCTGTTGTAAGAAGGAACTTAAGCTTCCTTTATGAAAAAAAAAAAAATAAAAATCCGCGCGAAAAAATTAAATTTCATGATAACTGACATGCAACAATTATCAACAATGTTAAACTTTAGCTCACCAACGATTCTATTCTTTAAACTAAATGTTTTAATAATTTCGGGACTTGTCATTAATATAAGTCTAAAATCGCCTGTCCGTCTTAAGCAAGCGTGGAGATCGTGCCTTCCCTGTATAAGAAGAGGCCTTGGCCCTGCAGTGGGACAGTACCAGGCTGCTACATGTCAGGTGGGGGGACTCTTGTAATACAATAACTACTCACAACATGAGGACAATAAGGTTTAAATTTGAACAGCAAACAACATTGCTAAGAATTCTACACGTTGCTGTTTTGTGAATACAGCTCTAGAGGCCGGATCGACAGACAGACTAAAAAAAGAAATGCTCAATTTAAAAAAACTTGACCCTTGACCCTCCTGGTCGGGTCAAAACATCGATTCCCAAAAAACTGTGACAAAAACCCGGAAGTAGTGTGCAAGGGTCATGTCAGTAGAGCTGGGAAGGCTCGCGCTGTGACAATAGTCGGGGTCAGTGACCTGACACTGACAGACACGGCCATGTGGAGCTAGATGTGCAATCATTGGCACTAACTAGTGTCTCATTCAAAACAACGAGAATTGTTGAATAATCATAATTATCTATACTAATATTATAAAGCTGAAGAGTTTGATTCTAATGTCAGGAACTGCTGGTTTGAATTGGAAAAATCTTTTTGTGTTACATAGTTCACTTATCGAGGAGGATTAGGCTATCTAACATTACACTACGTCCAAACACGTGAATTAACACGTGAATGCGAGTGAAAAAACGCGCGGACGAAGTCGCGAACAGAAGCTAGTTTTAGATAAAATTGGTCCTTTTGGTAATTGTGTCAAAGTCTCAACTACACTAAAACTGTTGCTTCTGTCTTTCACTTGCACTCAGAGTTGGACCAGTTTAGAGCTGGCTGTTATACATTGACGAGCTAGATGCCGCTTCTACCCGACTAATGCAACGCCAAAAGGAGGGTTATGGTTTGTCGTTGTATGGTTTTGGATTAAGCGTCTTTTTAAACCTATTGAACCGTTTATCTAACTAAAACAGAGATCTAATTCTTTTATTAACAAATTGGATCCTCTCGTGTGTCTAAATCATCTCGCCTCTCGAGCACATTGGCGGAAAGTGGTCAACAGTTGTTCAAAAACTAATCTTTAATAATGTGCACCGTCTTCTAACGACGAGCTCTTTGTAACACAAAGCTCTGTACCTCCCAGCGTCACATCCGCGGCGTGACTCACCCCTACCACGACAGACACTGGTGTGCACAATCAACTTCACCTTATTTGGATGCGCCACTCGTGCTTGACGATTTATTGTTAGTTTTAAGCAAGAATGGCAAATGAAGGGTATGAATTTAACTCGCATTGCAAGTGGGTAGGTCCGGCCTGCGAAGGCCCACATTTATCTTTTAACTTCTCTGTGTGACATAAGAAAGGTATGCTCACCGTCCATTGTAACTGTCCTTTCATTTAAACCTCCTTCTCTGCGTATAGTCTAGTCATAGTGTACTAGTCCCCCGCGCGACTGAGTCCGCGTCGAAGTTAATATATTATTTCACAGAAACCGTACATTTTCTGGGATAAAGGAAGCCTATATGCTATTCCAGGCCGTAATGTATCTCTGTGCCAAAACAAGATCCGTGCTGACGTCCTGCCGCGTCGGAGTACACAGACATTCATCCTAACTTTCGCATTGATAATAGTAGTAAGGTTGTAATTAAACCTCGTGTTAGGAACTCAGTACGTTGCCTTAAGTTTCCCCCCTGTTGCGTCTTTTACGTAGACATCGAAAAATCTTGTTCTTAGCTTTGTCCACACACTAGGACTGTTTCTGTATCGTGGGAGCATTAACAAACATACTGTATATAAACTCACATACTCGAACAACCCGAAACAATTACCTGTAAGCCATAAAATACTAGTTCCGTGCCGGAATCGAACCCTTGACACGCAGCGCAGCACCCAATCGCTCAGCTCCGCGTTAAAATCGCAACAAGATTTTTTTTACACGCTTGTTATTTTATTTACCCTGTACCGTCGACATGACGGAAAGATTCACAAACTTATTTGTCACGCTGCAACATGGCAACCGTCAAGTGACAGCTGGTCCCTGGAGGACGCTCTCTGTGAACTCGCTGCCAGTTTGATTCCCTCAGAAGGCACTGCACGTTTTGTTATATTTTATTTATATTTGCAATCGTTGTGGGTTTATGTTGTCGATATTTTTGCTGTAATTGGAATGCGATACGAATTGCAAATCTCAGTAGGTATGCTATAATACCAGCTCATTATTGGCCTATTGTCAAAGGCCTCTTCTCATACAGAGAAGGCACGGGCATTGATCACCACGCTTGCTCAAGGCGGATTGGCGATTTCATTATTATGTCCAAGTTTCCGTACGATGTTTTCCTTCACATATATCAATGATGTCCAAGATAAACTTAGAAAGTTTTGAATTGAAAAAGTGGCATTGGTTCTTGGCCGGTCGGGTGTCTTGACCAGTGGGTCATCACGACACGAATTATGACTCACCATGACGATTCGTGTAACAACTAGCCCGTCAGTTGACCCGACCAGACGTACCCGCAGTAGGTACTCAACGTACACAATGAGTGGAGTGCAGTGGCGTGCAGAAGAAAGTGGTCACGCTTCAATCGGGCGTGACCAGCGGTTCCTAGTTCCGGTGGAAAACAATCGGTGCTCACCTCATTAAGACTATCCTCTATTAGTATTACGCTTTTAAACTCCGAAGGGGCAGGCAGGGGTACTGAACTGTAGTGTTCACCAACATGAGACATATCAACTTTGCACGCGGTTTAACAAGTTACTTCACATAACCGTTCGCTAATCATACTGCCCATCAAACTAAGTGACATTGAGCTAACATTATTGCCGAGAAACTACTTTTATTGCTCGTGTGAAAAATCACAGTTTCACGTTTAGGTCGTTGTAACTTTGATCTTTCAATGTCTTCGTAACCAAGGCTTCCCCGTACGGTTCTGAACAAACTAAATACTGCGATGATAGGAAGAACATGTCTTTTCTTATATCATTGGACGACAAACAAGCCGACGGCCCACCTGGTGTTAAGTGGTCACCGCTGCCTATACACATCTGCAATACCCGAGACCTTGCAGATGTGTTGTGATCCTAGAGACAAAGTTGAACCGTGCCATGTGCTTGTAATTACACCGGCACCCACATCCAAACCGGAACACAGCAACGCTGCTTTGTGGCAGAAATAGGTATGGTGGTAGTACTTCCCGGACGAGCTCCTTCACAAAGAGCTGTACTACTACTGTAACTTTCGGCTTCCGCACCTGTTAAATGGCAAGAATGACAAAGCATCTGCGGCGCCTCTAGTACTGATGTCCACTACATGCTATCTGGTGCGTCGTCAGCTTGTTTGCTATCCGATGACATAAACACAACAAATACCAAAGACGAGGTCTATTCCGGACACATGAGTGCGGGCGGTTACGTCTGTCCGTCCGGATCAATGGAGCGCGCATTGTCTGTCACGCGGTGCGCGGGCGCACCTTCAAGTTGTGTCACTGTCTTATATTGTGGCATGTAGTCATGCATGTTGGATGTTACTGACGTGCGGAGAGCGGCCACTGTGCTGCTTAGGTATGTTAGTGTTGTTGTTTTTCTATTAGGAATTTCTCAGTAACAGCCCAGAATTGGAAGATGGTGGTGTGACACCCCCGTGGCTCGGATAGACGCGACTTCGTCCGCGTGGAAGTCAAATAGACTATAAAACATAACCAGTGTTACTCGGTAGTAGTAGTGCTTGCCATCAGTGAAGCCATTTTTGTAGTGGAACCAATACTCCCAGATATTATCTCTTACAAACAAACTTTACCTTATTAGAACATTCGTTTTATACTACATATTTAGCCCCACAGAGTGGCTAACTTTATCGCTGCGTCCGAGGCGATGTGCAGTTCGTTCAGGTGGTAGGTGAACGGGACAGAGTCTGATGAGGAGCTCCGCTCTCACACTGGGTATCAGGCAGGTCTATAATGTCACATTTCACCAAATTCTCGTATTTGCAGCGGTCACATTAAGTGCGCCTCGATTTAGTGTTTTTCAAGTAGGCCATTGCAGCTTATGTAGTGTAAACATCAGATGTGTGCGCGTTCTGTTTCTAAAGTTGGAAACATTTTTAGAAGCCAACGATTCGGAAAACCTTCGTCGTCAGGTTTAAGAAGCTGGTTGACGGCACGGTTGGCGCAGTGGCTGAGCGATTGGCTGCTGCGTTGCGTGTCGCGGGTTCAATTCCCGCACGGAACAAATATTTGCATGGCCTACAAATAGTTGTTTCGGGTCTGGCTGTTTGTGTACGTGAGCTTATATGTTTAGGCGTGTTAGGAGAAATTCCTAGTGTGAGGCAACGTTTTTTTTAAGGAAAAAAAATCTTCTGCCCCCGACTTCGCCCTCGTCAAAGTAAATATATTATCCTACGGGGTCCGTACATTCTTCCGGGATAAAAAGTGATATTCCAGACTATAACCTATCTCTGTGTCAAATCTGGCGTGTCTGGGTAACAAGTCGCATTCATCCAAACTTTCGCATTTCAAATAGTAGTGAGATAAGATTTATTAGCTATGTCAATATTGTCTACAAACATCCAGTCTATTCCCGAGGTGAGCTGTCTAGCCCTAGCTTCAGGTGAGATGACAGCTCACCTCGAACTCACTTCACCTAAATTCACTAACAGAGACTTTCACAGAATACTAGTTCAGGTTATCACATGTTTCATCACCACTCGGCTGTTTCCCTCATACGAGCATGTTTTCTAACTTATAAGAGCTAAGTTAACTGGTGCTCCGTTTGAATTAACTGTTACCGTTAACCGGGGACGGGTAGTTAGCCCGGCCGGGTAGCACCGGGTAGTCCGGGTACACCGGGTAATTGTCAGAGGGAAATTAATAGTGTTGATACTTGATGAAGTTTGTTGACAGGTATTGAGCGAACAGTTTACCAATATATTCAGTTGTAACAGCTACTTTAAGTACTTCGACAAGTGTACTGACGTAACAGAGACTGAGAACATATTTTGAAACCCGGAATGTATAGTGGGCAATGAATATCAGGCTTTTAGGTGTTAGCTTAGTGTGGAATGGACTTTTGTATCGAAAAAATCGGTGATTTCGAGATTGTCGTGGTATTTTTTATTCAAATTGATTACTTATGTAGAAGTCGTATCCATACTTTTATAGCAAACAGGTAAGCAACTGAAGCTAAATCAGTATACAAACTGAAGTTTAGTTTCTCATAAACAGAAACAACATCTGCTTCATACATTTATTTATATTTGCTACGAAACTTTTCTTAAACTTACTTTTTCAAATCTCAAATGTATATTGCAATCCATAATGTGAACATACTGGGGTGTTCATAAATAGAAACAATTATGGACCCTGTCGGGCACAGCAAAATAATAAGTAAGGAGAGAGGCTTTTCGATGACTCGATCACACGCGTGGATGCTTTGCTGAACCAAAGGCTTTATAAGTATACTGATTCGTAATTCAAAGTGCACTTTATCGATGTATTCCACGCGCCATCGTACACTATACGTACACACGAGAGTGGCTGCGGTGGCGCCACCTGTGTCCGTGTGCGGCATTAAGATGCGCAACCGTAGTCAATATTGAAATATTGACGTTTACATTCGCTCGCCTGTTCTTCGTCGCTATTACTATTTTGTTATTATCTTGTAGAGCATTTTGAAAAAGCCTTTTACCTGTTTGTGCTCGGCAAACAAATGTAGCAACACGTTTTAATGCCGATAGTTTTGTTTTGAATGATCAAACCAGTATTTATCAATTATTTGCTAACTTTTGCCCGCGACTTCGTCCGCGGGGACATTCTTTACGAATCTGTAAAGTTTGTTGAAAATAAAATATAGGTAGTGTATGTCACTTGATGATGATGTAGCTTTCTACAAGTGTTTGTTATTGAATCTGTTAAGTGAGTTCATCCGTTATAAACTAAAATACATTTATTTTCTCTTCCTTAGTCTCTGTACTAGCCTTTATTACTCTTGGTTTAGATTTAGTTTCAGAATTTTTCTTTGACTTGTCTAGGTCAGAGGTGACAGAGGCAAAGTCGACGATAGAGTGAGTTTACTCAGAAGAAGCCTGTTCACTCTCACTTTAAAGAGATTAATTGTACTTAATTTACGAGATGACGACTCCTACTTGACCGTTTCGTAATAAGCTATTCCCCACAACCGGCATGTCTTGTTAATAGGAAGGTGGTTCGTTATTAATGTTCTAATTAGCGCACGTCACAAATCACGGCCTGCTGAGTCGGCGGCGCGCTCTCTACTGACCTTAGAGGTGTTTTAATCAGCCGCCATGTTGGATTGTCTACTAAGCACTCACGACAATTTACTGAAAATGTATTTTGTCTAACATTATTAGCTATACCGGTAGTAGAATACACGTTCACTAGATATACACAGCGGTTTCACTGCGTTTATTTTACTCGCCCAGTGGCTAATTACATTAGTTAAAAACATAACATGTGTACTGAAGTTACGTTTTTGATTACTGCTGAACTTTCACGGGTCGAAGCGTTATGTTATATCTATACAAATATAATAAAGAGGTAAAGTTTGTGAGGTGTAGGGGGTAATCTATGGATCTACTGAACGGATTTTGAAAATTCTTTTACCCATAGAAGGCCACGTTATTTGTGAGTGTCATGGGCTTCATAACATCACGCTACGACACACGGGGGCGGAGCAGTAATCAAAGACGTAACTTAACGCGGGCGAAATAAACCACGCAATATAACGATGTAACTTCCCTCGATGGACGCGCTAGGATATTTTTTCAAATCATACTGGTATTTCCTGAGATTTGCGCGTTCAAACCAACAAAAAACCTCTTCAGCTTGATTATATTACTAAGTATAGATTATATCTAGCCTGCATTGTACCGCTGCGAGCCGGCCCTTTCGGTGCGAGGCTACGTTATCTCGTCACATCTTCTAAATAAATTTAGTTCTTATTTTAAGAGTTGTCAAAAACCTTTGAAATAATAGGTACGCACCGAATTTGTTTATAATTCGTGTGGTATCCGAGCTTTCAATATTACGATTGTGACAAGAACTATTGTTTTTAGTTAATTGCGTCTCCGAAAGTGGTGCGTATCTCATGTGCAGCATCTCATTGCTGTAGTCATCACATCTCGACGTGCTATTGTTTACTATTCACTTTCTTTTGTTTGAGATATCTCAATACAGGCGTCTTCTAATAACATTAGGGGATTATGTTTTGGATGATTAACGTGCGTTGCCCCCCGGGGGGTACGCAACAATAGACGATTTATAAGTTTTGAGAAGTTAAATTGTCGTCTAATCAAGTAACACATTTCCCAATTATCCAAACTTACCAAAACTATAAGTTTATTTAATTTATAAATGAAAAACATAACATAACATACCATCACGCCCATATTTCCCGAAGGGTTAGGCAGAGGTGTACCAATGAACACTCCTAGTTCGCCAGTATGTTTGGATCCCATGTAGTAGGGGGCGAGCCTATTGCCATTAATCGGGCACAAATCTCAACTCCGAGCTGCTACTGAAAATTTAATAGAAAAATCCAATAACACTTTTTGCTCGACCTGGGAATCGACCTCTTGCGTAGCAGTCGCTCTTAGGACCACAAGCCTAGCGAGGCAATTCTAGAAGAAGAGTTTTTATAAAGTAAAATTCTTTGTAAATATACGGCGAAAAGTGCGGATATTTGGGATAAATATCCCAATTTTTCCCGACCCCAGCCCCCACATCTGCGCCTTGGTAATTCTTGGGTTCTTCCCAAATTAATTGACCTGTAACCCTGACGTGTCGGGTATAAATTACAGGGTGAGTTGACCTCGAGGTCTTTTAATCAAACACCCTTTGGGGGTCAAATGAAGTGAGGGATGAATGCTAAGCATTGTACCGTTTATGTTCTGTTGAGAAGTACATAGATACTGTGATTATGGCTACTTCGTGAAAGGTTAAAGGTCAGCTCGTGCTTGTACAACATGATTCTATTTTATAGATTCATCGCAATATTCTTGTTAGAAAATTTAATTTCATAAAGGCTGGACCAAACATATTCAGTGTTGCGGAATTTGTTCTCAAGAACCACCGCCGGCCGCTCTGGAACGTAAAGGGCACTAGGAGGAACACGGATGGGTTTTAGTCAGTGAACGTCCGGCACTCGCTACCCCTCCGCTCAGAGCGGAAGGAGACGGATGAGTTCCCATCCCCAAAAAATATAACCTAACATTAATGAAACTAGATTTTTGGACCTATCATAGAATCATAGATGGGGAGTCATCCAAACATTTATAGAAATACGTGAAGTACCATGATAGCGCAGCAAGTACGTTTATTTTATTCCAGTTGTGTTTTAACTACGTCTGAACTGTTCGAGCGACATAGATTATTCACATACACACATACCATCACACCTATATTCCCCGAAAGGTTAGGCAGAGGTGTAACAATATACACCTACAGTTCGCCGGTATGTTTAGGTCCCATGTAATAGGGAGCGAGCCTATTGCCATTAACCGGGCACAAATCCTAACTCCGAGTACCTACTGAGAATATCATAGAAAAACCCAATAACACTTTTGCTCGACCTGGGAATCGAACCCAAGACCTCTTGCGTAGCAGTCGCGCTCAAGACCACGACGAACGAAGTAGTTATAGATTATTCAAATATTATATTAGCATTATACAGCTTCGTGAAGAATATTACATAAGTTACGTATCTTATTTACTTCCAACGAATCTTCTTTACAAAGTACAAAGTAATACAGAATAAGTACTAGGGCAACATAAAGCGTAGGTACAGTCCCTCGTAACCCACTTCCACTTCTAGTAGTCGTAGGTGAAAGCACTGGTCGTCTAGACTGGTCTATATGCCACAGGTACAAGCCGCACGCCCGTGACCACTTACCTAATGTACCAGGGCACCAGAGCAAGGTCGGAGATGGAAATTATGGAGATTAGAACCAGCGATTTGACATGCTGGGCTCAATACTTTAGTATTGACTAGCTGTGGCCTGCGACTTCGTCCGCGTTAATGTCGCGGGATAAAAAGTAGCCTCTGTCCTATATTGGGGTTGAAACTTACCTCGTACCAAATAACTCTCAAAATCGGTTCAGTGGTTTACTAGTACCAGCGTAACAGACAGACAGAGTAACTTTCGCATTTATAATATTAGTGTGAATTAGGAATTGCATATTTTCCATTGAATACAACTAAAGGAAGGTTTGGTTTTAGTTCGTGGAAACAACTGCCTCCTTAGTCCCTTTGGATTCCAGACACGAGGTCCTGGATTCAATCCCCGTACTGTCCAAAATGTGTGGATCATTGATTTATCCAATAAGTAGGATTTTCTCAGCAGCACCCTGGCTACTAGATTTGTGCCCAATTGTGGCAATACACTCTTCCTCCAATTATCTGTTCTACGTCTTCTGGGACTGTAGATGTGTAGTGCTTACTGGCGATGTGAGTATAGCAGAACTTAGAATCCTAAGAACTGGGGTCTCATTGATCTATAGTGTAACGGTTAAAGATCGAATCATCTGCTCTCCAGTGCATTAACTTTTGGAGAGGCTATAGACTCTTGTTGATGCTGCGTGGCTCCTCATCCACTTTATATCTACGAGTATAGTGATATAATAAAGCTGAAGAGTTTCTATTGTTTGTTTGTGTGTCTGTCACGCTAATCTCTGGATTTACAGTCGGATTGGAAAATTCTTTTGTATATAGTAGCCAGACTCATGACAAATAGTATACTATAGGGCCTATAACATCACGCTACGATGCACGGGAGCGGAATAGTAACAAAACAAACCACGAGGTCGAAGTCGTGGGCAGAAGTTAGTAAAAACATACTGTAAATACGAGACCACACTGTCGTACTACCACCTCGACAAGTGACGTCACAGTGGTTCAGCCACTTCTTGTACAAATATAAAATATAATTCAATTACGGACCGCGACCATACGACCGATGCGAATCATAGAACATAATCCAAAGTTGAGTCCGACGGCAACGCTTTCCGTTTCCGGCTCGGTTCAAGGTTAGCGATCTGTTTCACATTATAAAAAATAGTTATTACGACATGTTGTGTCAAAACGTCAGGCTGTATCTAGTGCTGCTGTGGGAGCCTCTCCTTCGGTGGCGTCGCGTGATGTGAGCCGGCAGTCCCTAGGGGGGGGGGGGGGGGAGGGGGGCAGTGGAGAGCAACTTCTTCTTTTCGTATCGATGACACATTTTATTAATTCATTATTCTAATAATAATGTGTACTATTTGGGCACAGTAGGTGGCCATATTTATTCTCGCGTCACATACATACATACCATCACGCCTTTATTCTCCGAAGGGTTAGGCAGAGGTATACCAATATATAACCACAATTCGCCGGAAAGTTTAGGGGCCATGTAATAGTGGGCGAGCCTGTTGCTATTAACCGGACACAAATTCTAACTTCGAGCTGTTACTGAGAATTTTATAGAAAACCTCAATAACACTTAGCTCGACCTGGGAATCGAACCCAAGACCTACTAGTGTCACTGATTTCAGGCTATTTGAATCCAGATTAATTTACAAATGGCTTTCTTTTTAAATACTAGTGGCGTCCAAGATTATCTTAAGTACGGTAGAGGCTTTGTCCAATCAAAGGCTTTACAGCACTCAGGATAGTCATAAGCTATTTAGCCATGTTCAACCTTCTCCCTTGTTTTTAACCCCCGATGCAAAAACGTGACGACGTGTCTGTATGTGTGTGTATCGTAGCTCCCGAACGCATGAACTGATTTTGTTTTAGTTTTTTGTTTGAAAGGTGAATAAGTCGGGGGTGTTCTTAGCTATGTTTGATGGAAATCGGTTCAGCGGTTTCGAAGTTATCAGCTCTTTTGTTAGCTGCGGGAAGGATTTCTATTCTTCTGTCGGGGGTTACTTAATCTTTTTTCACTATTATGAGATGAAAACTTTCTGAAAATAAAAGGATAAACCATGACAAGTAGTCAAGTAAGCAAGATGTCAGTTAATTGAATAGAATTATCTAAACATATAACAAAGTAGTTGGTGTTTCAGCTGTATGTAGTGCAGACTCCGGGCCGGCCGTGACCCGGTCAGGGTCACCACACCACCTAGTACACCGGATATACGTCAGTGTAACTTCTTCATTTTGTGGCAATCGGGTAAAAGACATCACTAATAGTTTGACATGGATTTTAAGAGCTATCAAAACGCGGTTCCCCCACAGTTACATTGAGTATACATCATTGTGACATAATTCAATTGACTAACTATTAATGCAAGCAAAGCAAAGAAATCTAACTTTACAATTTAATTGGAAATTAATCAGGTAGTCAGGGCTAAGATATAGTGGTTTTTTCAAAGAAGTTTTGTCTTGGAATTGTTCGTTAACGGATTTTATTACACGATTAGGTATAATTACCTATGTACTTGGTAGAATAATAAATGCTAAAGTCAGTTCGTGTGTTACGTGTTCACAATTGACTGAGCCGACTAATGCAATGCTTAGCTGAGGTGACGTCGCCTTTGTATAACGCGTAGATACATTTACATAACGTTGAAGCCTTGTCTAAGAACCTATTAAGTATCCTCTCCGGGAAAAACACTCTTTTCTTAGAAAGCTTACCACGTTTTTGTAACCATTGTCATATCAGCCGGTCGACGTCCACTGCTGGTCGTAGGCCTCTAGGTCCTGCGCTGAATACAGCGATATCCAGCGAATAAAAAAGTAAAAAAATCGTGCGAAAATTTTCTCCTTCACTGCAAGTCCAGTTCCCGCCTCAGACCCAACAACCCACACACTAAACTATTTGAAACAATCTAGAGCTAATCTATATCATCGGCATCACTAGACTCGAGGCCGCAAGGACAAGGCCGCGAATCGATTTCACATCAAACTTATATTTTAAACAAAATCAATCGATATATCTGTATCACCGCCATCACGGTGACATCTGGCAGACCGCCAGAGACTCGAGTAAATAAAACTAGTATTTTAAACAATTTGACACGAGATTGTGAAGCGGACAGGGGCGCGGCCCCGGGAACGTGCCCGTCCCGGGATCGCGGGAAATTGGCAGATATTTATTCTGTTATCTCCGTTTCTTTTGATGTGATATTTATTCAATTTTCAATTGAAGCGACACCTTCGCGCGAAATGCCGGTAAATATGCCACCCTTTCCCACTGATGACTATCTCACCAGGTAACTGAGGGATTTAAACTATTGTATATAGATATCTATTTACGTGTGCGCAGCAGCGTCCATGTGTCTGCCGTCACCCATACATCTGCTAAGCGTGGTGATTGTTATTATTCCTTTAAATAATTTATTTCCTTTGCAGACATAGGTGCATACATATTTTCATTACAAAATTACAAATCTCAATGTGTTACCGCGTCAGAGGCACGCCAGTTTTAAATATTAATGTAAAACAGTACAAATTACTGGAATACCAAACAACAGCGAATATTACAAAATAAAATTAATGTCTAATTCTATTACAATACACTTTTATTTGTTCTTTATCCTTCCTTATTCCGTTTACAAGCGAACAAACATCAGAAGTTACAGTAAAATAGCTTTTAAGCTGACTATGAAAAAGCTTAGATTACACCGGCACTAGACAGGTCTTAACTTCATAAAAATCTAAACAGCTTTAAGTGTAGAACATTAAAGTCTCAACATAGGACTCATTAGTAATATTTTTCTAAAACTGTTTCATTGTACAGCAACGTAATCCCGTTTCCCGGGACTTTGGCCGAGTGCGGGCGGAAGCGACAGTCCCGCGGAGTTCCGGGGCGAGGCCAGCCGTAATGAGGTATAAGCGGTCGATACGGCGACGCAGTGGGCTCACAGTTTAATATTTTTCTTGCTAGCGACGTCAGTTGACTGTGACCTTAATATGAAGGGCTCGTGGGGAAGAATTTTAGATAAATTGAAATTAGTGAAAAGTGATATAGCGAATAGGCAAACCCTCCGCAGTTACAGGTTTGCATGAGAGGTAGTAGGCGAAGAGTCCTACTAATTCTATTAATATTATAAATTCGATAGTTTGAAATTTCTCAAAATTTGTTCGAATTTCTTCCAAATCCGTTCAGCCGTTCAAGCGTGAAACAGTTACAAACATCCATCCTCACAAACTGTCTCATTCATAATATTAGTATGCTACTAGGAAGTATAGATAAAAAAGAAGAAAAGTACATTAGAGCACCAGTTGCATAATGCAGCCCTCGACACACTGGTCTCCGCGCCACCTGCAAAGCTGCAACACCTGTATACCCAACATGGCGGTATCCACAGGACACGCAAATATTTCGTTCGAGTTTGTAGTGCAGACTGTTGAGATCTCGCCATCCGTGATGAAGTAGGGATGCGACGCGAGCGGATATCCGCGCTTTCAAATATCCGCACTTCATTTCATTGGCTGTAGACATTTTTAAAGTGATTTCTAATATCTATGGTACTGAAGTGTATTGTTTAAGGGTATTGTTTTTAAATATGGTGTCCTCGTGTGTCGAATTGGATTGCTATAGGTCGAGGAGTGATAAGAGTCTCTGGAATACTATTAAGTGATTCGTGTTCAGAATTCTTCAGATATCTACAATATCCATTTTGAACAAAAAAACCTTGAGTTGTTAATAGAAGTCAATTATTTAAAACCAATTTAAAGCGGTCGATCCAGAACGAAATGATAAAAATGTCGATTTGTAAAACCAGTATAAACGGTTTATTGATAGAAACAAGCAAATATTAATTATTCAAAGCGTCCATGTGAGAAGCGCGCATATTGAATAACAATTAATCCACGATATAGTTAGTTTACTATCTAGAAAGTAGTAAGAACACTCGTAAAAATCATCGTAAAACCGAGTTACGTACAACTCTCACTACACCACTGATAACAGAATTTACAAGATAAGGGAATTTATAGCTCACAGCGAATGAAAGAAAAGCAAAAACATTATTGGAAAAAATAAAAAAAACGATCCAACCTGGCAGAAACTTACCGTACATATTTCTGCAGCAAAGCAGCGTTGCTGTGCTCCGGTTTGAAGGGTATGGGTGCCGGTCTAGTTACATTTCAACTTTGTCTCTGAGATGGCAACGCATTTGCAAGGTCTCTGGTATTGCCGATGTCTATAGGCAGTGGTGACTACTTAACATCAGGTGGGCCATCGGCTTGTTTGCCATCCAATGATATTAAAAAAAAAATTGGAACGAAAATATCCGCGCAGGAAATATCCGCGGCGCACCTCTAGCATTCCTATTTTACAGTTGCTGAATTCGCAATTTATTTACTAGTAGCCTTTTGCGTGGATTTTATTTTCATTTTGCGAAAATGGCCGCCTCAGTAGCCAGTTGACCTGGATCGGCTATAACAGCGGTATTACAGCTTACCTTTATACACGCACCGCTTGTTCCGGAGGTGGGCAGGGAGACTGGTTGTGTACATACTGATTGCTAGTAATACATCTTTTGTTATTAAGAAAGTGGATGGAGTGGAAAAGATTGGAAAGGGTATGCTTACATGGTTCGGCCATGTTCAGAGAATGACTGAAAGACGACTAACAAAATACATTTATATTATGGCAGATGTGAGTTGCAAAGCAGAGCTAGGACGCGTTAGAAAGACCAACACTGACCTTATTGGTGAGGTTCTTTAGAAAGGTCGGGTGCGCAGTATTCGTAACTGGCGTGCTTATATGACCAGATGTATGAACGTAGACGAGGCGAAAGAAGTGTGTAAGGATCATAGAAGGTGGCGTTCCATGGTTTCTGGCTACCTCCATGGGCAGAAGGCGTGAGTGTAGGTATTTAAGTATGTTATTAAGCACGAAGCCACCACAGCCACCGTCATATCATCATTGTAGACAAATACTGATAACTTGGTAGTCGCTAGGCAGCGGGGTGGATTGCCGAACCCGAGTTATTTATGTTGATTGTGGCAATTCCCCTTAATACTCGTACGCTACATCTTACATGTGGCTCTTCATGACCGCGACAAAGAACTGTTCCAAGAGAAATTGAAATCATCAAACTTGGCAGATAGATGCGTGACCACAGTAGACTTGACACAGTTTATGTATAGGTTGCCATGGTAACACCGGTGCTTGGGTAATACGGGCATCCTTTACCGGAAAAGTAAATAGCAAATACCGCTGACATCCAATTAGTTTTAATTTGACTTTCTCCTATGTTATCACTTACTTTTGTGAATGTTGGTTGGACAGGAATTGGCGACTGCGTAAGTCCAGGACAGTAAACACCTATATGTGCTCAAGATAATTATGTTGTACGTAGAAGCTGTTGTTGAACCTAATTTTAACCGACTTCAAAAATAAGGAGGTTATCAATTCGTCTATGTTTTTTTTTGTATGTTTGTTACGCGATAACTCCGCCAGTTATGACTCGATTTTCATGATTCTTTTTTTGTTTGATAGGTCATACTTCAAAGGTGGTCCCATATATTTTCTTTTTAAATTGGTTCAGTAGTTTCGTGAAAAAATTTAAATAACTGAAAAAAATATGTCATCCAAGTAAACGAATTAGCGTATTCTGCTTTCTTGTTTGTGACTTTTAAGTGGTGTCTTGTTAATTTACGTAGTATAACTGTTCCTTCATGGATTTGGATGACAGGAAATTGATACTAAAAAGAGAAAAATAACTTTAGCAAAAAAATGCTTTATTTATTTGTTTGATCTTACAAGCTAACAGATATACATCCAAAAGTCGGAAAGTTGGAAGTCGGGGGCAATACAAAACACCAAACAGAACCGAAGCCGCCGACTTCCGAAGCTTTTTTTTGCTAAGTAAAGTTATTTTTCACTTTTTAGTTTTAGAAGGAGGTTTTCTTTATTTGTTAAAAAGTTTTAATAAATAAAGAAGAGAATGGACGGAGTGTTTATTTTGTTATCTAGCTTTTGTTGCCTACAGTTAAAGTCAACTTAGTCATTTTCTCCGTGGCGCCATCCTCATGGATGCTCCTCGTCTGGGGAGAACATACGATTATGTTGGACTGTTACCGACTAAAACCCCACGGGTCCTCCTGTTACCATGAGTCGCGAGTCCGGTATTTGCCTGACGCATGTAATTGGACCACCGTTGGCATGCCCTCCAGTAACGTCTACTGAAACAATGCTGCGATCATTTGTGGTCGGCTGGCGTCTAAACTAAGATTTTTTCAACCACTGTAAGTGAGGTCACCAGAATATTTACATTTTCTAAAGATTAATTTAACTTTCACTGACAGACATCATTTCTTCGTAGGTGTCGGCAACCGCGACCATTGTTTTTAATATTAAAAAACAATTGCGGTTGAAACTCGGTTTGTTGCTTTATGTATTTACCAATAGAGCGCAGATTCCCCATCGCACGATTTGTTTTAGAAATGGTCTAGTGATCGCAATGTCCACGCTCAGTTAATAACCAAATTCTATATTTCTATTTGACGAGCTATTATTAAAATGTACTACTATACATTACACGAGTTTTTGAATGATAAAGAATTATAATGTGCCTTCTATGCATGAGAAGAGGCCTTTGCCCTGCGGTGAGGCAATAATGGGCTGGTATTGTTATTCTTATTATAATCTTATAGACGAGGCAGCGCGCACTGACACACTGGCACTACGTTAGTTGTAATGTTGACATTTTATTTATTTCTGTATAATACTAACTAAACATTGTTTGTTTCAGGTAAGCTGTCTGCTGTCCTTGTGTTGTACTGAAGGTGGAGTAGAAACTATCGGTATGTACTACACAACACACTGTACAATAAACGTCGCCTCATTAAAACGTAATACTGTTGCTCACGTAAAGGGTTCTAAACGTGTATTCAATAATGATGTTGTGGGGTGTGGGGCTATTCATTAATGGCGGCGCGCGGTACAACATAATTAACATTTTCGCAAATTAAGTTTTTCTATTGAGTTAATGAGAGAGTTGTTGCTACGTACTTGTCTCCTCTGCCTCTGCAACTTGTACCTATACTAGATGACGTCCAACCAGGATGAGCTCATAGCTTCGATGGTGCTGACGGCACATGCCTCCATGCACCTCGAGGTAGCTGCCAGTAATTATACAAGGTCAAATTCGAAGCATTTATTTCAATAAAACCATTTACAGGTACTTCTGAACTGTCAAGAAGTTAGACAGAAAGTTGACGCTAGTTGCTAGTGCTAAACGTAGGTCTCTATGGAGAAGAACGAGAGAGAAACTCCACGGACACTCTTTTCTATTTAGTTTTTACAAATCCTGGTTCCAACATTCTTGTTGCTTCTATATGTGATACCAAAACACCACAATGCTGCTGACCATTAAATAGACACAATGTTAATATCGATTGGTACAAGAATAATTGTATTGATAATGAGGCAGGTGTTACCATCAGTTTGACTCGAATCATAGGAAAACTTTTACATAAACTGAATCAAACACTATTCTATTTTCAATCCAGGATATGATCTATCTTCGCACCAAAACTCGGCCATTTCCAATCAGCCGTTTACGCGTGATGGCGTAACAAACATTTGAACAGATTCGCATTACATTTATGATATCATACTTCGTTGGATTACAATCTCATTGAATTCTCAACTACAACTGCCAGCTGAAGCAGCAATGTAATCTATATTTAACCCCAGTTTGGCGCAAGGTCTAGCAATACTAATCAATGTACGCCGAACTGGCTTCGGACAGAGAACATCAAAGTGGAGTTCACAACAGACTACAATGCGACATTAATTATATCTGTATCCGTTATACACGCTACTGGAACTGACGCCAGACGGTCACGAGACATAACATCACTCCGCGGCGGAGACCTCACCAGTAGACACACACGTTTCACCAGATAATGTTAGGTTCTGGGAGAAGAGAGCTTCACCCAGAGCGAAAGAAGTTATTTGATGATTTCCCATCATTATAAAAAAGGGTGCAAATGTTTAAAAATATAGGAAAGCCCAATAACTGTTGGCCTGGTACAGCGAGTACCCACAGGGAACCACGTCCACCACAGCCACCACGAGGCGTTACTGTAATGAGGCAATAATGTTAGCTAGTTTGTGGGCGGGATGTATAGTTAACGGCTATGTGATGTGTTTCAATACCGTATATACTAGTCTCCATCTTGCAGCTACTTCGATCCACCACTTGACAGACTTGATTCTTCTTTAGGAATCGTGACGCAATACAATTTTCATTGTAATTAGTTATGTCTGATGTAGTCTGTTCCGTTTCATTACCACTTAAGGCGCGGTGGTTTCGCGGATGGCCACGTAGAAGATGGCGAGACTAGCTGGACAAAATCAATGGCCATAATTGTTCCACAACAGCTCTGGACTGAAGTATCTGGAAGTCTGGAAGCCATTGTCCAACAGTTGGATGTTCCAGACAAACAATAAACAGTATTCATAGTATAGTTATGGGATATAAAAATATATTTATAGATTAGCAACGCATAAACCGATGTTTTGTTTGATTGTTAGCGAAAGTGGAAACTGAGCACTCAGCTGTTGAGCTGTTTGCGAATCAGTTTCATTGGCGTCGGGTGCGAAGACTGTTGATGCTAACTGGTTATGAGTACGCGTGCGATAGCAGCGCACTGGCGGACTGAGGGTTAGCTTGCGCCGGGCCTGCGGTCCTAGGGGGCCCCCAATCACGAAAAGAACTCCTAGTGAAGTCCTAATCAAGGATAGGAGGTTGTTTGGATATGGTTGGAGGCCCCATAAGTACGAATCGGCCAAAGTCAAGTTATTTATGAAATTTTAACGTTGGACTTTGTGCACCCATGATTTTGAAATGTTATAATGGGGTGGACGGCTCATCATTTTTGGATCTCTCGCTCGGACCCCTGCCAGGCTTAGTCCGCCCCTACAGCAGCGGAAACCACTGAGCTGACTCGCCAACTGGCCTCGTACCCAGAGCTCCTATTTCTCGTCTCCATTTGAAAGAGTTTCTTGCAAGAATTCCTTTCATCTTTCAACGTTGAAGACTAAGGTATTAAAAGCATGTTGTTTGTGTAAATAGTGGCGGATACGACACAGGAGGAAGACAAAGTGGCCATAACGCTTTCTAGTATAGTGCCATCACACAGCTCAACAATGGACATCGGACATTTACGACACTAACAAATAATGATGACATTCTACAAACACAAACTCTGTGTGTTTAGCATACAGTTATTATCCACCATTTAGTAGCTCCACCTGCTGCCACATCTCAGTCACGATTCCCACTACAAGACAGATGGACAATAATAGTGACATTTTATCAAATCCCGCACCCTCATCACCTAACACATCGGGGACGTCAAACCTTTCCATAGTGACAATACGACGTAATCCAATGCTTCATGAATGAGACCCACTTGTTGTTTGACAACAAACTAGAACGCAATGAATATTGTTGTAATGTCACGTAGTATTCTGTCGCACGATGTTAGTGATGTACGCTCGTCTATCATGCGTTGGCCGTGAAATTAAGAAAAAGTCTTTCTCATAGATCTACTGATACACATTCATCATTTTGTGCTTGTGTGGGTGATGTCGTGCGTGTGTTGGTGCATAGAGTAAGGTGCTGTGTAGATAGGACAGCGTCGTGTTGCTAACGATAGAACATGTATCATGTTATGATATGACCATTACTCTTCTTGCAGAGTGTCGAAGTTAAATAATTAATCAATATAAACCATTTTCTCGAACCCTCAGCAGTACTGAAGCGTCATTTAAAAAGGTGAGCAGTAAATACTGCAATACGTATAAATGTTTTTCCTTATAATATTAGGAGCACTTAGTAGTAGGGTATTACAGACATTGGGTTAGCTCTTGGCTCTAGTCTAGGTCAGAGGTGACAGAAACAAAGCCGAAGATGGAGTGAGCGAATTGCTCGATTTACATGAATAAATATTTTTTAAATTGAAACGAAGTAATTCGGATAAATCTATGCTAATATTATAAAGCTGAAGAGTTTGTTTGTTTGGTTGAACGCGCTATTCTCAGGAACTACTTACTGGTTTGAATTGAAAAAAAGCTTTTTGTGTTGGTTAGTTTGTATATCGAGGAAGGCTTTAGATTTTATAACATCACGCTACGACACACGGGGGCGGCGCTGTAACCAAAGACGTAACTTAACGTGGGTGAAATAAGCCACGCGGATGAAGTCGCGGATAGTTCGCTAGTATCCATTAATTGCAACGATCTTAGTTTAAAATAATAACCAGAAATATTCCATAAATGTAGGAGAGTTACTGGTGGATAAACTACGTCATCTAAATACGCGATAGTTCACAGAGGACCTGGCGGCTGGCACTCCTCCAATTAATTGCTACGAAGAAAATACACATTAATTACTGCGAAACTCACCTCAAATTAATAATTTCCCGGAAATTCTAACGTCCATTTAATATAACGGTACTAGGAATGCATAGCCTGATGCAGATTACTTCTCATTAAAAAGCAGGTGTTCTTTCGAAATTCCATTAGTGTCTATTTCAATGCTGCCGCCTCGAATCCATCGTGCGCTAGTTATACCAACACTGGCAATGCACAAATCACTTCTGTAATATTTCATAATCTTAGCCAACACGATGTAACGACATTCAATTTGGAATTCACTACTACTAATCGATTTATTATCTATCTCTGTCCAACTCGCACTATTTTCTAAAGAGCGACAAAGATGCCAAGTTTGAACGACCGAGTGATGGATCTACATTTCTCTTTGTTTAGCAAGTGGGTTAGTGTGGCGCGCGAGCAGGACAGAGAACACGTGCGCCAGAGTTTAATAATAGCCGGTAAAGATCAATGATCTATAAAATTGATGTTGTTTTATAATAGTGTTGTGACTACGATCGCTGTCGGATAGATATACGAATGTAATTACTTCCGCATTTATTCGTGACACGTGATCGCGTGTGATTTTGGACTTCAAGATAGGCCGGTAATTGTCTCGCGTGGCGTGCGAGACTTGAATGTTAATTGTAAGTATAGCTTACAATATCGATAACTTTCAATTACTCGGTGTGCCCCAAAATATTTCAATGTTTCATATTGAAAATATACACAAAGTGATAGCAGGACGGACTACCCAGGGAGTACCTACTCAACATCACCTTCCTGCCCTTATAAAACTCCCCTAAAAATACGTGTTGCCCCCACCCCTAGTCCCATCTTACTAGGGGTGGGGGCAACACGTTTTTTTCTTCCATTCTGTCCTGTCAACCGTCATGATATCACTGACTCTCTTCTCTTTCATATCATTCTTCACACAGTCCATCCATCCATATTAACATTCATACTCATACTCTTTTGGCCACATGAGATTTATCCGTTCTCTTATCCATACCAAGAGAAACGGTTAACTTTTAACTTTTCTGTTACTTGCGCTGCTTCTAAGCTTCGTCTAATAAACTCATTCCTGACCTTACCCAGGCAGTACCTGCTCGACGTACTCATATAGTTACCGACACTCTCGTAGTTTCTATCTTTTTGCATAAATAATTGCGATGGTTCAAAATAGTTGCACTCTGTGTAATCTGGCGCTCGGAGTCTCGCAGCGATCAGATTATGATCTGACATGAAATTTGTATTTATTTTTAGATCTGACGATACATTAGCGCGAATGTAACAACTACTTACATTTGTATCGTAATTTATAACCGAACGTCAATCATGTATCTGAGTGGATGACGTGTTGGGTTATCGGCTGCACGCATACATTGTTAAAAGTATATATTCTTCAATGAGCTCTAATGAAATAATTCTAGCTTTTTTAAACGATTAATCTTACTATCACCTACACTTAATTTTTTATTTTGTAGGTTGTACATAGTACAAGTCAAAGCTTGCACCATGTCTACAGGCCGCGGTGACCACTTAAAATCAGGTGGGCCTTCAGCTTGTCTCCCATTCAATGATGTTTAAAACTAATAATTCAAAGTCAAAGCATTTACACCATTTACAGGCACTTTAGAATTGTCAAGAAGTTACATTTAAAAGTTGAAGCTAGTTGCTCGTTCCAAAGCGTAGGTCTCTATGGAGAAGAACGAGCAAGAAACTCCATGGACACTCTTTTCTTCCAATTTGGTTTTACAAAATCTTGGTTACAATATTATTGTTGCTTTTATGTGTGAAAACAATGAAGATGAATATAAAACAATAAAAAAGTAGGTACTAAGGATGTAAGCCAGTTGCAGTTGCAAGATGACCAATCTCAACTGACAGCGCCCGTTCACGAACATGACGCGTGCATCAGTATTATTTAGCTAAACCATCTTGAAGGGAGCCAAACTAACCAACGCACGCGCCACCATCAGCGAGACATTTATGTGAGCATGACAACGCTCTCAACCACCATGCTTATAGTGTCCGAAACATAGTAACTGAACAAGTACATGGCTGCACGGTACTCCCGTTTACAAAATTGAAATAAATTACGACAAATTAAAAAACTTCTAATATAAAATATTTGTTGTACTGGTTGCGTTTACTGTCTCGCTCCTGCGGGCAAACACCATTCCTTACAAAATATTAAGTATACACAAAAAGTGTCCCCGCCCTATATCCGCAAAAATATCCGCGCGGCACACCCCTAGTTTTCCGTCAAGCGCGAAAGACGGACGGATGTAGTCGGATATAAAACGCGTCTAGCACTAAAATAGCCGAGATTTGGACGCAGACGTGCCGCCATCAGCCGTCACGTATCCGCGGACACTGTTGTACAGCGCTCGGATATTTATGTGGCAACTCTTACAAACAATTTACTAATGTCTAAAAATGGCATTGAAATTTAACATCACGTACATTTAGCAGTCGTGCTTGGATAGACATAGACAAAATATATGATGTTTATTTATACATATAGGTACTTAACGGGTTCCTATAACTTACTAGTCGTTAAAGTTTAATATTGCGACTCGTTAAAGGCAAACGGAATGATTTTGTTGCTCAGCTTATTTTAAGTCATCCTCTTGGTCATCGTATCAGCCGAACGACGTCCACTGCTGGACATAGGCCTCCCCTAAAAATAGCTAGCGATTTCCCGCAGCCTTCACAAGCTCGTCGGTCCACCTCGTAGGGGGCATATTCCCACACTGCGCCTTCCGGTGCGTGGTCGCCACTCGACAGCCTTACGACCCCAGCGGCCATCCGCTCTATGAGCTATGTGCCCTGCCTGCTACCACTACAGTTTCGTCATTTTGAAAGCTATTTCAAGTGCTACCTCAGGTAAAACCGCTAGTCTCTACCAGTAAGAGCCAGAAAAATGCCCACTATCAATACTAGTACGTATTGTACTTTGAATAAAGGCGTAGATATAGACCGCAGCGGAAGCGTGGCCGCGCTCGATGGCATCGCCTCCACTCTCTATTGATACTCGAGTCCGCGCGGAGCGGGGGAGGTCTCAAGCCGCTTTGTTGCAAATGTAACTCTAATATTTTAGACTAGGAAATAATAGAAACGCTTATAAGAAAATATAGTGACCGGTTGATGGCTGTAGACTTGATACCTTTTGTTACATGGGATTTATAACTCGATTGGCAAAATGCAGATGACCTACACGCACTCTACGAACCCCTTGGGTAATGCAGGCGTGATGTTATGTTACGTAAGGAAATCAAAGCTTTTTTATTGCAATAACGTGTCAAACAAAAGCGTCTTAATTAATAATAATAGATACTTGCCTTGTATCAACCACTGCAGGGCAAGAGCCTCTTCTCATACAGAGAAGGCGCGAGCATTGATCACCACGCTTGCTCAAGGCGGGTTGGCGATTTTCGACTTATATATCCTTACAAAGCATTCCATAACCGATAGCGATGACGTGTAAGATAAACTTAGAAAGTACGAAATAGCAAAAGTGGTACTTGGCCATGCCCGGGTACGAACCCACAGCCCCGTGCGTGAGAGGCGGGCGCCTTAACCACTGAGCGATCACGACATTCCGCGCGGAGTAAACCTATAAAAAAAATTAAACTGCTATAGGATGTAGTCGCATTTCCAATTCGAAAATGGACACACAACGAACTTTTCCGCTAGCCCACACGTGCAAGGGCTATTAATATGTATACTTACTTCGCTGGAAAACTACGTCACACTTCGTTTAAGTCGGAAGGTCGAGTCGGAAGCAGTGACATTTACAGATCACTAGCGTATGCCCGGGACGTCGCCTGTGTGAGTATCTGTGTTATTATTTTTGCGAGGTACCCTAATTCTTTTCTAAACTAAGTAAGTTACTACTTACAACACTAGCTACATGCCATTATGTCCTTGGTATAAGTACCGTGTAGTAATTCATATATGGAAGTGTAAGAATTTAGTAAAAAAAGTTGTTATTTTAACATGACAAACAGACACCTCAATGTAATTTATTTATATAGATCATACCTGTCGGTAAGATATAGGAAATGGGCAACTGCAAGGCTGTCCGCCCACGTCCGACAATAGGTGACCGACTTTTTGTTGGAGAACGGAACATTAAACTCTAATATGCCACCGCACACGTCCTACAAAAAGTCGGACCCACGAAACTGGCTCTACTGAACGGTCCGATAATCGGTCCTACAAAAAGTCGGACGTGTGCGGAGGCCGTAACTGGCGCCCCCGCAGATGCTCAGTAACGTTACTGAACCATCACTTGGCATGTTAATATGTGAATGGATCGCTGTAGCTACTGAGTTTGACAGAATTATTTCATCACGATTTGTGATCACTTCACTAAGATAAGCTGTCAGCTGATTAATGTACCATTAACGTGACCCACATTCTATTCACATACTTCTTCAATATTTAATATCACCCGATCCTATTTATATTGCAGATGTGAACTATTACACAACACTATCTCCTGCTCGCGACTTCGTCTCCGTGGAATTCAAACAAATGATAATGAATTGATTTTTGAAAGAGGAAGCACAGATTATTGCTATTTTCTATACTAATATTGTTGTTTGTATCGAATAGGCTCCGAAGCCACTGGACCGATTTTCCTTTGTTCCTGAGTAACATAGTCTATAATATATCATCACGCTACGACACATGGGAGCGTAGCAGTGACCTAAGACGTAACTTAACGCGGATAAAATAAGCAACGCCGACGCCTGTATTCCCCGAAGGATTAAGCGGAGGTGTACCAATGCACATCCACAATGCGCCGGTATGTTTAGGTCCCATGTAATAGGGGGCGAGCCTATTGCCATTAACCGAGCACAAATCCTAACTCAGAGCCGCTACTGACAATTTCACAGAAAAATCCAATAACACTTTTTGCTCGACCTGGGAATCGAACCTCTAGCGTAGCACTCAAGCTTAGGACCACGAGGCTAACGAGGCAGTCCAGTTGAGTATTTAAATATATTTATCAGAAAAATTCACATCTATACAAATAATTCATATCTACCCAAATATTTATAAATGCGAAAGTAGCTCTGCCTGTCTGTTTCGCTTTTACTACTAAACCGCTGAACCGGCTTTGATAAAATGTTGTTCGTGGTAAGTTTGAACCCCAAGAAAGGACATACACTACTTTTTATTTCGCTACGGCGCCTGCGAAAATCGACATTTACGCGTCATTTTTTTTCCTGACAAAATGTGCGGGTCACGGGAGCAAAGGTGAGAGTAAAAGATAGTGTAAACAAATCTGCGTCCATCTCGCTGGTTGTAGTAAGTAGGTAGCTACAGAAGCAGTTCCCAATAGCTCTACTACTACTATTGATACTCAAGACGTCTGCGGCGCTACTCTAGCTAGAGTGGCGCCGCATTGTGGCGCTTTGTTCGAGCGCCACTCTACCTAAGTGGCGACACGCTGCACGTCGCCTTATACTCGTGACACCCTGGTCCGCTTACATTTTCTTAAACAATATGAAATCGCGACCGTTTCCGACAGCGACGGCAGAGGTGTATAGTACACGTACCAGTGAATAGTAAGACCAGAGTCCAAGCTGCTACAAACCTATTTACTGGAAAAACCCAATTTGCCTGACCTGGGTATAGAACCTGCGAAACAAGTGATGTTAATCTATTTTTTTGACATTTTAAATTATTTTAAAATAATAATATCTGCTTATCATTGATTAAAAGGCAAAGGCCGTTCTCATATAGCATTAGTCAGAACGCTTGATCAAGGCGGACCGGCAATTTTAGGCTCATCACATTGGTATGTGATGAGTCTAAAATTGCCGATCCGCCTGTATTCCCCGAAGGGTTAGGCAGAGGTGTACCAATGTACACTCACAGTTCGCCGGTATGTTTTTGTCCCATGTAATAGGGGGCGAGCCTATTAATATTAATTAATATTATTTAGACTCATATATTCATTTATAAGTCCAGTTTTCCTCACGATGTTTTCCTTCACTGTTGTTATTGTTAATTATGTCCAAGATAAACTTAGGAAGTACTGGCCTGTGCCCGGTTCTGAACCTGCAACCTAGTGCATGAAAGGCGGACGCCTTAAGCATTACGGTTTTCTTTCCTTTGGATCGTAAACTCATGTTCTGAATCCATGGTAAAAGTTTCCGTTACGTCCCTGCCACCTCGCGGCTATAGCTCTAAGTATGTAGTGTTAGCAGCGCAGTGCGCGCTGTTACAGCGGATCGCGATCGCACGCACAACTTATCTGCGCGGTATATCGGTAGCGGCGCGCTCGTCACCCGCCGGATTTATGTATGTCAACATATTACAGCGTAGCGTAGGGCTGACTACTAGCTTTAATTCATTTAATTAAATATCTATAAAAAGGAAAGATTTTAGTATAGACTAGGCTCCGAAATTACTGGACGGAATTTAAAAAAAAATTACCAATAGATAGCTACATTATTCCTGAGTAACATAGGCTATATAACGTCACGCTACGACACTCGGGGGCGGAGCAGTAACGAAAGACGCAACTTAACGCGGATTAAATAAGCCACGCGGACGAAGTCGCGGGCAGGTCAATAGTATAATAAAAAAGCTGAAGAGTTATTCGTTTTTTTGAACGCGCTAATCTCTGCTGGAGGTTGCAGTCGAATTGGAAACAATCTGTTTGTATGATATAATGGCCACATTCACGAGGAATAGTTGAGACCACGACACACGGGGGTGGGGCGGTAATGGAAAAAGCACGCGGGAGAAATGGCGGCAGAAGATAGAGTACATAATGCTATCATATTATCGCACCATGTAATGTGTGTGTCGGAGTATATATTGTTATAACTGTCTCGTTAGCTTAGTGGTTCGATTCCCAGGTCGAGCAAAAACTGTTATTGGGTTTTTCTATTAAGTTCTCAGTGGCAGTTCAGTTAGGATTTGTGCCTGGTTAATGGCAATAGGTTCGCCCCCTATTACATGGGACCTAAACATACCGGCGAACTGTGGGTGTACACTGGTACACCTCTGCCTGACCCTTCGGGGAATACAGGCGTGATGTGTGTAATATAATCTTAGAGAATAGGTATATTATTATTATATACTCGCTTCTGCTCGCGACTTTGTCCGCGTAGTTTTATCACCCGCATTAAGTTACGTCTTGGGTTACAGCCGAACCAATTGGTTGTAGCGTGATGTTATATATAGCCTATAAGCCTTCCTCTATAAATTAACTGTACAACACAAAAATGATTTTTGAATTCGAACCAGTAGTATTAGCGCGTTCGACCAATCATTTATTAGCATAGATGCGATTATATAGTTCGCTAGTGTTGGCCGCAACTTCATACGCACTCCATTAGTAAAACATAGTGAGCATATTTGTCTCATTGTAATAAAGGTTACCCAACTATTAAAAAAAATATTCATTGATTAAAAATAACTCTGTAACTCTGTCTGTTATGCTTTCATGACTATGCCACCATGAACCACTGAACCGAACGTGATGAAATTCGGTGCCTACGGGATGAGCCTCTACCCCAAGAAAGGACATAGGTTTCTCTCTGACCCATCCGTGCCCGCGACGCTAGTTCACAATAATACATTGCGTGTACTTATTCCGCCTGGCTTTACATCCACCGGTCCGCCTGACAGACACATTATGACAAACTTATTTGTAATATTTAAATACCGCAGCGAATAACATCAGCGCTTTATTACATTCTCGTACACAGACACGGAACGGAACGAAACAAAGTCATTTTTGACACTGGAATCTTAGGGCTTACGCAGATGTTAGACTTTTCCACCAAACTATCTGCTATAAAAGTATCTCTTCATAGTATACGACAAAGTCGCTGCGCGTCGCTACGTTTAGACCGACCTTAAACTGACCTTAAACAACGCAACCGATCTTAACGCGGTTTTCATCAATCGATAGATTGATACATGAAGGAAGGTTTATAAGTACAAGTTTTCATCACGATACAACTAACAGAAACGGAGTAGTTACCAAATACGCAACTGAACGCGAATAACAAAGAAAAATATTGCAGGTTTCACCAAAGACTGTTAGAGATAGTTTTATAGAGAGCTCGCAGTCTTCACGCGTCACGGACCTGATAGCACTACAGTCTATCGTCTGAGTTAGACTTGTATTTTGTTATATTGAAATAGGGACCAGTAGTCGTACCCGTGCGTAGGCGTGCTTGTATGAACGTGGACGAGGCGAAATGAGTATGTAAGGATCGTAGCAGGTGGCGTTCTGTGGTTTCTGCCTACCCCTATGGGAAAAAGGCGTGAGTTTATGTATTATGAAACAGGTACGTACATGATCCGGCCTGTATTAGCCGTGTGTTGGGCACACCCTGTAGGTATTGTGTGTAGTCTTAACAACTCGAGAGTACTTAAGGAACAATGCGGAGCTGTCACGTGTCGCGCGTGCTCACGCACCGCCGCGCCTGTAGGGACGCGCTGTGAGCTGGAACCACTCCTCGTAACTACGACGTACTAGGAATGCATAGGTCGTATGTAAACGTAGGAGCAGGTAATATGATGTTTATTTATTATATCCTTGGATGACAAACAAGCAGACGGCCCATCTGATGTTATGTTAAGTTGTCACTGCTGCCTGCAGACATCTGCAATACCAGAGACCCTGCAAATGCGTTGCCATCCCAGAGACAAAGCTGAAATGTGTCATGCGCCTGTAATTACACCGGCGCCTATACCCTTCAAACCGGAACACAGCAACGCTGCTTTGCGGCAGAAATAGGTATGGCGGTAGTACTTCCCCGGACGAGCTCCTTCACTAAGAGCTCTACTATTACTACTACTGTTTACTATCTTTATCTAACTCACAAGACAAGAAAGAGATGCAGTAACTGACAGCTGTCAAATTAATAAACTTTTAAAGCTTCAGTTGACCGGACGGCGCTACTTTTCTTACATCTCTTTTTCTTTCGTATATAAAATAAAGACAGCAATAGACATGTACAGTAATAACAATATTGGTTCACTTCTGTTGGCAACCCTACAGTGCGCATCTACAAATAAAATACATAGTGTAGTTTAGTTAATTGCCAAATTCGCGTGCGCTGCCCACTCGTATCTTAAATCTAATATTTAGTTTTACTCCCATTTATTTACGGTGCACCGACATCTTGATTGAGAAACCAATCTGGTTATGGGCGCCTGGTACTTGTGTACTGTAAACAGTGGGAACTGATGAGTTTCCACGAGTTAATAAATGGAAATTCGTGTTTCAGTTTCGGCTATTAGTCACGTTCAGCTTAAAAATTACGTGTTTCACATGTATTTGAGGTATTCCGCTTTGGGTGAAGGCCTCTTCTCATACAGAGAAGGTTGGGAATTTTATTATCTAATGCCTGTAATGTGATGTTGATATATTAAACTACACGGTTGCCCAACAGTGGGATACATACCAACACGACTGTATTCCCCGAAGGGTTAGGCAGAGGTGTAACATTGTACGCCAACAGTTCGCCGGTATGTTTAGGTCCCATGTAATAGGGGGCGAAGCCTATTGCCATTAGCCGAAAACAAATCCCAACTCCGAGCTGCTACTGAGAATTTCATAGAAAAACCCAATAACACTTTTTTCCTCGACCTGGGAATCGAACCCAAGACCTCTAACGTAGCAGTCGCGCATAGGACCACTAGGCGAACGAGGCAGTTAAAAAAACTCTTCTTCAGCTTTATTACACTATTAGTGTAGATTATAATAACTCTATGATGGTGCGATATATTTCTCATGTACACGACGTTCAAAAGTGCCTTTCAATGGTCTAATTTTGGCGAACACTAACTACGATTTTAATCACGTTTATGAATAACAAGAGATCGGCCCGGGACTTCGTCCGCGTGACTTATTTCACCCGCGTTTAGTTACGGCTTTGGTTACTGCTCCGCTCCCGTGTCTCGTCGCGTGATCGTATGTAGCCTATGTTATTTCCTAATTATTTAGTTATCTATTGGTGAAACAATAGTTAAAATCGGTCTAGGACTTTCGGAGCTTACTCGGTACAAACAAACAAACAAAAAATGTTTCCTCTTTACAATATTCATCGTCACCGAGCGAGCGAGTCACCTACATGTGCGAGATGAATCTGTGGGTTTCATTAAACGGCGAGCTCCTATTTCCGCTGCAGATTAATATGAAATGTATTTTATGAAAAGATGAAAAGAGATTCTTTGATAGACAGTTTTAATAACCCAATTATTGTATATGTCATAGTTTTCGCGGAATCATATGTCTGTCGCGAGCGGGCTCTTGTTTATTTTATAGATAAAATGGAAAATATCATTCATACGATTTAAATATTCACCAGTCGCTCTAGTGGATCGGAAGTGCGACTGCGGAGCATGGGAATCTGAGTTCACGTGCCGTGTACAAGAGGCCTAAGTGCTATCATAAAAAGAATAGGAGTCCGTAACAAAATTCTCGGGGGCGCTAGTTTTATTTAGCACATCCATTTGTATTGAACATCTATGTGCTCCTGGTACTTTGTACTCCGTTGGGCGTAGTTATATATTCACGGCCGCGTCGTTAGGAGCAAGCAGCGGCCATTTGTCAACGGTCAGGCCACAGGTGCGTTGTACACAATACTACTTAGACGCGGGTACGTACAATGTACATCATATGTATAGGGTAAGGACTTTTAATGTATAATATACATGCTTGTATATTATGTAAAGATGGAGTAGCTAGATGTCACGGTAGTAGTGCAGTGAAAAACTGCGACGCGACTTTTTGCAGTTCGATTTTAAAATTGCGTTTTAGCGCCGACATTGCTGTTGCGATTTTGAAATAGTTCTGAAATAAATCGCATCACAGTGCGCGCTTATAAGCTAGGCTGGAGAAACTGTGAAGAGATCACAACAATTGGGAACAGCATTCGTGTAATAAAATAGACAACCAAAAGAGGGACCGGTTAACTACGTATCCAGCCCACAAACAGTTTCAACAACCTTTTTCTAAGAGCATTCATAATTAACTCCGCACACTCCAGTACAACGCTAAAAACATTTGTCACTTCAAAACGCACCATGTTTTTATGACTGAATTACGGTAAAGTTTTCTGAGCTGCCAACATAATAGCATAACGGAAACGGAATAAGTACCTACTATTCACACTGCCGACAATAAACCCATGAAGATGCGACAGATTATGTGTCATTTATAATTAATATATAAATAAACTAGGATTTTTAATTAAATTTACCGTTAAATGGTACATTGTTACAGATGGTAAAATATAACTTAAAACAACGCCATCTGTTGGCGAGAATACTAAGCGTTGTGTTTAAGTGTTTATTTTTGAGGTTAACATGAAAGAATTGGTTGTAAACTTGATCATTGTTTTAAATGCTTCGGGATGTGGTGGAGACTCTTGGTATTTTCTTTTGTCTTTTGAGGTCAGGCCATTCTTCTCAGTTACTCATGTATTTGCATAAAATGTGTTACAAGACGGTACAATTCAATTTTGTGAGCCGTACGCCATTCCGTCGTAATACAATCATGCAAATTATTTTCTTGTTGACATTTGAATGTAAAGTGAAATAAGAAGCGGCTGTGTAAAGAAAGTCGTACCGATCACAAACAGACAACAACGTTTTGAATACAGTCCGTTCTATAGAAACTTACTTATTTTTTGTTGTGCGGTGGAAATCCTCGTAGATTTCCTCCGTTGTGGAGGGGATGGAGGGGCATGCCGGACTCTTACTGGCTAAAACCACTGCGGTGTTTCACTTCTGCCTATTGCCGAGGGTGCGGGATTCGTATAAGAATTTACCGCTTCCTCGACAGATAGAAACTTAAAGTAACCTTCAAAGGCGTGAGCGCAAACTTGCAAGTTCATTTTTGAATCCCGCCCGCGCCCCCCGCCTTCGCCCCCCGCCTCCTTTATTGCGCCAAAAATTACCTTGAAGTTTGTGCTTACGACTCGTGCCGGTTACTACACTTAGATGAAATGATAGCCTTCACACATTAATTTTGTATTGTCGCCCAACAGATGGCGCTAATACAATTATTAAACAATAATTAGCGGACACACGTCGCGGGACTATCAATCGACAAGTCGTTAATCACGCGGCAGATGCGACTAGTCGCGCATGTGTCGTCATCCCGTGATCGATCGCCATTTTAAATTAATTACAAAAGAGTAGCTCTCGATATTTTGTATCGGAATTCGGCGCTGTGATGCAATTGAGTTTGTATACCGCGCTGGATTATTCGTTAATTTTGTGAAAGGGTTTCCACGAAGCGTTTATTGAGGAAATTGTGACTTTGTTCATGTTAAAACTACGAGCAGTAGGTATTGTTTCAAACTTACTATTTAATTAAGATAAGTCAGTCTGTCTGTTACGTTTTAGCTTCTAGTGGATTAATCCGACTAAGATTACAAAATTTAAAAAAAACTGCCTCTGGTGGTAGATTTCGCGATTTACGCGATTAAACAATCAAAAAATCTCCTCAGCTTTATTATCGGGTGTGAGGGACATCTATTCTTAAACTGAAACCTTGAATTCATTATTCCGGCCTGAGTATCAGACAACTAGATGTTTTTTAAAGGAAAACTACAAGTAAACAGATATGGAAGGTTTTGATTCTTTTCCGCTAAGTAAAGCTTCCCTCCTTTTCCTTTTATATTGTCCTCAGCGGCTGGTTAACATTTCTTTTGCCCTCGTTTTAGGTCAACAAATATCGTTATTGCCATTAGGGACGACTCAAAAAGCAACATGCCAATTTTTCAAACTTGATCTGCCGAAAAAAGGGAAAATTTCAACATTTTCCTGCAAGAAATTCCACTTGTTCTGAAGTCAGAATAGTGTTCTGAGTGGAGTCGCGAAGTTTAAGAATTGATGTCCCTTACACCCCGTATATTAGTAGTTCTTACACCTTTATTCCTCGAGACTGTGTCAGATGCATGCTGCACACTACCTACATTTATATATATAGTCCTGAAGCCTACCGTCGTCTACATCAGCTTATTAATTCAATAACAAGGTAACGTGCAAACGTGCAAGTAGCGTTTAGTGGCAGCCGCCGTCAGCGAACGTGAATGCGTTCCAGTTAATAAGGAAACCTTAGCAGTTTATTAGTTTGTCATAGTTGTTGAGAACGGGAACTATTAGTGGTGGAAGTGGAATAAATCATTACGCAATTACATACATACCATCACGCCTGTATTCCCCGAAGGGTTAGGTAGAGATGTACCAATGTACAATAATTGTACGCCTACAGTTCGCCGGTATGTTTAGGTCCCATGTAATAGGGAGCGAGCCTGTTGCCATTAACCGCGCACAAATCCTAACACAGAGCTGCCACTGAGAATTTCATTTTGATTTTCATCATCTTCTTCCTGCCCTTATCCCATGTTACTTGGTGTCGGCGCAACACGTTTTCTTCTTCCATGTCGTCCTGTCAACCGTCATGCTATCACTGACTCCCTTCTCTTTCATGTCATTCTTCACACAATTCATCCATTTTTTCTTTGATTTTCATATGATGAAAATCAAAGAAAAGATGGATGGATGGATGGAGTTTATGTAAACTCAAGCCTGTTCCCATGGAAGTAGGCAAAAACCACAGAACGTCACCTGCTACGATCCTTACACACTTCTTTCGCCTCGTCCACGATTTTCATGTAGGAATTTAATGAAATTTTTGGCTCTGGCAAACTCATTTTTAGAAGGTCAATTCTAATAATTAATAATGCTTAAAATGTAGTCAGGACTCGGCGACAATCGATTTCAAAGAGCGTAGGTATTGACGGATTGAGACTGAAATTAGATTGCGCTCGTTCTTACAAGTTATTAGCATTGCCTGACTGGACTCTGAATGTTGGGATTCGACAGCTCCTACCCCTTATTACATTTCTCTATTGATACAGGCGTAAATCTATACTAATATCACAAATTTGAAGAGGTTTTTGTTTGTTTAAAATCTCTGGAACTACCAGTCGGATTGGAAAAGGTCTTTTTGTGTATGATAGCCAGATTCATGAGGAATAGTATAGGCTATATAACATCACGCTACAACCCACGGGAGCGGAGCAGTAACCAAAGACGTCACCTAACGCGGGTGAACAGCACCACGCGGGCTAAGTAGTATAATATAATGGTAGTTACACACCATTCGTACCTTTATATCTTCCCTGTTTGTTTAAAATAAAATAAATAATGTAAAAGGAAGGCCTCGTTTGTCATTTATCACAAAGCCAGTTCCTGCAACAGAGTACACTGGCGGGCAGCCAGGCGTGTTGTACGCGGAGGAGCGCTACCGGGAGGAGGCGGGTGTGGTTGCGTGGTTTTCTAAATTTTTCGTACTAAAAAGGACGTTCCAATAAATAATTTCGCTCTGGTAATAAGCCTGGTACTTCCGTTCGATACGACAACATCTTTTTGATGTTTTATCACACACTAATTATTTCTCCTGTATCGTGGCTGCGTTTACAAACACATAGACTCATATACAGCAAAAATCCGACCCGGAGGTAGGTCATACTAATATTTGTTCCGTGCGGAAATCGAACTTGGGACTCGTACCGCAGCAGCCAATCGCTCAGCCACTGCGCTAACCGTGCCGCATTATACACATTCGTAGGTACCTATAAATGATTTCATTGATCATCTCCTCACGCGCCAATTTGTCGAAAAGTTCACCTATATTGATATTTTACACGTGTATAAGGAAATGTTGGAATCCCAAGCCATAGGAGGATAAACACGAACCGTATCAACGATAATCTTCAAAAAGGCCGCTGTACCAGGCCTTCTTGAAGAAAAGCGCGCTGATGTAAAAGTATTCGCTTCCAGTCAATTTTATAATTGGAAATACAACTATCACAACGAATTTTGTTGAATATTGTCACTTGTTGATGTAATGGAGGTAGGCAGAAACCACAGGACGCTGCTACCTTACATCCTCCTTACGCCTCGTCCACGTTCATACATCTGGTCGTACAAGCACGCCGGTTACGAGTACTGCGCACCTGACCTTTCTGAAGAACCTCACCAATAAGGTCAGGGTAGGCCTTTTTAGGGCGTCCCCTCCCGGCGGTGCCAGCCACATCTGCCATATAATTATATTTCTTTTGTTAGTCGCCTACTCTATGTATACTCCTCATGAGGAAAACACATTGATACACAAGGAAAACAGCGTGAATTCAAGTACACGTGTACCTAAGCTATCAATCAATTTTCTCCACGCGGAAACACTCCAACAGTCAAGTTACTTTACAAAGAATTATCTAAAAATCGTGTCCTAAATAAATAATACAATTTCCAATACAATTTGTTTTGTCTTCAACAAAGACTTAAGTAAAGATTACAGTTCATCTCGAGATAATCAAATCAATGGAGCAGTAAGCTGCTTACACTTGGGAACAAAGTCATTTGTATTTTACTTTTTACTTTTTGTTACACAATCTCAATGGGATTCTGATTGTGATTGAATACTATTTCTTCTAGTTTTTGTGTCCCGCCCCGTTGGCCTTGTGGTCGCAAGAGCGATTGAGGAGCGTGGGGTTGGATTTCCAGGTCGGGTAAAAAGTGTTATTGGGTTTTTCCAATAGGAATTTCGCAGTAGCAGTCCGAAGTTTGGAAGCTGTGTGGTGTGACACCCCCGTGTCTCAGAAAGCACCTAAAGCCGTTGCTGTCATTCGTAGATCTTTGACAGTCGTTACGGATAGTAGGAAGCCGTGAAGTCTGACAACCTCTTACCGCGTGGTATCGTGTTGCCCAGTAACTGGGTTGTGGAGGTCAGATATTCAGTCGCTCCATGTAACACACTGGTATTCAGCTGCATCCGGTTATAATGGAAGCCGACCCCGACATAGTTGGGAACAGGCAGCAGGCAGCTTGATGTTGTAGTTTTTGAGTCTGGAACTCTGGACACATCTAGTAGATGGCGCTGTTTTAAGATTTAGTTTCTTTATTGACATAATATTGACAGGATAGCGATTTATTTTACTGTTACGTAAATCCCGCGGTTTCACCCGCGATACGTCTTTGGTTACTGCCTCGCTGCCGTAGATGGTTCCCCTATTACCTTCCTAGATAAACGGGCTATACATCACAAGACTTTTTTCAAATCGAATTAGTAGTTCCTGAGATTAGCTCGATCAAAAAAACAAACCCATTTCCTTCATAAGATAAAAGTGCAGATTGTTATTTTTCACGCCAAATAAAACGTATTTTTGGATTGATCCGATTGACGAACCAATCGCGTGCAGCGTCGGCGCCCCCCGCCTCCTTCATTCCGCCAAAGAGGCCAAAAAATGAACTTGAGCTTGGTGCCGATTACTATATAGTTAGTTTGATTAACAGCTGTGTGACATGGCTTGTAATACCCCATTTTTCACCCAAAGCCATATACCTATGTATGCCTGGTACCCCACCTTCATCAGACTAACTTCTCAATAGCCTGTAACGTCACACAAATAGGCCAACCTATTCTCTCTGAGAGCTGACCTATATCTATAGTGGTGACTATTGATCTCAACTAAATGTCACAAGTTATTCATAGTCGGGCCGTCTACTTGGCTAAGTTTGAGAGCAGACGTGAATGTATCTGTACATTGAAGGCGCCTGACGACTGTATGTGTGTATAAATAATGCTTTGTGGGGTGGAAGGGCCGTCGCGCGTCGTTACAACTATTACCATGGATTTAGCAGGCACATGATTCTAAAGTAGACATATCTAGAGATTTTTCTTATTAACTCACGAAATAATGTTAACGCTGCGTTGAACATTTTTATTAGTTACAACCAATTCTGTAGTTCCATGCATTGTAACCGTGTTGGTGATGCGCTTTTTTATGCAACAGCATATTTTTATTTTGAATAAAAAATTTAAATCACACTGTGGTGGGTGTATTTCAATAAATAATTATCGACACCCGACAACAGTGTAGAAGTTACGCGTGGCCCCACCGCAACTCGGGGTGAAGCAGAATAAAACTTTGAAAGGGATTTCAATGTCCAAATGATATAGTTTGTTGCCAAAAAGCACTTAATTTTTTACTGTATTATAATTAAGAATTTAGTTACCTTTTTGGCAACAAACTATATAATCCCAATGCTAAATTCACTTTTAAAATCTTGTTGTGCATCACCCCTATATTCCCATTCACCCCGATTAACAGTACCTACATTAGAAAAAAATATATACTCGTCGACTTGAGAAGCTCCTTTTTCTCTGTCGCCGGCTAAAGCCCGCCGCCGGGCGCACGTGCGCGGCGCACGTCCAAACCATCAAAACAAGAGTAACGCCTTTTAAAAGCCTTAATAACTCCGTTTAATTTACTCCCTCTAAGAAATTAATAAAATAACTTACTGGCAAGTTCGCCTCGTCCGGGAACCGAACCGGCGGCCCTCGTAAAGTGTTATTTACGAGCAGCGCTGGCTGGCGAGCTGCCAGGCTCTTATGGCAAGCACTAGTTTCCAAATATTGGTGCGGAATTCTAGGCTTAAGTCTTAGTACCTAGGTACCAAGTTGTGAGCGACTCCGCGGGTGTGTGTGTGTGTGTGTCAGAATGGCAGTTTATCAAGTAGAGTGCCAGGTGGGGTTGTTATTGTAAGGAAATTGGCAGAAATCTAAATATCCTTTTCATTTTGAAATTTATGCATTAGTAACCCCAAAAATCCGTGGTAACGACAGCCATGACACATTTTACGTAATGTTTTATATCCGCCATTTTGGATTTTGACCTTATTGTCGGCTCCCAGGTCACTTGCCAGCGAGGGATATCTTTAAGCTAGTTGTTAACAATAGGCCACTATTATATATGACTTGTTTGCAAACTAACTCTTCAGTTATAAACTCCGTCTGCTTAAATTTCGAACATTTCTAATTCGGATGCTGAGTTCTCATTCGGTTTAGATGTGTTGATATTTTGGATTTATTTCAATAAACTAACTAAATGTACAATACGTATAAATCATAGTTCTACAAACAACATGGAAGAGAAAAAACAATGTTGCCAACATAATGCCAAGTGCACAGTGCGCCCAACTAAAAATAAAAAATATTATGGCTGCATTCTCACTTACTTCTCAATAGGCTACAATGCGCACACGCACGTTGCAGGTACGTAGCTACTACTTACATGCTATCAGATTCGAGTGCAAACATACAAATTCATTATAATTTTACGACGTTACTATCACATGTTCATTAAAATACTTTAATGAGAATTGTAATTGAAAATTAATGTATGTAATGTTAGTTTTTAATTGTAATATGTACATCAGGGGCAAGCGGGTGATGATACCCATGTGGTGCCGCACCTGCCTGCACACATCACGAATGTGTTCATCGTTTTGAAGACTGCTTCTTCTTTTTTCACATCACACTTTTCTCGTATAAGTACGACCTAAACACGGTAAAATTAAACCCAAAGACGCCACGGCAAATTGTAATTTTTACAAATATTAGATGGCAAACAAGCCGACGTCCCACCTGATGTTAAGTGGTCACCGCTGCCTGCAGACATCTGCAATACCAGAGACCTTGCTAATGCGTTGCCACCCCAGAGACAAAGTTGAAATGTGTCATGTGCCTGTAATTACACCAGCACCCATACCCTTCAAACCGGAACACAGCAACGCTGCTTTGCGGCAGAAATAGGTATGGTGGTAGTACTTCCCCGGACGAGCTGCTTCACAAACAGCTCTACTGCTAATAAATATAGGTATCATGGTATATCTTACAAAACCAACATAAATTGGCCTGAATATCTCTCTAAAACAAACAAGCACATACACCGTAAATTGTAATAATTAACGTATTCCACAAAAACAATGCCCGCCTAAATATCGTCGGCCGCGTATTATAACTCGCACAAACAATTAGGAAATATTTCTGCTCGATAAATCACAGACTACTAAAACCATTAAAATTATTGAGTTTCACTACAATACGCGGCGTTCCGACCGGCGCTGTCCTACGCAGGCCGTGCGCACAATGGCGGCTATTCATTAATTAGTTATAACTGTCGGGGATGACGTATGTTGTGCTGAAGGGGACTACAGCGGCTTAGCAGACAAAGACGTGGACGGGAACAAGGAGGTTTCGCAGCTCGTATCTCCTGGCAGGTTTAAAAATAAAAGGTAACCTTTAAAAGGTTGCCGGTGGCGTAACTTTGTTTGTACGTAGGATAATTTGCCTAAAGATAAAATTTGTTTAACAGTCGCTATCATTAGGTTATTTATGTATGTGAGTGTATATGTTTGTAAACGCATCCACGATACAGGAGACATCACAACGTGTCGTTTTAATTTACGTAGTATTACTGTTTCGTTCTTGGATATGGATGACAGGAAATTGATTCTAAAAAGTGAAAAATAACTTTAGCTTTGGAAGTCGGTGGCAATACAAGACAACAAACAGAACCGAAGCCGCCGACTACCGGCTAAAGTTATTTTTCACTTTCTACTTTTTGAAGGAGGTTGGTTTTTTTGTATAAATGCTTTTTTTTCCATTTTTATTACATTCAATTAGAATATTTAAAACCACATTATGAAGTCAATACTCCAGGCCCACAATGGAGGTGTCTGACACCGTTCACTTGCGCGAGCGACATTAACACTCAGACTGACTTTAATTAAACAAATGTTCCAATCCTCACTTCGACATAACTACGTGACTTACGGTCGAACGCGACGAGCTTAAGAATCAGTTCAGTCTCATGCCGTCTCTCTCACATTAAGGAGTACTGTAGTGACAGAAACACTTTTAACGAACTCTTAAAGTTGACCCCTTACGATACAAAAGATGTAGGACTATTTTATGCTTTGTTCCACACTAGAAGAATTTCTCTTGTATCGTGATTGCGTTAACAAACATATAAACTCACACACACAAACAACCAAACCCGGAACCACTGCCTGTAGGCCATACAAATATTTGTTCCATGCGGAAATCGAACCTGGGATGTAACGCATCAACCACTGCGCTAAGCTTGCCGTCAATATGTATCAGTCAATCATTATCTGGCACTACAATACATGGTACAACGAGGCACCAGATTTTTAGGCCTACCACAAAAGACAGACTTTACAATGCACTTTTAATTCTGTGAAAATAATACCTATAGCATTGTAAGCAAAAACGAGTAAACATTCCGACCCACAAAATATTCTTGTTATTTCAACAGTCTGTGGTCCGCGACACGCCTTACAAGTAGTACAACTACACTTTAATTACCGCGTCACGGTAACAAACCACTTGTAGAACACCGTTACCACTCCACTTCACAGTAAAAGCGTGATGTATCGCGTTCCGATGTCATTTACCGGCTATTACCCGCTTAGCGCCGCGCCGCCGCCTCCTGACCCAGCTCACTTAGATTCACAGATTGACACAACCGAGGCGACGCGCCTACCCTCTCCTACTCAAATAATACCAGCCTGTTATTGTCATACTGCAGGGCAAAAGCCTCTTCACATACAGATAAGGCACGAGCATTCATCACCACGCTTACTCAAGGCGGATTAGTGATTTCAGACTTATTAATTATAGTGTCCAGGTTTACTCCCGAAGTTTTCCTTCACCGACGTCAGTGACGCAAAAGATAAACTTAGACACAATATAATATGAAAAAGTGACATTGATACTTACCAGATACCCGCAACCTCATGCACCCGAACCTCTCGTACTCATACATGTAATTATCATCCCACCGGTATTGGAAGAAGTAATAAGCATAGTTGTGTAGTTACACCGAACATTTTGTTAGTTATGTTTAGCTCTATACTGAAAATAAGGAGCGTATCATTACCGTTGCACAGATGCACCAGTCCATACACAAAACATAGCTCCAGTGAGTTTTTCCTAAAGGGCAAACTTGAACTCAACCAACCAGCCAATGTCATAATTTATTTCCGAAACTACTCGAGGGACGCCGCAGGCTTCACTTTACAAAAAGTCCTAGTGGCTGTGTTGCAGCGGGCCCAAATGCTGTGCATGCCTCCGTACATCATCCCAACCCCAGCCGCGCCACAGACAATAGAGCGGTATATTCACTGAATAGCTCGCGAGATGGATGGTCACAGCGTAGCTAGGAGTTTTTGAGAAATGGCTCACTAAATGGACTGTTTGCGTTGCTTTGTTCCGGTTTAATGTGTCTAACAAACACCAAATAAATAGGCGACAACTTGTAACTTTGTCACTACACTCAGCGACGCATCGCACGCGGGGTGTAACAAGACACATCACATCGTCGTTCACTTCGCATACATTGAGCAAAAAGGATTGCTGGGGAGTGAGGAACGAATTTTCTTTTTGATGTGAAAAATTAGTGTGTGCAGCACGCAATACATTGTGCTTCCGAATGCGTGCAACCGTACAGGGGCTGTGGGATATTTAAAGTTTAGTCATAATGTAAAAAATCGTTGAAATTTTGTCCTTCAATATCTCCGTAACGTGAGGCCAGGTACGTTCCCGAAAAAAACCCGGACAAGTGCGAGTCGGACTCGCCCACCGAGAGTTCCGTACGTAAGATCATTATAATTCCCAGAATTAAATAAATAGTTTATTGAAATAAAAAAATACTAAATTAAATTTAAAAAAAAATTGTTTCTTAGACTTCGGAGACAGGGAACGGTATTTTTTTTATATTTTTCGTAATAAATACTCTTGTTTCTACACCATCACAGCTTTGTGGAAAAGGCAAAAAATCACAAAAAGACACACTTCTCCATCTTTTAATCAAACAACACCCTTCTCATCTCCGTCGAGCAAAAGGATTGATATCCAATCTTCTAACCTTACGACTGCAATAAGAGATGCCGCCGCTGGTAGGTACAAGGACAGACAATTTATTACTTTTTACTTTACAACTGAATTGAGCCGTTGAAGTGAATTACCTGAATTATAGCCTACCCCCGATGTGAGAGGGGGTGAAGGTACATGTTTTAGGCCAGGGGTGGCCAACTTGATTAAACCCAAGATTGAATGTTAACTGAGTAGACCCTATGCGATCTACCAATCACATAATTTGATTCAATCGTATTTCGCATAATTAACATATACCTACTTACATAAACTGTTTAATTAAAATATTAACAATATACTTAAGATTATTATTTTTTTTTTTTATTAAAAGGGAAACAACAAAATTTACATACATACAAACCATCACGCCTGTATTCCCTGAAGGGTTAGGCAGAGGTGTATCAATGTACACCCGCAGTTCGCCGGTATGTTGAAGTCCCATGTGATAGGGGGCGAGCCTATTGCCATTAACCGGGCACAAATCCTAACTCCGAGCTGCTACTGAGAATTCTATAGAAAAACCCAATAACACTTTTTGCTCGACCTGGGAATCGAACCCAAGACCTCTAGCTTAGCAGTTGCGCTTAAGACCACTAGGCTACCGAGGCAGTTCAAAATAAACAACAACAAAATTAATCTTTATTTTGAATGCATAACTACGGATATTAGTGCGAGCGTTGCATCTCGAATCGACTCCAATGGCTGCAATCGCCTGGCTACCCCTGTCGTGCGCTACGTGCGGGTACGTGTGTGTGTCAGTGAGTTATTCGCGCTCGAGAGGGGATCGGTTCTATTGAATGTTGGCAGAATGGCGGCCTGGTGATAATTTACTAATAAATTATTTTGTACAATGTCGTTAGGGAATGTTTGGTGGTTGCCGCTGGAAATAGGTTACCCACTGGCAATTTTCCTTAAGATGCCAGAAAGTATTTTGGGCCAATTTTCGTTTACGCGTAGGTATTGTGAAACTCTGATTACAGTGTTACGTAGCAGTAGAACTCTTTGTGAAGGAGCTCGTCCGGGGTAGTACTACTACCATACCTATTTCTACCGCAAAGTAGCGTTGCTGTGTGGAGGGTATGGGTGCCGGTGTAGTTACAGGCACATGACACATTTCAACTTTGTCTCTCGGATAGCAACGCATCTGCAAGGCCTCTGGAATTGCAGATGTCTATAGGCAGCGGTGAGTACCTAAAGTCAGGTGAGCGGTCGGCTCGTTTGCCATTAATAATATAAAAAAAGACTTGGACCAATTTTTCAATAGTCAAATAACTTAATAATTTTGATAGTTTGACAGCTTCTACCACATGTAAAGTCAGTGGACAGTGCTGTGCCAGGTGACTTTTGGGGCCAAACAAAAAAATAAATAAAATATATCTATTTATTTTTCTCATTTATTAGTGACTATATTCATAAATGAATTACATTTTTAAATTTTATTATAGAAGTAAAACCATTCAAAAATATAAAAAATAGTAGCCCACCGGCCTCCAAGCCACCCGCACCGGGGTGGTCAGGGCTCCTGAGAAAGGAATCTCCTAACAATACAAAGAAATATAAAAAAAAAATAGAAAAAAAAAATAGAATAAATAAATAAATAAATAGAATAATAAATAGAATAGAGAGATATAGAAAGTAGTTAATTTTTGTAACCAGTTATTTAATTAGAGTCACCAACGACCAACGCAAATGGCTTGTTACTAAATGGACACTTATATGTGGAAGCTTGTCATTAGCAATTGTCCTTATTTATTAATGATATTTATAATTGTTATTAGTCTGTAAGCTTTCCTTAAAAATAAATAAATAAATACGTGACGTGTCTAGACGTACCGCTTTCTGAATCAAGCCCTTGATCAAACCGCCCAACAAGAGCCGCCTTAAATGTTGGTCGAGGCTCTCAGAAATTAAGCCATTGGTTGTAACGACAATCAGCACAATGATCGCTGATTCAACATCCCACATGTCGACCTCGCGAGTCAAGATACTATTCATTTTATTATTATTCTTTATTTGCTATCGATACGCCAAGTGTAGTGAGCTCCTTAACCGCACAGATGTCATGGTAGCCGCTAGGGACTGAACATCACGTACGAGCACATTAAGCGACGTCTCCACCGCGGCGCAGCGGAATCATGTTTCTTTCGTAATATTTTATAAACACAGTTAAGATGTTGATTTACCGCCGGGATCGAGTGCCGCGCGGTGTGGCAGCGGAGCGGAGCTGAGACATCTCACAGCTTGCTCCCTAGACATGTGTCTTACATGTTTTAGTTATGTTAAACATAACTAATTCAAACAAGGATTTCCACTTAATAGGGATTGCAGTCATGTAGTAATAAGACTCGGATCTGTGGCATCCCTCGTTGCAGTATTAGCATTGTGATTATTACTAACTGTTGCCTGTGACTTCACCCGCGTGGATGTTTAAAATACCAAAATAACAATGTCTGTTGCACTTGGTAATAGTGTAGCGATTTATCAGTTTAAGAATTTGTGTAATCGGACGAGTGCTTCTAGAGATCACCTCTCACAAACCAAAAACGATCAAACTTTGCCACTACACATGGAGGGTAAAAGTGGGCTAGACGCCTCAGGAGTATCGACGTCCCGATTGTAATTACGTACTCTAATTTCCGGAAAGAATCGCCTGCTATTTCATTTATCTATCGAAAGACTTTCCTACTACTACTAAGTGGACCGTGTCTCATGTCTTTGTGCGATCGCATGGGGAAGCAAGGAGCGATCAAAGTTTTTTCGGGATAGATGCCTTGTTTCTCAGCGTGGCGACTATCCTAAACGTAATTTATATGGACTATCCCATGTATGGGATAGTTGTCCCAAAAGCTAGAGGTCCGCAAAAATCGCTAATACGCTGGGTATATCGAAGGTGATGTTTTTTACTTTTCATAAATTTGTAAATAAAGAACCGAAGTACTCGCTAGTTTTGCAAACAAAATGTTTTGATTTGTGTTCTGGCAGATGTAAAATGATTTCAAAAAGTGTGGCATGTATCCCACTTTTACCCTCTTATAAATATGAAGTAATACAGCACCGTCACAGTCACTAACTAAGGAGAGGCCTATGTCATGTATTTATGTAGGAGTCGTTCGGCTGACAAGATGATGATGAATGCAACACAGAACTAGATCTCACTTATTTATTAAAAAAAAATTCAATTAGTGCGCAAAATGAATGGGAGGATATTGTTACAAAAATACTATTTTGTAATTTTAATTCTTACAGATTCTTAAAGATTTCAAAATACAGTGTTGTTAAACTAGTTCAGCATTGAAACATAAAATTAAATAACATTAATTTGCGGCGAGACGCGCGGCGACGCTTTGATCATCATTTACAACATTACATAATAAACATAACAATCTGCCAGCTGAACGTATTTACACTTAAATATGACATGACATGTGTACCTAAACAAAACACAAAAAATATTGTATTTTCCACTCTTTATTTTAAATTTCGCTGGATGGCAAACAAGCCAACACCCGAAGCTAAGTGTTCACCGCTGCCTATAGACATGCAATACTAGAGGCCTTGCTAAAGCGTTGCCATCCCAGAGACCCTTCAAACCGGAACACAGCAACGCTGCTTTGCGGGGGAAATATGTATGGTGGTAGTACTCCCCCGAAAGAGCTCCTTCACAAAGAGCTCTACCACTACTGCCCACGTATCATGCAACACACAAACACACGACACTGCAAGATCACCACACCACGCTTTTTTGCTACGGATGTTACAAAGTGTATGAACCTACCACAGAGTCAGTGTTTACTGTCGATAGCCGCACGTAACTGCGCTCAGCCCAGTCGCCTGTAATGACAGATAGCGTGCTGGGACATACTAAGCTGAACAAAATTGGTTTTTACGTTCAAAAACACTATTTCATAAGAGATTCCTGGGTATGAACTAGATATTATTGTTTGTTTTGACCTATTTATTTTCGTGTCAACAATTTAAAAGGTTACTCTCAAACTTATCGATTTTATGACATTCCAACACAGTTAACCTCATAAGTGCCTTTCAAGGGAGAGGCTCTCTCTTTGTTCATTTAAAGTCTCTGCTCCTTAAATTAAAAGTGTTAGTTCTCGACAAGCTTTGTGGTTTACGGGGTGTAAGGCACATCTATCCTTACACTTCGCCGGTGCACTCAGAACACTATTCTGACTTCAGAACAAGTGGAATTTCTTGCAGGAAAATGTTGAAATTTTTCCCTTTATTCGGCAGATCAAATTTGAAAAACTGGCATGTTGCTTTTTTAGTCGTCCCTAATGTCAATAACGATATTCGTTGACCTAAAACAAGGGCAAAAGAAATGTTAACCAGCCGCTGAGGACGATACAGAAGGAATAAGAGCGAATTTTCATATTTCTCTTTACTTATCGTTTTCCTATAAAAAAAACTCAGCCCAGAACAGAGAATTCATGGTTTCAGTTTAAGGATAGATGTCCCTTACACCCGATAGTTTTCATAATAAAAAGGGTGTATGTCTTGCTCGTTCTTCTCCATAGATACCTACGTTTTGGAACGAGCAACCTGCTTCAACATTCTGTCTAACTTCTGGATAGTTTAAAAGTGCCAGTAAATGGTCTAATTAAATTAAATGCTTTGAGTTTAAAATACAATTCTCTTCACAGAAATATAAAATTCCTATCTGAACCGTAGTGCTCCACTAAATCTCGGGCGCAGTAAGTGTGACACCGCGACAATACAACGGTAATTAGTCGATCAGACGCGTGGAGGCCGCGTATTATTAGAGACTATAAAAATATGCGCACACACTGACACACTGACATGTCGCGAACTGTACTCGCTACCGTCTGTACAGACAAACAGGTAGACAGACGAAGTTTACGTGTTCCTGCGACACATACATACTAACATTATAAATGCGAAAGTAACTCTGTCTGTCGGTTGTAACGCTTCAAATTTGATACGGAGGAAGCTTAAAGCCCAAGAAAGAACATACATCAACATAGGCTATTCTTTACCAGAATACGGCGAGAAAAAAATAAAGGGCAATGTTTTTAGCAGTGTGTATGATCAATCTGCGACTTCTTTTGCGTCCAAGATAACCGACATGCACGTAGACGATGTCGGGGCCAAATTATATAGGTACATAAACTCTCGCCTTACAGAAGCTACACACTTTTCATTGCGCTGTCAATATTATAAAGGTTCGATCTGGGAGAGAAATAGAACACGTCTTTATAGCAACGAATATGATTTATTACTCTAATATAATCGATACTTACATTATTTAATACACTTAGAATCTAGGTATAGCATGACCTCATTACATAGGTATTCTTCCACTATACGCCCAACAAAAACAGAAAAAAAAAAAAAATTACATTAGGTATGTTTTTTTTTTTTTTTTTTTTATACTTAACTTTGTAGCATACATGACATACAATATTAATTATTGTCATTTATTATAAAGTTTTGTCCTGTTCTTATGTATAATTTCCGCTTTATTATTTCTTAAGATTTTAACATTAGGATCAAGATCTTCTAAAACTTTAAAAGGACCATGGTATACATTATCAAATTTATTTCCTGTCTCATTTTTAACTAATAATAAGTCATCTTTGTTATACATCACTGGTTTTAAATACTTATCAAATTTACATTTTCTTTTTAATTTACTTGTAATTAAATTATGTCGTGCTTCAGATTGCGCTTTTTGTAACTTAAATTTTAATTCTAAAGGGTAGCTATCTATGTTATATAAAGGATCAACAGAACAATTTTGAAAATTACTAGGTATATTACATGATTTTCCGAACACTAGTTCGTAGGGAGTATACTTTGTTTCCGAGTGTACAGAGGTATTGTACGAGAAGCACCAATACGGAAGCCATTCACTCCAATATCTACTGTTGTTGTCTGTTTGAATTCTCAAATAAGCATTAAGTGACTTATGTGAGTTCTCAAGTGAACCTATCGATTCATGATGATAAGCACTAGCAAATGTTTGGTTAATATTTAGCAACTTACATACCTCAGTCATAGTACTAGAGATGAACTCCGTTCCCCTGTCAGTCGCGATCTCACGAGGGATACCATACCTGAGTATGAAGTTGTCGACGAAGGCACGTGCTACACTTACGCTATCTTTTCTTACTAATGGATATGCTTCTACATACTTACTTAACTCACATTGTAATGTGAGAATATATGAGTAACTATGATAATCCTTATCTAAGGGCCCAACTATATCTAAATATATTTTATCAAATGCTGACTGCGCAGTCGTGGTTATTAACATTGGTTGCTTTGTATGCAACGAATGCTTTTGTTTTTGACATTTGTCGCATTTTTTTACAAATCCTATAACGTCTTCTACCATGTTTGGCCAAAAGTAATAACGCTGTATATTATTTGTCATACGTTTAATACCTGCATGTCCACTAGTGGGAAGCAAGTGAAAATCATTTAATATTACCCGTTTATCGTCGTCATTTGTTATTCTTATTAAATTCTTCAATATTAAAATTCGTGGACCGGTCCAATTATGACTTCTACAATATTTGGTTAACCATTTTATATATTTCTCACTTATCTCATTTTTAATGATATAAATTTCATCAACTGATATTTTTTTACAGATAGATTCCAAATCTCTCACGAAAGCGTCTCGCGCTGAGCATGATCGAGAAATTGGGTCTAAATAAATTGTCAATTTAGATGGTACATAAATAAAGTCATTTACTTTAATATATTTAGTATTATCTTTAAGTATATACCGAGAAAATATTAATTCAGTACAATTATTCGGCTTTTTAAGAATTTCAACGATTTTCGGTTGATCAGACCGACCATATGTTTTGTTCTTATCGACCGAAGAATTGTCATCTAATTTATTTTTTGCCATACTTCGTGTCATGACATTTAAGACATTCCGATTTATATTTTTTAATTCTACAGATGTAATCACGATGCGAGATAACGCGTCTGCAGCCACGTTATTCACACCTTTAACATATTCAACTTCGTAGTCGTACTCATCTAAGGTTAATCGAAACTTTATTAGCCTACTAGACGGGTTATTGAAACCAAATAAATAAAGTAAAGGTTTATGGTCCGTTTTGATCTTGAATTTTTTACCAAATAAATACGGTCTAAAATATTTAACGGACCAAACAATAGCAAGGAGTTCCTTTTCTATTGTTGGATAGTTTAGCTCGGATTTATTGAGCGGCCGGCTTGCATAAGCAATCGGCATATCATTTTTATTACATAATACGGACCCTACAGCTACACCCGAAGCATCTGTGTGCAATATGAATTCATTATCGTCATCAAAATTTGGATATTGTAAAATGGGTGGATTGGCTAAACTTTGCTTTAACAGATTAAATGAATGTTCACATTCTGTATTCCAAATGAAATGAGCACCTTTCCTGCATAGCCTATTCAAAGGTATTGTTATATCAGCAAAGTGTGGAATGAATTTACGATAGTAATTCGCGAAAGCAACGAAACGTCGTACTTCGTCACTATTTTTTGGCGTGGGGTAATTTTGTATTACTCGTGTTTTTGCAGGGTCAGGCGAAACTCCTTTACCGGATACAATGTGGCCTAAATACAGTAATTCTTTCTTTAAAAACTGACATTTTTCAGGGTTAATTTTTAGATTTACACTTCTAAGTCGTTCAAAAATGTCAATTAAATTTTTATTATGCGATTGTAAATTGCGTCCTATACATATAAGATCATCCAAATAGACCAGACATTTTTCATGATTTAAACCAGACATTGCTACCGTCATTAACCGACTAAAAGCACTTGGGCTGATTTTCAACCCCATTGGGAGTCGTTTCATTTGATATTGTTTGCTTGTAGTAAATGCAGTGTATTTTCTACTTTCTGGGCATAATTCTAATTGATAATAACTTTGGCTAAGGTCTAAATGGCTAAAATATATTGCTCCTGATAAAGAATCCAGTATGTCCGAAATATTTGGTAAAGGGAACTTATCGTCTTTAAGATTATTATTTAATTTCCGATAATCAATAACAACTCGCCATTTTTTATTACCGCTGTTATCACATTTTTTCGGTACCAAAAGAACAGGGCTAGACCATTCACTAATACTCTCCTCAATAATATCGTTACGTAACATATCGTCGATTTGTTTATCAATCTCAGTTTTTTGACTTTTAGGGAGTCTATAGGGTTTGGTGTATACTGGGTTAGTATTTTCTTTTAAATGAATTGACTGTTTATATAAATTTGTAACGCCTAATTTGTCGCCTGGTAAAAAAAATACATCTGAGTACTTTGCACAAATGTTTTCGATCGAAATTTGTTCTTCTTTATTTAAATGCTTTAAATTCAAAACCGAAAATAATTGTTTTACACGATTCGCATTTAAGTTATCACTTTCAAAAGAACATACAAAATATTCATTTAAAGGTACAATCTCGGGCGTGAAATAACTTAAACATATGTCTGTCTCTCGGGTATTCAAAAATTTTAATGGTATTTTACCATTTATAGGTTTTACTATAACAGATGCTAAAAATACGCCTTCGCTTAACTGTTTAGACATAACAACACATTCATCTTTTAAACTTGTCTCTACTAAGTGAGTAACTTCGCACCTGGCCGGTATAGTCATGTAAGTATTGTAGCCGAGTTGCCCCATTTGTAATGGGATAATAATGGGTACATCATGGTTAATTGTCAATATATTTTGCTCAAAATCTAATATGCAATTAAACCTACTCAAGAAATCTTGCCCTAATATACCATCCGTTCTACAAGTAAAGTTCTTGAGTACATAAAACTTATGCGCGAACTCATAATTATTATAATTTAATTTAAGATAAACAAAGCCATCACAATACACATGACCACCTATACCGTTTATTTTAATGATCTCTATATGGAAAGGAATGTGCAGGCCCTCTAATGCCTCCTGCCTAATTATGGACATCGAAGCGCCGGTGTCAAGTAACCAACTACGCGATACTTGGAATACATCTAAATTAATCGAGTTAATATTCTGACAATAAAAATGTTCATGCACGAAAAAACAAGTTATTATTTTGAGTTTCAGTCTGTACTTCAGGATTTTCTTGTAAACGCCCACTACCACTCGACTCAGCTTGCCTAATTTGGTGTTGTTGGACCGGGCGACGGAACGTTGTGTGGCCACGAAAACCACCACGACCGCGATAAGTGGATGAATTATTAAAGTTACGTACACGATTGGAACAATTGTGATAACCACGACTGGGATTATTATAATTTTGAGAATTAGGAAATACTCTAGACGCACCCCGGTTAAAACTATTATTATAATTACGATGACCGCGGTTTGACCTACCTCTGTTATGATGAAAACTCATCACCCGCTCTTCACCTCCACTCGATAGTTTCTCGTCCAATGCACCCTGGATCGCGTCCTTCAATGTGCTATAATTTCTAGCTGCAATTATTGTGCTAAGACGACTATTTCTCAGACCATCAGAAAATCGTTTTATAGCAATCCGCTCGTTTATTGGCTTCAAAGTTTGGTACAGATCAGTGTTTCCGTTGGCCTGAGTAATAGTCAGATCGACGAACAACTGTTCTAATTCCTTACCGTAATTCTCGATACTCTTGTCGTTCTGTCTCATATGCTGCAGCTTGCTGTGGATCGCAGTATCGGATTTTTTTGGCAGTAAAGTACTACGCATGTCTAAAATCAAATCTGTAACAGACGAATAAGTATTACGCATGCGCAGTTTAGCGCTTTCAGATAACCGTGACTTTAAAACAAATTGAATGAGTTGCTTTTTACCCGTATCATCTATCATAGACTCATACATCTCGATGTTTGAAATTAATTGTTTGGTGATGTTTTCATCACCCGTCATTACAGGTAACAAAGCAATCGCAGTTTTCAACTCAAACTTTTCCATGGTGCTTTTCGTATCCTCTGTACTATCAGAACAAAGTTGAATTATTTTTGAATACAATTTATTAATACTATCAAATAAGTTTGTAATTATCTGAATGTCACTGTCATTAATTTCTTTATTTTTTATTCCAATTTCAATGGCTATTTGTAAGGCACAAAATTGTTTATACAAAATATTTACTTCGGTAAGTTTAGCTTGTTTTACATTAATTGTCCTTCTAATTGGACCTAACTTTGTAAGGTAATCTTTAATATATTTCAATTTATCAAATATCTCTTTAACCTCACTAGCCATAACATCATTACATAAAGTTGCGTATGATTATTTTTATATTAGTCATCATAATTATACACAAAAATATGACAAAATTATTTAAAATAACACAATAGTACTACCGTATTTAATAAACTTTAAAATGGGAGTAAACACGTGCATAATATTTAAGACATAAATGTTGTACCCTATACTTGTATCATTACCGTATTTTTTTTTTTTTCGTACCCTTTTTACACTAGTCGCACTTTATCTTGGGGTGACCGCACTTTTATTATTTAATCACAACACTCACACGGGTGAAGTTCCTGTAGTAGCTCCAAAATTGGCCTCCCGTTGCTGACGACGGAACAAGCTCATCGACCTTCGCAGATCGAAATCACGAACACCTCTTTCAATCCATTTTCCATGGCATTTCCGATAGTAGCGCATTAGCCATATAGTGCCTCCAACAATCAGTATGACTGCGATAGTGATCAACATATAAGTTATCACACTTGTATGCTGCAACACCTGTTCGGCCCCAGCCGAATTTCCTGCGCCGTTTTGTGCGATTATAACTTCCTGGGTCTTAGATTGTTGTTTGCCCATTTTGAAATTAGATTTTTGTAATTAACAAATTGAGAAACGCGGGAAAAGTCACAAATTGAGTTTACAGTACACGAACCGTCACTTCGTAACGTAACAAATAAAAATAGAGCCATCGTAACAAGTCTTTAAAACTGTCCAAATCACTCAATGTTTATAATAAAGTCGCCTTTTATGGGACATTCCACTGAACTGGCAGGGTCGCCATATAAAGGTTCGATCTGGGAGAGAAATAGAACACGTCTTTATAGCAACGAATATGATTTATTACTCTAATATAATCGATACTTACATTATTTAATACACTTAGAATCTAGGTATAGCATGACCTCATTACATAGGTATTCTTCCACTATAATATCTATATATTATTGTGTTCGATAGCTTTTAAACTAAGTTTTACTACACTGCTCACATAACGCGTTCAACAAAGTTGCAGGTAAGCTGCCGGCATAGGTACCTACTATAGTGGGCGACAATTAATACACGGGGACATCGGGGTGAGTACTCATAATTATGAACAACAAAACAAAAATCAAAATGAACACGATCAAATTAATGATTGATTGGATTCAAAACGCTCCATTCATCATTCATAGATTGCTAGTAAAACTTCTAAAACTAGTCCGACTATAATTAGAAGCACCTAATTAGTCTCCTAACGTTGGCGATGTGTAATGAATGTGCGGCGATACATCAGCGGCGACCACCTGCCCGCCCGTGTCGCCCTGGTACTGCGGCCGAGGAAGCACCTGCCTGGTGTTGGAATTGGACGCTTTTGGGAGACGACAGACATCCATGAACACGCGAAAAGACATCGCTCCGAAAACTTTTACCATGGAGTTAGTGTTCCATCAATATGCCTAGCCCTTCCCCAATTATATGGGTCGGCGTCTAACCGGCTGCAGCTGAATACCAGTGTGTTACATGGAGCGACTGCCTATCTGACCTCCACAACCCAGTTACTGGCAACACGATACCTCTTGGTAAGACTGGTTGTCAGACCATGCCGCATTATGCCATGGATTCAGTACATGTTTCTAGAAGTTGAAGAACAATTTGATCGCTCGGGGGTTTCAAATCATGTACGTTTGAATCCACGGTGAAGATAAACTGCACTCATCGTAGGTTATAATAAGTTCGATTTTGAACCTCGCTACGTGATGAACTTTATAGGAGGCAGTAGGAGGGGGGCGCTAAACATTCGCATTTAAATTCGATGCCCGGCTCGGTCCAAATGTAGTATAAGGTATTAACATAACAAATGTTTCAGTAGAAACCCTAACTCTGGTTTTATTCACCCCCTGGGACTTTTAACACAACAGACAAAATGTGGGTTTTTTACATCATACTTCAACCGACCCCCTAAGGGAATACAGGCGTAAAATCTTGTAATAAGAGAGATTGCGAAATCATAAACAAGATAGGTCGAAATCATAAAACAAAATCCGCGTTTCGCACAGTCCCATCTCTAGCGAATCCGTTAATTAAACTAGTTCGTATCGATCAACTCACGCGCAGATATTAATAGCCCGCAATGACGTCACCGCTTCGTTTATATAACCGTCTGATGAGATAAACAGATGTGATCGAGTACACGATGGTCCATGATAGTCCACGATGGCATAATTATTAATTATTTCTGACTAGCTTCTGTGACTTCATCCAGGTATTTTTTTAACACGCGTGAAGTTACGTCTTTGATAACAGCTCAGCTCCTGTGCAATGTAGCGTGATGTTATAATTTAATACGCGTCCCCATGAATCTGGCTATCACATACAAAAAGAATTGTTTCAATCCGACTAGTAGTTCCAGAGATTAGCGAGCTCAAGCGATGACCGTTGGGAAGCGTAAGGAGGCAGTAATCTTCGCAGGGTAGCTAGTATCAACTGGATGAGAGTGGACGAGGATCGAGCTAAGTGGCGTGCGATTGGAGAGACCTATGTCCAGTAGTGGAATGTTGCAGGCTGACGATGATGATGTATGGAACTGGTGATGTTTGGTTAACTGATGGGTGCAATGACCTTTTATCCGGTCTAAGATAAACATGTAGTAGATAAAAATATATAAACGCGGGTCTCTTAAGGCGGGAGACTTTTTTGTTTGAGATGGGTTTACTCTTGCCTCCAGTCTAGGTCAGAGGTGACAGAGACCAATTTGACGATGGTGTGAGCTTACCCAGAAGAAGCCTGTTCACTGTAACTTTGACGAGATTAGGGTTGAATGCGTTCCCTACCTACCTAGACCTACTTCACATTCGTTCTTCCAGCTGTTCTAAAATACTAATTGTAAAAACTAATTTTTATTTTTTTTTGTTTCAGGTACTTGTTGATATTTGTCAAAACTCCTCGTAATGAAGCCTTTATTATTATACCCGGGGTAAGCTATCGGTCACCGGGGTGCTGTGATCACTCGGCCGCGATCTAGGCACCGTGGATTTATGTGTATGTTTATATGGCTTCAACTTACAGTTCATATTTTACGCATTGCAAAGGAGTGGAACTCTCTACCTGCGTCTGTATTTCCGAACGCATTCAACCCTAATCTCTTCAAAGTGAGAGTGAACAGGCATCCTCTGGGTAAGCTCACTCCATCGTCGACTTTGTTTAAGTCACTACTAACATAGATTTAAAAAAAATTTGAATAGCAGTAAGTATTTGCTCAATTTCAACAGTATTTTTAAATACGGCGGTCATTGCATGAGTGTAAGCAGTAATAATAGTTGACGCGGTAGGTAACATCCTATTTTTTGCAAACGCAAAATAATCCAGCGTCGATATAGTCATGCCGTCTTATAACCAGACAATTTTATAAAATATCTAGACAGAAATTACATGTAGAAATTATCTAAAAAAAATATACAGAAATATGTGATAAATTACTCAAATTGACGCACGTTGCGTTGCGTACGCGCACACACACACGCACACGGCTATAAATAACCGCGTACTACGAGTTCAATGATGTTGTATTTATTAACTAGACATATTATAATTTATAAACTAGTACGAAAGTGTGCTTGAGGAAAACCACACTAATTACATGACGAGGACGTTTTGTGAAACTATGTCGACGATTTTAGGGACCATTACACCGATTTCGGCCATAGCGACTGCAATTCGGACTTCTCTTCAAGCGTGGATATGATGCTCTTTCATGTGCCCTCATGTGGCTAGCATCATCTAACTTTGGCTGAGCCACTTCGAGCACAAAGTGGCTAATGTTCACATCTACATGTCACAGACGTGCACAACATATGCTTATTTGTCGCAGTGTCTGTCTGTTCAGGAAAATTATTGAAATTATAAAATACACGCATTAAAATAATGTATCATTAAATAAAAGAAAAAAAATAATAATATCAAGTATAAAAATTTATAAAAAAAATATAGTTCTGGCGCAGTCAATTATGAATATTTTATAAACAGGCTTAAAAAGAGCTTAATTTCAATCAAAAATAAAAATAAAATCAACTCACCCTTTATGTAAATATGATGTTAAGTTACATGTGAAATTTTTAAAGGGGTCATTGTACTAATGAATACGAACAACTTTTACGACAGCAATGCGATGACATATAATAACAAAAAATCAGCTGTTCCCTAGAAAACCCCACATTGTACTGAATGCCTGAGCTTTCAAAATATAATTCTGTGCTTGTGATTCTATTATTTATTGAGAATAGTTCTGAATTAGACAAAAAAGAATTCAGGAACGAGTTTCAGGTTGTCAAAGCAAAATTGAAATAGGATTATGATAATCTAAGCTTAGCATTTCGTCCCATTGTCCATCTTTTAATACAACATCTTTTCTGTAACATCTTCAGAGATAAGTAATGTTTCTTTATCTTTTATACATTTTTACGACACCGCCAGAAAAAGAAAATTCTTTTTAAACAATCTCATGTTTCAGTCCTGAGTACTAGGGCACTAGGCGCCCATGAATCGCGAGCAGCTATTCTTTCATTACAAGAGGTTGTAAGATACGTCCTGACAGATGTAATGGCCGTATAAATCCTTCGGGAGACAAATTAAGGATCTCATTACGCTAAGACGAGGTGCATGTGACGCTCATGTGAATTGAACACGAGAGAGGCAATAGAATTTAAGATAATTGAATTAGGAATCGCACGAGGACTTCGTGACTTTATTAGGAGGACGCTTGCGTATGGTAGAACCTCCCATCCAAGTGAAGTTATGCCCGAAACACAGTCCGGATAACTATCTCGGGTAGCCTAGTGGTCCTACTGCTACGCTAGAGGTCTTGGGTTCGATTCTCAGATCGAGCAAAAACTGTTATTGGGTTTTTCTATGAAATTCACAGTAGCAGCTCGGAGTTAGGATTTGTGCCCGGTTAATGGCAATAGGCTCGCCCCCTATTACTTGGGACCTAAAAACATACCGGCGAACTGTGGGTGTACATTGGTACACCTCTGCCTAACCCAACGGGGATTACAGGCGTGATGGCATATATGTGTGTGTCCTTTCTTAAGGTTCAAACTGATGCGTATCAAATTTCATCAAAATCGGTTCAGTAGTTTAGTCGCGAAAGCATAACAGACATACATAGTTACTTTCGCATTAATAATATCAGAATGGATTTCATCATCATCTCCCTGCTCTTATCCCATGTTACTTGAAGTCGGCGCACCACGATTTCTACTTCCATTCCGTCTTGTTAACCATCATGCCACCACTGACTCCCATCATTCATTTAAAGGTTGATTTAAAAGACAAAGATCTACAACTGGACATAGGCCTCTCCAAAAATCACTATATTATAAGTATTTGAAAAGCATTATTACAATACCTAAATGAGGCAGAATTAACCGTATAAAACTGGAACCTAAATACTTATAAAACACGCCCCTTTTTATCTAAAAACGTGCTTAAAAATATCAAAGTCAATTACAATATACTTCTACAAAGCCGGGCTCAGCATCCTACCCTTATCTCGGTTCAGACCTTGTTAAGAAGCCTCGAACACAGATAGGACATGCTCCTCTGCCGGCGATGGCACTACGCCACTACGGCCACATCTTATGGTACTTTATGGCACTTTTAGACCCATTCGAGAGCCTCTTAGTGACGGCTGTAGGGATTAAGTGGCGGTAAGGGTTGTCGCACACTTGTCGCGAGTGATCTGACGCGGCAAGTCGATAAGGTTTCTTTAAGTTATACTGTTCAATCTAAAATATATAATAAAGCTGAAGACTCTTTTCGTTTGTTTTAACGCGCTGATCTCGGAAAGTAACAGTCGGACTGGAAAAAATCTTTTTGTTTATGACAGCCAGATTCATAGGCTATTTACATCACGCTACGACACACGGGGTCGGAGCAGTAAGCAAAGACGTAACTTAAAAACAACCACTTGACCGAAGTCGCGAAAAAAAGCTAATTACAATAAAGAATATTTATACGTTTTTTTTAGATTGTTATCAAGTTCATAAAAGTTAAACCTACAATAAAACTTAATTCTATCGCAGTCATTTAACATTTCGTAATTAAAATCCTTTTAAAAACAACAATTACTTATTCAAATTATATAGTACTACCTTCTTCCCGCGACGTCGTCCGCGTGGCTTATTTCACCGGCGTTACGTTGCGTCTTCGGTTACTGCACCTCTTCCGTATGTCGTAGCGTGATGTTATAGCCTATGTTATTCAGGAATAAGGTAGCTTTCTATTGGGGGGAAATTGTTAAAATCAGTTCAGATGTTTCGGAGCTTATTCGGTACCAACAAACAAATATTTCGTCTATATAATATTAGTATACATACTTTTACCGCATTGTTTAATAAACATACCATCACGCCTGTATTCTCCGAAGGGTTAGGCAGAGGTGTAACAATGTACACCCACAGTTCGCCGGTATGTTTAGGTCCCATGTAATAGAGGGCGAGCCTATTGCCATTAACCGGGCATAAATCCTAACTCCGAGCTGCTACTGAGAATTTCATAGAAAAACCCAATAACTCTTTTTTCTCGACCTGGGAATCGAACCCAAGACCTCTAGCGTAGCAGTCGCGCTTAGGACCACTAGGCTATCGAGGCAGTAAATAAACCTGTAAAATAATAACGAACTATAATATCATTGTTGACAGTGATACCACCACTACCATGCCCTCGTTATCGAGTGCTAACAAGCTTCATTAGTAGCAATCAGAACAAATAATTAATGTTTACTTAACATCTTGCTCCCGAGCCTACACTCTGCAAACAAAACTATTGTTACACTTAATTTATACCATGAAGAACACACACTACACTAAAATTCTGGTTGCTATCCTTCACTTGCAAACAAAATTAGAGAGAGATGGAAGAAATATGGAACTGTCAAACTTGCCCACATCATGTCACTTCCGCAGGCTTTTTCAAGTTTTTTTTTTGTTACATATGTGGGAAACGGAATGTAAGAGTGAGCGAAAGGGACGAATGTATCGAGAGTGAAGAAGAGACATGATAGAAAAAGGGAAGATGGCGAATGACGTTAAAAAAGACGTGTGCTTTAAGTTGTTTTTATTTAAAATAAATTGTATCAGAACGTTGTTCTTGTGTCACTTTTTGTATTTGTTTATGGCATTATTTAATTTCCCTCTACATAATATTTGACAATAGTATAGAAAACGTGACCACAGTATTTAGACGCGCGTCAAAACCGCGGCGTGAAGTGGGCGACGTCCTTTACAAACAAAATCATCTGGATTATATTCTGCAGTGTCAGCAGAGGGGTGGGAGGGGGAGTGTTAGATCTCGTGCTGTTTGACACTTGAGAATTGCTTCGAACGGTAATATTTACGGCGTAACAAAGGAGAATGTCGGAATATTATATTCTTTGAAATTCAACGAATTCTTTTTACGCTTCGTCGCTTTTATTGTTTCAAGAAGCATACCTAGACATTTTATACAAAGTTGATAGGGTCAGCTCAAACAAAGCAGTATTATCGAGTATAATTTCTGATATAAATAACTGTAAATCACTAGAAACAGAGTCGAAAGTCGACTCTATCAAAATAAAAAAAGCTAAAAAGTGTTATTAGGTTTTTATATAAAATTCTCAGTAGCAGCTCACAGTTAAGATTTGTGCCCGGTTAATGGCAATAGGCTAGCCCCCTATTACATGGGACCTAATAACATACTGGCGAACTGTAGGCGTGCATTGGTGCACCTCTGCCTAACCCTTCGGAGAATAGAGGCGTGATGGTAGAGTCGAAAGTTGCGATATAAAAAAAATAAGTATTAACGTATTATCCTGCAAGCAATTATATAATTTTCAACTCTGTTTTTAGTCACAAAATTTGAAACTCACACAACATAAAAAAAAACTAAAATTTTATGCCTTCATATCTCCGTTACCGGTAGTTTCCCAGCTATAGTCCAAACTAAACCACTGTTCCCATTGATGGGAATAACTATATGCTACTTTGGTAAATGCCTTTCTACACTCCATAAGTAGAGTCTCCTGCGTCACTATTCGCCCACATCGGCTTTGTATCCACACAGGCGGCAAATGCCTGAAGCCGTAGGACTGTCAGAAGCCGCACAACTCGCCGTATCAAGTTATCGCTCGGCCTACTTACTCACTTACCCTGTTAGTAATACCCACGCGACACTGTGCCACTGCAGGCAACACCATCAGCCTTCTACCGATTAAAATGTCACCATGTTCCTCTAACTTACCTTTGGCCGGGGCGGGGGGTCGAACATCACCGGCCTAGCATTTTCCCAGTTATATTGGGGTCAGGTGCTAGCCTAATCGGCTGAGGCTGAATACCAGTGTTTAACATGGAGCGACTTATCTTGCCTCCACAACCCTGTAACTGGGCAACACGATACCACGAGATAAGACTGGTTGACAGATTTTCAACTTTTCAAGTACCCGTAACGACTGTCAAGGATCTACTAATGACAGCCAGACCAACGGTGATGCGTGCGCTTCGAGGCAAGGGAGTGTTACACCACCAACTTATATAGTCCCAGGTCCCCAACTTAGTCTGCTATTCCAGACTAAGTGTGGGGTCTTGGGAGTACATAATATACGACTTTGGGGGCGAAAGCTAGCAGTAGGTCATAAATATATAAAATAATTCCTCAAGATAACATGCAAAATATACTAGGAGTACACGAGACACGGAGAGTCACCCGACGCGCGCGGTCTACAATAGTAACGCGACACCTCTCACAAGGCCCGGCGCCCTGGTACGTGGTGGCATTGTCTAAGCATCAGTTGTTCATAGCTCTAAGTATTTTATGTGGACTGGGTTTTAATCCCTGCTAAAGTTTTGTGTAGTTTATCTAAGTGCCTATTAGTAATATCTTGCGGTTTACTCACATTAAGTGGTATCTTCGATTGCTGCTCCACTCCAATTGGTCATAGCGTAATGTTAAAGCCTATACCTTCTCCTTATTGAAAAAAAGATTCTATCAAATCAGACCACTAGTTCCTGATATTAGCGCTTCCAAACTAATAAACAAACGTATGACCTACAAAGCCACGATCTCCACCGTGTCGTGGTGATGACTTGTGTTGGTACACAAGTGCCTATCGTTGAAAATGTTTAATATAATACTTGATACGCTGTCCTGCCTATGTGACTAAGTAGAAGGCATATTATCTTCTAGTTATTGCCTAATTTCGGTTCGCGTTAATGTCCGTTATATTTCAAATGCAATCATGCTACGAAACACACGTGGCGCCATATATTATCATAAGAACGTTATTGTTGTTTTCCTCAGGAACAGTACTTGTTTCCTGTACACCTGACAACGTATATGCAAAATTTCAGGATGATCGGTTTAATGGTTTAGGCGTGAATAGCTAACAAACAAACAAACTTACTTTCGCATTTGTAATATTAGTTAGGATAATGTTTATCAGCTATTTCTGGCCTTTAAATTGCCCCGCTACTACATGGATATACTGATTTTGCTCTGCCTATCCCCTTTCAGAAAGACAGGCGTGATGGTATGTCCCATCGCCTATAGAATCGCTATTGGAAGCTATAAAGCAAAGCACAGCCGCGCCACAAGCACGCCCATAGTTATTTATGCTCACAATACCGCTACGCCGTAGCGCCGTAGCGCTCTGCTACGGCCGTGTCTACGCATCTGCTACGCCATCTACAAGGCATTGGCTTGCAATAATGATGATTTAGTTACAAATTGATAGGCTCTTGTGAATTTCTGTGGTCCTGGTAGTTTGTGGAGTAGGAATGTGCGTATGAAGGTGGTGTAAGCAGAAATAAACCTTAATGTCGTCAGAATTGGGTCCCATTTTTCATTAAAACATAATTAAATGGAGGGAAATTAACATTTTGTTTTCTCACTCCTCTGCTGGTTTTTTCTAAATTATTTTGTTGCGAAATTTAAGACAGTTACATCCTTTCTCCGGCAGCCACTGTTAAATCTGGCTGTCAAGAGTTGCAGTGGCTGAGGAGAACAGTGCGTCAGGCTATTTCTAATTGAAAAAAAAAGACAATTCGTTGTCTATATTCGCTTTAAATCAAGCGCTGCACAGGCTAGATATACCTCTGAATATTTATACCTAAAATAGGTATGCTTCTTGTTTTGACGAATTTACGTTACATAATATACTAGATATATACCCCTCGGTGTCACCTACGTTTAGTTACGTCCTTGGTTATTTATTGCTCTGCTCCTGTTGGTCATAGCGTGTTATTCATGTTTTTATACTATGTAGAAATGGGCAAGAAACTCAGTTAGAAAATAATTTCAATGACTAAGTAATAACGAATGTTTGCTATAGCACATTGCGGCGGGCGCGCTGTCTAACCAGATGCAGCATAATTAGTGGTTCCATTCATCTGAACGGCGGCTTGACGCACGTCCGCGACAACAGCAATATCATACGTCTGGTGTCGCGCGCACCCGAGCGTGACTGATGCCTGCAATATACCATATACGCTGAACATACATACATACATACATAAACTCACGCCTTTTTCCCATGGGGGTAGGCAGAAACCACAGAACGCCACCTGCTACGATCCTTACATACTTCTTTCGCCTCGACCACGTTCATACATCTGTTCATACAAGCACGCCGGTTACTACGTTGCCACACACAGACACGTCAAATTTATAACACCCCGTCGTTTTTTAAAAATAGTAGCTTTAAAAATAATCATAGACTTCCATGTTACATTTGTGATGTCAATTAGTGGTCGGTATGTTTTATACCAAGAGACACATCCGTATGACATGAAACTGTAATGAACAGAACACCTAATAAGCACGAAATCATAATTATTCAATTTAATACCTTATTCTTCACTCATTTAAGTCCTCTAATTGCAGAACATTAATTATGTACTCATATCCTGTAATTAAATTAAGTTACCATTCAATTATACACCTTACCCCTTTGACATAGAGTTATAAATCATTTAACATAGTCATGAGCTTATTATCAAATACTATGATTTTTGTATGATTTAATTTTATACCCTATCATGCAAGCAATACAGTAGCAAATTGTTTAACATTTATCTTGGAAGTTTCCAATACCAAACAGCTACTTTAAACCTTGCCACTAATAAAATAAGGTTGCAAATCATTTGATGTTAAGCACAGACAATTTAATATTCCGTGGTTTATTAAGATGGCAGTAATTTAGTTAAATTATAATATTAATACAGAGCCGTTTTGTGTTATGTCACCCGGCAGACTCGTAGGTTAGACAGTAAACGGCCATTTCTGAAGAAAAGGACCTCCCTATGACCGGTCAGGGGGGACATGGTCACGATTACCAGTCTTAGCTGACCTATGGATGATGACAGTATTTTTAATCTGAACTAATATTTTAATGGGAAATTCACTATATCTGTCTGTCTAAACCACTGGATCGATTTTGATGAAATTTGGTACGGGGTAAGTTTTAACCTCAAGAAAGGACATAGCCTACTTTTTATTCCGCGATATCATCTGCTCCCGCGATAACCGACGTTTACGCGGACCAAATCGCGGACTAAAGCTAGTGCCTTTATATGCCAAACAAGCCGACGTTAAGTGGTCACCGCTGCCTACAGGCCTTGCAAATGCGTTGCCATCCCGGAGACAAGCTGAAATGTGTCATGTGCCTGTAACTACACCGGCACCCATACCCCACACACCGGAACACAGCAACGCTGCTTTGCGGCAGAAATAGGTATGGTGGTAGTATGTTATTACAATAATCCCTCCGCCCCCCCTAACAATAATTCCAACCACATAACTCGTAGCTTTCAAAAGCAGATGAAAACTACAATTAATCTCAAGTTACGCAACCGGGAAGCGAACCCGTCACCCGCAGGGAGGCGTGACCGAGGGACATCAATAACGTGGTCACAGTACAGCCACTGGATCGGACAGGACTGTCCCGACGTTAGAGGGGTGAATGGACGTAGTGGTGTAGGTACCTACATGGGTAACTTAATGCATGATTTGTTCGCGGCTTTGTGTGTTATTTGAGATCTATCTGATTATTGGTAGACTAACAAGCTGGCAGCCTGCCTATCACAAGGTCAACAATTCTACTAGTTCAACACGTTCAAAATACTGTCGCAATCTCATCTCAGCGACAATCATTTATCACTCTGCCTATCAGACTTGCCATTTCACGTTCGTACAATGTGCACCTGTCATGTTACCTCTTCACCACCTTTGGTTGTCCGGTAGAGAGTGCCTGAGGCATTAAGTCCGCCTCTGCCCTTTTTTTGCATAAAGTTTAAATAAATAAATCAATCATCGTCAAATAATTAAGGCAAATTAGAGGCGTTTTTGATCGTTCCTATAATTCAGTAGAATTACCCCCAGATAGTGAGAATCTTGGTAGTCACTACCGCATATAGAAATCTTACACATCTACCAGAGACATTGCAGGCGTGTTGCCGTCCCAGAGATATAGCTGAAATACCAGTGTAATTACACCGGCACCCATTTAAAACTCGCGCACTCAGCTCCGCAGCTCGCAGCTCGCCGGCGGAGCTCGTCCACTACGAGATATACTTACTAAATATTGTGAAACAACACGTTTTTACTAACGCCAAGGTAAAGGGTACCTCGTCATCTCCATGGCAACAGTTTCGTTGTTTCGATATTTAGGACACGCCAGTCTGTATTGATTTCCCCCGAGCTTGGCGGACGCGATTATTTTCAACTTATTATTACCTGAGCTAAGGCGACTTGTAAATACATGAACTTATTTCTGTCTAACGTCGGCATAATAGCCGCCACGAGTCGTGAGCACAGACGTCAAGTTCATTTCTGCGCACCATGCAGGCTGCCGTGTCACGGTATGTATAATGTATGTATGAATAATCAGCGCCAACTGAGCAGCAATATTATTCATTACTAGCTTCTGCCCGCGACATTACATTTTCCCGGGACAAAGAGCATCCTATGTGTTATTCCACACTACAATCTATCTCAGTGCCAAATTTAATTCAGACCCGTTCAGCCGTTTAAGCGTGAAAGAGGCACAAACTTTCGCATTTATAATATTAGTAGGATCAGTAGGGCCAGGCATGAATACAAATAAGAGCTACCATCCACACCATCACGCCTGTATTCCCCGAAGGGTTAGGCAGAGGTGTAACAATGTACACCCACAGTTCGCCGGTATGTTTAGATCCCATGTAATAGGGAGCGAGCCTATTGCCATTAACCGGGCACAAATCCAAAGTCCGAGCTACTACTGAGAATTTCATAGAAAAACCCAATAACACTTTTTGCTCGACCTGGGAATCGAACCCAAGACCTCTAGCGTAGCAGTCGCGCTTAGGACCACTAGGCTACCGAGGCAGTAACTAATCACTAATTGTTACTAATTGACTTATCTTTTATGTATATCTGTGGACAGCGTTGTGGGTTACAGTGTTGTTACATTTTTAGCACACTTGTCGACGCAATGTGTTCTGAAATAAATGACTCAAGTTAGTTGTAAGCTCTTACGATGTAACTATTTGCTGTTCCTCTCAATGAAAATACAATAAAACAAAATTTACCTACACAATGGTCGCCGAGATGAGATTGTGACGAGATTTCAAACGTATTTAATTATAAGAATTGACCTTCAATTCTCGGAGTCAGTTGAACAATAAAAGCATTTATTTTAAAATGTATTTACTTTCGTTACCTCGCCAGTTATTACGTTTATTGGTGTCGTATCGGTTCGTATCTGCGTGTAACGGTATTGTAACGGCACGCGGTATGGTACCATGGTTGTGGGCGAGACTGTTACTGCGTATTGGTGGGCGTTACCACGGGTGGAAGTGGTAAATTATTTATTTGATGGAGTCTTAAGTCAGAGATCTGTATAGCAAGCCCACTGCCTCGTTGGTGTTGAGTTCGCAAGCACGAGTGCTGTGTGCGTGGGGTCCTAGATTCAATCCACAGGTCAATGTTATTTAGATTTTTCCTCTGGGAAATTCTCAGTAGCAAGCTGTATTTTGTATATCTGCCCAAGTAAAGGAATGGAAATTATGAACGAGGACTCTCCCTTACAATCGTATAGTCGTATCTTTCCCGCTTTTTTCTAACCACCACACCCTTTAAAAAAACACAAAAACAGAACCTCTTCAAGTCCCTGCAGTATGCTAATATAAGATAAAAACTCGCTAAGACGGCGCTAATCGCTCGGCAATGCTAAATTAATGACAGCGCCATCTGTTGTCGAGAAGGTGGGAACTAAGTTGAAAATTAAACTCCTTGTTTACTTTTTTGTTTGACTTTATCTGTGCGGAGAATTCTCGTTATTAAATGGGTAAAATTTGTTGATTCTCCAAACCTATACTTCTTTAAATTGAAAGGGAATTATATTGGTATACAGGCAACTTGAAATAAGATATGTACTTTTCAACAATGTTCTTAGTCATTAAAGTTGCTAACTAGTTATCACTCTTATCTGTAAGTAAATAGCTCGCAAATTACAACACACTTTGAATTGCTGCTGCCCTGGATAACATAAACAAGAAGCCCTCATTCCCACGATTACTTGCCCATAAAATACCCGTTTCTTTATACATGTTATTTGGGAACAAATCCCGCTTTATGTTGATAGAACCTCAGTCCTATGCGCTCCTGGTACCGGAGTAGCTTACAGACTTTATGTTATCCCTTAAGCGGATGGGAGAGGGGGATGGCGGGTGACTGTGTCAGGTGTGGATGAGATGTGGTGTTGATTCTTGTTATTTTATTGGTAGAAAAATGGTGGAAAAAAGGGCCCTCGCTTTTCAATATCCGTAGCGTATATTTTTCGTTTTTCGAGACCTCTTCTCAACCAGAGAAGGCAACCGCATTGACAACCATTCTAGCTAGATAATAATCTATGCTTCGCTAAACAGTGTGCAAACGATACGATTAACGACTGCACAGTCGCGCACGGTCGCACATAATGAGATAGTCGCGATTTATGCACTCGCCCTTATCTGTGTACTGAGAAGGTGCGGTCACAGTGACAGCGGTTAGCGGTGAGCGGGATAATTACATTATTGACATAATCATTAGCGTTTATTGCAGCTTCAAAACAGCTATAGTTATATACATATGTTTGTGTTGATCACCAAAAATAACTGGCTGATATTTTACCGAGGCATGCGATAGCAATGAGCCAATTATGGTCATTTTGTCTACTTCTATATTTATTGTGGGAGCCATTTTAAAATATATCTGAAACAAGGAGTTTTTAACGCGAAAATGCTCTTAAATTAAATCGTGTTTCTATGTGCGATGTAGACAAAACTTATCCAGACCCATCGTGACCTACCTAACCTTTTCTCAACTACATATGTTTTTTTTTTTTGGTGGGTGGGAAATCATCAAATAACTTCTCCCGCCCTGGGCGGGGCGGGAGAGAGTGTCAGACTTTTACTGACTAAAACCCACCCATGTTCCTTCTTGTGCCCTTTGCGTTCCGGGGGCGCGGTATCTCTTGCGAACAACCCGCAGCCCCGGCAGGCATCGGCCTTCAGTGGCCCCTTCCTTTTGCTGACGTCTCTTTGAGGCGCGCGTGGAACACGAACGCGCCGTCGTCGACACGGCCTGAACTACATATGTTATGGTCGGCTTCCAATTTAACTGAATACCAGTACTTTCCATAAGGCGACTGCGTAATAACCCCATACAAGTTTTAATTTGTTCCGTGCCATAATCGAGCCCGCGGCCCACAGCGCAGAAGCCAATCGACGCTGCGCCAAAAGCGGCGTCGCATTAAAGAATCAGTTTCATTTTCATCGCTAGGCATAGCCTGTTACCGCTCCGTCCCCCGTGGGACCGCGGCCTTATCGTCCGTTACATTTAGTATTAATCCGAGCACAGAACCTCATCTCATATTTATTGAGTAGCTTCAGCTGAGGAATTGTATCCAGTGTAGCTCTGTGAGGTTATTTTTGAAGCACACGGTCTGAATGTAGATAAATTTGTGGAAAATTTTACAGAGATTGTTCATTGCAGTTAGGCAAAATTATTATTGGATTTTTCTATTAAGAATTTCTCTAGGATCCATTAGAAAGGAAGTTCAATAGGGGTTCAATTCATGGAACTTGGGAAATTGTGGGCATAATGCCAGGTTAGCGGAATTTGTTCGAGGGAGTCACCGCGGCCCTGAAACGCTAAGGGCATAAGGAGGACCACGGATGGGTTTGAATCAGTAAGAGTCTGACACTCTCTTCTTTCAAATATAAGAAACAATGGCCAAGTCAAAGTCAAATTGTTTATTTCAAGAGGCATTTTGAACGACATTACAAGAACAACAATTGAATCTAGGTGCTCCATCCAAAAGGTAGTTTCGTATGGAGAAGAATGGGCAAGACTCTCCGTGCTTACTGTTTTAAAATAAAACCATATTACAATATTTTTTATTCAGGATCACACTTGAATAGCGTGTACCTTGCATGAAACCTACTACATTATAATATGAACAATGGCTTTTGAATCCCCTTCAAAATGATTGTGAATGAGTTACGCTGTTGCAGTACTAGTTCTCGAGGTTAAACGCGCACTAACGAACAGACAATTGCGTTTAATAATAAAACGTTTCTGAATGTAACCTCCCGAATGACGAATCTGTATTTAATCCCCATTTAAAGTTAGTAACAGTTAAGTCGATAGGGCGGAGACGTCGCGGCGTGGCGTGCCGCTCGCTGTAATCTATACCATCACGCTACCTCTGAGGCTGGGGTGGGCTGCGGACAAGGCTACGATGCTCACGAATGATAAGTTGATTGTGTGGTGCATTGCAGTATTATTGGATGTTTAAATGTAAGAATTTGCATAACAATGAAACCTTGAAATATACTTTGGCTGACTGGTAGAACATGCCTTTATTTTTTTTTTATTTTTTTGTGGGTGGGAAATCATAAACAACTTCTCCCGCCCTGGGCGGGGCGGGAGGGAGTGTCAGACTTTTACTGACTAAACCCACCCATGTTACTTCTTGTGCCCTTTGCGTTCCGGGGGCGCGGTATCTCTTGCGAACAACCCGCAGCCCCGGCAGGCATCGGCCCTCAGTGGCCCCTTCCTTTTGCTGACATCTCTTTGAGGCGCGCGTGGAACACGAACGCGCCGTCGACACGGCTGGTAGAACATGCCTACGACAAGGCTGGTAGAACATGCCTACGACACGGCTGGTAGAACATGCCTACGACACGGCTGGTAGAACATGCCTACGACACTAAGTCCGCCTTTGTACTTTTTATTGCATATAGTTTAAATACACGAATATTAAAGTTTGGTCTGAGAAAAAGTCACGAACAATTTGATGCGGGTGCTATATTGCAAGGCTTCATGTCATTTTTAACCGACGAAGAAATAGGACGAAGTTCTGGAATGTTGTTATATAAATTGATATTCATTAGTGTAGTGACAGCCCAGTGGCTCTAGCGACCGCCTCTCAAGCACGCGGTTGTGTATTCGTAAACGGGCAGGGGTTGTTATAGTTGTATGTAGTATATAGCGGCTTTTTTTTTTTTTTTTTTTGGTGGGTGGGAAATCATCAAATAACTTCTCCCGCCCTGGGCGGGGCGGGAGGGAGTGTCAGACTTTTACTGACTAAAACCCACCCATGTTCCTTCTTGTGCCCTTTGCGTTCCGGGGGCGCGGTATCTCTTGCGAACAACCCGCAGCCCCGGCAGGCATCGGCCCTCAGTGGCCCCTTCCTTTTGCTGACATCTCTTTGAGGCGCGCGTGGAACACGAACGCGCCGTCGACACGGCCTGTCGTTATGCAACGTAAGGACGGTGAGCTACCCATTGCTCACCGTCCACAGGCCAGTATCTACGGTGGCCGGGAGTCGTCTCGCGGCTCCCGACGTCCGGAGCGTCTACCGCGGCGGCTGGGACGGGAGAACCGCTGTCTCAACCGTCCCGCCGCCTCCTTCTCAAGCATTACTGCCTCGCAGAAGGAGGCGACTGCATCCCATTCCCTCTCGCTCCGGACCATGGCTTGCACCAGGGCCGGACGCGAGAGTTCGCCGCCGCCGATGGCCTCCACGAGGACTCGGCGATGCTCCGCCCAAGCGGGGCATACCGCCACGGTATGCTCCACCGTGTCCTCGGGGCGATCCACACAATGGTGACACCCGGACGTTTCCTCCCGCCCGATGAGGTGCAGGAACCTCCCGAAACACCCGTGTCCGGTGAGGACCTGCGTCAGGCGGTAGGTGAGGGCGCCGTGGCGCCTCTCCAGCCACTCCTCAAAGAGGGGACTTACCGCCTCTATTAAGGCGTGCCCAAGTATATAGCGGCTATAGTAGGAAATAACACTGTAAAAATTTCAAATTACCCTATAATACGGTTCAAAAGATACAGCCCTATGTCTGACGGGCGAAATAACAGCGGAGCCTTCGTAATAGGGTACCGAAGTCCTTACCTATTGATCTATTACCACCTACTAATTAACTGGCTCTTAAATCCTACGACTGTCGCTCCAAGTTATCATCATCCTTTTGCCCTTATCCCGTGTTACTTGATGTCGGCGCAACACGTTTTCTTCTTCCATGTCGTCCTGTCAACCGCCATGCTATCACTGACTGCCTTCTCTGTCATGTCATTCTGCACACATCCATCTATTCATAACTCTTTTGGTCACATGCATTTCATTTCCCCTCTTCACAATAGCTATGAGGCAAATAAAATATTGATATTCCAAATACACATTTCGTCTAAAAGCATACTGCTTTAAGCTTTATCAGAAAATACAAATAGCAAACCGATCATAATTTATATTTCGATTCTATTTCCCACAAAGCGGATGCTGATAGATAAACTAGTGATATCAGTGTGTGCACAGTTATCGAGGCATCCGGAGTGGCATCGCATTGATCTCTGCCTGAACGCGGTGCAATCATTGCGGTTATCACAATGCAATGCTAAAAGCCGATGCTATTCCTTTTAATTGGTAAGTTGTAACGGGAGCTAGACTTTAGTGTAGAATAGATAAGTTTCGGTTATCGCGGGCAGAGACGAATTTTCGCAATAAAAAGTAGCCAATGTCCATGGTTGGGGCTTTAACTCAGTCCGTCACAAATTTCATAAAAAACAATCTGTAATTATATTATAACAAGCTACAACCCGCGGCTTCACTTGTATTCAAACTGTACAGTAATACAGTGACTCACAGTAAATGGACGTTGACGTCCCTATACGAAAATAATATGTATATTCATCCCCTGAACCAAAGCGGCCACCCCAATTACTAGGAGCGCATAAATACGAACAAGTTTCTGCGAGTCAACTGTAAGGAGACGCGGCAGAAGGGTCAATACTTTTTTATTTAAGATTGAAATTGGAATGTGACGGAGATTAAAGAAGATTAAAGGAGGAAAGAAGGATTAGAAGATTCTTAGACCTCCATTATTATTATAACTAGCCGGTAGTGCCCCACTGCTAACAAAAGCACTCCCTTCATTCCTCACATCAGTCGCGATCTTGCGCTGCGTATTGCCAATTTTCAAGGAAGTCGACCAATTCGTCCCGCCTTCTCTTTTGTGGTCTGCGAAAAACAATTAAAAAGAAAACAGTACAAAATTCATAAAATAAACTGAACAAACCCGAACAAGCCAAAGATGTTATTTTTCTCTGTAGCTATACCTACGTATGACAGCGTTACACTCTTCTATATTTCGTCATCTTTAACTGGCTGGTTTTGTGTATGACTTTCCAAATGCACAGAACGCTGACTACACTTCTTTATTCACAATTTGAAAAACGCGGCGCCTTTCAGCCTGTAACACGCGCTGCGCTTCCAACACGTTTTTTTTTTTTGTTCAGGATAGGAAGACATGATGTCAGACTTTTACTGACTAAAACCCAGCCATGCCCCTTCTTGTGCCCTTTGCGTTCCGGGGGCACGGTATCACCTACGAACAACCCGCAGCTCCGGCAGGCATCGGAGCTGAGTGGCCCCTACTCTTGCTGACATCTCTTTGAGACGCGCGTGGAACGCGAACGCGCCGTCGACACGGCCTGTCGTTATGCAACGTACGGACAGTGAGCTACCCACTGCTCACCGTCCACAGGCCCGCGTCTACGGTGGCCGGGAATCATCTCGCCGCGGCGACTAGGACGGTAGACCCTCTGCCTCAACTTGACTTGCACCAGGACCGAATGCGAGGACCCGACGATGCTCTGCCCAAGCGGGGCACACCGTCACGGTGTGCTCCACCGTGTCCTCAGGGCTTTTAACTCGACAACTACATAATCGGTTACGTGGTTACAGCTCGCTCTCTTAGGGCTGGGTGTTCAATACTGAGCCAGTACCAATGTGACTTTTCAATACATATTTCTAAGTTTATCTTGGACATCACGAATCACAATCGGTAAAGTAAAATATCGTGAGGCAACCTGGACTTATAATTAACCAATCAGCCTTGAGCACGCATTGTGATCAATGCTTCTGCCTTCTTTGTAGAGGAAGAGGCTGTTACATTGCATGTGGCGCAACAAATTTAAAATTCAGAGGTTTTTCAATTACTATTTTCGCGGATGACCAAACGGTTTTGACTTTCTGTATTTCTCCTCGTAGTAGCCGGGCTTCTCCGGTAGGTAAACATCCCGGGCGTCAGTCTGTCTGGCGATATTGATTGCGTAGATACGCCGCGTACGAACACGACGGTACGACGCGAGTACGCACCGCCGCTGCCGCGTACTCGCCATACTTGTATGGCTTCTCTTGTGTAGGATGGTATTAGTTACAAGGTTGATATTTGTATACTTTTGGTGGTTTTAATTTGGTGAGTATTGATTTGAGGAAAACCTCGATGCTACCAATTTACTACGCTGACTTCCTACGGAGAAGTGTGCGTAGAACATGACGTACTTCATAATAATAGAGCATGCTGACATTGAACGTTTATTTCTAAACCTTTCCTTCAGTAAGTGTTCAACACATACGACTTGTGACGTGTGCCGTCACTAGCTTTCTTGATACATTTTCTTCTTTAATTTGTCAGTTATACTTTAGTTTTCCTATTCAGTATCATATTTAATGTCCCGGCTGTCATTCACAGATCTTTGACAGTCGTTACCGATAGTCAGAAGCCGGCAAGTCTGACAAGCAGTCTTACCAAGAGGTATCGTGTTCCCCAGTAACTGGGCTGTGGAGGTCAGATAGGCAGTCGCTCCATGTAAAACACTGGTATTCAGCTGCATCCGGTTTGACTGGAAGCCGACCCCAACATAGTTAGGAAAAGGCTAGGCAGATGATGATGAATCGCTGACCCGATATACATTGTTCTGTCCAAATTTTCGAGTTTATACAAAAATCGTATTTAAAAAAAGGATGTTCAGTTATTTCCAAATTCCATTTTAGTTTATACAAAGTATAAGAAGACGTATTACATAGTTGTTAACAACGCATACCGGACAATAACTTTGATAAAAAACATTGCTGGGAAACGACTTTCATTTTTGGTGTGATATAACACTGCAGACTGTGGCGCACGCCTAACTTTGTGCTTACTGTACATGCAACAGTACCGGGAGTGCGGACGTATATAAAGTTAGGTCTAACATTAAGATTTGGCCGGGGCTGCGGGTTGTTCGCAAGAGATACCGCGCCCCCGGAACGCAAAGGGCACAAGAAGGAACATGGGTGGGTTTTAGTCAGTAAAAGTCTGACACTCCCTCCCGCCCCGCCCAGGGCGGGAGAAGTTATTTGATGATTTCCCACCCACCAAAAAAAAAAAAAAAAAAAAAAACATTAAGATTTAAACAATCTTGATTTCTTAAAAAACGTACAAAACATTTCGACTGCTACGCTAGAATCCATCTCAGCCTTTCACCCAGATCCGTACAGCCGTATAAAGCCGAAAGAGTAACTTACATCCATCCATCCACACAAACCTTCACATAAATAATATTAGTAAAATAGAATAGGATGGAGAACTGCCCCGTTAGCCTAGTGGTCCTAAGCGCGACTGCTACGCTAGAGGTCTTGGGTTCGATTCCCAGGTCGAGCAAAAAGTGTTATTGGGTTTTTCTATGAAATTCTCAGCAGCAGCTCGAAGTTAGGATTTGTGCCCGGTTAATGGCAGTAAGCTCGCCCCTTATTACATGGGACCTAAACATACCGGCAAACTGTGGGTATACATTGGTACAACTCTACCTATCCCTTCGGGGAATACAGGCGTGATGGTATATTCTGATGGTAATAGGTTAGATCAGCCCTATACTTAGTTGTTTCGATCTGTGAGTTTTAGCTAATGAACAAGGCAGTTTGTTCAGCACTTTGTTTTCGTAGTAAACGTTGTGTTACCACCAAATGAAACGTTTTACTGCCGCTACCGATGTAGCACCTACTACGCGTGATTACCACTGATATACCGACGTTAAAAAAACAAAGATAAAAGCCTCATATACTGGCTGAGTTTAATTCACTACGCATCTTTTAAGGTTCATATTAGGTTAAAAGTGGGATAGATGCCACACTTTTTGAAATCATTTTATATCTGCCAGAACACAAATCTAAACATTTTATGAAAAGTAAAAAACATTATCTTCGATATTTCCAGCATATTCACGATTTTTCCGGACCTCTACTTTTTGGGACAAATATCCCATACATGGGATAGTTGCCTAGTCCATATAAATTACGTTTAGGATAGTCGCCGCGCTGAGAAACAAGGCATCTATTCCGAAAAAACTTTGATAGCACCTTGCTTCCCCATGCGATCGTACAGAGACATGAGACACGGTCCACTCAGTAGCAGCTGAAAAGTCTTTCGATAGATAAATGAAAAAGCACGCGCTTCTTCCGATCTATACTCCTGAGACGTCTATCCCACTTTTACCCTATATGAACAACTTTTACTATGGGATCAAGTCTGAAATATGAAAAACGGAATCAGCTGCTGCACAAAACGCACTACGACACCGTCAAAATGTATGCTACAGTTGTTTTTTTTTTCATATTTCAGAGCTTACTAATGAATGAGTACATTCACCTCCCAAAAGATGCGTAGTACAGTGACACCCAGCCTGTATTCCTTTAACACCTGTCAGGGTTGCGGAATTTATTCGAAATACTCACCGCGGCCCTAGAACGCGAAGGGCATTAGGAGGAACACAAATAGATTTTAGCCAATAAGAGTGTGACACTCCCTTCCGCTCCACCCAGAGCGGAAGGAGCCATTTCATGATTTCACATCCTAAAAAATACCGGCGAACTGTAGGTGTACATAGATACACCTCTGCCTAACCCTTCGGGGAATACGGGCGTGATGGTATGTTATGTTACATCCTTAAAAAAAAAGTGTCCAACATTGATGGAAATGTTACTGTAAAATCCTTACCCCTCTCCAAACGGGAACACCAATGCTTCTCGGCATTGTTTACTCACGGATCCCAAATGGCCGCGCTTCTATCTAAAGCCTATATCGTCTGTAACTCCACAGATAACGCTCCCGAGAGATGTACCACCTTCCCGCGGTGTGTTTACGAGCGCGCGTGTCCAACACACGATATTGCATATTGCTTGTCGAATTATTATACCAATAGTCGTACAGCCGTGATGGTGTAGCTAAGCTCATAACATGTTGTAAGTAAACCGATAGTGTTATCGCACAGCCATCCGCTTCCGTAAAAGAGTAAGTAATTTAACCAGTGTTGAGGTGAGAGGTTACTATTTAAACTAGCTTCTGCCCGCGTCTTCGTTCGCGTAAATGGCGTTTGTATTAAAAATGTAATCATGATTCCAAAGACACATGGCGCCATCTATTATCAGAAGAATGTTACTGTTGTTTTCCTCGGGAACAGTACTTTTTTTCGGGATGAAACCGTATGTCCGCTTCTGTACACCTGACAACGTATACGCAAAGTTTCAGTGGTTTAGGCATCAAAAGGTAACAAACAAACCAATAAACTTACTTTCGCTTTTATAATATATTATTTCTGTTGTACGTATTTTTCTGGTCGTTTTTTCTTGTTATCGTGTTTATGGCAGTCTATACTGAGTTGGCTCAGAACTAAGGCACGAGTTTGGCGCCATCAATAGCGTCGATCAGTTTCCGAAGCGTGCTATTGTTTGAGGGACAGTTCCCAAACGAGACCGGTCGCATTACTAGGCCTATATATATGTAGAAGAATAAACAAAATAAATATGAGATTTTGAACATTGACAGACTATACATTCTGTAAAACATTACTTTATTGTGTGTGCCTTCACAAACATAAACTCGCAAACACGAGCAAGCAGACCTGTAACAACATTCTGTAAGCCATAAAACATTTGTTCTCGAACCCGCGACACGCATCGCAGCAGCCACTCACTCAGCTACTGCGCCAACCATTGCTTACAACCTTGCCGACTGGCTTATCTTAAGCCATCAGCTATTTGCGGATTATGTAAGTAGCACGAAAGTCTATTTAGGTTTAATTCTGCAAAAAATGCCTCAAACCTGCTATCGTGTTCAAAAGTAACGATTTTGGATAGTTAACGCAAAATTTCTTGGATGTAAATTGAAGGGTACGTAAGGGTTGGATAGTAAACACATTTAAATATAATAACTTTCTTGGGAACTATATGTTTGAGCCGTTCGGTGTTGTAACACTAAGGCGATGGCGTCCGAGCGCTCATCTAGGTTTTCGGGACATCGCCTAGCAACTGGTCGACTCTTCACGACGATGAGTTTCTTGATGCCCCTTAAACTTCATTTTTCTTAAGAACTGTACAAAGTTTGTAATGTAATTATTATTTAGGTAAGTTTTATGTTTGAAAATAAACACACATTTGTCATTTTTAATAAGTTTATGAAATTATTTTAAATCACTGACAGATTATGGCTCGGCTTGTTTTGGCAGTACTAATTGTCAGGTGACGAACAGGCACTCTTATATAAAATACAAAATTCATGCAACATGTCGGAAGGGCCCCACGTCATATAGGTAAGCATGGTCCCGCAAAGAGGCCACATATCGCAAACCCATTCTCGGCAGCTGTCAACAAAAATTAGCAGACGCCACAGAAAGGTTCGGCCAGTGATTGAGCGATGGCCAACGATTGGATTAGAATATTCGGGCCGTTACGAGCACGTGCCTGTAATGGCGCGAGCTCGGCCGCTCGTAATGGCCGAGAATTTTACGGTAAATTACACCCCGAGGTAGGATGTGTACAATGTACACTTGGAACATACTAATGTGTGGATAATCGATAGCCCTTGCTTTAGGTAAAGGGCATACACGAAAACGTATTAGTATGTACTTGCTACTCTGCCCGCTACGGTAAATATGTTATTACATAGCCTGTGACACTCGGTAATGTAGCTGTCTACCAGTGAAAGGATTTTTGTACTTCCTACAACATTCATACATAAATTCACGCCTTTTTTCCATGCGGGTAGGCAGAAACCACAGAACGCCACCTGCTACGCTCCTTACATACTCCTTTCGCCTCGTCAACGTTCATACAATCACGCCGTGTTACGAGTACTGCGCACCCGACCTTTCTGAAGAACCTCACCAATAAGGTCAGGGTAGGTCTTTCTAGGGCGTCTCCTCCTCGCGTTGCCACTCACATCTGCTTTCTTACAAGGGAACAGATAGTTAATTTGACTTCTCTTAGTATAGATAGGAACTTAACTGCCTTTTATGTCAGCTCGCGTGTTTGGACCGAAGACCCAGAGTGGCCAGACATACATTATTTTAGACGCCAGTTATTGTTGGGGTGGTTTATTGTTGAGTTTGTGTGCCAACTATCGGTTCTTCGAATAAAAATCAACACAAAATTAATGTGAAATATTGTCAAGCATGCGTAAGCTGCTGCGATTGACCAAGTTACAATGACGTAGCTCCGGCGACTCCGTGAACTTCCACTCCACCGCACGATGACCGCCGCCTCATGCCTTCACAACAACATGTAAAGTACATAAGCGTTACAAAACAAAGCGCTCCGGCACACGACGCACTCCGCCGACACATTACCAACTTATCTAAACACCCACTGTAACAGCCGTCGGTCAGGCCCGGCGCCGGAAGGGACCGGAAGGCGGCGGACGCCGTCGGACGGGCTCGACGGATGCCGGGAAAATAGGTCAGGGAGGCAGGGATAGGCAGGTGCGAGGCGTTTATTTAATCAGGTTATATTCATGACACTAGGCTATTATTGTCCCACTGCAGGGCAAAGGCCCATTCGGAGAAGACACAAGGATCGCTCGCCACACTTGCTCAAGGCGGATTGGCGTTTTAAACTTGTATTTACTCGCTTTTGCCAAATTTTCTAATGGATCCCTCATATTAAAATAAATAGCCTTTGCTACTCACTAATATTGTACGTTTCCATAGGTGAAAGAATATAATAAATCGGTTAGGTGGTTTTTGAGTTTATCCATCATAAACAAAAATACAAATGTTTTCTCCTTATAATTTTAGTTTAGATAAATCCAGGTTTCCTCGCGATGTTTTCCTTCACCGATGTCGATTTGAAAAGTCACATTGGTACTTGACGGTGCCTGGCTGCGAACCCACAGCCTCGTGCGCGAGAGGCCATCACGACAATTAGGTTTTATGACATTAAAAATGTCACGCCAGGTTCGGAACATCAAACTTGCAGCTTATAATCTCAATTTTTTAAATATCATTGGATGCCAAACAAGCCGACGGCCCACCTGATGTTAAGTGCTCACCCCTGCCTATACACATGTGCAATACCAAAGACCTTGCAAATGCGTTGCCATCCCAGAGACAAAGTTGAAATGTGTCATGTGGCTGTAACTACATCGGCACCCATACCCTTCACACCGGAACACAGCAACGCTGCTTTGCGGCAGAAATAGGTATGGTGGTAGTACTTCCCCGGACGAGCTGCTTCACGAAGAGCTGTACTACTACTCTGTTATAGCAATTAGTGTTGGAATACCTAACAAGTGCACAAATACAAGAGTCCATTAATTAAAACTTTAAAACGAATCGCGGCTACAATTCATTTTCGCTATTTTATTTAACTTATTAATGAGATCTTCTATTTTCTAGTTACTAGATCGTTAGTAAAACCTAACTGAGCTTAGTTCTGTCAAAAGGAGCCAACCTCACTATCTCTCAATAATGAAATTAATTACGTCAAAGTGCCAGAATATGCTACATGTATGACAATACTGGCAAGCTTTAACAGTTCAATGTACATTCAAAAATGAGTGCTTAGAATAGATTAAAAAATTCGTGCGTATTGTAACTCAGCATAAGTGGCGATATAATACTGCCTCGCCCCGGACAGTAGGCACCGGGGCGCTGAGTCTCACCAACACTCCGCGGGTCGCTTTACACATAAGCGTTTCGGCAGTTTCAATACGTTGTTTTGGAAATGCCGAACCGAATAAGCTGGACCGTTTACGCGTATTGCGATCCACAACCTAATATTTATAGCACGCTATAAGCTATCCTCATACAGTTCACGCCACTCGAGATAACATAAAGCATATAATATAAGCCCAGCACGAACATAAAGGTATTCAATTAGATTCAATTTTCGAATTGGAAATACAATTATCGAATTGCGTTTTGATTATATTGTATACGAGGAGAGCACTCTGCAATAAAACCCTCAAACTAAGCAAATATTGTGCGAATCGTGTGTGAATTTTCAATTTATTTATTGATCAAATATGTGGTTTACGGTCTGCGCTCCCGTGATATAAAATTGCTTGCTTGCTTGTTGCTTGTGTGCTTTTTTTTAAATTCCGTTGGATGGCCAGCATGCTGACAGTCCACCTAATGTTAAGTGGTCACCGCTGCCTATACACATCTGCAATACCAGAGGCCTTGCAAATACGTTGCCATGCCAGAGATAAAGTTGAAATGTGTCATGTGCCTGTAATTACACCGGCACCCATACCCTTCAAATCGGAACACAGCAACGCTGCTTTGCGGCAGAAATAGGTATGGTACTTCACAAAGAGCTCTACTACTACTAAAAATGCTGTGAATAAAACAAATATTATGTGCGAAACGTATTTCCAATTTATTAATTAATCAAATAGTTTACGGTCCGCGCTATCGTGCAATCTAGCTGTGAATTGTGTTTGTATTGTCCTCCTGAACACGCGTGGGTAGCGAATGTTAGACATTGACATTCAAAGTCAAATCATTCATTTTATTTAGACCATTATAAAGCACTTTTGAACGTCATTTACGAAAGAAAAATATAGGGAATTTAGTTGATTCCAAAACGTAGTTTCGTATGGACAAGAATGGGCAAGAACCTCCATACTTACCTTAGTATTACAATAGTTTGTACAGCTACATTAATACATCAATTATATGGATGAGAAGAGGATGTATCTAAAAATTTTAAGTAACCCCCGACAGAAGAATAAGTATCTCTACCGCAGATAACAAAAGAGCTGATAACTTTAAAACCGCTGAACCGATTTCCATCAAACATAGCTAAGAACAATCCCGACTAATTCACCTTTAAACAAAAAAACTAAACCAAAATCGGTTCATGCGTTTGGGAGCAACGATGCCACAGACAGACAGACACACACACAGACACGTCAAATTTATAACACCCCGTCGTTTTTGCGTCGGGGGTTAAAAACAAAATACTCCACTAAGTACCGAGCGCTGCCAGTTAAGAAAGGACAACTAAAAGTAGTTCTGTTCATAGGTGCGTGGTGCTCACATGTTCACCATATTGTGTTCCTTGACGACCACTCGTAATAGTTCAAAATCAGTGCGTGAACTGTAAAAATCACCAAAATACACCAAAAACAAATTGAATCTGCAACCAGTTGATTTTCCCAAGCAGACACGAGCCCGCTACTGCCTATACACATGAAGGCACCCCTCAACCGCCTCGAGACCCACAAAAAGTAATCGCCTGCCCTACCTTTACCAAAAGAATTCATATTTATTTTATAATACGATCACCAACCCGCCAACAAACCGAATGACTACGAGACTCTACGGCGTAGGCCGTAGACCTACGATTACTCGTAGCAGCCTACGCCGCTACGAACGAACACAAAAATAAAAATGTAAAGAACTTTTTAATAGAAAAGCTCATTTGATATTCCGTAATACGATATTTTAAGAGCAACGTTAAAACAAAATGTAACCCAAATAAAGTAACTTGTTTGATCAATATCATTCGGGCACGAGAGGCGGTGCGCGCAAAATTGAATATTACATTCAAATATTTCAATGAAAGAACGTCCAATCAATAAAGTATCATACCAAATGAGGGAATCCGTACTGTACATAATTTGATTCATGTCAACAGTAAATTTTGCACAGACACACACACAAATAGTCTGCAAAACGAACGACCCTCACCCCCCCTTCCCCCACACAGCCGCCCGGCTGGCGTAAATCAATAAATTCCATTGTTGAAACGGAGTTGTCTTTTGCGCCATCTAGTGGCAAGTAGGTATACTATTGTGAAGTTCTGTGTTTGGTAGACCGGAAGTTTTTGTTTGAAAGTCGCAACCAACAGATGGCGTTGTACTCAATTATTTCTTTGTTTGTTTCAGGTACTTTAAAATTCCGATTGTAGGAGAATAGTTGGAGCCTGCAGTTCAGACTACGTAATGTACAACAACTTTGTCTGACAGTGATACAGGCGACCTACTACAATTTCTTACTCACGTATTATTTTAACATTACTTTGCCTTGCGCACTGTTGGATTATCAACGCTTGGCTAAGCCCCGAGAGTTGAAATTCCAACAACTGAAATTACAAAGTAATATTAAAACGATACTGTTTATGGAGCCCCTGTTAAATTCCCCAAACATCGTTCTCAAATGATGTAGGAATTTAGAAGCCCAAGGTAAATTATCGCTATTCTTACAAGAGCAAGTAAACACGGCCCCCGACAGCACTATTTTATTGACAAAACAATAAACTGAAGTTCGATTTCGCATTAAACGTGTCGTAAATAATGCGGAAACGTTTTACGACCTCCTCGAATTAGTTCCTTTTGAAGGAAGCACGACTCCCGAGTCTTATGAGTTTTGAAGGTACGTCACAGCGGTGCCCCCCACCTGGTCGATAATATAATTTATTATTTTGCTAGAGCTTCAGTAAGTTTTGTGATCATTTTGACACGAAAATTTCTACCTCTATCATTAAAAGTCGCTCCATGTAAGACACTGGTATTCAGCTGAATCCTGTTAGACAGGAGGCCGACCCCAACATAGTTGGGGAAAGGCTAGACAGATATATAATTATATCATTGACAAATCGGGCTATTACTAAACTAGATTGAGCACTTGTTAGGATTAGTTTTGTGCTACAAAATAATTTAGTTTTAACTAATTTAGTGTAATTAGTCACAGCCAGTGTCAGAAACGGTTGTTAAATTGTTAAAGCGATGTCATTAAAGGGTTGCACATAACTGCACATCTTTTACGACCCTTCAAAAGTCCCCAAACAATGAACTCATGAATATGACAAATGCACTTAAAAGTAAACATTTTTATTATTTACTAGCTGTTGCCCGCGACTTCGTCCGCGTTTCCGTCGTTTCTCGTAAAAAAAAGTAGCCTATGTCCTTCCTCACGGTTCAGTGGTTTTGATGTAACAGACAGATTAACTTTTATATTTTAGTAGGGAAATATAATAGGTCAATCTACAATACTGTTGAAAAATATCGCAATACGGAACCGCACAATATTATTGTTAATAGCTGTGCCCGCGACTCCGTCAGCGTGTAGTAAGAGTAGACAAATGTAATCAGAAAGCTTCGAACTGCTAAGCTATCGGGAGTTACACGTGATATTGTGAGTCAACCATAAAAGATAGACATATGCTGTCGTGGGATATTTTTTATATAATTTTAAGGAGAACATTTCCGTCATACATGATTTCTGTGTAGCTTTAACCATTAAGGTTGCACACACGACGGAAGCTTAAAAAATGGAGTAACTTCTCCCGTTTTCCCAACATTTCCCTTCACTGCTCTGCTCCTATTGATTGTAGCGTGATGAAAAGTATACTATAACCAACTCAGGAGTATGAAAAATAATTGTACCAAGTTTCGTTAAAATCCGTCGAGTAGTTTTTGTTTCTATAACGGTTATACAGACAGACAGACAGACAGACAAAAATTTTACTGATTGCATTTTTGGCATGAGTATCGATCCCTAATCACCCCCTGATAGTTATTTTGGAAATATATTTCATGTACAGAATTGACCTCTCTACAGATTTATTATAAGTATAGATACAGATATAGATAACTCTACACAGTTTTTCAAGGGTTGAAGTTGAAGGAAAGTTAACCCTTATGTGCAACGTTTATAAAGTATTTATTGAACAATTATAAGTATTAAAAGAAATCTAAGCCTGTTTATTGAAATAAAAAAAATACCAAATTCCAACTTTCCCTTCGATCCCGATTGATGGCGATCATTATGTCACCGAATCGTAACATTGCAGCCATAAAGAAGTCATAACGCAAACGAAATGGCACATTTAGGTAATTATGTTCAGCCGAACGTTCCATTTACTTGATGCGTATTGCAATAAATATAAAAAAGTTGGGTAAAAATATAATTTTAAACAAATTAGAAATCCATTATATTTCTTACTAGGTACCTACGTGGACCTTACAGACGAAATATTTAATGTTCTTGATATTTATAATATTACAAATATTAGGGGGTTCGCACAATTTGGTTTTCTAAATATGAGTTTTAAAATTGTGTCATTGTTAATATAACATACCAACACGCTTTATTCCCCGAAGGGTTAGGCAGAAGTGTACCAATGTACACCCACAGTACACTGCTAAGTTTAGGTCACATGTAATAGGGAGCGAGCCTATTGCTATTAACCGGGCACCAGTCCTAACTCCGAGCTGTTACTGAAAATTTCATAGAAAAACCCAATAACACTTTGCTCGACCTGGTAATCGAACCCAAGACGTCTAGCGTAGCAGTCGTGCTTAAGACCAACAGGCTAACGAAGTGTGTGTCATTGGTATCCGCTGTATAGATAAATAGATCATGCAGTTTTGGCATTGCTGAGCTGATAAAAAACGTTTTTTAGAAAAAATAATTACAAGGATTTTAAGTCTTAATCCTACGACAATTCAAAGTTTTCCGGCCAAACATAAAGAAATAACCGGTGGGTGTGTATAAGTAACCTAGAAGCCTTCATACTCGTAACAACTCGCGAACAATACCGCGACCCAATGTATATAATATTATAGAACGGTAAACTTTTTGAAGTTGTGGGGGAAACTCTGGATCTATTGAACCGATTATGAAAATTCTTTTACCCATAGGAAGCCACGTTATTTGTAAGTATCATAGGCATATAACATCACGCCACGATCCACGGGAGCGGAGCAGTAAACAAAGACGTAAGGGAAGGCGGGTAAAATAAGCCACGCGGACGAAGTTGCGGGCAGTTAGCTAATATAAAATATTTTCGAAAACAAAATTAAATGGTTCCGTATACCAAGATACACCGGTCACCCTATTGCTTAGAACATTAACCACACATAACGCATCTCATGAAAAATGATCTCCACCCTTTAATGGTAGTATGAAGTACCATTGTGTGGCGTAGTGTCAGCCGGAGCGGGCGAGTGACACTTCAGCTGACGCGTCATAATCTGCGAACAAACGCGGTGAGGTGCGGCAAGTAACGAGAGCGATGCGACAGGAAGCGAAGATATCCCCTTATTAATAATTTAATGGATTACTAATCTAAATGGATAGGTAGTTGAATTCTTCACCTCTCATAAGCTGTGGTGGTTAGATAGTTCAACTAATTGAGTTAGGGTAACATTATTATTATAATTAACACTCGATCGAAGCACTTTACAACCAGCATTCGTCTTTTATAAAATTTAATTCTATGATCAACCGGTGTATTCGAAAAAAAATCCTTAAGTGGATTTAAGTGAACTGAGTTTGAGGCGAGCTGACATTCACCGATGGTACGGATTGGCTGCTCACTTCAAGCTCACAGCTTAGGCACCCCGCGCACTAGACGACCACGACCAGTAGCCGCAACGACCAGATTAACTAAGGTTGGCCGTTGCGGCCAAGTGCGCGACGTTCATATGGTTTCTTTAGTTAATCTGGTGGTTGCGGCCACTGGTCGTGGTCATGGCCGTCTAGTGCGCGGGGTGCCTTACCGTGCGTGACTATTTACATAATAACACTGCTTTTTATGAAATGAATCCCGAGTTACAACATAACATCACGCCTATATGCCAAAAAAGGTTCGGTAGAGGAGTATTTCAAAGTATTCTGACCAAGAAGACTCAAATAACCTGTACCTTGTCTATGATTAGCCTTTAAGCCTTAATGCTTGTAAAAGCTGTCACCATGCATCGCTCCCAAACTCGCATACATAGCGTGGCCTCGCACCGCACTGAGACACAACCCCTAGCCAAGTTTAGTCACATCACACGCAGACAAGGGTGTGTATGATAAACGATCATTACTCACAGGGCTGTACAGTGAGCCGCACTTACTTACTAACAATTTAATATCGCCCGTACGCCGTAGCAGTAAGACCGTTGTTCGTAGACGTCGACACTGCGGCTGTACTGTTGACCGTACCGACCGTCAGTGTTTGCACGTCCACCTTCAGAACGAGTAGTTAAGATAAATGGACTGAAGTTGTTGTTCACGATTGTTCCCTTTGTGGGCAGATAATGTGTAGTACGGTAGGGTTTCAGGACGATTTAAACTAGGCTTTTGTCTGTGTCCGGAAGGGAGTCGGTCGGAACTTTTGAAATTAAATGAAATCTTGGTAAAAGAGGGTTCATTTTTTACTCGACTGCGGTTGACCCAAAAGGATGGTTCTGATTTTAGCAGGCTATGTATGTGGTACTAGCTTTAGCCTGCAACGTCGTCCGCATAAATGTCGGTTACAGCGGACGGTGGTACAAAAAGTAGCCAGTGTCTCCGTTCTCGGGGTTCAAACTTATTCGTGCCAAATTTCATCAAAGTGGATTCAGTGGTTAAATCATGAAGCTTCACAGACAGACAGGATTACTTTTGCGTTTACAATATTAGTATAGATTGCAAGAAATGAGGCAGCATCGTGTACTTCTGGCCAGTATCTGGTATATCTATAAGACAAGGCTACTTTTTACGCTTTGCTGTCTGATACGTCGAATACGGCTTATGTTTGTAGCGTTCGGTTTTAAGATAGGTAGATTAGTTTAAACGCGACTCTATTGACTTCCTCTACGTAGCGTATTGTCTCTATGTGAGCCCTGATTTTAGGCCACAGGTAAAAATTAAATTACCGCGCCAGCATGGCAATGTTATGTATACAACACGTGTGTAGTGTTTTCACTAGGATACATTATGGCTCTCAAAGCGTTGCAAGCAGATGAGACATCATTGCACACGTTAAACCATTAACTCCAGGTTTCCTCCACTACCAACATAATTAGCCAGAGACAATAGTAAAACGTCATCGTTTCATACCAGTCTCATACAAAAGCGTGTCAATAAACCTTCATGCCCCCTCCACGTTTTTATGAAAGCGATCTCCATGCTAACCCCGCCTCATCCCTGTCCTCTTCCGCGTCATAAAGCGCAGACGGTCGTCAGCAGAACTGAACATTATCTGCGCCTGATATTAATATATTCGGTGACACCCCGCGCCGGGTTATTGTTCGTACACTCTACTGTCAAGAGGCTACACGGCTCTCGATGGAATGGAATGTACTTTTATTTAATACTAGCGTCTGCCCGCGACTTTGACCGCGTTATGTTACGTCTGTAGTCACCAAGAGGTGTCGTTTTGCCCAGTTACTGGGTTGTGGAAGTCAAATAGGCAGTCGCTCCATGTAACACACTGGTATTCAGCTGCAGCCGGTTAGACTGGAAGCCGACCACAAACATTAGACGGATAGATATATATGTTACTTGTGTGGTCACCGCACCGCTCTCGTCAGCCGTAGCGTGACATTATAAAGTCTTTGCTATTCTTCCTTAATCTGGCTATTCTATATAAAAATATGTTTTCCAATTAAACTGATAGTTCCAGAGATTAACGCGTTTAAACCAACATACAAGGTAAAAAACTCTTCAACTTTTTTTATATTAGTATAATTTGCACGATATGTCTCATGTTTGGGACCTAAACATACCGGCGAACTGTGGGTGTACATTGGTATACCTCTGCCTAACCCTTCGGGGAATACAGGCGTGATGGTATGTATGTATGTATGTATGTCTCATGTTTTTGGGTTAACCGCTATTATAGTCTTATAGATAAAAACATATCATGCCCCCTACACAACAAATCACATTTGCATGCTGGCCAAAACAGAGAACCTAGTAGGTTATCCAGGACGAAATCTTTACCAAACCTGCATTTTTATTTTCGAGCTATAAATCCGCGAGGTAATTACTTTCCCGCCACACCACATGCCACTGTTTTGTCATTGCACTGTTGTCAGGTAGTGACGTGTCATCTATTTAATTACCATCACGCCTGTATTCCAAGAAAGGGTTAGGCAGAGGTGTAACAGTGTACACCCACAGTTCGCCGGTATGTTTAGGTCCCATGTAATAGGGGGCGAGCCTATTGCCATTAACCGAGCACAAATCCTAACTCCGAGCTGCTAATGAGAATTTCATAGAAAAACCCAATAACACTATGCTCGACCTGGGAATCGAACCCAAGACCTCTAGCGAAGTAATCGCGCTTAGGACCACTACCTACCTACCTACCTACTGGCTACCGAGGCAGTTATCTAGTTAATTACTCGTAATTAATCGATTTTAACTGTTATTAATGAATTTATGCTTTATAAATTCATTAATTACAGTTAAAATCGATAATATCGTGTTTGTAAAACGCAAAAAAAAAAACAGAAATCAATGTGTGTTGTGTAAATATCTAGATTCTCTCGTTCTATCAGGAATCCATTGATCGCGTTTCGCGTTAAAACTAATTACAAATAAAAAAAAACTGAAAACATTTAAAGTGTCTCCGTGCACCAGGATACAATTTGCCGACAGTGAATCATCCGCTGCAGATAGGCGGGAAACCATCGTCTCCCATCGCTCGTTACCCACGCCAAGTTTTTATCAACTCCCGCCATTTTTTCCTACCACTTCATTAGTCTATCGGCAACAGCTATACCAACTTTATTTTGCTGTCGGCCAAAACCGATTTTTCCTAATACATCACATTAAGGTTGATGTTCGAGTGAATTTGGTTGTGTCGACAGCGAGTTTATCTATGTAGTAATGTGAATGTTCGATTGACATGACGAAGCATTTTCCTTTTTTGTAAAAAATAAAATCGCGGTGATTCGGTCACAATGGAGTTAACTTAGATCGTAGTACGTAGGATGAGCCTTTTTATAAGTTGCCGTGTAATGACGCGCTCGAGCGTAAGTGAAATAGTTTGAAAACAAAATGGCGTGTCATTCCTTTTTTTTCTATTTCTTTTGATAAAGGCGGGTAGATAGTGGACGCAATTCCGTTCCCAATTCGTGTTTTTTGCTTGTTTCACATTTATCAGCCGGAGCGGTGGGTAGCTATGCCTACTGTTTAGTTTTTATTTTCGTGACGCGTTTCATTTGGTCGCTTCCACGTGAGACTTCAGGAGCGGTGCAATTGATAATCATTTCTGAAAAGCTTCTCTCATATTTAGTCATTTTAAATTATCTGATTTGCGCCTAACGATCATGATAGATCTTACCTTCAAGGAATACGGATAGTTAGCGCAGTGGCTGAGTGATCGGCTGCCGCGTTACGTGTCGTGGGTTCGATAATACAACAAACAAATATTAGTATGATCTCGGCGGTAGTTCCGGTTCTGAATGTTATGTCATTCCTGAGCACACATTCCGACATTGTAATGATGTCATCCCACACACCGCGTCGACAAAGCCGCGAAAATATACTAAAGGATTGGTGGGTTCTGTAGGTAGGTGCTGTGTCCATAAAGCCAGCTTTTTCCATTCGTGTGCAAAGCCCTGATATCCCTCGCATGCCTCTAAAGATACGAACACATCACATTACTACTATTACGTCCTATATTCGCTGCGAACTGAAACTGTTTTTGTTTCGTCGCGACAAATGAGGTTGACGTCTAATGTATGTTTGGCTATTTTTGTAAAGAATTACTTTGTTTAGCTAAAACATTACGAGGTATAATCATACGATGAATGAATGAAAGCCAACTATAATAACGCCTGCTGTACATATGTACAATCACACTGCAGTAAACGTTCTGGTCGTGCCAATGCTAAATCAAAATTTAAAATATATGGCGCCAAAAAATCGGCCATTTTAATATACCCTAACATACCATCACGCCGTTTTACCCGAAGGGCTAGGCAGAGGGATACCAATAGACACCCAGTTCGCCGGTATATTGCCACTAACCGGGCACAAATCATTACTCTGAGCTGCTACTGAGAATATCATAGAAAAATCCAATAACACTTTTTGCTCGACATGAAAATCGAACCCAAGACCTCAAGCGTAGTAGTCGCGCTTAGGACCACTAGGCTACCAAACCAATTTGAATTTTTATAATTTTGTTATATCCAGTGTCAATCTCATTTTTAAGACAAATCTAACGACACCCCTCAATTTGAAATCAATCAAGTCGTATAGGCTACAGAACGTGCCGAAGAAATATACATACATACAGGCATACACTCAAAACACAACCCTTCTTCTTGCGCGGGTAAAAATAATATGTAACAAGAACCTTTGAAATTCAGAATAAAACATGCAAATTTAAACTTGATTGATTTGCTTGGTTCCATTCCAATCATTTCGGTTTCTAGGTAAACATTACTGAGAATACCATTACCTACATGCAGATGTACATTTCAGCCATTGTTTTTAACACGCTTTAGTAGCACCTGCAACTATGAAATAAAATCTTAGAAGCCGAATTTAACCAACTTCTAATTAACAAATCGACTTGAAACTTCACAAATATATATTTCTAATACCCATGACAATCTCTACCCCCGACTTCGTCCACGTTAAAGTTGAAATATACATACATACCATCACGCCTGCATACCCCGAAGGGTTAGGCAGAGGTGTACCAATGTACACCCACAGTTCGCCGGTATGTTTAGGTCCCATGTAATAGGGGGCGAGCCTATTGATATTAACCGGTCACAAATCTTAACTCCGAGCTGCTACTGAAACTTTCATAGAAAAACCCAATAATACTTTGCTCGACCTGGGAAACGAACCTAGGCTAACGAGGCAGTTAATGATTATACGCTCTCTCGCAAACTATTGCGTTTACTACAATAGTGGGAAACAGGATTCTGCGTAGGTAAATAAATCTTTACCGTATTCCAAAGATGTATGCTACGCCAGCGCTACGTCACCGCGTAGCACGTAGGCGACGTAGAGCGGTAACCTACGGGCGACCTACGCTGTAGTGGTACGCGGCTACGAGCACATCGTGCCGATGTTACACTTTTTAATAATAAATAATTTGCTTTTAGGAAGTTTTTTTATAGCAAATCTCCTAAACGGCTGAACCGATTTTGATAAGACTTCCAATGGCAGATAGCTGATGTTATAAGGAGTAACTGTGGATTTTTTTTTTTTAAATGAGGGTTGCGCGCAAACCAATACACCACCGGCAAGTCGCGGGGATGAGCTAGTTTTTGTATTTTTTTTAATAATTTCTACGTCAAATTCATTAAGTGAACGCTTAAATGTGTCAATGAGTATAACATAAGTACACTAGTTTAATAACCCCGCTGGGGGGGCCTGTCAACATGTCTTAAAAAAGTATTATTTTATTATTACTTAGCCTTACGCACTGTTAGATTTTCAACACTCGACTCAGCGCCGAGAGTCAAAAATCCAACAACTGGAATTACAAAGTAATATTAAGAGATGGTGGTACAGGCCCTGTACGTACAGCTAACCGAACTAGCCGGCGCTCTGAAGCATACAATATAACACAAATCATATCAAGAAATCACTAAATAGTTAAATTAATTTGCAAAAGTGCTTGCGCCTGAACTGAGACTTGAACTCCGGATAAAGGTCGTTGACCCGTGTTGCCATGCTCACGCGTAATGGACTCGCCCGATAAGGCAACATGAAGAGACCATTACTTTATGAATAATCTTAAGCAAAGGCGTTCTCGTCTATCGGTATGTTCAGTAATAGATGAAAGAGCTTCATGAAAATGTAGATTCCCACTTATCTATAAGACGAACATTTCCACGAATAAAGAGTATGAAACTCTCATACTGGGTATGAAACAAAGTCGCTTCCCGCCGTTTGTGCGCTTGGATCTTTTAAACTGCGGAACGGATTGCAATGCAGTTTTCATAAAAACAGAGTGATTCAAGAGGAAGCTTTTATACATATAGAACATCACGCTACGACCAACCGGAGCGAAGCAGTAACCAAACTCGTAGCTGAACATGGGTGACACCGCGGGGTATATCGCTAGTCAGTTTTATATATTTAAACGTATGTGGATTAAATATTATGACGGCCTAGTGGTTAAAGCACTCGCCTCTAATGCATGATATTACGGATTCGATACAAAACAAGTACCCATATGTACTAGGTATCTAAGTTTATCGTGGACTTCACTGATATCGGTGCAAAAAAAAATTCGTGAGGAAACCTGGACTTTTAATTAATATAAGTATGAATTTGCCTTGAGCAAGTATGGTGATCAATGGTCGTACCTTCTCTATATGAGAAGAGGCCTTTGTCCTCCAGCGGGACAATAATAGGCTGGTATTATTATTATTTGCGTTGTATTTTGACATCACCAATATGTTTATGATGAGGATTAAACATTATCCTCTCATTTAGGTATCATCCTCTCAGGTAGATACTGTTATACCCTCAAACGACCATACCAAACGTTTTCTAAATATTCCATTTTCGTAATCGGATTAAAGGCGACACCAACATTAAGGCCAGTATTGACAAATAAATGTAAACAGGTCTCGCTCAAAGGCAGCTCGATGCCCAGACACTGTCCCTAATACGTACGCCTACAGTTGAAGGAGCGGCCTATATTGCCCATAACAAGTACACTGAACAACAGCACTAACGCTTCGACTACAAAAACCGCACTTATTGCTACGTAATAAAGGCGCTGTGAAAGTCGAGCTGTTACTATGGGCGTGCAGTTGATGGTACAGCTATAAAGATCTCTAATGCGTGTGCTACCCCGTCGCTTAAGAGTGGCATGTCAACCCCCGCGGCTGAGCCATACGGCATCGCCTGGCGACGTGTCACGTACTTTGTGTTTTATCTATACTAATATAATATTATAAAGAGGAAAGATTTGTTTGTTTGTAACGAATAGGCTCTGAAACTACTGAACCGATTTTTACCATTTTTTCGCCAATAGATAGTTACATTATTCCTGAGTAACATAGGCTATATACCATCACGCTACGGCCCACGGGAGCGGAGCAGTAACTAAAGATGTAACATAACGCGGGTGCAATAAGCCACGCGGGCGAAGTCGCGGGCAGGTCGCTAGTGTCTATATAGGGAAATACTGGACTATTTTATTATATTGTATGGATAGGATTTCATTAATTGTACTTCATTTACGTACAGATAATGCTAACTTGGAACAAATTGTATTTATTTTTTAAATTAAAACATAAGAAATACAGTCGGAGAGATAATTCTTGTATTTTTACGACCGTTAGCATTCTAATCTCAACCAAAAAACGGCGGTATGTTTGTAAGCATTGACCCTCCGGTTATTATAATGTTTCTTTTCGTTTTAATTAAAAAGTCAATCATTGCTTGCAGATGATATTGCGACTCGATTTTGAACCTTTTTAACACGTATGGGAAATTGCTTTCTGAAGCTAGTCAGTCCATCATATCAGTCAGAAGAAAATGCTAAGATTAGGAAAAAATAATCTAAATGGAAATATCAAAACTATCTCGAGTCATTAATCATGCCTATTAATCATTAAACAATTTAACTAATACGGATCTTTACCTCTTACTTACTATTAATTTCCAAAAAAAAAAGCTATGCTTTATGCAATAAAGCTCATTTTCGTGAAATGCAATTAATTACATCGAAAAAAAAAAAACAAAAGAATGTCGACAGAAAAAAATATTGATAAATCGAACGCTCACTATACAAACAGCCCTAAAGTTGCCAAGTAATCAATTATTCCATTTATTTAACTAACAAATTTAGCGCGACGCCCTTTTTAAATTAATATAAAAGAGGTTAGCTAAACTATTACTGGTCGTTACTAGGAGGCTAAAAAGCTAGTATATCGTGCTGATTTGTGCAGAATAAAGCTCTTGGTGCGAGGTTGTTGCTACTCCGGCGCCCAATGGCGTCATCGAGCCATGGCAACGCCTTGCGCCGTCACTACCTCAGCACTACATCTATGTATTTCCCACTATAGCTATCTAACTAGCTATATTAAAACTAGGATTCAATAAACTATAAAAATAATTTCAGCCGGTGTTGACCCATGGCAGAGCAATGTCCTCTGTGTGCTCCCCCGGGCTCACTCATGTTTGTGCAAAACTAAATAATACACTACTCGACTACGCTACACTACACTGAAACCGATTCTTACATATGAAGCTACTGTAATGATTAAAAATATCGTGCCCCTTCCTCTCCATGGAAATCTGTGAAATACCTAAGGAAAATAAGATATTGAGGTTAAACATGTTACATCTTCATGGTGCGTCTGTTGCCGGGTGAGCTGGGGTCCATATCGACTCGAGCTAGAAGCCACCCCTTTCGCGTCACCATCCGGGGCTCAGTCCCTTTGAAATCAATGAAATGAAAACAAAACTAAATCTATATCCTAAGGATTCTAATATTAACGGGCTAAAAACAACCTAAACCTAACCTAATAAGATATAGTTTCCCCTAAAACCGAATAGAACACGATTCGCGAGTAGAAAATGGCCGGAGTTTCAGATGCAGCGAAAAAATGTGGCACGCATGCGCACAGCGCCGCTCGATATATGCACCCTCCGGTGATCATGTGTTGAACCACTCTCGTATCAACGCGGAACCAGCGATTTGGCAGAGGAATACGCGTTACCACACTCACACAACACCACAGATACACTTTGCACGACAGAAATATCATCAGAGGGAACTACACAGCGGCTTCCCTCGTGTTTTGTCAAATATAACCTGCAAGGAAAGTTGTTAGTACAGTGGACACAAGAAATACAGAGCAACGTTGTGGGTCTTCAGTGATGTGTGTGCAACGCCACGGCCCGCTTGTCCGGACGCAGCAGTAACTGTAGGCAACACGTACTGCTGTGACAGGACAATATGGTCGTGACGCGCGTCCCGGGCGGCGGCCCGCAGGCCAGTGAGGCAGCGTGGCCGCGCCGCCGCGCCCCTCCGCCCGCCGCCCCGCGCAAGCGCCAACACCCCCCGCGGCCGCTACGACACCCTCAATGAACGCCCACAATCAACTATCGATTTTCCAGTAAAAAGAATGGTTTAATTCATCAGCACGCATCTTTGGGGTTGTCTATGTTTCTTTTTGGTGGGCGTTCGAAATTTGTGACACCACCACTTCAAGACAAGTTTATTTCAAAATCAAACTACCGCGGTAAAAGAATCCCTATCCCTGACATTGTCGTCCGAAGGAAATCTGTATAATAATTTTGGACATCTACAGACCAAGAAAATGTTCCATAAGGACTCCCGATCAGTGTGATGTACACAGCGGCAATCACAGAACCATCAAAGTACAAAAACCCACTTATCTTAGGTGAAACCCAAACCGTTCATCTGGATATCAGATCTCTTTAGAAACGTGAACTTCTTTCTGTGAATTTAACAGAAGCCTCACAAGAATATCGGTCATTGCTACCTCCATTTTCCATCTTATATTTCAAGCGCGGTGCCATTGTCCCTGAAATACAGCGTCTTATATTCTGGGACAAACCTGAGATGTATTTGTGAACTGATATTATATGTTAGCTAAATCGTTAGAGACCCTAAATAATAAATTTATTTTAAATAGATAGAATAGATCTTTATTTTAAGAAAATAGAAGTAGTCGCAGCATTTTTGTCCCTTTTAAAATCCACCTTAAAATTAGGCAAATGTAAGCAATAAATTAAAATACACATAAAAACACCCAATCGGCCAATATAATCGTATTGCATTAAGCTCGTCGTGAGTCTTATGCTATCTTCTAATTTATTTATATTTCCATGTTAAATCGTTTGCTATTTTTGAGTTTAGACATAAGGAGTATTTCTTGCGCACAACTTGTAAGAGGCACGCTGTGAGAAGTAGGTTAGTGAGGGGCTCACGAGCGTTGTCCTGGCAACGCTCTGTGATGTGTAGCGATGTTCCACGCACTTACTGCTCACATCGAGCACTGGCTAATATGGACGAGTTGGGTATAAATAAATTCTATTTCTGAAGCTAAGAGAGAGAGAAATTTTTTATACAACTTTTATGGTACATAAAAGTAAACTAAGTAAACTTGTATGCAAAATAAATCAATTAAATTCAATAATTTATTTCGGAAATCATCCAAATTATTTAACTAATGTAAAACATTTATTTTTAAAGAGTAAGTATGGAGCTTCTTGACCGTTCTTTTTAGAAAGGGTAAGAAGCTTCCATTTTTTTCTTGTATGCCTATGACGTTCAAAAGTGTTTGAAATAAATGACTCGACTTTGACAACTCTGTCGAAATCTTTGCAAGCTATTATTTTTCACGTAATTTCTTAAAATTATGCTGAGAATCACGCGTCAAGAGCTACACTAAACAGACCCCCAAAAACGACCACCGATCACCACTTCTTAGACCCTCTATTATCTATTCTGCTGCAACTCAAAATGAGTGAGAGAACACTATATTAAGCAAGAACTGGCCCTGCATGTATTAAGAAGCTCTTATGTAACCCTTTACTGTAACTTAACAGCTAGTTCTTTACGAAAACGGAGATATGCCCGAACACATACTATCACGCCTGCATTCCCCAAAGGGTTAGGCAGAGGTTTACCAATGTACACCCACGTCCCACCCAATGTCCCATGTAGTAGGGGGCGAGACAATTGCCATTATCCGAAGACAAATCCTAACTACGAGCTGCTACGGAGAATTTCGTAGAAAAACTCAATAACACTATGCTCGCCTGGGGAATCGAACCCAAGACCTATAGCGAAGCAGTTACAGTTAGGACCACTAGACTAACGTGGCAGTCCAAAAAAGAAAAAATCGGGTAACATTTTCGAATTTATAAGAAAATCTGGAACGTAGCTAACATTGGACAAGGACGTCGTATTAGTCAGAAATTATTTTATCGGGTTGTAGCGGAGCTGGCTGCTGTAACTCAATATTTGCATCCACCATCTACCATTCCATTGGATTATCTTGTAGCGCTCTGCCCGACGTGTCACACTCCTACTGGTATAACTCAATTGGGTGTCTGTGTATATCAGTGTTCCTTTCGGAGCACCAACATCACACCTCTCACTTTGATAACAATCGATATCCTCAAATTACAAACAAAAATTGACACAGTACCTATCGAGTTTCTGAGCGCCCATTAATACTACACATTACATTACACATAATATTCTCCACATTATCATAATCACTAGCCAAACGCGGTGACAGCTGTTCACACGTAAACGAGGTACTTTTGGTACTAGCATCTACCCGCTGCTTCGTCTGCGTCGATTTCAGAATTAAGCCAAACTCCTCAATTATCCATCGGGAACACAAAAACGGGTTAAAAAGTAGCCTTTGAGCTATTCCAGATTATAATCTATTTCTGTGCCAAATTTCTTTCAGATCCGTTCCACCGTTGTTGCGTGATTGAGTAACAAACATCCATCCATCTTGAATCACATAATTTCCCAGAAATTTGAAATCAAAATAGAAGATCTACTTTGTTATAGGTAATCGTACTACAATGAGACGTTTTTCGTAATGGAGAACCCAAGGTCTTCCGCTTGATAACTAAAAAAAGATAGACTGACAGCTGCTAGCCAATCAGACGGTGGTTGAATGAATGTTCATTACATCTGCTTAGGGCAATAGAATAAGGAAATAATTTGCAAGTCTGCTCAAAAAGACTTCCTTGCAAAATATTTCAGTTATAACGTCAGTGTACCTCCATAGAAAGTACCGCGGGTCATATAGTTTTAAATTGCATATTATTATGTGAGAACACGCATTCGGCCGCTTGACCTATGCTGATGAGTCGCTGAGCGAGAATATGAAATACCTAGGCACTGTTACATTTTATCACGCAATATCAACAAGGTTAGGCACCGTCAAGCGTGTACTTTGTACCGACACCTAGAAGAAACCAGGCTTTTAGAGACCAGACTATAGTTTCCGTATAAAATGCTAGTAGTAGTAGCTTTGTGTCCGGGGAAGTACCACCACCAAACCTATGACTGCCGCAAAGCAGCTGTGCTGCAGCAAGCAGCAAGTAGCTGTGTTCTGGTTTGAAGGGTATGGGTGCCGGTGTAGGTAATTACTGTCACATTTCTACTTTGTCTCTGGGGAGGCAACGCATATGCAAGGTCTCTAGCTCTCTGGTATTGCAGGTGTGATCGGCAGCGATGACCAGTTAACATCAGATGGGTCGTCGACTTGTTTGTCATCCAAAGATTTAAGAAAAAACGCTCATCTGCTGATGTTTCTAAGATACGGGAAAAAACCACCTAATTAACCTTATTTTCCACGTCACAGTACCCAGTCTAACCAAAAGCACTCGTGATTCTCAGGTCCAATATAGTACACCTAACAACTGCCAATTGGCCTTCGCAAACCCAATTACTGGGGGACCTTAGGTTAAAATAGTGGTCACACTTCCGAACTCCGACTACCCGTAACGATTTTCTTAGTTGACCGTGCTCTCCGAGGCATGGCCGGATCTAGTGTAACTACCTGTGAAGGACGGTCACCTAAATACATATCCAGTACCTTATTACCATGTAGCCACCAGCCATACATACCATCACGCCTGTATTCCTCGAAGGGTTAGGCAGAGGTGTCACAAAGTATACCCACAGTTCGCCGGTATGTTTAGATCCCATGTAATAAGGGGCGAGTCTACTGCCATTAACCGGGCACAAATTCTAACTCCGAGCTGCTACTGAGAATTATATAGAAAAACCCAATAACGCTTTATGCTCGACCTGGGAATCGAACCCAAAACTTCTAGCGTAGCAGTCGCGCTTAGGACCACTAGGCTAAAAGGGGAGAAAGAAGCAACCAGCCAAAGGCTTAAAAACGACCGAAGTAACTTTTAGCAGCAACCCAGCTCTACTCAACTATGTTTTTACTGCTCCGCTGATCTTTTCTGATTAATTTCGTTGCGGGATCCAAGATAGTTAAATGGTTTCGGGACTAGTCGAGCTTCATTGCCTCGGCGCTTTTCTGGTAGTCTCCACTGTTGATTCTGGCTTTCAGGAGTCGCAGAGATTTGGAATAGAGTGGTGGGCTTGTCCCAATAAAATAAAAAAGTAGGCCAGCTCTATACGTAAGAATTCGTTTGGGGAAGTATTACCTCCATTAGTACCTGTTTCTACTATGATGCAGCGGTACTGAGTATCGTTTGAGAATCTTGGGTGACGGTGATATTGCAGATTTTTATCAGCAGTTGTGCCTACTTACCACCGACGAGACATTCTGCTTGTTGCCTACTTAAATAATTTTTTTCACTAGACGGTAACGGTTCACTCCTGACGTCCCATCCCAGACTTGCCGACTTAAAATGGACACTGATATACATTTGTTTACTGATTAAAAATATAACCCTTCTTTTGGTCTTTGCCGCAGTAGGGTAATAAATTTAGAATACAAGAAACTCAGCTCACCCCTTTAAAAGTCAAAATGATATTAATCTGTCCATTACTCCCTACATTTTTGTTTTGCAAAACAAAGTTGTTTAGCTCAGTTTCGTCTGACTCATCCCTAGTGATGTAGGTGGGGTCAACGACCGGAGGGTGGGCCGCAGGACAACGGACCGATATTTACAGATGTGAGGGAGGGGGGGGGATAACTCGGAATATTCAGTTCAAAAATATTGTAATTATATTGTATTTCTAAATTTTAATTATGCTGTTTTCAAATTGTACTGTCGGAGGTTGGTAATAAATAAACTATGTATATACATATAACAGGGTCAATGACTCCGCGACTCGTCTGTGTGGACTGTGCCCGCGATAGCTGATAATCCAAGTCGCGGGAATAAGCTAGTTGTATAATAAAACACCTGGCAACAAATTTTTTCTTATTATTTCATACGCACCTAGCTAAAGTAGTCGCCACGAGTCGTGAGCACAAATGTCAAGTTAATTTTTGGGTTCCTTTCTGGGTTTCTTGGGCCGCCGACGCTGCACGCGATTGATCCGTCAGTTGGTGCGACCGCGTGCAGCGTCCGCACCCCAAAAAATCCCGAAAGGAACCCAAAAACTCAAAAACTTACTTGACAATAATTTGTGCTTACGACTCGTGGCGACTAATATGCCAACTTTTTGTTTTGATTCAAAAACTTCTTATTAGTAAGAATATACTTTTTTCATTATTGCGCGGTTCGCCATCCCCCGCCGCCGCCCTCCGCCCCCCAGACACCACCGCAGCGTAATGTATCGCAAGTACTTACACTATGAGAATAGATGGAGTACTCACCTACCTGTAAATAAAAACAATACGTTATCGCATCGCATACATACTTGTTACTAGCTTCTGCCCACAATTTCGCCCGCGTGGTTGGTCTCACCCGCGTTCAGTTAGGTACTTCTCTGCTGCCGTAGGTCGTCTCGTGACGTCATCGTCATAGACAATTATAATTATCCTTATATTCCTCATCTGGCTATCATGTTACACCAAGTTCTTTTTTTCAATCTGTCTGGTAGTTCCAGAGATTAGGAAGTTTGAACAAAACAACTTTGTAGCTATATTAGTGGGTAGGTACCTATAAGTAGATCAGATCGGCACCGGACCACCTATTCTAATCGGCTCGTCGACCACCACGCCTCATTAACGTAGATACCTAAACATCTCCAAGGGTCTAACTAGAATAGACAGACAAATAGCGTCAATGCGTGGATTGTTTTTATTAGTACCTACGCTCAGAAGCTTGTTTGTATAGGAACAAAACTCCGCGCGGCACAGCGGCGCCACATTCCGCCTCAGTAACAAGAACAACATTCAAAACTAATCATAAAAAAGGCGGAACCAACCGATCGTCGATTAGGTTTAAGAAGTAGGTCCCTAACTCTATAAACTTGCTTAAAAATACCACTTATGTACTCGAAGATTATGGTGAATTCATTGAGTGTAACTTACCGTCGAATCGAATCCAATAACGACCGAATAGTTTTTTGAGGTTAAGTTTCTGTTTGGCAAAATATCACATCACAAATTCACACCACGAAATAATGATAATGATACCGTCAGTATGTCTAATCCTTCGATCAATAATATTACTGATCGAAGGCCTAATCTAATTTTTTATTTTTATCAAATACCTACCTATTTATAACGAAATAGCACACTGTTTCTACACAAATTAAAAACATTAGGTAAAATACAATCAGAAATTTTATTCAGAATAAACTACAAAATAAAAAAAATCAATTCCCGCCAAACAAAACTTTCCTGTTTTCGAAAAGTAACAGCGTTGTTGCAAGATATTGAACGTCACTTACACATTAAGTCTCATCCTAGAAGCATAAAAGTAATAATCACAGAAAAAAAATACAACATTATAAATTATCCATATTTTAAATTATTAATATATTATTTTCATTATCATTCAAAAGTGACATAAGAGATTTTGTATTAAACCTTTGTTTGAATCTCTAACCCCGGTTTGATTGATTATACCTACCTCTCATTGTTTGACACTCATAGTTTTGCTTGTCAAATGAAACGTTGTCATTTTTCGTCAGCCATAGAATGTAACACTTTAAGTTCTAAACTTCTAGAGGAGCAATCGATTCAGTTGTTTATGTGTAGCACAAGATTTCAAGTTATTTCTTAACATTATAAAATATTTGCAACCTTAAAATAAGATAAAAATCTCAATAAAAACAAAAAAAAAGGAACTAAAACTATATGGCATCAAAAAATTTCACACAAAAGTAAAGTTAATTTCCATTCAATTACGTATTTATTATTATTTAACTTATATTTACACTTCGAGGAGTACAGGCGTGGTGTTATGTATGCATATTTACAGTTTACGCACAAGTTATTGGTCAATATATGCAATAGTAAAATGAAACTAACAACTTGCAAGAAACAGGAATTTATCGCTAAAAGTTAGTAATGCATGAATTACTCACTTCGTTCTCCCATCGACAGGTCGTAACAAACAGCCGCCCGCTTCGCCTTTGACCCGAAAGCGAATTAACGAAACTATTTGTCACGGCTGATGTTTTTCTCACTTTACGGTGTCTTAATTTATCGCAACTTAATTCATTGCGGTAAAACGTTGCGTAATTTGTAAATACTTGTAAGTTGAATGACATTGCTACTAATGCTGTTAACGTTTCAAATACCTTTTGCGAATAGATGAAACAAAGGTGAATTTACAAAATTAGTTTAAATTGCGTAGTTTAGTTAGTCTGTTATGCTAACCAACCTATAAACTTGAAAGTCTAGTGATTAATTAAATTATTAGTTTCAGACCAGTTGTTCATCAGTTATTGAAACTTAAGTTGTAGACTGTAAAAAGTACTTGTGCATAAGTAATAAATTAGCAACGGAAGCAATGTAGTAACGAGAAAATGATTTCGTGGTTAATGGAAAACGCTTGCACATAATAAATCACTCATGAAATATGTATTTTTAACGACTGCTTCATGCGGAAATTTGTATGTGACATTTTTTAATACAACACGGAAAACATCTTGGGTCCTATTACGAGAATAGTGTAAGGTAATACAGAACGTACCCCACATAATGTTCAGAGGAAATACATTGCGCAAGTCTACTCTGATTTATAGTTGGACAAGGGAATTCTTTAAAAGATCCCTCGGAAAAAGAGCGCGTCTATCAAACTTGGTGAACAAGATTATACCACAGATTACACCGTTTAACATTTCTTAATTTGTATAAAAGTGGGATTTAAAAGTTCTCTGTGCAGATGTGATTAATTTATATTTTTTTATGAAAATCGTAGAACGCTTCAGCTGCTGTTGAGTTTGTGTAAAAAAGCAGCGAGCGAGGAGTATGCTTGACCAGTAATTTATTAAACTTGAGAATCTCCTTTGAAGATGCTTTGAATTATCAGTTAAGTTTGAAATACATTGCTACAGTAACCAGAACAGGTATTTCGATAATTTTACTATGCCTGTCTTAATTAAAGTACCTACATAACAGATTTTGCAAATTAATTACTATTTGTTACTGTTAGAGGTTCGATTAACCAGGACATCAGTAAACTCCTTTCTACAAAAGATCATGAATTTAAATTTTCTTCGAAAACCCGCAACCAAGATGCACATTTCATTTATGAATACAGTGATTTCATACCGTCTTATTTATGTAATACTTAAACACAGTATTCAGTTCAGACTGTACATAGCATTAAAAAATAAACAAAAGAAAATGTGAAAAATATTTTGTGTAAATAATTGGCCTGAAAAAAGTTTAGCACGGTAACATCACTGTGCATTCTCAAATGTTTATATTCGATGGCAGCTATAAAACACTAGACGGTGTTCGATAGCTGCCACCGACTGCTCCAAAAGTCCAGAGCACTGAGGGTATACCCTCACGCCACACCCTTTTACTGTAAGCGGGATAGCAACACAACCAAACGACAAGCATAGGTATATTGGCTTCAGAGAGTAACAGAGACACATTTATTTCCAGACAAGCTATACGTAGGAAAGAGAAAGCAATAGTCTTATAGAGACGAAATGCGCAACTCGTAGGAGGGTAATTTTTGTGGAGCAGCTGTACGGATAAGTTCATTTTCAATAAAATAAAAGCTTTTCCGGCGACGGCGGCATGCGCTTTCCTATTAGACTCGGCCTTCTAGAATTTAAAAAAGAATATTATATTTCTTCAAAAGCGATAATTTTTTTTATCGTAGAACTGAAATAAACTTAAAGTATTTATAACTGAACAGATATGACAGTAGTCCGTAACAATACTCACACTAGTTTTTATACTACAGTAATCTAAACTTAAGAACAGGCTATAAGTTACCAAGTTGCATAACCGAAATGCAAGTATCATTTAATTGCTAGGACAAACATGATGACACGACCAACATACTACCTACTACAGAGAAAGCCTGTTATTTAAATAAAATTAAAATAACTTAAGTTTATGTTGTTTAATAATTTCAAAGGAAACGGATGAATTTCGGCGAAGGCGTCAAGTATCACATTCGTCTTGTATTTCATATTTTCCTTCCTTAAGAAGCCTCAGGAGGTTTTAGATTTCCTGAATGGCAGTGAGAATATGATAAAATTCAAATTACTTTATCTACACACAAGAAATAATAATTATTTCCCTCGACACGGTCAGACGCAAATATTTACAATCTATTTTTATTTTCCACTGTCATTTGACCATTACCTTATCATACCATAAACAATAAATTTCTTAATGACAACCTTCGCCGTTTGTTAAATTCAATTTAATCACGGATTTCACGACTGTTTTAAATGTTTGCGCTGTGTGAAATGTAAATGAATTAATTAACTGTTATTATTGTGTACAACTATGTATTAAATACGTAGTAATTTATTTATAAACAGCTACCTATTTACTCAATTATAATAATGGCGGGAAATTCGGCAGCTGAATGTAAACAGATCGTGTTTTGTTTTTTTCTCTGCCACAAAGTGAAAGCGTCGTTGGACCGAATCGTGATTCGGCCATCGATATTTACGTAAATCGTAAATAATTTTTAGTTGATAGTTGTGATTTGTTTTGTGCGGTAGTGACAATGATGGGGTTATATTCTAGCGGGGCGCTGGGTGGTGTGGAAGTGCTGGATGGCGGGCTGGTGGGCGGCGAACTGACGGCTCACGTGCTGAGCGCGCAGGCGGCTGCTCATGCCGCCGCCACGGCCGCCGCAGCCGCGCATCAACAACATCAGCAGCAACAGATTGCTGTGCAGCAAATCAGTGAGTATCATTCGGATTCTTCCTCTAGAAGGCCATCCGCGGTCAGAAGCAGCGTCCCTCAGCTAAAAAACAAATGAATCTCTGTGGAGAAATAGGTACAAAAGAAAGTTATGCTTTTCTAGCAGCAAAACATCATGAAGCCTTTGTTTGAGCTTGGCATTGTTCTACAGTCAGGTACTATGGTGTGTGAGTGGTAATTCTCAACTTTACCATCAGACATGGCACCACAACATATTACTTTTCTTGTATCCATTTTTATTGTCATTTTAGAATGATTGCTTTTGATTGTGTGTAAAAATGTACATTTAGATTTTCAATTCAAAACTTACAAAAGAAATTCAGTTATCTTTGAGAGAAAATATATTATGAGAATTGAATAATCTTTGTGTAATAAATCTTCATTGTTGTCTAATAATGGATGGGTGCAGTCAGGTGTCCAACCATTATTTTTAGTTGGACAATGATCTCATAGCAAGACCCGTGGTCCAACTGATTTATTTATTAATCACTATCATCATATCAGCCAAGCAACATCCACTGCTGGACATAGACCTCCCCTAAAGATGACCGTCACAATGACCGGTCGTGTGCTACTGATTACAGCAATCCCCCTCCCCAAACATGACAGATACACTATACTCAATAATCCTCAATTAAATCAACACTAGTTTTGTAACTTAGATTTCTACATAATTTTATTAATGTCATTCATTTATGATTTTCAAACATGTACCTAACTATAAAATTATTCCTAACTCTTCCTTATCCTATTTAAGATGCATACAATTATTGCATAATAAAGCCAAATTGACCCAGTATTGGTTAGTCAGTTTATGTTATCAATACTTGACATTGAATTCAATCCACAGTGAGTTTGCAAAGTAATCAGTATTGTAGGTGTGCATTATGCTATTCTTTTAAGATGTTGGGAAGCAACCAAAACATTTAAAAAAATGTTTATTTCTTATTCATGAAACCATGATTAATCAATGTCAGAAATGAGGAGCATTAGTAATTTTTTCATTTAAATTTTATATCAGTTTTTAAATTATTGTGCTAGCCGAAGTATAAAAGTTCAACATCTTTTCTGTTTATACATTTTATTTTATTGGAATATTAAGCATTGGTATTACATATTTTGTAATTATCACTTAATTTTATGATTTGGCCCTGTAATACCTTGGCACTCAATGGTCATTAGAAACAGTAACAAAAAAAAATTGACTTGAGTCCACATTAGCAATCTAATCAAGCAGCAACTAAGATCGTCACAACATTGACCCCAGATCCCTATTTCCCCACAGAAACATCCCCGTCTTCCGGGCGTTCAACCCCGGTGACGTCAACCGCTAATGGCACGGCGCCCGCACCCACAGGCACCACCTCACCCTCGCCCAGCAAGCTGTTCGTGGGCGGCCTCAGCTGGCAGACGAGCTCGGAGAAGCTAAGAGAGTACTTCGCAATGTTCGGGCCCGTCACAGACGTGCTCATCATGAAGGATCCTGTCACACAGGTGAGGCAGCTAGGAGGTAGTCTGGTTTTAGAGGTGTGATGCAAAGTTATTTTGTTTGAGCGTAGAATTGGAAATTAGGAGAATTGTTTGCTTATTGAAAAGTTCTGAAGGCACACTTCCATATCTGCAAGATACTATGCCAAATATTGCAGATTGTGAATTATATTTTTCATCTTATGGTAACCAAAAAGTTACAGTTCTTGAAAAGTATATAGGAACATAATTGTATTTTTTTTAATCAAGTATCTAGATTTTGGAATAGATTGTACCAACATTTTGTACGGAAAGGCAATAATGCAAGATCAACTTATAATGGAAATGTCGTTGTATGTACATGTCACAATTAGCAGCCACATACTAAGCCAATTGTGTTCAAATTGCAAAACCTTGCAACTGAGAATATTCTCAATTATTTAATTTTGCATTACATCCAGGTGTTCTTATGTTCAATTTATTATTCAGTAGATAAGTGTGTACAATTACCGCCTTAGCAACATGCCAATTTATAGAAAATATAATTAATGTACATTTGTAACTACCCCTATAAGTTAGTACCCAAATTACACAAGGAGTGACAAAATATTCTAAAAAGACTGCTAAAACAAACGTCCTATAGAGACATCATGGCCGGCGCGGACCTCGCGCAGTGCACGGTTTTCTACTGTCAAGCAAATATGAACATTTTAGCCATTGAAATAAAGTTCAAATTATAATAACCTACAAGTCCGTGAGACCATGCAAGCAAGCAGACTCGCAGATAAGTGGATTTAAATTGGACTTCATCAAGGGGAACAATGTTAATATTTCACTAATTTTGAAAACCGCACTTCTCTGCGCTTTGCCAAGTCTGCGCCCGCGCCGGTCCTCATACTAATGATAAGTAGATATAACTTACTTCACCGAGCCTCTGCCGACGTCCGAACTGAAAGCGTGACGAAGAACTAATTTCGAACGAAGTACGTTTAATTTGTCATTCACCACACTCTTGCTCAACGGCAGTAAGGGCGAACTTCACAGACACCACTTTCCCTTCTCTACCTAACTTCCCTTTCTAAGTAAAGGCAGCATTTCATACTAATTGCAGCCTTATTGTTACGAACATAATGTACATATTCGTATAAACGAATGAAATCAAATGTTTTATATGAATATGAACCTAGTCTCTATGTAAATAATGGTCATATTTGCTGAAAACGTATACTCAGGAAGTCGAGTCAAACCGCGGGTATCCTTAAGACTTGTGACGTCTTAAACGTTTTATCTTTGTAATGGTTTACAATTATTTTTAATGTATCGTTAGAACTTATATGTCGTGATGGCTCAGTGATTGAAACGCCTGCATTTGATGCATGAGGTTGCGGGTTTGATGTGACATTCAATTCATATGTATTTTCTAAGTTTATCCTGGACATCACTAACATCAATAACATAAATGAATATAAGTCTGAAATCGCCAATCCGCCTTGAGCAAGCGTGGTGATCAATGCTCGTGCCTTCTCTGTATGAGAAGAGGCCTTCACCCTGCAGTGGGATAACAATAGCCTGGTATTCATTTAATTATACACCTATAAGTACAGCTCCGCACTCAGACGAGTTTATAAAAAAATCTGCGACGCAAATCTTTAAGTTTTTAGTCGCGATCATTTGTATGGTTCAATGAATAATTGACCGAGCCTGCTTTCGCTGACAATCGGTGGCGTAACAGTGAGCTGTGACGTCAGCTTTTAACTTTGTAGCACTCTGCTAGGTGCCAGACGTTGTTTAGAATTAAGTAATCCGTAATAAGTGATAAAATACTACGGTTTAGCTACTGACGAAAAAGATGTTCTAGATTACACCATCATGGGTGTATTCCCCACATTTTAGACTATTTATTTTTATGCAACAAAAAGTACAAAGGCGAACTTAATGCCTTAGGCATTCTCTACCAGTCAAACAAAGGTGGTGAAGAGGTAATAATTATGCTAGGTAGAGACTATTGGGACTAAGGGAGAGCACATCTTTAAATTGATGTAGTATTCAGGAATAGGGTACGTAATCTACCAGCAAACAGTCCAGGCCTAGGGTAGGGCTGCAACTGTTTCCCCCTGCCCATTGCTATCCCCCTTGGTAACAGCCGAAGCATCTCATACTTATCTCTGCCAAAAAGTCAATAGACTGGCTTCTTATTTGGACCGAATAGGTGTTGAAGTTTTCTATGGAACAACTGATTTTGTGTATCCACAAAACTTTTTCCAGTTATAAGACTCGACTCCGTGTATTGAATCTTTGGTAAAAGTTACTGTTGCAATGCTCCTTCCACCCCCGCATTGACAGTCAGGCGTTAACGAAAACACGTCTAAGGGAAGGAGAGCCTAAACTGTTGTAAATATAATAATTATTTCCGTAACTAATGGCATGTTGCTAAGACTCATATGACTTGGTTTATATTTGTCGATAACCACGGGAGATACATAAGTACGTCACTGCAGGAGAACCTGCACTGAGTGAACTGGCTCGCGTGCGTACCTCTCGGCTTGATAGCTACAATCACAAGGGAAATTGGAGGATGCGTTCACACACGTGAACTCTTTGGACACGCAGCTTCTATAACAGGGATGGCCGACCAGCCGATCGCGGCTTTTAGTGCACTAAAAATAATCTTAAATTTTGTTGGTTCTCTCTTAATATAATAAACAAATAGACAAACGGGGTGAATCGGGACGACATTTTAAAAGGGTTTTCAACTTTGAATTAATAAAGTTTGTTGCCAAAGAGAACTCAAATATTTTAACTAAATTATAATTTAAGATTTTAGTATCCTTGTTGGTATCAAACTATATTATTTAAGGGTTAAAATCCCTCTTAAAGTTTCGTCCCGATTCACCTCGTTATATGATACTACTCTTAAAGTATATTGCTTGATTTCCTCAGTTAAAGTTTTATGTGATTAGGTAAGACATACGAGTATTTGTTAATTCTTTGCTATACGATTCAATGTTAAGCTTATGAAGAAGCCCCGAGGACACGGTGGAGCATACCGTGGCGGTATGCCCCGCTTGGGCGGAGCATCGCCGAGTCCTCGTGGAGGCCATCGGCGGCGGCGAACTCTCGCGTCCGGCCCTGGTGCAAGCCATGGTCCGGAGCGAGAGGGAATGGGATGCAGTCGCCTCCTTCTGCGAGGCAGTAATGCTTGAGAAGGAGGCGGCGGGACGGTTGAGACAGCGGTTCTCCCGTCCCAGCCGCCGCGGTAGACGCTCCGGACGTCGGGAGCCGCGAGACGACTCCCGGCCACCGTAGATACTGGCCTGTGGACGGTGAGCAAATTGCTCACCGTCCTTACGTTGCATAACGACAGGCCGTGTCGACGGCGCGTTCGTGTTCCACGCGCGCCTCAAAGAGATGTCAGCAAAAGGAAGGGGCCACTGAGGGCCGATGCCTGCCGGGGCTGCGGGTTGTTCGCAAGAGATACCGCGCCCCCGGAACGAAAAGGGCACAAGAAGGAACATGGGTGGGTTTTAGTCAGTAAAAGTCTGACACTCCCTCCCGCCCCGCCCAGGGCGGGAGAAGTTATTTGATGATTTCCCACCCAACAAAAAAAAAAAAAAAAAAAAAAAAAAAAAAAAAAAAAAAAAAAAAAAAAAGCTTATGAAGAAGTACTGTTTATGTAATTGGTAGATCGCAGAGTTTCGTCATCTTGGGTCTTGGGTCTAATCAAGTCGGCCACCCCTGTTCTCTAGCAAGGTGTTCCATCCCATCTGAAACTTTACAAACCACAAGGCTGCCACGCCAATACTATCCTTATAAACTGGACCTATAGTATCTTTTACTAAGTTATCGACCAATGTAAACAGCTGAACTAGTAATTAAGAATATAATAACGCCATTTTTTCAAGACAGCGGTAGGCAGAAGACGGAGCGCATTCGGTCAGTCTTAGTATCGTTGTATAGGTTGATTTGGACTAGGTAGAACTGTAGGTTCGTGTGGGAGGTCACGGCCATGTGCAAAAATTATATTGTTTTTGTATGTTCTACATTGAAATCACCTGATTTTGTTCCGGAGATAAAATCCCTGCAAAGTGTGAGCACTTGGCGCCTTGCTCTTTCTGAATATTTACAAGACTAAAATTGGAGATTTGTTTTATGTCCCGGTTGCGTACACAACCAATGATATGTTCAACACATGTCATTTGAGACACATTCAAATATTTGAAAAAGTTGAAACTTTGACGTTAAAAACTAGAACGTTCCCGGGTATAAGTCCATAACACAGACACAATATCACAGTGATGGGAACAACATATTGTGACTTTAAGCTTTATTTAGTGTCTTTTTACACCCTCATAGCATGACCTCCTGAAGTCCATGTGCCCAATGTCCCACTGACACCTCAAACGGTTGACTTTGTCAACTGTGTATTGCCCATTTCAACAATTTTGCCAATAATGTCCTACCCTGCCCTCAGTCTGTTTTCCCTATAAACTGATACAACCTAATTTCCAGTGTTTGTTTTTGCATATGGACCAAAATCTCCACACATAGTTGGGCTATGGTTGATCCAAAGTAACCTAGGTACACTAATAAAAGTACTTATATCCATTAAATAACATAGACAAGCCGGCATGCTAGACTCACTAACATAGAACGTTAGGTCTAGAAATATGGATTTGATAAAATACTCCTTCTTTTGTCTTCTATTTTTAAATCTGGTAGTTCCCTTTCAGTCGGTGTTGCCATGCTTTTACTTGTTCTACTAATTTAGTAATTGTTTGTAGTGAATCATTGTTTATTGTTTTTTTAATTTTTTTGGTCACACTTAAGTTGTAAGATTAGATTTTAAAATATGTATGATACTGTTACATTATTATCGGTTGTTTAATAAACAAGTAGGTACTTTTTATAACATTTAAATTCAAAATTATTCTGTAGTTTCAAATATTAATATAATGATTGCTTAAAGACTTAAGACTTGTTGTGCACTAGACTTGTAGGCAGCATTACAGTAAAGACTTTACTGTGTATAGCTTACTTATTGTTATTAACAATATTTTAAAGAAGAATAAGTGCTTTTCTGGGTAGTGAACACTCGTAAAAATAACGACAGACGATGTTTTAGAACAAAGTTGTAACATCTTTCACATTTTTTCTTCCTTATTAAATGTGACCAGCCCCAATAAATAATAGTTTTAAACATAGCAACACTGACTTCACCCCTATATTTATCTGCAAAACCTATAAACTTCGATTTTCTACTAATTAATTAATAGTACTTAGCTAAGATCACAGAATAGATTGGAAATACTCTTTTTGGTAGAAAAAAGTAAATAGTAATTTTCTCACTGAGGTAACACTGAGATGCTCAGATGAAAATGGTAGAATTTTGGTACACTTTGAGGGTAACATTGCTCGGTTAGACAGATTCGTGCTAATAATAAGAAATAGTTGTCTGTCAGTGATTTTATTAGTATGTATTATTGTGGCCATTTTATTGCATGCGTTCTCGTTTTAAATTTGTAAAATAGTAAGTCCTGGGGAATAAAGCATTAGAAGAATGTCTTCAGCTGTCTCATACTCTTCTATACCTATTTTTTTTTTGCTTGACATTGATTAAAGGTGTTCTTAAGTGGTAACATTAAAATTAAAATAATCATGGACCCTGTAGGGCACAGCAAAAGGCTCCTGTTACGGGCATGGGATAATACGGCGTAGTGGGCGGATTCCTGGATGGCCGCAATACAATTAAATGGGTCGGCACATTCGGCATACTACACAATCTTTGGTAATGTTGTATTGAAAATGCTTAAGCGAATTTTCCGAGCCGCGTATGTATATAGCAAGCCTATGAAGGTGTCCTATAATATGACCAGTAATTAATAATCGACTATACTAGTTTAGCGAATTTTCAAGAGTTCGCTTGCTCATTTAGGAAAATAAATCAAGCGTTCACCGAACTTGGCTGACACGTTGCCGTCAGTTTAGATATTAACACTTTCACTGCCTGCGAAGCAGACGTAATAGTTAAACATTCATCCTGAACCATATGTGGCTCATGAGACAGGGAAGGGGATAACCTAGTGCTTCATTCGCCTTTTCGAAACATGTAAGTGTCTCGGTAATTGCAATGTCAGCATAAAACGGTCACAGATCATCACTAATTCCAACTAGATGTACCACTGACGGAAGCATGAGTACTTAGGAAGACCTCTGTACGACTAATAGTATACTGAGTAATACCACGTATATCTTCATATACCCCCATTTAAATACAATATTTGTGATTTGCGAATATAGTAAAATTAAATGTGGGGACATAGTGCGACCTTTTCTTATTACTATTGTTGTGTGTCAGTGTATTGGCGCGGAGATGCGGCTCAGTTGCGCTATGTCGTCATGTACCCACTTTTGTGTTTCTTTATTTATTCTGTTCATAAGTGAAAGTCAAACTATCTATGTCAATTACTACTATTAAAAGCCACTTTTGGAGGCCATTTACAAGAAAAAATTATTAAATCCAGTTGTCCCTTCCAAAAGGTTCGTATGGAAAAGAGTGGGCAAGAAACTCCATACTTACTCTTTCTCAATAAATGTAAAATTCGCAATGACGATGTACTTTAAATAACACCAAGATATGATTCACTAAAGACTTATTTCACTGTCCTTAAAGGTAATACCTATCAGATTAATATAAAAACAACGAAAACGAATCTTGCCAACTACTTATCTAGAACATATCCGGAGGTCTTAAAACAGTCTGTGTCTTGTTTAAGAAAAACACACTCACAAGTGAAAAAAACGTTTAATTCAAGAGAATTTATGAAACTTTAATAAGTATACTAATAAACTTTGTGTTCCACCGACAAATAAGAGACGTTTTGGCGAGATACAACGAAACGTTCGCAGCATACCTTTTACTTTGAGTTTACATAATCCTGTATTTCTGGCCAACTTTTAATTATTGTTTCTCAAGTGTTGTAACTTGTTACTGAGTTTGTTACCAAACTCAGTGTTTTCTTTTTATTATAACCGTTGTTTATGGCCGATACAAAGTCGTGCCTGAGAGAGTACAGTTGAGCCGCGTGTCCGCGCCGCAGGTTGCTGGTGCCACTGATGGAATCTAACATATGAAGCCTGTTTGTCAAAAGCGTATACAAATCCGTATATAACGTAGTGTAACTACAACGTTTTCCTACACACAACATAGTTTTAAATCTCTCATAGCTAGGATTGCATTATACACTAGAAATTAAAAATGTTGTCTGTAAAACTCTCAAGTTGAGTAAATAGTTTTAATGGGCAATTTATATAAACTATACTCCTTTTGTCACCGTAGAGTATTCCAACTTTTTTCTTTTAACTTGTATACGCTCTTGATTGAAGTAACTATAACATTAATCGTTGATCCTAAGTTTTGTTTGAGAATAGTAGTTCTCGTTTCACAAGTAGGTACTTAGGTGTAAGTCACTAAACCCGCTGTCACCCTCTTGCCGAGGAGCGCGGGACCAGACCTCCCGGAACGTTCACGTCAGCCGACGTAACGCATGGCTCTGCTCAGCGCAAGCATCGGCGACTTGTCGAGTGCAGAGAGGTCTGCTCCCCCGCTCCACACCCGCACCCGCAGCCACACAAGTGACACGAGCCGCGCGCAGAGATCGCGCGGCTTCGGCTTCATCACGTTCCAGGAGGCGTCGTCGGTGGACAAGGTGCTGGCGGTGCCCGTCCACACGCTGGACGGCAAGCGTATTGATCCCAAGCACGCCACGCCCAAGTCGGCCCCGCGCCCCGCCAAGACCAAGAAGATATTTGTGGGCGGCGTGGGGCAGGACACGTCTGCCGAGGAGGTCAGGTCTTACTTCTCGCAGTTCGGCCTGGTGGAGGACGCCGTCATGCTCATGGACCAGCAGACTAAGCGCCACCGGGGCTTCGGCTTCGTGACCTTCCACTCGGAGGAAGCGGTTGAGCGCGTGTGCGACATCCACTTCCACACCATCAAGAACAAGAAGGTGGAGTGCAAGCGCGCGCAGCCCAAGGAGGCCGTGGCGGCCGCGCCGCTGGCGCTGGGCAAGCGCCTGGTGCTGCGGCCGGGGCGCGGCCTGGTGTACGCGGCGGGCGGCGTGGGCGCCGTGCCCGGCGTGGGCGCGGCGCACGCGTACCGCTACGCGCCGTACGCGCTGCCGGGCGCGGCGGCGGCCGTGGTGGCGCCGCCGCAGCCGGCGCCGCAGCCGGCGCTGCCGCAGTTCGGCGCGGCCTACTCGCTGGCGGGCGTGGACATGTCCTCGTTCCAGGGCGTGGACTGGGGCGCCATGTACGGCCTGCCCATGTACATCTAAACGGTAACGAGCAACATTCACGTGAAACCCCACCCGCCTACGACGGATCACTTGTTTAGCTCGGCTATTTTATTTCTTACGATAGAGTTCCTACGTACTATTTTTTTTAATTAAGGTGTTTGTCTTGCCGCGTACTCGCAGTGGCCACAAGAGGGAATGATCAGTATTCGAACGTAGTTAAGGTGTTTATTGGCTCATTAAACTTAGCGTAAGGCAGTTACAAGCAATACTTAGCCCGCTACGGGCGTCAAAGAGAACGCATTTCATTTTTTTTATGAAAAAGTTAATTTATTAAGGCGATCCCAACGGGCACGCTCGAGTAGGAGCACAGTGACGGTCGCGTGTCGACGGGTCACTTTATAATGTTTAAGTTTTAGTTTTTCATTTGTAAAGGTATTTTGATTTGTCAAAGTGACTCGTCGGACATTGTAGATAAACTCGTCGTCTTCTTTTCGAAAGCTCGCGTCGTTGCGTGTCCCCTTAACTTTTAAATATTAAGGCGAAGATCTCAAATAATTTAGTTGCGATAAAAAAAAAGTAATTTTTTCTTATATTTTGTCTTTGATATTTTGTAATTTAGTGGTAGACATAGTGCACGTTTGTTTGGCAATACATTAACCCGATACTATTTATGATGACTCGACTGTATTTTTATGAATCTCATTCGCAGCTGTATTTTTTTAATGATAAACTACATAGGTTCTAAAATATATACATTCGCGGTACGAGGGACGCTGTGTGACTGCGCTGTTATACTATTATTATTAAATAAAAAGTTTATCTTCCTCAAGTTTCAAATATTGGTACCACTTAATATAAAATTAGAAAATTCTATTGGAGAACTCTTCTCCCACGGACATGGGAGTGTAGAAATTAAATAAAAATATTTTAGGCTAAACGAAACTGTGTATAAAATGAAAACAAAGAAATGGTAGGAGATGTCAGTATTATCATAGCGGTGCCATTTCGTTAGGAACCTACTTTTGTGCCAAAATGTCGCTCAGTTTTGCGTTTTAAGAATTTCTCTCAACTCTTTTTAATTAAGTATATAAATTGCGAAAACAACTGCTTGTTACATTACGACGATATAAAACATCTGTAGGGCAGTCATCTACTGTTCCATGGCAATTGGTAAACTGAATGCTAACTCACTATCTTTGACTCCACCGGGCTACAAAGACACAAAAACTGGAGTGTTACATCCATAATTATGAGAAAGAAATGGCGCTATCCATCCTATATACCACCATCTCTTTCTCGCCTTGAAACGACGGTTTCACAAATCCTATCGGCATTTCCCCCGGCCAGGGCAGGTCCCAGCATAGGTCATCAATCGGTAGTGAAGTGCATGACGTGATCACGACTGCGTCACAAGCGTTACGTCACACGGCGTCGACCGCTCTGCTCACGACACACATATCTGACGAGCGGAAAGCAATCTCATTCTACAATAGTATTATATATTGACATACGTAGATATAGTACTTGAGTGTTGTTGGTGTCTCTTGTGTTCCCTGCAACAGGAGATTATAACTGTCTCTCGGTCCGTGGTTGAAAAGAAGCCTTGACAATGCAGCTCGAATAACGATACTCAAATCACTTGATAACTGATCCCGAGCATTATACACCGCGCATCCGACAATATAACCACAGAAGACACCAAAATCACTCGCCAAGTAAATTAGTTTACATTAATAATAATTTAGTTTAGCGTGTATGAGCGTGTGGACTAACACCCTGTGTACCGTGACAATAAGCTAAGTATATAAGCCGCTGTAGATTGTCATGGCCGCGCGGCCTCGCCCACCGTTCTCATCTATATTTACATTTTAGAAGTATGTCCTTTGATTTTGAAGTTTGCTGAGGTGGGCCCACGTTGGGCGCCAGGATTTGGAGGCCACTGTCTTGGGTTGTGTACCTACCTTTATTTATCTGCTATAGACCCTTTTATTAATCACAGTAGAAGTGGGAGTGGTGTCTTGGAGACCATGTGCTTGAACAGTGTTTTCATAGATTTAAATTAACGGACAATAAACGGCCAGGACAGGTGAAGGTCCCGTCTTAAAAAGCAGCTCAGATTGTACTTAATTCTGTTAAAAAATAAATTATGTACTTAAATTCTTCGCCAACACCAGACAGTATTTTCCAAATGTGATCCTCAGAAACCTTACGTCCTTTATTAGAAGTACTTAATTTATCAATCGTAGCGTTAGATCCAAAAGCAATACAATATGTGATTAGTGAGTGTAAAAGACAAAGATGGTTGTGTTTGTGCAATTCCTAGATTTAAGCGGAATACTGGACGTAGTCCTAAGACCAGCAGTATTACTACCACTCGTGATTTTCCAATTGTTGACAAAAAAAACATAGTTTATTATCCAAGTACCTTTTTATTAATTCAAAATTTACCTCCAAATACTCGTTAGTCATAGTTTTGATTGTACTAGAGTGGTTTACCCGTCTTCCGAGTACTTTCACATTCGTTTGATTCTATATTTTTAACAAAGATAAAAATTCAGACATTTCGGAATTAAAATGTAATCTTGTACTTAAAGACAGCATAGTAATAATAATGACAATATTATATCATAGTCGGAGAATAAATACTCAAAAAATATCCTTTTTTGGAACTTAAGTAAATATTAGAATTACTTTCATGCTATAGTTGCAACAATAATATCATGGGAAATGTCCCAAAAATATCAACTGACGGGAAGATTCCGAAAATCGTCTATTATTAAAGTACTTAATCCCTATATTTATATTAGCGTATATTTTGGGCGTAGGCGAGGCCGCGCGGCAAGCGTAGTGCAGTATGCATGGTAGCTTAGTCGGCTACATTCCCTGCCAGCCGACGCACTTGTAACCGCGGCGTGTGGAAACTGAAAGATCTATTCTCCTGAAGTTAAAGATTAGAAAACTTCAGACAGAGGGTAGTTCAACATACTTGAGGCCCTGCTGGGCACCATTATCTTTACGACCGCAGTTTCCATACAGGCTAAACTCAATATGTATGTATATGATCATCGACCCCAGTGAAATGATTTGTTTATCAAATAAACTTGAATTACGTAATTGTTACTTGATACCCAGCGATAGCTATTATAATTTCCCTTGTTATGTTTTATTTTGGTTTGTTTCTGATATTGATTACTTTCCACACGCCTCGGCTACCGTATGCTATGATATTCACGTTATGTATACACATACCTATCCTTATTATATAGCAGTATTTTAGCATAAGTAGGATTAGAACCTCCTGAGATTAATCAGCAGAGCGTGCGCTTTCTCGTCTCACAAACCGGTAAGAACCGAATACAAGCAGTTTGATCTAATTCTGTATTTTTTATTATAAAAGCGAGTGTGGCAGCTAATGAAACATGTTTTTTTTACTAATTCTGGTAATTAAAACGACGTGTTATTTATTATTTTGTGACAGTTCACAATTAATTAACCCCAAACATGTTAGTTTTGTAACACTAACAAAATCAGGAATTGATTTTGTTTTAAACAATAATCTTGTAATAATATTTAGTTGTCTGGAAAGCGCGCGCCTGTAACACCCGACAATTACACCTTTTGTACATTAGCGGTCGTTTTTCCTGAGACAGTATTAGAATGGTTGACTATGTGATGTCACAGCCGCCGTGCGCTTCGTATCTTGCCAAATTAGATAGAGGGCGGCGAGTGTGGGGACGCGGAGGATCGACCAACGTAGCCTGCAAGTTGTGGACCCCCCGTAAGAGGGGTCATTGGAAAAATAAACATTTTTCAAAAGGGAACAACGAAAGAATTGTTTTCTGTAGAGTGGAGTTACAAGGGCCTCTTGGATGGGCTACAGCTGTTTAACTAATATCTAGACATCACTCGAGTAGTTCGCAACTAAACCGCATGTGCAGACATCATCCTATTACCATTTGTGATATAAATGTCATTCTGAAACACCTCTGTTGCCTCCTCACTGAGGTCGTAGTTGGCTCCACGTTGCGTCACATCCCCCGCGCCCTCACGCCGATGTTGTAATGTACTTAACTTTGTTTTTCATATATTGTACTGTTCCAACTTCCCTTTACGGGTGGCGATATTCCAACACCCTTGTGTTAGTTACACTTGGTAACTGGTCGCCGCGGGCCGGCGCTCATTGCTGGTTGAGTGACGTTGCCAAGCACTTGGGGTTCTGGTTGAGGAGATCCACACTGTGTTTTTGTGATGAGACTCGTTTTTGTTGATTGAAGTGGTCTTGCTTGGTGGGTAGCGCGGACTAGAGTTGGTGACGTCACTCAATGGTGGCGGGCCGCGGCAGTAGGTTTAGTCGTAGTTTGCCCGCTGTAAGGAGCACCTAGTAATACCTGATGTGTCATTACATGGATATAATATTAGAAATTAAAATTGTGTGTTTTATTTAGCGTGGGACTTCCTGCTGGGTTTGGTTTGTTGTATTTTACACTACTTTTTTATCTTTCTAGATAGTTTGCACGTTGAACTTGTAGTATTTAGTTATGGGGTTGCCATCTACACTTTTGGCTTTAAAACTGTGATTAATTACATTTTAATATTAGGGTCATCCCGACGACAGAGGCACTAATGATCAAAATTTTAACATTTCTACTAAAAAGTTGGCAACCCTAGTGTGAAAAAGTCGTGATCATTTGCCCCACGGTTGGCGCTAAAAACCTCAGTTGGTATAGGAGGGTGGGACAGACCGGACGTATGGTAAGTCAGTAACGCGAGCAGGCATGCGTATAACAGTTGTACATTATAGTGTTACGCCGTAGTGTAAGCGCGTCTTCATACTCGTGACTAACTCAACACTTCACGGAGAGAGATATGGACGCCGCGAGATGACGGCTTTTAGTGAATTCAAAGGTATCGCAAATCCGACTGACTCATTAGGAGAAATGGGGCTAAAGTAAACGAGCGTAAAGGGCATATTCGTTCACCTACGTTAGTATTGTGACAGTGGTAGTCGATAGTGTGCGTGATACCTTTGAGCGTGGACGAGCCTTCAACCCGCGGCGCTCCGGCATGGTTGGCATGAATGAATACGTAAACAAAATCTAATCTTCCATACAAATACTTCACTGTCAATTTATTAAGGCGTTTGCCACACGTTGGTTGTGATGCGTGCTATTAAAATATTCCTTTTAAAGACCGCCTCTAAAAGGAATATTGTATACGTAGACACGTAGAGTAGACCTTTAGACGCTTCGCTTCGGGCCGCAGGTCTTCCTGGTATAACACTTGTTTTGCCAAAAAAACGGCCAAAATTTAGCCAAAACGTTAATTTTGCTCAACGTTGCGAGTCGCAGATGTAGAGTGAAGCCAGGGGTAGTGATGAGGGAGCTGTTCGTAACTGCTAGAAGAGTTGAGCGATAACGGAACTCACCTGTTTAGGAACACTGCGACGAAAGACGGTAATAAATAATATTTTGCCAAAAACAAAAAGGAAATACGCCAGAGTAGCTTAAGAATGTGACAATAATAAGACGGGACGTTGCCAACTAAGACGCTATTACTATTTAATGACTTCGTTGCCATATACGTGAATACATTCCTCTCTAGTCATTTTTTTTTTCTCTAAAATTTGGCGGGAAACTGAATACAGAGTCTTATCTTGCTCAATACTTATTCTTGCCTAGTTGTAGTTAATTTCTATCGATAATAAGCTTGACGCAGTAGTGATGTGCCATACACCAGATATGCCATAGCACGCAAACGATAAACTAGTGATGTGCTTGTTCGCTCCAGGCTCACTGGACCAAAATGTAAACAGCATTCGAAAAAATATATTAAGTATATATTCTTAATTATGTAAGATTACTAAGATATACATAAATATACAATTTTTGGATTGGTATAATGTTAAATTGGACATAAAAATACTATGTTGTGTGTTTTTAATGTATGGCAATGCTAGAGTAGTGTTGTAGTGTAGACATTTTGAAGTTTTACATACATATGATAAATAAATATGACTAACCGAAAGCAATAACATTAATATTACTACAGCACGCGCGCGCTGCGGCTTGCACGGGAACGGCAGAGAGCTCACGTGTGTCGATTGGTGGTCGAACTCAAATGCTCTGTGGGAAACATGAATGAACACATTAATAAAATGACAAAGATACGATGATATTAGTGCAAGAGAATGATCAAGTAAAATTGAAAAACAGTGGGTTCCGGCTTAGAGATTGGGAATACGAGAACTATGTTCTGGAAGTTACTAGTAGCATTTTACATACTTAATAAAATAAAGCTCTATAAGAGCTCGCAAAATGACATCAATATGACACACAAAATAAATTAAAGTTTAGTAATAAAATGCACTTGGCTAAGTAACGACTGGGCACGGCAGCGCGCGCTATGTTAGAATTATTATAATTATACACACATGCATACAAATACAAATATTTTTGTATAATAGGTATCTGTGTAATCGTAGCGTGTTGGTTAATCTTGTATTTTTAAATGGTAAGCGACGAGATGCGGGCAGTTCGTGCTGCTGTGTGACGTCACAGTTTCAGTTTGTATGACGATTGATAGCTATGCAGAACATTAATAGCATATATATTTCCTCTAAATCTGGCTCGTGAAATAATTGATAGGAAACTTTCTATCGCCAATCTCGTGTCTAAGAAAATACAGAAACTTCGACATTCCCGAAGGTTGTTAATTCGGCGAGTGATCATTTTCCTGTAACATCGATATCCAATTACCGAAGCCCGACATTGAAAAAGGTTTACAGCAAACTTCGGTTTGGAAGATTGTCTTCTAATTGGAATTTTCTAATTAAAAGCTACGTCAGGTTCTTCGGGCTACTTTATCCTTACAATAATCTCAAATTGGACCTATATTTTAGGCTAAAGTGCGTAGCAGCAAATGTAGCCACGTTTGCTAAGCCAATGCAAAGTGTTACTGCTATCAAGTATTAAAAATTTAAGAGTAATCCGAACCTGTAGTCATTACCATCGAACTTCTCTCAAATAGGCTTTTAAAAACATCGTCTCTCCTATCCCAGACCAGCATCTATACATACCAAGCGTGTCAACGGACCGCTAAGTGTGACGTCACCCAGCACATAGCCTACTCGTTTGTGTCGTCAACCGATATAATTACATTGTTGAATAAGCGACAATATGTGGCGCAGTGTTTATTGTGTAGGGCGCTCGCGCCGACGCTTGAGGGCGTGCGGCCACGTTTCGTTCAGAAATTTTAAATATGATTTCCAAATTGTGTCGTGGCATGTTGCCGCGTTTGAGGCGGGTTGTCTTAAACGCACGCTTCAATGTATTATGAAATAAGAAATGGCGCGGTTTCTCTTATATTTATTCTACCGTTCTTTCCAATCGCGTGATTTCCAAATTCTAGTCTTGATGATGCCTAAAGGGAGGTACTTTTGTTGTTTTATTGGATATCTTCTAATTATTCTGTGATAAAAGCCAGACACAGTCTGTCTTTGTAGTTTTATTATTGTTTTGAATGAATTTGAAAGCAACATGCCTCGACATGATAGCTCGTTCAGAAACTTGGCGGCACTAACATGTTTTTGCGTCGAACTCCGCGTAGTCATATGTCTACATTCCTTTATGTATATTTTTGAACGAATTACTGCATTTTATTTATGGTAGTTATTAAAGACATAGTTTATCATAGACAAATTAGTGATGGGCTGTTTTTTCATTTACGTATCCACCGGCTAATTAATAGAGGTTTCCTTATTTGTGTTACTAGATAGCGCTAGTGTGATATGGAGTTTTTGTGTTATTTGAAGTAGATGTACAATCCCTAATTGGACTATAAATACAAAGTACTCCAATTTGATATAGTTCAAACACTTTTGGCCTAATTTTACAATTTAGAGTATAGTCAAAGGAGCAATAAGTAAAATAATATTTTAGTAATATTTTTCATGATTATTTTGTGGGAGCTTGTCGTCACGTAGCGCCATCTAGCAGCACATTATGGAAGTCCTCAGTTTGTGCAATTCAACAGACTTATTATATGTATATTTTGAGGTACCCGTAGTTATGGTTGGGTTTGGGTATGTAGCTGCGTAGAAATCTTCGACTACGTCAGTCTACGGTCCCAGAGCATAGTGTGGTGTAATGTCTATGCGCAGGGAGTAAGCTTTGCCGCAAGGAGTATTATTAATGAATGTTTTGTATAATTAATGTAGATTATTATTTTATAACCTAGGCAATAGTCGGGCTCTCTAGCGCCCCCTAGCTAGTGGACGCAGTAGTGCGCCGGCCGCGCGCCTCCTTCAGCCATTAACAATATTATGGTTCATCTTCACTTAGAGACAAGTATTAGAAAAAAATAATAAAATGGTAACACAAAACACAGCTGTTCTTTCATTTATCCGCTTTTTCGTTAGTTTTGTACCTCTTCGTTAGTTAAAACATTAGTTTGGAGAAGAATATTTTTTTATTGAGACTCGTAGTATAGAGCTTTTGGCCCCATGTTGGGCGCCAGTACGAATTTTCTTAGTCGATCGACCCCAAGTCAGTAGTGTTAGTAATGTTTTGGAGATCAAAGACTATGGTTGGACATAGATGCATGACGTCATAAGGAGCTGTGTAGCGGTGGAGTGTGCATGCCTCGGTGTCGACGGAGCCGCCTCGGGACCGAAGACGAAGACTACATTCATTTTTTATACGGTGAGGCAATACTGAACCTACCGTCTAATCTCTTGTCATGTTACACACTGGGAAACATTTAAACCGACGCAACTCTATATAAACATGAGTCTTAAACTTGCAACAACAAACACTAGCATCGACTACTACAGTGAGCATTTTATTTTTATTACAAGAAGTGTAACAATTAATTGTAGGGAGGATGTTATGGTAAAACTAACTTTGGCTATATCGAATATCGTTTAACATTGACAAGAAATTGGATATTAAGTAATTAATATAAATACTGAGGGCATGGTTTTAAAAATTGTAGAATGGAAAAGCAGCTGGTTGCGTGGTCGTCTCTTTATAGGTCCTTACCTATTCAACTGAATTTTACGACCTGAACAACGTCGTCTAAAATTTAAGATGAAAATGGCTTTTATTTGTTTCGAGCTTTGCTGAGTCATTTCCACCTATCCATTAAATTTTACTTTTTGTAAGTAATTATAATCATTAAACACAACACTAAAGCACGTTGTTAAGCACGACAGTTCATAAAAATCAATTAAGACTGTTTTTGCGACAAATTGAATGAAAATGACAGAATGTTATTGAAAACCAAAGTTTGGCAACCTAATTAAAACAAACTGCTATGACCCTCATACCTCCAACTTCGCTCATAAAATGTTTAATCCCTCGTGGCAGTGAGCCAAAAGCCTGTGCACACTAGGTACCAACCGGGCATGTTCCCGAACAACCCGCACGACCAGCGACCGACTGTTTGACCATAAATAAATAAGAAGATCAGTATTGTCATTCACATTACCAAATCTGCTGTTGAAAATATCGCTTAGATTTTATTTCTAGTAGGTACCCATCTCCAGTAAAGTGCATCCCAGTAATTAGTTAAGTAGATAATAGACGTGGTACAACCGGTGCTGGGTTCTTTATTAAGTCAAATTCGTAGTTTTAGTTGAATGGTCGAATCGATTAGTTGGACATACGAGAATAATAATATTGTGATGTATAAAACTCCATGGGAGCCGCTTTTAACATTTTTTTCGATTTTTGAATAAGTAGACATTAGAGTTGTTAGTAGTTTTAGATTGAGAGGCCATATCAACCGAAAGACACAATCGTATTGTGCCTTAATAGTTTGTTTTGTTACGGTTTGCTTGGGAAACTAGAATCTTTTAGAATACGGACCAAAAGTTCAATTAGTTTGGAAATATAAATGAATAAAAAACATATTTTTTGTACAATTTACTTTTCTGTTGAAAATGTTATGAGGAAATTTTTCAGAGACTTAGCTGTCTCGGTAGTGTATTTAATAGAAAAGAAATGTAAACGAGTTATACAATGAATGTAGGTATCCCGTTTTGTAGTAGTACAAAGTAATTTAAGTATTTTGTATCTGCATATTGTTAAAAAGTCTTCCTTAATAAAAATAGACTGAAATATTAGTGACCCATGTAATGTTCTTTTGATATCCCGTTTCGCTGGGATGCACTAGATTTTATTAACATTTCTTATGTAAATGGCACTTATTTAGATCGACTGCTTAATAATTTATCCAAAAGAAAAAATGTAACTGACAATATATTTCATCGCTATTTTGTTTAACGGATTTTTTGAAATTGTTAACTTAAACCGACAAAGGGAATTAATTAAACAGCCTACCATTGAAAAGGTCTGAAAAAGTGCTTTTTTGTAATTCCGAGAGTATTGATAGTTCTCTCACTGTAGTTGAAGTGTTCAGTAGAATAAACCCCAGTACAATGAGTCTGTGTACGGACAGTGCCTATGTGTGACAATATTCTTATCACACTTTATTTCTTCCATTTTAGTAAGTGGTCCCCTACGATAGCTAGGTATTACCAACCAGTGATTTGTTAGATTAATAGTCTCACTCGGGAAATGGAAAAAATATCTGAACTTGCAATTCAAAATCCAAGGAAGTGCTTGGATCGTTTTTTTTTTAAATAAAAGATTAATTAAGGCAGGGCTCCAACAATAGCGTTGATTAAAATCGAAGTACTTACTAAGACTTACTTAGTTTTTATACGGGTTATCTTGACCTACCTATGCTTATATCAAGCTTGGAGGATCTAGTTACAACAAATATTTTATTCAATTTCCCGAGTGAGATTCCAGTGACCAATAATAATTGAACACCAGAAGTAATGTTTGATAATCGCATTTAGTTTGATCTGAATAGTCTAGTCAAACAGAAAATTGTTACAAGTTTTGTTTTTTAAAACCTCGATAGATTAGGTAATTGTTTTCTTTTCAGTCGCACTTTTATGACTCCGACGTTAAGTTTGTCCACGTCACAAGCGGCAGATCCGCTACCCGCATTTACTTGTTCGTTGTAACTGCCACGGAATGTTTTGGGAGTGATAAAAGCGCGAAAATAGTTGGTTTTACGAACTTTGTACATATTTTAGTGTAAGATTGTTACTGACATAATGTGTGGTGTATTTTATTCATGTACTGAAGTTACGTGTCTAGGGTGGTTAGAAACTTAGGTATGTCTATCTCTTTCTCTCGTTTGAATATTTCGATTTGAAAGTAGAATTATCTCCTTAAGTACGAATATGATTGGATTAGTGGACTAAGTTTGAATGTTCTAGAGTCATTGTTTCAAGAAAGGAAGCTTCTTCTTCTAGGTAGGTAGATAATTAAAACAATTGCATACAAAAGAAGAAGCTACAACCACTCTGAATGAAAGTCTTAGCAATGTGTCACTTGTTATGCACTTATTCAAAAGGAAACCCTACTTAGCAACTTACTTAAAATACAGTGTTGCTAGTTGCCATATAAACCACTTAAAAAAACCTACCTACCTACCAAAACCATAAAGGTTTAGTCCACTAATTGAGTCTAGTGATTGAATCTCTTAAATAACATGAAGTGCCCCGACGAATTTGTAAAACGTAAGCTCATTGTTCTATTTACATTCATTAGGCCGTAGTTTGTGATTTGTAATATTGATCCTTTGGACGGAATGTATAGATTTTTTACTATATCTTACATTTTGAGAAGTCGGCGTATTGTGTGGTGTGGTAAGATCGTTTTGGAGTTGCAAATAAACGCTCGTGACGGTAGTTGAACATCTATGTGGGCCTTTCCCGCCGGCATGACTTTTTCGCAAAAATAAAATAGTGGTAACACTGGCTTAAAATATGAAGACGTCATCTTTCAAAGTTAAGTTGCGACTCCAGAAAATCCAACGATCACCGCGCCATGTTTAATCGTAAAAATACTAGTCATTGTAGTTTTTTAATTGTGAAGAGGAATTATATACTATTATGTAACGAGAGTTTCATGCTTCTTATATATTTATTCTAATTATTTACCCGGCGGTATGCCGGTAGCCGACGACGCAGTTTGACATTGAACAAAACAATTAATAAATGGTTTACATTCATTTTTGTGTTTTATTACCCGTTATGTAAATGGCGGGAGTTTTGACAAATACGCGCCATTTTATGGGTCGTGCTCAACCGAACTTTTTTCCCCGAGTGAAGATACATTAGGTTAATGACTTGTTGCGTGGGTTTAATAGGTACTATACGTAGGCTCCAGCCACACATTAAATTTGACAGTCATCAAAAGCATTACGCTTTCTTTGAATTCCGATGCACCCTGCTAGACATTACACTTGCAACAAACACTTGTGCATCTCACTTCGTAGTCCAGTAGTCCACACTTAGAGGTCATCTGGGCACTGTGCTGAATAACGTCGCGGCATGCCAAAGCATCAAAATACGTCCGCGCCCGTTTTAAACCTTTTTCAATTAGGTGTCATAATGCTGTGACAGTGGCTCGCGAGATGTGGTGGCATGCCGTGGCAATCCAACGGCAATTCATTGCCGCGGTAGGTAGGTATGTAAATGTATATAATATAGAAATACCCCGTAGGTAATACGAATTCTAAACTTTTTAAAATAAGGATAAAAAGAATTTGATCAGAAATAAAATCGTTTACTGTGTCGTGCAGTGCCGCGACGTTAGTCAGCGGCGGCTTTTAGATTTTGTAGATTGGTCATTGACGAACCACTCGCATATTTTGCCATGGTGTGCTGTGGACAAAAGTCAGTCAGACCTATATCTAATACCTGTACGCAACTGAGAAGGTAGGTGATGCCGTGACCCTGAGGGCATAGAACAAATAACTTGGTTTTATTATTCTGTGCTAAGGGGTCACGGTAACAGGTAGCCCGAGATGTAGAGCATGAATGATCAAAATTTAATCAATTCACAAGATAAAAGGATTTTGGTTTGCCACTGCAGGCCGATTAACGATCTATCTGCTTTCTTATAAAATTGACGGGGTCACAGGTACCTACTCTGTGCTTCCAACATCGAAATGCTCGCGGTCTGTCAACAAATATAAAATATACAAATGAAACTGTCTGTCCGAGTCACTTCTCCTACAAACAGACCTGTGTGCAACATATTACATAACAAGTGGTAAACTAAAACCTCATGGCGAGGGGACGTTATACCCCAGCACACGGTTAGCGCAGTGGTTGAACGATTAGCTGCTGCGCTGTGTGTCGCGGGTTCAACTCCCGCACTGTATAATATTTCTATGGCCTACAAGTTGCTGTTTCGGGTCTGACTGTTTGAGAATGTGAGTTTATAAGTTTGTAAACGCAATCACGAAAAAATAAAACATCCTAGTCTGAAGCAACGTTCAAAACTAGAGGATAATAATACATCACGAGGTATCGACTCGCAGGATCTGTATCGATCATAGTTATTACAGTACTTCGTAGGGTTCCGTATCCTGTGCGGTGCCAACGAGACCTAATTATTAAGGTTCCGCCGTGTCGCCGTCTGTGCCTACGACTGTCTGTTACATGACTGGTATCTCTAAGGGCTGATTTTTCAATCGACAGATACCTCTTAACGGAGGAATAAATATGGCGGTTTGACAGCTTTGGCATAGCCGTTAAGTCAAACTGTCATATTTATTCATTACATAAAAGTTATCAAGTTAGTAAGTTAATAATAATATTGCCTGGTAGACAACTTAGGGTAACCATAAAAAAAGTTTTGTATACAAGAGTAGATGTGGGTCTAAAATCACGTCACTGAAAACAAGATATAGGTGTACCAGAATGTCATGGCAAAGAAAAAGTCAAAATCAAAGCATTTATTTCAGTTAGACCATTTACAGGCACTTTTGAATTGTCAAGAAGTTACATTTAAAAGTTGAAGCTAGTTGCTCGTTCCAAAGCGTAGGTCTCTATGGAGAAGAACGAGCAAGAAACTCAATGGACACTCTTTTCTTCCAATTTGATTTTTACAAAAATCTTGGTTACAATATTCTTGTGGCTTGTAAAATACAAATAAATAAGTATTTTACAATTAATTTAGCTTTCATTTCTTAATTTGTAGCACTTAGTACTTACGTATTGTAGTACATTGAATGACTTTTATTCTTGATAGATCATTTTCACATTAGTTTATTTTTCTTACGGATTTGATAGATTCGATATTTTTATTAATTTACCTTTTAATTGATGTTCAAAAGTGCCTTTTAATGGTCTCATCATCATCTACTTAGCCTTTTCCCAACTATGTTAGGGTCGGCTTCCAGTATAACCGGATGCAGCTGAGTACCAGTGTTTTTCATGGAGTGACTGCCTATCTGACCTCTCCACAACCCAGTTACTGGGCAACACGATACCTCTTGGTTAAACTGGTTGTCAGACTTCCTGGCTTCTAACTATCTGTAACGACTGTCAAAGTTCTACGAATGACAGCCGAGACCAACGGCTTTACGTGCTTTCCGAGGCACAGGGGTGTCATACCACCAACTTCCAAACTCCGGGCTGCTACTGAGCAAATCCTAATGGAAAAACCCAATAACACTTTTTGCCCGACCTGGGAATGGAACCCGGGACCCCACGCTTATCAGTCGCGCGTGCGACCACTCGACCAACGGGGCAGTGCTTTGGGGGGGTGCCTTTTAATGGTCTAATTGAAATAAATGAACTGACTTTGAAAAAGGGAAATTTAAATTTGTAGTTTGCAATAATCGAGGTAAATCGACTATACAGTCTTGATATTTTTTAATATTTTTTAGTTTTTAATAGGTAGTATTCGCGAACATAAATATTTATGAAAAATAAAACAATCGTTGGGCTATATATATTTTCGAAACGCATTTATTATTTACTAGATAATGCCCGCGACTTCGTTTGCAAGGTCGTCGGTTATCACGGGGATTTGTCTTTTTTTGCGCGAAGCCCTAATTATTTTTTCTAAAATCGTTTTACTCCCTGTAACATTAACTATCTACCAGTGAAAATCAAAAATAAATATATTAAGAAAGTATTTTTTTAAAGGAATAATTTAAAAGTATATGTTATATCTCAAATTTTGGTTAGACAATTACTTACTATTGCCAAATAAAATACACAATATTTTTATTATTTTAAATACCATCAGATTCAGTCAGCTTGTATGAAGACTAAGCGGCTGTAGCAAGCCATATGCTACGCCGTAGCAAACAAAATGCTACGCCGTAGCTCTGCGTGTGACGCAGCAAAACGATTCTTTTGCAATTCTACCCGAATAAGCCAGGAAGGAAGATTTTTTTAAATTATTAGCATCTCCGCACACGGCCGATTATCAGGTCGATTTTTGACAGATTATTATCACCGACAAAGAAATCTGTCACAAATCGACCGTGTGCGGAGACGCTTCAAATCAGGTATTTTTCCAAAGCATTTTGTCTAAAAGTTTAAGTTACAGAAGTCTTTCTACAATCTACAACCTTACCAAAACTGACTGTTAGTAGCGAGAAATATGTATTTTTTTTATCCGTCAAAGGTCTGAAACAGAGCGGATCAAAATTTTTAAACAACAAACATTTTTCTAAACGCCAAAACCATTAAACGCAACACCACAAACGAAAAACTCTTCAGAAATATGTCAGACATGTTCCCGCAGTTTGCAGGCGCGTCACGTGTCGTCCATCGTCCATGGTTTGTTTACTTTTTCTAAACAATGCGGGCACACGTAATTGCGCGGTGAGCCTGCAACAAGATTTTGCAAATATATTTTGAATGCCCCGAGCTGGTGGGACGGTCGCATTGTTTGAATAGGAAATTCGTTTGAAATCATATTTTAAAACCCATTTAATTTTATTAGTATTTTCGTATTTCTTTTATAAGTACCTACTGGGACGGTGTCACACCTTCGTGGATTACGTAATAGTTTTTTATCTTTCTTTTTTTTACTTTGCCAGTATTTAGGTCAACAAGTTCTTCAAATTACTCGTTGCCGTTACTTAGTATAGCAAATTACGGGATTGCATATCCACCGTTGACTTAATTCTTTTAATTTGTAAAATGTAGAAAAATATCGTGTGCCGCACGACCGTGGAATGGAACCCCGGAATCCCGCACGCGGTGACGGTGACCACAGATTACGAAACTCCTCTTATTTGGCGCGAACCGAGGCGACTAATAGCGCGCCATTAAAATGATTTCCACGTACAGCTTTACATTTTTGTGAAAGGGAAATATGCGATCCATTTTAATTATTACCTTTTGATGACAGCTACCTGCTTGTGGGATTTAATTTTGGTAATTTGTGAGCTTTGAACATATTTTTATTGTTGCCGGTCGCTACGGGCTCCAACAAAATTTTTCAGTTGAATTATACATATTTTGTGTGCGAGCTGATTTAACATCGCATATTTAACAGAAAAAACATTGCTAATTTTTATTGCTACACCGCTAATTTTTATAGGACAATATTTCTTCATTTTATAGCCAGTATGGGTGTCATGTGATTATTAGACCAAGTATAAGAATAGGTTTGCATTGTAACTAACCAGCTGAATTGTTATCAGAAAGGTTGTAGGGTGGATACCACTATAGATAAATGCGAAATTTTGTGGGGATGGATAGGTATCCTAGTGCGAAAGTTTGTGAAGAAAGATACTTAGATGGATAGATGCTTGTTGATCTTTCACGCTTAAACGCCTGAATGGAATGAGCTGAAAGACAGCTGAAGACATATGACATACATATTATTAAATATATTGATTTAGCTTAACATATAGGATAATTTTTATCCAACTTCCGAATTTAGGAGTTTGGCTAAATTCGGAAGTTAACAAAGACGCGGCCAGTAAATCAACGCTAGACCGTACCTAAAATGATTCAATCGCACAATACCTAATGTGTTGTAACCGCACGCTGTTTCAAGTTTCTACAACACTAGTCAATTCGTTGCACGATTTCATTCGCCTCCCTAACATCTGTCATTGACATTTGAGCAATTTTTCGCGCGCAAACTAAAGTGTTGCCAGCCGTGAAATACAATGTCACTGGCAAGAAGCAAAAGGCCGCAAAAAAAAAATTCTGTCCCTTCCGTCGTTTATATGAACTGAGTTTAACGTAACGAAAACGAAAAAAATACGTAACTTTTATTTTGGTCTGTCGGACAAACAGATACTTACGTGATCTTCAAACATATACTTACGAATAAGATAAATGGAAGTGGAAACGGCTGGACTGATTTTGACGGGACTTCCTATGGCAGATAAGAAGTAACTTTGGCAACTTTATTTTAGACAAAGAATTAACCTTCTGTACGAATTTCTGAAATAATCTCACGAATTTGTCAACAAAATCAGATGCAATGGCCAGTTATCTTGCAAGTATTTGAATCTGTGAGAAATACCTACTTTACATTTCCTTTGACGCCAACAATAGTTTTGAACCTGCACCAAAAAATATTACGGACGACATCGAGTGCAAATCCTAGTTACTAGTAGTACCTAGGCAAAGACATACCTACTGGTACAACGGGCGGCTAATCGACGACCATTTGCTCTCCAGGCCGATATAGGTACATATCGTACCTAGTACGAGATACAACTTAAGTCACTGTAAGGTTTTAAATAAATTTGATTGCCCAAAAATCAAGTGACAAACAGCACAGTTCGGTTACATCGATCATAGGAAATGATGCTCCTATCTTTATAACACCACGTCGAGTCGATTAATAGATACATGATTTAGACCTTAATAACTTTATCAAACTGAAGTACTGTACTGTAGCCGTTTGCTTAAGGAATTATGTAATTAATACCTGAAACGAGCCTTTACGAGAGACGTACTCTCCGATCTCATTTACATCCGGCGCACTCTGGGCAGTCGCCTCCTGTCGATTGGCTAATCGGTTCACCACGATGGCAAATTTAAGCTCTAATCGGCCCTCCTCAGAGTCAAGCAGTCCAGTCCCAAAATTAACTTGACGTTTGGGCTCACGACTCCTGGCGGGTACTATACCTAGGTATTCTTCTTGTGTGAATGTTTGAAGAAACTGCTTTCCTTCACGTTGTGTTTTAGTTGTACTAAAGCTTCCTACATACAACCATTAACGACTCGCAGTCGTCGGTTTGTTCCTAACGTAATGACAAACGGTCGCGACATCGCAGAAACAAATGACGCATGAACGCGAGATAAGCCGAGCTGTCGCCTCGCTGAGTTATAGCGCGCTCTGTGAGACTAGCTCTAGGCGGTACAAGGTGGAGGGCAATGGAAAAGAAATGTTTTGAATAAGAAACAAATGATTAAAACTGATAATTGGGTGAGTTAAAGAAGATGTCGGGTTATATAACAAGCAGCAACACGTAACGACTCCGAAAGTTATACGTTCTTCACATTATTGCGGTCCATGTAATGGAGACCGTTTTTATAGAGATATTGGAGGTCAAAGCTAGAACTTTCACATACATACCATTACGTTTGTATTCCCCAGAGGGTTAGGCAGAGGTGTACCAATGAACACCCACAGTTCGTCGGTATGTTTAGGTCCCATATAATGAGGGCGAGCCTATTGCCATTAACCGACCACAAATCCCTCCGAGCTGCTACTTAGAATTTCATAGAATAACCTAACAACACTTTGCTCGACCCGGGAATCGAACCCAAGACCTCTAGCGTAGCAGTCGCGCTTAAGACCACTAGGCTAACGAGGCAGTTACATAATATAAATAGTACCTAATACCCTTGCGAATTCACTAAAACAACATGTAAACACATCGGTCTGAGTCTGAAGATCGTAAGGTAAGGATAGCTCTGGTAAAGGGTGCCTTGGCAAGTAGGTTTACATCACACTAAACTCGACACTCGCTTTATTGAAGTATTATCCTCATTACACGCTGGCAACACTGCCACTAATCCGAGATTACCCCAGTCCCAGGTGCCGCAGGCTACAGAGTCTACAGGTGTGCAGTCCGGCGGCGAGCACCTGTAAGTACTGGTGATTAATCACGGCTCGTCTCGCGAGCGATGGAGATGGATGCTCAGTGCTTGTCCGTTAATTTATGTTCGTGGATTAAATAGACAATTAGGCTATGCTTAAGTAGCTACGCGGGTAAGGTAGGTTGTTTAATTAAATACACAAATAACCGCATTTTTAGGTCCATTTTGTCTAATTTCGTTTAAGAAACCGCGAATAATTACTGACGTTACAGTTAAGTAGGACCTTCTTAGTAAGTTAAAAGAGCGAGATCTTTTCCATAATGTATAGCTAATCTGTGGTATTTCCCGCGCTTCGCCTACTTAGTACTAATCCTCCAGTTCCACTTCGCAAATAATAAAAAGAATCACTTGGGTTTTAATCAAGCTTTTTCAAATTCTGTGTCACGTCCATGACTACGTTATGCTAAGCCCACAGCTAGCCAGAGTTTTTTTAGAAAACAAGGCATTTACTTCAGCAAAGCTTAATTTACTAATATACGTTTAAGGGAAAGTTTCGCGAATCATCTTGTGCCTACCCAGGAATAGCCGAAGCAATAAATAACTTACCACCGAACTCTTTAGTAGTAGTAGAGCTCTTTGTGAAGGAGAAAGTACTACCACCATACCTATTGCTGCCGCAAAGCAGCGTTGCTGTGTTCCGGTGTCAAGGGTATGGGTGCCGGTGTAGTTACTGGCACATGATGCACACATATATGTCCAAAAGGACCGGTTGGAAGCGGCCTGCATCCAGCGTTTTTCTGCTGTCTTTATCAGGTCGACTGTCCTCCAATAGATATAATGTACCTTAATGATCTGATCCCACAGTCAACACACTTTAACATCCATCGGTCTTTGTCTGCAAAAGGCATCCATCAAAGTCGGTAACAAACCGCCAATGTACAATAATGTATCATATTCAGCGAATCTTCATACATCCCTTGTTTATTTGAGGTCATTAGGCTGAATGCATCCTGTCCCCGAATCCCAAATCTTTTCAAAATCACCCCTTTTCGTGTCAACTTAATAAAAACATGATTAACAAACAAAATGGCGGTATTTTGTCGTTTCCCGCCGTTTTCCATTAGCGCGCGTTCGTCGCGCCACAAAATGGCCGCTGCTAAATGACCTGTGAACTTGATAAGTTATGGGTGCGGCTATACTGACGAGGGAAGCGAGCTAATTATGCTGAAATACTACTTAGTGAGGTGACTGAAACAATCCCGTAGACAGCCTAAATTTTGCAGCACAGTCATTCAATAGTCTTCTAGAAACCGTCTGACTGAGTGCCCCGTTGGTCACGTGGTCGCAATCGGGATTGCTGAGCGTGGGGTCCTCAGTTCGATTCTCAGATGGGGCAAAAGGTGTAATTGGGTTTTTTCATTATGAATTTCTCAAAAGCAGACCGGAGTTTAGAAGTTGGTTAGTGGTGTGACACCCCCGTGACTCGGAAAGCACGTAAAGCCGTTGATCCGGCGCTTAATCTCTCCCCAATTGTGTCTGATTGCCGTCCCATCGGATTTTGAGAGAGAGGAAAGAGGAAGTGCACCTGTGGTTGTGCACATACCTACTTGTGTACCTCTAGTCACCATTGAGGTTGCACATGAGAGCTCGTTGCACCATGAGTGATCGTTCTATCTCAATTAGCGCAGTAGCGAAAATACAAACAAATATTAAGCGCAAATTAATTAGAATATAATAGGATTATAGGAGCAGGAGGTAGATGAAGACACCTTTGACATTCCCTGAATATGGAAAAGCTTTTTAAAAGGAAAATAATGTGAGCAGTTTTCTATACCTATCTGAATCGAGCCCCTCCCCGCTACCGCCTCCGCCCCCGCTACAGCCTAACACTATACCCCAAACGTATTAACTAACGGAGATGATCTCCGGTTTTCGCGTCACTTATCCGAGGTTAAACGGTTCGCGCCGAACCGTTGATAAAACATTACGAGTGAACACAAACCGCTCGGTCGGCTGCACTCGATGGTTTCATTAAAATGATACGGACTGTGGGCGGTAGGGAGTGTCGAGATATCAGAAATGGATGACTAAAATGGTCGTCAGTGATAGAAGGATTGGCGATATAAAAGTGAACGAGTATTTGATAAAAACCCTTGCTCGTGTCAAATAAAAAAGCCAAAAGTCATGCAGGTAGCTTTGAAATATTAGCAATAACATGCGACTTCGCCAAGTCAAAGTTGATACGTTATCTCACGGGAACTGCACATTTTTCCGGAATAAAAAGTAGAATATGTGCTGTTCCAGACTATAATCTATCTTTGTGCGAAATTTCATTTAGATCTGGCGTGATTGAGCAACAAACATCCATCCATCCAAACTTTCGCATTTATAATACAAGTAAGACAAATATGCCAATGGAATAGGTTTTATGACATCATGAAAATAAAATATCTTTTCGTTACCATCATACCATCACGCCTGTATTTCCCGAAGGGTTAGGCAGAGGTGTAACAATGTACACCCACAGTTCGCCGGTATGTTTAGGCCCCATGTAATAGGGGGCGAGCCTATTGCCATTAACCGGGCACAAATCCTAACTCCGAGCTGCTACTGAGAATTTCAGAGAAAAACCCAATAACACTTTTTGCTCGACCTGGGAATCGAACCCAAGACCTCTAGCGTAGCAGTCGCGCTTAGGACCACTAGCCCAACGAGGCAGTTATCTTTTCATTCTTTGACCAAATCCAGCAATCGTAGGCAAAATTAGGTCTTATTAGATAAAGGCCAGTGGCGTGGACTCCATACTTCTTGCTTCTTACAACCTTTCCATAAATCTTTTAGACTAGGCAACGGATTTAGAAATTCCAAACAGTACTCTACCGCCATTTAATAACCAGCAGTGTCTACTATTTACCAAATAATACCAATAATCTAAAACGCCTATAATTTGAATCATGCAAAGAAAAGCAATTATTACTTCCGCTCACTTCAATTGGTCCTTCACCACTGTGCCCTGTCGAGTCCCGATTCTTCTGTTATAGAACAGTCTCTCATAATTCATATTATCTTAAACTATAAAACATGGTAAAACCAGGCAGTCTCTAACGTAATTTTCCCTAAATTAATCCAACTACCTAGAGTACACCCCGCTTTTTCAATTTAATTAGTCCCTATAGACTAATACGCCATGCGGACTTCTACAAAGAGGTCAAAGAGTAATGAGTCAGGCTATTAGAGGGTTCTACCACAAATCGCGCTCGCGTTCTCTATGCAATCCGGGTCACGTACAAACAGTCTGCTAAGAGAGACACATTTTGCCTGTAATTAGCTAATAGCTTTGCAGAAATACTTACACTTACATAGTACTTCGGCAGGCAGGCCGCGGTGACTGGCATGTAGTTTTGTATGCCTGTGTTTATGTACGTAACCGCACTTTTGCTCGCTTATTTAGCGTAGGCGTACCGTGCCCAATATTATTCCGAGCTTCTACATTAAATTACTGACCACTTTGCTGGATAAACTAATATCGTAGACCAAGCTACTTTATCCTAACACAAATATTATAAATGCGAAAGTAAGTTTGTTTGTTACTTTTTCTCGTCTAAACCACTGAACCAATCATCCTGAAACATTGACGGACATAGTGTGCCTTTCATACAGAAACAAAGTGTTGTTCCCGAGGAAAACAACAATAACGTTTATCTGATTCAATCTATACTAGTAACTAAACTAATATTAAGAAGTAAAGTTCGTGAGGTTGTAGGGGGTAATCTCTCTCTCTCTCTACTGAACCGATTTAGAAAATTCTTTGACCCATAGAAAGCCACGTTATTTGTGAGAGTCATAGGCTATAATTTTAACATCACGCTACGATACACGGGAGCGGAACGGTAACCTTACGCGGGTAAAATAAGCCGCGCGGACGAAGTCGCGGGCAACAGCTAGTCTGCTATAATTAAAAAGGTTTGCTTACCCCATCGTTTATTTTCAGCAGCATGTGTTTAAATACTTTTAATAGTTTAAGTTTATCTTGGGATAAAAAATACAACTACCTGCAGGTGGCGTTCTGTAGTTTTTATTTCTACCTACCCCCATGGGAAAATGGAGCGCGTTCAAGTAATACAATCAGGCCGCTTTCACATTAGAGCGTTAGCAGCGCGACAGTAGCGCGGCAGAAGCTCATGCCTTATCTTTTTTACCGTTGTTTTACGCGACATCGATGGCGCCGAATGAGTACTATCAAAAGCAGAAACAAGTGTTTCCCCGTCGGAATCAGATTTTGAAATATTTGAAGGCATGTGCTTCCGCAGCGCTACTGTCGCGCTGCTCACGTCCTAATGTGAAAGCGGCCTTAAGAATACAATGTGTAAAAAATAAAAATAAAATGTCTGCCTACCATATATTTGAATTATAATAATTAGAGTAGAGTAGTATTACAAACATTACGTTAATTTGTCTTAAATGATTATGACTAAACACGAAGCAACTAAACGTGATTTTGACAGATTGGCGTTTGGTGAGCAGCCCAGCTACCCAGCTGATTGCTATAACCAAAAAAAATCGACGTAAAAGAAAAACATTGACAGAAAATATTAATTTAAAACAATATGCGGTACCTGTCGAGGTTGTTTCAGCCCGTTATTACAATACCAAAGAATGCCAAGATCAAGAATACTGAAATTACATGCAAAAGTCAAAAGGTAAGTCTGTTTGTATGCATTGTTTATTTTGTTGGCAGAAACTGTATGTTGGATAATAACGTTGTTTTGTTCTTATTTCTTGTACTATATAGGCTACATCTTCACTTATATTCAACTTCAGTATACCAAACTATATGTTTCTTACAAAAAAATATGCCTGCAATCTTTCATACTCATTTATTCTATCCTAATTTGCCTATTGCAGCTTCTCCTAGAATGTGGTCTAATCCGCCCCACCAGCTCCGGTCTCTTCACCATCCTGCCGCTAGCCCGCAGAGCCTTAGACAAGTTAGAAATCCAGATCCGAGCATGTATAGAAGCGGCTGGAGGACAGCGGATGTCTCTGCCTTCGCTGACAGCTGCTTCACTGTGGGAGAAGACTGGGAGGCTGCAGGAGATTGGACCGGAGCTGATAAAGATGGAGGATAGACATGGAAAAAAGTATTTATTGGCACCGGTGAGTTTATATCTTGTTTATTAGTAAGAAGATTTGTGAATCCCTTGGAGTTTTAAATAAAATAATAATAACGATATAATAAGATGAAAACATTTGAAATGTGTCTTCTATAATGATGCTCAAGCAAGGAGAAGAGGGTGGAAATGACACTTGTGATGTGATATCCACGTGGGTGGCACTGGTACCTCTTATGTGTGGAAATTATCACCATCAATAATTTTATAACATAATAAATAATTACAATACTGTATCGACCCTGGAATCACAAATTGCTTAAAACTCGCAAGGACTCCACAAGGCAGGATAGACCTGCTGTGAAGTTCACAAGGCAAAATATAATTGTCAAGTTTTTTGTAACTATAAATATATTTCTATTCCTACCATATCAGCTGAACGACGTCCACTACTGGACATCGGTCTCCCCTAAAGATAGCCACAATGACTGGTCCTGCACTGCAATAATCCTTGACAAATCACCATAGAATTCAAGATTGATAGTTTGATGATAGATTGATGAAGTAAATAGGAAGGCTCAACACCTTGACGACGTAAATAACGCTATGCGTGAGGTTCATAATTGGTTTACTATAAATAACTTAGTATTAAATGAGAAGAAAACTAAATGCATAAGATTTGCTTTGCCGAATGTTAAAAGTTGTCCATGTCAAGTTATATTAAATAAGGATATACTGGAGTTCGTCGAAAAGACAGTTTTCCTGGGGATTACGCTAGACTCAAAGCTGCAGTGGGGTCCTCACTTAACATCTCTTGCAGGGCGGTTAAGTTCAGCCGCTTACGCTGTCAGAAAAATCCGACAATTAACAGACGTAGATACCGCGAGACTGGTCTATTTTAGTTACTTTCATAGTATTATGTCTTACGGTATTTTGCTTTGGGGGCGGGCTGCAGATATAGATTCTATCTTTATTTTGCAAAAGAGGGCTGTCAGAGCTATCTATAATCTTTGCCGTCGTGAGTCTCTAAGGGAATTATTCAAAAAAATTAATATCATGACGGTTCCATGTCAATATATATATGAAAACATTATGCATGTTCGAAAAAATCTTCATCTTTTCAAAAAAATTGGAGATAGACATCATTTTAATACTAGAAATAGGAACAAATTAGATCAACCAAGTTTCAGATTGTCTAAAGTACACACTTCTTTTATGGGGTACTCTGTAAAATGTTATAATAAAATACCGCTCGATATTCTCGAACTAAATGAGAGAAAATTTAAAACTTGCATCAAACGCACACTATGTAGTCAAGCATATTATAAGTTAGAAGATTATATTAATGACAAGAATGCTTGGCTTAATGCTGGTCCTGCTCCATAGTCACTCGGGTTCACAAATTAATACTTACATATGTATATTAATACAGGGGAATGTTTCTTGCCACCTTTTTATTTGTATTCTCATTGACCTTAATAACGTGTACCGTTATTATTATTTCTATTTTTTTTTACATACTACAGGTCATCTGTCGAATAGAATTACTTAAAACCTTAGTTTTATATAATCTATCATCATTTATTTCAATTTTGTAAATGTGAGTACCATGGAGCCTTTTATTTATTTTATTATTATGTGTTGGACACTACGAGCATGGTGGTTGAGGGCTTTGTCATGCTCACTTAAATGTCTCGCTGATGGTGGCGCGTGGGTCGGATCATTTGGTTCCCTTCATGATGGTTGAGCTAAGTGGTGCTGATCCTCGCGTCATGTTCGTGAACGGGCGCTGTCAGTGGGATTGGTCATCTCTTAACTGCCATGGCTTACATCTTTAGTACTATTATTATCATATATTTTTTTTTTAATTGTTTTATATTTAACTTCATTGTTTTCACATGTAGAAGCAACAAGAATATTGTAACCAAGATTCTGTAAAAACCAATTTGAAAAGAGTGTCCATGGAGTTTCTTGCTCGTTCTTCTCCATAGAGACCTACGCTTTGGAACGAGCAACTAGCTTCAACTTTTAAATGTAACTTCTTGACAATTCTAAAGTGCCTGTAAATGGTCTAATTGAAATAAATGTTTTGACTTTGACTTTGACTTTGATACACAGAAGCATAATTATACATAATATATTTATTGTTTGCTATGTTCATTTCAGACACACGAGGAAGCAGTAGCAGATCTGTTAGCGGACGTGGGCCCCCTGTCTCACAAGCAACTGCCACTATTGTTATATCAGGTACTTCAGTGTGTATGAGATGGACATCACGTTTTTACATATATGTAAATTGTATTGTATTGTTGGGTTCGATTCCCAGGTCGAGCAAAAAGTGTTATTGGGTTTTTCTATGAAATTCTCAGTAGCAGCTCGGAGTTTGGATTTGTGCCCGGTTAATGGCAATAGGCTCGACCCCTATTACATGGGACCTAAACGTACCAGCGAACTGTGGGTGTACATTGTTACACCTCTACCTAACCCTTCGGGGAATATAGGCGTGATGGTATGTGTGATGTGTATGTGTGAATTGTTTATGCTAGTAAACGCACCCACTGTACAGGAGGTGTGTGTCGCTGTGTTACAAAACTAATCCCTTTACATACTGCCCCCAGGAGTCGCACTGTTCTGGCCCTTTGTTAGCAGACAGGCCTATATACTATATCCCACACTTTGGATTACTACACCGATAAAATACAAATTGTAAGCATGTACAGATTTATTTATTTACTATTTAGTGTCTCCGTCGAAGTTACCTAGGGGACCTGTGCTAGTTGGCTTCGGGCCCCTCGTACACCTTCCAATGCCCTGGGATATATTTACCTTAACAACTTTTAAAACTAGATGATGTCAGTTGGATGTGAAGGTCCCTTATATCAATCACTGTGCCCGCTAGTGTGACTCCTAGCTGATAGTTCTCTGGTGCCGCCTGTTCCAGATCAGCAACAAGTACCGCGACGAGCACCGCCCCAAGCACGGGCTGCTGCGCGCGCGCGAGTTCTCCATGCTCGATGCGTACGGTGTGCACGCGGACGAGGAGTGCGCGCTGCGCGTGTACCGCACCGTCTCCCAGGCCTACACCGAGCTGTTCCGGAGGCTGCAGCTGCCTGTACATAGGGGTGAGTTGGATGGTCGCTCCCATGGCCCGGCCCCGAGACAACTCAACCCCGTAGCTACTCTACATTAGGACAAATAAACCAGGATGATCTCGACCCCGACTACTTGACTCCAACAACTCGACTCCAACAATGCGACCCGGCCAATTCAACCCTGACAACTTAGCCCCAACCACTTGGCCCCGACATCTGAACCCGGACCGCTAGACCCCAACAATTTCACCCCGACAACTGGACCCGGACAATACGCTTATTCAGTTGGTCTTAAACAACAGTGCTTATTATTAACTCCCTCCTAGTGGCGGCACCACCGGGCGACATGGGGGGCTCGGTGTCGCACGAGTGGCAGCTGGCCGCGCCCGCCGGGGAGGACCAGCTCGCCGTGTGCACGCGCTGCGCACGCGCCGCTCTAGACGGGCCCGACACGTGCCACCAGTGCGGCGGGGACACGGACAGGGGGAGTAGTATAGAGGTGAGGTTTAGACAATATTCGACACTATCGTTGGTGCCCGTGACTTGGAGACCACGTAAAAATCGTTGGTCCCGCTGGTCAATCGGGTCAGTCAGTACGGATAGTCAGAAGCCAGAAAGTCTAACAACCAGTTTAACCACGAGGTACCGTGTTGCCCAGTAACTGGGTTGTGGAGGTCAGATAGGCAGTCGCTCCATGTAACACACTGGTGTTCAGCTGCATCCGGTTACACTGGAAGCCGACCCCAACATAGTTGGGAAAAAAGCTAAGCAGGTATAGTATAGGTTATATAACATCACGCTACGACACACGGGTGTGGACCAGTATCAGTATTATATGTAAAGAATGAATAGCTGAAGTTTTGTTTAACTTTTGGGTGAGCTAGGTACTTGTTTGCAGGTGGGGCACACGTTCATCCTAGGTAGCAAGTACAGCGCGCCGCTGTGCGCGCACTACGCGGCCGCCAGCGGAGCCCCGCAGCCGCTCACCATGTCCTGCTATGGCATTGGCATTACTAGGTACGTATTGTCGTGACCCCGCGGGGTCATAATACTAATTGGGGTTCAAATGACTTGTACCAGAAACGTTGGCTGACTTATTATGAATGTGTGTTATGTTGCGTGATTGAAACCGCCAGCGTGTCCGGCTGCCTGTCACGTCCCTATTGTTCTATTGTCAAGATATGTTTCTCAAACTAGCTTTTGCCCGCAACTTCGCCTGCGTTAATTCTCTTATCTCTTTATATTGTAGATCTAAATAGTTGTAGTAGCCAAAATATTGAATTTATTTATTCTTTAGTTTTTTTTTTAGATATGAATATGAAAGAGACTTTCAGTGAGCAGTTTGAAGTAGTTAACGCTTTCTACAGCACCCAGGCGATATGATCCCATCTTCCTTTTACGTCATTGTATGACATACAAGCCGACGGCCCACCTGATGTTAAGTGGTCACCGCTGTCTATACACATCTGCAATACCAGAGACAAAGTTGAAATGTGTCATGTGCCTGTAACTACACCGGCACCCATACCCTTCAAACCGGAACACAGCAACGCTGCTTTGCGGCAGAAATAGGTATGGTGGCAGTATTTCCCCGGACGAGCTCCTTCACGAAGAGCTCTACTACTATTAGATAGACACCTCTCCTAGATAGACAGATCTCCTAGGTAAATACGTAGCCAGTACTGCTGGTCGATCGGATGTCCCCGACCGCACTTGCCACGCCACGCCCACCCTATCAATAGGGCCCTACTGATTGGGTACTGCAATAAGCGCTTAAGTAATCTATATGTCTCTTGCACTTTGCAGACTATTAGCAGCGAGTCTGGAAGCTCTCTCGAGCGACAAGAGCCTGCGCTGGCCGGCGGCCATCGCGCCCTACAGCGTGATTATCATAGGACCTAAAGTACGTGTGGAGCCCTATTTAGTAAACTCGCCTAAGACACAAATTCTCTAAAAAACACTTAATTGTAACTCTGAAAACCGGATTAATTCTCAATCAATTGTTAAATTAGATTTTTAGTTGCTTTGAAAACAATAAATAATAATAATAATAATCACTTGAGTTGTCTAATGAGTGACGTCACAGTTTAGTATTGTCATACAAAATCTATTGAATCGCGTTTTGACAGCACATAAAAAGATATTGGATTGGATGAATGCATTGTGTGAATGTAAGATGTGGGAATATTGTGTATGACAATCATTCATTTACCAGCTATATTCGGAGGGGATTTTATTAAAGCACTCGAAAACCAACTTAAAAATTATTGATATAAAGTGCATATATACCTGATAAAAAATGCTCGCGCGTCCTCGAAGACACGCGGGAAGCCCATATGAATTAAATTTCAATAATTTTAAAGTTGTTTTGTTATTAGGTACCTTAATAAAATCCTCTCCGCTGCGCTCCTCTCTGTCTGCGCTGACCCTTATACGACCTAATATGAAACACAAAGTGTGTATATTTGTTATGTAGTTTTGATGTCTTCCATAGGAAGGTTCCAAGGAGTGGCAAGTCCACGGCGTCGAAGGCATCCGCCGCCTGTACGAGAGGATCGCGGAGACACACGACGACGTCCTCGTAGACGACAGGCACCACATGACCATAGGCAAGAGGCTCATGCTGGCGGACAGGTGAACACAACCATAGACAACACAGAGCCGCCGTTGCCGGAATCGGTCTGGAAAATACATACATGTAACTGTTTGTTGTCTGTCCCCAGAATGGGCTACCCCCACATAGTGGTGGTGGGTAAGGCGTCGCTGGAGGCCCCGGCGCGCCTGGAGCTGCACCGCAGCGCCGCGCCCGCCGCCGGCGCGCGCCTGCTGGGCGAGGACGAGCTGGTGGCGCTGCTGGCCGACACCACCGCCGCAGATGACGAGCTCATAAAAACTACTGCTTGATACCTTTTGTGTCTTATTTCGTAACCCTTAAAGTTCACTTTAGTAATATTATTAGCATTAGCAAGGCCTCTAGTATTGTAAATGTGTATAGGCAGCGGTGACCACTTAACATCAGGTGGGCCGTCGGCTTGTTTGCCATCCAATCATGAAAAAAAAAAAAAAAATCTCCAGACCAATTTCAGTCACGGCGGCTAATTTCAATAGAGACTCGCCCAGGAGATAATATAGTGCACAAGTGTGTGCGCAAACACAGGTGCACTCCCTCTTCCCTCACTCTCATAGTCCGATAGAACAGCTGTCCGACAGAAGCGGGGGGAGATCAGGTGCGAGACCAACGGCTTCACGTGCTTTTCAAACTCCGGGCTGCTACTGAGAAACATAACATAACATACCATCACGGCTGTATTACCCGAAGGGTTAGGCAGAGGTGTGCCAATGTATACCCACAGTTCGCCGGTATGTTTAGCTCCCATGTAATAAGGGGAGAGCCTATTGCCATTAACCGGGCACAAATCCTAACTCCGAGCTGCTACTGAGAATTTCATAGAAAAACCCAATAACACTTTGCTCGACCTGGAAATCGAACCCAAGACCTCTAGCGTAGCAGTCGCGCTTAGGACCACTAAGCTGTCGAGGCAGTTACTGAGAAATTCCTTCTAAATCCATATTTTGTTTATCGATAGATTTTATTTACAACTGCGTTGTAAAAAGCTTTACCACCCTGAGTTAAGTTTAGCTTTCGCTGGATTCCACTGTTTAAGGGAGAGGTGACTGTAATCTACATAGTTGTAATATTACCTATTTTAAAAATACAGTGGACCCGCGGCATTCCGTCAAACGTTTTACAGGGCAGTATCGGACCATAGAGTACTGGTGCCGAAGATTCCGACAAAATGATAAGATTCTATCTGAACTACAAACCATACTAGATACATCATTATGTTTGTCGGATTTATCTCAGGAAGTACTGGTTTGAATTGAAATTTTTTTTTGTGTTAAATAGGTCATTTATCGAGGAAGACTATAGGCTATATAACATCACGCTACCACCAATAGGTGCGGAGCAGTAACCAAAGACGTAATTTAAAGCGGGTGAAGAAAAAACCACGCGAACGAAGTCGCTGGCAGAAGCCAGTTTGATATATTATTCCACAGGATTCGTACATTAGTGAAGATTTATATGTTTGTGTTTCAATATTCAAGAGTGACAGGCATGTCGTACAGGGGGCGCCGGGCCACTGAGATTCCACTGTAGCTGAAATCGATTCAGTCGTCGATTCTGAACGAACTACATTCACAAACTACATATTTTACAAGTTGACGGCACGGTTGGCGCAGTGGCTGAGCGATTGGCTGCTGCGCTGCGTGTCGCGGGTTCGGTTCCCGCACGGAACAAATATTTGTAAGGGCTTCAGATAGTTGTTCCGGGTCTGGCTGTTTGTGTATGTGAGTTTATATGTTTGTAAACGCACCCACGATACAGGAGACATTCATAATGTGGGGCAAGGTTTAAAAAAAAAAAAAGTTGTATAATAGAAATAACTAAATGCACCTGCGCGCCTGTCTGAAGCAATTTGATTCAATACAACAAGCGCAATTCGTAGCACACATCGATATTAGGATTTAATCTTTTAGATTAAACAATAATAATACTTGTAGATGCGAAACGAGTGTATCGAATATAATATGATCCAGAATAAATCGATCCCACACAATATATTCAAGCAAATAGGTATTCCACGCGGTGTCACCCGCGCTCAGTTACAGCTCTGCTCCCACTGGTCGCAGCGTGATGCTCTATATGTATAATCCTTCCTCTTGAATCACTCGTTACACTGTCTCGGTCTTAACCGCGACTGCTACGCTAGAGGTCTCGGGTTCGATTCCCAGGTCGAGCAAAAAGTGTTATTGGGTTTTTCTATGAAATTCTCAGTAGCAGCTCGGAGCTAGGATTTGTGCCCGGTTAATGGCAATAGGCTCGCCCCCTATTACATGGGACCTAAACATATCGGCGAACTGTGGGTGTACATTGGTACACCTCTGCCTAACCCTTAGGGGAATACAGGCGTGATGGTATGGTATAGTTGAAGCACTCTATCTGTAAATGAAAACCGCATTGAAATCCGTTTCGTAGTTTATAAGTTCTAAGCGTACAGACGGCGGGGAGCGACTTTGTTTTATACTATGTAGTTAAGTATGTATACGGTTATTCCAATGAGTAGGCAAAAGCTTCACGAGACATCTTATTTACAATACCGTTTAGACAAATTTCTCGCCAAAATTTGCATCAAATTAAACACAATTGAATTTCAACTTTACACCGAAGTGACAAGGTGTATTTTGAAGTAAACAAGTTGGAACCTAACAGTATTTGTTCCTACTTAATTCTTTGCACGTTTTTACATCTATAGTCACCGGTAACGAGCGGTCGTTTGTAGAATATATTAGTACATATATAAGAATATATTAGTAAATCGCGTTAAATTACGTCTTTGGTTACTACCAGTTCCCGTGTCTCATAGCGTGGCGATATATAGCCTATAACCTACCTCGATACCTTCCTCGGGCTCTATATAAACGGATTTTTTCAAATCGGACCAGTAGGTCTTGAGATTAGCACGTTCAAACATACAAACATTTTAGCGTAATAATGGTAATAAGTATAGATAAGTATATATCCAGTTTATGCTGACCTTTTATTGTATGGAAAATCTGCACAAAATGAGGTCCGTTTTGTCTGGAAATGTTTATTATAGCGTGATGGTGTCATTGCGCGTACTCATCAGAGTATAATTACGACTGACTTGTACCTATAGACGGGCCCTAGCTACAAACAAAACTGCCAATGTGGACGCAAAATGGCCGCTGAATATACGCATTTCATTCGAATATGAACCTTATTTCAATCAGATTAATGTTACTTAAATTATTTCTGTTTCTCCTAAAATAAAACGTTGCCCTACTCTTGTACATTATTATACTTTTCAACTGCATTATGTTTGCGATTAGCAACCACAACGATGCGATTGATCATACAAATAGGCTTTATAATTTTTTCAATGCGAGGGTCGAACCCGGGACACGCAGCGCAGCAGCCAATATCTAAGCCATTGCGCCAACTGTGCCGTCTACCATACCACGTTCAGACAGTTATTTTCTTCATACATTTAGAAGATAAGAGCACCTCAACAGGTATATATCTATAACAATTAGAAGGACATAGTACGCATTGCTACAATCAAGCCGGATCCCTTATGGCGTTCTCAATACTCAATGCTACACAGTAAGTTCGACAGTTTCGCAGTGTAAGTATATTAGTCGCCACGAGTCGTGAGCACAAATGTCAAGTTAATTTTTCGGTTTTTGGGTTCCTTTCGGGGTTTTTTTGGGGCTCCGATGTTGCACGCGATCGGGCCAACTGACGGACCAATCGCGTGCAGCATCGGCGGCCCAAAATACCCGGAAAGAAACCCGAAAACCCGAAAATTTACTTGACATTTGTGCTCACGACTAATATACCTAGGTTTAATAGCTTTACTACATTCATACGCATCATTACGCCGTTGTATTGGCAGAACACAGGCAGAGATGTCTCTGCTAGACAAGCTACGCCACAGCAACCACCCACTACCCACTTCTTGGATTGAGAATGTCGTAATGGAAAAACCCAATAATAAAATTTTCCCGACCGAATTTCGGCTACGGCAAGTAATCTCAATGATTGAAGACACAAGTGTGTGCTCAAACCAGGTGCACTCACTGTTTACACTAGTCCGATCGGTTGGAAATCCGACATGACCGGGGTGAAATTAGGCGCAGGACTATAACAGGCTACGGAATTTGTTCAAAAGAGTCACCGCGGCCCACGAACGGAAAGGGCATTAGAAGGAACACGGATGGGTTTTAGTCAGTAAGAGTTTGACACTCCCTTCCGCTCCGCCCAGAGCAGAAGGAGTCATTTGATGATTTCCCATCCTTATAAGAAAAGACCAACGGCTTTACGTTCTCACACCACTAACTTCGAAACTCCGGACTGCTATTGAGAAAATCCAATGATCCGTCTGGCAATAGAATCCGGTCCCCCATCAAATGGCACACATAACCGCAAGCCTATTCATTACATGACGTTGTGAGGGTCATCGATGTCGGTCAATTGATTTGTTCCGCCGAATAGTTGCGACAGAGGTGACAAGGTAACTTCGCGAGGTTGAGTGATGGCCAGCCAACTACATGAGTAATAAATAATACATTGAGCGGTGAAGGAAGATAGGCACCAAGTTTGACAGTCGTTACGGATAGTCAGAAGCCGGGAAGTCTGATAACCAGTCTTACTAAGACGTTTCGTATTGCCCAGTAACTGGGTTGTGGAGGTCAGATAGGGAGTCGCTCCATGTGAAACACTGGTATTCAGCTGCATCCGGTTAGACTGGAAGCAAACCCCGGCATTTGGGACCAGGGTAGACAGATATATATTTCACAGGCAACTTCCGCCATGACACAACATAACCTACATGTGCGATTTCTACATTGTACAAAAATACATCATCAAAATATATAAATGGACGCTTACAACACCATCAGTTATGAATAACTAGCATCTGCCCGCGACTTCGCCCGCGTGGTATTTTTCACCCGCGTTAAGGTACGTCATTGGTTACTGCTCCGCTCCTGTGAGACATAGCGTGATGATATATAATATTCCTCATTAATCTGGCTATCATATACACAAAGATTTTTTACAATCCGACTGGTTGTTCCAGAGATTTGCGCGTTTAAACAAACACACTAACAAACAATACCTATAGATATTTTAGTTCCAATCTATACTTATTTATAAAGAGGAAAATTTTTTTTTGTTTGTATCTGTAAGCTCCCAAAATACTGGACCGATTTTAACAAATTTTTGATAACTACATCATTTCTGAGTACCATAAGCTAACACACTTGAGCGGAGCAGTAACCAATCGCGGATGGAATTAGTCACGCGGTCGCGGGCAGCTCGCTAGTATGGAATAAACATAAAAATTAATCATATAATATGGTGTTGGTGAAAGTATCCGTTATTATGTACATTATTTTTTATTATAATTGTAATGGATAGCTGTGTGCACGGGTGGAGATGCGGGTCGGCGATAGCGAGGGCTTTGATTCAGCGATTACCACTAATATTAGGCAGTTATATTACCAATAATAATAGGAATGTGAAACGAAGTCGATAGTAATATGTTCTTCGTACGGAACCCTAATGATGATCGCAGTAATAAGCAATCATTTTCAGGGTTCCGTACCCAAAAGGTAAAGCGGGACCCCATTACTAAGACTCGGCTGTCCGTCTGTCACCAAGCTGTATCTCATGAACCGTCATAGTTACTGTAGGAACCTGCAAAAAACAAACCAAAGCAGTTTTAATCTGTACTTTGATACTGACTGCAAATATGCTTGCACAGTACCTACATACTTGTCATTTGTTACGTGTATAGGTATATATACAAGATTGTGCATTACACAAATTGCTAAGTGGCATTGTGTACTTGATATTTTGAAATTCAAAACCTTGAAACCTGATATTTCCATGAATATTATTATGAGTTACAAATAGATTTATTCAACGAAATAATATTTTACCGTGTTCTAACCAAACCAGATGATGTAGCTGTATTTTTTACAGTAATACGTACTTTTACGTAAACTTACGCCTTTTTTCCATTAGAGCAGAAACCACAGAACGCCACCTGACACGATGACAGTAGTGACACCAGCCTATTATTTTCCCACTGCAGGGTGAAGGCCTCTTCTCATACAGAGAAGGCACGAGCATTGATCACCACGCTTGCTCAAGGCGGATTGGCGATTTCAGACTTATATTAATTAAGTAAAGGCTTCCTCACGATGTTTTCCTTCACCGATGTCAGGGATGTCCGAGATAAAGTTGAAAAGGATTTATGAATTGAAAAAGGCAAGTGCCCAGTATCGAACCCGTAACCCACAGGGGCGTTTAACACTTTTTTTTTTTTTTTTGGTGGGTGGGAAATCATCAAATAACTTCTCCCGCCCTGGGCGGGGCGGGAGGGAGTGTCAGGCTTTTACTGACTAAAACCCACCTATGTTCCTTCTTGTGCCCTTTGCGTTCCGGGGGCGCGGTATCTCTTGCGAACAACCCGCAGCCCCGGCAGGCATCGGCCCTCAGTGGCCCCTTCCTTTTGCTGACATCTCTTTGAGGCGCGCGTGGAACACGAACGCGCCGTCGACACGGCCTGTCGTTATGCAACGTAAGGACGGTGAGCTACCCATTGCTCACCGTCCACAGGCCCGTATCTACGGTGGCCGGGAGTCGTCTCGCGGCTCCCGACGTCCGGAGCGTCTACCGCGGCGGCTGGGACGGGAGAACCGCTGTCTCAACCGTCCCGCCGCCTCCTTCTCAAGCATTACTGCCTCGCAGAAGGAGGCGACTGCATCCCATTCCCTCTCGCTCCGGACCATGGCTTGCACCAGGGCCGGACGCGAGAGTTCGCCGCCGCCGATGGCCGCCACGAGGACTCGGCGATGCTCCGCCCAAGCGGGGCATACCGCCACGGTGTGCTCCACCGTGTCCTCGGGGCGATCCACACAATGGTGACACCCGGACGTTTCCTCCCGCCCGATAAGGTGCAGGAACCTCCCGAAACACCCGTGTCCGGTGAGGACCTGCGTCAGGCGGTAGGGGAGGGCGCCGTGGCGCCTCTCCAGCCACTACTCAAAGAGGGGACTTACCGCCTCTATTAAGACGTGCCCAGGGCGTTTAACACTTAACAATAAGACATTTTTTTTAATAAATAGTATAAAACAAAGTCTCTTCCTGCCGTCTGTACGCATACATCTAATAAACTCCACAACGGATTTTAATGCGGTTGTCACCAATCTATTATATAGAGTTATTAAAGAGAAAGGTTTATACGTATAGAACATCACGCTACAACCAACGGAAGCGGAGCAGTAACCAAATACGTAACCGACCGCAGGGTATATAGCTAGCTAAATAAAAATAAAAAACTAATACCTTTTGCTGGCTTTTGTTTCGTCCTAGCGGCTATTAAGCCCCCGAAACTAGTCTGCAACGGTTCCGTAGTGTGCGTCAGCGCAGCGGTGATGACCGGTGATTGAACCCACGACCTCCGGCTCCCCAGTCTGACGCCTTCACCTTTGAGCTACTGTCTGTTATTGACTACAACTCTGGTACCTACGATACAGATAAATTGCTTAAATATTACAAAAGAATCGCTGAGAACTGCGTCATTATAAGTGTTCTCGCACACCACGCATGCAAACGGACCACACGCTACAACATTAAAACGCCGTCGCCACGCCACCAGACAGGCTGCGGTCATCAATAGATACAGTGCTTCAAGAGAACGGTTTATACGTACAGAATATCATGCTACGACCAACGGGAGCCGAGCAACTTAACCAAAAACGTAACTGAACGCGAGTGACACCGCGGACTTAGTAAAATGCATTTTTTTATATTCAACCTATATTATCTCACTGCTGGGCAAAGGTTTTCCCCAAAGCCTTCCACTCACCCCTATGCGTTGCCTTGGCCTATCTCCCATAATAGTCTCTAAGTCGTCACGCCTACCTTTTCTAGGCCTCCCTTGGCGACGTCGCCTGTCTCCGGCACTCACTGCGTGACGACACTCGCCCATCTGTCTATATGCATTCTGCCTAAATGGCCTGCCCAATCCAATTTTAGTCTTGCAGACTCATGGCCGACTTTTTCCCCGAAGGGTTAGGCAGAGGTGTACACCCACAGTTCGCCGGTATGTTTAGGTCCCATACACCTAATAGGGGGCGAGCCTATTGCCATTTACCGGGCACAAATTCTAACTCCGAGCTGCTACTGAGAATTTCATAGAAAAACCCAATAACACTGCTCGACCTGGGACCCAAGACCTCTAGCGTACAGTCGCGCTTAGGACCACTAGGCAAACAAGGCAGTTGTTATAATGTACAAAAATGTTCACAACTCGATGGCGGCGCCGCGGTTGGTACTCGCAGCGTATGGCCGGTGTGCGGCGCGGCCCATCTGAGATTACACCACGCGGAGTGGCGCGGGAGTGGCGACCACTCTCTGCGTGTCCGCGACACATCGGTTTGGCAACGTTCTCGCTTGCTACTTGTGTTGCAACCAACTGTACTGTTCTCATATCATACTGCAATACTATGTTAAAAATTAAAATTGAAATTATTTCTTTCGCGTATTTAGGATTCCGTACCCAAAGGGTAAAACGGGTCCCTATTACTAACACTCCCCCTGTCCGTCCTTGCGTCCGTCTGTCACCAGCTTGTATCTCATGAACCGTGATAGTTAGACAGATGAAATGTTCACAGATGATGTATTTCTGTTGCCGCTGTAACAACAAGTATTAAAAAACTGAATAAAATAAATATTTAAGGGGGCCGTTTTTATAGGAACTCTTCGTGTGTAAGTCCGAGTCGCACTTAGCCGGTTTTTCTTTTATTTCCAGTTCCAAACAACCGCTTTTCTTTTAATTTTTTTTTGTCTGTTTATTCCGGCTAATTTTCGAAACGGCTAGACCGATTTTGACGAGACTTTCACCGGTAGACAGCTGATATCATACAGGGCAACTTTATAAAATGTGCGGATATTTTTTTGGTAATTAATTTATTATCAGTAATGGAACACATTTTCGTATGTTCATGTTCAATACATTTTTGTTTGTAACTGATGAAATTAGCGGTCAGTAGATGATGACATAAGAAATAATTTATTTTATTTTAGAAACAGAATTAGGGTTCGCGAAAAGTACAAAAACCTCGTGATAAGTGAACGTCGGCCATTCACGCGAGCAGAGACACCGGCACACGCTAGTTTATAATTAAAACAAATGAATCTCGAGGTCTGTAGACAGGTAGGTAGGTGCCAGTCACTTGAGCTGCAGAGTTAAGACGATGAATCATTTAAAACATCGTAATAGCATAGCAATGAGTGGCTACAATGGCTGCATAGTGCACGACCGAGCCGAGCGGTGAACTGCCGGATTTAATTGCAATTCGTGAGCTTGAATGTTTTAAACCTAAGTACCCAGTTCAAATGAAGGCCAATCTACACTAATACCAGCTTCTAGCAGCGACTTCGTTAGCGTGTTTTTTTTCACCCGCGTTACATGACGTCTTTGGTTACTGCTCCTCTCCCCTGTGTCGTAGCGTGATGTTATAAACCCCAAAGCCTTCCTCGATAAATTAACTATTCAACACAAAAATATTTTTTCAATTCAAACCAGTAGTTCCTGAGATTAGCGCGTTTATCCAAACAAACAAAGTCTTCAGCTTTATATATTACTATAGATACATGATATAGATGAGTATAGATAATGAAGCTGAAGAGTTTGTTTGTTTATCTCTGGAACTACCAGTTGGATTGGAACAATTCTTTTGATTCATGAGGAGTATCACACTGTTGATACTATAGGTATTATAAATGCGAAAGTTTGGGAGGATGTATGGATGTTTGTTACTCTTTCACGCTTAAACGGCTGAACGGACTGAATAAAATTTGGCACTGAGATAGATTGTAGTGTGAAATAACACATAGGATGCTTTTTATCCCGGAAAAATTTACGGAGCTCGTGGGATGATTTATAAACTTTGACGCGGATGAGGTCGCGGGCAGAAGCTAGTAGGCTATATAGCGTCACGCTACGACACGCAGGAGCGGAGCAGTTAGCAAAAACATAAACCACGCGGACGAAGTTGCAGGCAGACGACTAATAAAAAGCGTTCCATATTTATTCGGAATCTCCCCCGGTTCGATACCCAGGTCGGGCAAAAAGTGTTATTGAGTTTTTCCATTACGATTTGCTCCGTAGCAGCTCGGAGTTTAGAAGTTGGTGGTGTGACACACCCGTGCCTCGGGAAGCACATAAAGCCGTTGGTCCCGGCTGTCATTCGTAGATCTTTGACAGTCGTTACGGATAGTCAGAAGCCTGGAAGTCTGACCACCAGTCTTACCAAGAGGTATCGTTTTGCCCAGTAACTGGGTTGTGGAGGTCAGATAGGCAGTCGCTTCATGTAAAACACTGATATTCAGCTGCATCCGGTTAGACTGAAAGCCGACCCCGACATAGTTGGGAAAAGGCTAAGCAGATGATGATAAATATTCGGAATCTCATCTCAGCCACAATTAATGTCATAAACTGTAAGCGAATTGGTGGCATTTTTGATAGATTGAGCCTGAGATTAGATTGAAATAGTTCGTGATGGTTGTTCGCCCCCGTGAATGACTGACCAAGACGATAACGGCTGATTCAAATATTAACTATAATTTGTCTATAGAACACACATCAAATGTTTATTGATTAATTTTTGGCTTTTACGTTGGCTAGAAGCATAGCATTGCCATCCAACGTAGCAATGCCGCCAGCCTTTTGTGCACTTTTCCAGCTGACGGCGATGCAAAGAATTTTTCTGATGCCTTATACATATAGTTTTAGTTACTATTATTATTGGTTTTTTATATTAATTATTAAGTTTGTAAATACCTATCGTATTTATTGTGAAATAAATTACATTTGCTTTGACATTTATTAACAAATTCAGTGAAAAATAATGTTTATTTATCATATTTTATCAATTGAACATAATTTAATTATTCGCAAAATATTTATCAATAGAAATGTTCAGAACTCAGCTGACATTTAAATAAATCGGTTATCACACTACGCATATCAGATCACAATCACACTAATGTCGTGATGGCTCAGTGGTTAAGGCGCTCGCTTCTCGTGCATGTAGTTACGGGTTCGATACGGGCAAGTAATGCAAGTACCAATGTGACTTTTTAATTTATATGTACTTTCTAAGTTTATCTTGGACATTTCTGACATCGGTGAAGGAATACATCGTGAGGAAACCTGGACTTGTAATTAATATAAATCCTATATCGCCAATCCGCCTTGAGCAAGCGTGGTGATCAATGCTCGTGCCTTCTCTGTATGCGAAGAGACTTTGGACCTGCAGCGGCACAATAATAGGCTGGTATATTACTCACTAATGTAACATACTGTTAAAAGCACGCAGGTGAAATACGAATTTTGAAATCATTAAAAACTTAAAAACGGTGAATTAACAACCGCTTCACAAGCAAGTGTGTTGAAAAAAACACTCCACGCGACTTTATATCCACTAGTGAAGGTAACTTTGATAAAATAACCCATGTGTGTTCATAATAAGACACATAATGGCGGCTCCATCATCCCAAAAAAGCACACAAGTAGCAGTAACACAAGCCCATTATAAAATTAACGCAAAAACAACGAAGTTTGCAAGCCACAATTACTTGAATTGTACTAAGAATAACGCTGCCAAGTTAGAGAGTCGTGTGTGTCGCGTGGAGCAGTGAGAAGGATGTGTTGTTCAAATTAGCCGGGTTATACTTGTTGAGATTGTAAGGTTAGGTGTACACGAGCGATTGTGGAAGGGCTTTAGTTAATTATGTAGGTACTTTTGAAAAGCGCACAGCTCCTACTGAGTATTGCTACAGTAACGGTGAGTTACGGTGGGCGCAGTGGCTAAGCCATTGGCTGTTGTGCTGTGTGTCGCGGGTTCGATTCCTGCACGGAACAAATATTTGTATCGCCTACAGATAGTTGTTCCGGGTTTAGCTGAAACGTACCCGCGATACAGAAGAAATTCCTAGTTTAGGGCAACTTTTTTTTAAAAGTTATATTGTAATGTGAATTTGATCGATTTTTAAATTAGATAAAGGTATACATATATGCGGTCCGCCCATAATATTTGTTTACTTTCAATGCTTTGTTCATATCTACGGGTGATAATTATTATGCTTGTGCCAAGGCTAGGACTGCCATAAGTCCGGGGTTCGTCCTAACTAAGAGGCAGTCCAAGGGTCGACTAGACCTGCCAGGGTTGCGGAGTTTGTCGAAAAGTGCGTTAGGGGACACGGATGGGTTTTAGTCAATAAGAGACTGACACTCCCTTCCGCCCCCTTAAAAAAAACCGTATATATCCTGCCGTGTCTCAAGCAAGGGGATTTAACAACTACAATAAGATTTTTCCGAAAGATTCAATATTTTTAATTTAACATGTAATTGACGTTCAAAAGTGCCTTTTAATGGTCTAATTGAAATAAATGATTTGACTTTGACTTTGACTTTTTGTGAACAGTATCACTTGCCAAATTAAAATAAAAGCTTCAACTTTAACTGCACATTCTATCCATAAAACCATTACCGGTTTACAAATAACAGTTAGGTCGCTAAGACAAGTCGCAGGTCTGCGGCCAGCCTTACCGCAGTAGAGGGGAGACCTCAGTCGGACCTTTTTACTTCGCCCGCTCGCCAGTCTTCCTTCGTGCCTTTAACAGTGCGCCCGACAGTGTTGCCATAAAAAATAAATCAGTATTTTAATCAAGGTTATAAAAAGGTAAGTCAACCGTTTTTGTTAACTTTGTGATTGTGTTTTTTTTATGGTATCGATTGTGTAAATTTTATTTATGTATTTCTAGCTGTGTACGTCGCGGTGTCACCCGCGTTCGGTTACGTTTTTGGTTACTGCTCCGCTCCCTTTGGGCGGTAGCGTGATGCGTATAAACCTTCCTCTTGAATCACTGTATCTGTTGATGATAACCGCATTAAAATCCGTTGCGATTAAAATCCGACGGCGGAAAGCGACTTTGTTTTATGGGGATACAACAATAGTTTTTTGATTGTTTTGCCTGGATTTGTGCAAAAACTACAGCAAATTCGGGTGTTCTCACCTGCCGGGTCGTCCGTTGCGTATAGGCGTGATGTTATTAATGTTACAGCTTGTTACCCTTCGACAGATTACTCTCAAACACGAAATCCGCATTAAATCCGATTATAAGCAGGTCATAAAATGAACATAAAGTGTGAACACATCGTAGTGTCGAACACTTCCTCTTAGTACAGTTTATTTGATCTAAGCGGTTTTTTTATGACTTTAATATTTAAATTACTTTTAGTACAACTACCGTCAGACGATCGACATTTTCTTTGTGATTTTTTGTAGTTTTTAGACCGGGTTTAGTCGTGTAAAGAGACATTAGTTGTTATTCTCTGATGGTTTTGAACCAATAAATTTAAATGAGTGTTGAAAAATCCTAGAAAACATTCATTATATTACACACTAGAAGGGTTCTGTATTACCGTACAATATTAAAAGTTGGACAAAACAAAATATTGGAATAAAACACATTTCTTGTAATGGGATTTCTTCAAATTTTTAATTGAATTTCTATGTTTAATAATGCATTTGCAAGGCTTCTGGTATTGCAAATATTTATAGGCAGCGGTGACCACTTAACAACAGGTGGGCCGTCGGCTTGCTTGCTGTCCAGTGTTATAAAAAAAATAGGTTTTAAATAACCCCCGATAGAAGAAAAAAATCACTGCCGTAGCTAACAAAGAGCTGATAACTTTGAAACCGCTGAACCGATTTCCATCAAACAAAACAAAGAACACTCCCGACTAATTAACCTTTCAAACACAAAAAACAAAATCAAAATCGGTTCATGCGTTCGGGAGCTACGATGCCACAGACAGACAGACACGTCAAACTTATAACACCCCGTCGTTTTTGCGTCGGGAGTTAAAAAAGGAAAATTCTATACTAATTTCTATAATTCTTATTGTCAGTGACACCTTAGGCGCGGTGGTGGTTGTCTCTTACGCTTCTAGTTGCGGATTCGATTCCCATACCCTTCAAACCGGAACACAGCAACGCTGCTTTGCGGCAGAAATAGGTATGGTGGTAGTACCTACTTCCCCGGACGAGCTCCTGCACGAGGAGCTCTACTACTACTTTGTACACTTGTAGAAGGTTTTCGAGATTTGAAAGATTTTAAACACTGATGTAGTTACGTTGTGTATCGATAATGGGTAACGGTACAGCGACCACTTACGCCAATGTCGATAATTCTCACTAATTACAAGTTAAGTTGCTTCCAAGATCGTTCTGTTTTGATTAGATTTAAAAAAATCCATCGTATTTATTAGGATTCCGTACCCAAAGGGTAAAACGGGACCCTATTAGTAAGACTCTGCTGTCCGTCTGTCCGTCCGAACGTCTGTACCTCATGAACCGTGATAGTTAGACATACAACGCTTGAAATATTCACAAAATATTAGTAATACACTTTTACACTTAATAAATAAATTAAAATAAAACAAATATTTAAGGGCCTTAAATTACCGTGTCTTTTTTTCAAATGGAGTTTTTATAGAGAAAATAAAAACAAATCAAATCGTTTATTTGGGTTACATACAGGTGTTAATTAGTACGGGACCCTTCGTGTGCGAGTCCAACCCGCACTTGGCCGGCTTTTATGTCAGTTATGTCAAATCCTCGGTCTCGCGGAAAGCGCTCAGTATTTTATGTGATTATTTATATTGTCATGTCACTTGAATGCCAATTTGTGCGTGTCTTGGGTATAAAACAGGATTTGAATCTGCAATGCTTTGATTTTAAAATCAATAATACCGGTTTGTTACCTCCGAATAAGCACCTCTTCTCGTACAGAGCAGGCACGACACGAGGATTGATCACCACGCTTGCTCAACGCGGTTTGACGGATTTCAGGCCCATAGGTATTAAAACTGCCTCAGTAGCCTAGTGGTCCTGACTGGGACTACTACGCTAGAGGTCTTGGGTTCGATTCCCAGGTCGAGCAACATTGTGTTTTTCTATGAATTTCTCAGTAGCAGCTCGGAGTTAGGATTTGTGCCCGGTTAATGGCAAGAGGCTCGCCCCCTATTACATGGGACCTAAACATACCGGCGAACTGTGGGTGTACATTGTTACACCGCTGCCTAATCCTTCGGGGAACACAGGCGTGATGGTATATATGTATTAAAACTAGCTTCTGCCAGCGATTTCGTTCGCGTAGTGTTTTTCATCCGCGTTACATTACATCTTTTGTTACTGATCCTCTTCCGTGTGTCGTAGCGTGATGTTATAAAGCTTAAAGCCTTCCTCAATAAATGAACTATCCAGCACAAACATATTTTTTCAATTCAAACCAATAGTTCCTGAGATTACAGCGCGTTCAACCAAACAAACTCTTCAGCTTAATAATATCAGTATAGATAAGTCCAGGTTTCCTCACGATGTTTTCCTTCACCGATGTCAGTGATAAACTGTATGAATTGAAAAAGTCACATTGGTACGTGCTCGGTATCGAACACGCAACCACATTCTCAAGAGAGCCACCACTGAGCCATCACGTCATGTCATTGTAAGCCCCGTCATTAATATTCTAACACAACCATTGTGTATATTTCCCATAAATCCATGTCAAAGTTGTAGTTGTGACTTTTTCTGAGTTTCATAATTACAATGGAGATTCATGGAGTTTCTATGGTGAAACACTTTATTAGTACTGCTTATACAAAGACTTTTATCATAACATACCATCACGCTTATATTCCCCGTAGGGTTAGGCAGAAGTGTACCAATGTACCTACACCCACAGTTCGCCGGTATGTTTACTTGTTTAGGTCCCATGTAATAGGGGGCGAGCCTATTGCCATTAACTGGGCACAAATCCTAACTCCAAGTTGCTATTGAGGATTTCATAGAAAAACCCAATAACACTTTTTGCTCGACCTGGCAATCGAACACAAGACTATGCCTAGGACCACAAGGCTATCGAGGCAGTTAAAAGACTTTTATAATAACTCTATATTTCGTCAACGTACCTATAGAAATACTGACTGCCTCGTTGGTCTCGTGTCTTGTGGTCGCTGGGGGACATGGGGTCCTGGGTTCGATTCCCAGGTTGGGCTAGCCATTGGTTTTAGCCATTAGAAATTTCTCGGTGCCTAGAGTTTAGAAGTTGGTAGTGTGAAATCCCCGTGACTCACAAAACACGTAAAGCCTGATCCCTCCCCGAATGTGTCGGCTTATGGTCCCAAAGGATTATGAGAGTGAAGGAAAAGGGAGTCTTACGAGTTTCCTCTTTTCAGCTTACACCTCATCCATGGCTTTCGCTGATCAAGGTCATTAACAAGAAAATAATAATAAAAAGCGACTTCAAAAACAGACAAATTATTATAGGCATGAGAAAGTTTCGGAAGTCGGTGTCAACATGATTGATTATTTGGGCACAAACTTCCTCACGAAACTTTTACTTTTTCTCATCATTGAAAGTGTTAATTAATTGCCTCGTGTTGTTGGCAACATTAGAATAGAATAAGAACCAAAATATTCGATATTTTAATTAGAAATACTACTTTCTATATTATACGAGTACTCCGCGGTGTCACCTGCGTTTAGTTACGTTTTTGGTTACTGCTCCGCTCCCGTTGATTGTAGCGTGATGTTCAATACGTATGAACCTTTTTCTTGAATCCCTCTATCTATTGATAAAAACCGCATTAATTCCGTTGCGTAGTTTGAAAGATGTAAGCGTACAGAGAGACAGACGGCGGGAAGCGACTTTGTGGAGTATTGCAATTAGTATCGCCTATTGATATGAAAAAAGCCTTTAATCTACAATCTAAATATTAAGTAACAGCCTCGTTAGCCTAGTGGTTCCAAGCGCGACTGCTACGGTACCCGTCTTGGGTTCGATTAGGTAAAGCGTTATTGGGTTTTTCTGTGAAACTCTCAGTAGCAGCTTGGAGTTAGGATTGGTGCCCGGTCAATGGCAATAGGCTCGCCATGGGACGTAAACATACCGGCTAACTGTGGGTGAACATTGGCACACCTCTGCGTAACCCTTCGGGGAATACAGGCGTGACGGTATGTTATGTATGTAATTATTATGTGTGAGAGATTTTCAATTTATTTACGCTACGGTTACTCCGCGGGCTTGTACGAGGCTGTCTGGTAATCATTCGCGTCCCACTAACTATTTAAGCAACAGCAGAATTAGACGTAACCAACACTCAGCAGCAGTTATTAATATCATGACCTGTTGACCTGTGTCTAATTGACTTCACGTTACTTACGTAATTATAGTACGAGAGGTAACTCACTTAGCCAAGGTAACATTGGTCTGCCTAAACCCAGCGGCAAGCTGGGTTTCGCCTTTTAAGCCTATAGTGATCACTAAAAAAGACAAACTCCATCAAAAATTAAAAAGAGAAAATAACTTTAGCTTTGGAAGTCGGCGGCTTTCAAAGCTAAAGTTATTTTTCTCTTTTTAGTTATTGAAGGAGTTTGTCTTTTTGGTAAAAAGTTTTTATTTTTCACTTTTTAGTATCAATTGGTCAACTTCCTGTCATACAAATCCATAAAAATCCACTTAAAAGTCACAAGAAAGCAGAATACACTAATTTGTTTACTTGGATGACATATTTTTTTCAGTTTTTTTTTTTTACTAAACTACTGAACCAATTTCGATAAAATTTATTTGGGACCACCTTTGACCTATCAAACAAAAAAGAATCATTAAATTGCATTCATAATGGGCAGTAAAACATATACAAAAAAAAAGAACATACAGTCGAATCCTTTTTTGAAGTCGATTAAAAACTAACGATTGATTTGCATTCCATGAGAACTCCAGCACTCTGAATGTGTAATAGGTACGTTTTGTGTCTTTGGTTTTAAAACATTCAGCTTTCGGCCTCGTCAAATTGGCCAATGTGCGGCCACCGCATTACGGAGTACTTACCCGCTCGCCAGGCCAACATTGGCTAATCCTGGACTGAGCACACCACATCATTATCAATCGACTGACACACTTTTGAGGCTTTTATTTTTCACAGTTAATTTATAAATAAATCGATAACAGTTATTATCTTAATTACGGCTGTTATTAATTAGGTTATGACCCTGAGTGGCTGCAGGTCAGATTGTGTTTGTGGTATCAACATGACCTACGTAGGTAACATCAGCATTATCATTTGGCCAAATGGGGTGTGTTTCTATGGTTGCCATCTCTTTTAAGCAAATAGACATTGACTTTCAAAGATAAAAAAGAAATTACATACATACATAAACTCACGTCGGGCGTTATCACACTGGCGATTTTCGAGCAAATTCAAAGCAACGCCATAGCGCAACGGTTTCGCCGCGAATAACACCGCCGAAGCTATTTTGTACAGAAGCATTAGACAGCCCGCTCCCTGCGAGAGATAAGAGATACCGATCCTCCGTAAGAGATACCGCGCCCCCGGAACGCAAAGGGCACAAGAAGGAACATGGGTGGGTTTTAGTCAGTAAAAGTCTGACACTTCCTCCCGCCACGCCCAGGGCGGGAGAAGTTATTTGATGATTTCCCAACCGCAAAAAAAAAAAAAAAGACAGCCCGCTCCGCCACACTCAGGCGGCGAAAACGTTGCGCACCCGCCGCGTGCTCGCTTTGCTTCGAAAAACGCCAGTGTGATAAGGGCCTATCTCATGGAGGTAGGCAGAAACTACAGAACGTCACCTACTACAATCCTCACATACTCCTTTCGCCTCGTTCACGTTCATACATCTGGTCATACAGGCAATATCTGACAATAAAGTATCCAAAGACGAAAGAAGATTGACCTGTTGGTTCCGTGGTCGCAAGCGCGATTGATGAGCGTGAGGACCTGAGTTCGATTCCAAGGTCGAGCATTAAGTTTTATTGGGGTTTTCCATTAGGAATTTGTGCGTAACAGTTCCCGTGACTCGGAAAGCACGTAAAGCCGTCGGTCCCGGCTGTCATTCTTCCGACAGGTCTTTGAGTTATGGATAGTCAGAAGCCTGGAAGTCTGACAACCAGTCTTACCGCGTGGTATTGTGTTGCCCATTGACTGGGTTGTGGAGGTCAAATAGGCAGTCGCTCCATGTAAAACACTGGTATTCAGCTGCATCCAGTTTGACTGGAAGCCGACCCCGACATAGTGGGGCAAAGGCTAGGTGGATTGATTAATTGTATAAGTAAACGTTGTCTGTATACCATATTTCTCACCATTCTTCTCCATACGAAGCTAACTTTTAGAAAGGGTTCTTTTTTCTCTTATGTAACGTTCGTAAACGCCTTGTAACTGTCGAATTGGGAAAAGAAAATGAATTTGACATTATCATTAGCATCATAAACAGAAAGTAGCGGTTGCCGTAATAATATACACAAAGTAATAAAATAAAACTTTATGTCAATAATTATATACAATAAATCGATTACCAAAACAGTGCCAATGCTTGTTGAAATAATTGATTTCCACAGATTGAGATAGTGAGGTAGACCCGCGGGGTTCATTAGTCTAGCGGTGCTGAAGATACGAAGTTTGAAAAGGAACCGTTTTCCTTGGTATGGGCATGTGAAGAGGAGGAATGAGACGCGTGTGACTAAAAGAATTATGAATATAAATATGGATGGATGAATAGGAAGTCGGAGGTCAATGAAAAACGGATGGATTGTGTGAAGAATGATATGAAAGAGAAGGGAGTTAGCGATAGCATGACGGCCGACAGGACTAAAAGGAAGAAGAAAACGCGTTGCGCCGACCTGAAGTAACGTGGGGTAAGGGCAGGAAGATGATGTTGTCTTTATTAGGTAGTAGACACCACTAATCACTTGACATTCATTTCATGAGCTGTCAAAACGCGATTCCCCCGTAGACTTTGTTTAGCAATAGTAAACAGTGATGTCACTTATTTGCCAACTCAATTGATTAACTGTTTATTGATTTCAAAGCAACTAAAAATCTAATTTTATTGTTAATTGAAAATTTATCGGGTTTTCAGAGCTAAAATAAATTGTTTTTTTTAACCAGTTGTCTTAGAATTATTGGTTAAGAGTGTCAATTACCTAAACACACTATCTTGCGGAAATAGTTTAACTAGCAATGTCAGTTATTACGCGATTTATTTGCGCGGGACCCTAAATCTTTTGCTAAAGTGGCCTTAGTTGGTCCTTAAAACATTAGCTATCTGTCGGTGAAAGTCTCGTCAAAGTCGGTCTGGCCGTTTCGGAGCTTATCCGGATTAGACACACAGACATTTAAACAAATTGGTGTTTTAATATGAACAACGAGCACACGTTCATAATATTATGTTTTAGTAAAAAGTAGATTTTATTTTGACATTACAAATAGACACTTCAAATTAATTTCTTGGTATAAGTTAAGCAAGAAACTCTGCACTCCCATCTCGCCCATAATCCCATGTTATAGGTAGGCGAGAATATTGCCATTAACCGGACACTAACCTGACTCTGGATCACTGAGAAATTTCTGATGGAGTAACCCAATAACACTTTACCTGACCTGGGAACCAAACCGAAGACCTCTCGCTCACCAGTAGCACTTCCGACCACTTTACCAACGGCGACGAGTCCATCAAATAAAATCGCCAACTAAACAAAAAGACCCTTCTGCTGACACAAATTGTTCCAAACAACAGATCTTTATAAATTGGTCCGTTGTCAACTGACAAACCAAATTAACAAGAGCCCTCAATTTAAACAAATGCGTTGTTCAAGAAGTTCTTGTAACATTGGTCGTTGTGTCGAAGTGTCTTATTATTATCACGACCTCGGTGTCAGTAACCTGAGCAGAGATAACCAAAGACAGGACACGATATCTCTCCTACGTCCCAATAATTACCTATTGTCTGACCCGGGAACCGAACTTGATACCTTACACTGCGTAGACGAGTCGCTAGACTATAAGGAAACAATTTTCCTATCAGACTTGTATTATTGAATTTGTATGACCCGGGAGTTGAACCAGTGACCTCCAGTACTAGTTTTATTATAAGAGTCAACCAGATAAGGTGACTCTATGACTTTGGTGACGTTACAGCGGATTCCTATAATGTACCAACCGTTAATGGATACGATTACCACTCGTAGATAGCAACGAAGGGTAACATTAAATTGTAATTATCCGTCAATAGTTACATACGTTATAGGAACCGATTGAAATTTTAGTAAATGTTATTGAATTTAAGAAACTAAGTACTTAACATGACAGCAAAGAAGGGATGATCAGTTTTAACAGTACATTTTTTTTTAAATAGCCTGGAGATTGGAAGTTGGTGGTGTCAGGTGTGACACCCCGGTGCCTCGGAAAGCACGTAAAGCCGTTGGTCCCGGCTGTCATTCGTAGATCTTTGACAGTCGTTACGGATAGTCGGATAGTAGCCGGGAAGTCTGACAACCAGTCTTACCGAGAGGTATCGTGTGGCCCAGTATCAGGTTGTGGATGTCAGATAGGCAGTCGCTCCATGTAACACGCTGCACAAAACTCACTGCGCTAAACAGTTTTATAAATTTTGGGGCAGGAGCAGGAAATCCTAACGGATGCACAGACTCCTCGTAATTGAATCAGTCTGGGCACTGCCAGACTCTTTCGTGCCGGCTACTCCTGTCTCGGCGTGTTCATATTAGCTGCATCAGATTAGACTGAAAGCCGACCCAAACATAGTTGGGAACACGCTAGACAGATGATGATGAGCAGTGAGTGCATGTCTCCTTGTCCAGAAGTATTCTGTCCTATCGGGCAGCGTTACGGGTAACAGAGCACGGTCCCCTACGTACCTGCCCCACGTCAGCTGGTCGCTGTGACGTCACAACACAATAGGCCTCAATTGGTGGATGTGGGTCATTGCGCCTGCGGTTAACCCCGATACGATATAGTTGACCCTGCCTTAGGTAGCGCACAAACGATCTATAGGCCGGAGCGGAGCTATAGTATACATATAGGCTCTTTAGGGCCCCGTGAGTGTAAAGGAAAATTTTACATAACACACGCCTTTTTCCCATGGGGTAGGCAGAAACCACAGAACGCCACCTGCTACGATCCTCACATATCCTTTCGCCTCGTCCACGTTCATACATCTGGTCATACAAGCACGCCGGTTACGAGTACTGCGCACCCGACCTTTCTGAAGAACCTCACCCATTGTCAGTGTAGGTCTTTCAAAACGGAACACAGCAACGCTGCTTTGAAGAAATAGGTATGATGGTAGCTTCCTGGTAGTATTTATTCACAAACACTTAACAGCGTAATTGCTTTAAAAATATTCAAAAATATCACTGAATAGGTACTTACACAACAATCATTTTTATAACAATTTTTGTCTCTCCGCAGATAAGATCGAGGCGCCATATTATATTTATAAACTCGTTATTTACTCGCTTCAAACTCTTGATAGCCCCTAGCTGATAACGTGTCGGGTCAAACATTATATCAATTCTGAACCAAAACAGTACAGAATACGTCTTCGAGACGAACAGACAGACTATTTCAAATATACAATTAGTTATTTAAATAGGAAACGCGTTGTATTGCTATCTCTCGATATAATGTAATAATATTAAGGTGATGCCAAGTCTGTCTCATGTTTTAGTGAATTATATTATACAGGTAAGGTTCTTATGATTTTTAACCGAATTCATTAAATGGGAAGGTTATGCATTAGCCCATACATCATCATACCTATTTCTGCCGCGAAGCAGCGTTGCTGTGTTCCGGTTTGGAGAGTATAGGCGCCAGTGTAGTTACAGGCACATGACACATTTCAACTTTGTCTCTGGGATGGCAACGCATCAGCAAGGCCTCTAGTATTGTAAATGTGTATAGGCAGCGGTGACCACTTAACATCAGGTGGGCCGTCGGATTGTATAAAAAGTTATCACGTATTGATAAGCCAGGGAGTACACAAAACTAATGTAAGTAGGTAATTGTGTGAACTAACTGGTTTATTTGCGTAACGCCTGCAAGTGGGCCAGGCGGCGGTCCGCGGAGACAATGCTAAAGGCTACTTAGTGGCAATTTAAACATTTTCGGCGCCGGCGCACGGCGCTGTGCAGTGGTCTCATTTGTTACCGGTTTCTGAAAGTCTTGACAAGTTTTAACAATATAATATACTAGGTACCCCGCGTTAAGTTACGGCTTTGCTAAAACCGGCCGAGCGTGAAGCTTGTTCCACCAGAGATCAGATACGACCAGATCAGTTCTTGTATCCAAATTAAAGGAGACCACCTCGCTCACTCTTTTAATTTTATAATTTCTTTTGTATTTATTGTTTGTTATTATAGGTAGCTACTATTGTAATACATTCTCGTAACTCGGGTCCAAATACACAGCCCTGTGACTGAGAGACGGATGAGTGTGAGCATCAGAGCTCCATTTGGTTCCTTATGTACAGAACTCTTATTCTAAATTCACGGTTTTAAAACTAGTTTCGAATTTTCTGATAAAGGCTTGAAGAGTCTTTAGTGTGCGTCTAGCTTAGTTCACCATAGTGTCAAACTATACATTACAGGCACTTTTAAATTGTCAAGGAGTCGGGCAGTTAGCCAGAAAGTTGAAGCTAGTTCCAAAACGTACCTACATTTTCTAAGGAGAAAAACGCGAGCAAGAAAGTCCACGGACACTCTTTTCAATTTGGTTTTAACAAAATCCTGGTTACAATATTCTTGTTGCTTTTATACTTATGTGAAAACAATGAAGAATAAATATATAATCCATGACAGTTATGAGATGACCAATCGCAACTGACAGCGCCCGTTCACGAACATGACGCGTGCATCAGCACCATTTAGCTCAACTATCGTCAGTGTGCGTCCAGCTCAGTCTCCCGTGGTGTTAGCGTGCAGGCGACAGAAAGCTCGTTAGTAATACATCTCACAACGCACAGGGGACGGAGAAAGCAGTGACATACAGTTAGGATACTGTTGACAATACTACACATTAGTGTGTGAGAACACGTTTGAGAGCTGCGCCGGCGCATGCGGTGAACGGCAGCGGGTTATACTTCAGTAGGTTTACCAATCGAATTACCGGGTCAAAGTCGAATCATTTAAAACCAGTAGAAAATACCTATAATTTAACTAGCTTCCGCTTGTGACTTCGGGATCCGTACATTTTGTCGATTCCAAATAATAATTTAAAATTATTTTTTTTACGAAATTTAGTATACAGAATTTTACGTGAACTAGCTTCTGCTCGCGACTTCGTTCGCGTGCACCGTCATTTCAGTTCAATCAGTCGATAATTTAAGAAGATTTGTACAAACTTTCATCCCCTATTTTATCCCCTTGGGGGTAGAATTGATCAAAATCCTTTCTTAGCGGATGTCTACGTCATAACATGTACCTGCATGCCAAATTTCAGCCGGATCCGTCCAGTGGTTTGGGCTGTGCGTTGATAGATCTCTATGTCAGTCAGTCAGTCCCCTTGAGGTATATATATTTAGATATCTACTGTAAATACGTTAGAAGGCTTCATTCATTGGAATAAAGTGTGAATAAATTAAGCTTGTTGGATAAAAATAAACTTAAATGCTTACGGGGTGTAACGAGCACGCCACACAGCCATCAACTACCCACACTGACCATCAAACTAACAAACATTGAGCGAACATTATTGTTCGGAAATGACTTCATCTCTGGGATGGCAACGCATCTGCAAGGCCTCTGGTATTGCAGATGTCTATAGGTATCGGTGACCACTTAACATTAGGGTGGGCCGTCGGCTTGTTTGTCATCCAATGATACAAAAAAAAACTTAAATTGAAGTCGTAACAATTAAAAATTGTTATTGTAACAATAATTTAAAAAAGCTACGGTCCAAAACAAAACAGTGTTATCGCAATTATGGGAGTGACATGTACCTAACTGTCAGCTTCGTTAAGTAACTCTCCGCCCACGAGCGACTTATTGTAGGAACGATTATTATCGGACCAATTCAATAAAGTGTTATTGGGTTTTTCTATAAAATTCTGAGTAAGAGCTCGGAGTTAGGATTTGTGCCCGGTTAACGCCAATAGGCGCGCCTCCTTTTATTACATGGGACTTTAAAACATACCGGCGGACTGTGGGTGTACATTTTTACACCTCTGCCTAACACTTCGGAGAATACAGGCGTGATGGTATGTTTAATAAACCCATAGTTTCGTGGGACCGACTTTTTCTCGGCCGTGTGCGTTGGTATACATAATATTAGAAATTCATAATGCAGCTCCATTCGTGCCGCGAGTCTTATAGTTCTATTTCAAATTCGAATATTGACTAGAACACTCGTGACAGGTCCACTTTATGTACACTAGAGACTCGTCCTCCTCTCCTGGCGTGCACCTCAGGGTCATAGCGTGACCCACTCGCCACTCAGCACTGCGTGTGTCACTAGAAAGTACAACTAACACACAGGTACTGCGCACACGCATAGACACATTATTGCTTAGACAACATTGTCACTCTGTCTGTCTCTCACACACACGTACATATTTATTTATTTGATGATGTAAGCTGTATCCGCATATCATGCAAGTTGTAGCCTCGTAACCGGTCACGCGCAAGTAGCAAATGTGACTTTTTCTATTTTATATGTACTTACTTTGCCGGGGCTGCAGGTTGTTCGTAAGAGATACCGCGCCCCCGGAACGCAAAGGGCACAAGATGGAATATGGGTGGGTTTTAGTCAGTAAAAGTCTGACACTCCCTCCCGCCCCGCCCAGGGCGGGAGAAGTTATTTGATGATTCCCCACACCACACAAAAAAAAAATGTATTTACATGCTCAGGTTACCTCGGACATCTCTGGCATCGGTGAAGGAAAACATCGAGAGGAAACCTGGAGTTATAATTAATATAAGTCTGAAATCTTTAATCAGCCTTGAGCGAGCGTGGTGATCAATGATCGTGTCTTGTCTGTATGAGAAGAGGTATTTACCCTGCAGTCCGACAATAATAGGCTTTTTTTTTGGATGGGAAATCATCAAATGACTTCCCTCGCCCGTTAGTGTCAGACTTTTACTGACTAAAATTCATCCATGTTCCTTCTAGTGCCTTTTGCGGTCCGAGGGCACGGTAGATATTTCTTTTGAACAACCCGCGGCGACAATAATAGGCTGGCTCTTACTCAAAGTTCACAAATAATGATTTTCTCTTCGGCGAAATTTCTAGTGAACAAGCCCAATGAAGTTTTTCTCGACCTGGGCGGGAATCACGCCCAGGACAACAATGGGAGAATGTTTGTAACTGCTCGACTTCTTGACAATTTAAAGGTGCCTAAAAATGATATGGCGATAAGTCGAAAACTGAAAGCCAGGACTTAGCAGTCCCGCTAGCGACCAGGAGACGGCCACCGTTATTTACCGCCGGCCGGCTCCACAATCAGTTTCCCACAACACTCCACATTGTTACGTTACCACGTAGTAGCTCATGTAACGCCCGCTATGTAAGTTAAATCTGTATTGTTTGGGAAACACTCACGTTTTTGTGTGTCGTGTTGTGTACCTGCTGCGGTAATGTTTGAGAAACTTCTTATGCCGCGGAAAGCCATAATATTAATGTTTTTCGGGACATCGCCAAGCAACTGATCGATGTGTCACGTGACTAGAGAACTGTCACGTTCTTGGGCCAAAGAACCATCTTTTGGGCCACGTGACAGTGATTTTTTGGATTGCCTATGAACCCTCTCTTTCATAAATTTTACTAAAGCATTTCATTATTATCTAAATCCCTGCAGTGAGACAATGATACTATCCTATTGTTATCTCACTGAAGGGCAGTGGCCTCTTCTCATACAGAGAAGGCACGAGCATTGATCACCACGCTTGCTCAAGGCGGATTGGCGATTTCAGACTTATATTCATTTAGGTCATAAGTCCAGGTTTGCTCACGATGTTTTCCTTCACCAATGTCAGTGATGTTCAAAACAGACATTGAAAGTACATATGAATTAGAAAAAAGACACGTGTGCTTTAGACCACACGACTCAAGTAAAACTTCAATATATAAACTTCAATCTTCTAGAGACAATGAGCGCGCGCACTGCTCTCTCTTGCTCTTACAGTAATATACGAAACGTAACTCTCTCTCTTTCTATGTTCACTAACTTACATCTCCCTCTCAACTTCCGTTCGTCCGATCACACTCATTTCCGCAACGCTCTCGTCATGCATGCACCAGCTTACTGCCTTATACCCCAAGTCAAGCGTGCGTAAAGAAGTTTTGCTTCAAGTCTCATTGGTACTTGCCCGTGGCTGGCTTCGAACCCACAGCCTCGTGCATGAGAGGCTGCGCCTTAGGGCGTAATGTCGTGATGGCAGTGTGGTTAGCCACACTGCCATCACGACATTACGTACGTATTAATGTCATTAGTATTTGTGTAAAGACTTAGGTTTGAGTTTTGTTTGTTGCAGAACAAAATGAAGACTGTAGCGTTGTTGTGCCTGGCGGCGCTGTTCTACGGAGCGCTGGCGAAGGGCAAGAAGGGCGGCGAGGATAATAAGGTATGTCGCATTATTGTTATTCAGTAAGAGAGAGATAAATAACACTTTTGCGCGTCCATATTTTTTGTTTGTCGGTGTTGTCTCTGAACAGACATATAGAAACAATTTCTAGAGATCAAAGGCTGCTTAGTAAAGTAATTTTTATAGCTCATTCAATAAAACATTCGACGAAACGTTTCGAAACGTTTCTCGTATAAAAATAGGAGTTCTTAAATTTTTGTAGGTCTGTTTGTCCCTGCAAGCTCATGTCCTAAACGGCTGGACCAATTTTGACGGGACCTTCACTGATAGATAACTAATACATCATCATCATCATCTTCCTGTCCCTACTCCATGTTACAAGGTTGTGCTCGCAACACGTTTTCTACTTCCATTCCGTCCTGTCAACTGTCATGATATCACTGTCTCCGTTCTCTTTCGTATATCGTTCTTCATCTCCATCCATCCAAATTTATATTCATAAGGTACTTTTATTTAAAAAAGTCGCGGCATAAAGCTATTGCTATTATAAATGGGGGATAGACTATGGCATTGTAGTTCAATGAAATGTATAACCCCAAACCCGTCCGTCTCCCCCGCAGGTGAAGATCGCCGTGTACTACGAGTCTCTCTGCCCAGACAGCAAGAAATTCATAAAGGAGCAGCTGGCGCCGGTGTGGAGGGACTTCCGAGGAGCCATCAAGGTCAAGCTGGTGCCCTACGGAAAGAGCACGGTACGTCTTTACTAGAGCTCTTTGTGAAGGAGCTCGTCCGGGGAAGTACTACCACCATACATATTTCTGCCGCAAAGCAGCGTTGCTGTGTTCCGGTGTGAAGGGTATGTGTGCCGGTGTAGTTACAGGCTCATGAGACGTTTGTCTCTGGGATGGCTACGAATTCGCAAGGCCTCTGGTATTGCAGATGTCTACAGGGAGCGGTGACCACTTAACATCAGGGGGGCCGTCAGCTTGTTGGCCATTCAATGATAACCACTTATGTGCTTTAGAAAGTTAGTTATCCTAATAATTTTAGGCGATAGTATAATTATGCATAGACGCAGTATTTTATGGTTATCAAACTGCGTTTTAACTGCCCCGTTGGTCTCGTGGTTGCAAGCGCGACTGATGAGCGTGGGGTCCCGGGTTTGATTCCCAGGTCGGGCAAAAAGTGTTATTGGGTTTTTCCATTAGAATTTGCTCAGTAGCAGCCCGGAGTTTGGAAGTTGGTGGTATGACACCCCTGTGCCTCGGAAAGCACGTAAAGCCGTTGGTCCCGGCTGTCATTCGTAAATTTTGACAGTCGTTACGGATAGTCAGAAGCCAGGAAGTCTGACAACCAGTCTAACCAAAAGGTATCGTGTTGCCTAGTAACTAGGTTGTGGAGGTCAGATAGGCAGTCGCTCCATGTAAAACATTGGTACTCAGCTGCATCCGGTTAGATTGGAAGCCGACCCCAACGTAGTTGGGAAAAGGCTTAGTAGATGATGATGAAACTGCGTTTTAAGAAGCGTTATTACCTTGACTCTAGTTTAACTCTCGTTGGATGTTCAACGGAAAGGTTACTATTATTTACATAGTTTTCATTGTTTAAAAAAAAAAGAACCGTTTTAAATACCTAAAGTCCATACAGCAGCCGGTTCTGAGCGAACTAGTTTCAGAGTGTGCGTTGAATGTGTAACACGTTGTGGTTATTACATCCACTCGTAATGTAGGTACTCCAATATAATCATGATGATGGTATTTTCTAATTCCAGCACGACAAAGTGAACGGCAAATGGCAGTTCATCTGCCACCACGGACCTGACGAGTGCTACGGCAATAAGGTACGTTGAGCCCTGCGTCTCTCTATCTAGGTTTAGTAGTAGTAGAGCTGTTTGTGAAGCAGCTCGTCCGGGGAAGTACTACCACCATAACTATTCCTGCCGCAAAGCAGCGTTGCTGTGTTCCGGTTTAAAGGGTATGGGTGCCGGTGTAATTACATGTACATGACACATTTCAACTTTGTCTCTGGGATGGCAGTTTGTATAGGCTCTGCGGTGACCACTTAACGTCAGACGGGCTGTCGGCTTGTTTGCCATACAATGATATAAAACAAACTATGTGTTATATTGCGTGAATGTAATTTTAATTTCCATCTTATAAAAGCCCGCCTCTCAGTCCTCGCGGCTGTCAAGTCTCTTTTTTTAGGGTTCCGTAGTCTAGAAGGAACCCTTATAGTTTTGCCATGTCCGAAAAAGTGGTAAAACAATTTTTTTTTTAAACAATTATTTAGGTTACCACCCCTACATGTAAAGTGGGGATGATATTTTTTTTTCTTCCTTCCCATAGTGTGGGATATCATTGGATAGGTCTTTCAAAATCATTAGGGGCTTTTTTTTTTGGTGGGTGGGAAATCATCAAATAACTTCTCCCGCCCTGGGCGGGGCGGGAGGGAGTGTCAGACTTTAACTGACTACAACCCACACATGTTCCTTCTTGTGCCCTTTGCGTTCCGAGGGCGCGGTATCTCTTACGAACAACCCGCAGCCCCGGCAGGCATCGGCCCTCAGTGGCACCTTCCTTTGCTGACATCTCTTAAGGCGCGCGTGGAACACGAACGCGCCGTCGACACGGCCTGTCGTTATACAACGTAAGGACGGTGAGCTACCCATTAGGGGCTTGGGAAGACGTTTTTTGAGTAAGTAAACCGTTCGTGACTTATCAAGCTTTAAAGTACCAATTTTTGTTAGAGTCAAGTGTCCCCCCCCCCCCCCCCCCCTCTACTAACTAAACGGTTGTAGTTAGATATTCAAATGTCACGGCAGTAGTTCCTATATATAACGAATTTTGAAGGAAAACTATCACACTTAAGAAGGCTTCACAATTTTACAAGTAATAGTCGACCAATTGTATTTCACTCGAAAATTGCGAACAACTCCATAGAAGTGTCAATAGATGGCGCTAGGAAGTCAAATTAGGTAGGTAGTCATGTTTGGCTTTTAGTTAGAGCATGGTACGAAACTATCAGTCAGCGAATACGACCTGCACTTGGCTGTTATAAAACTACGGAACCCTATACTGCGCGTGGCCCGACACGCACTTGACCGGTCTTTTCCATGTTCGAACCGTGTTTAAATCTCATATGAACTGTAACCTATTAAAATTTATTTACTTATAGTTAATTAAAACAGCACAGGTCCAATTACATTAATTAACATAGAATTATGAATATTAAAATAAATTAAGCATTCAAATAACATACAATACAAAAATTAAATTCAATGACATACAATTCGTGGCTAAAATTATTAATAATTATTTGAGTAAATGGTTAAATCAATTAAACACACCACAAACTAACATAAACTAGCATGTAACAGTGGACACCCTCGCATACTGTCTCTCACAGAACACCAGACAAGCACGCATTATTTCCTTCCATTCATCAGCAAACACATCACATTCAGGGTCGGCAGTAAGGAGGGCGTTTAAAATAAAGTTGAATAAGCTACAAAGAAACTCTGCAGTACATACAATTATCTTGTCCGTGATTGTATCTTAACTAGTCACATTGCTGCCCAGTGAGTAGACTCACGCGCAGCCTAGCGGTTATGTAACCTTATTAGGGCCGTGCACCACAGCTGCATCTGGTCGTAGACTTGTGTAGCATGATTTAATGATACACTTACGTACTTATAAAACGTTATATCAGAAACTGCAAAGCTTGTTTACCGACCATTGTTTGAGTGAGAATTATAAAAAACAGGTTCTAATTCTCTTGTCAAGATTTAACTTAGTTTTTAGGGTTCCGTACCCAAAGGGTAAAACGGGACCCTGTTACTAAAACTCCGCTGTTTGTCTGCAACCAGGCTGTATCTCATGAACCGTGATAGTTAGACTGTTGAAGTTCACAGATGATGTATTTCTGTTGTAACAACAAATACTAAAAAACAGAATAAAATGAATATTGAAGAGGACTCCCATACAACAAACGTGATTTTTTGCTCGTTTTTATAGATAACAAGCGGGCCCGGCAGACGTGGTCCTGCCCTGAAAATCGGTACAAAAATCAAGGTCCAGGCTACGCTACGCCACCTACCTGCTTACCTACCCTAGCAAACTTTACCTACCTATCTATCTACTTACCTACCCTACCTATCTGCCTACGTACCCTATCAACCTACCTACCTATCCTACGTACCCCACCCCTACATACCTACCCTATCGACCTACCTACCTACCCTACCCTATCTACCCTACCTGTCTCATGTCCACTCGACACAGCAATGTGGCTCTTTGCAGTGGAGAGGTATCAGGGTAACATAGATTTAGAGATGAAGGAAAGAGTAATTATTTTTTGGCACCGAGATTTTTAGGGCAGGATAACGTCTGCGGGGCCCGCTTAAAAAGTATCCTATGTCCGTCTCCAGGTTCTAAGCTACCTCCCCACCAATTTTCAGCCAAATCGGTTCAGCCGTTCTTGAGTTATAAATAGTGTAACTAACACGACTTTCTTTTATATATATAGATGGTGCGGAACCGTTCGTGCATGAGTCCGACTCGCACTTGGCAGATTTTTAAATCATTAAACAAAACATTATCTAAAAAAGTTTATCAGTCACACATTACATTCATACAACTTTATCATCATACCTGAGTACTGGATACCTATTTAGGAAAGTTCCAATCAAGCAAAATACTTACCAAGATCCCTGTAGGATCCCGCAGAGCCTAAAATTAGGCTGGATCCCGGTGGATCGCGGGATTCCATTTTGCTGGATTGTAATCCGTACACTCTGGTACTTACCAAAATATGTAGGTACGTCTGTCCCACTCAGAGGTCAGTCAGTTCCAGTAACCACCTGATTAGCTAAATAGTTTCACAGCGACAACAAAGCTTATCCCTCGTATCATTTGTCTCCAGATTCAAGCTTGCATCCTGAAGGACCGCAGCCTCCAGGACACGGAGAAGATGGAGCTGATCATCTGCCTCATGAGCCAGCCCAACCCTGACAAGTCTCTCGACACGGTAAGCATCAGACTTATCTTATGCCTCCGGGTACTAGTGCAGGCAGGTGTTAGAAGACTATTTATCGAAGCAGAAAGTTACGAGTTCTTCCCATTATTGCGATATTTTTTTTGTTCTAGACAGTAACTGAGAACCTTCTGGTTTCGGAGATATTGAAGGTCTACCTTCCAACTAGTTTTAGCATTTTTTTACTCAAACAAGTCTGAGTGGTATTACAATAAATAACCCATCGTCTTGTCAACAGTAGTTTTTAACCAACTTCAAATAGAAGGAGGTTATCAATTCGTCTGTATGTTTTTTTTGTATGTGTATTACGCGTTAACTCAGCCAACTATGAATTGATTTTGATGATTCTTTTTTGTTTGATAGGTCATACTTCAAAGGTGATCCCAAAGTTTATCCAAATTGGTTCTATAGTTTGGTAAAAAAAAAAAAAATTGAAAAAAATGTGTCGTCCAAGTAAACGAATTAGCGTATTCTGCTTTCTTGTGACTTTTAAGTGGTGTCTTGTTAATTTACGTAGTATAACTGTTCCTTCATGGATTTGGATGACAGAAAATTGTTACGAAAAAGCGAAAAATAAAAACTTTTTTTACAAGAAAGCCACTTCCTTCAAAAACTAAAAAGCGAAAAATAATTTTAGCTTGTTGAGGTAGTCTTCTTGTAAAAAAGTTTTTCCTACGAAAAACAAAAGTAGTTTCCCGGAAATAAAACTTGATCAATTGTGATGGGCCGCATGTGTTATTAACGGCTCTGTGGTGTCTGTTACACCTCGCATACATTTTATACTAGGTTGGCGTAACTAAGCCGGGCTGATGGCAAATGGTTGCCGACCTTCAACCTAGCAGTTGTAGGCACCTATCCGTGCTAGGAGCTAGTTTATTAAACGCATATTGCTCCTTCCAGTGCCTGGCCCAAGTGAACAAGGAGTCGGAATCCGGCAAGCTGAAGAAATGCGCCTCCTCCGGGCAAGGAGACAGCCTGCTCGCCACGTACGGAGAGAAGAGCGACACCGTGCAGCGACCACTTGCCTTCGTGCCTACTATTATTATTAATGAGGTATTGATTTTTTTAAACGTACACACTGTCTGTAGGTCATTCTAATATTTGTTTCGTGCGGGGATTGAACCTAAACTTCTTTACTCTCCCTATAGCTTCGCTGTGGACAAAGCTAGTATTTTGAACTTTCGGTAGCCAGAAGTAATCATTATAACTAGCTAGACTTCCAAATTACATGATATTTGAACTTATAGATAACTAACTACAAAATAAATAACTGCCTCGTTAGCCTAGTGGTCCTAAGCGCGACTGCTACGCTAGCGGTCTTGGGTCGAGCAAAAGTGTTATTGGGTTTTTCTATGAAATACTCAGTATTAGCTCGGAGTTAGAATTCGTGCCCAGTTATTCTCGATAGGGGGCGAGCCCGCCCAATTACTTGGAACCTAAACATACTGGCGAACTGTGGGTATACATAAGTACACCTCTGCTTAACCCTTCGGGGAATACAGGCGTGTTGGTGTATGTGTGTGTGTGTACAAAATAAATTGAATAGGACTTGGCTTCCATTAGATCTCAAAACTTTTTACGGTGGAGATTGTACAGAGAGACTGGGTATTTTTTTACTTTTAAGTTTTTGGTGGGACTTTAGTTTTCATGAATTAATAAATAATAAACTAAAGATCAATAGAAATAGAGTTTCAAATTGCCTACCTCTTTGTTTGTAACCTAAAGTAATTTGAAAGCCTAGAAAGTATGGATACGACTTCTAGAAATACTTGACTTGAAAAAACAAAACAGAAATCTCCATTCTATACGAAGCCAATAACTAAAGGTTATTCGATCCCTGTATGAATTTACACCCTTTTAAATCAGCGGTAGCTTCAAATAACTTTTCCCATTTCCAATACTGTACCGTTTTCTTCCCAGAAATTCGACCAAGAAATCCAGGACGAAGCATACACGGACCTCAAGGCGGTCATCTGCCGCGTCGCCCCGAACAAGCCATCTGTTTGTTAGACATGGTCAAACTCTTCTTCTATATGTAACTACATAGACCCAGGATACTAACTTACGAAATACAAGTGGATATGCTGCCAGGCGAGCATGCGAACATCGACAATACAAACAGGAACATCTGATTCATACGTCTAGACTAGTGATGTTATGGAGGTGGCCTACCGGAACCACGGTTGGAGTCCTTAAATCAAATTTTTCAGTTTAACTCCTCATTAAAACCCCTTCAAGTTGAAGGCAGAGGTGTAAAATTAATCAAAAGTACCGACCTTTCTTTCGGATCCAAAGTCGACGCTCTGTAACATCCCTAGTTTGGACGCGCGGACACGAACATAGGTCGTCGCGAGGCGCACAACCGCCATGTATTCTGTCCTAGTACCTATCAGGCTTCGAAGTTGGAAGTGGTCGATAGTAAGGTAGCCGGAAATTTCAATTTTGTTACGTTTATTAACGTTCTCGGAACACCGTCCATACAAGACGTACTAATTGGATCGCTACGAACATTTCCGTTAGTTGTGAATCTATGTTCGATGTGCAATGTTCGTGTGTCAATACCGTATAGAAATTCAAAAAAACAAATTAATGAAGCTAAATTAAACACGCACCGATGTGATTTTCGGGTCTAACAAATAGGAATTGTCTATAAAAAAAAACCCCAGTTCATGAATCTTTATTTTTTAATCTGTTGTCAATTGTAAAAATCAAAGCCACGCCACTAATCAATCGACATACTCTTTATGAGCTGTCAAAATGCTATTCCCCCCATAGATTATGTATGACATTTAGCAAACTGACGTTACATATTTGAAGTCAATTGACTAACTATTTATTCATTTCAAAGCAATTAAAAATCTAAATTTGTAGTTAACTGAAAATTTATCAGGATTTTTCAAAGCTAAAGAATGGTTTATTTTTAGAGAATACCCTAATAGAGTAGACAATAATAAATCCAAGACATAATTGTCGAAAATAGTCAATCAGTTAGCCAAAAAGTTGAAGCTTGTTGCTCGTTCCAAAACGTAAGTCTCTCTCTGGGGAAGAACGAGCAAGAAACTCCACGAGTACATATCACTTGTTATTATTATTTCTTGTCAACTAAACAAAAGCTACAGCAGATTAAGCAAAAGCATGTGTCTTCGTTTTCGATTTAGCATTTCTCGAGTAATCGAGTGACAAACCAACATATTCCTTGTTAGTTTTTATACATAATTGAAGTACAAGCACACACAGGACGAATTTAAAACGTTAAGTCGTAAGTGTGGACTGAACGTCAAGGAGATTATTATATAAGTTTAGAGTAAGGAAAATGATCTTTCGTATTGTATTTTTTTTGTAATAAATTAAGTACTTATTTTTATGAATTGTTTTTATTTCGTTCCTACTATAGCTTTTTTTTGCGTATAAAACCAAATACGCGGTGTCCTGCGTGAGCGACAAAAACGACGCGACGCGACACGATGCAACGCGACGCGATGCTACACGCGACTAGTGTGTTACGTGATTTTGGTCATTACTTCTCGAATCATGGAGAAGTACAGTACAATTTTGCTTGTAGTTCGTGGCGTGGTACTTTCTGGCCGCGCCATAAAGAAGATCGAAAATCAGGAGAATCGGGATTAATAAGAATAAACCGTGTCGCGTCTGGTCGCCCTCAAAACAAATACGCGTTACGTCGCGTCTCGCCGCAGACTGCCATATAGGCCACAAGCAGGGTATGCCGTTTGATCGCTTACGGCCTGGCCACGACTTCAGTCTTAGCGGCAAGGACGCGACGGCGATAAGCGGCGCGTTGTGCACGCCACGTACCCTCACGAGCGGCAGCGGCCGCGGCAGACGTATTTAGATAGTCAGAACGTGCCCAAACTCATGGCGTTATCAAAAATATCGCTTTGAAATCAGTATATTTGTAAAACAAGATATCTACACTAATATTATAAATCTGCCTCGGTAGACTAGTGGTCCTAAGCATGACTGCCATACAGGGTTATTTGTAAAACAATGACAACCTCTCAGGACTATGTTACTAACATCATAATCAACATCTTTTGTTCTATTTAAAAATTTTTCATATTTTAGTTCATCAGATTTTCATACAAAAATAAAAATATTTAAATTGATCGCTCTAAATGTTACGAAGTCTATGCGAAGCAAACGAAAGCGATAGTAGAATAGCGAGGGGAGCGGGGTTAGGGCGGCGGGGGTGTTTGTACTTGACCTATTTACAATTTTACGGAAATCCTTCAGTCGGTCATTCGTCCTCGATGCGCTTGCGTTGCTTGATTCTGTAAAAAATTATAGAACAAAAGTTGTTGTTTATGATGATAGTAATACAGTCCTGCAAGATTGTCATTGTTTTACAAATGACCCTGTATACCCAGCCACTAAGGAAAGTAGACATAATAAAATGGACAAACAGACAGCATAACGATTTATTTACAAAACTTATTTAGTTACGAATGTCACAATCATATTTACAATTAATAATTATATACAACACATCAATTGTATAATTCACTTACAAAGTTTAGCGATCAAAAATCTTAATGCAATGTACATAGTCACTAAAATTCACGCCAATACCCCGGTAGGGTAGGCAGAAATAATAAGTGAACTCGTGATCTATGCAACTTGAATCAGGGGAATGACGCTGCTTCAATATTACGTCAATGCAATGTGTACGCCACGGCTATGCCTTCGCCCCGCAGTGGGGCAATACTACTACTTACATTTAATACTTTTTAATCCACAGACAATAATCGACATCATGATTCTGATATATTCATAATCCAGTTACAAAATAATAAATTAAAATGTCATCATTATAATTATTATTACTGTATAATTTCAAAATAAAATTCAATAAAAAAATAATCATACATTTATGTTAAAAAAATACTCTAAATTGGTTGATCTTACGACAAGATTTACAAAAACATTGCAAGCAGCAAGAAATATGACAATTAAGTAATACTGAGTCTAGAAGCTATAAAAGGCGCGCTCTGGGGGACTACCATCATCTCTTCAAACATTAATATTTTGATATTAAGCCTTGAGGACTGCCAACTGCCTCGTTGGCGTAGTGGTCCTAAGCGCGACTGCTACGCTCGAAGTCTTGGGTTCAATTCCCAGGTCGAGCAAAAAGTACTGTTGGGTTTTTCTATGAAAATCTCAGTAGCAGCTTGGAGTTAGGATTTCTGCCCGGTTAATGGCAATAGGCTCACCCCCTATTACATAGGACCAAAAACATAGCGGCGAACTGTGGGTGTACATTGGTACACCTCTGCCTAACCCTTCTGGGAATACAGGCGTGATGGTATATATGTCAGCCTTGAGAACTGTTGGATTTTCAACACTCGGCTCAGCGCCGACAGTTGAAAATCCAACGACTGAAATTGCAAAATAATATTAAAATGCATGTAGCGACATCTATCGCTCAGCATGCGAACTACTACGACAAACTGACGGTGCATAGATCGCGCTATCACAGTTCGCCGCAACCTTAGCATACATACCTGATATTCTAGACACTACACGCATCTGCTCGGAGGATTCTGCCTTTTCAAAGTCTCTCACACTTTACACCCTGCCTCTTGTAAACTCCACATGGTACTGTTTTGAGACATGATGGTAGGCTCCTTGGAATAATATATATAGACCTTCAACCAGCCAAGATTATCCCCGGTACAATAAGTAAAGAATGGACACCAATGACCAATAATTCTTCTCTAAAAAAATCTTTATTTCACAGCCCACAAAACATGATAAATTGTCACCTGTAAAAATTTGATTTTTAATTTGTTTCAAATCAATAAAACTTTAATCAATTGAGTAGGCGGAAAAGTGACGTCACAATTTACAAATGTCATACAACAACAATGAGAGTGTTTTGACAGCTCATAAGAAGCATGTCCAATAATTTGATGGTGTCTACCAAATTACTGTTAGCGGTTTAAAATATATTCCCCTACATCACTTTCGTACAGATTATTTCAACCGGTTTTTTTTTTTCATTGGAATGCACTTCGGCTCGATGGCTACCCAGCTACACTGCCGGTATTCCATACAAATTTGCAAATCCACAATTTTGGATATCAATGAACCAATTTTAATTCAACTTGACGCGTTTACGCAAGACAAAATAACTCTAAAAAGCGTGTTGACCTAATATCAAGCGATTAAAATTTTTCGTATAATGTAAGACGTTGCTATACAAATAATTGTTCCGTGCGGCAAGCGAACCTGCGACACGCATAGCAGCAGCCAACCGCTGAGCCACTGAGCTAAACAAGTGCACCAACAGTTACGTCGACTTAAGTTGAATTTAAATCAGTTTATTTATTTCCGAGATTCAAAAATTAAAAATTTGTATGAGATGGCACACGTTCAGAGCAGAGGTTCCATACATAGCATTCTATTCATTATCCATGAATCAATATATACAAAGGCATCAACAACGAGCCTAATTAATTACTAATTAAATATACCTACTTAGCTCCTAAGATTGGATATTAGACACCACTTACCAATAAGATACAACTTTTATTTAATATCATTGGATGGCAAACAAGCCGACGGCCCCCTTGATGTTAAGTGGTTACCGCTGTCTATACACATCTGCAATACCAGAGGCCTCGCAGATGCGTTGCCATCCTAGAGAAAAAGTTGAAATGTGTCATGTGGCTGTAATTATACCGGCACCCATACCCTTCAAACCGGAACATAGTAACGCTGATTCGCGGCAGAAATAGGTATGGTGGTAGTGCTTTCCCGGACGAGCTCCTTAACAAAGAGCTCTACTACTACTAATACTGACTCAATTGAGTCAGTTCAAAAGTGACGTCATAGTTTAGTATTGTCATACAACATCTATGGGGGAATCGCGTTTTGACAGCTCATAAAAAGTATACCAATTGGTTAGTGGCGTCTAGTACCCAGAACTGTATATAAAAATGAGAAATAAGGTACCAGCTTAAAGAGTAGTGCGTAACATGTTAATGTTGTCATTAAATATGCAATTGCATTTTTTAATAATGGAACATGCGCCAATATGGGCCCACTTGTCAACATTGCTCAACAGTTATGAGACCCATATCATATAAAAGCTCTTAAAGATTACTACATTTAATTCTACGGCATTTAACTTCAAATCCAGCGCGAACATGGTGCTTTTGAGTTAAAAAGTAAACAACATAGTTTTTAAATAAAAATGTGCTTGCATATAAACATTTTTTTAATTATTCAAAAGCGAGAATTACTTTAAGACATACGAAAATGAACCAAAGCACCATTTTCGCGCTGGATTTGAAGTTAGCTGCCATATAATGTAATTAAATACTCTTTATAAGCTTTACGCGCATGCTTTGAACTGCTCCGCTAGAGGTCTTGGGTTCGATTCCCAGGTCGACCAAAAAGTGTTATTGGGTTTTTCTATGAAATTTTCAGTAGCAGCTCTCGGAGTTAGGATTTGTGCCCGATTAATGGCAATAGGCTCGCCCCCTATTACATGGGACTAAACATACCGGCGAACTGTGGGTGTACATCGGTACACCCCTTCCTAACCCTTCGAGGAATAAGGGCGTGATGGTATGTGATACGTGAGCTTCCATATGACATGGGTCATTTATATGAGCAATGTTGAAAAGTGGGCCCCAGGGTCATACAGCGGAGGCCATGGTCCTTTATGTTATTTTTTTATTTTTATCTGCATTTCCACAATACGGTATTACAAACAAACGTTTAAGTCCAAGAAAATCATTGAACCGATTTTAATTAGCGGAAGCAAAAGAGTGTCCGTGGAGTTTCATGCTCATTCATCTCTCCATAGAGACCTACGTTTTGGAACGAGCAACTAGCTTCAACTTTTTGTATGAGTAACTTCTTGATGATTCAAAAGTGCCTGTAAATGGTCTAATTGAAGTAAATGCTTTGTCTTTGCCTTTAAACTTTAAAAAAAGCAGTGGATCCTTAAGTTGTTGTTTGTGGTCCCATGTAATAGGGGCGAGCCTATTGCCATTCATCATCATCTGTTTAGCCTTTTCCCAACTATGTAGGGGTCGGCTTCCAGTCTAACCGGATGCAGCTTAATACCAGTGTTTTACATGGAGCGACTGCCTATCTAATCTCCACAACCCAGTTACTGGGCAACACGATAACTCTTGGTAAGACTGGTTGTCAGACTGCCTGGCTTCTGACTATCCGTAACGACCGGACTCGGGACAAACAGCTTTACGTGCTTTCGAAGACACGGGTGTGTCACACCACCAACTGCTAAACTCCGGGCTGCTACTGAGCAAATCCTAATGGAAAAACCCAATAACACTTTTTACCCGACCTGGGAATCGAACCCCCGAACCCCACGCTCATCAGTCGCGCTTGCGACCACGAGACCAACGGAGCAGCCAATAACCGGACAAAAATCCTAACTCCGAGCTGCTACTGAGAATTTCAAAGAAAATCCCAATAACACTTTGCTCAACCTAGGAACCGAACCCAATACCTCTGCGTAGCAGTCGCGCTTAGGACCACCAGGCTACCGAGGCAGCTACACTTGAGAGTTTGTATGCAATATCGTATGTCGTCCACACTAATACATAATACTCTTTGATTATTATTTCACAATATTCATTAATCAATTCAATTAATTTTACATTATAAGTACGTAATCCCTACACCTAGGCACCTGCCCCACCGCCGATGATTAGCGAGGAGCGAATACCCGGAACAATCGGATTATTCGATTTGTCAGCACGGTTGGCATCGCGGGTTCGATTCCCGCACGGAACAAATATTTGTATGGCCTACAGACAGTTGTTCCGAAGCTAGCTGTTTGTGTATGAGAGTTTATGTGTTTTTAAACGTATCGATATTAAATGAAGTCATAATAAAATAGATCCCATCGGAAGCCATACACACTACTCTACATTTGTACAAACACAGCATAGTGTTTAGATATAAGAAAAGCTATTGATTTTTGATCCGCAACTGACCTCGATTTTCCACGGCGACGGGACAGATGCCATACAATACTAAACTTTAGAACAATAACAATAAGAACCAGTCTCTTTCTTCCGACTCCTGTCCACGACACACTAATGCATCGCCAGCGCATGCCGTTTCAAATCACTCTTTTTCTTAGTCGCATATTCACACTTATCACACACATGTTTCTTTTCACTCAAACTCGCTAACGCACCAGTGTTGCCAGACCTAAAATGACACTTTTTAAATTTGAACTGGTCACACTTCCCGCCTTCAATGTTGTGATGCTTGATATGGTATATCAAACTCATTTTATGTCGAGCCTTATAATCACAGAGATGGCATCGGAATTTTTTCTCCACTTTATGAATACGCGTGTGCCGCGCAAACATGGGCTTGCTCGAAGACGTGTAGCTACAAACCGGACAGACAAGCAACACGGTGGAATGCTGCGAGACATGCTTGTCGTAATCAGAGATACTTTTGGTAGAATAATGGCACTGTACGCAGTAGAAGTCATACATGCCCCACACGAGCTCGCTGACTGCTTTTTCTGGCTTTTTGACTATTGATTTTCTTTTTTGAAATTTTTTTTTACTTGTCCCTGGGGTCGGTTTGACTAGTTTAACTAGCGGCATGTCGTCTTCGTCTGTCTCGTCGGAGACCTCCACTGTATCTATCTTCGGTTCTTGTAGTATGACGTCATCCTCGTCGCTTGATGTCAGGAGACTTATGGGGTCTTCTTTTCTGTAAAAAAAGTATTTGTAACACCATCACGCCTATATTGCCCGAAGGGTTAGGCAGAGGTGTAACAATGTACACCCACAGTTCGCCGGTATGTTTAGGTCCCATGTAATAGAGGGCGAGCCTATTGCCATTAACCGGGCACAAATCCTAACTCCGAGCTGCTACTGAGAATTTCATAGAAAAACCCAATGACACTTTGCTCGACCTGGGAATCGAACCCAAGACCTCTAGCGTAGCAGTCGCGCTTAGGACCACTAGGCAATCGGCATTTCTTAAGTTTTTTTTGTTTTAAGAAGGGTTTGCTCTAGCCTCCAGTCTAGGTCAGAGGTGACAGAGACAAAGTCGACGATGGAGTGAGCTTACCCAGAAGAAGCCTGTTCACTCTCACGTTAAAGAGATTAGGGTTGAATGCGTTCGGAAATACAGACGCAAGTAGAGAGTTCCATTTCTTTGCTGTGCGCATTATAAAAGACTAGCCAAGGACGCCAGAGATATTATAGTGCACAAGTGTGTGCGCAAACACAGGTACACAACACCCTCCTTCCTCAGTCTCACAGTTCGATGGGACGGCAATCCGACGCAACCGGGCAGAGATCAGGCGCTCCTGCGCCGACCAACGGCTTTCCGTGCTTTTTGAGAGACGAGGGTGTCACACCACCAGCTTTCAAACTTCGGGCTGTTATTCAGAGAAAGCCAATAACACTTCTTTGCCCGCCCTGGAAATCGAACCCAGGACCCTACGTTCAATAGTCGCGCTTGCGACCTCGCGACCAACAGGGTAGTTAAACTGACTACGGTCTGTCTAGTAACAAGCTTCCGTTGGTACCCTTCCGGGAACCCTAAGGCCCGGCGCCCATTGACGGCACAGCGTCCCTAGGTATTTTTTGGCGACAATCGAAAATATAACTTAACAGCATGGACATAAAGTTGAAATTTCAATGCTAACGGTCGAAGTACAAAAACTGTACCTCGGTCTGCTTACGACCGTTAACGTTGAAATTTCAACTTCACCTTCATATCATTAAGTTATATTGTTGCTAGCCGAGCCGCCGCCGGGCGGCGTGCCGCAGGAGGCTAGGGGCTGCTCACGCGTGCGGCTGCAGGCAGTCGAGGTCGCCGTGCGCCAGCAGCAGCGCGGGGTCGACGTCCACCTGCACGCGCTCCAGCAGCATGACGCAGTCCGCGCCGCCCGCCGCCTCCGCGCCGCCGGCTGCGCACAACACGCCGACATCCTTATACTACAACAGCTTATTTCACCCGCGTCAAGTTACGTCTTTGGTTACTGCGCCGCTCCCGTGTGGCGTAGCGTGATGTTATACAGCGCACACGATTCCTCATGAATTTGGCTAACATACACAAAAAGACTGTTTCCAATCCGATTAGGAGTTCCCTTCTCTAAAAAAACATAATATTATATAATATCTCAGAAAATCCTCAATTATGAAATGTTACTTTGGTACTCATTGGTACTTGCCCGGATCGAACCCGCAACCTATCATACATGAGAGACTGCCTCAACCACAGGGCCATCACGACATGACCACAAAAATACCATAGACTCTTTTACCTTTATCCACAGACACCTCGATAAACACCGGTTCCGCCTCCTTCGCGTCATCAATCTCAATCACCTCATTGTTCTGAGGGTACTCGAACTCGACTGGCACCGTGTGACCGAACTGCCCCACTAGACCCGCCAGTGGCGCAGGCGCAGGCACTAAGTCCGCCAGCAGCGCCGGGTTCGGCACCTTGTTCTTTATGTGGTAATTTGTTATCATGTCTTCTATATCTTCTTTATGGTCGAGTGGGGGGACTATGATGGGGGCAGGAGGGGGGCTGGAATAGAAAAAATGATTTTGTTATTTACTTTTGTTTAACTACTGCCCCGCTGGCTTCGTGGTCGCAAGCGCGACTGATGAGCGTGGAGGGTTCGATTCCCAGGTCGGCCAAAAAAATGTATGGGGTTTTTTAAGTAGGAATTGCTCAGTAGCAGCCCGGAGTTTAGAAGTTGGTGGTGTGACACCCCCGTGCCTCGGAAAGCACGTAAAGCTGTTGGTCCCGGCTGTCATTCGTAGATATTTGACGTGGCCATTAACCGGGCCCAAATCCTAACTCCGAGCTGCTACTGAGAATTTCATAAAAAAACCCAATAACACTTTTGCTCGACCTGGGAAACGAACTTAAGACCTCTAAAGTGGCGGGGGCGCTTTGAACCACTAGGCTAACGAGGCAGTAATCCTTATATTTTTATCCTACTTAAACAAACTTCATAATTATGTCATGATGCATATTTTAAATATAATTAAGGACTATTCGTGGTTGCTGTCCATGTTAAGCATTTTACGTGCGTTCCATTTACGCACTTAGTAACCACCACCGACTGGTAGCTCAGTAACCACCCTCTCACTAAAAGATCTTTGACTTTGACTGTAAAAGGTCGAATTGGATACGTGCGATAAAGATGACTTTATCAAGGTGAAAATGAGGAAGCCAGCTTGTCACAACCAGTGCGGTACTGCACCGAGCGGGCCCAGCTTCCTGCTGTACCAGTGACGCCATTGTACGTGTCCTGATTGCATTGCTCTTCGTAGAGTCCAAGACCAAGTTCACTTGGTCAGCATCAAGACCAAGTTCACTCTGAGGGTCGAGCGGTTGGAGTCTCGCCACAGCGTGAATTTCAATTCCTTTGTGGTGAGGGCTCGGTAGCCTGGTGGTCTTAAGCGCGAGTGCTAGTGCGAGTGTTATTGTTGATGTATAGTATTTTCAATCTAAATATATATAACTCAAAGGTGACTGACTGACTGACATAGTAATCAACGCACAGCCCACACCACTGGACGGATCGGGCTGAAATTTGGCATACAGGTAGATGTTTATTTATTTATTTATTTTATTTATTTTATTTATTTTATTTATTTTATTTATTTTATTTATTTTATTTATTTTATTTATTTTATTTATTTTATTTATTTTATTTATTTTATTTATTTTATTTATTTTATTTATTTTATTTATTTTATTTATTTTATTTATTTTATTTATTTTATTTATTTTATTTATTTTATTTATTTTATTTATTTTATTTATTTTATTTATTTTATTTATTTTATTTATTTTATTTATTTTATTTATTTTATTTATTTTATTTATTTTATTTATTTTATTTATTTTATTTATTTTATTTATTTTATTTATTTTATTTATTTTATTTATTTTATTTATTTATTTTATTTATTTTATTTAAATACATGTTAAAAATTGTCCTTACAGGCTAACCTAATTCGACAATCAAACCACAAATAAACTCCTAACGTCACACTTCTATCTTGACAAATAAGAAAGTGTCGTCCTTTCGAATTTCGCCAATGTACAACTAAAAACATCTAAATCTTGCGAGATAATATTAATCCATTTGATTGCCTTAATCACCGGTGCATGTTTTAATATGTCAGTACGGGCTACTGGAACTTCAAACAGCCTATTTCTAGGAGCCTGACGTAGCCTGGTATTGGGGATGAGCAATTTTATTGACTCCAGTACCTCTGGGTTGTAAAGTTTCCCTCTAAAAACACTAAATACGTATTTGGCAAGAGCCAGGTTTCGTCTCACTTCCAACTTATAGTATCCAACCATACCTATAACAAATAGTGTTGGATACATAAGTGGGTAAAAAGGGTATACTCCGTATTGTTTTAGGTACAAATACCGGGTAAACTTATTTTGGAGCTACTCCACCATGATGCAATACTTAGCTTCATGGGGGCTGCAGATGATAGCACTCGTTTCCAATCTAGACCTAACCAGCGCATTATAGAGGGATTTGACTGCTGCCGAGTTTTTGAAATCCCTCGCCTCGCGCATAATGAAGCCTAAATTTTTAAACGACTTTGACGATGTTATGACGTAGGCATCCGCTAAGAAAGGATTTTGATCAATTCTAAAACATAAACTCACGCCTTTTTCCCATGGGGGTAGACAGAAACCTCAGAACGCCACCTGCTACGATCTTTACATATTCCTTTCGCCTCGTCCACGTTCATACATCTGGTCATACAAGCACGCCGGTTACGAGTACTGCGCACCCGACCTTTCTGAAGAACCTCACCAATAAGGTCAGGGTAGGCCTTTCTAGCGCGTCCCCGTTGCCACTCACATCTGGCATATCCTATAGCTTTATCTCCACTCACAACGTAATGTTCCAATTATGAATTTAACACATAGTCTATAAACACGTACTTTATGTTCTTGGATAAGTACAATTTAAAAAAATAAACCATTACAGCATTCTCCTTCGATTTTCAAACAACTGCATCATAAAATAACTTTTTAATTTTTTAAATCATTGGCGAGTATAATGGGCTCATTGAAAGATAGTGTCATTGTCTATTGCGCAGCTCGCAATCTGAACTTCCCGCCGTATGACAATTATTTTTCAACTTTTGTTTTATTTCAACTGCATGAGTGAAAATAACAAACCTCACCTCTTAACAAACCTCTTGCGGACTCCATTCTGCATCGTCACCAGGTTGTTGACGATCCTCCTCTGCAGTTCATCTATCATCTTCTCGGCGTCCATCGGCGACGGCACGGACACGGTGGTGGAGTCGCACGCGTCCTCAGGCTGCGCAGGGCTCGGCGGTGATAGTGGAGACTTTGGAGACTTCGGTAACTTTGGTGATTTTGGTGACTTCGATGATGAAGGGACTTTGGCGGCTTCGTCTTTTAATGTGGACGGTGATTTTGGACGTGGTGCTACCGGCAACGTGGATTTCTGGAAATTATTTTGTTTGTATACAGTTCAGCTAGTACAGCTTCCGCCCACGACTTCTCCCGCGTCGAAGTTAATACATTATATCCTGCGGGAACCGTACATTTTTCCGGGATAACAAGTAGCCTATCCACTATTGCAGATTACAATTTATCTCAGTGACAAATTTCATCTAGATCCGTTCAGCCGTTTAAGCGTGAAAGAGTAACAAACAAACATCCATCCATCCTCACAAACTTTCGCATTCATAATATTAGTAGGATTAGTAGCAGTAAAAATAGCAAAATAGTATTTAAAACATCGTATCAGTTAAAAAGGGAAAATACACTCGCTGCCTGACTCAATTATAGAGGCAAACAAGCCGACGGCCCACCTGATGTTAAGTGGTCACCGCTGCCTATAGACAATACCAGAGGCCTTGCTAATGCGTTGCCATCCCAGAGACCAAGTTGAAATGTGTCATGTGCCTGTAACTACACCGGCACCCATACCCTTCAAACCGGAACACAGAAACGTTGCTTAGCGGCAGAAATAGGTATGGTGGTAGTACTTCCCCAGACGAGCTCCTTCACATAGAGCTCTACCGTCTTTTATAAAAACAGCATGTTCACTCATACCTGGTCCAGGAGCAGGCTGGGCACCACCTTACTCTTCAGCCGCACTTTGCCGCGCACACTCTCATAGTCGTGCGCGTGGAAGTGCCGGCTGCACACCACCGTGCCCAGGGGCAGCTTGCCCCGGATCGGGATCAGCTCTAGCCATTTCCGACGGAGCATGCGACTGGTGGGGAACCTGCGGGGGATGAAGCATTTATTAGGTGCCCCAAACAAGTGTTTCGGGGTCGCGGAATTCCACGAAGGAGATGGCGGGGCAAACTGGATAGATTCCTGAAAAACTGAAAAAGGATGTGCCACGGAAGCGTGAAGGATGGAAGGATTGGAGGGAGGCCTTTGCCCAGGATGAGGACAGAGTAGGCTGTCAAAAAAAATATATACTATTGACAGGCTCTTTTAAATTATCAAGGAGTCGGCCAGTAAGTCAGAATGTTGAAGCTAGTTGCTCGTTCCTTAACTATGGAGAAGAACGAGCAAGAAACTCCACGGACACTCTTTTCGATCAAGTTTTTACATTATTCATGTTGCTTCCATATGTGAAAATATTGAAGATGAATACAAATAATAAAGTTGTAAGCAATAGCAGTTAAGAGATGACCAATCGCAACTGACAGCGCCCGTTCACGAACATGACGCGTGCATCAGCACCATTTAGCTCAACCATCATGAAGGTAACCGAACGATCCAACGCACGCGCCACCATCAGCGAGACATTGAAGTTATTATGCAAAGCTCTCGACCACCGAGCACGGTGGTCGAGAGCTTTGCATAATAACTTATTAAATCTAACTAACATGATAATTTCATAATAATTTATTTATTTATTTATTTATTAAAACTTTTTGCACATAATGTAAATAATACATTGTACAAAGGCGGACTTAATGCCTTTGGCATTTTCTACCAGTCAACCTTAGGGTGATGCAGAGACAAAACATAGTAGGTGCAAGAAACAGAAAGTTTCCAGGAATAAAATATAATAAATACATATATACATACATACAAACAAAATATACAGAATAGAGAAAGCCAAAAAAAAAAATACATAGGTGAAGAAATATAAGAAACTAATTGTGAGACGAGTCTGCCAACTTCATAAGCAAGTGTTCACGAGCTTTTACTTTGAATATGAAACGACTGGTAGCCATCCTGATATTATTCTTTTGATATTATTATTGATATTTAATTCAAATTTTTATTTCTATTTTTTAGACCACACAACGGAAGTAAAACTGAAGACAGAAAGAAAATGAGCGCACGCACTGCTCTCGCTTGCTCCTACAGTAATATACGAAACATAACTCTCTCTCTTCCCATCTTCACTAAAGTTAGTGAAGATGGGAAGAGAGAGAGTTATGTTAGGGAGATATAAGTATATCTCTCTCTCAACTTCCGTTCGCCCGATCACACTCATTCCCGTAAAGCTCTCGTCGCACATTCACCAACTCACTCCCCAAGTCAAGCGTGCGTAAAGAAGTTTCACTTCAATAAATAAATGGCTCCATCATAATTCATAACTCATTTGTTACTCCCTAAATGATCTCCTTTACAAAGCACCATTACTTACTCGAAGTAGTATGTCTCCTCAGCTGTCAGCTGACACCCTTCCACACAGCACGGCCCCATGATGTGGAGGGATCACTTCCTGTAACCATCACAAGACTACATTGAAATACTGTCAATATTTCCATCTATAAGAGTAAGTAACACATACCATCACGCCTGTATTCCCCGAAGGGTTAGGAAGAGGTGTACCGATGTATACCCACAGTTCGCCGGTTTGTTTAGATCCTATGTAATAGGGGGCGAGCCTATTGCCACTAACCGGGCGCAAATTCTAAGTCCTACCTGCTACTGAGAATGTCATAGAAAAACTCAATAACACTTTTTGCTCGAGCTGGGAATCAAACCTAAGACCTCTAGCGTAGCAGTCACGTTTAGGGCCACTAGGCTATATTACGCTCTATATACGCTCAAGACTGATCGGACAACATTGAAACAAGTCAATTGACACAAAAAGAAAAAGAAAGCAGTCCAGACGCTAGAGTTAGCACTGCTTAGTAAAAATATAACCATACACACCCGGCTCATGGCTAAATATATTAGGAGAGGTTTCAAAGAAACACCAGTGCCAGCAAAGTTGAAAGGGAACCGTTTGCCTTGGTATGGGCATGTAAAGAGGAGGGATGAAGCACATGTAACCAAAAGAGTTACGAATATAAATGTTGACAGATGGAGAGAGGAAGAGGGGGGCCAAAGAAAAGATGGATTGTGTGAAGAATGATATGAAAGAGAAGGGAGTCAGTGATAGCATGACGGTTGATAGGACGGCATGGAAGAAGAAAACGTGTTGCGCCGACCTCAAGTAACATGGGGTAAGGGCAGGAAGACTATGATGACACTATGTGCTCTTGGGGGAAACCCTTGGAGTCAGGGATGATATTCCCTGGAGAATAATCTCAAACTACCTAATGAATAATACCAAGCATGGTCAGCTGGCTCAAGGCAGAGAAGGTTGGAACGAAGATGAGGTCTTGGAGGCCTATCCCTGTAGAGGGACAACACAGACTAATAAAACAATGTATAATGGTAGCAATAGACTCTGCTCAGCCCCCTATGACATATGATTAATAATATAACTAATCAAATTGTTCGTACCCCTACCTACCCCATTGATTAAGAATGTCTGATTAGTAAATTTCCCCCACAGATTACATATTATACGGATACCATTCTCAAATATAAATTTTCCCAGATTTTTCTAATTTATTGTATATGATTTTTTCTAATTGGTATTCATAAGTGATAAAATAATGTTAAACTGGTCTCGTGGTCGCAAGCGGGACTGATGAGCGTAGGGTCCCGGGTTCGAATCCCAGGTCGGGCAAAAAGTGTTATTGGGTTTTTTCATTAGGATTTGCTCAGTAGCAGCCCGGAGTTTGGAAGTTGGTGGTGTGACACCCCCGTGCCTCGGAAAGCACGTAAAGCCGTTGGTCCCGGCTGTCATTCGTTAGATCTTTGGCAATTGTTACTGATAGTCAGAAGCTAGGGAGTCTGACAACCAGTCTAACCAAGAGGTATCGTGTTACCCAGTAACTGGGTTGTGGAGATTAGATAGGCAGTCGCTCCGTGTAAAGCACTGGTATTCAGCTGCATCCGGTTAGGCTGGAAGCCGACCCCAACATAGTTGGGAAAAGGCTAGGCAGTGATGAGTGATAAAATAATGTTGTTAGAGATGGTTTACTACATGTTAATTTCGCCTCTACAAGGAACTTGAAGATGCAATAAATAATTGAAACACAAACATACACAGTGAATGCTGGAGAGAGGGCCTCAATTAATTTTTAAGATATGTATATTTTTATTTGATTTAATTTAATTCGATTTTATTTATTGGATTTTATTGGATTGATGTTGGTTTGATTTTATATGATGTAAGTTGGTTTTAACATGTGATGTTTATTATTTATGTTGGGCAATGGGTGTTTTTTACCTGAAATAAATGAATTTATTATTATTATGTTTGTGTGGAAAATAAACTGATTAAATTAATTACATAATCTTATCCACAAATCTTGAGAATAGTAAAATATCAAAAATAAAATAAGAGATAACGCTTACAAATATTGTCCTGTTTTCCTGCCTCTCGCCTTGAGTTCTAGCGCAAAATTATGCAAATTACATGTTTTAAACAATTAACTAAAAACTCCTTCTAAAGCATTAAAATAGTTTTAAAAAAATATCAAAATATAAAATATATTTACCCATAATTAATGTAAATTACCTACAACTGGCAACCCTAACGATACGCCAGGTTTGTACAGCCGAAAAGCAATAACCAGTCGCATAGCCTTATTCCGAAAGCTACATCGCAGCAACATCGAACACACAACATCGACCTTATTCCTATAATCATAGAGTTCATAATGCCATATCAAAAGCACTCACGCTCGATCGCGTTCACGAAGCGATTTCCAGAATAACACCGTGGTCATAATTAATGCAATGCGTTTTAGAATCGATATTTAAAGCATTTAATTCGATAATTAAACGTAATCTAATGTTTGTAAACAATTCTTAAAAGGCTTTACGCGCGAAAACATCGTTTTAAAGGTTAGAAATACATAATTGAAATATTACGGCTTACCTGGGCTTGGAAGGCGTCAAAGTCAATATGGTGATGTCTTATGGTCTTATCTTCAATATTTAACTATATACTCGTGGTATTCACATAAAATCTTCATAATTACCGGCGTATTGTTAAATTTTTGCTCTGAAAAATATTTACTCGGTCTTTTTTTTTCGCACTTTTGACAAGTGATAGGGTTGGGCCGTCATGGCGTCTGCGTACACGACATTGGAGTACAGACTAAAAATAGTTAAATGTTTTGAATCTTTAATCGATTGATTTTAGATTTTATTAGTTGATTAGATATTAAATTAAAAATTTTGTTTCTAACAGATAAATCTGTATCACCCTTTTAGACTTGCTTTGTAACCCCTTAGAAGGTTAAAAATGATTCAAAAGGATGGAGCCCTTGGCCTCCTTCTGGTGTACTTTGCCCTCGTCTAGATAATTGTCAACTACTGCATAACCTATTGGTGAGGAGCAGGAAAGTGGTACCTTGTGGAGGTAGAAAGGGCACAGAGAGCCATTCTTAAGGTTGGAGATGGATTGCCTTTTCGTTTCCCAACCCCCAATCTTTATAACCACAGGGATGCATTTACAGTCAGGCAAACCTTTATACTTGCTAAATTACTTAAAAAACATTCACAAATAACTTATGACCCAAATCTCATGAAGAATAAACGTAAAAAAGGTAATGTCTGTCCTACTAACTTCTTCCACATCAGTTTCTCACATCGATTTCACAGTTTTCTTGTCCATATAGATACACTCTTTATAAATCAATCTGTGAAGTAGCTGAATCTAAGTGGAATTTTTTTTTAAAATTTTAAGTAACCCTCGACATATGAATAGAAATCCTTACCGTAGCTAACGAAAGAGCTGATAACTTTGAAACCACTGAACCGATTTCCATCAAACATAGCTAAGAACACTCCCGACTATTTCACCTTTCAAACAAAAAATAAATAAAATCAAAATTGGTTTATGCGTTCGGGAGCTACTATGCCACAGACAGACACATACACAAACACACACAGACACGTCAAACTTATAACACCACATCGTTTTTGCGGGGGGGGGTTAAAATTCTTAATTATCATGCAACTGTAAGTCTGTCGATTGCAATCTGCCAACCCTCATCTCTACCCTCCTCACAAACATCCCCCTTTACTACCCTCAAACACTCGTATACATACACCTACCACTACAAACTCACACTCACACACATACATCGCCTCACACATGAAACTTATTGTCATATTAATTCTATAATTATTATTATTTTTGTTTATATCATAAAACTAGCTTGTAAACTCCATCACACATCTAGGTAGTTCATACTTGATCTATTAACAAACAAAGTCTAACTGCAAGAATTGGGGTGACCCGGTGACCTGTAAGACAGATAATATTCAATGCCTTCTTCGGGCACAGTTACTATACTTTACACCACTCCATACATCTGCTGATCTATATTTTATACCGTGCGTCACATGTCCCAAGCTTTGGGATGTAGGCTAAAGCTTCGCTATTCCTATAGTTCGGTCGGTCCGCCGACATACCTCCGAACGGTGACGAGGTTTGCCGTACCGCGAGCCTCGCGGCTCCACGTGTTTTACTTAAAACCATCGATTTAAAAAACTTTTACAAAAAACACAACCTCCTTCAAAAACTAAAACGTGAAAATAACTTGAGCTTTTATATTATTCCCCTAGGTCTAATCTATCTCTGTACCAAATTTCATCAAAATCGGTTCAGCGCTTTAGGCGTGAAAGCTTATATAACAGACAGCCAGGTAGACCGAGTTACGTTCGCATTTATAATACTATTAAGTACTAGCTTTTGCCCGCGACTTCGTCCGCGCCGGCAGAGGTGCAAAAATGTACGCCCACAGTTCGCCAGTATCTTTAAGTCCCATGTAATAGGGGGTGAGCCTATTGCCATTAACCGGGCACAAATCCTAACACCGAGCTGCTACTGAAAATTTCATAGCGAAATCCAATAACACTATTTGCTCGACCTGGGAATCAAACCTAAGACCTCTAGCGTAGTAGTCGCGCTTAGAAGCGCTAGGCCAACGACGCAGATAAATGTCGGTTATATTTAAAATTGAATCATGATTCGAAAGACACGTGGCACCATCTCTTATCGTAAGAATTTTATTGTTGTTTTCCTCGGGAACAGTACTTTTTTTTTTTAATAAAAGGTACCACATGTCCGTTTCGGTACACCTGACAACGTATGTCCGAAATTTCCAATTTTTTATTTATTTATTTATTATTATACATTATATTAGTATACTATAGATTTGAAACGTTTATTGTTTAATATTGTTACGACACGTCTGCCTGTAAGGCGTCGTAACGTAATGTGAACCTTTGTGCCGTTTCCTCATTGATTGTTCTTTATTAACTCTCTTTGTGTGTTATCGTGGAGATGTGATGATGGACTTTGAAGATGTGCCATTGAATGCCTCATCGACGAACTGTACACATAGGCGTGTATTTAATGTCAAATTCGGTTGATAAGTTTTTTATTTTTCGCTGTTTAGTATCTACCAAGTAAAAAAAGAAGATTATATAAAATCATAAACTCGAAAAGGAAGTACCAGAGCACCAGGTAGGTTTTATATAAAAAAATGTTAGCTTTGGTTTTATTTTGTTTTAGGTTGCCATCAATTTCTTTTTCACTTTGTCGCCTCGCCTTTTTATATCTTCGGCCGCGAGACGCGTCGAGCGCGGCGACCGATTCTCGGAGCTTATACAAAAATAATCCTTATAGCATGATTTAGTATTCACGCGCGTTGGCTTATTATTAGCGTATTTCATGTATAACTTTGGTGTTTCTATACCGATTTCTATGATTCTTTTTTATGGAATAGTTAACAATGTTAACTTTTTTAATTAGGGATGACTGAGAGTGTTATAAACGTAAGAGTAGACAAATATAATCAGAAAGCTTCGAACTGCTGAGCTATCGGGAGTTACACGTGATATTGTGAGTCAACCATAAAAGATAGACATATGCTGTCGTGGGATATTTTTTATATAATTTTAAGGAGAACATTTCCGTCATACATGATTTCTGTGTAGCTTTAACCATTAAGGTTGCACACGCGACGGAAGCTTAAAAAATGGAGTAACTTCTCCCGTTTTCCCAACATTTCCCTTCACTGCTCTGCTCCTATTGATTGTAGCGTGATGAAAAGTATACTATAACCAACTCAGGAGTATGAAAAATAATTGTACCAAGTTTCGTTAAAATCCGTTGAGTAGTTTTTGTTTCCATAACGGTTATACAGACAGACAGACAGACAGACAGACAAAAATTCTACTGATTGCATTTTTGGCATGAGTATCGATCCCTAATCACCCCCTGATAGTTATTTTGGAAATATGTTTCATGTACAGAATTGACCTCTCTACAGATTTATTATAAGTATATAGCCGGGGAACGGGTGTAGTGAAACGCTGGTGCTATGAGGTAGTGGTTTATTCTCCAATTACACAGGTCACAAACTTAGAAAAACTTCACAAAGATTAACTCGCGCGTCAAACATTCGCGGGTAGCTCGGACTCTCTGCTTCGCAACTGCCAGATCTCTCTAGAACTCCCGCGGGCGCCCTCTTACGGGCGGCCGGGTAACCACTTTGGGTTGCCAGTAAATATTTATAGTCTGCCGCACGCTATAAGTATAGATATAGATAGATGGAACTACAGATAGTATAGAAGTCTGACGTATGGACATGTTTAGTATGGATTATTTTCCCAGCGTCCATAACGGTACTTTAGCTCTAAGCCTTTTTTAACATCTTTATATACATTATGGTAAATTAAATGAATATGAACTTGGATTTGACGTTTCTAACATGACACGTGACATTTGACAATTGACAGTAAAGTTTTATGTGACGTAGGATATTAATGAAAAGTAATCAACAAATTTTAATGTTGTAGTAAACTTTAAATACTTATAGTTTCTGTATTTCAGGTAAAACTTAAACCAATACTGTAATTCGTAGTTTAGAAGTGTACACTTTTGCTTAAATCGCCTACAACGTTACGCTTAAAGTAACAGTTAATTTGTAAAAACCAAATCGGAAGAAAAGAGTGTCCGTACAGTTTCTTGCTCGTTCTTCTCCATAGAGACCCACTACATTTTGTAACGAGCAACTAGCTTCAACTTTTAAATGTAACTTCTTGACAATTCAAAAGTGCCTGTAAATGGTCTAACTGAAATAAATGCTTTGGCTTTGACTATAGTTTAATAATGTTTTTATTATGTATTAGTTTATTGTTGTATAATATTATTTTGATGTTAATATAATATTTTGTGAATGCCATCTAAGGACCTCAGTTGCTTATTGATAAAATTAAGTATTCACATGCATTTATTTCTAATACTATAAATTCATTTTTAAATATTTGTAGTGACACAGAACCAGTCAGCTTACCGTACCTTACGTCCAGTACCAAAAACAACCACAAACCATTACCTTCAGTACGGGAATCAAACCATACCTTTGCCTTACCACCTGCGTAACCGATACATATTGATATAACAATAAACACATGTATAAATATAAAAAAAATATATTTTCAGAACATCACAATAAGTTTATTTTGCCGGTTCCAAAAAGAAAACTTGACGAAATGTCTTATAGAAGACATTTAATGCACACCTCTCGACAACCACGATCATTTAATCGTAATGAACAGAATGATTGGGGAGAACGCCAAGATGCCCTTTTTAAATTGTCAGAGCCTACGATTGTATTACAGCCTATTATGGTACCCGTAACAACGAGGGGCGTAGGAGTTGCCACAACAAAATTAGCATACTTAGCGAAACAGTGTAGCAAAGACATTCGTGTTCCAAGCATTTATGTACAATACCGTGTCTTTCTGGGCTTGCTAGAAGCTAAAGTGTTTTCATTAAAATCGCATTTTACCTTAGTCCCAAGATTCACAGATAGCGTGTATCAACACGTTGGGATGACGGCGTCTACATTACATATCCTGCAGACATGTAATATAGTTCCAGTTGCTATTCAGAAAATCATTGACGCAGTTGGAATCGTAACAGTTGACAGTAAAGTCTATTATCCAGTAATAGCTAAGACTGAGGACGCTAACGGAGGTTTAATTCCTCGTCCAGAAAATGTTACATTAACCTCATTACGCCAGATAGTTAAAATGCTAGCTGATCAAGAGACACCGCTAGCTGTAAGAAGATCATTTGAGAAGAATAATCCAATTCCTGGAACACAATGGAACAACCATGTGTTACAAAATCCTGGTGAAATAATTGCACAAGATTATGACTATGAAGCGGGGCTACGTCATGATATTGTTTGTATCAGTTGTAGCTTTTATTAGTAGGTTGCAGAATCACGCGCCGGAAATGGTGAGAGGCCCACTTAATGTTAAGAAAACAGGTAGAGCTTCACTCTTCCTGTCCAATGAGATGGGCACGTTGAGGTGTCCAAACAGAAATAATGGGGAAGAACTTGACGCCTATTATGACCGGTGTATCATAGAGGGACAAATATCCTATTATACAAGTCCAATAGAATTGACAAACGCGGAAAAAATTGAAGGCCAGATCGTAATGTTGGGAGAACAACCGACAGTTGCAAATTTGATACGCCCACTGTACGTATTCAGAGACGAGGCATGTCATCCATATTAAACAAAGCCTAATTAATATTAATATAATAAAGAAGAAAGATTTTTGAAGTAAAACTTCTTTACGCACGCTCGTCTTCGCTCCTTTGCGTCGTCGCTTGGCTTCGTCGTTTAGCTGTAGATGCGAGACGAAAGCGTTACGGAAATGAGTGTGATCGATCTAACATTTCTTAACATTCTTTTTTTTATATTTTCGTATGTGGAGGAATACTTACTCTGTGCACTAATCAGAAGGATAAATAAAATTAATATGGGCGTATAAAATTATACTTTTATTTACACAAATTTTTTTATACATAACTATGACATTCTAACATCGATATCAGTCGAGACGACACTTTTTGTGGTAATTACAACTTAAATTAAATGCAGAAACTAGCAAATCAAGCTACACCAACTTATCGAATTTCTTTAATAGTTTTTCAGCGTTAATACCAAAGACTAAGGTTCATGTTCAATTACGAAAATTTGACAGATTGGAATACCTTGATGTGCTGCCTGTACCTATTTACTTACCTATCTATATTATCCGTACACTAGTAATAGGAAGTAACTTAGCCATTACTTGTATTAACCATTACATGTGACTTTATAAAAATAAAAGCAGGGCTCTTTTTTTTTTTTTGGGGGTGTGGGAAATTATCAAACAAGTTCTCCCGCAGCCCCGGCAGGCATCGGCCCTCAGTGGCCCCTTCCCTTGCTGACATCTCTTTGAGGCGCGCGTGGAACACGAACGCGCCGTCGACACGGCCTGTCGTTATGCAACGTACGGACGGTGAGCTACCCATTGCTCACCGTCCACAGGCCCGTAAAGGCAGGGCTAAGGCGCTGTTCCACTGCTGCGCACGTACAAGCTGCACACGTAGACTATGTATCGTTTTGCAATTACGTTACATGCTTGGTGACGTCATTTATACACGCGCGATTTGCTTGACGATGTCGCAAACGCATTTCAACGCTATACACGCGGCCTACAGTTACTGCGTGCTCATACTATGTGCACGCAGAGGCTACGCACGATAGCATCGTTAGGTCCTGACAGTATCTATCACGTAACCATACGTAGCGTGGCCGTGTGTTGTACTACACAGCCGTGAGTGTTCAAGAATATTGGTGCATTTGACGCATTTCAGTAGAAATGTCTGACACATGATCTGAATCACGGACCCATGCAGCTAGCGTGGGCGTGCACAGCAGTGAAGCAGCGATTTTGGATTGTAGATCTTTTGTACTAGTTGGCAGTGGCAATACGTGAATACCTACCGCAACGGAACTAACCCTTTTTTTTAGTCTTATAAAAAATGTTGCAATTTCTCTCTGTAGAAATTTCTCCCGTATCATGGGTTTTTTTTTTTTTTTTTTAATGGGTGGGAAATCATCAAATAACTTCTCCCGCCCTGGGCGGGACGGGAGGGAGTGTCAGACTTTTACTGACTAAAACCCACCCATGTTCCTTCTTGTGCCCTTTGCGTTCCGGGGGCGCGGTATCTCTTGCGAACAACCCGCAGCCCCGGCAGGCATCGGCCCTCAGTGGCCCCTTCCTTTTGCTGACATATCTTTGAGGCGCGCGTGGAACACGAACGCGCCGTCGACACGGCCTGTCGTTATGCAACGTAAGGACGGTGAGCTACCCATTGCTCACCGTCGACAGGCCAGTATCTACGGTGGCCGGGAGTCGTCTCGCGGCTCCCGACGTCCGGAGCGTCTACCGCGGCGGCTGGGACGGGAGAACCGCTGTCTCAACCGTCCTGCCGCCTTCTTCTCAAGCATTACTGCCTCGCAGAAGGAGGCGACTGCATCCCATTCCCTCTCGCTCCGGACCATGGCTTGCACCAGGGCCGGACGCGAGAGTTCGCCGCCGTCGATGGCCGCCACGAGGACTTGGCGATGCTCCGCCCAAGCGGGGCATACCGCCACGGTGTGCTCCACCGTGTCCTCGGGGCGATCCACACAATGGTGACACCCGGACGTTTCCTCCCGCCCGATGAGGTGCAGGAACCTCCCGAAAGACCCGTGTCCGGTGAGGACCTGCGTCAGGCGGTAGGTAAGGGCGCCGTGGCGCCTCTCCAGCCACTCCTCAAAGAGGGGACTTACCGCCTCTATTAAGGCGTGCCCAGCACGAGGTTGCGACAGTCGCTGTCTCCATGTCGCCATGAGATTCGAGCCGGAGGTCGCCCCTCCGAGCGGCAATTTGCCGCGGTGGCGGACTCTCCCCCCGGCCTAGTACCTCCACGCGCCACAAGAAGGCGCGGCACAAGAAGGAACATGGGTGGGTTTTAGTCAGTAAAAGTCTGACACTCCCTCCCGCCCGGCCCAGGGCGGGAGAAGTTATTTGATGATTTCCCACCCACCAAAAAAAAAAAAATCAACGTGGGCAAACCCGAGTGAGAGTGTACTATACTTCTACTATCTATTGACGCGACTTCGTCCACTTGGTTTTTTTTATCCACGTTAATTTACGTCTTTGGTTACTGCTCCTCTTCCCCGTGTCGTAGCGTGCTGTTATCTACTCTTCTACACTAGTATTATAAAGAGGAAAGATTTATTTGTTTGTCTTCATGTTTGTAACGAATAGGCTCCGAAACTACTGGACCCGTTTTAACCATTTTTTCACCAATAGATAGCTACTTTGTTCTTGAGTAACATAGGCTATACAATATCACGCTACAACACACGGGAGCGGAGCAGTAGACAAAGACGTAACAGAATGCGGGTAAAACGTCAATGGCTAGCTAGTATTGAGTATATTTATGGAATAACATGTAATTAGATACAAATGTACTAGCTAATTTATATTTATTCAAGCCTGTGCACAACTATGTTGTAATCGGATACGAATCTAACACAGTAAGGGGCCATTCAAGCATTAGTTAAGCACCAACGGTGGGTGGGGGCTCTCTGCTTTCCTTAGTTTTGATGACATGGGGGATGGGGGGTCTGGTGAATACGTCAGCTATTTTTTTTTATTAAAACTATTTTTTTTCTACCAAATTTAGTAGAGTTTGATTTGAACACAGATGGCAACCCTACTTTTCTATGCTCGAATGCGAAAGCGTGTTCAGGGATGATGAAAACCACGTGAGGGGGGAGCTAAGAGCTTTGCTTACTCTTGCTGTGTATGGGGTCTGAAATTATTAAAATTATGCTTACAAATATTCGAATGGTTTCTAAATACAAATATTTTACATATAAAGCAACTTCTTTGACCTTTACAACCAAATGGGGCAAATCCGAGCTCAATATTAACATATTTTTTTTTTGTTAGTCTTTTTTTTACATCTATTCTACACACCCTGTACAATCGCGTCAATATAAGGAACACCTGTACATCAATATAAACAGCAAAAAAGATGTATTTACATACATGCAGTTCCAAGTTGGCCGACAAAATTATGGATTGATTGACTGACAGACTATATTTAAAAACAAAATTGAACATACAGGTTACATAACATCACGCCTGTATTATTAAAAGGGTTAGGCAGAGGTGTAACAATGTATACCCACAGTTCGCTGGTATGTTTAGATCCCATGTAATAGGGGGCGAGCCTATTGCCATTTCCCGGGCACAAATCCGAACTCCGAGTTGACACTGAGAATTTCATAGAAAAACCCTATAACACTGCTCGACCTGGGAATCGAACCCAAGACCCCTAGCGTAGCAGTTGCGCTTAGGACCACTAGGCTAGCGATGCAGTTACATAGCACAACCAATCCTAATTTAAACATGTCTAAGTCTATGGTAGATTTCACAGGCGTAATCTTCAATTATCTCAGCATATACCTTACATCTCCTGGAAAGTCCGACACAACCTAAGTATTCATAATATCTTCTCATCATAACTCTCTACTCATCACTTTGTATACACAACATCACACACTGATATAGGGGTAATACACTACGGCACTTTTCCCCGGTCACTTCTAAAAGACTCGGTCCTGGTATCCCGAGTCCTGCACAGGCTGGGTCGGCTTGGCCTGGGCGCCGGCCACGTGGTGGTGGTGGCGCAGGTGGCCGGGCCGGCGCGGTGGTGCCAAGTACTCGAACATACTCTGTGTGTGCTGCGCTAGCATGTTGGCGAGGTCACAGGGCATGGGGTCTGTCCAGAAGAAGTCGTGGTTTAGGGCTGTGTCTGCGTCGTATCTGGAGAGATAGAGAGAAGTGAGTTTTGTTAATTTGCAAATAGAGAGCTGTAACTAGATACTGTCAAAATGTGGTTACAATCTCAAAATTAAAAGTGTGAAAATTACAGGTGTTATTAATAAATTGAGGCTGAGATTACAATACAAATATTCTTAAAATTACGGGAATTGGCTAGATGACACCACTAATCAATTGACATACTTTTTATGAGCTGTCAAAACGCGATTCCCCCATAGATTTTGTATGAAAATAATAAACCATAACATCACTTTTTTTACATCTCAAATCACTAACTATTTATTGATTTTAAAGTAAAGAAAGTCGAATTTTATAGGAATTTAAAAATTCAACGTGTTACCAGGCTAAAATAAGTTGTTTTCTTTTTATCAAGTTGTGTCTTGGAATTATTGTTTTAAGGTATTATATCCACCTAATTGCCTTTCAGATTCTATAATTTGACAGATTTTGCACATGTATTTAATTTTGCTGTATTTAATCATGATAAGTTTATCAGTTCCAAGTTTCTTCCAATAAAAATTAAAAGGCAACAGGCCAACATGCAAGTCTATTTTGCAGAGGTGAGGCAGAGCAAGCGTGTGCTAAGAATCAGTTGCCTGCACAACCCCACTTACAGCAATGATATCTGTTTAAAAAACAAAATTAGTTTTTAGTCTGCTCTTATAAAGTCCCACAAGTAATAATTGCCTCGTTAGCCTAGTGGTCCTAATCGCAACTGCTACCTTGCTTGCTTGCTTGCTTGCTTGCTTGCTGCTGTCTTGGGTTCGACTCCCAGGTCAGGCAAAGTGTTATTGGGTTCTTCTATAATGTTCTCAGTAGGTGCTCGGAGTTAGAATTTGTGCCCGGTTAATGGCAATAGGCTCACCTCCTGTTTTACATGGGACCCAAACATACCGGTTAACTGTGGGTCTACATTAGTACACTTTTATCTAACCCTTCGGGGAATATAGGCGTGATGGTATGTTAAGTAATACTGACTGACACCATTCATCATACTCACCTTTTTGCGGGATCCAATTGCAGTAGCTTGTCCAATAAATCACAACCATATGGATCCTTTACGTAAGGCTTCAAGCGTTCCTTAACCTTCCTTTTCTGACCCTTAGGCAACTCCATCTTGTTATAAAGATCCAAGTTCTCAACTCCTGGCCATACATCGGGTGTACAGGAACCACAGAGCTGGGAGATCAGGATCAGTTGCTGCTGTTCAGTTGGACCTTGCATGATAGGGGATCGTGTCCACATTTCTGCCATGATGCAGCCAGCACCCCACATGTCGACAGGTGGGCCATAGTTACGGTCACCTGCGGTCAAAATGTACCTCAATTTGAACATGTCACTAGACAATCAGCACAATGTATACCTCTTTTTATATTTTAATAAATTAATTAAAAACTAAGAGAACTTACCTAACAGTAACTCCGGAGGTCGATACCACAGTGTAACAACTCTGTTAGTATATTTATTGACTTGTCCTGACTTTGCCACACTGAAGGCCCTCGCCAGACCAAAATCCGCCAGCTTTAGAATACCATTCTTCGTTATAAGTACATTAGCGGCCTTCATGTCGCGGTGCAAGATTTTATTGCTATGAATATAGTACAAGCCGTTAAGTAACTGCTGCATGACCTTTTTAATCTCTCCCAGACTGAATTTGACGTTCACATTAGACAGCAAGCCAGCCAAATCGTGTTCGCAGAAGTCAAAAACTAAGTAAAACGTCGATCTGTATTTATTGTGTAATGTCGCCTTCGTACGACAAATCTCGATCAAATTGACGACGTTCTCGTGTTTGAGGAGCTGTAGGATCTTTATTTCACGCAAAGCTGTGATCGGAAAGCCTTCCTTTTCATTGTCCATCAACACCTTCTTCATAGCAACAAATTTTTTGTTGCTGTTCCTTTGTCGGGCTTTGAACACTTCTCCGAAGGTCCCCTGCCCGATTTTAGTAACTTTCTCGTATTTCGACGACTCGTCGCAGAAAGGAAAGTCGAAATCTTCGATGTATTTCTCTTTTTCCCTCATGCTAAGGATGGTGGAACTAGTACTTATAACGGGTTGCGTAGGCTCCCGCGGAGCACTAACGCCTTGCATTTTGGACGTAATTTTGCCGCCCTTTTAATTACGTAAAATAAAATAATAACGTCTTGTGTTACGAAGAACACTTGAGGTACTTTTTTTAGAGTATATTAAGAAAACAATCACATTCACGACATTAGTCTCGTTATAACAATTTTGCAACTCGTTGAAACTTGAAAGACTATAAATGTCAATGTCAATCTAACTGACAGATGTACAGTAGCCGTGACGTTATTCAGACCATGGTAGAAATAATATTGTTCTAGACCATGATTCAGGCGATACTGCTGAACACAGGAATACGACAATTAGGTAGTGAGTTGAGCAGGATACATTTTCCACGAAAACGGTGAACTTTATGTTTGTCGGTTTCATAAACGTATCTTACTTCTTTAATACAACTCAAGTCACTTGTACCTAAAAACATGCACATTTAGGTTGAAATCCTAAGTACGGAATGTTATGGTCAAATTGTTTTTTTCATTTTTGACTTCTTGCCATTACTGAGTTAGTCGATTATACTAATTAACTAGTAACGAGAATCTCAGCTTGTACTTTCCATTTCACGCATAAACCGTTATACTAAACGGTAATGAACCAAAAAAACAGTCACATCATCAAATTCTACGTTCCCATTTCCATAAATGGAACGTGATTTGTTGTCTGTCATTCGCCTGTTTTGCATTTTATTAATTTTAAATGAAATTATCGTAAACTTCCTGTGAATTACTCGACGAAAAGGTAAATATTAATTGATTAATCAATTAGAAAAACTATGTCCTTTATAAAACTGTGTAAATATTGTGTTAACTAAAGTTTATTTCTTGTCGTTATCGATCCGCACTAAAATAACTTGGACAAATATTTTTGCAAGTTTTCGCAATCTGAACTTTATTTAGGCGCCCGATAACGCTATCGTGAAAGTCTGTCTAGTGTCTGCGTTAAGACGCGATGCTTATTACGGCTTTTTATTCGTTAAAAGTGGAGCAAATTATGAAAAGATTACGCCCCTTTTTTGACTTCAACGAAATATAATAATAGACGTTTATAAACAAACATTACAATGTTAATTTATTACCTACCGCTTAGTTCAACAGATGTTTGTATAGTGTGTGAAATTTTAGAATATTAAAAGTGTAAATTCGTGTAAAATACAAAACACAGACTAGTTATCCTAAAATTGCTTTTTAAAAAATACAATTTTTTGTATCATTTTTATCCTTTTATCATTGTATTTATAAATAGGGAAATATATTTTCGGACTATAATATCCTTAATCTAGTTTTTTTTTTATAAATAACAATAACATTGTGTTTAAGTTAACTGGAGTAATTTTAAATTTAATTAGCATAGTTTGAGTCATGCAGTGAGACAATAATAATCTTAATTTAGTACCTTTGTTCTAATGATATTACATGTGAGTCAGACGAAAACATTTTTATGGATATCAAGACAAAACAAATTCTATTTTTAGTATAATTTGAATGCGGACAAACACAATCATGTCTTCTTATCTTACTACCAGTCAGTTGCAAGCATACCTTGCAACTGACTGGTGGATAAATTAATTCTCCACCCCATTTCCGGCCATGGCGCGGCGGCTAATCTTTATTAGACTAGCCAAGTACGCAGGAGCAGTTATAGGGAACAAGTGTGTGCACAAACACAGGTGCACTCCCTCTTCCCTAACTCTCATATACCTTGTACTAGTATTATAAATGGGAAGTTGGAATGGTTTGATGTTTGTTAGTTAATCATGGCAGAACTAGGCCACTTTTGATTTTAGAAAAAATTATGGTTCTCGCAGGATAATATATCAACTTTGGAGCAGACAGAAACTAGTTGATTATTAACATAAGTAACACAATGATTGTTATCAAATCTCTTGTGTGTTGGCTGCACAGGGATTGGCCCCCATGATACAAATTCAGTCAGAAAAATATTACTATAATGTTCATTATCTTTACACAGTATAAAACAGAGTCACTCCCGCTCTTAGATCTTTTAAACTGACACAACGGATTTTATCGCAGTTTTCATCAGTAGATAGAGTGGTTCAAGTGCGAGGTTTACATGTACAACATCATCACGCTACCACTAACGGGAGCGAAGCAGTAACCAACAAAGTAACAAAACGCGGGTGACACTGCGGGGTATTTACCTAGTATTATAAGTCGTAGACTTGAGAATTAAACCAGTGTCATCATTTATCCAACAGAAACACAAAAGTAGGCAAAGTTATTCATAGTATTAACTACATAGATCATTTTAGCTTGTTCTGGTCAGCTGTTGACATGTGAGAGAGTAACAAACATCCATACATCTAGCATCCCAAGCTTTCGCTTTTATGACAGTGGTGGGATTATGCTCTGTGACCACTCGAGACAAACTCTACATCAAGCAGTCTTTTTCTGGAGACAAAACAAATATTTCTGTCTACTGTCTAATTCATTCTTCAATGAATTAACTGCCCCGTTGGTCTCGTGGTTGCAAGCGCGACTGATAAGCGTCGGGTCCCGGGTCCGATTCCCAGGTCGGGCAAAAAGTGTTATTGGGTTTTTACATTAGGATTTGCTCAGTAGCAGCCCGGAGTTTGGAAGTTGGTGGTGTGACACCCCTGTGCCTCGGAAAGCACGTAAAGCCGTTGGTCCCGGCTGTAATTCGTAGATCTTTGACAGTCGTTACAGATAGTCAAAAGCCAGGAAATATGACAACCAGTCAAACTAAGATTTATCGTGTTGCACAGTAACTGGGTTGTGGAGGTCAGATAGGCAGTCGCTCCATGTAAAACACTGGTATTCAGCTGCATCTGGTTAGACTGGAAGCCGACCCCAACATAATTGGGAGAAGGCTAAGTAGATGATGATTTGTCTAATTCATTGTTCACTGGTACAGCACTATGACGAGTGAGAGCAGTTCAGCGGTGTTGGAGCTGAATGATGCCGACGCAGAGGACACGGAGGCTACCACGGTGACTGATGATGCACACGAGGGCATGCCGCTTATCATGGAACATGGATATGATATTGCTGTTAAGGTTTGTGTTGATTAAACCGTAGCATACCATCCATTCCATCACGCCTGTATTTCCCGAAGGGTTACGCAGAGGTGTACCAATGTACACCCATAGTTCGCCGGTATGTTTTAGGTCCCATGTAATAGGGGCGAGCCGCGAGCCTATTGTCAATAACAGGGCACAGATCCGAACTCCGAGCTGCTACTGAGAATTTCATAGAAAAATCTAATAAGACTTTGCTCGACCTGGGAATCGAACCTGGGAATTAAACTGTAGCCTTATTGGTTACTCTATTGGTCATTCTGTTGTTCATATTTCAACATTCTGACATTTTTATGTCATTAGTATAGATAGTATACATTTATAAAATGTTTTTATGCAATGGGCTTTAGGTCGAAATTGTTTTAATTGAGAAGTGTCTGTAGAGTTTCTCACTCGTTCTTCTCCGTAGAGACCTTTTCGTTTTGGAACGTGGAATTAGCTTCAACTTTCTGTCTAACTTCTTGAAAATTTAAAAGTGCCTGTAAATGGTCTAATTAAAATAAATGCTTTGACTTTGATTTTGTTCAACTGCACCGTCGGTCTCGTGGTCGGAAGTACGACTGTCAGGCGTGGATTCGATTCCTAGGTCGGGCAGTGTCATTGGGTTTATCCGTTAGGAATTTCTCAGTAGCAGCCTAGAGTTTGGAAGTTGTTGGTGTGACATCCCCGTGCCTCGGAAAGCACGAAAAGCCGTTGGTTCTGCGCCTGATCTCATCCCGGTTGTGTCGCGTTGCCGTCCTGTCGTGCTATGGGAGTGAGGACAGAGGGAGTGTGCCTGCGTTTGTGCACACATTTGTTCAAATTGCTAATTCAAGATTTTTAATAATTTATGACACTACTGTTTCTTATTCGCAGGTGGACGCCCCAATGAAGCAGTTATCGACACTAGAAACGTATGTCACGTACCGCGTGCGCTGCGTGTGCGCACGGTGGGCCACGCCGCCGCACGTCAGGAGGCGCTACAACCATTTTAAGGTAAATCATGTTGATTGTCATGCCTACATAGTATAAAACAAAGTCGCTTCTCGCCGTCTGTACGCATAGATCTTTTTAACCACGCAACGGATTTTAATGGACTGGTCGTCTGGGGAAGTACTACCACCGTACATATTTCCGCCGCAAAGCAGCGTTGCTGTGTTCCGGTTTGAAGGGTATGGGTGCCGGTGTAATTACAGGCACATGACACATTTCAACTTTGTCTCTGTGATGGCAACGCATTAGCAAGGCCTCTGGTATTGCAGATGTGTATAGGCAGCGGTGACCACTTAACATCAGGTGGGCCGTCGGATTGTTTGTCGTCCAATGACATAAGTTTTGAACGTGTAGAATATTATGCTACGACCAACTGGGGCGGAGCAGTAACCAAACACGTAACTGAACGGGGGTGTCACCGCGGGGTAAATAACTAGTAAAGTGAATACATCTGCCTCGTAGCTCCTACACAAGCGGCTGTGCGCGGCGCACCCGCTGCTCGCCCCGCCGGCGCTGCCACCGCTGCACTCGGCGCGGCAGCAGCTGGACAGGTACTCTCCGTCCTTCGTGTCGCTGAGGACTTGTGCGCTCAATGCTTTTCTAGGTAAGTTTTTAGTGTTTAAAAAAATGGCCTCCCCAATGGCCCCCCAATGGCCTCCCCCATAGGTTTACAAAAGGACCGGTTGGAAGCAGCCTGCATCCAGCTTCTTCCTGCGGTGTTAATCAGGTCATCTGTCCACGTTGTGGGTTATCGCCCTACGCTGCGCTTGCACGTACGTTACAAGTTAAATATAAATATTAATAATACCAGCCTATTATCATACTGCAGAGTAAAGGATTTTGATCACCACCCTTGCTCAAAGCGGATTGGCGATTTCAGACTTACATTAATGTCCAGGTTTTATTCACCGATGTCAGTGATGTGGTGATCAATGCTCGTGCCTTCTCTGTACGAGAAGAGGCCTTAGCTCTTTAGTGGGACAATAATAGGCTAATACTATTATTTGGAAACTGCTATCTTTGCTGATTTTTTTATAAATGGTTTGTTCTCTACTTTGACAGAGCGGGTAGCGAAGCACCCCATCCTGACACACAGCGATGACTTCAGGATATTCCTCACCACGCCTGATGAGGAGCTAGACAAGGTGACGCATTCATTTTGAACCAAAAACTGAACTGAAACCTTGAACGGTGCAAATATTGTAGTAGTAGTAGAGCTCTTAGTGAAGGAGCTCGTCCGGGGAAGTACTACCACCATACATATTTCTGCCGCAAAGCAGCGTTGCTGTGTTCCGGTTTGAAGGGTATGGGTGCCGGTGTAAGTACAGGCACATGACACATTTCAACTTTGTCTTTTTATTCCCCGACTCAAAAAGAGGGGTGTTACAAGTTTGGCGAGTCTGTGTGTCTGTCTGTGGTACCGTAGCTCTTAAACGGGTGAACCGATTTAAACGCGGTTTTGTTAATTCGAAAGCAGGTTTCCTAGCGGTAGTTCTTAAAGCACTAATAGACGATCGAATCGTCTGCCGTACAGAGAGAGACAGCGTCATATACTAGAAGCAAATAGGAGTACAGATTTATCTTTTTGACGAGTAAGGCTGTCTCTCTCTGTACAGCGGACGGTTTGATCGTCTATTTGTACCTTTAGATATGTTTTATCAAAATCGGTTCAGCCGTTTCAAGGTTGACATCTCTTTTGTTAGCTGCGGTAGGGATATTTATTCTTCTATTGGGGGTTACTTAAAATTGTTAATATTGTTACTTGTAATATCTATACTGGTATTAAAAAGCTGAAGAGTTTGTTTGTTTGGTTGAACGCGCTAATCTCAGGAACTACGGGTTTGAATTGAAAAAATATTTTTGTGTTAAATAGTCAATTAATCGAGGTAGGCTATAAGCAATATAACATCACGCTACGACTAATAGGTACGAAGCAGTAACCAAAAACGTAACTTTATGCGGGTGATAAACCTACGCGAACGAAGTCGCGAGAAGAAGCTAGTTGTTTTATATAAGTTCGGTATATTTTTGACTTTAGTGTTTTTGGTATTTTGTTTTAGGTATTCAAAAGTGAAAACAGTGCGCTTAACCTTTGGGGGCTCAGCAGTGCTCTGTACGGCTCAGCAGAATCGAAGACTACAAATGGAGCCAGGTATGTTGTACCTTTGATATTGTAATACTATGACTCGCCTTGAACTGCCTCGTTAGCCTAGTGGTCCTAAGCGTGAATGCTAGGCTAGAGGTTTTTGGTTCGATTCCCAGGTCGGGCAAAAAGTGTTATTGGGTTTTTCTATGAAATTCTCAATAGCAGCACTCGGAGTTAGGATTTGTGCCCTATTACATGGGACCTTAACATACCGGCGAACTGTGGGTGTCCATTGGTACAGCTCTGCCTATCCCTTCGGGGAATACAGGCGTGATGGTGTCTGATGGTATTTACGCAGAGGAAGTCGCCACGAGTCGTGAGCACAAACGCCAACATTGCTCGCGTCGCGTCGGTCCGACTGCCGGACCAACCACGTGACGACTCGTGGCGAGTACTATACAGGGTTATTTGTAAAACAATGACAACCTCTCAGGACTATGTTACTAACATCATAATCAACATCTTTTGTTCTATGACATTTAAAAATTTATCATATTTTAGTTCATCAGATTTTCATACAAAAATAAAAACATTTAAATTGAACGCTCTAAATGTTACGAAGTCTATGCGAAGCAAACGAAAGCGATAGTAAAATAGCGAGGGGAGCGGGGTTAGGGCGGCGGGGGTGTTTGTACTTGACCTATTTACAATTTTACGGATATCCTTCAGTCGGTCATTCACTTCAATGCGCTTGCGTCGCTTGATTCTGTAAAAAAATATAGAACAAAAGATGTTGTTTATGATGATAGTAATACAGTCCTGCAAGATTGTCTATGTTTTACAAATAACCCTGTATAATAGTAATCTGACATAGACTTATCAATGCTGCTTGTTCCAGGGTCAAGGACCCGGAGTTCACCTCGGCGTCCGACTACCTGCAGTCTCTGCAGCAGAAGTTGACGACACTCTGTGCTCTCACCACCAAGTTACACAAGAGTACCCTAGCTCTTAGCAGTGAGTTCATGGGGTAAGCACATACATACATTTATTGGAATTCTCACTAGAAATTTGTCAGTAACAGTCCGGAGTTTGGAAGTTGGTGGTGTGACACCCTCGTGTCCGGAAAGCACGTAAAGCGATTGTTTTGGAATGCTGTCCCATCGGACTATGAGAGTTAGGGAAGAGGGAGTGCACCTGTGTTTGCGCACACATTTGTGCACTATAATATCTTCTGCGTACTTGGCTGGTCTGAGTCAAGATTCGCCGCCGTGACCGGAATCGGTCTGGAAAATACATTTTACATACACAAACTCACGCTTTTTTCTCATGGGGGTAGGTAGAAACCACAGAACGCCACCTGCTACGATCCTTACGTACTTCTTTCGCCTCGTCCACGTTCATACATATTGTGTTCATACAAGCACGCCGGTTACGAGTACTGCGCACGCGACCTTTCTGAACAACCTCACCAATAAGGTCAGGGTAGGTCTTTCTAGGGCATCCTCTCCCGGCGTTGCCACTCACATCTGCCATATAAATCCCTTTCTCACTCTCAACAAGACGAAATCATCTAAGCATATTCTTCTTAATCAATATAATACACACCAGGCACATTGCGAATATTCGCAATTGTGGAGCTTCCGCATTGCTTTTGACATCCGCATCAGCAAAAATCAATGCGGATGTTAATACACATCTTAAAATCCGTAAATCATAAATCATTTAATCGTTTGTTAAACATAGGTAACTTAAAAAGGTCTTCAGCTATAATACATAGTGCGCTATGTTTTGTCAACAATGACATACAAACAAATTCAATCAAATTAAAATTTTTATACAGATTAATTAAAATTGTCATTAGAATGTCATTATACAGATGTCAATATCATTATACAAATTCATTAAAATTGATTCGAGATTGATTGATTCGTATCGATAGCTGTCTTAATAAAAACTTTTTCCAATACTTGTTATTAGGTTCCGACTTTAAAAATACATAACATACCATCACGCCTGTATTCCCCGAGGGGTTAGGCAGAGGTGTACCAACGTACACCCACAGCTCGCCGGTATGTCTTAGGTCCCGTGTAATGGGGGGCGAGCCTATTGCCATAACAATATATCTATAATATTGGCTTTAAAAAAGAGGGAGTTATGTAACCAGGTTCCTCGGTACAGAAATCCAATCACATCCCAACAAATAATTGATGTAGGAATTGAATCTACATATATTCGCAAGAGGTTTTTTTTTAAACCGACTACGGCAAATCCAAAGGAGGGTTATGATTTCATAGTATGTATCTATGTACGCCGAATTGTCTGAAATTTCTAAGTCATTTATAATGATAAGATTGAACTTGAACCTGGTTTTTGTGTAGTTTGTCGTAATTCTGGTATTATTTTTAAAAAAAAATATCGGAGAGAATGGAGCGTATACATTTTAATACACCAACGCACACGTCCTACATAAACTCGGTCCCATGAAACTATGGATCTATTGAACGGTCCGATAACCGGTCTTACGCGCGGTGTCCTGCGTGAGCGACGAATACGACGCGACGCGACACGACACGATTGAATGCGACGCGATGCTACACGCGACAAATGTCCTAAGTGATTTTGGTCGTTACTTCTCGAATTTTGGAGGAGTATAGTACAAGAGAGAGAGAGAGCGAGAGAGAGTTAGTGGTGTCGCATTAGATCGCCCTCGAAACAAGTACGCGTTACGTCGCGTCTCGCCGCAGACTGCCATATAGGCCGCAAGCAGGGTATGCCGTTGAGGACACCAAGTTACAAAAAGTCGGTGTGCGGTTTGTAAGTGTGTACATTCCAATATGTTAACACAGCTAATGTCCCCCCATGTAGCATGAAGCGCGCGTGCGACGCGTGGGCGTCTCAGGGCGGCGGGCGCGCGGCGGCGGGCGCGGGCGGCGCGGCGGCCGGCGCGCGCCTCGCCGCCGCCGCCGCCGCGCGCCGCCCGCCGCTCGCGCACCGCGCCGTGCTACCGCTACTGGCTGCGTATGCGCACGCGCACGTGCACAAGATCTCGCAGAGGGACAGTATACATGGTGAGTACCACGGTTTCGAAAAAAAACTAGTCGACATCGATGACCTAGCGACATCTATGGCGCATTATGCGAACTACTGACGTTTCCTACATCGCGCTATCAAAGTTCTCCGCGACGTTAGCATCTAGACAAAATCCCGACAGCAACCGTCGGGCAGTAGCCCGCCAGGCACGACACCCGTCTGCTCGGAGGATCCTCCCTTTACAATGGAAGATGAGAAAATTAACACCTGTTTGTGTATACTTCCACAAAATTAATGTATTTTTCAGGTGTTACTTTTAGAACAATTCATTCGTTCGTTCATCCTTAAACGTTTAGGAATTCTTTACAATAACAATAATACAACATTACCTTAATTAATATTTATTACTTAATTGTACAAGAAATAAATATACCATATATCTATCTAAATATTTATAACTAAAAGGTGACTGACTGACATAGTGATCTATCAACGCACAGCCCACACCACACGACGGATCGGGCTGAAGTTTGGCATGCAGGTAGATGTTATGACGTAGGCATCCGCTAAGAAAGGATTTTGATAAATTCCACCCCTAAGGGATAAAATAGGGGATGAAAGTTTGTATAAATCTTCTTGGATTTTCGAATGATTGAACTGAAATTGCGGTGCGCGCGGACGAAGTCGCGAGCAGAAGCTAGTATACCATAAAATGGGTAAGCAATTAAGCATTTCCCTGGTCTCTCCTCAGTCGTGTTAAATTGCCGATTGATGAGAGTGAGCGAAGAGGGAGTGCACCTGTGTTTGAGCACACACTAGTGCACTTGTCTCTGTTGCATACTTAGCTAATCTTTATTAATATTAATAACTATGACTGAAATTCTAATCAAATTTTCTAATTAATCATCTATAGTTATTTTAGCCACAATATTGTCACAAATAGATTTAATTGTTACATTATCTTGATGAGAATTCGTGCCAGCGTTTGGTCCTATTACTAAAGAACTAACAAAATGCAGTAATTTTTCAGAAACTTCGCTACCAGAAACTCTCTTCATAGACTTGATGTCATTGCGTAATTCAAATGCAAGGTTTTCATAATTAAATCTTTCATGTTGAATGAATGCGCTGTCAAAATTAGTTTGACCAGTTTTGTAAACTATTTTCTTTTTTTGTAATTTACTTATAGAAGTAATTTTAATATCACCATTATAATGGTTGATTATTTGATCTCGTAAATGTTGTATGTTGTAAGTATCGTTGTCTAGTGGGGTGGACGTATTTTGAATTTCGAACAGCAAGGCTTTGTAGCGGTCAAACAGGTCGGTTAACAAGAAGGTTTCATTTTTGTCTATGATTTTATCGTCTATGAAAGTGCAGAGGGCTTCAAACACTTTGGTATGCAAGTTTCCGATTAGAAGCCAGTCTTCATCGTCACAGTTCTTGCTCGTTATTTTCTGGAATTTATTTTTATATTCAACTCTGCATAGAGGATGGAATGAAACTATTTTGTTACGTTTCAATTTATCTAACAAATCTCTGTCATCCATTTGTTTAGCAAACGCTAAAACCGTTTTGCATTCTTCCTCTTTGGCTATATTTGATAGCTCAACCTGAGTGCCTATTTTCCTTTGCTCCTTGCCACAGAATATACAAACATTTTTATTTGTAGTTTCCACCATTTTAGGGCCTAATTTTTGTTCGCCAAAGTTGAAATTGGATTGATTGACCATCCCGTAGTTGAATATGGTTCCATATCTTAGTAAATCCATACCAGAATTAAATGCTAAAGGGTCTTTTGTCATATCTTTTTTTATAGGACTTTTTCTGGTTAGGATAGATTTTAGGATCACACCTTTTGAAATATCCGGGTTCACATAACTTGGTTCATCCATTTGATATGTCAGAGGACTGACTTTTAGTTCTATATCGCAAGTTCTATTGTCGATGCTAGGTATTTCCATGCCAACGCTAGTTGACGCCCTATTAAATGCGGTGGAGGAGTCAATTTTGAGTGGCGGTATATTGTTGATTAGTACCTGTAAATCAAAAAACTAATTAATAACTTTTTAACTAAAAATAATTAGACTTTTTGTGATTTGATTGGATAACAGTAAAAATTGATTTGCTATTTTTAATTTAAATGATTAATTTAATCTTCCAATATTAACATAACATGGCCTTTACTTTTTAGATTTGACCATGAAGTATTTATTTTTAGATAAGCAAAAGTACACTGTGAATTTATGAAAAAAAAGCTATATTGTTCCATATACCTGAGCAATATAAAAAAAAGAACAAGATAGTTTCTATCTTCTCTCTTTGCCATTTTTCACAGAGTTTTTGGTGAAGTATTCCACAAAAAAATACCGAATAAAAAGTAAAATTCAACCTCAGTCGGATCAACGGGTAGCCTGAAGAAATATCGCTGTATCTTTTTTTTAACCTCGAAAGTTACTGTAGTAATAAAAGTAAGTAAATAAGGTCAATTTGAAAAACGTATTTTTATTGCTAAATCTATGTACAACTGTCATTAAAAGCAACAGGATGATTGAGTTCACATTTCATGGTAAAAAAATTGTCTCTGAAATATTCATTGTGTTGATGGATGATATGCTTTATTGGGTGTATCAGAAGGTTAGCTTTATAGGGTTAAATATAGAATACAAAATGTACACCCACGGTTCGCCGCTCCGAACCGAACCAAAGCGAACCCGGTCCGAACCGGGGCGTTGAACCGTGGGTGTACATTGTTCTACCTCTGCCTAACCCTTCGGAATAAAGGGAATAAAGGCGTGATGGTATGTATGTACAAAATGTTACCTTGCCATTGCTGAACATAGACGCAAACTCCTTTTTGTTTGTACTTTTTAACATAATAAACTTCACAAAGCATTGTAAATGATATCCTGTTTGCTGTAAACTCTTTGGTATCACAACATCTTTATGGCACAACAAATTCTTCTTCTTCCTAAATGCCTGTATTCGACGGCATTTCTCCAACTTCTCTTCAGTGAATTTTTTCACATTCGTTCCCGATTTATTGCAAAGGAAACAAGTTAACATATTTCTATTATATTGTTATCCCGTTCATAAGTTTTCTTTGCAAAAATAACTTTTAAAACTATTTTATTGTCACAAATCACTAAAATTTTTTCACAAAAGCCACTGTAACGTACGATATCAATGCGAAAATGAGGAAGTAGAATCAAAATTATCAAGTCGGATTTTTTCAATGTCAACAAAGTAACCTCGCTTTTGATTCTGTTCCTTATTCTGTCAAACACTACAATTTTCACTCACGTATAAGTTATTAATCACTCGAATACTACATATTATTACTTTATAATTAATTAAGATAAGGAATGACTGATAAAAGTTAATTTTACATCAGCGTAAAACTAATGTTTACAAGACAAGGTTGATGTTCCATTGAACCGCGGATTGACAGACGGCGCGCTCCAGTGTTGCCAATATCTAATTTGGAATTTCCACTAGCTTCTTGCGAAAATAAGTTTATTTTGAACATCACTGACTTTGGTGAAGGAAATAATATATCGTGAGGAAACCTGGACTTATAGTTAAGTTAATATAAGTCTGCAATCGTCAATCCACTTTGGCAAGTGTAGTGATCAGTGCACGTGCCCTCTCTGTCTCTGTATGAGAGATTTGCAGTGGGACATTAATAGGCTGGTATTATAATAGTATTATTATTATTGCTAAAATACCTTCACCATTTTTTCTGCATCAAAATTAAAACGCAAGTGAAGGTTAAATATTATGTATAAAATAATAATTTAGGTCTCTAAACACTCTTAAATAGCAATCACTGTTAAATATTCTAAATCTTCAGTGGTTTCTTTTACGTAATCATAGATTTTATACGTAAGTTTTACATTATTCAAGGTTTTTAAAAATAAAACATGCTAATTGTATGCTATTTGAATTTTCTCAAAAAAAATCGTCCAATCTCAAAAAGAATCGCCCCTGAAAAGGGGAAAATACCCCAAGGTGGGAACACTGGCACGGTTGCTGATTACGATGTGTGGCGGACACTGCCGAGCAGTTTCCAAGTTGTACAAGAAGGCCGTGTGTGGACAAGAGATGGAAGATAGTCGTTCTCTGTCAAACGCATGTGTTTTGTTTTGAGATAGTGATGGCCGCGTAGTTATCGATAATTATATTTGATTTTTGAAGGTATGAGAAACAGGGTGTAAAGTGTCTCATCCTCCATAGAAAAGGGAGGATCCTCCGACCGGACGGGTGTTGTATCTGGCGGGCTACTGCCCGGCGGTTGTTGTCGGAATTTTGTATATATGCTAAACGTAGCGTCGAACATTAATACCGCGATATAGACAACGTCAGTTTGTCGTAGTAGTACGCATGCTGAGCGATAGATGTCGCTACAGATTTGTTGAATCAAGTTTCAACTGTGTGAACTGACGACGGCTGTGAACATAGACATTTATGTATTTAAAGGTCCTCTAACAACTTATTCACTAATACGGACTAAAACGTCGTTCTAAATTGTACAAGTTAACGAATTGATGTGTATAGTCTGTATACCTATACACGTACTGTCATAACAAAATAATAAAAAAATAGAACTGAAATGTGTGTTGTAAACGAGTGCAATTCTGAAATTTTTTATTAAAAAAAAACAACTGTGTACAGTAGTCCACAGTTTGGGATCACAAATGAAGAATAACATCAACTCATTGGACATTCAAAACATAAAATGTATCGATACACTTATCGATCAACTGCTACGTCCCTAAAGGACGACCTCGAGCCTCGAACTCGGATCGATTGCGAGGTCAATGAGCGTAGCACGCCATTCATTACGTATTTACTACCAAGCAAGGTCTGCTCGCTCGTCATTAAACGGAAATGTATACCGAGCGGTTAATTCCAGCTAAATCTTTGTATGGGAATGATAAAATTGACTACAATATTTTTAATTTTATTTTATATCTCTACAAATAAATAAAATTGAAGTGTCTGTTTGTAATTTCAAAATAACATCTTTTTATAAAATTTTAAAAATATAATTTTTTTTTCTGTCTGACTGTCTAATCTCCGAAAAGTCTGGACCTAATTAGACGGGACTTTCACTGGTATTTAGCTTTATTTAGGCTACCTTTGCTTACTCTTACTTTTTCTTGTTTGGCCAACCTGGGAATCGAACCCAGGACCCCAAGCTCATCAGTCGCGCTTGCGACCACCAGACCAACGGGGCAGTTTCATGAAGCCAACCAAATTAATTAAAATATCTTTGTTTCAGCTGCATATGTCGCGGGGACCAACACGACAGACGACCTGCATAATAGGTAAGAAGGCTTCTTGCAATATTACATTTATTATGTATTCTAATAGACTGCCTCGTTAGCTCAGGAGTCCTAGGCCCAACTGCTACGCTAGAGGTCTCGGATTCGATGCCCAGGTCGAGCAGTGTTATTAGGTTTTTCTATAAAACTCTCAGTAGCCGCTCGAAGTTAGGTTTTGTGCCCGGTTAATGGTAATAGGCTCGCCCCCTATTACATGGGACTTCAAAACATACCGGCGAACTGTGGGTGTGTTTTGATACACCTCTGCTTAACCCTTCGGGGAATACACGCATGGTGGTATGTGTATATAGTCTAGAATCATTTGCTGAAAGGGATAATTATCCTTCGCGATCGGGGCCCACGTCCGCTTGTTTACCATCCGACTACACAAAAATAAGTTATCATTTCCCATTGGCCTTGCCAAATGTGACGCACAAAGTCGGTACGTTCAAGGCGAGGTTACTGAGGACGCGTGACCTTATGTCGGTGCGCTAAATCCAAGGTCCACAACCGGAGGATTTACAAGGGAATCTTATATTTTTATCTTTTGTGATAATAAGTCTGTTGGTACGCGGAAATGTGCACGAGGTCGAATTGAAATGGTTGGGGAAAATTTACATAGTATAAAACAAAATCGCTTCCCGCCGTCTGTACGCTTGGATCTTTGAAGCTCCGGAACGGGTTTTGATGCGGTTTTCATCAATAGATAGAGTGATTCAAGAGAAAGGTTTATACGTGTAGAACATCACGCTACGACTGATGGGAGCGGAGCAGTAACAGAACGCGTGTGATATCGCGGGTTAAATAGCTAGTTTTCACATAACAACACGCCTATATTTCACAAAGGGTTAGGCAGAGGTGTACCAATGTACACCCACAGTTCGCCGCTATGTTTTTGGTCCTATGTAATAGGGGGCGAGCCTATTGCCATTAACCGGGCACAAATCTTAACTCCGAGCTGCTACTGAGAATTTAATAGAAAAACCCAATAACACTTTTTGCTCGACCTGGGAATCGAACCCAAGACCTCTAGCGTAGCAGTCGCGCATAGAACCACTAGGCTAACGAGGCAGTTATATAATGAGTTGTAGATAATATACAGCAAATATTTAATTTAAGTGGATAATTACAATATTGAACTCTACTGCCTCGTCGGCCTAGTGGTCCTATGCGCGACTGCTACGCTAGGGGTCTTGGGTTCGATTCCCAGGTCGAGCAAAAAGTGTTATTAGGTTTTTCTATAAAATTCTCAGTAGCAGCTCGAAGTTAGGATTTGTGGCCGGTTAATGGTAATAGGCTCGCCCGCTATTACATGGGACCTAAACAAACCAGCGAACTGTGGCTGTACATTGGTACACCTCTGCCTAACCCTTCGGGGAATACAGGCGTGATGGTATGTGTATGAACTCTACTAAGCCTACCTACATTGAAAGTGTAAATAAAAAATCCATAAACGCAGGCAAGTGACAAGCACCTAGGCTCTATAATCAACTAAATAGAAACTCGATTGTAAACTTATCTTAGTTCAGGAAAATCTAAGCCATACCATACTATTCTGTAATATTGTGGGGCTATCCGTTAGTTACCTAAATAAATATATTGATATTCAGCCGCATCTGGTAAGACCGCAAGGCGATATACTTGTGTAAACCCTGAAAAATTGTTTATAGGGAAAGTAAAACTAACCTAGTATTTCGTTTCCAGGCTCGAGCAAGCCTCCGAAGCGTTACGCTCGGAACTTTCAGACTGGGTGCCAAAAACTCGTTCAGAAATCAAGACGTTATTACTAGATCTAGCAGACAGGCAAGTCAGCTTGCACACTCAAACGCTCCACGGCTGGGAGCACGCTTTGAAACTAGCCACAGAATCTAACATAGATGAAATATTTAAGACGGTTTCTAAGAATGCTGTACAGAACCTTTCCCCTTCAAGATGTCGGTCGGAAGTGACTCCAACAGAAACGGAAAGAGATTTGGATGATTACAGCGAGGAGTTTGATGCTAATAGCCATGATGATTTTGAATCAAATCATGTGTACGAGAATGACACAAAATTGAATTTAGAAAACGAATTAATGAATGACTTTGAATCTAAATTGGAATTGGAAAATCAAAATGATTCCTTGAGTGTGAAAGATATTGTCGATACAGACATTTTTACAGATAGTCAGGCTGTCAAAACGCAAGAAGAGATATTGAATGAGATTTTAGATGATACGGCAACTGAAGCGTCGAGCAGTGATTTAAAACCAAAGTCTTTGGATTCTAAAAGCGATGGCGTCTCGGATCCGTTGAGAGATTTCACTGACGTTGATCTATCATGATTTTGCGACTCTCTTTTTTTTGATTTGCTAAAAGATTTTTAAACTTTCACCGAAGACCTGATGTTAAAGTAACCAGTTCATTTTTATAGATCTGGGATAGGCGTTTGACACTGTCAGCCAATGAACGTCCAGCGCGGAACTTGAGCCTGCCAATCAAAAGCGGAATTGTAATAATCACCACGGTTAGAAAAGCCAACGGTGAATAAATTTCATTGTTATAAGCAGAAATGACGACGTTTTAGAGGATTTATCAGAACAAACACACTGAGGGGTGCCTCAAGGCGGTATACTGGGACCACTGGAACATTTTAAGTACTTGTGGCTTCCGACGGTATGTTTTAAGTACCGTTTAGGGATTTAGAAATCGCCAAGTCAGGACTGTGAGATATTTATAAAATCTACAGTTAGCTGTAGATCAAGTATTCGAATACTAGAATTTAATGACGAAAATCTGATCTAAGTGTGAATATAATTAAAATCGACTTTATTGGAATGTAATGAAGGGCTCATATTGTTTGAAACCCTTGTCTTTTGACATTTGCAGTTAGTCTTGTATTATCTTAACCTATTTGGACATCTGTAATGCATAATCATATTAATAATCTACCATTATCAAGTAGCACATGTGAGGCGTCAGGAGGCTTACTCACCCACATCTCTCAGAAAAAATACTATATTAATATGACTTTGTAATTTCAATGGTTGGATTTTGCAAAGAATTGAAAATCCAACAGTGCGCGAGGCAAAGTAATATTAATTTATACTGTTTTAAGATTTTCATCTCGGCATGAGTAATTCTCGTGCCGGTACGAGAGGGAACTACTTCCATTGTATTTCATTATTATGGCACCGTATCCGCCATTTTGAGAATGATAAATTATAATGACAATATAAAAATGTATTGAAAGCAATGATATAAAATCATATCATATACAGCTGTTTATACAAATTATTAGTTTAATTATTTATATATTCACTTACTGTTTAAGTAAAGAAAACTTTAGTTTTCTTTGAGATGTATAGAAAACATTGTGTACCAAGGTCGTCGGACTGCGGTCGATCTGCATCGACCAGTCGATTGAGAATGGTCGTCGATCGACCTCCAAATATTATCTTTTAGTGTATTTTATACAGGGTGGAAGGACTTACTCCGGAATTTCTAAACGACACTTAATTTTGAGACGTTCTTGGATCACCTGTCACTAGAATACACGTTTAAGTAAAAAAGATGGCATGAGTTGAAATAAGTTATAAGAAAAGAGTGTCTTACTCGTTCTTCTCCATAGAGACCGACGCTTTGGAACGAGCAACTAGCTTCCACTTTTAAATGTAACTTCTTGACAATTCAAAAGTGCCTGTCAATGCTCTAATTGAAATAAACGCTTTGACTTTGTCGAAGACGACTTCAAATTCAGTTGCGTTTGAGAAAATTAATAATCGACGAAATATTTCTACTCTAGGGGGGTCTAAAATTATGTACGGAATCCATGGTCGATTTGAAAGATTCCACCCTGTATACTAATTAACAAAAATAGTGATATATATTTAAAGGGAGTGAATTGTATGGACAACTTTTATTTTAGGAAAGACGCTAGTTTTTTTTTTGAAATTGTGAAATCTACACGAACTGATCTATAAAGAACAGATTTTTATTAATTTCAATTATTAATACATACAATATAATAGACTGCCCCGTTGGTCTCGTGGTCGGAGTTCTGGGTCCTGGGTTCGATTCTTGGGTCGGGCAAAAACTGTTATTGGGTTTTTCCATTACGAATTTCTCAGTAGCAGCTCGGAGTTTGGAAGTTGGTGGTGTGACACCCCCGTGTCTCGGAAAGCACGTAGAGCCGTTGGTCTCGGCTGTCATTCGTAGATCTTTGACAGTCGTTACCGATAGTCAAAGCCAGGATATATGACAACCAGTCTAATTAAGATTTATCGTGTTGCACAGTAACTGGGTTGTGGAGGTCAGATAGGCAGTCGCTCCATATAAAACACTGGTACTCAGCTGCATCCGGTTAGACTGGAAGCCGACCCCAACCTAGTTGGGAAAAGGCTAAGTAGATGATGATGATTAATACATATAATAAGTTTGGATAGATGCTTGTTACTTGGCACAGACATAGGCACATATAGTCTGACATAGCACATAGGCTACTTTTTATCTCGGAAAAATGAGCGGTTCCTGTGAGATAATATTTTTTTTTAACGAATATTTCAGTGTAAGTCCTGTAGTAAAAGTTGTTCATATTCCCTCCCTTAACCCTTTATAAGGCATAAGCATCTAGGGGCGGAAAAATAAAAGTAATTATGGTTTTACATTCGTTTTATTATGCTTTTTCAGGAAATGAAAAAAAAAATTAAATTAAAAAAAAAAAAACATGGTGGGAAGTCACTTCCCTCTGCCCGTGGTGATGGGTGATAGGTGTCATAGGCACCAAGTCTGATTGAAGCGGATTGATGTTGTATTACTTATTCCTTGTGAAACGCAGTAAAGCATGGTAATATGCAAAGGGCAACTCCACACTTTGAGCACATTATTTTGGAACGTTTGTCCTTTTCTTTAGTGCTGCACATTCTGCAGCGCTTGTAGCTCGGCAATTCCACCGGCATATGGTCCCCAACGTTGGTGTAGCGAATTTCTTCGGCAATAACGTGTAAGGACTTTTGACGGTTCTCGGATAAACAAGATTTCTTTCTGGAGACGTAATTTACCAGACCAGAACGTCGTTTTCTGTTCGAGAATCCACTGACCAGTCCTCTAGCAACAGATACTCGGAATTCAAGAGTGGAGAGTTTTGTCACATTTCTGTTTTGGCAATACAACAAGTATGCATTAGTTATACTTGTATCTAAAAGAAAGTAGAAGATGCGGACCCACCATCTCTTACTCCGTCTGCCAACTGAGTAGGTACCTTTTAGCTGGTCGAAGCGATCTACCCCTCCCATTCTTTTCGTGTACTCCTTTATGGCTAAAGGGCAGTCAATTGCTGTCTTGGTGCCATCTTTTTGAGTTCGTAAAATAGTCGTTTTGCCAGACTTGGGATGGAATGCATTACTCATCAGAAGGACATCTTTAGTATCTTTCCAAATCAGGCAAGATACATTGCCCTTGACTCTCCATTTGTACTGCCCTTTTTGAAGCTTCGGGTTAGATTTTACAAGTTTGGGCAGCTCTTTTCTGTGCCTTCGTACGGTTCCTGTAGCAAAGATGCCATTCTCATAAAGATATTGCATTATACTATAGTCACAAAAGAAATTATCAAATGTCACAATGACATGAAATTCCTCCAATGCTTTATCTATCAGTTTCTCTGTCAACATCTTCACAACTTTGAATCCTAATCCTTCTTCTGTACCCACTTCTAATTTTCCAGTGTAGATGTAAAATTCGTATAAGTAGCCAGTATTACTATCGCATCGGCACCATACTTTGTAACCCCTTTTGATGGGCTTGAGGGGCATATACTGCTTCATCGAAGACCGCCCTTTGAACAAAATCATAGATTCATCAATACTTTGAGATGAGGAATCTTTGGCATTCTTTTGACAAGCGTGATTTATAAGATCTAACAACGGGCGAACTTTGTAAAGTTTGTCATAGTTCTCACTTGACCTTTCTGGATGTTGGGTGTTATCGTTTAGATGTAAATGTTGCAATATTTTCTTGAAACGTTTTATAGTCATAATGCTTGCGATTTCGTCTACTCGGAATCCAGGGTCTGTAGACCAGTAAAGGTCCATCGAAGGCAGGATGTTGTACCCCATTATTATAAAAATAGCCAAGAAAGCCTTCAGTTCCTTTTTATCTAATTTTGTCCAATTTGCATCATTCTTCTGTTCAGCATATAAGTTTGTTTGATATATTATCAAATCATATACCTCATCAGTAAAATATTTTTCAAACAAAGTCACAGGTCTAATACGGCTGCTAAACATATTTTCAGGCTGCAATGGAATTTCATCGTAAACGCTAGGGTCCGGTCGAAAGGTGGTCCACTTAGTCTTTTTCCATGTTTCCTCTTCGCCATCTGAATCGTCAGTTTCTGAATCTGAATGGGTATTATCTACTGGAAATGCTGATCTTGAAGTAGTCTGCTGCGTACTAGTAGAACTTGGTAAATCTTGGGATCTTGTTACTCGTGTAGGGCGATTATTTTGAATAGAAGGTTGAAATTCAAAGGATGCTGGGCTATCTGGATGAGTATTATCTACTGGTAATTCTGGTCTTGTCCTTGAAGTCTGCTGCGTACCAGAGGAACTAGGTAAATCAAGGGCTCTTGCTACTCGTCTAGGGCGATCACTTTCGACTGATGGTTTAGGTTGACATTCAACAGAGGGTTGAATTTCAAGGGATGCTGGACTGTTAGGTGGATCGGGTGTAGGTGGTAAAGGTCCATCGTTAGGCTCATCAAAGTTTTCTAAGATCCTTTGAAGTTTTGCGGTACTTATTTGGATAGTCTCTTCATCAGATTCTAAATTGTCATCTGACACTTCGGGATCGTCGGGTAAACCATAAAGCTCATTTAATTCGTTGATTATATCTAAATCTTGTAGTATCTTTCTACTCATTTTCGAACAAATCTACAAGAAACAAAAAAATAACATTTACATGTGCCAAGGCAAAGGGAATATTTTTCCCACCACAACCAACCCATACAATCAAATTATGCAAATTCCCAAGTTGAAAATATGCCTAAATTTTAATTGAATAAACATTTGTCTTTAGAAATAATAACATCTTACCGTTTTTGAATCGCAGAAAATAAAGATTTATAAAGATTTATCTTGTTGTACAAAAATTCACCAGTTTTTCACATTGAGAACGTCAACCGAAGAAAAAAAAGTATGGCGACCTGTCATCACCATAGATAAAAATATTGAATTAAAAGTCTATTGAAATATTGCCATACGAATAAAAACCGTACCTTTACAATCTAAGCCAAAAATATTGGAAAAAGTTGGTGGGAAAAATATTACCTCTGCCTTATAAAGGGTTAAAGATTGTCGAAGAGTTAAAATTCATTATAAACATAATAATCAAGTTTGAGTGGCAATATGTTTTATGACATAATAAAGTTATTTAAAAAACGCTCTAAAATTATTTTGGTGTATGCGCGACTCTGAACTGATATCAACTGTGCCAAAAAAATGTGTCGAGAAGAACCTCCTTTCTTGAAGTCGGTTAAAATCGCAGAAATTTTTCTCAGTTGACGTTCATTGGTCACTAAAAGCACTCTTGCGCACATTTTTGGCACAGCTTATATGTTGTTGTAAATACAATACATCTGTATATAAAGGTTTATTTATTACAATATTATTGAGTTTTATTCGATATTCTTCCTTTATTGAAAGGTGTGAGGAGTCCAGTGGTTAGGCGGGCGCCTCTAATGCACGATGGTGTCGGTTCGCAACCGGGAACGGGCAAGGGCCGATGTGACTTTCCAAGTTTACCTTAGCCATACACTGACCTTGGTAAAGGAAAACATTGTGAGGGAATCTTGACTTACCTAGAAAAGATTTTTTGTTTGTTTGTATCGAATAAGCTCCGAAACTCCTAGCCCGATTTTAACCAAAGAGAACTACATTATTCCTGAGTAACATAGGCTAAATAACATCATGCTACGATCCACGGGAGCGAAGCAGTAACCAAAGATGTAACTTTATTTATTGCTAGCTTCTGCCAGCGACTTCATTCGCGTGGTTTTTTTCAGCCGCATTCAGTTGTCTTTGGTTACTGCTCCCCTCCCGAGTTTCGTAGCGTGATGCTATAAAGCCTAGAGCCTTCGTCGATAAATGAACTATCCAACACAAAATATTCTTTTAATTCACACCAGTACTTCCTAAAATTAGCGCGGTCAACCAAACAAACAAACTCTTCAGCTTAATAATATTAGTACAGATTATTTAAGACCGCAGGAAAACGCTGGAAGCAGGATCCAACAAGTCTTTTTGGGAATCTATGGGGGGAGGGGCTATGCCCAGCAATGGACGTCCTACGGCTGATCATATTTTTGCTGTTTATGTAAAAAAATCACAGTAAAACAACGACACTGTATTTTAAAATATATTTTATTTTTATTTCATTATCTTTGTACGCACGGCGTGCTAATAATACATTTTGTCATAACTGTAAACTGGTGGGACAATCGAGCCGAGCGACTCACGCGCATCCTAACAGTACCAAACACAAGCTGACTATTAATTTACTACACATCTTTTAGGAGATGAAAATACTTACAAATACGTACAATTTTATTATAGGACCATCCTAAGAAATATAAAAAAAAACCGCTTGTTCCATACTTTTTTTTTAAGTTGCTATTTCTCCTGTATCGTGGGTGCGTTTACAAACACATAAACTCACATACACAAACAGCCAGACCCGGCCGTAGGCCGCTGAACACACGACACGCAACGCAGCAGCCAATCACTCAGCCAATGCGCTAATCGTATCGTTGCATATTGCATTCTGATGCATCTTCACATGGAACAGCAGATTATTTTCTACATATTTCAGTGTTGATCCCAAAGTAAAAGTAGTCCGCATTCATTCATCTTTCATAGCCTGGAAGATACGAAGCTTACTTATAATTTTACCTGTATAGTGAGTGTACAGTTGTACACGTATTTAGCGAAAGGAAATTTGCTAAAAGACTAGACAGCGTTTAGATATATTTCCACGTTTCCATATATAAGTAGATGGCGTTTTACGAGATTTTTAGTAACTCGAACCATGTAAACAATCACTGGACCAACAACTAATTACTAAACTTAACCCGTTTACATTCTTCGAGTCACTAAATCCAAGTAAATAATGGAGACGTAATTAACATGACTTTTTTAAATTTTTTTTGATAGAAATATCGATCAGTCATTCAAATCGATTGTCAACACCAAACATACAACTTAAATAATAATAATTATATTTATTTATTTTCTATTTTACAGTAATTTACAATGTACAGTAATAATTAAAATTATATTTAACAATATTTTGATATTTATATCTTATGAAATGTGTTTTTATGGCTTTCTGGGTCCCCACCGCGGGGCCCGCGTTGTGGGTACTGGCCTTACAGAGACGAAGCCTATTTATACATAAAATATGACTGATTTAATGTTAAGAATATTAGTATCAAAATATTGTTACCAGGATAAATAATAATATTGAATATAAAGACGAAACTGATAATCTTATGTTTAGGATCAATTTTAAGTGCATATCATAAATATTACCATTATTTTTGAAGACAGTCTTCGTCCGCAAGAGGCATGGTATTAAATCAATTAAAACTGTGTTCGTAAGTTTCTCGAGAGGCGACCACGCACCGGAAGGCGCAGTATGGGAAGGTCCCCCACGAGGTGGTCCGAAGGCCTGGTAAATATAGCTGGTTGCGGACCCAGCAGGACCGGTCATTGTGGCTATCTCTAAGCGAGGTCTATGTCTAGCAGTGGACGTCGTCCGGCTGATATGCTGATGGTGGTGATAAAATCAGAAATGTTATCAAATACAATATGCACGAAATATTGATTTTATTTTTTTATTATTTTACTTCAGACATTTTTGTATTTCAAATACACTATCCGTTAAAACAATGGATCATACTAAAGATTCGTAAATGTTTTGATACTCTAGTAACTATATCTCATATTTTTTTCTTTAACGTCATTTATTTGGGTTGGGGCATGACTAATTACGTAAAAGTAAACAGACATACACATATACCATCACGCCTGTATTCCCCGAAGGGTTAGGCAGAGGTGTAACAATGTACACCCACAGTTCGCCGGTATGTTTAGGTACCATGTAATAGGAAGCGAGCCGGGCACAAATCCTAACTCCGAGCTGCTACTGAGAATTTTATAGGAAAAACCCAATAACACTTTTTGCTCGACCTGGGAATCGAACCCTCTAGCGTAGCAGTCTCGCTTACGACCACTAGGCCAACGAGGCGAGGTAAAAGTGAACTTAGTTTGATAAGCAGTGTGCGTAGTTAACGGCATCTAATAATAATGTATGAATATTAAAGCATCATAACATTTACAAATGTTGAGCACACACCTCACCGAATTCAGAAATGAGTAATATTTGAAACAGATGGCATTTCGATCTATGTACCTAAGACCGTCGATATATGAATTGCTATGATACCAATACAATATATATTTTTGTTTTGAAATCGCCTCACGAGAGGCGCAGGCGCACGTTAGTTTTTTTTTTAACATCACTGTATGGCAAACGAGCCGACGGCCCACCTGATGTTCAGTGGTCACCGCTGCATATAGACATCTGCAATACCAGTGACTTTGCAAATGCGTTGCCATCCCAGAGACCAAGTTGAAATGTGTAATGTGTTATGTGCTTGTAACTACACCGGCACCCAGCCAGCTGGTAGGTAAACATCTTAACAATGGCATAAAAAAAATATTAGTATCATGATCAAAAATTGAGAGTAAAAACATTTCCGATATACCAAAAAATATACATTTCACTAACATTAATTAAAAATTATCCTACATTACAATAATTATAACAAGGCATATAACCATATATTTAATTAGTGCATCCACTAATAAAATTCGCCCCTTTGGGGTTGTTTTTAAGATCAAGTTTGTGCCCCGGAGACTTTGGGGATGAATCGATTGGCCGTTTCCGAAGCAGGCCTATCTAGAATATGCGACGCTCTATAACTATTTTACATAATGCAAATGGTATCAGAGCTAAAGTTAACACACGGTTCCGTGCTCGAAGAGTGCCAAAGGGACCCTATAACTAATCCTCCTCTGTCAGTCTGTCTGTCAGCGGACTGTATCTCATGAACCGTAAGGCCCGGCGCCCATTGACGGCACGGCATAGCAAGGTATTTTTTGGCGACAAATAAAAATATAACTTAAACATATGACAATAAAGTTGAAACTTCAATGTAACAGTCGTAAGTTTAAAAACTATACCGCGGTGCTTACAACCATTACCGTTGAAATCTTAACTTTATGTTCATACCGTTAAGTTATATTTTTATTTGTCGCCAGAAATACCTCGGCACGCCTTGCCGCCAACGGGCGCCGGGCAGCAGGCGTAGTTGATATTTTTATTGCCGCTATAACAACAAATAAATAATCAACCGATGTTGATGAAATTCCACTATCGCAACAAGCTGACAGTAATTCTTTTAAATAAAAAATGATTTTTTCAAATCAGTTGATAAATTAAGGGGAGGTAACAAACATTTAAAAAAAATACAACCGAATTGATGACCTCTTAATTTTATGAACATACCATACCATACAAATCTTAAGTCCGAGCTGCTACTGAGAAATTCATAGAAAAACCCAATAACACTTTTTGCTCGACCTGGGAATCGAACCCAAGACCTCTAGCATAGCAGTCGCGCTTAGAACCACTAGGCTACCGAGGCAGTTAATTTTATGAAGTCTGTAAAAAATAAATAAAGTAAAAAAAAAATATCGAGTCCCCACACAAGAACCGTGTTGTTTTGAAAGACGTGTTAATATTGCACATACGGAACCCTTCTTGAGCGAATCCGACACACACAGGGCTGGTTATTTTTCTATTAAAATGCCTTCATAGATACCTTTACGCCTATATCTCAGAAAACGGGTAAACAGTTGTATTGTGCGCCGCATTTCTTTCGTATGTTATGTAGGTATGTTCTTATTCTCCATAATTGACTTTAATTCTGCCAAAATGAACCAAGCCACGTCGAAAATTCTCTATTGTATTGATTTTAGATTTTTATTGCTGATTAAGTTTAATTTACCCATATTACGTGGGACCTGAACAAACATACCGGTGAACTGTGGGTGTACCAATGTACACCTCTGCCTAACCCTTCGGGGAATACAGGCGTGATGGTATGTTATGTAATTAATTTTTTTATAAATGTTTCTGAGGTGTAACAATGTACACCCACAGTTCGCCGGTATGTTAAGGTCCTATGTAATAGGGGGCGAGCCTATTGCCATTAACGGGGCACAAATTCAAACTCTGAGCTGCTACTGAGAAATTAATAGAAAAACCCAATAACACTTTTTGCTCGACCTGGGAATCCAACCCAAGACCTCTAGCGTAGCAGTCGCGCTTAGGACCACTAGGCTACCGAGGCAGTCCTCTGCCTAACCCTTCGGGGAATACAGGCGTGATGGTATGTGTAAATGTTTCTAATGTGCAGATTACCACATTTCAACCACATAATAATGTTCAAAAGCGGTCAACTGCAATTGTTCTCTGTTATACATTGGAACTGTTTTTGCTGGATCGTTACCATATTTGACATAAAGAATTAGTTTAACGTAATAATTCTTTGGTGCTGCGGTCGGAAGACGACCGTGTGGCGACCACGCGCCGGAAGACGCAGTATGGGAAGGCCTCACACGAGGTGGACCGACGACCTGGTAAAGGTCGGAGGAAATCGCTCGATACTGGCAGCGCAGGACCGGTCACTGTAGCTATATTTAGGGGAGTGGTCGTCGATCGGCTAATATGATGATGATAATGATTTAATTTTTGAGCTATCGTGGGTTTGGCTCGTTTAAGCAGAATTAAGATCAAGTATGGCTTTGAAAATATGAAGTATTTTGAGTTGAAAGACTAGTCATAATAATAAGAAATAACACGCAAATGTATTGAGTAAAATTAGTTGTTTGTACGCAAAAATACACAAGACAATTTTTGCTCAATATAGTATATTTATTTCTATTCGAAATGGGTAAGCTCTAGCCTCCAGTCTAGGTCAGAGGTGACAGAAACAAAGTCGACGATGGAGTGAGCTTACCCAGAACAACCCTGTTCACTCTCACTTTGAAGAGATTAGGGTTGAATGCGTAATAATATATAAATATTACTAAGTTTGATGATTTGTGTCTTGTTACATTCCTGCCTAACCCATAAAGGAAATAAGGCGTGATATTATTCTTCTGACCTCTCTTTTACCTCAAACCCTTCATATTTAAAATCGTCAATTTCCTTCTTAATTAAATGTGTTAGATCAAGTCGACAGCTGTTTAACAGTGGTGTTGCTCGTAGAGGTCGGGCTCGAGGCGGCGCACGCGCACCCTCTGGCGGTAGTGGTACTCTTTGAGGTACAGCCGCAGGCGGGGTGGGAGGGGGAGTTTCTCTACGCCTGTGGAAAAACGGTGAGAAGAGTGAGACAAAAGAGTAAATTTAAATAATCTATACTAATATTAGGAAAAAATTACGGCTGATATGATGATGAATACAGTATTGTTCATCATCATCGTATCAGCCGCAGGATGTCCACTGCTGGACATAGGCCTCCCTTCCATAGATTTCCAAAAGGACCGGTTGAAAGTGGCCTGCATCCAGCCTTTTCCTGCGGTCTTAATCAGGTCGTCTGTCCACCTTGTGTGTGGACGTCCTACGCTGAGGTTGCCGATGCGTGATCATCATTTGCAGTACTGTATAGCATTTTAGCGAGATCGATGTCCTACGTGAGCGGCGAATATGACGCGACACGATGCATTGCTACACGCGATAAATGTCCTCCGTGATTTTGGTCAATAGTTTTTTTTTTGCTATTTTCTCGAATCATGTAGAAGTACAGTACAATTTTGCTTGTAGTTCGTGGCGTGGTACCTTCTGGCCGCGCCACAAAGAATATTGAAAATCGAGAGAATCGGGTTTAATAAGAATAAACCGTGAATAGACTGTGTCGCGTCTGGTCGCCATTTAGGACGCAAACAAGGTATGCCGTTGAGTTGATCGTGTCGGGACGTCGGGAGCTCGCCGCGGGGTTACCGTCGTAGCTGGTGTGCGACACGATGACGGCGCGCGCGAGCTGCTGCAGGCTGAAGGGCTCGCTGCGCGGCAGCGGCGCCGTCAGCATGGGCTCGAAGAACATCACGCACGCGGGGTCCTGCACAACACGTGAAAATAAATGAAAACCGGTCGAATGCGAGTCGCACTCTTTCACGAACGGTTCCGTACCATCAATCCAATCCTACTTCCTACTAATATTATAAATGCGAAAATTTGTGAGGACGGATGGATGTCTGGATGGATTGCCCCGTTGGTCTCGTGGTCGGAAGCGCGACTGATGAGCACGGGGCCTGGGTTCGATTTCCGGGTCGGGCAAAAAGTGTTATTGGGTTTTTTCATTATAGATTTTTCAGTAGCAGCCCGGAAATTGGAAGTTGGTGGTGTGACACCTCCGTGTCTCGGAAAGCACGTAAAGCCGTTGGTCCCGGCTGTCATTCGTAGATCTTTGACAGTCGTTATGGATAGTCAGAAGCCAGGAAGTCTGACAAGCAGTCTTACCAAGAGGTATCATGTTGCCCAGTAACTGGGTTGTGGAGGTCAGACAGGCAGTCGCTCCATGTAACACACTGATATTCAGCTGCATCTGGTTAGACTGGAAGCCGACCCCAACATAGTTGGGAGAAGGCTAAGTAGATGATGATGATGACATCAGTATGTCGGTGACGCGGAGACTGTAGCATGTCAATTGTAGTATGTCGGTAACGTTGTCACATTAACATGTTGATGGCGCGGTCGCCGTAGCATGTCAGTGACGTGGCCACATGTGCATGTCGGTAATGAATTCACTTTAGCATGTCACTTAAATAATACCTAACATTCCAGCACGCCTGTATACCCCGAAGGGTTAGGCAGAGGTGTACCAATGTACACCCACAGTTCGCCGGTATGTTTAGGTCCCATGTAACAGGGAGCGAGTCTATTGCCATTGACCGGGCACAAATCCTAACTCTGAGCTGCTACTGAGAATTTCATAGAGAAACCCTAATAACACTGTGCACGACCTGGGCATCCAACCCTCTCAACCTCTAGCGTACGTAGCACTCAGGAGCACTAGGCTAACGAGGCAGTTAAATAAATGTAGCAATGAGTGCGTACCTTGTAGTGCTCGATGAGCTTGGTGACGGTGGCGGCGGCGAACACGGCGGGGTCGTGCGAGTCGAAGCTGAAGCGGTGCTGGTAGTGCTCGATGCGCGCGTGCAGCGAGCGCCCGTACTTGCGGAACGACACCGAGAACAGGTGCTCCTCCTGCGCGGAGTCGCGCAGCAGGAACGTGCCTGATGATGTTCATGACTTTCATTTACGTACTAGCCTCTGCCAGCGACTTCGTTCGCGTCTTTGGTTGCTGCTCGTCTCCCGTGCGTCGTAGCCCCGCGTTGTAATCGAATATTTTATGCAAGTTAAATCTATAAATGAACTATCCAACACAAAAAGATTTTTTCAATTTAAAACCACTAGTTCCTAAGATTAGCGCCTTCAACCAAACAGACAAATATACTCTTCAGCTTTATAATATTAGTATAGATGAAAGTCTGTCATGGGATCGTGACCGTGGCGTGCTGGGCACAAAGTAGTTTGTCATGTATACATGACTGTGGCGATCCGCCCGTTTCTTACGCAAAAGATCAATTACCAATAGATATAATGTCATTTTTCAGTTCTATGTACTTTCTAAGTTTATCTTGGACATCACTAACATCGATGAAGGAAAACGTCGTGAGGAAACCTGGACATTTCTTTACAAATAAATAAAATTGTAGTGTCTGCATAAGTAACGTGCAAAAAAGTGTGAAAAAATACCGTGTAAACATTGTAGTTTTAAAAATATTAATTTTTGTTTATCTGCGAATTTGTTTGGTCCGGCTAATCTCAGAAACGACTGAACCTATTTCTATGGTACATTCATTGGCACACAGCTAATGTTTGAGGAGTAACTAAGGCTACTTTTATTTTAGAAAAAGAAGAAATTTATGTAGAAAATATAAAATCCCGTAATAATCGACATCCACGCGAACAAAGTAGTACCTTTTTCATGAAACACGGCACGGCCACCAGCCATAACTGGTTTAAGACGAGCAGAATGTACGTTAATGAATTTTTTCATCATGAAAATAATATAATAAAAGTGAAGAGATATTTTATTTGTCGAGTATGTTACAACGCGCTAATCTCTAGAACTACCAGTCGGTTTGAAAAAATCTTTTTATGTATGGTAGCCAGATTCATGAAGAATAGTATAGGCTATATAGCATCACGCTACGGCACACGGGAGCGGAGTAGTTACCAAAGACGAAACTGAATGCGAGTGAAACAGATAACTATAGCTAGGAATAAAATCTGTATGTTACCTTCAGGCTTATTGTCGAGTAGCCTCTCCGCCTCGTAGCGGTCCATCTTGCCCCAATAGAACGAGCACGCTGTTATCTCCTTGAGATCAGGCACCAGGCAGTGTATGTAATCCACCTGAAATATATATAAAAAAAAGTTTAAACTGGGTGCTGTGTCTTTGAATAATTCAAAATGGGATTATGTTCAGGCTCCTCTTCTCCACTGGCCACTCAGGGTACGTGCCCAGGGCCGCAGCCTCTTATTTAATTCTGCGTATTATTAGTACCCGATTCTATGATAAAACATTTGACTTGAAGTGCTATTTAAAGTTTCAAGCCACAAGCTTCTGAAATAATTTAGTGTTTTTTCTTTTAGGGAGTGTTATGGAAAGAGTATATCCATACAAACGGGGTGAAGAGTGTATCCGGTACTGAATCTCTATACAACATTTCAGCTCAAAAGCGATAAAGTCAAAGTCAAAGCATTTATTTCCATTAGACCATTTACAGGCACTTTTGAATCGTCAAGACGTTACCCATACAGGAAGTTGAAGCTAGTTGCTCTTTCCAAAACGTAGGTCTCTATGGAGAAGAACGAGCAAGAAACTCCATGGACACTCTTTTCTTCCAATTTGATTTTTACAAAATCTTGGTTACAATATTCTTGTTGCTTCTATATGTGATAACTTTTAAAATGCATAAAATTTATTTATTTCGGCAGTTTATTAAGTTTAAATCATAACAAACGTGTCAGGAGACACAAATCTTTTACGGAGTTGTTTCTTTGTGTGTAGTTTATTGACACCGATCAGCTGACATGGTGTAGTGATGTGTGGAATTCAATTGGAAACATTTGATTTTTTAGTTAAGTGTTTCTTAATTTTATAATTTTAAGAGTATAGGTTTTAAAAAAATGTTACTATGTGGTTTGTTAACACGTACAGAATCCGTGCCTTTGATATGTGTATACCCTTTTCGTAACACGCTGTATAATTTTATTAGGTTCTGTTGAACAGTGACAGAAATTCAATTTGTCAATTATCAAAACTACGTAAAACAAACAGAGGCCCCCGTGATTGTTGTACCCAGGGCCCCAAAAGGTTAATGACGGCTGTGGTTAATTAGACTGACCTGCGTGTGCACTTTGGTGGGCGGCGCGTGCGCGAGCGGCGGCGCGCGCAGCAGCAGCGCGCGCAGCTCGCCGCCACACACCACCTGCTCGGCCGACATCACACTATTACCACTTACTCCATGTGTTTCGCTCCAGACAACCCTGGACTTATAATTAATTCATTAGTACAAGTCTACAATCGCCATTTGTATGGCAGATGTGACGGGTAACGCCGGGAGACGTCCTAGAAAGACCTACCCTGACCTTATTGGTGAGGTTCTTCAGAAAGGTCGGGTGCGCAGTACTCGTGACCGGCGTGCTTGTATGAACAGATGTATGAACGTGGACGAGGCGAAAAAAGTATGTAAGGATCGTAGTAGGTGGCGTTCTGTGTTTACTGCCTACTCACATTGGGAAAAGGTGTGAGTTTATGTATGTATATTACCTGGAAGTGCGGATGGAGTCGTATGGACTCATTGGTCTGTGTGTGCTCGTTTCGCCTGCCTTCCTGCGAACTCTCGCCTTCCGCCCTGAAATTACAACAACAAAGTTTTAACAATAGAGTAGTAGAGCTCTTTGTGAAGGAGCTCGTCCAGGGTAGTACTACCACCATACCTATGTCTGCCGCAAAGCAGCGTTGCTTTGTTCCGGTTTGAAGGGTATGGGTGCCGGTGTAGTTACAGGCACATGACACATTTCAACTTTGTCTCTGGGATGGCAACGCTAGGCAGCCGTGACCACTTAACATCAGTTAGACCGTCGGCTTGTATGCCATACAACGATGTGAAACACCACTAATCAATTGACATACTTATTATGAGCTGTCAACACACGATTCCCCCCTTTCTTAACAAAGTCAATTGACTAACCATTTATTGAGTTCAAAGCAACTTAAAATTTAATTTTACTCTAAATGAAAAATTTGAAAGTTCGAATTCGAGATTCAATAGGCTCGCCCCCTATTACATGGGACCTAAACATACCGGCGGTGTGTGGGTGTACATTGGCGCACTTCTGCCCAACCCTTCGGGGAATACAGGCGTGATGCTATAATGATGATGATGAAAAATTATTCCGGTTTTCAGGACTGTAGCAATGTGTTTCTTTAGAGAAATTGTGTCTTGGGATTATTGGTTAATGGTGTATGATACCCCCCAATAGGTCTAGAGAGTGTTGTCGAAGTGTGGGATGTACTGGGGTGTGTGTACTTACGTCCTGGGCGCGACAGACAGCACATAGACCTCAGCAGTCGGCTCGCCGTTCTCCCGGCCCGTGTCACCATCTGAAAAGTTAAAGTATTTTATTTACGACTAGGTTCTGGCCGCGTCTTCGTCTGCACAAAAGCCAAGAATACCATAAAACATATCGAATGGTATACGGTATGAACGTAGCTTTCCATGGGTAAATGTTTCTTTTTGTAATTGAACCACAGCACTTTCAGAGATTACCTCTTACAAACAAATAAACAATTTTACTGCTCTATAATAAGACTAGCTTCTGCCCGGACATCGCCCGCGACAATTTTTTTACGAATCTTAAATTTGTTATGACTATAAAATATAGGCTATAGCACTCAGTTGAGTGTATAATCTTACGTTTATCTATGCTAATATTAATTTAGTGGTCCTAAGCGCGACTGCTACGATAGAGGTCTTGGGTTTGATTCGCAGGTCGAGCAGTGTTATTGGGTTTTTCTATGAAATTCGCAGTAGTAGCTCGTAGTTAGGATTTGTGCCCGGTTAATGGTAATAGGCTCGCCCCCTATTACATGGGAGCTAAACATACCGGCGAACTGTGGGTGTACATCGTAACACCTCTGCCTAACCCTTCGGGAAATACAGACGTGATGGTATGTATGTGGTATATTATGTGATATTATTAAGCTGACGAGTTTGTTTGTTTATTTGACCGAACTAATCTCGCGAACTACTGGTTCAATTCTGAAAATGAATGCCTTCACTAATGGGACTGTTATCCCGGAGCGTTACAGGCTATAATTGACTGAAAAAAAAATAAAAAGGAAAAGATACGTAAGAAAATTAACGCAAACAAAGACGGTAGGAAAGCTAGTATAAAATAAATATCTAGATTCGACTACCTGTATTTATGACAATCGCGTCTAGCTCCCTCCTCAGATCCCGAGCGCCCAGCGTCAGAACTGCGGCCAGCCTGGCAATACAAATACACATTATTTATTACATAATTGAACGAGGCAATACTGAAACTAGACACATGACAGCCCCCAACTACACATACTGCCCATCAAATTATGTAACATTAGGTAACATGATTGCCGGGAAACTACTTTTATTTTTGGTGTGAGAAATCACTGCTTACAGGGCCGGATCTAGGGGTTAGGGTCCCGAGAATATTGAGGGGCCCCAAGCTCTATTTCATTGATGACAATGCACCATATAGCGAATTAAAAAAAAAATCTATACTGGATACATTATCTATATTAATATTATAATGCTGAAGAGGTTGGTTGTCTGTTCGGTTGAACGCGCCAATTTCAGAAACGACCGGTTTGAATTGAAAAAAAAAAAAAAAAAAAAATATTTGTGTTGGATAGTTCATTTATCGAGGAAGGCTTTAAGAGGCTTTTAAAGATAAAGTTATTTTACGAAATGGCAATTAGTTTGAGTAATTAGGGAGGCCTCCAAGTTGAGTTAGTCCGCCCCTCACTGTTTTTGTTAGCGTGCAAAATATTGCCAAACATAGTTAATCAATTGACATTGGCAAACAACGTTACATTTTGCTATTGCTGTATACAATGTATGGAGAAATTATGGAGTACTTGGTCGTTCTTTTCAATAGAGGAACCCTGCGTTTTGGAACGAGCAACTAGCTTCTCTTCTAACTAACTGCCTGACTCCTTGACAATTTAAAAGTGACTGAAACGCGTTTTGACAGCTCATAAAAAGTACGTCAATTGATTAGTGGTGTCAGGTACCCAATTAACTAAATGCTAGTCACCTGTCATCACTGACTCTCCTGTAGGCGGTGCAGACGCAGGCGGGCCTGCGCCAGCGCCGGCGGCGACAAGCACACTCGCGGCCCGACCATCTGGAATGACACGGAGGAGTTTATCCAACAATTATGTTCGAAAAAAAAAACAAAACTAATTACATAAAGGGGGTAAAAAAAAAAACATTGTGAGTCATCACGGGACGCCTGGCAGATGTGAAACTTCGAAATTATTTTGTACAAGTAATATGCGTACAAGAACAGATTACGACAGGAACTAAATATGGCGTAATGTAAAAATAAAATATTACCAATTCTGTCTTTTGCCACTGCCTCGTTAGACTAGTGGTCCTAAGCGCGACTGCTACGCTAGAGGTCTTGGGTTCGATTCCCAGGTCGAGCAAAAAGTGTTATTGGGTTTTTCTATGAAATTCTCAGTAGCAGCTCGGAGTTAGGATATGTGCCCGGTTAATGGCAATAGGCTCGCCCCCTATTACATGGGACCTAAACATACCGGCGAACTGTGGGTGTACATTGGTACACCTCTGCCTAACCCGACGGGGAATACAGGCGTGATGGTGTGTCTTTTGACAAAACGAAAACAGTCATGTTTATTTCATAAACATTTATAAATTAAAAAAAATATTATAAATCGGCGTCGCGTCGCCACGGCAAGCGTCGCGGCACGCCAGCAATCGGTTTTACGTGTGGCTATAGATGTTCCACATTAAAAAGGGGAAGTTTCAGTAGCTGGGTCTCCATCTCGATTCCTACCGGCTTCCCATCAGGAGTTTGGAACAACAGCTACTGTACTGTTCCGAGAAGGGCGCAGAACGGTCTACGACTTCCATGTGAGGTGCCCTGCGAGCTAGGGGCGTCGGTCATCCGACCCGAAAGGCCCTAGTGACCAGCGCAGTGTTCCAAACGCGCCCCTTGGTAGTAGATTTTCTTTTGGAGGAAAAGGATGAGAATTCATCAAATGATGGAGCAGAAGGGAGTGCCAGACTCCTACTGACTAAAACCCATCCATATTCCTCCAAATGCCCTTTGCGTTCCAGGGCCGCGGTGACTCTTTCGAACAAATTCCGCAACCCTGTGATGTAAGCCTCACAACGACCGATACTTCGCTGTCCGCAAACTAGTAATTACCTGTCAGTGACAGCGCTGACGTACCGATGCACACTGCTGGGCGACTCCGCGTACCGGCGCCGCTCCCACGCGCCGCAGCCGCAAGTGCACTCGCCGCCTAAAACACAAACATATTATATTTAATTTTTGTTGCTGCTTTGTCATCTATTACTAATATTAAGTATTAAGAGGAAAGATTATTTTGTTTGCTTGTACCCAGTAAGCTCAGAAACTACTGGACCAATATTAATCATGTTTAGGTTAAGGGTAAAATGGGACCCTATTAATAAGTCTCCGCTGTCCATCCATCCTTCACCAGACTGTATCTCATGAACCGTGATAGTTAGACGGTTGAAATATTCACACATGATGTATTTCTGTTGCCGCTATAGCAACAAATACTGAAAATAGAATAAAATAAATATTGAAGGGGGCTCCCATACAACAAGCGTGATCTTTTTTGCTCGTTTTTAATACATAATGGTAGGGAACCCTTCGCGCGCGAGTTCGACTCGCACTTGGCCGGTTTTTTATTTTACAAATAGATAGCTAAATTATTCCTGAGTAACATAGGCTATACAACATCACGCTACGACACACGGGAGCGGAGCAATAACCAAAGACAAAACTAAAAGTGGATGACACCATCAGGTGTATAGCTAGTAATTATGTAAAATGTTAAAATACTCACTCTTCCTAGACGTCTGCTGACCCATCTTCAGTTTAAAGCTGGTGTCTTAACTTGCACATGCAAAGTTCGTCCAGCGAACTACCATCTGCAAACAAATGACACACATTTACATGAGTGGTCATACATTATCATGCTGGACACATCACAAAGTCTCCCATAAACTCATTTAAATCATTCAAGTGATTAAAACAAGCCTCTATTCTTAGCTGCGTCACGAAATAAATGAATACAGAATGTTGACTCTGTACAAGGAGCCGTTCAGATCTTACTACTATTAAATGCAAAACTTTTGACGGATGGATGTTTGTTGCTCAATCACGTTTGAACTGCTGAACAGTTTTGGATGAAATTTGGCACAGAGATAGATTATATTCTGGAATAGCACGTTGCTTTTAATTCCGGAAAAAATGTATTATTTCCGTAGGATAATACTACTACTAGACAGATTGAAAAAATTCCTTTGCATATGATAGCCAGATTCGTAAGGATTAGTAATAGGCTACATAAGATCACGCTACGACTAACGGGAGCAGAGCAGTAAGCACGGACTTGTAACAGACGTTGCTGCCAGAAGCTATATAGCAATATTCTCCAGACTATATTTCTGGTTACTATGGTCAACCTCAACAGAGATTAACCAAGCACACACCCTCCAGTCTCTAGTGTGATGGTTAACGTGCCTCCCATGTGGTCAAAGTCACAGACAAAATCTAATTAAGTACACAATATAAAAATAAATATGAATTATCCAACAATCTCAAGTCATCTCAAACAATATGCACTCATGAGTACACTTACTTCCGCTGTACATGAAGTATGTCCATGAGTGCATTTCGTGTATGGTATGGAGTTGGCCTTCTGTATGTGTACACACAATCTCTGAGTCAACCATTAAAACTAATTGGGAAGACAATTTAATTGATTCTAATTGTTACAATTTGATGTCAACTCATCGGAATTAGGAGTTTACATGCGTCACATGCTTATGCTTTGTGCAGTGTTAAGTTTAATAAGACAGCCATCTGAGTGACATCTCTCTGACACCAGCACTGCTCTAGTGCCATTGCAGACTGGCATCTAATACGTAACTTGAAAATGTCCTTACACAACTATAGTCTGCTTCAAATGCAATAACTTGGATAACAAACGATAAAGTGTACAGGGAACCTTATTGAGGTTCTACAGAAAGGTCGCATGCGCAGTACTCGTAACCGGCGTGCTTGTATGAACAGATGTATGAATGTGGACGTGGTGAAAGGAGTATGTAAGGATCGTAGCAGGTGGAGTTCTGTGGTTTCAGTCTACCTTCATGGGACAAATGCGTGTTTGAGGCCTCCCTGCCTTTTAATAAAAACATATGGCATGTTTACTTACAAACCTGCCTGCAGCTAAGGCAGGCTTTGTATTTCTCATGATCAGCAAACATTGATTAGTCAGAAACAATTTGAAACACGATATAATCATTAATCTGTACACTTTGTGGAACACTTAGAGCGTTATCACACTAGCGATTTTCGAGCGAATTCAAAGCGAGGTGAAAGCGCAGCGGTTTCGCCGCGAATAGCGCCGCCGAAACCATTTTGTACAGTCGCATTCGGCAGCCCGCTCCGCCACACTCAGGCGGCGATAACGTAGCGCGCCCGTCGCGTGCTCGCTTTGCCTCGAAAAAACGCCAGTGTGATAGGGGCCTAAGGTCTGGGAGTGACTTTCAATAAGTGTACCTACACAGAACCAATCACCGCACACAGATAAAAACATCACATAATAAAAGTTTATAAAGGAGCACATCTATAGTAGTATCTACGTTAGGAACAGATAAATGGGTGGTTATGTCAGTTTTGGCAGAACTTCCTACTTAATCTATACTAATATTATAAAGAAGAAAGATTTATTGTTTGTAATGAATAGGCTCCGAAACTACTGGACCGATTTTAACCATTTTTTACCAATATGTAGCTACATTATTCCTGAGTAACATAGGCTATAAACCATCACACCCACGGGAGCAGAGCAGTAACGAATGACGTAACTTAACGCGGGTGAAATGCCACAAGGACGAAAGCGCGGGCAGGACGGTTTGTCAGGATAGATGTTTGCTACTCTTTCACACTTAAAAACCTGAACAGATCTGGATGAAATTTGGCACTGAGATAGATTGTAGCATGGAAAAAGACATAAGATAGTTTTTATCCTGGAAAAATGTATGATTCCCGTGGGATAATATATCGGATTTCACACGGGTAAAGTTGCCAGCAGAATCTAGTATTTCAATATTATTTAATTACCACTGTCACAAATAATAAAATTAGGTATTGTGAGGACACCAGAACCTTTTAGAATTATAAATTCACAGACATGTGCAGACAGACAGACAGGCAATGGCCCGTGTTAGTCATGCAGCTGCTGATAACTGCAGTGCTAAGTCTGTGTTTCTTGTAATTTCAAGTACTAATTAGTCACAAGTATAGGTACCTAATAGTAGTTGCCTACTTAGAAAATACTTTTATTAGCTACCTACCTACCTTTGAAGTTACCTTTAGTGACGGCGATCCTCTGGCCAAAGTTATGGTCAAATACGATTAGTTAACCCCAGGCTAAAAAAACAACAGGGTGTTATAAGTTTGACGTGTGTGTGTGTAGCATCGTAGCTCCCGAAGGCATGAACCGATTTTGATTTAGTTTTTTTGTTTGAAAGGTGAATTAGTCGGGAGTATTCTAAGCTGCGTTTGATGGGAATCGGTTCAGCGGTTTAAAATTATCAGCTCTTTTGTTAGCGGCGGTAGGGATTTCTTTTCACACAAACTCTCGAACTACAAACTTTTTTCTGGCTTTTTTTTTAACTTGATGTAAACTTGGACAGGTTTCAACAAGTTCAATAACCCTAGTCGACCTCTTTTCAAAGTCGGTTAAAATTAACCTCTGAGACTTGTTGCAGCTATATTAAGAAACAATAAAACGTGCAAATCAAATGGTACACGGCTAAACTAGAGAAATAAACAAAATAATCAAAATAAAAGGTAACACATCCGCCATCTTGAAATTTTACATCAAAAGAAAATAACGTGTGATAAAAACTGCTAGAAATGACAAGATACTCACGTCTGTGTTTATTTGAAGGGATTGCTTCGATGTTTGTAATCTTTTGTGAAATATTTTTATAACAAACCACAAAGACTCGAAGCTCGTTCGTACATTATTACCTATTACACTTCACGTTCACTCCAAGGTTCGATAAATCACAGAAACACTTGAATATATCAATGAAAAAGGGATTCGTGAATTATTTATACATTTACAAATTCAAATACAATATATGATTTCTGACTGCAATTGGCGCAACAAAATACGCAGTTCCCGATCGTAGTCTGATGACATTGTCTGACATTTTTGTTTGAGTTGAGTTCATTCCGTTTTGCGTTACTAATTAGGATGTACTTTTAAATCGATCAAATTTAAATCTTGTTGTCACAACACACTTCTTAAAACAATAGCTTTTTTAGCAAGGTTTCGTGATTGCAAATAACACTAAAAATTGCTTCTTAGTGTTATTTGCAATCACGATAGCATTACATAAATAAATGCAAATGTAAAATTCAGCGTGTAACGGAACGATGAACAAAGCTATTTTTCTGCGGAAGATGTGCAAAGAAAAATATATATTATTCCAAACAACTTATAAAAGAGTAAAATCAGATGGTTAGGTGTCGTTCACACTATAGCCTGTGCCACACAATCGATGTCGACAGGTTGTGTGATACGGACCAAACGTGAATTATACATACAAATATAACTCGCTGTCTAACGTATTATTCAATCTTTATGAAGTGCTGCGTGCATATTAAATTGCCGAATTATTAGAGTTTTTCAGTCTACCATTCGACCCATTGTTTTTGTGCATAAGGGTGTTTTCTTCTTTTTTATATTTTAATATTTCAACATGCAACTCGGATCATTAAAACCATAAACAACAAATTATATTTTTTTTGTTTCATAGCAGCGAAGCTGCGAAACCGCCATCTTGTTGGATATTGAAAATTATTGGGAAATTCGAAGAGTTTCCTCGTATTTTAATTTGTTTTGGTGTTATATGTGTTGAAATAGAAAATGTCGAAGCGCCGCATCGAAGTGATGGACCCCTTCATCAAAAAGAAAAGGTTAGTAACACGCTTTCAAATGTTTGTTATGCCATGCTTTAATTCATCGTTTACATGCCTTTGTTTGTCGTTTTTAATTTAATTACCAGACATAATGATGGCACACATTCATTTACGGGCTCTTCTTTGTATTTTCCCGTTGTAGAATGTAAAAATACGAGGTTAGAATATTAGCTTAGGGCCGTAGGTACTTACTTTGCAGCAAGCGCCCTTTTTTTTATTTCTTGTTTCTTGTAGACGGCTTTGCATGCACCCTTTTTGTGATGTTAATTTTGTGCCTTACCTGTCAGATTCGTCATCTTTTACTAGAGAAATGAAGTGCGTAGAAGAGAAGATAGAGAACCTTTTAAAAATTCAGAAGCCTGTAGCATTAATTAATTGCAAAACTCTGTTCTGAAGCGCATGTCCTAAATACCGGATGTCGGCAAAAATAGAATGGTTTTTTAATGTTGTCCTTACTCAATTTAAAAATGTAAACAATAAAGACTGAATAAAAAAAACTATCATAATAATTCGTTTTCCATACCATAAATAGTTATATTGATACTTAAAACTCATACACAAGTACATTACATATTTAAACACATAACACATACCATCACACCAGTATTCCCTGAAGGGTTAGGCAGAGGTGTAACAATGTACACCCACAGTTCTCCGGTATGTTTAGGTGCCATGCAATAGGGGGCGAGCCTATTGCCATTAACCAGGCACAAATCCTAACTCAGAGCTGCTACTGAGAATTTCATAGAAAAACCCAATAACACTTTTTTGCTCGACCCGGGAATCGAACCCAAGACCCCTAGCGTAGCATAGCAGTTGCGCATAGGACCACTAGGCTACCGATGCAGAAATTCCTATACCTATCTAAAATAATCAGGAATTCACAATAAACACAAATATATTGTGAAATTCTAATAATTTACACCACACCATAGTACACCTATGTTTCAATGTAAAATAATATTTTGTAAGATTTGTCAATTATTATGAAATGTTAATGCTTTTCCTAGAAAATTTAATGAAATGGTGTAACTTTAATAATGATAAAAAACAATACTTTTTTTAAAACTTGAAATCATTTGTGAAGGATAATAAAAAGTATTATGTTTTTTTATATTTAAGTACCAAAGGTAACATTAAAATTTGTTGCACCTAATCAAATTTAGGATGGCACGGTGCAGTGGCTAATTGGGTGCATGTCATGGGTTTGATTACTGCACTCAATAAATATTTGTATGGCCTAGAGATAGTTGTTCCGGATCTGGCTGTCTGTACTCCTCAAAATGAGCATTTTGCAAAATCAGCACAAAATGTGCACATTTGATTTAAAATGGTTTTGTGCATTTCGTTTACGTTGTAGGGTACCGTACCTGAGGAGTGCCAACGAGATCCTATTACTAAGCCTTTGCTATTCCGGCCCTGGTGCAAGCCATGGTCCGGAGCGAGACAGAATGGGATGCAGTCGCCTCCTTCTGTGAGGCAGTAATGCTAGAGAAGGAGGCGGCGGGACGGTTGAGACAGCGGTCCCAGCCGCCGCGGTAGACGCTCCGAACGTCGGGAGCCGCGAGACGACTCCCGGCCACCGTAGATACCGGCCTGTGGACGGTGAGCAATGGGTAGCTTACCGTGCTCACGTTGCATAACGACAGGCCGTGTCGACGGCGCGTTCGTGTTCCACGCGCGCCTCAAAGAGATGTCAGCATAGGGAAGGGGCCACTGAGGGCCGTTGCCTGCCGGGGCTGCGGGTTGTTCGTAAGAGATACCGCGCCCCCGGAACGCAAAGGGCACAAGAAGGAACATGGGTGGGTTTCAGTCAGTAAAAATCTGACACTCCCTCCCGCCTCGCCCAGGGCGGGAGCAGTTATTCGATGATTTCCCACCCCCCAAAAAAAAAAAAAAAGCCTTTGCTATCCGTCCGTTTGTCTATCAGCGGGCCGTATCTCATGAACCATAATATGTAGAGAGTTGATATTTTCTATTATTTAAACAAGAAACATGGTTTTTAAATGTTTTGCTAAATGTTGTATGGTGGAACTGCTACTGAACCCGATGTGCTAGTCGGTTTTATTATTGGATATTATTGGACGGCGTACAAGCAGATGTCCCATCTGATGTTACATGGTCTCCGCTGCTTATTGATATCTGCAATAACCCAGGGGCCTTGCAAAAGCGTTGCCATCCCAGAGACAAAGTTGAAATGTGTCATGTGCCTGTAACTACACCGGCACCCATACCCTTCACACCGCAATACAGCAACGCTTCTTTGCGGCAAAAATAGGTATGATGGTAGTACTTCCCCGAACGAGCTCCTTCACTAAGAGCTTTAGTGTGACTTGCACTTGAGCAGTTTTTTGTCTAATGAACATTTTGTGACGGAGCCCTCAGATGGTACTTGAACCTGTACTTACAATCACGATTATCAATCAAACAAATTATGTTACAATTTAGTATTGATAACACGGTCAGCTAGGACTGTCGTGCAAATACCGCGGTCAATTTTAGTTCACAATGGCGCCCGCTAAAAGTGACACCATGGTTTTTAACAAAGTGCTCGCCTTCATACAAATAAACGTGTACAAGATGGACGATCGTCGTCTCAGAAAGATTTGCATGTTCATGTTTACTAAAGAGGAGATATGTGAAGCGAAGAAGACGCTTAGAAACACTTCGAGATTCCCTCTCATTCCTCTGAGTTTTAGAGCTGAAGATATTTGCATGTTCATGTTTACTAAAGAGGAGATATTTGAAGCGAAGAAGACGCTTAGAAACACTTCGAGATTCCCTCTCATTCCTCTGAGTTTTAGAGCTGAAGATGAGAGCGGAAAACATCTGAATGATATCTTCAGAGTTTTTATAAACGCGGATCCAGCAGATGTTCCTACTTATGTGACGCTGGACGACTGCCAGCTACCGGCTCCCGACAATGTTGATGTCACACGACTCACGGAAAATATGGTGTCACTGAAGATCGAAACCGGCAAGCTGTGAGTTACACTCGCACACTAAAGGTTGCGTACAATATCTAACACAACGTGGTTTTTTTTTCAATAGTTTACAAGTCTTACCGCGTGGTATCGTGTTGCCCTGTGTAGCGCGCCACGAGTCGTGAGCACAATTGTCACATTTTGGGTTCTTGGGTTCGGCGGGCGCCGTCGCTGCATGTGATTGATCCGACGACGGACCAATCGCGTGCAGCGTCGCCGACGTCGACATAGTTGGGAGAAGGCTAGGCAGAAACAGTTCCCAATAAAAAAAAGCTTTTGATCGCGATGAGTTCGCGAAAAAAAAGGTAATCTTTGTCCTTTCTTGGGTTTCAAGCTTATCACGTACCGAGTGTCATCAAAACGGGTTGAATGGTTAGGTCGTAAAGCGTAACAGATAGACAGATAAGTTACTTTTGAACTGCCTCGGTAGCCTAGTGGTCCTAAGCGCGACTGCTACGCTAGAGGTCTTGGGTCCGATACCGAAGTCGAGCAAAAAGTGCTGTTGGGTTTTTTTATGAAAATCTCAGTAGCAGCTCGGAGTTAGGATTTGTGCCCGGTTAACGGCAATAGGCTCGCCCCCTATTACATGGGACCTAAACATACCGACGGACTGTGGGTGTACATTGGTACACCTCTGCCTAACCCTTCGGGGAATACAGGCGTGATGGTATGTTAGTATGTTAATATTAAGTATGGATCAATCCCTATTCCATTTTAGGCATATTTTGTTGTTATAACGGCATTAGAAATAAACAAATTGGGAAAATTTCAACTCTACTTATTACGGTTCATGAGACTGCCACACACACAGCCCACTGACAGACAGACAGACGGACGGAGAGCAGAGGCTTAGTATTAAGGTCTCGTTGGCACACTTCGGATACGGAACAGAAGGAGTTTGAGGATCGCGTATATGACGGGCTTAAGGCGTGTACTTATCATGGCTACTGTGTCTCAGATTTGTATGGCCTACAGCCAGTGCCTGCCAGGGTTGCGGAATATGTTCGTAAGACTCCCCGCGGCCCTGGAACGCAAAGGACATTAGGAGGTACACGGGAGGGTTTTAGTCAGTAAGAGTCCGATACTCCCTTCCGCTCTACTCCGAGCGGAACAAGTCATATGATGAATTCTCATCCTTAAAATACAAAAATAAAATTAAAATATGTGGCCTTCAGGCAGTACCGATTCTGTTCTCCATGTTTCAAACATTTTGTGAACTTTTGGCGTTATTTTCATTGTTCTCAGGGAGGAGAAGGCGGCCGCGGCAGCCAAGTCCGGCGGCGGGGGGGAGTCCTCCGAGTCTGCCTTAGCTACTCTTGGTACCAGCATGCCTCCTACTGCTACGAGTACTCCTGGCGTCAATCCGTTTACTGGTAAGTGTTATTCTTCGGATTCGTGAATATGGATTACTTTTGTGTAGTTTACTACCTTGTTGGTCAAGTACTATTGAGCGTGAGGTTCTAAGTTCAGTAACCAGGTCGAGTATTTCGATTTGATGGCAGTAGGACCGCCATCTATGATCAATAATAGTCTCCCGACCGAGTTGTGGTCACGGCGACAGTGATTTTTTTACACCAAAAATAAAAATAGTTTCCCAGCAATAATACATACAACTGACGCCTTTTTCCCATAGGGGAATACATACTCCTATCGCCTCGTCCACGACTATGCATTTGTTGAAACAAGCACACGTGTGTGGAGTGTGGAGTACGCGCGCCCGCTTTCCGCCGACGCCGCCGAGTTTTTGCTAAATGTTAACTTAATTTTCGGGTTTTTTGGGGTGCCGACGCTGCATGCTATCGGTCCAACTGACGGAACAACCGCGTGCAGCGTCCGCGGCCCAAACTACCCAGAAAGGAACACGAAAATGATCTTGACATTGCTGCAGTGCTCACGACTCGTGGCGGGTACTATACTTAGTGTGGTGGGCAGTATGCGAAGTTGACGCTATGTGATGTGTGTATACCCAGCCTGGTACAGTACGGTTGGCGTATCTCGGCGATTCTGAAGTCATTCGTGTTGCGCAATGGATCTTTTTGGATGAATAGATCTTTTTTTGTCAGGGGCTAACGACAAAAAGTCTGACATGGCACTTCACGAGTCGATTAAACTGACCGATGACCTAAGTGACTGACATGAACGTAGAAGACGAGGAGCTCACGCAACGCTTCGGCGGAGCCTTCAGTTCAGATCGATTTGACACTTTTTTTTACCGATGAAAAATCATCAAATTACTTCCCCCGCCCTGGGCGGGGCGGGAGGGAGCGTCAGTCTTTTACTGACTAAAATCCTTCTTGTGCCCTTTGCGTTCCGGGGGCGCGGTTTCTCTTATGAACAACCCGCACCCCAGCCAGGCATCGGCCCTGAGTGGCCCCTTAAAAAATTGCTAACATCTCTTTGAGGCGCGCGTAGAACACGAACGCGCCGTCGACACGGCCTTCAGCTCTCAAAAGAAGAAGACGCCCCGGGCGTTTAGAGTCATACAGCAATTCCCGGCCACCGTAGGCGTGGGCTTGTGGAAGGCGACCGGTGGGTGACTCGCTGTCCGATCAGAACAAAGCTCGGGTCGGCGGTGCGTTGTGTTCCACGCGCGCCTCAAAGAAATGTCAGCATAGTAGACGGGTCACGCTGGGGCCAGTGGCTGCTAGCGTTTCGGAATTTGTTTGAGAGTCATCGCGGTCCTGGAACGCGAAGGGCATTCGGAGGAACACGGATGGGTTTTAGTCAGTAAGAGTCTGCACACTTGCTTCCGCTCCGCTCACAGCGGAAGAAGTCATTCAGCTCATCAGCTCAGCAGATTTGCACAGCGATTGGCTGCTGCGCTGCGTATCGTGGATTCGATTCCCGCATGGAGAAATATTTGCATGTTCTACAAATAGTTGTTCCGGGTCTGTCTGTTTGTGTATGTGAGTTTATATTTTTGTAAACGCACCCACGATACAGGAGAAATTCATATTGTGGGACGCGATTTTTTTTTAATACAAATAGATAAAGCATGTTGAATACCGGCTCTATTATGTAGTTCAGAAGAACCAAGCACACATACAAATAAACACAAAACGACTTTTTTTAATGTTCTTTTCCCACTGTCCGCAGGTCTCCCCCACTCCCAGCGCTACCACGAGCTCCTCCGCCGCCGCCTAGGGCTCCCCGTATGGGAATACAAAAATGACTTCATGAGACTCCTAAACACTCACCAGTGCGTGGTCCTAGTCGGTGAGACTGGCTCCGGGAAGACCACACAAATACCTCAGTGGTCCGTTGAGTTCGCAGCCGTCACCGCTGGCAAGTCCAAGGGCGTTGCCTGTACCCAGCCCAGGCGAGTGGCCGCCATGTCAGTAGCCCAGAGAGTGGCAGAGGAAATGGATGTAGCGTTAGGCCAGCAAGTAGGTTACAGTATCCGTTTTGAGGACTGTTCCGGACCACAGACTATACTGAAATACATGACGGACGGTATGTTGTTGCGAGAAGCGATGTCAGACCCGATGTTAGAACAGTACCGAGTTATACTACTAGATGAGGCTCACGAGAGGACACTAGCCACAGATATCCTCATGGGTGTGCTGAAAGAGGTCATAAAACAGAGATCAGATCTCAAACTTGTCATCATGTCTGCGACCCTAGACGCCGGCAAGTTTCAACAGTACTTCGACAACGCGCCTCTGATGAACGTCCCGGGCAGAACGCATCCAGTAGAAATATTTTACACACCACAACCTGAAAGGGATTATCTAGAAGCGGCAATTCGAACTGTCATACAGATCCACATCTGCGAAGAGATCACCGGAGACATACTGCTATTTTTGACCGGACAAGAAGAGATTGAAGACGCATGTAAGAGAATCAAAAGGGAGATTGATAACTTGGGACCTGATGCTGGCGAATTGAAGTGTATACCGTTATATTCTACCTTACCACCGAACTTACAGCAAAGAATCTTCGAGCCGGCGCCACCGAACCGAGCGAACGGCGCCATTGGACGCAAAGTGGTGGTGTCGACCAATATAGCGGAGACTTCCTTGACTATTGACGGTGTAGTGTTTGTAATAGATCCAGGGTTTGCCAAACAGAAGGTGTATAACCCTAGGATTCGTGTGGAGTCTCTACTTGTGTCGCCTATCAGTAAGGCGTCCGCCCAGCAGAGGGCGGGCCGGGCGGGTAGGACTCGTCCGGGGAAGTGCTTCAGGCTATACACAGAGAAAGCATATAAACATGAGATGCAAGACAATACTTACCCGGAGATTTTAAGGTGATTGGTGGTACTCGAGGTTTATTATTATTATTTAGTTTTTAAGGTATCGTAGGTCAATAGGTAATTTCGGGGACCTCAGAGGATAACTTTTTGTTCTATGTGGGACTTGAGCCTTTTAGTTGCAAGCGAAACGTAAGGTTCTGGGTTCGATCCCTAGGTGTGGCGAGGTGTTATCCGGATTTCCGACTAGGTTTTTCATTTTTGGTAATGACTGGCATTGTGTTCTTCTGATAGAGCGCAATGCGCTTTTATTGCGGATACCACCGCATGCTTGAGCAAATCCGCATTATACTACAAAGGCCCGCCATTGTGCGTGGCATACTATAAATTATTCAAACAAAACTAGTATTAATAGTAAACATGTTCAGGGCTGTTTTTTCCCCGGCAACATCTAGAATATTCTTCCTTATCCAGCTCTTTAAACTGGTGGTTCTTCCAAAGTTTTACTAGCTATTTGATTGTTTTCACATTTGACTTCTTCATGGTGCCTGACTGAGAAGGGCCGGATTATCCATTAGGCAGTATAGGTAATCGCTTAAGGGCCCCAAAACCAGGAAAATAAAATTAAAAGTAGCTTTATGAGTAAAAATTTAATTTTTAGATTTGTTTGAAAAAACGATTAAAAATACACATGTACACACTTTGGTAATGTTGTAAAAAAAAAACAGCGTAATTAAAAATAAAATAGCGTTGTACTAGAAAAATGTAATTTATTAAATCGTTGCCTAGGGGCCCCTACAAGCCTAATCCGGCCCTGTACATGATTCCAACCAGTACATTCACGAACATGTGAAGTCTAAAAGTCAGGCTCTTTCAACAGTTCTTCTATTATAGAGCTCACTCACCCGAAGAGCCCGCGCACTGTCAGACTCCGCCTCTAACACGACGCACACTTGTTGCCGTTGCAGATCAAACTTAGGGTCTGTAGTTTTGCAGTTGAAAAAGCTTGGCATTGATGACCTGGTGCACTTTGACTTCATGGACCCCCCGGCGCCGGAGACGCTGATGAGAGCTTTGGAGTTGCTCAACTATCTCGCGGCCCTGGGTAAGTGTTTTATATCTCTATTTATTATTTTATTTATCTGCTTCGTTCGCCTAGTAGTCCTAAACGCGACTGCTACGCTAGAGGTCTTGGATTCGATTCCCAGTTCGAGCAAATTGTTATTGGGTTTTTGTATGAAATTCTCAGTAGCAGCTCGGAGTTAGCATTTGTGCCCGGTTAATGGCAATAGGTTCGCTTCCTATTACATGGGACTTAAACATACCGGCGAACTGTGGGTGTACATTGGTACACCTCTGCCTAACACTTCGGGAAATACAGGCGTGATAGTATGTATGTATATAAGTTATTTCGGTCACATTTCTTAAGGTGTTATTATATCACTGTTTCAGACGACGACGGTAACCTGACGGACCTGGGCGCGGTGATGGCGGAGTTCCCCCTCGACCCTCAGCTCGCCAAGATGCTGATCGCGAGCTGCAACCACAACTGTTCCAACGAGATCCTCTCCATCACTGCTATGCTGTCAGGTAAGCAACAACAACACTTACAGCAATAACGACACGGTTGGCGCAGTGACTGAGCGATTGGCTGTTGCGCTGCGGGTCGTGGGTTCGATTCCCGCGCGGAACAAATATTTGTATAGCCTACATATAGTTGTGCCGGGTCTGGCTGTATAATAGAACAAATAAATATAAAAACCTGATTTTGTAACATCTTTTAACTGTTGGGGAATACAGGCCAAAATAGTGAATAGTTATGGAGTTTCTTGCTCGTTCTCCATGGAGACCTACGTTTTAAAACGAGCAACTAGCTTCAACTTTCTGCAGTATATTTTTGACAGTCCAAAAGTGCCTGTAAACGGTATAGTTGAAATAAATGCTTTGACTATGTCTTTTGAATTTGAAAACCGCGTCAGAATCCATTATGTAGTTTTGACCGAATCAGCAAACCGACAGGACATAACTATTTTTTGAATGCTATTTCTATGTATTTATCAAACATTTCCTGATGTTCCCAGTACAACAATGCTTCGTGCGGCCGAACGAAGCGCGTAAGGCGGCCGACGAAGCCAAGATGAGGTTCGCGCACATCGACGGAGACCATCTCACGCTGCTCAATGTGTACCACGCCTTTAAACAGAGTAAGTACATGTTATTATTTTTATTTATTTATTTACAAAAAGACATAGGCAAACACAAATATAAATTTAAAACTAACCAGTGTATGGTTCCCCCTTTGTAAGTTTTGTATCATACAACTGAGCTCAATGTTAGTAAACATTTTAGACTAAGTTCGTTGTTGAGATTCTAAGTATTTATAATTTAAAAAAGTCACAGCATTCAGTCGCATTAGGGACTTTATTAGTTAGCGCAAACAGGACAACAATATTCTAGAGCAGTTCTCATTTATTATTTGATATAGAGCTAAAATTAAAATCACAAATAGCACAATTTAGTCCAGCCTATTATTATCTGACTGCAAGGCAATGACCTTTTCTCGTACAGAGAAGGCCAAGCTCTCAGCAGCGGCGGTCATAAAACTTGCGAATAGAACGGCGAATAAAAAAAATCTTCTCACAGTACTTCTGACATACCAATAACGTGTTGGGCGTTTGCCCAGCCGTGGGATAGCACAGGCGTGATAGACAGTAGTGGAAATGTGAAGTAAACAAATAAATAACAACAACATACCATCACGCCTGTATTCCCCAGAGGGTTAGGCAAGTGTACCAATGTTCACCCACAGTTAGCCGGTATGTTTTTAGGTCCCATGTAATAGGGGGCGAGCCTATTGCCATTAACCGGGCACAAATCCTAACTCCGAGCTGCTACTGAGAAATTCACAGAAAAACCCAATAACACTGCTCGATCTGGGAATCGAACCCAAGACCTCTAGCGTAGCAGTCGCGCTAAGGAGCACTAGGCTACCGAGGCAGTCACTAACTCAGTAAATAACTGTCCAAAAATATTGATTTGTCTTGTACAGGCGTATCAGCTAATAGTCATTGACCAACAATTTTGGTTTGGATTGCTTCTTTTATTTTTGGTGTGAATAACTGCTGTTTACGGTAGCTTGTAATGTCACACTCGCAAATCATTCTGGTCAGTAATACCAACCCATAATTGTCCCACTGCAGGTCAAAGTCCTTCTCATACAGAGAAGGCACAAGCATTGATATTTATTATCAAGTCCAGGTTTTCTCACGATATTTTCTTTCACCGATTTTAGTGATGTCTAAGATAGCAATAGGCTCGCCCCCCTAATACATGATACCTAAAAACATACCGGCGAACTGTGGGTATACATTGGTACACCTCTGCTTAACCCTTTGGGGAATACAGGCGTGATGATATGTGTGTAAATAATATAGTAAAATTTTTAAAGTCACATTCGTAAATCACGAGCTAAGTGGCGTGCGATTGGAGAAACCTATGTCCAGCAGTGGACTTACAGGCTGATGATGACTGATGACTGAATTACCTGGTATCGAAACCACACTTCGTGGACAAAAGGCAGGCGCCTTAACCGCAACGCCGCCGACTTCTATACTCACACAATATTTGCGTGATTGCAGACATGGAGGACCCCCACTGGTGCTACGACAATTTCATCAACTACCGCTCCCTGAAGTCCGGAGACAACGTGCGGCAGCAGCTCAGCAGGATAATGGATAGGTGAGCCACGCATACCAAAACATTTATTGCATTCCAAAATATACATATAAGTGGTAAATAAACATTCGGAAACGGAGCAAAAGGTCGGGTGCGCAGTACTCGTAACTGGCGTCCTTATATGGCAGGATGTATGGACGTGGACGAGGCGTAAGGAGTATGTGAGAATCGTAGCAGGTGGCGTTCTGTGGTTTCTGCCTACCCCTGTGGGAAAAAGGCGTGAGTTTATGTATGTAAATGGAACAATCATGGACCCTATCAGGCACAGCAGAGAAGAGGGACAAAGAGGACATGCTTACAACTTACAATCTTAACTCCTCATATTCTAATTTGTTCGTATAATGACTGACATATGACTGTGCACTGTCTGGATAGGTGCACTCAAATCTGTGTGGATCTTACTTTACAAGTATTTTATGATAACGCCATTTTTTTTGGGATTGTTACCTCGCACACCTGGACACCGTCAGCACATGGAGAGGGTGCCGTTTCTTCTTAAAGTAGTCTATAGTTTTAGTAGAGCTCTTTGTGAAGCAGCTCGTCCGGGGAAGTACTACCACCATACCTATTTCTGCCGCAAAGCAGTGTTGCTGTGTTTCGGTTTGAAGGGTATGGGTACATTTCAACTTTGTCTCTGGGATGGCAACGCATTTGCAAAGCTTCTGGTATTGCAGATGTGTATAGGCAGCAGTGACCACTTAACATCAGGTGGACCGTCTGTCGGCTGATGTCAAGGGTTCCAAACTTTATTCAGTGTTAATAATAATGTCTGTCGTCTGTTTCAGGTTTAACTTAAAGCGAACAAGTACAGAGTTTACAAGCAAGGACTATTATATTAATATAAGGAAAGCACTAGTTAATGGATTCTTCATGCAGGTAACTAACTGTTTATGATAAAACTAACTATATAACCCAGTAGTGTCGCCCGCGTTCAGTTACGTCTTTGGTTACTGCTCCGGTCCCGTGTGTTGTAGCTTGATATTATATAGCCTGTATTCTACTCCTCATGACTGCCTCGATAGCTTAATGGTCCTAAGCGCGACTGCTACGCTAGAGGTCTTGGGTTCGATTCCCAGGTCGAGGAAAGTGTGATTGGGTTTTTCTATAACATTCTCACTAGTTCTTCCGGTTACTGGCAATAGGCTCGCCCCCGTTACCTGGGAACTAAAGATACCGGCGAACTATGGGTGTACATAAGTACACCTCTGTCTAACGTTACGGGGAATACAGGCGTGACGGTATGTTTATTCCTCATGAATCTGGATATCTATACGAAGAGTTTTGCCAATCGACTGGTAGTTCCAGAGATTAACCCGTTTAAATAAACAAACAAAAATCTCTTTTGCTTATTTACATTATTACAGAGTTTCACTCCTCATTTTAGTAATAAATGTATGTACATTGCAGGTGGCGCACTTGGAGCGGACGGGGCACTACCTGACGGTGAAGGACAACCAGGTGGTGCAGCTGCACCCCAGCACGTGCCTCGACCACAAGCCCGACTGGGTCATCTACAACGAGTTCGTGCTCACCACCAAGAACTACATCCGAACTGTCACTGACATCAAACGTGAGTCCAACATTACCAACTAACATTCAACAACCTGGATTGGTCATCTCTTAACTGCCATTGCTTTATTGTTATTTTGTTTTATACTCACCTTCATTGTTTTCACAAAGGAGCAACGAGTATATTGCCACCAAGATTTTGTATAAATCTGATTGGAAGAAAAGAGTGTCCGTGGAGTTTCTGGCTCGTTCTTCTCCAAAGAGACTTCAACTTTCTGACTAGCTAGACAAGTGAGTCCACTTGACAGTACAAAAGTGCCTGTGAATGGTCTAATTGAAATAAATGCTTTGAGTTGTTATAACTTAAAAGCATTTCGAGTACCGAAAAGTTACGACGTAAAAATATTACAACGACACGGTTGGTGCAGTGGCTCAGCGATTAAGTGCTGTGCTGCCTGTCGCGGGCTGGAATCCCGCACGGAACAATTAATATTTGTGTGTCGTACAGGTAGTTGATCGAATGTAAACAAGCGTTTCCTAGAAATATCAACCTAATATTTATTTATTTAAGTACTATGGAAGAGTTACAGCTACACAGAACAATCAGTGAGTAAAACTGACAGCCAATTACAAGTTCTCATTTATAAAAACAGACTGGCAAAGATTGTGTGAACAACACAGTCCTGCCCATACAAAATAAAATAAAAAGAAACAACAGGAAAACATGAAACTCTTAAACTAGAAACAGCATCATCGAACATTTAAGTTATGAAATATTATAACTATACATTTTTTATTCGCATTCCTAAATTACCCCATTGACCCATTGGTCTCGTGGTCGCAAGCGCGACTGATGAGCGTCGGGTCCCGGGTTCAATTCCCAGGTCGGGCAAAAAGTGTTAAGGAAGTTGATGGTGTGACACACCCGTGTCAGAAACCAGGAAGTCTGACAAGCAGTCTTACCAAGAGGTACCGTGTTGCCCAGTAACTGGGTTGTGGAGGTCAGATAGGCAGTCGCTCCATGTAACACACTGGTGTTCAGCTGCGGTTAGACTGGAAGCCGACCCCAACACAGTTGGGAAAAGGCTAAGTAGATGATGATTCGCATTCTTAAATGAACCGTCAACTAACAACACACTTACCTCTTCCACAGCTGAATGGCTTCTCAAAATCGCCCCACAGTACTACGAGCTAAACAACTTCCCACAATGCGAGGCGCGGCGGCAGCTCGAGCTACTACAAGCGCGGCTCGAGTCCAAAGCTTACCAGGAGGGCTTCTAAGCGCTTGCAGAACTACGCGACTGGGATCCCAAGACATTTTACTAAGCGAAGAGAGGATACTCCGTCATACGCCGTGTTCTAGTACTTGTGCAGTCGGGGAGACGAACAGCATGCTGTACAGACACGAGCATAAACATGTACACACACTTCGCGTCAAATAACTTGGCCGCTCTGTACCTCTACCATGAGTTTACACAGCCAAAACTCGCTAGCGTCTCCGTAAATTATTTGTATGAGATATTGTACAGCGCCCCAAGCGGTCACAGAAATAATTAAAATTCGTACCATGAGCGTAATAGATATCGATAGGTTGAAAACCTAGCGTAGCCTATTCGATAGTCGCAAACGTTTCTCAGCTGCCGCCATACAAAACGGTACCATGACTCACTAATTCGACAGACGCTATCGAATGATACGCTTGCGATGGTAGTTACGTAGCTCACTAGCATTTTGACGTGTGAAACATATGTTTACATACGATTTTGAGCCTATTTAAGTTAAAATAATGTCTGTAAGAGCTTATTTAGCATGAAATATCTAACTGGCTGCTGAATTTGAAGACCAACGATGTGAAAAACATGAATTTCAAGCCAAAATGATAATTTATGTCGGATACAAAATTGGAAAATATAAGTGAAAGATAGTTTATTAAAATTTACAGACTCTCTAAAGAAACTTTGATGATTGAGAAGTATTCCTTAATAAATTGCATTGCTCACGTCTTAAGTATTTTTAGACACTTGAACTAACTAAAAATACACTTAAACTTACCTAACACTTTCAAAGTTTCAAGTGGCTTGGCATATCTACCTGTGATGAAGGACAACTATTTGGGGTTTTGTAACCTTAGGATTTAAAATAATTTAATAGAAAGTAGAAACATGTGAGACACTGGTCCTCATTGTATTAAATCATCCGAAATATTCTATTGTACTTTCAAAGCACACAACATACAACGTGCGCCGCTCTGTCTGTGACACCACGTCAACAAACAAAATTACAAATTGAATAGACGACTGTGGCATATTATAAGGAATAAAAATTAAAAAAACTACTAAATTCCATAAGTAGTCCACGCACCGTGAGCTTTTCTATTTAGTCGGTTTATTTTGTGATATTGACTGTCTTAACATTTTTAGCATAGCGTAATACTACATTTTGAGCTTACGAGCCGTTCTCTCTTCTTATTAGTGAGAAAGAAAGAAACAAAACATAAGTAGTGAAGCATTCTAACGAGTAGAGTGAAGTTAGCCATACGACACGATCTATCGAGCTTACCTTAGCGCCTGCGTAAGACTCTATAAATCTCATGGTGCAAGCATTATCGAAATCTATTTGATCCACGTTCGCACGCTAGCGAGTTAAACGCTAGCGAGTAATTTTTCGATGACATCTCATGGTAGAGGTACTGAAGTTAGGCTTTCAGAGCGACCGCGCAGGTCTCGTCGCTTAAAAGTGTTCGCTTACCGAAAAAATATTTTAAGTATATAAGTTTAATTTATTATATTATCCAAAATGAAAGTAAAAATGTATTTTTTTCACATAATAATAATAAATAAGGCTAGGATAACGACAAACTAGAAACAATGTAATTACACGTTATACTTTTCATATCGACAGCCTAGCGTACTGTGCGAGCGAAACACAAGCACGCATCAGACGTATACGAGAGACTGAGGCAGAAACACAACTGTGAGTTCCGCCCCTTGCGCCACTAGCCGCGCACGCGCGCTGCTATTTTATTCGTTAGATTGACTACTGCGCAGTTATTTGTAGCCTACTTCAGAGCGGCAAAGTTATTTGACGCGAACTGAGTTCAGCAACATTCTCTACGTAGTAATAGTTCATTATCGAAAAAATCGCTTTTAAAGGAGCATGCGACGATTGGGACCCACTTTTCTCAACATTGCCCAACAGTGATGAGACTCATGTCATATGAAACCTCTTAAGGAGTACTTCCTTTCATTCTTTGGTACATTCTCTCATTTTCGTGAAAAGCTTTCATAGGACATGGGTCTCATCACTGTTGAGCAATGTTGAAAAGTGGGCCCAAGAATCATACGATGTTGCCCATGGTCCTTTTGGCATGTTTATGCTCGTGACTGTACTGGCTTCTACCCGCGACTGTAACCTCGTGGAAGTCAGGTATACCTTGAAAAATAGCCTGTGGTACTCGGCAATATTGTGGCTTTGATCAGTGATAGGATTTTTGTATTTGGACTAATATACGTTATATTTTACAAGCAAGCCAATTAAATGATTGTTGTAATGTTTTAACATACATATTATTACATGAAATGTTTTGAGGTTGCATTTACATTATGTACAATGACCTCTTCCAATATTTAATAATATAATTATGTTAATGACAGGCTGAAATAAACTGCAGATAATTTTAAACATTTAGAACTGCTAGAGACTCTTTTATTGCTACTGATAGGATCGATGTCGACGCTATGTCCAAAGCAGTGTTAGACACCACTAACCAATATTAATTGTTGGATGCGGGCAGCGCAGGGCCGGTCATTGTGGCTTTCAGGTGTTTGTGGAAAAACTAAATAATATACTAACTATATTTGTGACTGCCTCGTTAGCCTAGTGGTCCTAAGCGCGACTGCTACGCTAGAAGTCTTGGGTTCGATTCGCGGGTCAAGCACAGTGTTATTGGGTTTTGCTATGAAATTCTCAGTAGCAGCTCGTAGTTAGGATTTGTGCCCGGTTAATGGCAATAGGCTCGCCCCTATTACATGGGGCCTAAACATACCGGCGAACTGTGGGTGTACATCAGTACACCTCTGCCTAACCCTTCGGGGAATACAAGCGTGTTGATATGTTAATAAATAGTTAATTGAGTCGGTTCAAAAGTGACGTCATAGTTCAGTATTGTCATACAAAATCTATGGGGGAATCGCGTTTTGACAGCTCATGAAAAGTATGTCAATTGGTTAGTGGCGTCTAATTACCCTACTGATATGAATATACCAACATAGTGGTCGATTTGAAAGAAAAATGTTAGATTTTCTACCACGAATGTCTCATTAGCAGCTCAGAGTTTGAGGTGCTTGGCGAAGTGAGGGTGTACTATATACCTCTGCTTACCTTATCGAGGAGTGGAGGCGTGATGTTATGTGTGTAAAAAAATTATATAGTGACATTAGTATTGTTAAGACGAAGATTTGTTGTCATTTCATTTGCATAAAGCACATTTTTTAATAATTTGACACCACGAAAATAGAATTTTAATAATACTTGTCGAGTAATTGGGTTCAAAATGTCAGTTTTAAAGGTTTTACCGTCGCATCTGCGGTGCAAGCTCTGTTAACCCTTTCACCACCAAGTCAAAGCAAAAACGTGCCCTCAGCGTCACGCTACGAATTCATCCTTTAATACCTACAAAATAGTAGCGAGTTCGGAATTATATCGATGTTGTTTTACGAGTTTTATTTACGTATAAATGTCTGTCATGGGATCGTGACTGTGGCGTGCCGGGCACATTTTAGTTTGTCATCTATACATGACTGTGACGGTCAAAAGATTAAAGTCAAATTATTAATTTCAATGGCACCATTGAAAGGCACTTTTGAATATTATTCATAAGAATTTGTTCATTATTTAACAACTTTTTTCCAACGTCAAGTCTGAGTTGACTATTATAGTTTTCTGGTGTTCTGTTGAATTGTAACTCGTTATAGTGGCCGCCACGAGTCGTGAGCACAAACGTCAAGTTAATTTTCAGGTTTTTTGGGGCGCCGACACTGCACGCGATCGGTCCGACTGACGGATTAAACGCGTGCAGCGTCGGCGACCCAAAAAACTCAGAATGGAACCCAAAAAGTTACTCGACGTTTGTTCTCACGACTCGTGGCGGCCACTTGATTGATAAGTATCTTTGAAGGCTTATTTATTAATCAGACGACCATTGAGGATTTGTATTTTTGCCTACATTTTCGGTAGAGTACTCTGGGAAACTATGAAAATGATACACGAATGGTAATTGGGTAGTAGAAACCATTAACAAATAATTCCAAGACACAACTTGTCCATAAAACACTTTTAATTTTTAATTACTAGTTAAATTAGACCAATAAATAGTTAGCCAATTGAGTTAGCAAATAAGTGACGTCATAGTTTAGTATTGTCATACAAAATCTACGGGGAATCGCGTTTTGACAGCTCATAAAAAGTACGTCAATTATTTGGTGGTTTCTACTGGCTAATTATCAACATCTGTCCCGCCTGTAGCTTCGTTCAATTTAATCTTGTATATCGACTTTGAAAATATTCTAGAAAACTATACTTGCCTGTGTGGTAAGTGTGAGTTTTTTCGACACACGTTCGATCATTTTGTATGGGAAATTAGGTTTCTCCTAGTGACAACCAGGTGGCGCTATAACTTTTTACCATATGAGTGAAAAAACTCACACTTAGTACCCTGATCAAATGTATGAAACTGCAATTTGTTTTTATATGTCATGCCTGATCCCATTGGTTCTAGCTAATTTGTTTATACCTGCATAAGATGATAGAATTAGGACTGTATTTCAAAGGCGGCATCGAACTACAATTCGTAAGATAAACCAATTGGGGTTAAAACTGCCGAAATGAATCAATCCACATTATAATTTTGGATATTTAACGCTAGTTCAATTTTAGACAGAAGTCTGATTAGTTGAATTCTTTATTAACCTGGATTTATAATTAATATAAGTCAGAAATCGCCAATCCGCCATAAAGAGGTGTGGTGAGCAATGCTCGTGCCTTCTCTGTATGAGAAGAGGCTTTTGCCCTGTGAGACAATAATAGTCTGGTATTATCTACTATTTAAATGAATAACTGAGCAATTGTAGGTTGACTCGTTTTGGCGGTATTTAGACCAGTTTATAAGTGAAATTAGGATAGGAAGAAGTAAGCGTAAGCGTTGCCAATAGGCTCGCCCACTTACATGGGACTCAACATTACTGCCGACGTGTAGGAGTACTACCTCTGCCTAAACTTAGGAGCCAACATAGCGAATGCAAACTTATGTTCAATCGAAGATTAAAAATGTATGATATAATAGTCGCCACGAGTCGTGAGCACAAATGTCTAGTTCATTCTTGACTTATTGGATTCCTTTCTGGGTATTTTTGGGGCACCGACGCTGCACGCGGTCGGTCCGACTGATGGACCGTTCGCGTGCAGCGTCCGCGGCCCAAAATACTCAGAAAGGAATCCGAAAACCCGAAAATTAACTTGACATTTGTGCTCACGACTCGTGGCGACCAATATACGTATTGGAATATTAAGTGTAGGTCTGCCAGAATCCGTTGGCATTATAGAAAGTAAAAAATATATGGCAATAGTAATTGTCTCATCAATATTTGAGATATAACCGCTGTTGAGACATTTAGATACTTCTAAGTTTATTCCGTTTTAGAATAATTGTAACTTCTTGATGATTTTCAGACAGCTAATGTTATAAGGGAAAAATAAATTAGGATTCCGCGCAAATAAGGTAAATCCCCTTGATAACCGACGATCATGTAAACGAAGTCGGGGGATTTATTTTTCATGAATACTACAGACAAAATAAAATCAAAATCGTAGTCAAATTTCCCCGGTATTGCAAACTACTAATTTTGCTTTCCCTTCTTTGACGTGAGATTCTGGTACACCTATATTATGGCTAACTGTAAATCGTACCGCCGTATACTCAAATGACACCTAACTTTAAGGAAACTGTTTCTGTCACCACAACATACGTTGAAGTGAGAGGGACAGCGTGAGACTTAACGTTGAGTAGCGTTTGTGAATGCGGCCGATAATGTTACGGAATATTGTTTAAGGAATGTTGTCTTAATTCCCAGTCGGTTGGCTTATGTGAAATATTAAAGTATTGTTTAAGGCGATTTGTTGGTTTTATTTTATGCTACTTGCTTCAGCCCGCGGCGTCGTCCACGAGGTCTACATTTTTATTTTTATAATATTTTCATTCCATCGATGGTAGAAGAATAGCGAAGGAATTTACAGAATCTGATTAGCCGCTTCGGCGATTAGCTCGTTCAAGGAAATAAATAAACTTCAGCTTTATAATCGTACTAGTGACCTGCCCGCGATGTCGCCCGCGTGGCTTATTTCACCCGCGTTAAGTTAAGTCTTTTGTCACTGCTCCGCTCCCGTGGGCCGTAGCGTGATGGTATATAGCCTATGTTACTCGGGAATAATGTAGCTATCTATTATTGAAATCTTACCTCTTTATAATATTAATGTAAATAGATAATCTTTTGAATTTTTGAAGGAATTAATAATGGCGGGTAAATAAAACTCTTGTATAACAATAACTGACTATATTTGGAACAACTACCACCTCCCTCGCATCACACGTCTGTAAACAAACTATACAATGGAATTCTACTGAAGACTTACTGAGAGAGAGATTACACTAAACACTTGACTCGCACGCCGTGGTCACACGTACCGAGTACAGTAAACAGATACGGTTGGTTGGCACACTCATGGCAAACAAGCCTACGACCCACTTGATGTTAAGTGATCACCGCTGCATATAGACGTCTGCAATACCAGAGGCCTTGCTAATGTGTTGCCATCCCAAAGACAAAGTTGAAACGTGTCGAGTGTCTGTAATTAAACCGGCACCCATACCCTTCACACCGGAACACAGCAACGTTGCTTTGCGGCAGAAATAGGTATGGTGGTAGTACTTCCCCGGACAGCTCTACTACTAGGTACTACTCGTTACATGTGACCAGGCGTATGCGGGAGCAACGAGCCAGTCTGCCCAAACTCGCTGAAATATCAGTCGTATAAAAACACATTGAGTTCAATATCATTACATAAATCGTTAAATAATGTTACACCATAGAGATAATACCTATGGAGAAGCACATAACTAGTATATTACGAAAAAAATGCCTGTCAAAACGTGTCTATTCCGCCATTTTGTGTATCAGTTGTAGAATTACAGCACGGCCAACGTATCTTGGCGTTCCTGAAGTTAGGTGTTTGGCTGCACAATGGACCTTTTAGAAACATAATTGTATACTGCGCAGCTAATCGACCAACTTCAGGACCGCCAAGATACGTCGGCTGTACTGTATACTCGTATGAATCAGGTACTATTCGGCAGCCATATTACCTCAAAGCGACAGCTTATGTCATAGTTAGGGTTCATCCATAGATAAAACTCTTACATGAACATATGCATAGACACAAATTATTTAAAAAACACTTTCAACAAGTAAACAGTTATAAATGCATTAATAAAGCTCTCTCCCTCATAATTAACTAATTTATTTAAACATAAAAATTAAAACCAATCGTTTTAAGTCATTGCCAATTCTCAAATACATATTGCATACACGCATATATTTGGGCGTTGGTGTACGAGACAGATCACATAGCCGTTAACCACACACACTGACCATCAAACTAAGTAACATTGAGCTGACATCGCTGGGAAACTACTTTTATTTTTGTTCTAAAAAAACATTCAGGGCAGTGTAACACCATGCAAACCATTGTGTTTACGATTGAATCAAAAGTTGAGTTAGAAGGAATTTGAACCTTCAATATCTCGGTAACCAGAAGGTTTCCAAGTATGGTATAATACAAAAAAAAAACATTGGAGTGATTCCGGCGGCTTTGATATGTCTATTCACACCAGTGACAATTGATGTCAATATTTCAACTCCAGCCCTAAAATACTCTGGCCCTGGCTAAGAGTAGCATTTGGCCGTAATTGTGTAAGCACCATTCAGTACAATGAAGTGGGCAGACTGTTTTATAAGGAAGAGACTGCCATCTAAACCGTACCGTACCATGACCATGCTATGACCGTTTTAGGCACCGAAAGAAACATGACACGGACTAACTATGCCCTCTAGAACATATCAAAGTATTGTTGACAGTCCTTGCATACCACGCGACGGTATTTTTGGTAAAGAACGGTCTAGCGGCTAGATTCATAATTTTCAATACAAATAGTATTTTTACCGGACACGCTCCTAGTACGGTCATGGTATGGTACAGTGTGGTGGTCAGACTCCTAGGACTCACACAGTATATTATTATTCTAAATCTAAACGATTTAGAAAGCTATCTTAAAAAAATATTAAATGTACAGACTTTATTATCATATTTTGTGTATTGTATAATCATAGTGTAACTAGTATTTTTTTTATAACAAAACATAGCCGATAGCACTCAGGGATAACGTAGCTTCCTATTAGCGAAAGAATTTTCACAATCGGTCCAGAAGTTCCCGAGATTAGCGCGTCCAACAAACAAAGTTTTCAATTTTATAATACTAGTAAGTATAAATATTGTCAGTTTAGTAAAAAGAGTATTTTTACCTGTATACCAAACAGCTAATTTGACTGTACTTAGGTCAAATTGTCAAGATGTTTGACATTCTGACAGCTGTCAAGATTTTTGACATTTGACAGCTACTGTCAAATTTATTATCAGAATACTACTGCCAGTAGTTACACTATGGTTTTACTATTTTCTTCTTTATATAGAGTGAGCCAGATTTAGATATCTTCTTAGTTAAACCCTGATTTTGTAGTAGTCTATCCTTCTCTTGCATGCGATGCAAGAAAGAGATGAGATCTGCTGGTAGTTGACCTTAGTCTTTGCACTAACTGGGGCCCCAGTTAGTGCAACGTTCGGAGGGGGGCGGTGACCATCAGTCAGATCGACATAATTTGTGTGATGAAAAAGTGTGATTTTTGTAAAGATTTTTTATAAATAAATTTACTGAAATATTGAACTGATCATGTATTCTTAATAAGTGACGGAACTAAATACTTAGCCTTTTTGCTCACACTGAGTGTTTTTTTTTAAATTATTTGCATAACTATTTTACAGTTTTTGATTTAACAGTTTAATCAAGGCTAAACTATGGCTAACTGGTTAACCGAGCCCAAAATACCACTTACAAGACGCGAAAAATAAAAAATGGCGGCCAAACAAAGGAGCGTATCATGCTATTACACTCGCACAGTATGGAGAGCGAGTGAGACGACAAGATAGGCGTCGTCATTTTTAATTAGTTTTTTGAATGGCGCGTGTTTTCAGCACATACGGGATGCTTTTAAAGCACGATGTCATTACTTAAATATGTCCAGACAATATTTCAAGTCTTCCATAATATTATAAACTAGCTTCTGCTCACAACTTCGTTCGCGTAGTATTTCCACCCGTATTAAGTTACGTCTTTGGTTACTGCTCCGCACCTATTGGTCTTAGAGTGATGGTATATAGCCTTTAGCCTTCCTCGATAAATGAACTATTCAACACAAAAAGAATTTTTCAGTTCAAATCAGCAGTTCCTGAGATTAGCGCGTTCAACCAACCAAACAAACAAACTCTTCAGTTTTATAATATTAATATAGATGAGAAAGTAACTCTGTCTATCTGTTACGCTTCCACGACTAAACCACTAAACCTATTTTGATGAAATTTTGTATGGGCTTAGTTTGGATAGGTTACTTTTTATTTCGCGATTTCGTAAGCGCAAGCAAAAGCTAGTTTTTTATTTGTTTACATTTCTGAATTTTGACATCTGTCACTTCACAATGTACGGGGCTTTACTTTTAACGATCATTCAATATTGGACACTTTTAAGAAGACTATTAGGTGCAATTGAGAATGTAGGTTTGCTCTCCAAGTCGTTTGTATAAGGTTGATTCAAACATAACCTTCAATTTACTTATATTCACATATAGAAGCAACAAGAATATTGTAACCAGGATTGTGTAAAAATCAAATGAAAAAGAGCGTCTGTGAAGTTTCTTGCCGGTTCTTCTCCATAGAGACCTACCAATGCTTTGGAACAAGCAACTAGCCTCAACTTTCTACCTTCTTGACAACTCAAAAGTGACTGTAAATGGTCTTATTGAAATAAATACTACTTTGGCCTTCCAAATAAGCTAGGTATTCGTTACCCCCAATTAAAAAGTAAAAAAATAGGGTTAAAATTATTTATTAATTAGAGAATTACCCTTGTAACGACAGACATCACTCCAAATATCACCCCATACATAGAAACATCATTATTATTATTCCCTACACACAGTACCAAGTAGGTATCTCTCGCTCACTCGTGCCGGCGCGTGCGCATCACTTGGCGACGCCCACGAGCGCGGGTCGCACGCATCGCTCGTGCAGTTTGTATCCCACCTTACTCACTGCCACTACTGTGCCTGATTCCGCGCCTTCCACTTCCTGGAAAATGAACAAAGAAAAAAATTACACTTAGTTTCTATAGGACATGCCTTCCAGTTTTAGTAAACATTGCCCCAATTTTCGTGAACATTGCCCTAAATTTTAAATAAAAATTTCCTTTAATTATTATTAATAATTCGTCCCAATTTTAGTAAAAATATCTATAATTTAAGCTTAATAAAGATGGGTCCTAATTTTAAAATCGATTGCCCTCAATTTTAGGAAACATTGCCCCGAATTTTAGTTTTTACCAGAGGACAAATGATTATATTTATGACAACCAAAAAATTAAGAAAATGTATACATTTTATCAGTTACATGTAACCAACTATATTTATAAAACGTTACCTGTTGGAACAACGCTTCATGGAGGTTGGGGTCGAACTTCTCACGAAGCGGAGACACAGAGATCAGCCCGTGTCTACTGAACACCTGCGGATGAATAAACAGATTTAATATAACATACCATCACGCCTGTATTCCTCGAAGGGTTAGGCAGAGGTGTACCAATGTACACCTACAGTCGGCCAGTATTTTTAGGTCCCATGTAATAGGAGGCGAGCCTATTGCCAAATCCTAACTCAGAGCAGCTACTGAAAATTTCATAGAAAAACCCAATGGCACTTTTTGCTCGACCTGGGAATACAACCCAGACTTCTAGCGTAGCAGTCGCGCTTAGGGCCACTAGGCTACCGAGGCAGTTACTTGTGTAAAAGGACACATAACGAAGCCGAGTCATAATATCTTATTTCCGTGTTTGAGATTTTGAACACTTTGCTGTTTGTCTGTCCGTATCTTTTGAATGGTAATAAGGAGACACTGACATGAGTGCTAAAATAACAAATAATAAAAACCGGCCAATTGCAAGTCGGACTTGCGCACGAAGGTTCCCGTACCATTATCTATAAAAACGGAAAATAATCATGTCTGTTGTATGGGAGCCCCCTTAAATATTTATTTTATTCTGTTTTTAGTATTTTTTGTTAAAGCGGCAACAGAAATACATCATCTGTAAAAGTTTCAACTGTCTAACTATCACGGTTCATGAGATACAGCCTGGTGACAGACGGACGGACGGACAGCGGGGTCTTAGTAATAGGGTCCCGTTTAACCCTTTGGGTACGGAACCCCTATAAACTGGGTCTACATGCAAACTCAAAATTAATTAATCTATTTGAATTATACCATATAAAGCACTTTTGTAAGTCATACAAGAATAAAGTAATTGAATTGAACATCCCTTCTAAAAAATAGTTTTATATGGAAAGGAACGGGCAGGAAAAGCAGTTAAAACTATTCTATTGTATTCAAAGACACATTTAGGCTACCTGTCCAAAGAAGCGGAGCGGAGAAACGGAGAAATATTAACCATTACGATTGCATAACCGGGTCAGTGAGTCGCCTTAGCGGGACGAAGCAAAGACTTTATGCACTCCCTATTAGATCTTGTACAAGTTGTTACCTGCGTGAGTTGCGCCCTGGTCAGTCTCACACCGTCGTGTAGCGAGCGTAGGGCAGCTGAGGCTCCGCCTTCCGTGCCGCCGCCCTCAGACACTTCACTTTCTGGCACGCTTTCTGCAGCCACTGCTAGTGTGTCCGCTACCTAAAACATAGATAATAGAACACTTTGTTGTACGGATCAAATCAAAACAAAATAATCCTACATTAATACTAATGTGAAAGTTTGTGAATGTTTCAGTAGCAGCCCGGAGTTTATTAACTTGGTGGTGTGACACCCTCGTGTCTCGGAAAGCATGTAAAGCTGTTGATCTTGCATTTGATCTCTCCCGGGTTGTGTCGGATTGCCGACCTTTTGGACTATGAGAGTGAGGGAAGAGGGAGTGCACCTGTGTTTGCTCACACATTTGTACACTATAATATTTCCTGCGTACTTGGCTAGTCCACAGAGCAGAGCAGATAGCTCGTAAAGCGGACGGCCGTTCGGGTCGTGAGCCACTCGAGTGGCGACCACGTACCGGAAGGCACTGCATGGGAACGCCCGAGGTGGACCGCCGACCGAGTAAAGGTCGCGGGAAGTCGCTGGATGCGGGCAGCGCAGGACCGGTCATTGTGGCTATCTCTAGGGGAGGGTTATGTCCAGAAGATATGATGATGATGACTTTGCTAGTCTCCATTAAAATTGAAGGTCGTGACCGAAATCCGGTCGAGTGGATATTGCCAAAGAGCTACTCACGTCAAGCAGATCCTTGCAGAAGCTCTGTATAGCGAAGGACTTCGCATCTTCAACTTGTTTCATCATGCGTCGTCTGACATTCTCACCGTCGGCTAACGCGCGCTTGTATTTGTCCTGCAAAGATAAGTGGTATGTTAGAACTGTATGGTGGAGGGCTGACGAGGCTAGAGGATCCACACAGATAATTATACATATTATCCTGACTAAATTTTGGTTATGGCAGCCAATGTCTTTAGGAATAAGCCAAGTATGTATGAAGTATTGTAGTGTACAAGTGTGTGCGCAAACACGGGTGCACTCCCTCGTCCCTCACTCTCATAGTCCAATCGGACAGCTATCCAACACAACCGGGCAGAGATCTGACCCAGGAACAACAGCGACAAGTGCTTTCCGAGCCTAATTCTAAACCTTTTTAAGTAATAAGCTGTTTGAACTTTTCTCGATTAATGAACTATCCAACACAAAAGATTTTTTCAATTCTAACCAGTAGTTCCTGAGATTAGCATGTTCAACCAAACAAACAAACTCTTCAGCTTTATAATATGAGTACAGATTATATCATTAGTTTATTAGTCTGTAAGCCTTCCGTAAAGTAAAATAAATAAATCTCCAGCATACTTGGCTAGTCTTCATTGAGATTATATATATATATTAAGAATGCGCTGGTATACTCACTTCAAATTCTTTGGCTTGAGCCCTAATTATATTTAATTCATTGGTGAGGACCTCAATGTGCTTGTGGCACTCCTCCACCGTGCTGGGCAGCTTGCTCTCCTCTTCATTCTTTGTGCTAGTCTTCTCTTCTGTACTGTATCTGCAAACGGAGCTCCTGCTGATGAAAGACAAGTATGTTATGAGACATGCTTCAAATATCCACACTGATATTATAAACTAACTTCAATTTGCTACTTCATGCACACACCATCACGCCTGTTTTCCCCAAAGGGTTAGGCAGAGGGACCAATGTACACACACAGTCTGCCGGTATGTTTAGGTCCCATGTAATAGAGGGCGAGCCTATTGCCATTAACCGGGCACAAATCCTAACTCCGAGCTGCTACTGAGAATTTTATAGAAAAACCCAAAAGCCCTTTACTTGAACTAGGAATTGGACACAAGACCGCTAGCATAGCAGTCACACTTAGGACCACTAGGCTAACGAGGCAGTGGTACTTTATCCAAGTGAATATCTGTTATCACAGATGCTGGTGAACTAGTAGATTAAAAAGTAGTGCGTGCCCTTGCCTAGGGTCCTTGGTAGCTTAGTCGGTACCAAATTTCATCATAATCCGTTCAGTGGTTTAACCACGAACATGTTACAAACAAACAAATAAATAAACATACTCACTATGGAATTTATTATATTGGTCTCATGACCACTGAACCAATTTTAATGAAATTTGACAAAGAGATAGCTTAGGATCTGGTACACACACATACCATCATGCCTGTATTCCCGGAGGGTTAGGCAGAGGTGTACCAATGTACACCCACAGTTCGCCAGTATGTTTTAGGTCCCATGTAATAGGGGGCGAGCCTATTGCCATTAACCGGACACATATCCTAACTCCGAGCTGCTACTGAGAATTTCATAGAAAAACCCAGTAACACTATTTGCTCGACCTGGGAATCGAACCCAAGACCTCTAGTGTAGCAGTTGCACCTAGCACCACTAGGTTACCGAGGCAGTTACAATAATAGCAAAACTTATAATGAAATGGAAAGGGACATTTTCAGGTATTTAAAACATAAAGATTGCGAAAAGGGAGTATTCTCAGACTAGACTCAGGCCCCCGGCCTCTGTCCAAAGTTTGTTACCAGTTTCTCTGTACATATTAACTTACACATTTTATATTTACTGAGCGGGCTGTTGTGTAGTATTAGAGTGTGTTATCTTTAAAGATAAGAATGTGGGAAGGCTTGAACTTTGAACACAGACTTATTCATGCCAAGACAATCCTCTCAAACGTGCTGCAATGCTATCCATTAGGAATTGAGGAGTGCTGATGATTAAGGTTATTTAAAAAGGTGTTATAACACCAGATCATCAAGTTTATAAGTGATGATACAGTGCAGCAATAAAGGCGGTACTATAAACTTTGCTTAGCAGTAAGAAACCAGCAATTTTGACTTAGTATCTTATGCAAAAAGCTTTTTTAACAGTCTGAGTAAATATTACATCAGCTTAATATTTATAAACATTTAGAGGGAATATTTTTGAAAATTAATTTAAATAATCTTCATTTTGGCTGTCTGAACCAATATTTAACACTTTCATGCAGTATTTTTTCAGGATTTTTTAAATGATTTCTAATCATAACCTAAAAATTGATTGCGCAATTTCACCTGACAATATTTGCTCGAAGGGTCCTCAATGATGCTGCAGAAACATATTTGGTGAGTCTGCCCACCGAATATATATTTACCGAAGCCATTGCAATTAGTACTATGTAATTATTTATAACAATTTGTAAAATAAATTCACATAAAAAGAGGTTAGCCTGCAATAATTCTAAATTCTTTAACAGCTGTCAATTGTCAAAAGCACGGGGTGTCACTCTCTGTCGCTGTCAAGTTTCTTTTTTTATTCCAGTATGTCCGTAACGGCCACCATGGAAATAATAAGTACCTGCAGATTGCTGACAGTTAAAATATTGTGTGGATAATTGACATCATTAATTTGGAAGCAGCAATAAGTGCAGTTTATGAAAAGAGTATAACTTGAGATTATTGTATTCTGCAATGGAAAACATTCTGAGATCAAAAAAAAAAATATGCTATAATTTATTTGCATCTCTAACAGAGGTTACATAATTGCATTATAATAAATCAAGGAACAATTAAAATATAGTTACAAATTAATTTATCTAACTCATTTAACAGCGTAGCAAATACCGCAACACTTTTAAGAAATAGATCACCTGTTTTGTCGCACACAAAGAAGCTGCAAACCGTTCCTTACGGTACGTATCCGAATCACAAACAATCAATCTCCAAGGTTACGTCAAACTCAAATCAATATTACGTCAAATCAGCTGTTACCTGTCAAAATTCACAAGTATTTTGTGCCTTGCACAAGCAACACACGATTATGGATTGCATCATCCACAATTCCTCCGTCCCATGTCTCGATGTCCGCTGACGTCATAAAACGTGTCTCACGTTCTCGGGATATCGCTTAGGACTTCGTAGAGTAGAGAACTGACCACTCCAGTGTGTGTCGGGCAGCGGTCGAGTGCGCGCGTAATTTTCAAACATGGCGAGTCCGTCTTTAGCCGTATTTGATTTCGACCGAACTATTGTTGATGATGATTCGGATGCTACAATAATTCAAAGATTGAGAGAAAAAAAGCCTCCACCGGAGTGGGATTCCGGTAACCACGATTGGACGCCTTACATGAGCGATGTAAGTTTTTTTTTAAATCTTGGCTTTATATTTTTCATTGCTTTCGCATGTAGCTTTAAAAAAAGTTTAATCGTAGGTTGTGGTATTCATTTCAAAATGGAGACACTATTTTTGTATTGTGCCATTTGTTTTTATTATGTTCGTTTAATAATAGTAGGTACTCCTAGAGGAAAAGTTCATCAGAGGAAGGAATATATATCGGAACTAATATACCGGCAACATAACATACCATCACGCCTGTTTTCCCCGAAGGGTTAGGCAGAGGTGTAACAATGTACACCCACAGTTCGCCTGTATGTTTAGTCCCATGTAATAGGGTGCGAGCCTATTGCCATTAACCGGGCATAAATCCTAACTCCGAGCTGCCACTGACAATTTCATAGAAAAACTCAATAAGACTTTTTGCTCGACCTGGGAATCGAACCCAAGACCTCTAGCGTAGCAGTCGCGCTTGGGACCACAAGGCTCCCGAAGCAGTTCCGGTATACCGGCAAATAGCATTCTATTCATATTTTATTTAACTAGCTTAAGTCAGCGGCTTCTTCCGCGTGGCTGTTGGTGTTGCAGAGGGTGTGTTCAAAAATAAAGTAACCTACGGAAAGACATAGACTTCTTTAGTAGTTGTTTATTTAATTCAGTATAAACCATTGACTGCCTTGTTAGCGTAGTGGTCCTAAGCGCGACTGGTACGCGTTGGTCTTGGGTTGGATTCCCAGGTCGAGCAATAAGTGCTTATTGAGTTTTTCTATGAATTTCCCAGTAGCAGTTTGGAGTTCGGATTTGTGCCCAGTTAATGGCAATAGGCTCGCCCCATATTATATGGGATGTAGACATACCGGCGAACTGTGGATGTACATTGATACACCTCTGCCTAACCCTTCGGGTAATACAGGCGTGATGGTATGTTTATACCATTACTTTCTTTTTCACCAACTTGCAACATTTTTAAGCATACAAACATTGCACGAATAACATCTACGATACTGCAGTTCTTTGCTTTATAATTTCATAAATAACATAATCAATTTCTTATAAAACTGAAGAGTAATCTCCGGAACTACTGGTCCCGTTCAAAATTTATTTCGCGAATAGAAACTTCGTTATCCCTTCTTTTACTGATAGAAAGCTACATTACTGCCAAATGTCATAGGCTATACCATAACGTCTGTATTCTCCGAAGAGTTAGGCAGAAGTGTACCGATGTACACTCACAGTCCGCGGGTATGTAAAGTAGATGTCATGTAATAGGGGGCGAGCCTATTGCCATTAACAGGGCACAAATCCTAACTCCGAGCAGCTACTAAGAATTTCATAGAAAAACTCAATGACAGTTTTTGTTCGACCTCAAATCGAACCCAAGACCTCTAGCGTAGCAGTCGCGCTTAGGACCACTAGACCAACGAGGCAGTATTGAATTAGATAAACGTAATTATTTTAACTATTGAGTGAGGAATTGATCTTAAAAGAGTGTTCATGGAGTTTCTTGCTCATTCTTCTCCATAGAAACCTACTGTTTGAAACGAGCAGCTAGCTTCAACTTTCTGACTGTCTGACTCCTTGGCAATCCAACAGTTAATGATTTATTGTACTTAGTAGGTATTAAAAATGCGAAAATTTGGATGGATGGATGTTTGTTACCCAATCATGCCAGTTTTTCATCAGAAGAATTTCAGCCATTCAGCCGTAATGGCTGTGGATGAAATTTGGCACAGAGATAGATTATAATGTGCAATAGCACATTGGCTATTTTTTACCTCGGAAAATTTACGGTTCCCGTGGTATACTACGTCAAATTTGACGCGGACAAAGTCGCGAGCAGAATATATGTAGTTTAAAATAAATGATTTGATTACAATAAGAATCAGTCAAGGGTTGGTTTGTTTTGCAAAACTAAGTTTAATTAGGATAGTTTTGTTTTCAATGTCACTTGGGGCGACGATTCCGTCATGGGTGGTAAAATTCCAATTGAAATGAAGCCGTACATCTCTACTCTAGAGTAATTAGTTATGTAAGAAGCTGTTACTAACACATCTATACTGATATAATGAAGCTAAAGTATTAGTCTGAACTGACATTGGTCACGGCGGTAAATTTCGAAGAAGACTAGCCAAGTACGCAGGAGATATAGTGCACGAGTGTGTGCGCAAACATAGGTGCACTCCCTCTTCTCTCATTGCCATAGTCCGATGGGACGGCAATCTGACACGACTGGGGAGAGATCAGGCGCAAGACCAACGGCTTTATGTGTTTTCCGAACTTCTAAACTCCGGGCTGCTACTGAAAAATTCCTCATAAAAAAACCCATTAACTATTTTTGCCCGACCTGGGAATTGACCATGACACCTACGCGGAAGTCAAACACATAATTTACTTGCTAATGTATCAATTAGTCCTTGGCTTTATAAAATAATAGGTTCCCTAATGGCCTATGTTCAATAGAAGTCCGTCTTTATGTTTGTCCCAAGAGAATTTAATCTAGTCATAGAAATAATATTAGCAGTAGTAGAGCTCTTTGTGAAGGAGCTCGTCCGGGGAAGTACTACCACCACACCTATTTCTGCCGCAAAGCAGCGTTGCTGTGTTCCGGTGTGAAGGGTATGGGTGCCGGTGTAATTACAGGCACATGACACATTTCAACTTTGTCTCTGTGATGGCAACGCATTAGCAAGGCCTCTGGTATTGCAGATGTGTATAGGCAGCGGTGACCACTTAACATCAGGTGGGTCGTTAGGTGCACTCCCTCTTCCCTCATTCTCATAATCTAATGGGACGGCAATCCGACACGACCGGGGAGAGATCAGGCGCAGGACCAATTGCTATACGAGACACGGAGGTATCACACCGCCAACTCCGGGCTGCTATTGAAATTGCTTTTTGCATGGTCTAGGAATCAAACTTTCTCAAGTTTGATTCCTAGACCATGCAAAAAGCAATTTCAACGTGACGATTTCAACGTGACGTCTCGGGCTCTCGCCCGAGACGTCACGCTCAGCATTCACGACCACGAGACCAATAGGTTAATATTGGATGACTGAAAACCAACCATGTGCATAAGCAATCTATGGATAACAATGGTTTAAGATAAAAGCGTATTGATACAGATTACTGATAAGAATATTATTAGATTTCAGGCAAGTACGTAGTGTACCTATTAGTTACCCCGCGTTATGCTGCCCCGTTGGTCTAGTGGTTGCAAGCCGGCCGCGGAGCTAGGGGTGTTGGGTTGACGGGGCCTACCAGGGTTGTGGAATTGATTTGAAGGAGTCAGCGCGGCCCTGGAACGCAGGGGATAAGAAGGAACAGGGTTGGGTTTGAGGCAGTTTTTTTTAATAACTTCTCCCGCCCTGGGCGGGGCGGGAGAGAGTGTCAGACTTTTACTGACTAAAACCCACGCATGTTCCTTCTTGTGCCCTTTGCGTTCCGGGGACGCGGTATCTCTTATGAACAACCCGCAGCCCCGGCAAGGGTTTTAGGCAGTAAGACTCTGATACGGGGGTATCATCCGCTCCGCCCAGAGCCGAAGAAGTAATTTGATGATTTCCCATCCTTAAAAACACAAAATTTAAAGTAACTCCCGACAGAAGAATAGACATTCCTACCGCAGCTAATAAAAGATAACTGAAAACTTTGAAACCGCAGAACCGATTTCCTTCAAACATAGCTAAGAACACTCTTGACTAATACACCTTTCAAACAAAATCAAAATCGGTTCATGCTTTCGGGAGCGACGATGCCACACAGACAGATAAGTCAAACTTATAACACCCCGTTGTTTTTGCATCGGGGGTTAAAAATAAACGGTCTTGGCTTCCATTCCCAAGTCAGGGAAAGTGTTATTAGGTTTATTCATTACGAATCCGCAAGAGTTTCGAATTTAGTAGTGTGACATTCCCGTGTCTCGTAAAGCTGTTAGCCCTGCGCCTGATCTCCCCGGTCGTGTCGGATTGCCGTCCCATCTGACTACGAGAATGAGGGAAGAATCGGGAATCCGAGACGGAAGTTCGAGTATAGCAAAACCTTAAAAAAAAACAAATATTGCAACAAAATCTTGGATATCAAAACCTGTAACATCCTGTGGACTTGGCTGTTCTCCATTGTATATTATTATTAGTCTTACCTGCCGCAGGTTACTTGGCTGATAGAAAGCCGGTGTAGAAATAAACTAAGGGCAAGGTTAAAAGATACCATTCCTAGAATAATTTGCGAATATCTCAAATATCTCTTCAAGCCAGGGCCGGATTACCCATGTTGGGGCCCCAAGGGAATGCACATCAAAGTCAATTAGACCATTTACAGATATTTTTAAATTGTTAAGAAGTTGCGCGGAAAGTTGAAGTTGCTCGTTCCACAACCTAGGTCTCTATGGATCCGGACGTCGGGAGCCGCGAGACGACTCCCGGCCACCGTAGATACGGGCCTGTGGACGGTGAGCAATGGGTAGCTCACCGTCCTTACGTTGCATAACGACAGGCCGTGCCGACGGCGCGTTCGTGTTCCACGCGCGCCTCAAAGAGATGTCAGCAAAAGGAAGGGGCCACTGAGGGCCGATGCCTGCCGGGGCTGCGGGTTGTTCGTAAGAGATACCGAGCCCCCGGAACGCAAAGGGCACAAGAAGGAACATAGGTGGGTTTTAGTCAGAAAAGTCTGACACTCCCTCCCGCCCCGCCCAGGGCGGGGGAAGTTATTTGATGATTTCCCACCCACCAAAAAAAAAAAAAGAAAAGGCGTCTCCACTGCTTATGGATAATCCGGCCCTGTATCTAGTGTGACGTTTTTGGCAGCGAATCAATTGGTCGACCTTGTGTTGCGGCATACCTAGTTGCCAGTGAAATTGTGACAGTTGGAGACATGTGATGAAGCGATTTCTGAAGACATTTTTAGTGGAATTACTAGCTTTTACCCGCGGCTCCGTCTGCGTGGTCTTCAGAATTAAGCCAACATCCATGAATGCGTAAATTACGGGATGGGAACACAAAATACTAGCCAACTGCGAGTCGGACTCGCGCACGAAGGTTTCCGTACCATTATCTATGAAAACGGCAATAAAAATCACGTTTGTTGTATGGGAGCCCCGTTAAATACTTATTTTATTTTGTTTTTTAGTATTTGTTGTATAGCGGCAACAGAAATACATCATCTGTGAAAATGTCAACTGTCTAACTATGACGGTTCATGAGATACAGCCTGGTGACAGACGGACAGCGGAGTCTTAGTAAGAAGGTCCCGTTTTACCCTTTAGTTACGGAACCCTAAAAATGGGATAACAAACATCTGTTCATTATCCCATTTTTAGGGTTCCGTACCTACAAACAAACAGACTTGACTTGAGTCTGTTTGTTTTATTTGAACGTCCAAATCTGCGGAACTACTGGACCGATTCTGAAAATGATTTAATAGGAAGTTACGTTAAGCCACTGTCTATATTTAATTATGAAAAATAAAAATATAAACAGACACGTACAAAGTCAAGGGTAAAAGCTAGTAAATTAACATACCTAAATGAAAACATACTGAACAAGCACGATACTGTAAGTCAATATTAACGGAAGGACAACACTATAGCGGAAGTTAATATAGTTTGAATAAAGAATTCAATTCATCCGCGTTTGTTTATGGTATGATAGTTGACCTCAACATATAATCACCTACTTTATATCAGCTGTTTGAGCCAAACTGAAATAAAAATAAACATACCATCACGCCTGTATTCCCCGAAGGGTTAGGCAGAGATGTACCAATGTACACCCACAGTTCGCCGGTATGTTTAGGCCCCATGTAATTGGAGGCGAGCCTATTGCCAAATCCTAACTCCGAGCTGCTACTGAGAATTTCATAGAAATACCCAATAACACTTTTTGCTCGACCTGGGAATCGAACCCAAGACCTTTAGCGTAGCAGTCGCGCTTAGGACCACTAGGCTACCGAGGCAGTAATAACATGGCTCTATATAAAAAAATTTCGATACATAGTATTTATTTATTGAAAGACTTCGCGTGACGTGGGGTGTAGATAGATTTATATTAATGTGCGTATGAATTCAGAGTTATTTGAATCAATAATGATAGTTGCCAGCTAAATCTCGATGGAAATTTTTGACATTTTATTTTTAACTAACATACACATACCGTCACGCCTGTATTCCCCCAAGGGTTAGACAGAGGTGTACATATGAAATTCTCAGTAGCAGCTCGGAGTTAGGATTTGTGCCCGGTTAATGGCAATAGGCTCGCCCCCTATTACATGGGACCTAAACATACCGGTAAAACTGTGGGTGTACATTGGTAGACCTCTGCCTAACCCTTCGGGGAATACAGGCGTGATTATATGTATGTTATTCCAGACTATAATCTGTCTCTGTGCCAAATTTCATTCAAATCCGTTCAGTCCTTCTGGCGTGATTGAGTGACAAACATCCATCCATCCAAACTTTCGCTTAATTAATACTAATACAATACAAAGCTGATTTTTTTTTATTTGTTCGTATGTATGTTTAAACGCGCTAATTTCTGGAACTGCCTGTTGTATTAAAAAGACATATTTTAGTTTACGATAGCGCGATTCATGTGAAATAGGTACTGTAGGCTATATAACATCACGCTACGACCTACGGGAGATAGGCAGAAGCTAGTTATTATTTTTAAGAAAAGAGAACTAGAGAACTGCCCGCGACTTCGTCCGCGTGGTGAATTATCACCCGCGGTACGTTACGTCTTTGGTTACTGTTCCGCCCCCGTGTATCGTAGTGTGATGTTATATAGCCTATGTTACTCAGGAATAATGTAGCTACATAATGGTGAAAAAGTAGTTAAAATCGGTCCAGTAGTTTCGGAGCCTATTCGGTACAAACAAAATAGTCTTTCCTCTTTATAATATTACTATAGACTAGCTGTTGCCCGCGACTTCGTTCGCGTTCACTATTTTATTGGTTTCAATTTTGTTTTCGCATAACCCTCTTTCTTTTTTAAATTAAACTAAATAAAAAAATTAAAACAAAAATAACCTAAGTTACTTCTTATAACATCAGCTATCTGCGAGTGAAAGTCCCGTCAAAATCGGTCCAGCCGTTTCGGAGATAAGCCGGAACAAACAGACAGACAGACAAAAATTTTATAAATTGTTTTTTTTTAATGTTATTACCGTATAACCGGGAGCTTCTCCTGGAAGCCTCGATCGTGCAGGCCTGGGTGTCGTCACCGGACAGGCCTGCCGATATCGACAACGAGGTGGAGTGGTTCCAGGAGTTATTAGCAACTTGGTTATATGTTATTAGTCTGTAAGCTTTCTTAAAATAAAATAAATAAATAAACAAATATATATATATATAAAAATGAATTGCTGTTCGTTAGTCTCGCTAAAACTCGAGAACGGCTGAACCGATTTCCCTAATTTTAGATTCCATAGATAGAGTGATTCACGAGGAAGGTTTATACGTATAGAACATCACGCTACGACTAACAGGAGCAGAGTAGTAACCAAAGACCTAACTGAACCGCGGGGTATTTAGCTAATATGTTAATAAAAGTCACTCGAAGCATGACAAAGAGACACTACATAGACACAGTGTCAACTAATTAACACATATTTAAATCAAACTACACGTTGTATACCCAATGTTAACACCATGGTCACGCAGTAGCTGACTCATTGATCACGTGCTCGCAAGCACGAAAGCTGTGCGTGGGGTCCTGGGTCCGATATCCAGGTCGAGCAAATTTGTTATTGAGTTTTGACCATTAGGAATTTCTCAGTAGCAGCCCGGAGTTTTTAAGTTGGTGGTGTGACACCCCCTTGTTTTGAAAATCACTTAAAGCCGTTGGTCCCGGCTGTCATTCGTAGATCTTTGATAGTTTTACCAAGAAGTATCGTGTTGCCCAGTAACTGGGTTGTGGAGGTCAGATAGGCAGTTGCTTCATGTAACACACTGGTATTCAGCTGCATCTGGTTAGATTGGAAGCCGGCCCCAACATAGTTGGGAAAAGGCTAGGAGATGATAATCCTTACTAGCCCTGGATTGGAACAGCTGGAAGGCAGGAGCCTTTGCCCAGCAGCGGCATGATGCTGGCTGTCAGGAGTTGCAGTAGAATTTGCAATCAATGGCAGTCTGGCAGACTTCCCAACTTCATTTTAGAGTTTGCCAAACTTTAATTAAAGTTATTTTTGTAATAATTAGTTATCAATTATAATGAATGTAATTGTTTTAATTATTTAAGAATCTAGAGTAATCTCTTTGTGATGGAACTCGAACTGAGAATGGTATGGATGACTGGTATAAGTATAGCAAACATTGCGTTGAAAATTATATGTCAGCGTACATACTCTGTTGGTATTACAGATTATAAAATACACTAATTAGCGTCCACTTTCTGACTGACTGACCGACTCCTTAACAATTCAAAAGTGCCTGTAACATACATACCATCACGCCTTTATTCCACGAAAGGTTAGGCAGAGATGTACCAATGTCCACCCACAGTTCGCTGGTATGTTTAGGTCCCATGTAATAGGGGGCGAGCCTATTGCCATTAACAGGGCGCAAATCCTAACTCCGAGCTGCTAGTGAGAATTCTATAGAAAAACCTAATAACACTTTCTGCTCGACCTGGGAATCGAACCCAAGATCTCTAACGTAGCAGTCGCGCCTCGGACCACTCGGCTACCGAGGCAGTAAATGCCTGTAAATGGTGTAACTGAAATAAATGATTTGACTTTGAATATCAATCTGTCAAAAATGTCTCCACTTTACCTACATTTTTATGCCATAGGTTGCCACTGAGATTGCGACTAGATTTTAAACGATTTCAACAAGTATAGTAGTAGTAGAGCTCTTAGTGAAGGAGCTCGTCCGGGGAAGTACTACCACCATACATATTTCTGCCGCCAAGCAGCGTTGCTGTGTTCCGGTTTGAAGGGTATGGGTGCCGGTGTAGTTACAGGCACATGACACATTTCAACTTTGTCTCTGGGATGGCAACGCATTAGCAAGGCCTCTGGTATTGCAGATGTCTATAGGCCGCGGTGACCACTCAACATCAGATAGGGCGTCGGCTTGTTTGCCATCCAATGATATTTAAAAAAATCGTGATCTTTTTTTCATACCATCACGCCTGTATTCCAGGAAGGATTAGGTAGAGGTGTACCAAATTACACCCACAGTTCGCCGGTATGTACAGGTCCCAAGATATAGGGGGTGAGCCTATTGCCGGGGTTAAGTTTGTAAATTAAACTGTTTTTCTTATCGTCTCCAGGTGTTCGAGCACGCGTACTCCGCAGGGCTCAGTCCTGGCGACATCCTGGACTGCATCGGCTCCATGCGGCCCACGCCGGGAGTCGAGAGGCTGATCACGTCGCTGGCGGCTGAGGGCTGGGACATCGTACTGGTCACGGACGCTAACACGGTGTTTGTGCAACACTGGTTAAAAGTCCATGGGTTGTTGGTGAGTTAAGATGCTTATTTTTATATATATGTATACTAGTTTCCGTCGGCGACTTGACCTGTGTGGACTTGATAATTAAGTTTAAGTTTGAAACTATCCCACGGGAATTAAAAATCGGGATAAAAAATATTCTGTTTTACTCTAGCTATGTTAGCTAATTTCATACAGTCGTTTAAGCGTGAAAGAGTAACAAACATACATCCATCCATCCATCTATGCATCTCTTACGAACAACCCGTAGCCCCGGCAGGCATCGGCCCTGTGTGGCCCCTTCAAAATTTGCTGACATCTTTTTGAGGCGCGCGTGGAACACGAACGCGCCGTCGACACGGCCTGTCGTTATGCAACGTACGGACGGTGAGCTACTTATTGCTCACGGTCCACAGGCCCGCGTTTACGGTGGCCAGGAGTCGTTGCGCGGCTCCCGACGCCCGGAACGTCTACCGCGGCGGCACCCTAACAGCTGGTACTAACACTGCGACACGGAGGAAGTTGCGGGTGGAAGCTAGTTTCACATAATGTATATCAATGAGGCAATTCACATTGAACACTTCTTGCCTCATTAACAGTGATAGATCGCGTGACCAAGCTAGCATCACACCACAATGAACATACATTTCAAGTATCCACAACTGGGTATTGAAGATAATTATCACATTTACAAGTTCTGACGTCATTCAAATAAACAATAACCGTTCACAATGGAAATGATTTATTTCTTTGAAATCTAAATATACTCTAATTATGATTAGTTAGATCTCTGTGAATACTTGTTAGGTCACAGCGTGAGAGCGCTGTGGTAATACAATGTTGTTCAAGGTTTTTAATATATAATTACTAGCTTCTCCCCGCGACTTTGTCCGCGTCAAATTGAATATACTACACCACGAGGACCGTACATTTTTCAGGGATAAAAAGTATCCTATGTGCTATTCCACACTACAATCTATCTCTGTGTTAAATTTCATCCAGATCCGTTTAGCCGTTTAAGCGTGAAAGAGTAACAAACATCCATCTATTTATCCATCTTCACAAACTTTTGCATTTATAGACAAGTGCAGGTTTCCTCACGATATTTTCCTTTACCGATGTCAGTGGTGTCCAAGATAAACTTAGAAAATACATAATATATGAATTGGAAAAGTCACATTAGTACTTGCCCACAACACGACATAGATGATACAAGTAGCCAGTACTTATCCCCTTTTTGAAGTAAAACTTCTTCACGCACGCTTGACTTGGGGAGTAAGCTGGTGAATGCCTGACAAGAGTGTTACGGAAATGAGTGTGATCGGGCGAACGGAAGTTGAGAGGGAGATATAAGTTAGTGAAGATGGGAAGAGAGCGAGTTATATTTCGTATATTACTGTAGGAGCAAGAGGGAACAGTGCGCGCGCTCTTTTTTTTGTCTGTTCTTCAAGTGACATGTCAAGTGACACGACTCAACTTTAGCTTTTTGCTCATTCCAGGATAGTGTAACAGAAATTATCACGAACCGCGCCTTCTGGCAAGGCGACCGCCTATTCATAGAGCCTTGCATGAGGCAGACGAGCTGCTCGCGCTGCCCCAGCAACTTGTGCAAGTCACGCGCGCTAGCCGACTGGTGCGCTAAACACACCTACTCCAAGATGGTGTACTGCGGAGACGGGCGGAACGACTTCTGTCCCGCTACGTTTTTGCCGGCAAATGTGAGTATTGTGATATTTTTGGAGTGTCTCTGGCGCTAGTAGCTGGTGGTAGTAACTTGGGCTAGTAGCTGGTGCTAGTAGCTGGTGCCAATTATTATCTTTAGTCGCTGGTTCCAAAAATTAAAGCTAGTCACTGTTACCAGTACCTGGCGCTTGTAGCTGGTACAAGTAACTAGCTGTAGTTGCTGGTGCCAGTAACTAGCTCCAGCCGCTAGTGCCAGTAACTTGCTATAGTTTCTGGTGCCACTAATTAGCTCCAGTCGCTGGTGCCAGTTACTTGCTCTATTCGCTGGTGCTAGTAACTGGAGCTAGTTGCTGGTGCCAATATCTTGCTCTAGTCGCTAGTGCAAGTAAATCACGCTAGGAACTAATGCTCGGCGCTGGTGCCCGTCACTGGTTCTAGTAAGTGGTACTAGTCCGTATACCAGTAATTATTGTCGGGATTTTGTATATAATACGCTAATGTCGCAGATAATTTTAATACCACGATGTAGGAAACGTCAGTTGTAGTTCTCATGTTGTGCGATAGATGTCGCTGTAAGTGTATTAATTTAAGTACTATTTTTTCTGTTTCCAGGCAGTGGTGTTCCCCCGCCGCGGTTATCCTCTAGACGACCTATTGAAGAAGAACTTGACATCCCCTGCCCCCCAAGTGAAGGCCAGGGTCGTACCGTGGACGGATTGCCACGTCATACTACAAGTGATATTCCCTGGCAAATACACTGATACCAAAACGATCACCTCCCTTCAAATGTGATAATATTTTTAAGTTCGGTTAATATATCGTCTGTTCTCTTTCCAATACCAGCCTATTACTGTCCCACAGCAAGACAAAGGCCTCTTCTCATATAGAGAAAGCAAGAGCATTGATCACCACGCTTGCTCAAGGCGGATTGGCGATTTCAGATTTATATTAATTACAAGCCCAGGTTTCCTGACGACATTTTTATATGACACTAGCAAACTGCGAACTCGTCCGCGTGGCTTATATCACCTACGTTAAGTTACGTCTTTGGTTACTGCTCCTCTCCTTAGAGTCGTAGCGTGATGTTATATAGCCTATGTTATTCGCGGATAATGTAGCTATCTATTGGTGAAAAATGAACAAAATCAGTCCAGTAGTTTCGGAGCCTATTCGGTACAAACAAATAAACAATTTTGTTCTTTACAATATTGGTATAGATTCTCTAAGAAGAGACAGACTTGTATGGGAAATCTTGTTATTGGGAATCAGATAAGTAAACCCCATTTTTAAACATTATTTAAACAAGGCGGAGTTTTGCAAGATCGTCAAACTCAAGGATGTAACTATACTAGTGATTCTCAACACAAATCAATTATACAATAAATAGGTTAATTTTATTTTTTTAGAGTACCGTACCCAAAGGGTAAAACGGGACCCTATTACTAAGACTCCGCTCTCCGTCCGTCCGTCTGTCACTAGGCTGTATCTCATGAACTGTGTTAGTTGGACAGTTGAAATTTTCACAGATGATGTATTTCTGTTGCCGCTATAACAACAAATATTAAAAAATAAAATAAATATTTAAGGGGGCTCCCATTCATAAAACAGATTTCTTTTTGCTCTTTTTTGCTCGATGTCGATACCGGCAACAGGTAGACGCTTGAAATATTCACAGAATATTTAGTTATATATTCACTTTACAAATAAATAATTAAATTTAAATAAAATAAATATTTAAGGGGGCTTCCATACAACAAACGTGACTTTTTTTGCCGTTTTTATAGATAATGGTACGGACCCTTCGTGCACGAGTCCGACTCTCACTTGGCCGGTTTTTCGTAAGTGATTTTCGTATTCGAACTAGCTATCTTGCCGCTGGGTTAGGCAGGCGGGGCGATGAACCCGCATTTACACAGTGATAAAGTCGCGCGACGCTCTGCCGCGGTATTTTGAAATATTGTCAAACATAAAAAAGCAATTATTTATTAATTACTAGCTTCTGCCCGCGACTTCGTCCGCGTCAAACTTGAACTATTATCCCACGGGAACACATTATCAGGATAAAAAGGATCGTATGTGTCAATCTAGGAAATGTTCTATCTATGTGCCAATGTTCATCCAAATCTGTTCAACGGTTTACGTGTGATTGACTAACAAACATACAAACATCTTCACAAACTTTCACATTTTATGTAACTGCCACGTTAGACTAGTGGTCCTAAGCGCGACTGCTACGCTAGAGGTCTTGGGTTCGATTTCCGGGTCTAGCAAAAATTGTTATTGGGTTTTTCTAAGAAATTCTCAGCAGCTCGGAGTTAGGATTTGTGCCCGATTAATGGCAATAGGCTCACCGTCTCTTACATGGGACCTAAACATACCGGCGGACTGTGGGTGTACATTGGTACACCTCTGCCTAACCCTTCGGGGAATACAGGCGTGATGGTATGTATGTAACTATGTTGTCTTTTATGTCCTGTTTGACAAGGATGCAAAACGTTGCCTATTTGGGTATTTAAGAAAGAGATGAAGTATGAACCTTAAACTAATATGTAGTTTTTACATAGATAATGTGTTGTACGTATTTATTATGATTGTAGTTTTGCTAAAGCGATTCAACCCACGTCAAAGTTTCTCGCGTCCATTTTTCAAAGTAATAGGGTAAGCATGATTTTTTTAATTTAAACATGAATTCTCATTCATGTAATAAACAGTTTAGTAAGACTATTTTTCGGATAACTGTAACTGAAAAAGATATAAGCCATCGAAGATTTGTTTCTATCTCTTTCTAGCAAAACGAAATTTGACACGGAGTTTACATGGCTGTAGTGTTATGTGACGTCACTGTCCATGTCGGATCTCTCTGTCTAATCGGTGCGTCATTAATAGTTTTAAATGCTTAAATCAGCCGTATTTCTTGGCAGATTTTAATTTGAATTTCACTTTTTGTCATCTGTACTACAGTATTTTCATATTTTGTTACAAAATCATGCATAAATTCCCTATATAAATTCCTATTTTAAGCATAAGTTTTGGATGTGCATTGAACTTTTATTGCTAGATAGTCATGTAACACGTTTGGCTTGTTGAATTCATGTGATTACTGAGAGATTGTGGGTTGGTTTATTCTGACAGAATTAAGCTCTATTGTAATACTTACCCGTTGGTTTATTCTGTAAATATGTTCTTCAGTGAATTTAGGTGAACTGAGCTTAAGGGAGGTATCATCTGACCTAGATGTCAGAGATTGGCAGCTCAGTAATAGAGCTCTTTGTGAAGGAGCTCGTCCGGGGAAGTACTACCACCATACCTATTTCTGCCGCAAAGCAGCGTTGCTGTGTTCCGGTTTGAAGGGTATGGGTGCCGGTGCAATTACAGGCGCATGACACATTTCAACTTTGTGTCTGGGATGGCAACGCATTAGCAAGGCCTCTGGTACTGCAGATGTCTATAGGCAGCGATGACCACTTAACATCAAGTAGGCCGACGGCGTTTTTACCATCCAATAAAAAACTTCACCTAATATCACCGAAGGAGATGTTTTGCAGTATAGAACTACAGGTTATGACAGTTTAGTGTTGGGTTCGACTCCCAAGCCGAGCAGTCTTTTTAGGTTTATACTAGATAAAAATGTTATACATACAATAAAAGATGTTTAGAATTAAATTAATTTATAAATAATTTATATTTTTATTGTTAAGATAATTATTATGTAAATCGTCCATTTAAATAAAAAGTTTATTTTGAAAATTGATTTTTAATCTTACCACCCTATCTTCTAATATTGTCTCACTGGGCAGAGGCCTCTTCTCATACAGAGAAGGCACGAGCATTGATCACCACGCTTGCTTAAAGCGGATTGGCGATTTCAGACTTATACTAATTATAAGTCCAGGTTTCCTCACGATGTTTTCCTTCAACGATGTCAATGATGTCCGAGATAAACTTAGAAAGTACTTATGAATTGGGTAGATGACTCCATTAAATAATAATTCCAAGACACAACTTCACAAAACAGTTTATTTGAGCCCTGGATACTCGATTAATTTTTAAATAACTATAAAATTCAATGTACCGTTGCTTTGAAATCAATAAATAGTTAGTGAATTGAGATGTCAAAAAAGTGACGCCGTCATCATGTATTGTACAAAATCTATGGGGGAATTGCGTTTTGACAGCTCATAAAATGTATGTTAAGTCATTAGTGGTCACTGAGGGCCGACGTCTGCCGGGGCTGCGGGTTGTTCGTAAGAGATACCGCGCCCCCGGAACGCAAAGGGCACAAGAAGGAACATGGGTGGGTTTTAGTCAGTAAAAGCCTGACACTCCCTCCCGCCCCGCCCAGGGCGGGAGAAGTTATTTGATGATTTACCACCCACCAAAAAAAAAAAAAGAAAAAGTCATTAGTGGCGTCATCTACCCAATTGAAACAGTCACATTAGTTTTTGGATTTGAACCCAGAACTTCATATATGGGAGGCAGGCGTCTTAACCACTGGACGTAGAAGACAAGGGAAATAAAAGTCCATAATTATATCTAACATCTTTTATTACGACAAATAACTTATAAAGTTTATAGACAATATTTCTTACTTTTAATAAAAAGCGCATGCAACGCCATTTAGCGTCTCGTTAAGCAACACATTTTAATAGGTACATTATCCTTAACCTACGAGAAATCTACCACGAAGCCATTTTGGTAGAATTTTAGACTTTGCACATAGCAACATCGAGAGGTTATTTTAATATGGCAACATTGGAAATGGCAGTGATCGGTCAGCTTGATGGTAGATTCTCATTTCTAACATTATTTTGTTACATTAATACTGATGATAATAATTAGGTCGTAAATGCGTTGATAAGTGTTACCATTTCAATAATTTTCTACCGTTATGGTAGTAAATAAATAGGGAATGCTTTAAATTACATTTTTCTTATAATTAAAGAGGAGATGTGTTACTGTGTGGTTGTGTGCTGTATTCTGAGTAAAATGTGCATTTAAGTAACTAAAATAAGTTAGGTTTATTCCTAAGCTTAGCTTCCTTTATTTATTAATGTATGTAATGTTTAATGACAGCAAAAGTTGCCATAAACACAAATATTTTATTAAAAAACGTAGTAGACATAAAAAAATCACCACTTTTTATGATATAATACAAGCTTACGCAGTGGACTAAGCCAAGGTTATTAAAACCCGTTCAAAATACGAATACAACTCACAACACCACACTAACATAACTCTTCATACTTAAAGTTACTTTACAAGCTGATTCAGCAACATAATTATAGATATTTTATTTATATAAGCTATATTTTTTACAAAAAATCTAAAAAAGAAAGATATGAGGCTTAAACTGAGAGTTTTAGAAACGAATAATAAGAATATTTTTTTTTTTTTTTTAAATGAAATCAAAGACAAAGATACAAGTAAGTTTGTTTGTTTGAACACGCTCATCTCTGGAACTACTAGTCCAATTCTGGAAATTTTGTCGCTAATAAGAAACCCCGTAATACCTGAACGCTATATACTATGTTTTACAGACGTGACCGAAGTAGCGGGCGTAACCTAGCGAGATATTTTATATATTTATTATTCGTTCCTATTACCTACAGTAGTATGCTTAAAGATACCTTACATAAATAAGTATTGTTTACGTAATAAAATGGCAAGATTGAGTAGAACAACTTGAGTCGTTGCTTTAGGCAGAAATTTTAGGTGTAAGAAGACACTTAACGTAGCCGAGAGTCAAAGTAGTCGCCACGAGTCGTGAGCACAGATGTCAAGTTCATTTTTGGGTTTTTGGGTACCTTTCTGGGTTTTTTGGGTCGCAAACGCTGCACGCGATCGGTCGGACTGATGGACCAAAGGCGTGAAGCGTCGCCGACCCAAAAAACCTAGAAAGGTACCCCTAAAAACGTACTTGACATTTGTGTTCACGACTCGTGGCGACTACTGTACATGTTTTTACAAGCTTTTCTTTAACTTGCTATGTATGTCTGTATGTTTGTTGTGGGGAATCTTGGAACTCAATTTTGAAGCAGATATCTTAAACCGATTGTGCTGAAATTTTGGATACATATGTAAGTCGGATGACAATACAATACAATGATATCATGAAGCTCGTCTGATGATGAAGACGGACGGTAGCCACAGGAACTTAGGAACGAAACGACGTAACCCTATCAAGTTATGGCTCGCTTGAGTCGTCTTTACGAGTAAGTACTCGTAAAGACGATAAAAGACTTAAATAAAATAAAAGTTTTTTTTTTTTTTAAACATGCCAGAAATGCCATTTTTTGCTCTGTACCATGCTTAGGAACCTATGGTTACAGAGACATTGAAGGTAAAAATTTAATTTTTTGGTTTATAAATAAACTAAACATTAAATGCTGTTGCTTGCACTAGTAAATGTAATGTTTTGCGAGCGATACATTCCACGCAGTAACTTTTCATAACAAAAATAAAACTCGTTTTCCAGAAATGTCAGCTCAATGTTACTTAGTCTGATGGTCAGTGTGTCTGGTTAACGGCTATGTGACGTGTCTTGTTACACCCCGTATGTAAGTGGCAAGAAATGTCGAAAGGGAAGGAATAGGCCTGTTTGGTGTAGAGCCTCTGTCCACACCCGGGCTGATTATCGGACCGTTCAATAAATGCATAGTCACGAGGACCGAATTTTTGTAAAACGTGTGCGTTGGTATATAAGAATTCTATGTTACATTCTCATCTCCAAAAAAAATCGGTCGCCGATTGTCTGACGTGGGCAGATATTTGTCAAATCAGAACAGAAAACATATTTTTAAACTAGGTACAAATAAATGACAAAGGATATTTGATTGCATGTCAAGTAACATGTAAACATCTTACTGAGTAAAGGTTTAAATTCATATTTGATTTTAATTCTGACAAAAAAAATGTCTTATTGTTTACCTCCCGTATAAAACCCTAATATTTGTCATTCTTATTACGAATGATAAGATACTTTGATATAGATTCATTTACATTAGCTTAAGTTATTTGCTTATTAATCCTTTCAATTCAATATCCACGGTGTTGCAAGCCTAAATTTAAATTTTCTACTATTTCGATAAATAAAATTTTCTTAACTAATTTTAAACGCCAATAGATTACAGATTACATAATACTTAAAAGTCTAACTTAAATAATGATGTTATAAATAATAAACAACATATAAAATAATATTATTAATAAATAGTTTTAATTACATGAAATAAAAATGAACACATGGATATCATATTTTATATTTCTTTTTTTATTGTAAAAAGAATGCAAATAATGTGTTGCTATTTTAGCATTTTGTCATGGATATAATATTTAATGAATTTTATATAATTATTTCAACAAGGTAAGTGTTCAAATTAAAATAATTTAATTATTAAGTTAATTAACACAGTTCACTCATTAAATTTTAATAGGTAAACCTTTGTTCACTTTAAAACTAAAAGCCTCATTTAATTTTAAAATCAATTTTTCAATCTGTCATTATTGTAGATTGATAAATCGAACAGATTGATAAAATGTCGTTGGTGGCATTTTTAAGCGTATTTTGGCTTTAAAGCGCAAATTATATGTTACATTTACAATTTCAATTGTCACTGGATATCGATACAAGCCACACAAATGCTCAAGAAAACGGGTTCAGTAGGCCTAACACAAGGACGCTAACTTAAAAGTATGCAAGAAAAAGTAGACTTTCGAATCGGAATTCCGAATATAATTTTATACGAAAAGAACAATTTGTATTCTTCAATTGATATGAATAAAAATGTTAACTCAACAAACATTATCATATTACCAACTCATGTTACATTTCATTTATTGGCAGAAGAACTCTAAGGTAACCGACATGGCTCTCAAAATTGTAAACCCCAAGTGGCAATGGGCAGGGCACATAGCTCGTAGAGCGGACAGCCGTTGCGGTCGTAAGACTCTCGAGTAGCGACCACGCACTGGAAGGCGCAGTGTGGGAAGGCCTGAAATCGCTGGATGCGGGAAGCGCAGGACCGGTCATTGTGGCTATCTTTAGAGGAGTCCTATGTCCAGCATTGGACGTCGTTCAGGTAATATGATGATGATGCACAACACTTAAACCGATTGTTTAAGTAATTTTCCGTGTTGATTAAATTCCGATAACAAGCCCTAATAGTAATCGACTATTTATCTTATTACCGATTCCTCCTATATGTTATTTAAGTATTATCTTTAATATTACGACTGGGTAAACCTAGAGGTACCTAATAACATACAAAAATGATTTTAGTTTACCTAAAGAGGTATTGTACACGCGTAGAACTGTGAAATAGATGATACAAACTTTTATAGAATAGGACAGGAGTGGCCAACCTGTCGATCGCGGTTATTAGTCGAGTTGAACCCAGACGCAACGCTCACACTAATATAAGTATTAATGGACTAAAAATAATCGTTGTTTTCCCTCTTAATAAAATAAAAAATACTACTCTTAAGTATATTATTTAGCTTTCTCAGTATTTATGTTAATGTGAAAGACGATTCAATGTTAAGCTTATGAAGAAGTCCTGATTTATGTAATTGGTAGATCGCACAGTCTATTCACTAAACAGTAGATCTTGGGTTTAATCAAGTTGACCACCCCTGGAAAAGGAGCTCGGATTTTATTTTACTTTATAATTAATGGCGGTAAAACGCGTTTGATTTGTCTAGGTAATACACTCCTTGGAGGCTACCACTAGCTCTTAAAACAGATAAATATTACTTTGTGATCCCCACTATTGGATTTTTAACGGTTTGTTGAACCCTGACATGAAAATCCAACAATACAGGTAATATTAAAAATAATACTGTTTTTGAGACATTGCTAGCCTCCCTGGGTTCCAAAATCGAGCCACCATGCATTTCCATCATGGGTAGTATAGTGGACATAAAGACATGAAACATCGAAAAATTACGTTTCAAAGAGAAAAAAAAATCAGCTTAATCGATTCAGTAGATTAGGAGTAAATTGTCTGTGACAGACAGACGTCAGAGACAGGGACGTACAGGAAACTGGCCATAATTTCGATGTTAACATTGTTACAAATTAGTATTTATGACTATTTAAAAAGCCATAAACTTTTATGCGCAAGATTGCGTTAAAAAATAGCATGGTGGCTCGGTTTAAAAGTCTGGAAGAGTACATACATATTTTAATGAATACAACTCTACACATTTAGGCCGTTACTACTTTTGTGTATAATTCTTATTACGAAATGGGGGGATAAATTCGTTTCCTTATTATGGTGTTTTTAAATGAACTGCATTCATTTCAATTGATTGATCAATCAATACTCTAGATTGAGAAATAAGTTTAAGGGTTTTTTTTTCCACGAATGGCCATTACTTTCATGCCAAGGACAAACAAACGAAAATGCATGCAGTTTATTTAAAAAATATAATTATAATTATTGTTTGAAACTGTTTCATTGCAATTAAAATAAACTTTAAGGATTATTTCACATGTTTGAATTTAGATTTTAGTGTATTTTTTTTTAATTTCGTTGGATGGTAAACAAGCCGAGGGTCCACCTGATGTTAAGTGGTCACCGCTGCCTATACACATCTACAATACCAGAGGCCTTGCAAATGCGTTGCCATCCCAGAGACAAAGTTGAAAAGTGTCATGTATTTGTATATCCATAAAGTTATTTTTAATTTTCTACAAATATTTCAAATACAAATGCTACATTAAATATTACAATTTGTTTGGATTTGTGTTGGTATGTGTATATTATTAAAAAAAGCGTGTTTTATTGTCTATTGCCAGGGGTGAGCTCGATAATGTTAGTGTTGCCATGTTTTTACAATACTACATTAAAAGCTTTTTCTACCGAGTAACTTTTTGTAACGGATCCTCAAAAAATAAAATTTACCTAACTGAAATTCTACAATTGATCTTTGTATTTTCAACATGGCAACACTTTTTTGACATAAATCTGTCTTTAAATTTGTTATTTTAGTTTTGGTACGTTGCAAAAATAATAATTTAAAAAGGTGTAGTTATTGTGGACATCGTTGGAGTATCATTTATGTATATTTCAAATGCTTAGTCTTCTTGTAATGTCAAACCAGCGCCAGATAGCTCCGAACATTTTGCAACACGTCACAGCAAAGCGCACAAAATGTGCACAAACTTTGTAAAAATGCTCAAACACTTTTGTTTGTCTAAAGCTGTGTGCCGACGGAGTTACAGTCTCTAACATGATGGGGTATTATGAAATAGGGTTGATTGTGACATAGGGTAAATGTGACCATAGAGTTGTTTATGACCATAGGGTTGTTCATGACGTAGGGTAATTAATGACTTGGGGGGTGCTTCATGGTCAGTCTTGTTCAGTGGAATGGGGTGTTTCGGGTGCATTTCTTCCCGCATGCGCACTTCCTGACTATTTCAATATCTTTGGTGTATCGCGTGCCGTCCGAGCAGATTAATCTTATCTGTAAGCAAAATTGTATTTTATGAATAAGTGTTTAAGCTTGTTCTTTGATTACAAGAAATCTGAAAAGGGCTCATTGTACTAGAAGGCAATTTTACTAATTTTTAGGAATGATTGTAATGTAATCAAAGTCTCAATCTGTCGAAAATACCTACATTGATTGTTGCCTAGATCTATAAATTATGAACAACTTTTACTATGATATCAACTTTGAAATCGTGAAAGAAAAAAAAACTGATCCATACATTTGTCGAGTTACGCGCACATAAACGTATGGAGCAATTGTATTCCGTTTCTGATAGAAAAAGTTATTCCATACAACAATAGCGTGATGATTGTCTAAGTGGTAAGTAGGTATAATACATTTACATTGATTTTACTTAATTGTTAGTCAAAAATCGTAAATTGTGTAGAAAACTCGAAACTCGAGTTTTTTTGAGTTATTTAAAATAATTTTTTTTTGTAGTATTATTGAGGGCAAATCATTCTGTCCTTGGAAAATAGCAATTAAAACAATAAGTATATAAAAGTCTTTAAATAAGTACCTTTCTCTTCTTAGTCTTCCTAGGTCCGCAGCAGTGCCCCTTGGCGCAGCCGCCCGCCCCCGCGCGCGCCTCTCCCGCCCCGCCCGCGCGCGACACGCACCGCGCACCCCGCACCGCGCGACGCGACCGGCACTGTCCCTCCGTTATTAGCTCACGGGTCGCCTCCTGGGAACGTTATATTGAAAATATAAAGCCAGACTGCCTCGTTAGCCGTCGGTCGTAAGCGCGACTGCTACGCTAGAGGCCTTGGGTTCGATTACCAGGTCGAGTAAAGTGTGACTGGGTTTTTCAATGAAATTTTCAGTAGTACTTTGGAATTGGCAATGGCAATACGCTCGCTCCCTATTACATGGGACCTAAACATACCGGCGAACTGTAGGTGTACATTGGTACACCTCTGCCTAACCCTTCGGGGAATACAGGCGTGATGGTATGTAGTTCACCGAATTTAGGTCACGACAGCCAATCTCTATGAAACACAAGTGTGTGCGCAAACATAGGTGCACTCCCTCTTCCCTCACTCTCATAGTCCGATGAGACGGCAATCCGACACGACCGGGGGGAGATCAGCCGCAGGACCAACGGCTTTACGTGCTTCCGAGTCACAGGGGTGTCAAACCACCAACTTCCAAACTCCAGGCTGCTACTGAGAAATTCGTAATGAAAAAATCCAAAAACACATTGCCTTACCTGGTGGAAATCACGCTTCTGAGACCTCACGATCAGTAGTAGCGGTTCTGGCTACAATGGTAACATACCTTTCTGCAGGCTCCCGTGGCGGGCGGAGGCTGTGAGGGCGCGTGCTCTGAAGGCATCTGCTGCTTGTGAGATGGCGCCGCTGTGGACATTAACACATACAGACTAACGTACTGCTGCACATTGCCATTTTTCAGGAGTTGACAGTGCAACTTTGAATACAGAATCAACTCAGAAAGAAAAAAGACACTTGTGCTTTAGGGATGTTACTTGAGGAAGACAAAAATAAAATGAGCGCGCGCACTGCTCTCTCTTGCTCCTACAGTAATATACGAAACGTAACTCTCTCTCTTTCTATCTTCATTAACTTATATCTCCCTCTCAACTTCCGTTCGCTCAATCACACTCATTTCCGTAACGCTCTTATGACACATTCACCAGCTTATTCCCCAATATTTCAATTCTAAGCGTCTCCGCACACGACCGATTTTTGGTCGGCCGTGTGCATTTATGTATTGGCGTCTCCCATTATCGCGCCGATTTTTGACAGATTTCGTCGTCGGCGAGAAGAAATCTGTAAAAAATCAGCCCGATAATCGGTCAAGAAATCGGTCTTGTGCGGAGACGCTTAGAATTTATATGTTCCATTGTCGTCGACAAAAAAATACGTCAAAATATCGGTAAAAATATCGGACGAAAGGCTAAAGATGTGTAAGAAACACATGTCATGTTACCTGGCGATGCTTGCACGTTGCTGATGGCTTGCTTCCGTTGTGCCATCTTTGTTCCTTGTGTTATAACTGGTGCGCCACCTGGTAACAGTATTACATAATTATAAAGGATCGTGTTAAGTTAGCAGTGCACAAAATAGAACTTATTTTTCGAAGACGTCCGAACGTGGACGAGGCTAAAGAAGTATGTACGGATCGTAGCAGGCGGCGTTCTGTGGTTTCTGCCTACTCCCATGGGAAAAAGGCGTGAGTTTATGTATGTATTTTCAAAGACTTAGAAACAAAGACAGATTCTGAATGAAACGAACGAATAGGAATTTGAACTCTTAAAACTACATATCATCACGGCTGTATTCCCCGAGGGGTTAGCCAGATATGTACCAATGTACACCCACAATTCGCCACGATTCGTTTAGGTCCCATGTAATAGGGGAGGAGCCTACTGCCATTACCGGGAACAAATCCTAACTCCGAACTTCTGAGAAATTCATAGGAAAACCCAATAACACTTTTAGTTCGACCTGGGAATCGAACCCAAGACCTCTAGCGTAGCAGTCGCGCTTAGGACCCCTAGGCTAACGATATAGTTCAGGTAGCAACGAATAATAATTATAAAATGTCACTAGATTACGCTCGTGACTTAGTTAAAGCCTTGTTTATCGGTACTTACTGATAGAAGCTCTGAGTTCACACTGAGGGCCTGCAGTACCGGCTCGGCAGCGACACGTGTAGTCCGACGGAGAGCCTTCTTCTCTGACGCAGCGACCCCCTCGGGCGCAGGGGTTAGGGACGCAGGGGTCCTGAAATGGAAGGGGGAGTAACGTGAATTTGGTAGGGGTGTATAGTAAAATCGATTAGTTTGGATGGACGCATTCCAATCTATACCAAGCTAAAGCTGAAGAGTATTTTTGTTTGTTAATTTGTTTAAACACGTCAATCTTTGGAACGACCGGTCAGATTTGAAAAAATCTTTTTGTATATAGTAGCCAGATTCATGAGAAATAGTATAGGCTATATAACATCACGCTACGATAAACGGATGCGGAGCAGGACCTAAAGAGGTAAGTGATCGCAGGTGAAATAAAATCACGCGGGCGAAGTTGCATCTAGTATCATCTTATTAGCACGAGTTCTTTCGATTCATGTTATATATGCCTACAATATTCCTTATAAATATATGGTTACTACTACTACTTACCCTTTTCTCAACTATGTTAGTGTCGGCTTCCAGTGTAACCGGCTGCAGCTGAATACCAGTGTGTTAAATGGAGCGACTATATATACCTCCACAGATCGTTTCGGGTCTGGCTGTTTGTGTATTCGAGTTTATATGTTTGTACACCCACGATATAGGGGGATAACATTATTTCTAACCTGGTTGTGCCTCCCGGCGTCCTCCTGCACGAACACGGTGGCTGCGACGGCGCTGGTGGGCTCGTCTTCCCCGCAGCCCGCCGACGTCCTTTGCACCCTGACCGCGTTCACGTAATCCACGCGCTTGTGGTTGATCCAGGCGGCTTTCAGACAACCTGGAACGTGCAAAGTGAGAAAAAAGTAATAAATCTTCCTCGATCTCGTCTGTATTTCCGAACGCATTCAACCCTAATCTCTTCAAAGTGAGAGTGAACAGGCTTCTTCTGGGTAAGTACTTACTCCATCGTCGACTTTGTCTCTGTCATCTCTGACCTAGACTAGAGTCAAGAGCTTACCCATCTCGAATAAAAATAGTAGTTATAAATTACCTTTAAAGCTGGTAATGTTTCGGAGATGCCATTTGCTAAATGCCTCCTTCGCGATGTCCTCCGGCACTCCTCCGAGGTACATGGGCCGTTCTAGTCGAAGATACTCCTTAGCACCTAGAAATTGCAGTGGGTAATTGATCATAAAACCATAGAGATATATCTATGGAGATGCCTCTTAATGTTTAAAGAAAACACCTGTCAATACGTGTCATGTCCGCCATTTTGGGTAGGATCATTTGTCTATTGAAATAAAGACTCATATTCCTATCAAACGTGTCGAAGTGCATACTATTCGGCGGCCATTCTTTGTCTCAAGGCGGCAGTAATTTTCGAAGCTTGGGCCCGTCCACAGTAACAAGTTAGTAAATAAAAAATAATAATATTATAGACAGTAATAAAAGGTGTGAAGAAAGCGAAAAGAGTTTATTAAATACAAATAATATACATAATAATAATATACAGCAATCATTGTGCCGGTAGTCGTGACGGCCAATGGCGTAATAGCCAAGAGCCTCGACCAACACCTCAGGAGGCTCTCGTTGGGCAGTAGCATCAAGGGCTTGATTTAGAAAGCGGTACTCCTAGACACGGCGCGTATTGTTAGGAGATTCCTTTCTCAGGAGCCCTGACCACCGGTAGCTTGGACCCTGTTCCCGATACCGGTGGGCTACTATTTTTTATATTTTTAAATGTTTTTATTTTTATATTAATATTTAAAAATGTGTCTAATATGGATGTAATAATATACCTTCATTGATGATAGACCTGGCGGGTCCATCGTCCACCTTCAGAGTGAAGTTCTTCTTGATAGCGATCAGCTCTGCCTTGTGGTAGTTACCATCCGATACCATCTCGAAACTGAAATAAAACATAAGGTCTCAGAACTATATTTCGATCTCATGGTTGCAAGGACGTTTGCAGAAGTGTTATTGGATTTTCCATTAGGAACTTTTCAGTAGCAGCTCGGAGTCTGGAAGTTGGTGGTGCGACACCCAGTGCCTCGGAAAGCACGTAAAGCCGTTGGTCCCGACTGTCATTTATAGATCTTTGACAGTAATTACGGATAGCCAGAAGCCGGGAAGTCTGACAAGCACTCTTACCAAGCGGTATCGTGTTGCCTAGTAACTAGGTTGTGGAGGTCAAATAGGCAGTCGCTCCATGTAAAACACTGGTATTCTGCTGCATCCGGTTAGACTGGAAGCCGACCCCAACATAGTTGGGAAAAGGATTGGCAGATGATGAGGATCTCATCATACGACATAAGGGTTAACAGAAGCTGAAATAACAGCATTGATTGAGCTTAGTTCTGCCAGAAAACGTGTCCAAGGTCATAACTCGGTTAGGTTCGTGTTCGACAACCACACAGAACATTTCTTTTTATACCATAGAAAGTGGCAAAGAAGCTAAAGGCCCGCACAATGTTAAGCGGTTACCGCTGCCCATGGACAATTGCAACACTCTCCAGTGTTGCAATTGTCCATGGGCCTGTGGACGGTGAGCAATGGGTAGCTCACCGTCCGTACGTTGCATAACGACAGGCCGTGTCGACGGCGCGTTCGTGTTCCACACGCGCCTCACAGAGATGTCAGCAATTGGAGGGGCCATTCAGGGCCGATGCTTGACGGGTCTGCGGGCTGTTCGTAAGAGAAACCGCGCCCCCGGAACGCAACGATTTTAAAATAGATACCTATACATTGTAGAAGTAGGATGGTTGCCGATGTCGTAACTGATGCGAATCCTCCCGTTGAACAGCTCCACGGCGAGGTGCTCGTTCTCACCGAAGTACATCAATACTCCGTGCAGTTGTGTCGTACTGAATACTGGAAAGAAAAAGGTTATTTTGAAGTCTTTTGATGACAAAACAATTTGACGGCACACTTGAGATGTAAGCCCGCACATTAAGCGTAGATTCAACTTTGCTGCGGACAAAGTCGCAGGCAGAAGCTAGTTTTTTTAATGCAAAAGTAACTCTGTCTGTCTGTTACGCTTTCACGACTAAACCACATCATAACTGCCTCGTTGGCCTAGTGGTCCTAAGCGCGACTGCTACGCTAGAGGTCTTGGGCTTGATTCCCAGGTCGAGTAAAGTGTTATTGGGTTTTTCTATGAAATTCTCAGTAGCAGCTCGGAGTTAGGATTCGTGCCCGGTTAATGGCAATAGGCTCGCCCCCTATTACATGGGACCTAAAAATATACCCGCGAACTGTGGGTGTACATTAGTACACCACTGCCTAACCTTTCGGGGAATACAGGCGTGATGGTATGTATGTGTGTACTACATCATCTGCTTAGCCTTTTCCTAACTATGTTTGCGTCGGCTTTCAGTCCAACCCGCTGCAGCTGAATACCTGCTGTTGTACATGGAGCGACTGCCTATCCGACCTCCACAACCCAGTTACTGGGCAACACGATACCTCTTGGTTAGACTGGTTGTCAGACTTCCCGGCTTCTGACTATCCGTAACGACTGTCAAAGATCTACGAATGACAACCGGGACCGTCGGCTTTACGTGCTTTCCGAGGCACAGGGGTGTCACACCACCAACTTCCAAACTCCGGGCTGCTACTGAGCAAACCACGGCTAAACCACTGATCGGATTTCGATGAAATTTGGTACGGGCCAAGTTTGAACCTCAAGAAAGGATAATAGGGTATTTTTCATTTTGCGATTTTTCTGCTTCCGCGATACCCAACGATTAAAACAACAATGAAAATGTGACTGACCCAATGTGACGTTAGCTTGTGGCGTAGTCCTCAGCGGTTCCAATTCAACAAGAGAATCATTGTGACTGAATGTCAGTGATGTCAGGTACTCGCAGAGTCGACCTGTGGACAAACACATACACAGTTACAAAACCCACACGCTCACGCTACAACAACCCTTATAAGTTTAAAGAATTACTGCGATTTTAATCAATCTGTCAATCAACACTACATAGTATAAAAGAAAGTCGCTTTCTACGTCCCTATTATATCCCTATGTATGCTTAAATCTTTAAAAGTACTCAACGGATTTTGATGCGGTTTTTTTTAATAGATAGAGTAATTGAAGAGGAAGGTTTATGTGTATAATAACATCAGCATTGCACCCGTGCGAAGCCGGGGCGGGTCGCTAGTTTATTATAATGAGGAAAATATGGCTACTATGTTTTGACAATAGATGGCGTACAAAATTGAGAGAAACATAAGGAAATTAAATAGTCAAAGTATTTATTTTAATTAGACCATTTGCAATAGTCAAGGGGTTGTTAGTCAGAAAGTTGAAGTTAGTTGCTCGGTCCAAAATGTGGGTAGGTCTCTTTGGAGAAGAATATGCAAGAAACGCCACGGACACTCGGATTGTGTTACCTTAAAATAATAAGCGTGTGCACAAACCTGAGTACCCGGGTGCACACTTGCACAGGTAGTCGTTCGCTGTGCTCAGTAGAGGGCGCTCCATTATGATATCGTCCTGAAAGTATACATAATAAAATATATTATTGAAGTAAAATTTCTTTACGCACGCTTAATTGGGGAGTAAGCTGGTGAATGCTCGGCGAGAGTTACGGAAATGAGTGCGATCGGGCGAACGGAAGTTGAGAGGGAGATATAAGTTAGTGAAGATAGAAAGAGAGAGAGTTACGAAGAAGTTTTACTTCAGTCGTGTGGTTTAAAGAACACGGGTCTTTTTTTTTAATTTATAACATATTAAACTGTTATTTTTTTTTGTAAACAAATGTACAAAAAAGTTAGAAGTTTGACCTTGAACAGCTCCGTAAATAGGAGGTATGGTCTAAATAAAGAAAAAAATCGCAATGGCGGCTTCTTTTAGTGTCTTTTCACAGCTTTATATCTTTACTTTTTGATTGCCATCATTTGTTGGTGACATATTGGTTCTACACACATATCATCACGCCTGTATTTCGCGAAGAGTAAGCCAGAGGTATACCAAGGTATACCCACAGTTCGCAGGTATGTTTAGGTCCCATGTAATAGGAGGCGAGCCTATTGCCATTAACCGGGCACAAATCCTAACTCCGAGCTGCTACTGAGAATTTCATAAAAAAACCCAATCACACTTTTTGCTCGACCTGGGAATCAAACCCAACACCTCTCGCGCTAAGGACCACTAGGCTAACGAGGCAGTCATATACTGGTCCTGTAGGTACATAATAGAATAGTAGTGCAGGTACCTGCAGCGGGCGCGGCTGCGGCAGGTAGCACACGCCGTGCACGCAGTCGTGGTGCGCGCAGGGCGACGTGCCGAGCGCGGCGTGCGGCGCCGCCTCGCAGTAGCGGCCCGCGTAGCCCGCGCCGCACGCGCAGCGGTACTCGTCCAGCCCGTCCACGCACGTCGCGCCGTTCTGCCGGCCAGGAGCGGGTTAGTATCTACAGGCATTATGAATAAATACGCACATATGCAAGGCCGGGGCGGGCCGCTAGTGTTTAATTAAGAGCCCATTTTTTAATACAAATGTATTCCCCATTTTTGTTCATAACACATACCATCTCGCCTATATTCCCCGCAGGGTTAGGCAGAGGTGTAACAATGTACACGGTAATACGGGGCGAGCCTATTGCCATTAACCGGGCACAAATCCAAACTACGAGCTGCTACTGAGAATTTCATAGAAAAACCTAATAACACTTTTTGCTCGACCTGGGAATCGAACCCAAGACCTCTAGCGTAGCAGTCGCGCTTAGGACCACTAGGCCAACGAGGCAGTTCAGATTCAGATTAGTTCAGATTTTTGTTCATGGATTTCAAAATAGATTGATAAAATAATGCTATTGAATTATTGTTATTTGGTAAGTGATGACTTTACCTGACACATATGATTGATGCAGTCATCAGCATTAACGGTACAGTTCTGTCCAGAGTACCCCTTGGGGCAGGCGCAGGTGTAGTGGCTGTGGTGGTCTGTGCACACCGCGCCGTTCTCACACGGGTTGAACTCCTTTGTGCAGTAGGGGATCTTCTTCTCGCAGAATTCGCCTGGAAGACAGATACGGTAGATGATGGGACTGAATTTGCGACGTCTACCGCTTAATATGCGACCTATACTGAAGTTTAAGTTGGTTATCGTGCTATCAAAGTTCTCCGCGACGTTAGCATGTAAACAAAATCCTGACAACAACCGTCGGGCAGTAGCCCACCAGACACAACACCCGTCTGCTCGGAGGATCCTCCCTTTTCTATGGAGGATGAGAGACTTTACACCCTGTTCCTCATACCTCCATAGGTTGATTTGATATATGCTTCTCCTAATGCAGATAGCTTCGTCTGTAGACTGAATGGCAAACAAACCGACGGCCAACCTGATGTTAAGTGGTCACCGCTGCCTATACACATCTACAATACCAGAGGCCTTGCTAATGCGTTGCCATCCCAGAGACAAAGTTGAAATGTGTCATGCGCCTGTAACTACACCGGCACCCATACCCTTCAAACCGGAACACAGCAACGCTGTTTGCGGCAGAAATATGTATGGTGATAGTACTTTCCCGGACGAGCTCCTTCACAAAGAGCTCTACTGCTACTAAATGCTTTTAATAGTAGTAGATATACAAGGATTTCTTACCCATAAAGCCTGGAGCACATTTACAAGAGTACCCTTCAAGATGGTCGACACAAGTCGCGTTGTTCTGGCATTTATTGGCGACACAATCGTCTATGTTCTCCTCACAGCGCGCGCCGGTGTAGCCAGCTTGGCAGGAACAGCTGGGGGAAGAAGCTAGTGTTACTCACTGGTAGTTAGTACAACTTGTAATTATTATTCAAGCAATTTTTTTGACAGTTCCTTTATCTTACTGGCCGTGACGCTAAATACACACAAGGTTAGTACGTCTTAAAAAATCTCATACATAAATAGAAACAGTTTGCTAAATAAAAGTGAAATATGTATACAGGGTTATTTGTAAAACAATGACAACCTTGCAGGACTGTATTACTATCACCATAAACAACAACTTTTGTTCTATAATTTTTTACAGAATCAAGCAACGCAAGCGCATCGAAGTCAATGACCGACTGAAGGATTTCCGTAAAATTGTAAATAGGTCATGTACAAACACCCCCGCCGCCCTAACCCCGCTCCCCTCACTATTTTACTATCGCTTTCGTTTGCTTCGCATAGACTTCGTAACATTTAGAGCGTTCAATCTAAATGTTTTTATTTTTGTATGAAAATCTGATGAACTAAAATACGATAATTTTTTAAATGTCATAGAACAAAAGTTGTTGATTATGATGTTAGTAACATAGTCCTGAGAGGTTGTCTATGTTTTACAAATAACCCTGTATATTTCAAATGCCTACCTAAATAACTCGAAGACCTGAAAGCCAATTTTATTCGTAATCTCATCTCAGAGCAAATCGATGTCAATAAAGTAGTTAAATCATGGGGAATTTGTAACAGATGGGACTGAGCTTATATTGCGGTCGTACCAAAGATAATAGAATTGTTGACTCCATAATAAAAGGTCAAAAAATATTCTTTTTTTGTCATTGGTCACCGCTGTCTATACACATCTGCAATACCAAAATTGCACCAGCGCCCATAACCTTCAAACTAGAGCATAGTTTTGCGGCAGAAATAGGTAAATCACTATAAATATGTCCCTATTAAGACCCCTCAAGATTCCACACCCTCAAAAATACTTACTGGAACCGCCCCTCTTCAAGCACCCGACAATGCCCATGCGCACACGGGCTGCCATAGCACGCGTCTATCTGGAACTGGCACGAGTCGCCGTGGTAGCCCCGTGCGCACAGACACTCGTGCCCGCCCGCGCCCCTCGCGCGGCACGAGCCGCCGTTGCGACACGGGTTGCTATAGCAACTGTCGCATTTGGAGATCACTTCTGCGGGTGGTTTACCTGGTAACGACAATAAGGAAGGTTCAGATGGGAAAGCGCCCCCTATTACATGGGATCTGTAACATACCGGCGAACTGTGGGTGTACATTGTTACACCTCTGTCTAACCCTTCGGGGAATACAGGCGTGATGGCAGTTGGGAAAGTTAATACAATTTTTATGTTTTATTGAACTTTTTGTACAAGGCGTGGGCCGGTAATGGGCAGGAGATATTATTGTCATCGCGGGTTTGACGCATTCCCGATTTATCGCAGGAGAGCAGGACGGCGCAAGCGGACTAATGCCGACTTGATCCGATTTAAGAGTTGCGGAATTTGTTGGAAAGAATCACCGCGGCCCTGGAACGCAAAGGGCATTAGGAGGAACACGGATGGGTTGTAGTCAGTAAGAGTCTGAATCTTCTTTCCTTTCCAAAGCGGAAGAAGACATTTGTTGATTTCCCATCCATAAAATAAATGGACACTGGGCATTGTCACCGCCATCTCTGTATGAGAAGAGGCCTTTACCCTGCAGTAAGACAATAATAGGCTGGTAAAGTAACCGCCACGAGTCGTGAGCACTAACGCTTATGCTCACCACTCGTGGTGACTAGTATACTACGTACTTTTACAAACAAAGGCACTTGACTGCGTGCTAAGTATAAGCTTGTCCCTCATGGCGGCCGGTTCTGAGCAGCGCGCGATACCGGGCTCCACGTATTCGCCGGCGCTCTTCACCCACTCCGACAGCCAGCGAGCGTTGCAGTCGCAGTAGAGGGGATTGGAGCCCAGAGCACTGGAAACAACACCAGGTAATTAGGACTTAATCTGGCAAAAATAACCACCCTCATCAACTCTTTTTTGTGTCATTGGATAGCAAACAAGCTAAGGGTCCTCCTGATGTCAAGTGGTCACCGCTGCCTATACACATCTGCAATACCAGAGGCCTTGCTAATGCGTTGCCATCCCAGAGACAAAGTTGAAATGTGTCATGTGGCTGTAATTACACCGGCACTCATACCCTTCAAACCGGAACACAGCAACGTTGCTATGCGGCAGAAATAGGTATGGTGGTAGTACTTCCCCGGACGAGCTCCTTCACTAAGAGCTCTACTACTACTAAACTAAGAGCAAATAATGTGATACTCACACGTGGGATATAGATTCTAGGTCCCTGAACACGCCATCAGCCAGCATCGAGATGTTGTTTCCATGGAGGGACAGAACTCGAAGCTGAGTCAGACCTTTGAGAGCATCGCGCTGGAAAACAAAACATAAGATTTAAAAAGCTCTTTAAATCATTACTAGCTCCTGCCCGCGACTTCGTTCGCGTCAAGTTTGATATATTATCCCACGGTAACCGAACAATTCCACACTAGAATCTATCTTAGTGTCAAATTTTATCCAGATCCGTTCAGCTGTTTAAGCGTTAAAGAGTAACAAACATCCATCTATCCTCACAAACTTTCGCATTTATAATATTAGTAGGATTCAACCTAAATTTGCCTGTCTAGCCTTTTTCCAACTATGTTGGGGTCGGCTTCCAGTCTAACCAGATGCAGCCGAATACCAGTGTTTTACATGGAGCGACTGCCTATCTGACGTATCTATACAAAGAAATACAATTGAAGAATCTGGTTGTAATGTTAAAATGAGTATGTAAGGATCGTAGCAGGTGGCATTCTGTGGTTTCTGCCTACCCCACGGGAAAAAGGCGTGAGTTTATCTATGTATATAAATAAATTAGCGACCCGCCCGTGACTTCGTCCGAGTATTTCACCCGCGTTAAGTTACGTCTTTCGTTACTGTTCCGCCCTCGTGAGTCGTAGCGTGATGTTATATAGCCTATGTTACTCAGGAATATTGTAGTTACCTATTGGTGAAAAAATTGTTAAAATCGGTCCAGTAGTTTTAGAGCCTATTCGTTACAAACAAACAGATAAAATAAACCTTTTCTCTTTATATTATTATAGTAAATAAAGTAATATTGTATAGACATTAACTACGTACCTGAACACATCTCAGCTTGTTGTAACTAACGATGAGCGTGGATAGTTTAGTGAGACCTTCGAACGTGTTGTTAGTGATAACGCTTATCATATTGTTGGACAGGTCCAGCCGCGTGAGCTGCGTCAGGTGGCGGATCTGATCCGGCAAGATTGACGCTATCTCGTTCGATTCTAGGTAGCTGGGAAAGAAAATAATTGTATGTAAATAATACGGGTGGAATAATTGAGACGGCTTAGGGTCTAATCACAAATGAGGATATCCGCAGAAGAACTAAGGTTCCCGAATTTTTTTAATTATCATTGGATGGCAAATATGCGGACGGCCCACCTGATGTTAAGTGGTCACCGCTGCCTATACACATCTGCAATACCAGAGGCTTTGCAAATGCGTTGCCATCACAGAGACAAAGTTGAAATGTGTCATGTGTCTGTAATTACACCTGCACCCGTCCCTCAAACCGGAACACAGCAACGCTGCTTTGCGGCAGTAATAGGTATGGTGGTAGTACTTCCCCGGACGAGCTGCTTCACAAAGAGCTCTACTACTAACTCTTCTGTCTAGCAGTGAAACATTACAGGCTAGTTTCGTCATCTAGGAGTCTTAACTTACAGTTCAGTAGTCTGTTTCGGTATGTTCAGCGGGACGGTCGTCAGCTGAGCACGGGAACAGCGCACCACGGTACCTGTGCATGCGCATTGTGAGGGGCAGTAGTCGGCAGACAGGCAGCCTTTGTCTTCAGCTGGAACAGAAAGATCAGATTAAATTATGCCGCAAATATGAAATTGCTGGATGCGGGCAGCGCAGGACGGTCATTGTGGCTATCTTTAGGGGAGGTCTATGTCCAGCAGCGGACGTCCGGCGGCTGATATGATGATATACTTAGTATCCAGCTGCATCAGGCAATCAGACAACAACAAAGATGGCTTTGCTAATCAGAAAGTTTTCTATTCAAAGCGTTTCTCAAATCAATTTTCTATTCAAAGCCGAAAGTTTAAATTCGCAGTACTCGTTACCGAGGTGCTTTTATGACCAGATGTATGAACGTGGATGAGGCGAAAGGAGTATGTATGGATAGTAACAGGTAGCGTCTGTGGGTGCTACCTACCCCCATGGGAGAAAGGCGTGAGTGTATGCATGTTTATGCGAACTGCCCGCGACTTCGTCCGCGTGGCTTTTTCACCTCCGTTAAGTTACGTCTTTGGTTACTGCTCCGCTCCCACGTGTCGTAGCGTAATGTTATATAGCCTATGTTACTCAGGAATAATGTAGCTATCTATTGGTAAAGAAATGGTTAAAATTGGTCCAGTAGTTTCGGAGCCTATTCGATACAAATGAAGAAACAAAAAAATGTTTCTTCTTTATAATATTAGTATGGAAGTGTAAATGTAAGGAGCGACTTACATGAGCACTTGAAGTCAGACACCTCCAGATGATGAAGGTTGGCATCTCTCAGCGCAGCTGGAGTCCTGCAGGTGGCCGAGGGCGACAGACGACGGTTGCGGAGCCAGTTCGGCAGCCAGGAGATGTGGCAGGTGCAGTCCAGGGGGTTGGATTCCAAGTTTCTGGGGGAAGAGAGAATATTGATTACCTCTTGCATTTGCTATAGCTTGGCTTGCCAACCAATAACCCTTCCTTTTCTTTCTGAGTCGATGGTTCTAGATAACCCTTTCTGTTTGTTTTCTCTTACAAGTTCTTAATTTCCCGTTACTGACTAAAACCCATCCAAGTTCCTTCTTGTGCTCTTTGCGTTCCGGGGGCTATCTCTTACGAACAACCCGCAGCCCCGCCAGGCATCGGTCCTCAGTGGCCTCTTCTAAAATTGCTGACATCTCTTTGAGGCGCGCCGTCGACACGGCCTGTCGTTATGTAACGTACGGACGGTGAGCTACCCATTGCTCACCGTCCACAGGCCCGTTGGGTCCAGTTTGTTGCCATAAACCATGGTAAACGGGACCATATTGTCCGTTCGTCTGTCACTAGGCTTTTTTTTTGTGTACTACTGGTCCACTTCCGTAAGCGGTAGCGTGATGTTATATAGCCTATACTAATCCTGAATCCCGAATCTGGCTATCATATACAAAAAGATTTTTTCTAATCCGACTGGCAGTTCTATAGATAAGAGCATTTACAATATTAGGTACTTACAACGTTGACAGCATGGTGAGGTGGTCGAAGGCTCCCGGAGTGATGCACCTGATCTTATTGTCGGTTAACGACCTAGAAGTTGGGAAATAACAGATGTTAAAAAGCATATACGAAGCTGAACGCCACATGTTCCATTTTTCTGACAATTCAAGAGTGCCTGTAGGCTAACGGTTTTGCTGGAACGCAGAGGGCATTAGGAGGTGCAAGGGTTTTAGTCAGTAAGACTCTGACAATCCCTTCCGCTCCACCCAAAGCCAAAAAAGGACTTTTCCATCCTTACAAAAAAGCCTAACGGTTTATTTAAAATAAGCTTATACCTGCGACTTCGTTCGCGGGAACGGTGGTTGCAGTAGTCGCCACGAGTCGTGAGCACAGACGTGAAGTTAATTTTTGGATTCCTTTCTAGGTTTTTTGGGCCGCCGATGCTGCATGCGATTGGTCCGTCAGTAGGACAAACCGCGTGCAGCGTCGGCGCTCGAAAACAATCCCAAAACGAAACCCAAAACGCCAAAAAACTTGATATTTGTGCTCACGACTCGTGGCGGCCACTGTACCATGTGACGTTTTTTTCGCGCGGATACCTCATTCTTCTTTTATAATAAAAGCAACAGACCCACATTAGGGCAGTGACATCAGTGTAGCGACATCTATCGCACATCATGCGAACTATAACTGACGTTTCCTAGATCGCGCTATCAAAATTCTCCTTATAATGGAGGATAAGGAATTTTACACTCTGTCTCTCATACTTTTACATCAGCCATAAGTCAGTGAAAGTCCCGTCAAAATCGGAATTGCAAATGTTGTATTCCCTTTTTCTTTTTTAAGGGTGGGAAATCATCAAGTGACTTCTTCCGCTCTGGGCGGCGCGGAAGGGAGTGTCAGACTCTTACAGACTAAAACCCATCCGTGTTCCTTCTAATGCCATTTACGTTCTGCCGCAGCGTCTCTTTTGGAACTAATTCCGCGTTGGCAGGAATACTTACAGGATACCTAAGCTGTGCAGACCAAAGAACATCTTGTCAGTGACCGTCTGGATCAGGTTTCCATCCAGCAGCAACTCCTGAATGTTGGCAGCGCCGTCAAATGCGTTGTCTTCTATCAGGGTAATACCTGAAAGAAGAATACAAAATATATACGAGTTTATAATATTCTTCTGATTATTCAATAAAGACTGGCTCAATACGCAGGAAATATTATAGTGCACAAGCGTGTGCACAAACACAAGTGCACTCCCTATTCCCTATCTCTCATAGTCCGATGGGATGGCAATCCGAAACGACCGGGGAGAGATCAAGCGCAGGACCAACGGCTTTATGTGCTTTCCGAGGCACGGGGGTGTCATGCACACCATCAACTTCCAAACTCCGGGCTGGTACTAAGAAATTCCTAATGGAAAAACCCAATAACACTTTTTGACCGACCTGGGAATCGAATCCAGGACCCCACGCTCTGCAGGTGCTCGCTAACTCGCTTGTGCTTGGCTTCCTGTATGTGGAGAAACTGATCACCAACTCACCATTATTACGGAGATCCAGCTTCGTGAGATCTGGGAGGCGTCCGAATAAGCCGTCCGATTTGATCTGTCCCAAACTGTTGTCCGACATTAGCCTGCAAAGTATTATTATTAGACGAGAGCGAACGATTAATGGCTTAACAAAAAAAATTCTGTGGGTACAGTGTTCGAATCGAACAAATATTTATATGGTTTTTTCTCATTGTTGGGTATAGCGCCATCTATCCGTTTCCGATCATGACTATTCTTTTGCAATATAGCTATTCTTATTTATTGGAAACTATAGCCACAGTCAACAACCAAGCTATGTCTAGTTGTTTGCAAAAAATTGAGTTGTTTTAATCCCAGATGCAGATGACTATGCCCGGGGCTCTCTGCGAGATGGGATCACAAATGAGGAGATTTGCAAAAGAACTAAGCTAACTGATGAAGCTGTTAAAATTTCGAAACTCAAGTTACAATAGTCAGGGCATGTAGCTCGTAGAGCAGACGGCCGTTGGTGTCGTAGGTGGACCGAGAGGCAACCACGCACTGGAAAGCGAAATGTGGGCAGGTCCCCCATGAGGTGGACCGTGGGTGCAGGGAACCGCTGGATGCGGGTAGTGCAGAATCGGTCGTCTCTGATATGATAATGATGTTCATTCCCAGAGGTACTCACAACGCGTCGGTGTTGACTGGCAGGTCTCGCGGCACCTCAGTGAGCGCCGCCCGCGTGCACGTCACGCTGACGGCTCGCGCGCCGTACTCGCACGCGCACGCCGCCGGGCACGCGGCCGCGGAGCCGCACGCGTTCGCTGACTCTTCTCCCGCTGTAAATTATAATAATAATTCATTCAGGCTTAACTGATTTTAAACAGAACTGGTTTCTGCTATTTTCCGCCTTAGTTTCTTTTTTTAGTATCTTTGGCTAGTTTTCGGACTAGTTTTTTCTATAGTCCGACTAGTTTCTGTATTTTTTGTACTCGTTTTTGGGACCTTTGATCAGGTCGTAAATAGTGGAACTAGTTACGACAATTCCCGGTTTAGGTTTTGCTATTTTCGGACTAGCTTCTGTTATTGTCGGACTAGTTTCTGTTATTTACGGACTATTGTCTTCTATATTCGGATATTTGCAGACTAAAAATATCTTATCTTAAGAACAGTAATGTGTGTAGAACTCACGTTTGCATTTAAAGTTCTCCTCTCTCAGGGCATCGATCCTCTTTCTGCTCATCCGTTTAGGGGAGTCACACTTAGCTCCTGATGTCTCTATCGGGTTCTTCCGGAGGTACGCCGCCAGCCATCGAAGGGAGCAATCACAGGCGAAGGGATTTCTACCTAGATGCCTGGGTAATAATGTTCAATTTTGTTAAACAACTGCTTCGTTCTTTTTACCACCGACTCAAAAAGAGGGGTACTATAAGTTTGACGTGTCTGTCTGAATGTGGCACCGGAGCTATTAAACGGGTGAACCGATTTGAATGTGTTTGTTTTAAATGAAAGCAGGTTTCCTAGCGATGGTTCTTAGATATGTTTTTTCAATATCGGTTCAGTCGTTTCAAAGTAATAATCTCTTTTGTTAGCTGCGGTAGGAATCATTATTTTTCTGTCGGGGGTTAAATAAAAAAAAAAATATTACTTTTAAATTTGTACTTACAACGTTTGGATTCCAGTCAACGCATCAAAGGTTCCATTTGGCAAAGATCTGATATTATTGTCATAAAACGACCTGAAAGAAACATCAACATTTCCAATTATTATCATACATTATTAGTGCAATTTTTTTTCTGATGGGCAATCATCAAATGTCTTCCCCCGCCTTGGGCGGGGCGGGAGGGAGTGTCAAACTTTTACTGACTAAAACCCATCCATGTTTCTTCTTGTACCCTTTGCGTTCCGGGGGCGCGGTATCTTCATCGAACAACCCGCAGCCCCGGCAGGCATCGGCCCTAACAGGCCCCAGCAATTGCTGACATCTTTTTGAGGCGCGCAAGGAATACGACCGCGCCGTCGACATATTTAGTGTGGAGCAAAAAAATAAAGGCTTTGAATGTTAACAGAGTTAAGTAATGATTATTATCATCATATCAGCCGGACGACATCCACTGCTGGACATAGGCCTCTCCTAAAGATAGCCACAATGCCCGGTCCTGCGCTGCCCGCATCCAGCGATTTCCCGTGACCTTTACCAGGTCTAAAGTCTGTATATATCTGCTTAGCCTTTTCCCAACTATGTTGGGGTCGGCTTCCAGTGTAACCGGAAGCAGCTGAATACCAGTGTTTTACATGGAGCGACTGCCTATCTGACCTCCACAACCCAGTTACTGGGCAACACGATACCACGCGGTAAGTCTGGTTGTCAGACTTCCCGGCTTCTGACTATCCGTACCAAGTCTAAAGTATTAAAGCAATAACTCACAATAACTTGAGATTCTGTAGATCACGGAATGTGTCTTTCCTCACGCAAGTTATCTCATTTGAGTTCAGCAATCTGTAATATTTAACAAAAGTGATTAAGTACTTGATATTTTAATTTTCATATTTTCGATTTTTTTAACTATTATTTTCTTATAATTAATTTAAATAATTGGTTATGGATGTTAAATAATTGGTTACGTAACCTAATTAATTGGTTATTAAACTTAAAACATTGGTTATTTAACTTAATAAATAGGTTATGTTATTTTATAAATTGAATAAATTGGATATGTAACTTAATAAATTGGTTATGTAACATAATAAATTGGTTATAACTAATATTATAATAAGGAAAGAACGAAAGAAAAATATTTATTTTAGACCCACACCGTGATATAATGGTACTTACAATAACTGTAAAGACGTTTGTCCATGGAATATTCCAGATGGTAAGTCCTTTATTTTGTTCCCATATAGCACTCTGGAAATAAGAAATAAGTCTAGATTAGTAGGTTTTTAGATGTAATGGCTGCCAGTGCCATCGACAACGCAGTCCAAGTGGCCAAATTCTGGGTCACAACGATGAAATTTGCTATAGTATTGTATTATTTATAATAGTACAGCTTGGCATCGAAATGCTTTTTTACCTATGTGTGTATTCTCCAGGTCAATTCGGTTAATCCTAATGCAGACTAGCCAAGTTCGCAGGAGATATTATAGTGTACGAGTGTGTACGCAAACACAGGTGCACTCCCTCTTTCCCTAACCCTCATAGTCCGTTGGGACGGCAATCCGACACAACTGGGGAGAGATCAGGCGCAGGACCAACTGCTTTACGTGGCACGGAAAGCACGGCTTTTTTACCACCGTGGTGGCAATCAGGTATACGGGTCACCTGATGTTGAGAGATTACCATAGTCTATGGACGCCTGTAACACCAGGGGCATCACACGGGACCAATGACAAATAGCTGAAATCTATTCAGCAACCGACTCTGAGCAAAATACTTATCTATACTCTATATTAATAATATAAAAAGGGAAAGATTTGTTTGTTAACCGGGCACAAATCCTAACTCCGAGCTGCTACTGAGAATTTTCATTTCCCCTTATTACATGGGACCTAAGTATACCGGCGAACTGTGGGTGTACATTGTTACACCTCTGCTTAACCCTTCGGGGAATACAGGCGTGATGGTGATGGTATAGATTTGTTTGTTTGTAACCAATAGGCTCAGAAACTACTAAACCGATTTTAACCATTTTTTCACCAATAGATAGCTACATTATTTCTGAGTAACATAGGCTATATAACATCACGCTACGAACCACGGGAGCGGAGCAGTAACGAAAGACGTAACTTGATGCGGGTGAAATAAGCCACGCAGACGAAGTCGCGGGCAGGTCGCTAGTACGGTAGGTCTTTTTGGAGGTTTCATTGTAGTAGAGCTCTTTCTCACCATACCTATTTCTACCGCAAAGCAGCGTTGCTGTGTTCCGGTTTGAAGGGTATGGGTGCCGGTGTAGTTACAGGCACATGACATATTTCAGCTTTGTCTCTGGGATGGCAACGCATTAGCAAGGCCTCTCGTATTGCAGATGTCTATAGGCAGCGGTGACCACTTAATATCAGGTGGACCGTTGGCTTGTTTGTCATTCAGTCTACAGACGAAGCTTACTGCATTAGGAGAGGCACATATCAAATCAATCTATGGAGGTATGAGGAACAGAGTATTGGATGGCTCCAATGACATAAAAAATATGTACTGGCCAAGATGGCCGCGTAGTGTGTCGTTTAGAAATTCAACTTGTCTTTTACAACAAGTCTGGAGATCATAAACATTGTCTGTTTGACTGCTAATGTGGAAGTAAGCAGAAAGCGTGACAATGGATGTATTTTTCAAAGAATTTCTGCGTGTAGTATTGTTCGTAAAATACTTTGTTTGTTTATGAAACGGATACGGAAATACGCGACTCATAACACGTTGTTGTCAATACTGGGTAATAGTAATCACTCCAGACGTCGGTGAAGGAAAACATCGTGAGGACACCTGGACTTGTAATTAACATAAGTCTAAAATCGCCAATCCGTGCGTGGTGATCAATGCTCGTGCCTTCTCTGTATGAAAAGAGGCCTTTATGTGTCAAGAAACAGTCAAAGTCAAATGTCAGATATATTCATTTGAATTAGATCATGATAAGGCACTTTTGAAAGTTAATAAGCAGAGGGTCAAACGAGACGTTGTATGAGTATTTACAATGTCCCGACAACAGCCGTCAGGCAGTAGTCCACCAGACACTACACCCCTCTGGTCGGTGGATCCTCCCTTTTTAATGGAGGATGAGAAGCTTTCCTCCCTGTTCCTCATAGCTCTAAAATACCATTGTTAAAATATAATAAAAAGAAAAGAGATCCTTACAAAGAAGTTAATTGCACCAATCCGATGAAGGCATCGGGAGATAACTTCGAGATCTTATTGTTTGACAGATCTATCCTCGATACTTTCTTTACTGACAGGAACGCGCCGGCGCCCACCTCGGTTATCTCGTTCTGTTCTAGGCGGCTGGAAAGAGACAACAAATATTCCTAAGTGTTTTTTTTTGTAGATAGTATTCAAATTAACAAGCCCAAAAAAAAACGAATGGATAAATAAAATACATCGATTTAAAACGTGTCAGCGTTATATCCAATATCTTAGAAAAGTTGGTGGAATATTTATGTGTCATAACTATTATAACTTAGATGTGGCAAATCCATTATAAATTAGATGTGGCTAAACCATTGTAATTTGGATGTAGCAAAGCCATTGTAATTTAGATGTGGCAAAACCATTGAAATTTGGATGTGGCTAAACCATTGTAATTTGGATGTGGCTAAACCATTGTAATTTGGATGTGGCAAAACCATTGTAATTTGGATGTGGCAAAACCATTGTAATTTGGATGTGGCTAAACCATTGTAATTTGGATGTGGCAAAACCATTGTAATTTGGATGTGGCAAAACCATTGTAATTTAGATGTGGCAAAACCATTGTAATTTAGATGTGGCTAAACCATTGTAATTTGGATGTGGCTAAACCATTGTAATTTCGATGTGGCAAAACCATTGTAATTTCGATGTGGCAAAACTATTGTAATTTAGATGTGGCAAAACCATTGTAATTTGGATGTGGCAAAACCATTGTAATTTGGATGTGGCAAAACCATTGTAATTTGAATGTGGCTAAACCATTGTAATTTGGATGTGGCTAAACCATTGTAATTTGGATGTGGCAAAACTATTGTAATTTAGATGTGGCAAAACCATTGTAATTTGGATGTGGCAAAACCATTGTAATTTGGATGTGGCTAAACCATTGTAATTTGGATGTGGCAAAACCATTATAATTTGTATGTGGCAAAGCCATTGTAATTTAGATGTGGCAGAACCATTGTAATTTCAACTCACAGCTCCGAAGCTCTATGTGGTATGGTGGCTGGTACTTCATACAACAGCTTCTCACGGCAGTCGACGATACCCTCGGGGGTGCAGCGGCAGGCGGGGGGGCAGCGGGGCTCCGCTGAACACTCCACAGTCGTTGTGGTGGTTGGACCTGGGGAGATATATGATCAGAGATCTAGGCTGTTAATTTCATGGTGAGGCGATGACCTTTGCAAGGTACCAGCTTTTTGCTCAAAAACGATGGAAGTAAAGTAAATAGTAACTAATCAAGCTCCAAATTCAGGGCCAGAATTAGACTCACTTAAAGTCAGAGTCAAAGAAGGAGTCCAATGCAAAGTCAGGGTAAAAGTCAAAGTCAAGTTAGAGTCAACATCAGAGTCAAAGTTAAAGCCAGAGTCAAAGTCACAGTCAAAGTTAGAGTCAAAATCAGAGTCAAAGTCAGAGTCAAGTCAAAGTAAGAGTCAAAGAAAAAAATAATAAAAGTGATTTATCACACCAAAAATGAAAGCTACAAATCGCACTCCCAATCCCGCTTTCCCAGCTACAAATCGCTCATTAATACTTAGTTTAATGGGCAGTATGTGTAGTTAACGGCTTTGCCATGTGTGTTTTTACATCTCGTGTTGAAATGTATAGCCTCGAAGTTCTTGGAGGGTTCCTTACCGCTGCAGATCAGCTCATGAGCCTCTAGTTCTGTCAGAAGAGCTCCTCTCAACGCTGCGGGCGCCTGGCATCTGGAAATATAGTTATGACGTGAAAGTACAAACAAATACATACATAGCATCACACCTGTATTCCCCAAAGGGTTTGGCAGAGGTGTACCAATGTACACCCACAGTTCGCTGGTATGTTTAGGTCCCATGTAATAGGAAGCCTATTGCCATTAACCGGGCACAAATCCTAACTCTGAGCTGCTACTGAGAATTTCATAGAAAAACCCAATAACATTATGCTCGAACTGCGAAACGAACCCAAGACTTCTAGCGTAGCAGTCGTGCTTAGGACCACTAGGCTAACGAGGCAGTTAGAAGGAAGGTTACTTTAGGAAAATAAATATTAGTTCCATACCTGGCACCAACTCCAGGAATCCCAGCTGCGCGCACCGTAGTAGCTAGCCTCGCGACTCTACAGTCGCACACGACAGGATTGTCGGTCAGTCGCAGCGTGTTCAGACGACTAATCGCAACTGATTCCAGCGACAGATACGTCAAGTTGTTGTTGTTTAATGTCCTGCCAAGATTTATAACAATTAGTGAGAATGCTGTTAAAGAAATGATGATTGTATTGTGTGATAAAGGAGCGGACTGAGAATTTCTGGGGCCCTGAGGTAACACTACTTGGGGGCCTAACGAATTAATCATACTGAGAACTATTTTTCTTTAAACATTATTGCATAGCAAACAAGCCGACGGCCCACCTGATGTTAAGTGGACACCGCTGCCTATACACATCTGCAATACCAAAGGCCTTGCAAATGCGTTGCCATCCCAGAGACAAAGTTGAAATGTGTCATGTGCCTGTAATTACACCGGCACCCATACCCTTCAAACCGGAACACAGCAACGCTGCTTTGCGGCAGAAATAGGTATGGTGGTGGTACTTCTCCGGACGAGCTCCTTCACTAAGAGCTCTACTACTACTCAACTATTAGCTATAATGATGTATCTATACAACAACAACAACAACATACCATCACGCCTGTATTCCCCGAAGGGTTAGGCAGAGGTGTGCCAATTTACACCCACAGTTCGCCGGTATGTTTAGGTCCCATATAATAGGGGGCGAGCCTATTGCCATTAACCGGGCACAAATCCTAACTCCGAGCTGCTACTGAGAAATTCCAAATGGAAAAACCCAATAATACTTTTTGCTCGACCTGGGAATCGAACCCAGGACCCCATGCTCATCAGTCGCGGTTGCGACCACGAGACCAACGGGGCAGTCAACCAATCAATGTATCTATACAGTACCTATCTATATTAATATTTTTATAAAGAGGTAAAGTTTGTGAGGTTGTAGGGGGTAATCTCTGGATCTACGAAACCGATTTTGAAAATTCTTTTACCCGTAGAAAGCCACGTTATTTGTAAGTGTCATTTCGTGTTCCACGTGCGCCTCAAAGAGATGACAGCAAAAGGAAGGGGCCACTGAGGGCCGATGCCTGCCGGGGCTGCGGGTTGTTCGTAAGAGATACCGCACCCCCGGAACGGTTTTAGTCAGTAAAAGTCTGACACTCCCTCCCGCCCCGCCCAGGGCGGGAGAAGTTATTTGATGATTTCCCACTCCCCAAAAAAAAAAGGTTATATAACTACACGCTAAGACAAACGGGAGTGGAGCAGTAACCAAAGACATAAAGTAACGCGGGTGGAATAAGCCACGAGGACAAAGTCGCAGGCAGTTCGCTAAGTTTTATAACCACAATGCGGACGAAGCCGCGAGCTAATAGAAAATAAATTAGGACAAATTATAGTCCATATGATACTAGTAAGACAAAGTTCGTAAACAATCGAAGGCGACTGCATAATACAAAACCAAACAACACATTACCCGACCCAGTAATCGAACCCACTACGTCACGATCAACAGTCGCGCCACGGACCCACTTAAAGAATCGCCGTTTTAAACCACGGAGAAACCAGTTCCCTTCAACATGAGTCATAAAAAACAGTCGAATCAGTGAGAAAACAGTAGTTTACAAGTAATGAAAGACCATCAATTGACCCGAACTGACCTGAAGAATATTGATCCGACCTCTGTCTTGAAATAATAAAGTCTTATTAAATCGAAATTTGACCCAGTTACATGTTCACGAGGAATTAATACAAGTGTTTGATCAAGTATTTTTATTTGATCACCTTAATGAAACGGCCTTCGAGGTTTGAATGGACGGAAATTTATAAGTTATTCACGATTTTTTGATGTGAAATATATATAGCCGTACGTAAAACCAATTGCTGGCGTGGCGACGCATGCCGTGGCGACGGGACGCCATGCTATATGCTGGTAAAGTCAAAGTCAAATTATTTATTTCAATTAGACAATTTTTTTTTTTTTTTTTTGGTGGGTGGGAAATCATCAAATAACTTCTTCCGCCCTGGGCGGGGCGGGAGGGAGTGTCAGACTTTTACTGACTAAAACCCACCCATGTTCCTTCTTGTGCCCTTTGCGTTCCGGGGGTGCGGTATCTCTTGCGAACAACCCGCAGCCCCGGCAGGCATCGGCCCTCAGTGGCCCCTTCCTTTTGCTGAACGCAATTAGACCATTAAAAGGCACTTTTGAACATCAATTACATGTTAAAATTAATATTATTGAATCTAGTGGCCCATTCCAAAAGGTAGTTTCGTATGGAGAAGAACAGGACTAGAAACTCCATATATACATACAATTCGAATCATCATCATCATCTGCTCAGCCTTTTCCAACTATGTTGGGGTCGGCTTCTAGTCTAACCGAATGCAGCTGAATACCAGTGTTTTACATGGAGCGAATGCCTATCTGACCTCCACAACCCAGTTACTGGGCAACACGATACCTTCTGGTTAGACTCGGACGTCGGATGGCAAATAAGCCCACGGCCCACCTGATGTTAAGTGGTGCCTGTAGACATCTGCAATACCAGAGGCCTTGCAAATGCGTTGCCATCCCAGTCACAAAGTTCCTAGATAGCAAAAAAATACTTACAGAACTTCCAAATTCTTCAGATTCTCCAAAGCCTTCTCATCAATGCATTTGAGATGGTTTCCATCCAGGTGCAAACTCTTCAGTGCCGTCAATCCTCGGAAGGTTCTTCGACTGATAGCTGTCAGCTCATTCCGACTTAGATCCCTAGAATACAGGATAGGATTAGTTGACTTGATAATGGAAGGCGTGTCTTTTGTTTGTTGTTGAGGGTATATCCTGCGATGGTATAATCTAAGACACCGATTTTTGTTGCTTTCATCAGTTAAAAGGAATAGTGAATAATATTGAGTCTTAGTAACTACGGAATACGTGTTTTTAGGTTTTGGATTTTTTTTTAATAGTGAGGTGGAAAAATATTTCGCGTAACGAATATATTTTTATAAGCATACTTAAAATAAATTGGATCAATAGACTATGAGTAAATTGCTCTTGAACATTGCTAAGTGTCCTAATTTCTTTGCCACGTGTAATAAAAATAGAACACAGAGACTTTGTTCCACGTTTATAATGTATAGGATTAGCTAAATTTAAAACATTCGGTTTTTATTACAGTATTAGAATCAATTCCTATAACTAACGAGTCGTTAACTTTACTATTCGTAAACAGAAAGAGGTACCAATAGTTATTTTTTACCGATCGTAATTAGTAAATTATCTAAAGAAGTTCGTAAAAAAATAACATCATTATTTGAAATATTTTAATTAAAAATGCCTTGCTTTTATACAAATATTAATCCATTCATTTATTAATTTAATTAGTAAAGTCCGAATACTGCTCGCTCCCTTCTGTTAACAGCTTGAAGGCATACCGTCAGGGGTGTAAACAGCAGTTATAGCTGTATAAAGCGTCTTCGCACGCCAGGCTCGATGCTAAATATTAATCTTTAATAGGGCAGCCCTTGTAGAGAAAGAATAATGTGGAATTGACTTAAATATTTCTTACGAAATTGTCCAAAAATTGACAAAACAAATTTTAAACAGAATACAATATAATTTTTATACACCAAACAATTATAAAAATTAAACTTTCAATAGTTACGAGGGAACTACCATTACAACTATTAAAAGTTTTCATTTTTAACCCTGGACACAAAAACGACGGGGTGTTATAAGTTCGACGTGTCTGCGTGTGTGTGTATATGTCTGTCTATGGCATCGTAGCTCACGAACGCGTGATTCGATTTTAATTTGGTTTTTTATGTTTGAAAGGTGAATTAGTCGGGAGTGTTCTTAGTTATGTTTGATGGTAATCGGTTCAGTGGTTTCAAAGTTATCAGCTCTTTTGTTAGCTACGGTGGGGATTTTTATTCTTCTGTTGAGGATTAGTTAAAATTTTAAATTTTTATAACTATAACTACGAGTATGGGCGATTTAAATATTGATCAATAAAAGCGTGTTATTATCCATTGTGGTTTAACGAATCTAAATGAATTATGGAACATTATATCTAATATCGTATCGGAATTGCGTATATAGGTAAATCCGGGAGTACTCCAAGATATATTTTAACATCTGTCCCTTTTTTAGGCAACCTCAAAAAACTTGTCTATTCGATTGTTTAGAATATAAGTAAGAAAGCTCAGTTTCCGAGATATTAAGGTTTTACGTTAATGATCCTAATTCATTGCTTGAGAGTGTATTTTTAGGATAACAAACACATAACATACCATCACGCCTATATTCCCCGAAGGGTTAGACAGAGGTGTAACAATGTACACCCAGAGTTCGCCGGTATGTTTAGGTCCCATGTAATAGGGGGCGAGTTTATTGCCAATAATTGGGCACAAATCCTAACTCCCAGCTGCTACTGAGAATTTCATAGAAAAACCCAATAACACTTTTTGCTCGACCTGGTAATCGAACCCAAGACCTCTAGCGTAGTAGTCGCGCTTAGGACCACTAGGCCAACGAGGCAGTTTCGAACGAGTATTTTTAGTATATTTTCAATTACAAAAAAAAAAGATAATGTCACGTTATGTCAATCAAACACATAATAAAGATGACAGCGAATAAGGCAAAAGACAACAGAACTATTTTTCTAAATAAGGCAAAGATGGATAAGCCTCATGAATAGAGGTCACAAAACTAGCGAAAAATAAAGAAAAACTTTATCTCCCAGACGCAAACTTACGCGAGGAAAGTCATACGCGAACAAAATGGGCTTATCCACCATAATCCAACGTTTAGACGCAGGGATGGGCAAAATTGTACTCTATCTGTTTCCACTGAATTATTGATAGACCTCTCCAATTGGCTCTATTCACGACAATGTGTAGAATAGATACGTAACCTTTATACTAAAATGTATTTTGAACTTTATTTCCACGACAACAAAGTTGTTAATGCAAAATTGGCAGCGTATATTCGATTTCAACTTTTCTATTGTTTTTAGCTGACAAAGATTTTCTTAATTAGGTTTTAAATAAATGATTTGCAGTATTGTGTCTAAGGTCATCATCCGTCTAGGTCTTTTCTCAACTTAGCAAAGTGATCAAACAACTTCTTTAGCTCTGGGTGAGGCGGAAGGTGAGTGTCAGACTCTTACTAACTAAAACGCATCCATGTTTCTCCAAATGCCCTTTGCGTTCCAGGGCTGCGGTAACTCTTTCGAACAAATTCCGCAACCCTGGCAGGCACTGGTCCTAGCAGACCTCGTCTACTATGCTGACATCTCTTTGAGGTCCGCGTGGAACACAACGCGCTGCCGACTCGGGCCTTGTTCTGATCGGACGGCGAGCCACGCAACGCTCACCGTCCGCAGGCCCACGCCTACGGTAGCCGAGAATCGCTCTGCGATTTCCGCCAGTCCAGCTGTTTCAAAGTTATTAGCTCTTCTGTTAGCTGCCGTAGGGATCTTAATCTTCCGTCGGGGGTTACTTAAAAAAAATATTTTGTGTATTTCAGTTACAAACCCCTCTTTGTTGTACCTTTAAAATAACGACTTGTAATTATAACAATTAACTGTCGGTAAGATATAGGAAACCAAAAGCAATGACCATTCGTAACGTAAGTCTTAACTGTCGATACTTTTTAGGAATCCGGTAACACAATACCAATTGTGGCAAGACTTTGTGAGTCTCAAGAGCTCATTAAGCAGTTCTAGTTCCGGTTGCGGGCAATATGGCGGCGGCGTTATTTCCGGTGGCGCTCAGTCGACGTCTGACTGCCATCCGGAGCGGACGTGCTCAACTTTGTGATGGTATTGCAATTTTATTTAATTGTCTTTTTAAATTTGTCAAGGTCTTTTGTCTAGCAACGAAATTAAGCAGTAAGGAACTAATTCAGGAGTAAGAAAAAACAATATTTCAACTTCCTTACAAAACAACAAGAATTGAATTACGGTCTGGCTGTTTGTTTCAGCTAATCTCCGAAACGTCTGGACCGATTTTGACGGTATTTACACTGGTACATAGCTGATGTTATAAGGAGTAAATGAGACTACTTTCATTTTAGAAAAAGAATTAGAGTTCCGCACAAAAAGATGAAAGGAACAAACAAATTGGCGGGCATAATTTAGTCTAACATAATACATCCATTCCATCACGCCTGTATTCAAAGTCAAAGTCAAAGTCAAAACATTTATTTCAATTAGACCATTTACAGGCACTTTTGAATTGTCAAGAAGTTACTCATACAAAAAGTTGAAGCTAGTTGCTCGTTCCAAAGCGTAGGTCTCTATGGAGAAGAACGAGCAAGAAACTCCACGGACACTCTTTTCAAATTGGTTTTTACAGAATCTTGGTTACAATATTCTTGTTGCTTCTACATGTGAAAACAATGAAGTTAAATATAAAACAATTTAAATTTATTCCCCTAAGGGTTAGGCAGCAGTGTACCAATGTACACCCACAGTTCGCCGGTAAGTTTTAAAGTCCCATGTAACACGTGACGAGCCTATTGCCATTAACCGGGCGCAAATTACGACTCCGAGCTGCTACTGAAAATTTTATAGAAAAACCCAATAACACTACTACTACTACTAGACCTCTAGTGTGCTTAGGACTACTAGGCTAACGAGGCATAATATTGCGACTTATGGGTGTACTTCGTACCTCTGCCCACCCCTCCGTGGAAAATAGGCGCTATGTTATGTTAATGTTGATTATGTTCCCCCAAAGCCCCACTGACATACATTAAAGAGATCCTTGCGTGTGGAGGAAGCTCAAAATAATTAGTTTAAGCAATTATTACATCAAAGAGGTTCCCGCCGGAAGTGCTGCCATCTTGTGCAGCCGCAAAATGGCGGTCGGAAGTCGGGAATGGATCCTTAATTGGAGGCATATTGCGGGGATTTCAGATGTAACGTTTGCAACTGAGATTTTTGTTTTGTATTTTTAACAAGCTCCTGCTCTCGACTTCTTCTTGGAAAGTCAAGTATAATTATATTCTATGACAATCGGCAATAGAGTTGCTATTTCTTTAAAATATAAAACTTACATATTTGGTTTCGTCTAAACTAATCTGTACTAATACTAGCTGACCCAGCAAGCGTTGTTTGGCCATATTTTTTTTAGGAAAAATAGATGTTAGCCGATTCTCAGCACTACCCGAAATGCACACAAAATGTCATGAAAATCGGTCCAGCCGTTACGGAGGAGTATCGTAACTAACATTGTGAGACGAGAATTGTATATACAATGTAATAAAGATGAAGAGTTTGTTTGTTTGTTTGGTTGAACGCGCTAATCTCAGGAATTACTGGTTTGAATTGATAAATTCTTTTTGTGTTAGATAGTTCATTTATCGAGGAAGGCTATAGACTATATAACATCACGCTACGATCAATAGGTGAAGAGCAGTAGCCAAAGGCGCAACCTAATGCGAGTGAAGAAACTACGCGGACGAAATCGCGAGTAGAAGTTACTTTTATAACAAATAATACCAGCCTATTATTGTCCCACTGCAGGGCTAAGGCCTCTTCTCATACAGAGAAGGCACGAGCATTGAACACCACCCTTGCTCCCTTGAGCAAGCGTGGTGATCAGATTGGCGATTGAAGTCTTACATCTATCTTCACTAATATTATGAAGGAGAAAGGATTAACTGCCTCGGTAGCCTAGTGGTCCTACGCGCGACTCTACGCTAGAGGTATTGGATTCGATTCCCAGATCCTGAGATTCTGAGATTCCCAAAACTGTTATTGGGTTTTTGTATGAAGTTCTCAGTAGCAGCTCGGAGATAGAATTCGTGCCCGGTTAATGGCAATAGGCTCGCCTCCTATGACATGGGACTTAAACATACCGTCGAACTGTAGGTGTACGTTCTTATACCTCTGCCTAACCCTTCGGGGAATACAGGCGTGATGGTATGTTATGTCTGGATGCTTTTTTTTTGGAAGAGGCGATCTCTCCAACTACTGCTCCGATTACAAGAAATCTTTTACTAATAAAAAGCTATACAATTGCCGAGTGAAATTGGATATCATGGATTTTATGGCATAAAACATAATCCCCGTTCTTCGGAAAGCACGTGATCTCTCCCCGGTTGAGTCGGATTGCCGTCCCATCGGACTATGAGAGTGAGGGAAGAGGGAGTGCACCTGTGTTCGCGCACACACTTGTACACTATAATATCTCCTGCGTACTAGCTAGCGTCCATTAAGACTACTCGTTGAGACAGAAATCGGTCTGGAGAATAAATACACTTGACTATGATGCAGACCAGGTCGCGGGCAAAAGCTTGGTTTGAAATAAAATCGCGGGAAAATAAAATTGCAAATGGCGTCTGTAGGCTTTTGTTAGAAGAAGTGTAGGTTATAGTGCCTCGTGTACTCGAGAACTTCTTTGTAGAGCTAGGCGTAGTAAAAGAAATGTATTTTGGCGTGCAGCGGTTAAATGTGTGCATTGCTATTGATGTTCTATCTATGCTTAGTTTCTATTGGGTTCAATTTCAAAGGGTTTAAAGTTGGCAACACTAAGGGATATCCCAACAGAGTTGTTGAAGTAAACTGTGTCGTTGGCCTAGTGGTCCTAAGTGCGACTGCTACGCTAGGTGGGTTTTTCTATGAAATTGTCAGTAGCAGCTCGGAGTTAGGATTTGTGCCCAGTTAATGGCAATAGGCTCGCCCCTATTACATGGGACCTAAACATACCGGCGAACTGTGAGTGTGCATTGGTGCGCCTCTGCCTATCCCTTCGGGGAATACAGGCGTGATGGTATGATGATGATCTCCATCTATTGGGATCAATTTTAAAGTCCTCAAAGTTGGCAAAAAGAATCACAAGATAAAAGGCTAATTTTGCTGCAAAATGATCAAAATGTAGTTCGTTCGCATCACAGCGACCATCAATGTAAATAATGTAGGTAAATTAGATACATAACATACCAACACGGCTGCATTCCCCGAAGGGTTAGGCAGAAGTGTACCATTGTAGTTACACCCACAGTTCGCTGGTATATTTAGGTCCCATGTAATAGGGGGCGAGCCTATTGCCATTATAAACTCCGAGCTGCTACTTAGAATTTCATAGGAAAACCCAATAACACTTTACTTGGTCTGAGAATCGAACCCAAGACCTCTAGGTTAGCAGTAGCACTCAGGACCACTAGGCTAACGAGGCAGTTAAAAAGGCGATTCTCTTTTAAATTAACTGTACAATAAAATGTTTAATTGCTTTAAAATTAATAAATAGTTCGTCAATTGAATCTACAAAAAAGTGACGTCACAACTTACTATTGCCATACAAAATATATGTTTTGACAGCTCATAAAAAGTACGTCAATTGGTTGGTAGTATCTACTACACAATTGCCCCCCTAGTGTTTGTATTTCTGATAGTCTATGCTCGAAAATTACATGAGATAGTGGAGGAAGCCGCGGGTATAAGTAAAGGTACCATAGTACCCACACCCATCCAATTATGCCAAGTAAAGTGTCTCGGCCCTAAAAGTGTCATCTTCCCATCGCGTCCCCCTAGGAAACTGTTCCCATGGGTGGTCCCTGACATACAGACGGAGGCATGTCTTCACTGTACATTATTTATAGATGCATTTAATTTTCTTCCGGAAAAAGTCGGGAAGGGTGGTTACCCGACTGGTTTGGGGTAAAAAGGGGTGTTATGTTTTACGTGTTGGTAGAGATTTCTCGTTTGTTTATTAGTTTCTTGTCAGGAAAAACAACACAAAATTAATAATTTTAAGTAACCCCCGACAGAAGAATAGAAATCCCTACCGCAGCTAACAAAAGAGCTGATAACTTTAAAACCACTGAACCGATTTCCATCAAACATAGCTAAGAACACTCCCGACTAATTCACCTTTCAATATTTGTTCCGTGCGGGTTCGATTCCCGCACGGAACAAATATTTGCATGACCCACAGTAATTGTTCCGGGTCTGGCTGTTTGTGTATGTGAGTTTATATGTCTGTCAACGCACCCACGATACAGGAGACTTTCCTAGTGTGGGGCAACGTTTTTCAAAAAAAAAAAAAACAACATCAAAATCGGTTCATATGTTTGGGAGCTACGATGTCACAGACACACACACACAAGTCAAACTCATAACACCCCGTCCTTTTTGGGTTAGGGGTTAATTACTAAATCCGATTTGAAAAAAATATATATTTCTGCATTAACACGTTTATCGAGGAAAGCTTATAACATTGGGGTACAACACATGGGAGTGGAGCAGTAATCAGTCACACAACTTAATGTCAAAGTCAAATATTTTTTGTCAATAAGACCATTAAAAGGGACTTTTGAACGTCATTTAAACAACATACCATCACGCCTGTATTCCCTGAAGGGTTAGGCAGAGGTGTACCAATTTACACCCACAGTTCACCGGTATGTTTAGGTCCCATGTAATAGGGGGCGAGCCTATTGCCATTAACCGGGCACAAATCCTAACTCCGAGCTGCTACTGAGAAATTCCAAATGGAAAAACCCAATAATACTTTTTGCTCGACCCGGGAATCGAACCCAGGACCCCATGCTCATCAGTCGCGCTTGCGACCACGAGACCAACGGGGCAGTCACGTCATTACACGTCACGTCATTTAAAAGAAAGAAATTAAAATTAATAATGTTGAATCTCGTTGCTTAAGTTACGTTAATGCAGTTGGAACTGCGGGGTACAGCTAGTATTGTTGTAAGAGGGGTAAGCCATTTTATTATGACGTTTTTTTGTTCCCGTAGAATATGTTGGGACTTATAACTGCCTGGTTAGGCTGGTAGTCCTAAGCGCGACTGCTTCGCTAGAGGTCTTGGGTTCGATTCCCAGGTCGAGCAAAAAGTGTTATTGGGTTTGTCTACGAAATTCTCAGTAGCAGCTCGGAGTTAGGATCTGCGCCCGGTTAAATGGCAATAGGCTCGCCCCCTATTACAGGAGACCTAAACAAACCGGCGAACTGTGGGTGTACATTGGTGCACCTCGTGGTGGTATGTTATGTGTTATGTTATGTTGGGACGTAGCCTTTAATTTGAAGCAAAGTCGCGGACAGCAGTTCCATATATGTTTAAATCGTATGTAGAAAAAAAAATCTACATAATTTCAGCGATGAAATAAAGGCGTTTTTTGAAGGACAAAAGACGATTATTGTAAAGGCTCCATATAAGATTCGGAATACTTTTCCTGCCCCGGGACCCGTATAATATAATTTAAATAAGGGCCTACAACAATATCGTATTGACAAACTGTAGGGTGAAGTCCCCTTTATTAGAAAGAGAACCACACATGTTAGACAAGGATAGATGTAGCAACCTCTTGAATTTGAATACTGTTCTATAAAAAGGAATAAACTCATTTTTTTTTTTAATATCATTGAATGGCGAACAAGCAGACGGCCCATCTGATGGTAAGTGGTCACCGCTGCCTATAGACATCTGCAATACCAGAGCCCTTGCAAATGCGTCGCCATCCCAGAGACAAATTTGAAATGTGTCATGTGCCTGTATATACACCGGCACCCATACCCTTCAAACCGGAACACAGCAACGCTGCTTTGCGGCAGAAATAGGTATGGTGGTAGTACTTCCCCGGACGAGCTGCTTCACAAAGAGCTCTGCTACTAGGTAACAAACATGAAAGAAAAACAAACGAATTGAGAACCGCCTCCTTCGTTGAAGTCGGTTAAAATCAGAACTTACTGTATTTCACCTCGAATTTTTATGGTATAATCTGAGACGCAATGTTAGCCAAAATGTCAAAGCGTCTATGGTTATGTAAAAGCCTTCTTGTGTTTCGCTATGGTATAAAAACAAATTGGCATGGGGGCGGGCAGTAGGGTGTCAAATGCCAATGATTTTTTTCAAGACATTTCTATTACTCCTGTAGAGGTATGAGGAACAGGGTGTAAAGTCTCTGATCCTCCATTGTAAAGGGAGGATCCTCCGAGCAGACGGGTGTTATCTGGTGGGCTACTGCCCGACGGTTTGTTGTCGGGATTTTGTATACAAGGTGTTAGTTTAAACAAGCGACTTACTTCAAGGAAGTGTAGTGCTTATGAAAATAAACCACTTTCACTAAAAATTTAAAATTGTGAAAAAAAAACCAGCTGTCCCTCACATGTTGTCGAGTTATGCGAACAGAAATGTATGGAGCAGTTGATTTTATTTCTCCATTTTACGGTTCGTATTACAGTAAAAATTGTTCATTTTCATAAATACTGCACTACCGTAAATCAAGTCCCTCGTTGAAACTAACACCCTGCATATGTTAATGTCTCGGAGAACTTTGATAGCGCGATGTAGGTAATGTCAGTAGTAGTTCGCATGTAGTGTGATAGATGTCGCTACGGTCGGTTTTTTAAGTTGTCCCTACACTAGGAATGTCTCCTGTATCGTGGGGGCGTTTACAAACATATAAACTCACATACACAAACAGCCTGACCCATTAGAAGGTCCAAATCTGAGCTTGTGTGATTCATAATATTATAGTACGAGCCTATTATTGTCACACTGTAGGGCAAAGGCCTCTTCTCATACAGAGAAGGAACGAGCATTGATCACCACGCTTGCTGAAGGCGGATTAGCTATTTTACACATACATACATGCCTCTTTCCGATGGGGGTAGGCAGAAACCACAGAACACCACCTGCTACGATCCTTACAAACTCCTTTCGCCTCCTCCACGTTCATACAAGCACGCCGGTTACGAGTACACCCGAACTTCCTGAAGAACCTCACCAATAAAGCGATGTCAGAGTTATGTGTATTAATTACAAGTCCAGGTTTCCTCACGATGTTTTCCTTCACCGATGTCAGTGGTGTCCAAGATAAACTTAGAAAGTACATATGAAAAAGAAAAACTCATATTGGTACTTGACTGCGCCCGGTTGCGAACCATCGTGGGTCAAAGGCAGGCGTCTTAACCACTGCGCCATCATGACTTAACTAAGTAAGATTTATGGAACCCAAAGTGGTCTTAAGGTCCAATAGGCCATGTACCCTAGAAGGGACCCACAACTAGGGCAACAGATAATGAAAAAATTTGATAATAATATCCGTTAGTACAGTCACACTCATATAAATCATTTGCTGTCAGGACGGTAAGAAACGTGCGCCGGCGCTGGGCTAGGGAGGGGACGGTGGTTGTCGATATCGATAAGTAGTTCGTATTACAATAAGACATCAATAATATTAGTGATGGTACAGAATTTAAAAAACTAGCTTTTGCTTGCGACTTTTTCCGTGTGAATTTTCTTAAAAGTCCTATAACACTTTTTACCCGACCTGGAAATCGAACGCAGGACCCCACTAGACAATCGGTACCACGAGACAATACATACATACATAAACTCACGCCTTTTTCCCATGGGGGTAGGCAGAAACCACAGAACGCCACCTGCTACGATCCTTACATACTTCTTTCGCCTCGACCACGTTCATACATCTGTTCATACAAGATTACAATGGGGCAGTAAAATTGAATAACATGAGTATGTAGTGCTGAAAAGTCCTTAAAACTTTAAGAACGGCAAACGTAAAAATATTAGAAGCAACGATATCCAAAATGAGGTTATAATGGTAAAAAATAATCTCCGTGGGTACGGTGTTTGTGATAAATAATAATACCAGCCTATTACTGTCCTACAACAGAGCGGAGGCCTCGAGCATTGACTACAATGCTTATTCAAGGCGGATTGGCGATCTCAGACTTTTATTAATATTATTATTATTAGTCCAGATTTCCTCACGTTGTATTCCTTCACCGGTCAAACTCAAAATCAAAGCATTTATTTCAATAAGACCATTTACAGGCACTTTTAAATTGTCAAGAAGTTACATTTAAAAGTTGAAGTTAGTTGCTCGTTCCAAAGCGTAGGTCTCTATGGACAAAAACGAGCAATAAACTCCATGGAGACTCTTTTCTTCCAATTTCGTTCCAACTATGTTGGGGTCGGCTTTCATTCTAACCGGATGCAGCTGAATACCAGTGTTTTACATGGAGCCACTGCCTATCTGACCTCCACAATAATGGGCAAAACGGCACCACGCGGTAAGACTGGTTGTCAGATTTCCCGGCTTCTGATTATTTATTACAAACATACAAATAAAAAAATAAATGACTAACAGATTCATTCAAACGCCCTCCATCACTATTTTCAACATAACGAACGAACGCGGGACCGAAAAGCAGACAAATCCGATTTACTTCATTATACCTAAGCTTCCATTCACAAAGAACGAACGTGCCCTAACATAGAGCGAACAAATCACACACCATTCATTCTTTAGTACTATCGATATAAAAGTGTCGAAGTAATCCCCTCACTAGCGCTGTGGACACGTTCAATGGAGGACTTATTGTTGATTTGTTATATGAGAGATGTGAGGAATGCATCCGGTATTACTTGTAGTGTAGTCAGAATGAAAGACAGGAGATTTGGTAGTGTTGGTGAGATCACTAGGTTTACAATGAGCGTGTGTAGACGGCCCACCTGATGTTAAGTAGTCACCGCTGCCTATACACATCTGCAATACCAGAGGCCTTGTAAATGCGTTGCCATCCCAGAGACAAAGTTGAAATGAGTCATATGCCTGTAATTACACCGGCACCCATACCCTTCAAACCGGAACACAGCAACGCTGCTTTGCGGCAGAAATAGGTAATAGATATGGTGGTAGTATTTCCCCGGACGAGCTCCTTCATAAACAGCTCTACTGCTACTATACTTATTGAAATCGTTTAAAATCTAGTCGCAATCTCAGTGGCAATCTATGTCATAAAAATGTAGGTAAAGTGGAGACATTTTAGACAGTTTGAGATTCAAAGTCAAAGCATTTATTTCAATTACACCATTTACAGGCACCTTTGAATTGTCAAGGAGTCGGTCAGTCAGTCAGAAAGTGGACGCTAATTAGTGTATTTTATAATCTGTAATACCAACAGAGTATGTACGCTGACATATAATTTTCTACGCAACTTTTGCTATACTTATACTTGACTGCCTCGTTAGCCTAGTGGTCCTAAGCGCGACTGCTACGCTAGAGGTCTTGGGTTCGAATCCCAGGTCGAAAAAAAGTGTTATTGGGTTTTTTTGTAAAATTCTTAGTAGCAGCTCGGAGTTAGGATTTGTGCCGGTTAATGGCAATAGGCTCGCCCCCTATTACATGGGACCTAAACATACCGGCGAACTGTGGGTGTATATTGGTACATCTCAGCCTAACCATCAGGGGAATAGAGGCGTGATGGTATGTTTATACCAGTCATCCATACCCTTCTCAGTTCGTGATCTATCCTAACTTAAATTTTGAATGTTTGATGTCGGACAATTCTTATAAAAATTATAAAAAACTAGCTTCTGACCGCAACTTCGTCCGCGTTCAAGTTTATATATTATCTCACGGGAACTGCACATTTTTCCGGGATAAATGGTAGTCAATGTGCTATTCCACACTACAATCTATCGCAATGCCAAATTTAACCGTGAAATAGTAACAAACATCCATCCATTCATCTATTCATCCATACTCACAATATTTCGTATTTTTCGCAACTTTCGTAGATCGTTAACAAAAATATTCCTTTTTAAAAATTAATATAAATTGTACTATTTTTTATAAGTACGAATACTTTTTCTTACATCAGATAAACTCTGTTCTCTGCTTCTCTAAAAAAAGAAGTTGACAGCCATACCCAAGACCCGACAATCAACACCACAAAACAGGAGACCAAATTAAAGAAAGAAAAAAAAACCCTTTATTCAACCCATATTGAAACCGATACAGCAAATATGATACACCAATAATCCATAGTTTTAGTACTGAATAATGTGTGTTGATATTTTCGAAGGAAGCCATTTTCTTGACGCTCACGTGGGGGGGGGGGGGGAGGTAAGGGGGCGAGTGTGAAGGAAACCTTATAATACACGCATGGCTGCTTCAAAGACGCCTTTGTGTCCTTACAGTTGGGGACAGAATTAGTGGTCCATTTTTATAGTTTTGTAATTTCATTACATAACTAAAAAAGTGTTATAAATATGTAAAAAGTAAAAAAGGTAAGTAAGTATATAAATAGTACAGTGTAGTATGATAATTGTTTTTAATTAGTCATCTGTAACACAAAACTTATGAATAATAATTAAATTAAAAACTATGTACCATTTAAAAAAAAACCCTCAGTGTTACAATTATTACTTCGATGGAATTACGATCATGGCGATAAATCATAGTGGAGATTAGTCAAGTAAGTACGCAAAACATATGCTACACAAGTGTGTGTACAAATATAAGTGCACACGCTCTTCCCTGACTCATAGACCGACGGGATCGGGGAAAAATTAGGGTTTGTCATACCACTAACTACCAAACTCTGAATTACTACTGGGAAAATCTTAATGGGAACGTAAAAAACCCATTAACACTTTGATCAACCAGTGAATTTGAAGCATTTAGCTGTTACGCAAGTTAGTGGCAATCATTTTAAGTATAATTATGACGACTTTAACAACAATATCGATATCGCTAATCCGTCTTGAGCAAACGTGGTGATCAAAGCTCGTGCCTTCTCTGTATGAGAAGAGGAATTTACCCTGCAGTAGCTAGTGTTATTACAATGGAATATAGGTTAAGTGATGTTAAATAGAATCTTTAATTAAATTAAGTAAGTACATACCATTTATACCTTGGAACTGCCTCGTTGGCGTAGTGGTCCTAAGCGCGACTGCTACGCTAGAGGTCTTGGGTTGGATTCCCAGGTCGAGCAAAAAGTGTTATTAGATTTTTCTATGAAATTCTCAGTAGCAGCTCGGAGTTTGGATTTGTGCCCGGTTAATGGCAATAGGCTCGCCCCCTATTACATGGGACCTAAACATACCGGCGAACTGTGGGTGTACATTGTTACACCTCTACCTAACCCTTCGGGGGATACAGGCGTGATGGTATGATGATACCATTTATATAGCTAATTAAAATAATGGAGCCAGGGAATCAAAGAAACCTCAAAAAACAACGCAGAAAAATAAATAAATAGCTGGATGTGTTTCCTGGGCCGCCAGTGTACTATGCATCTTTTATCCTTCTCACGCTCGACTAAAACTGAAAGCTCTTTCAAAGTTGCTCTTTTCAAAAGAAATGTATGAAAGATACGGTAATCTTTTATTTTTTACCTTTTTTAAATGTAACTTTAAACTCTTTACTTACTATTCTGTAACCCTCTCTTTTTTTTTTAACCATCGTTGGATGGCAACAAGCCGATGGCTAACCTGATGTTAAGTGGTCACCGCTGCCTATACACATCTGCAATACTAGAGGCCTTGCAAATGCGTTGCCAGCCCAGAGACAAAGTTGAAATGTGTCATGTGCCTGTAATTACACCGGCACCTAAATCATGGAGCACTTACTAATAAACACGGAATAAAGTGATACCACGAATTAGCCAACTATACATTTTCATAAAACTTTTTGGGAAGCCTTTTCCCAATTTTGTCTGGGTCGGCTTCCAGTCTAACCAGATGCAGCTGAATACCAGTGTTTTACATGGAGCGACTGCCTATCTGACCTCCACAACCCAGTTACTAGACAACACGATACCTCTTGGTAAGATTGGTTAAAATCCGATGCGTAGTTTAAAAGATCTAAACGTACAGACGGCGGGAAGCGAATTTGTTTTATATTATGTAGAGATGCGAAAGTTTGAATAGATGGATGCTCAATTATGCCAGAACGGCTGGACAAATCTTGATGAAATTTGGTACTGAGATATACTATGAACCGAATTGAAACATAGGATACTTTCTATCCCAGCAGTATGTTTCCATAAGACAATTTTTGATATTTACGCAGGCGAAGCCGCGTGCCATAGCTAGTATGTTCATAATGAATGCCAGGTCAGGTACAAGGACGTAGTGTTGCATTAATGTCATTATAATATTATAACACCGGAAGCTGTTGCGAAACACGGGAAGCCGCCATCTTGGAACCGGATGTGCAGGTCAAATGGATTACTTTTAATTTATTTTATTACCTAACTTTAGTGTTTTTGTTGTCATGCCTCTATGCACATAGAGGCTAACTGAAGTAGTTATTATTACAAAAATATAGATAAAAGGGTCAAGGATTTTGTCACAAATACATGATGATTTCATAAAAGAAAATACCCATCTATCATTGTCTGACTGCCGGGCAAAGGCCTCTTCTCACACAGAGAAGGCAAAGGCAATCACCACGCTTGCTCAAGGCGGATTGGCGATTTAAGACATTACATTTTAACAAAATATAAAACCAAGTTGCGCCGTCTGTATGTACGCTTAGATATTTTAAACTTCGCAACCGATTTTAATTCAGTTTTCAGCAATAGATACAATTATTTTAGAGGAAGGTTTATACTATAGACGATCACGCTACGACCAACGGGAGCGGAGCAGTAACGAAAGTCGCACGTGACTAACGCGGGTGATACCGAGGCGTATATAGCCAGTTAATAATTACAAGTGTCAGTGATGTCCGAGATAAACTTAGAAAGCATATATGACTTGAAAAATCAACATTGGGACATTACTCAAGAGACAGGCGCCTTAAAATCTGAGCCGTAACTGCATCAAAAATTCATACAGTTTCTCAAAAAAATAAAATAGATATCTCAAAAGATAAGGCACGGATCGAGGGTGTAGTTTATAAAATTCCTATGAGACTTTTAACGCCTCTTTGGTTACAACCTCACTTACAGACGTCGATCGAAGTTAATTAACAATTAATTTATGACGGGTCCTGAGAGGATTCTAATTAGTTACCTAATTATGTTGTCAAATTTTATGTTATCAGCAAGCAGATTTGACAGGATTATATCTATATTTTGTACTTATATTTTTATGTAAAGTAGGTAAAAAATCTCACCATTCATTAAAACAGAAAAAAAGTGCGAAACTAACTTAATTACATTGACAATTATTTTGTGAAATAAAATATTTAAAATGATATAAAATTTCATAATAATTAATTCATTTCATTTTTTTTTACTGCCTCGGTAGCCTAGTGGTCCTAAGCGCGACTGCTACGCTAGAGGTCTTGGGTTCGATTCCCAGGTCGAGCAAAAAGTGTTATTGGGTTTTTCTATGAAATTCTCAGTAGCAGCTCGGAGTTAGGATTTGTGCCCGGTTAATGGCAATAGGCTCGCCCCTTATTACATGGGACCTAAATATACCGGCGAACTGTGGGTGTACAGGTACACTTCTGCCTAATCCTTCGGGGAATACAGGCGTGATGGTATATTTTTTTATTTTTTTTTATTAAATAAAATTTTAAAACGTCAACCGTATCTTCTTGTTGTTAATTTCACCTTCTTTAAAAAAATACGTTAAAATTTAATAAAACACTAAAATTATATTCGTATTTTAGTTTTGTTAAATAAAAAACACCGCATATTATTTAAAAAAACAAACGTTAAAATTAAATAAAATGTTAAAACGTCAACTGTATTTCTTTTGTTAATTTGTCAATTTCTTTTTTAGTATTTTTTATTTTTTTATTTTAGGTTCGATGATTTTTACTAAAATTATTTCTGTACAGTAAAAGCGAATGTTACTGGGGGAGGGTTAGCCCTACGGGTCGGGGTCACACCGTAGCGAAGCTCATGAGATGGAACAAGCGAGTACTGTTAGGCTATGGGGGGTTTTATGACGATTTTACAACATTTTTATGGGAAAATTTTGCATTTTCATCGTACTTTTTATCATCAGATTTCCTGTCTTTATTATTGTATTTGCTTATCGTTTCGAATTCAGTCTGATAGTCTTTCGAAGTTCCGTACATTGAATAATTAAACTTAATAATTCCTCATAGTGTACTTTCTAACTCAAGTTAACAGTAAATAGATACTTTTAAACTGTATATATGTAGCACATCGATATTTCAATCTTCAAAGTTGAGTATGACAGTCCATCAGCTGATATTTCTCTCTACACCAGCCTAGCGTTTTCCCCAACTAGTTCAGGGTCGGCTGCCAGCCTAACCAGACGCAATTCAATACCAGTGATTTACATGGAGCGACTGCCTTTCTGGCCTCCACAACCCAATCACTGGGTAACACGATACCTCTTGGTTAGACTGGTTGTCAGACTTCCTGGCTTCTGACTATCCGTAACGACGGTTAAAGATCTACGAATGACAGCCGGGACCAATGTCGACACGTATGCGCCGAAATACTGAAGAATTCTTAAAAAGAGATGGAAATCAAGATATCTTCTGTTCGGATAGAAAACGAAATACTGATCTTGATACAACTTCTCAGGATGTATTAATATTGTCGATTGAATTACATGTTATTTTTCAAATCGTCTATTATTAATGGTCAAAGAAAATGGCTGCTCTTTTCTTTGGAAAACGATGAAAAATAAATTATTCACAATAAAAATTTTCCCATAAAAACACAAAAAATCACCTAAAAATTAAAAAAATGAAGTTTTATTTGTTTTTTGTTTGTTATATGGTAGCGGCGCTGGGTTGAAAATTAAACAAAATTATGATAAAAGTATATAGACACTGAAGAACCCGGTTTTAGGCACAAGCTTATGGGGCAGGGGGGGGGGGGGTGAGTGCTGTGACGTCAGACGTGTGGTGAAGTCAAAATACTTTTTTTATAAGTCATTCGATGGCAAACAGTCGACGGCCCACCTGGTGTTAAGTGGTCACCGCTACCTATAGACATCTGCAATACCAGAGACCTTGCAAATGCGTTGCCATCCCAGAGACAAAGTCGAAATGTGTCATGTGCCTGTGATTACACCGGCACCCATACCCTTCAAACCGGAACACAGCAACGCTGCTTTGTGGTAGAAATAGGTATGGCAGTACTTCCCCAGACGAGCTCCTTCACAAAGAGCTCTACTACTAGTCACTACTAATTTGGTAGAAAAAATACACCCATGTGTATTTCTTCCGTCCTAGTCTCTTGACAACTTAACTTAGCAAAATGGGAATCAGATAGATTCCTTCGACACTCCTAGGATATTGGCCATGGAAATATTTATTTCGTGTGGGAATCAAATCCAAAACACGCACCGCAGCAGCCATTGAAAGATGAATAACGAATTGAAAGTCTAAGTTATAATATTATGTAGTTTTTTGTTTTTTATTTTTCATTGAATAATATTCTTTTTTGTGCACATGGTCTGTGTCAGTATACATTTTTTTTCTAACTTTATTTTTTTCTTTATTTGGCTTAGTTAAAAGCAACGCCTATCATTTTGACTTCACCAACCGAACGCCCAGCATCACCCAGGGGTAAGTGAACACCAAGAACCTTGGGACTGACAGGGACCACACCTTTGACCTGCTACACCAGGTCAACTACTCACAGTCTCTGAAGGTGTCTCAGTCTCAAAAATAGGCCCTCTGGCAAGTGACCCAGGCGGTTACTGTTGAGTCTCCTGAAATAAAATATTAATAAAGTCCAGCGTTTCTTAACCAGTAGAGTGATCTGACGTCCTGTTAGAAAATCCCAAAATTAAAAAAAAACTAAAAATTAAAAAAATCTGGTGCAATACCAGCTTAAAAATACCCAAACCGGAATAAAAGTATTTAAAAAATAAATAAAAGCATTTTAAAAGTGTTCATTATTAAATCAAAACATATGATTTATTATTTAAAATAACCGCAGACAATTTCGAACATCGAAATTAATAAAATTGAATGGTATAAGAAACGCTGAGACGACCATACAAAGTCATCGCGTACGGAACAAAGCAATCAGCTATTCCAATTGGTAGTTTTGAAATTGGAACTTCACATTTTTCTGTACGACGTAACTTTGTAATGAGGTTTTACACTCCAGACTTTTTTAATGGCTTTAGAATTGAAACGCTTTATTTTTACGACTTTTTTATTTTCTTTGAAAATAACATTTAATTATGATTTTAATTTGTCTTGCTGGATAAAATTCTAGACTTAAATATATGTAAATTGAAAATCATGTCCTCTTTCGATATTGGAATATGGTGGTTGTTCAAGAATTTCAGAATTGTAAAACCATTAAAATGTCTGCATGTAATTAGAGTAAATTTTATTAAATTATTATGTAAATGTACTCACAGTCGTTCTAGCGCGTTCAGCTCTAGGAAGGCATCTCGCTCGATCGTGTGTATTCGGTTTTCCGATAATTGTCTGAAAGAAACGTTATTGTTTGGTTTATTTTACAATCTATAAAAAAATATTATTATTATGTACAGCTTATAAAAAATGGCGCAGGAAATTTGATTTTAATTATTAATTTAAAGGATAATTGAAGACCTAATAATTAAAAAGTGCTTTGTTTGTGAAACACTCTAATTAAAAAGGGGCATTTGCCTTGGGGAATTTAAATTTTAGGCCGCCATTTCTAAAATGAAAACCGCAGTTATTTTGCACCCGATTAATTAATCAGAATTAAAAAAAAACAGATCTTTTTTTACTTCATCCTAATATTAGAAATGAAAAGGGAATTTGTTTGTTTGTTTAGCTTCCACGTCTAAACTACTGGACCGATTTTGATAAAATTTCGCACAGACTAAGCTTGGATTTCAACAGAGGACTTAGGCTAGTTTTTAATCCACGACTTTGTCTAAATTTACGCGAAATAGGTCGCAGGAAAAAGCTAATTTTCAACAGCAGACTTTTGAAAGTGATCAAATATTCACGCTTGCTATCAATGCTTCTTATTTCTGATTTCACAGTGCGGTCGTCATCATCATCTGCTTAGCCTTTTCCCAACTATGTTGGGGTCGGCTTCCAGTCTAACCGGATACAGCTGAGTACCAGTGTTTTACATGGAGCGACTGCCTATCTGACCTCAACAACCCAGTTACTGGGCAACACGATACCTCTTGGTAAGACTGGTTGTCAGACTTTCTGGCTACTGACTATCCGTAACGACTGTCAAAGATCTACGAATGACAGCCGGGAGGTCGGGGGGGGTCTCACACCACCAACTTCCAAACTCCAGGCTGCTATTGAGAAATTCGTAATGGAAAAACCCAATAACACTTTTTGCCCGACCCGGGAATCGAACCCAGGACCCCGTGCTCATCAGTCGCGCTTGCGAACACGAGACCAACGGCACAGTGCGGTTGTAAACATGTTAATTAAACAAAAATATTGAGGCAACAATGTGGCATATTATTAATATTAATTCATTTATACACTGAGATCTCGAAGTCGCCACACCAACGTCATATTTTGACGAAAACTAGAGGAACGTAGAGATTAGACGTCGAGATGGCCGAGTGGTTAAGGCGCCTGCCCCTTTTACACAGGGTTGTAGGTTCGTAACTGGACACGGGCATGTAAGAATGTGACTATTTTTATTTCAAATACACTTTTTATGTCGGCCCGGAATAAAAATGGAGACAGTCGGGATCCCCGGCGAATGTGTGGGAACGAAACACCGGTGTAAATTATTGCCAGTAAGAGACTAATAGACCCTAGCCCTCTCCTCCAGGGCGGAGGACATCCATGAGGACTGCCCACCCCGGAATAAAGCACACATACCTTCTAAACTTTTCAGCCACTCTTAAACGATATGTATGTATTATGTATTCTGTAGACCGATTCCGGTCACAGCGGCTAATCTTAATGCAGACTAGCCAAGTACGCAGGAGATGTTGTAGTGCACAGGTGTGTGCGCAAACACGGGTGCACTGTTCCCTGACTTTCATAGTCCGATGGGACGGCCGTCCGACACGACCGGGGAGAGATCAGGCTCAGGACCATCGGCCATACGTGCTTTCCGAGACACGGAAAACAGAACGGCCTTGGTAGCCTAGTGGTTCTTAGCGCGACTGCTACGCTTGTGGTCTTGGGTTCGATTCCCAGGTCGAGCAAAGTGTTATTGAATTTTTACATGAAATTCTCAATAGCAGCTCGGAGTTAGGATTTGTGCACGGTTAATAGCTATAGGCTCGTCCTCTATTACATGGGACTTAAAACACCGGCGAACTGTGGATGTACATTAGTGCACCTCTGCCTAACCCTTAAGGGAATACAGGCGTGATGGTGGAAAGCACGTAAAACCTGCTTTAATGATGACGTACGTCTGGCGACGGTAAGATCTTAGACTATAACTCACAGCCTATTTTATTCAAGGCCAAGACCAAACATTGCATAACATGACGAAATATAGGAAACAGAAGTCGATACTCACAATGTTTTCAATTCCTTCAGGCTTAGGAAGTCGCTCTGAAAGATGATCGTAATGTTGTTCCCTTGTAAGTCTCTGAAACAAACAAAAATAAGTATTAACATTTGTATGTTCTTAGTTTATCTTGGACATCGCTGACATCGGTGAAGGAAAACATCGTGAGGAAACCTGGACTTGTAATTAAAATAAATAAAATAAAAATGTTTGTTTTGAATGTCAAATAACAGCTTTTTACTAAATACATATTACACGCGGTACTTATACAAAAAAAACCCGGCCAATATTCCATACAATTATCCATAAAAACGGCAAAAAAAAAACACGTTTTGTTGTATGGGAGCCCCCTTAAACATTTATTTTATTTTGTTTTTAGTATTTGTTGTTATAAAAGCAACAAAAATACATCATCTGTGAAAATTTCAACTGTCTAACTTTCCCAGTTCATGAGATACAGCCTGGTGACAGACGGACGGACGGACACCGGAGTCTTAGTAATAGAGTCTAGTTTTATCCTTTAGGTACGGAACCCTAAAAATCGACTTTTAACATTTTTGTGTGTCTGTCTGATTGGCTCGGCTAATCTCAGAAACAGCTGGACCGATTTTAACGGGAGTTCCAAATACAGATAACTCATGTTATAAGTAGTAACTTGGGTTACTTTTATTTCAGAAATAGAATCTGAACTCCGCGCAAAAAAAAAATATCCCGCAGATCGTCTGAATCATCATCTGCTTAGCCTTTCCCCAACTATGTTGAGGTCCGCTTCCAGTCCAACTGAGATGCAGCCGAATATCAGTGTTTTACATAGAGCGACTACCTATTTGACCTCCACAACCCAGTTACTAGGCTCGCCCCCTATTACATGGGACCTAAAATATACCGGCGCACTGTGGGTGTAAATTGGTACACCTCTGCCTAACCCTCCGGGGAATACAGGCGTGATGGTATGTTATGTGTTTAATTACATACAAAAATTCAAGAAATTATTACAAATTGGGACAACCCAATTCTACCATCGACGCCACAGCATGCGTCTCCATGCCAGCAATCGGTTTTGCGTGCGGCTATAGATGTGTCACATCAAAATGATAAAGCAATTTCCGAGGTCGACTCGACTATACATACATACACGCCTGAAACCACACATCTTCATATCAAAGGTACAACTTCACACACTCTGCACTAAGTTACGAAGCACTTAAGGTATTAGTGAAGTGTGCTCATTTAATGGCACTTAGTGCCATTCGCGTTAAGTTTGGCGTGTAAGTGCCATTTCTGTGTGACCGCGGGGTGCCATAGTCATCTATATTAGTAGGGGACACAGTCACTTATCTATAGTTAACGGGTGCAACGTGTAATGTGGTGGTATTTAAAAAAAAACCTGCCTCGTTGGCCTAGTGGTCCTAAGCGCGACCGGTACGCTAGGTCGAGCAAAGTGTTATTGGGTTTTTCTATGAAATTCTCAGTAGCAGCTCGGAGTTAGGATTAGTGCCCGGTTAATGGCAATAGGCTCGCCCACTATTACATGGGTCTAAACATACCGGCGATCTGTGGGTGTACATTCTTACACCTCTGCCTAGCCTTCGGGGAATACAGGCGTGATGGTATATGTATGTACCAATCTGGAAAGTATATAAATATTTTTCTAAATCGGTTCATAAGTGAAAAAGTTCCGAGCCTATTGCCATTAACCGGGCACAAATCCTAACTCCGAGCTGCTACTGAGATTTTCATAGAAAAACCTAATAGCCGGAATGGTCTCATAGAAATTTCATCAAAATCGATTTAATTACCTACTTGTTTCTTTTGTCATTGGATGTCAAACAAGCCGACGGCCCACCTGATGTGAAGTGGTCACCGCTGCCTATAGACATCTGCAATACCAGAGGCCTTGCAAATGCGTTGCCATCCCAGAGACAAAGTTGAAATGTGTCATGTGGCTGTAATTACACCGGCAAACATACTCTTCAAACCGGAACACAGCAACGCTGCTTTGCGGCAGAAATAGGTATGGTGGTAGTACTTCCCCGGACGAGCTCCTTCACAAAGAGCTCTACTACACTTACTGCCACCATTTAAGTATACAATGCGGTCGAGTCCAATAGTACCATGGCGTTAATAAATTAGTAATTAAATATCCTTTTACAAACGTTAATACTAGTTGTAAATGTCAGTTTATGACTAAATTACAGGACCTTACGTCACGTGGCGTCGTGGTGGCGCAGTGGTCAAGGCACCTGCCTCACATGTACTAGGCTATGGGTTCGTAACCGGGCGCGGGCAAGTATAATGGTCGCGACGAGTCATGAGCACAAATATCAAGTAAATTTATTGGTTTTTGGATCCCTTTCTGGGTTTTTTGGACCGCCTACGCTGCACGCGATTGATCTGTGACCAATTTTTATAATTCATTTGTACTTTCTAACTTTATCTTGGACATCACTGACATCGGTGAAGGAAAACATCATGAGGAAACCTGGACTTGTAATTTACATAAGTCTGAAATCGCCAATCCGCCGTCAGCAAGCGTGGTGATCAACGATCGTGCCTGTACGAGAAGAGGCCTTTGTCCGGCATTGGCAGAATTAAGCTAATATTAATTTATTAACCACGCTTGTTATCACGCTGCGACTCGCGGGAGCGGAGCAGTAACCAAAGACGTAACTAAGGTCTCCCTAAGGTAGACTGGTAGAAAATGCCTAAGGCATTAAGTCCGCCTTTGTACAGTGTATTATTTACATTATGTGCATAAAGTTTAATAAGTAACTTGACGCGGGTGAAATAAGCCACGCGAACGAAGTCACTGGCAGAAGCTTTAATACTAAAATGACGGCACGGTTGGCGCAGTGGCTGAGCGATTGGCTGCTGCGCTGCGTGTCGCGAATTCGATTCCCGCACGGACCAAATATTTGTGTGGCTCACAGAGTATGTATGTGAGTTTATATGTCTGTCAACGCACCCACGATACAGGAGAAATTCCTAGTGTGGGGCAACGTTTTAAAAAAAAAAATATATATAATACAACTGAGGATGTTTTTGTTGTTGTATATTTACACGCGCTAATCTTCAAAACTACCAGTTAGATTGGTAACTTTTTTGTAAATAATAGCTGGATTCATAAGAAATAGTATAGTCTATATAACGTCACGCTACGACGCACGAGAGCGGAGCAGTAACCAATGACGTAACTTAATGCGGGTGAAAAAGACCGGGAAGCCGAAGTTGCTGGCAGAAGCCTGTATGTGATATAAAGTCTTCAATCTAAAATTCACGTAATATCATCGGTACGATCCCGTGCTTGCTCTAGGCCTTACAGTGTGCGCACAGCCTTACCTAATAAAAATTAAATTTACGGTCTCAATCGTAAAACCGTAACAATTATACCATAAACAAAAAAACAATCATAAACGAAACATAGTGTTGTCCAACAAAATTAAATTACTCGATTCCCAAGCCAATAAAAATTAATCTGACGATTATTACTAATCGAATCACTTTGATTCTCACATCGAGACCGATTGCGGCAATGGTATCGATTATCGGCCGATCGGGAACAGACGATAATTGCTAGCTACGAGTATAATTGCTGGATTTACAAACAAGGGTCGGGATAGTGATGTAACGATGTCGATTTAACTTTTATCGATAATTTTTTTATTGAGGTTTTACAAGTACCTAAGTTATTAATTTATTTTCGAATAGTGAGTAACAAATATCAGGCTTTTATTAATTGTAGTTTTAACATTCATCGGTATCTTAAATTCTGAATAATATAACATTTTAATGCATAGTAGCCTCCACGACTGATGAGCGTGGGGTCCCGGGTTTGATTCCCAGGTCGGGCAAAAAGTGTTATTGAGTTTTTCCATTAGGATTTGCTCAGTAGCAGCCCGGAGTTTGGAAGTTGGTGATGTGACACCCCCCTGCCTCGGAAAGCACGTATAGCCGTTGGTCCCAGCTGAGATTCATAGATCTTTGACAGTCGTTACGGATAGACAGAACCCAGGAAGTCTGACAACCAGTCTAACCAAGAGGTGTCGTGTTGCCCAGTAACTGTGTTGTGCAGGTCAAATAGGTAGTCGCTCCATGTAAAACACTGGTACTCAGCTGCATCCGGTTAGACTGGAAGCCGACCACAACATAGTTGGGAAAAGGCTATGAGTAGTCTCCACGAGTCGTGAGCACAAACATCAAATTTATTTTTCGGTTTTTGGATTCCTTTCTTTGTTTTTGGAGTCGCTGACGTTTCACGCGATCGATCGTACTGATGGACCAATCACGTGCAGTGTCGGCGACCCAGAAATCCCAGACACTCGTCACAGTTACTATACACATGTAGGTATTGATCTAGCTCAATAAATGACACCAGACTATTACTATCCCGCCCAGCACAAAACCCTCTTCTCATACAGAGAAGGCACGAGCATTGATCACCACGCTTGCTCAAGGCGGATTGGCGATTTCAGACTTATATTAATTAGAAATTTAGGGCTCCTTAATATGTTTTCCTTCACTATTTCAGTACATAGAATAATTAACCCCCGACGCAAAAACGACGGCGTGTTATAAGTTTGACGTGTGTGTGTGTCTGTGGTATCGTAGCTCCGGCACGCATGAACCGATTTTGATTTTGTTTGTTTTGTTTGAAAGGTGAATTAGTCGGGTGTGTTCTTAGCTATGTTTGATGTAAATCGGTTCAGCGGTTTAAAAGTTATCAGCTCTTTTGTAAGCTGCGGTGGAGATTTTTATTTTTCTGTCGGGGGTTACTTAAAATTTTTAATTTTGTGTTTTTGTCCCGTGGGGTCCTGAGTTCGATTTTTTTAATTACATTCTTGTATTCCCGTGGAATAATTTAACACACACACACACACACATCACGCCTGTATTCCCCATAGGGTTAGGCAGAGGTGTAACAATGTACACCCACAGTTCGCCGGTATATTTAGGTCCCATGTAATAGGGGGCGAGCCTATTGACATTAACCGGGCACAAATCTAAACTCCGAGCCGCTACTAAGAATTTCATAGAAAAATCCAATAACACTTTTTGCTCGTCCTGGGAATCGAACCCAAGACCTCTAGCGTAGCAGTCGCGCTTAGGACCACTAGGCCAACGAGGCAGTTAATAAAATAATAATTTAAAACTAAATTAAACTGACTTAATTAATTTTGAACTTAATTTAAGACTGATTTAATTCTGAAGATTATACAGACAGAGTCACGGGCAGAAGCAAGTGCCGAATACATGTTTGATTATTTAAAAACATTGTACTATTACACAATATTGTACATTACGGAACACAGAGGCAAGACAGGTGATATCAATCACAGAATTACATACAAGTAAACTGTTTAGCCAACCGGACATCAAAAGAGAGGTGTTGTTTTTACAATACACATTATTATCATCATATTTCATGGAAAAATAAATCTTATTAACGTAAATTATAAACATAATTGTTATAAAATTCGTGTGATATTTTCCATAGTTATAACAGCTTGGAGAGGAAGAGGAAGGCCAAAGAAACCATGGATGGATTGTGTGCAGAATGATATGAAAGAGAAGGGAGTCAGCGATAGCATGACGGTTGACAGGACGGCATGGAAGAAGGAAACGCGTTGCGCCGACCTCAAGTAACATGGGATGAGGGCAGGAAGACTATGATAGAAGCTTGTGCTCACGACTTAGTTTGTGTCAATTTTCTTACGGAATCCTTAATCTTTGATAATGATTAATGGCCTTTAGTATTCAGGAATAACGTAGCTTCCTATTAAAGAAAGAATTTTTAGTATCGGGCCGCAGGTCCGAAGATTAAAGCATTTCAAAAAAGTAATATTTTCATCTTGATAATATTACTAGATATAACCAGTGCTTTCACTCAGTAAAAGTTACGTCTTTGGTTACTGCTCCGCTCCCGTGTGCCGTAGCGTGATGTTATAAAGTCTATGACACTCACAAATAACGGGGCTTTCTATTGGTAAAAGAATTTTCGAAATCGGTTCAGTAGATCCAGAGATTACCCCCTACGACTTCACAAACTTTACATCTCTATAATATTAGTATAGACAAGCGCCCCCGTGGTGTTATCCGTGTTAAGTGACTTCTTTGATTACTGGCCGGCTCCCATTGGTCACAGCGTGATGTTACATCTCAAACAGACTCTTAGCTTTATAATATTAGCATAGAAATATTTTATTATGACTGCTTTGTTAGCCTAGTGGTCCTAAGCGCGACTGCTACGCTAGAGGTCTTGGGTTCTGTTCCCAGGTCGAGCAAAGTGGTATTGGGTTTTTCTATGAAATTCTCAGTAGCAGTTCGGAGTCAGGATTTGTGCCCGGTTAATAGCAACAGGCTCGCCCCCTATTACATAGGACGTAAACATACCGGCGAACTGTGGGTGTATATTGGTACACCTCTGCTTAACCTTTCGGGGAATACAGGCGTGATGGTAAATATTTCTTTACAAAAAAAATTGCTAATTTTATTATGATTAAGGTAGTCAATAATTGAGGTTCAGTGATTATTGAGCTATGTTTGTAGTAAGTAGTCAGTCGTTTCGTCTCCCCGCTGCGAAACGTTTCCACATCACAGCGCATAACTCACCCGCTTAGTGCAGACTTTATGAGCGATATTCATCATTATTATATGTACAGTGGCATTGTAAATGTATTGCGCAGAAGTTCAAGTTCATAACGAATAAATCATATTTAATAATTAATATATAGATTAAATATTTACAGCTTTAAAATTAAATTAAAAAAAAAACCTTAACAGTACCAAAATAGAAACTAAAACTAAATGGCATCAAAAATTCCTCCGCATCGCCGTCAACCGCAAAACTGCCCAAAAGACTGGCGGCATTGCCACGTTGGATGGCAATGCTTAACCTCTGGCCAAGGTAAGTGGCAACCAACCGTTTAGATAATAATAATAGATAGTTTAAATAGCTCAAAATGTTATGTTGTACGTATATTTCTGCCGGAAAGCAGCGTTGCTGTGTTCCGGTTTGAAGGGTATGGGTGCCGGTGTAGTTACAGGCACATGACACATTTCAACTTTGTCTCTGGGATGGCAACGCATTAGCAAGGCCTCTGGTATTGCAGATGTCTACAGGCAAGGTGGGCCGTCTCAATGAAGACTAACCAAATACGCAGGAGATATTATAGTTACACTCTCATAGTCTGATGGGACGGCAATCCGACAAAACCGGGGAGTGATCAGGCGCAGAACCCAACGGCTCTACGTGCTTTCCGAGGCACGGGGGTGTCACACCTCCAATTTCCAAACTCCGAGCTGCTACTGAGAAATTCTTAATGAAAATAAAACAATAAATTTTTTGTCCGACCTGGGAATCGAACCCAGAACTCCACGCTTAACAGTCGCGCTTGCGACCACGATAGGCAGTTAAGACTGAATTAATTATTTACCATCTAAACATACCGTCACGCCTGTATTTCCAGAAGGGTTAGGCAGAGATGTACCAATATACACCCACAGTTCGCCGGTATGTTTAGGTCCCATGTAATAGGGGGCGAGCTTATTGCCATTAACCGGGCACAAATCCTAACTCCGAGCAGCTACTGAGAATTTCATAGAAAAACCCAATAACACTTAACCCAATAACGCTCGATCTCTAGCATAGCAGTCGCGCTTAGGACCACTTTTTTTTTTTTTTGGGCGGTGTGAAATCATCGAATAACTTCTCCCGCCCTGGGCGGGGCGGGAGGGAGTGTCAGACTTTTACTGACTAAAACCCACCCATGTTCCTTCTTGTGCCCTTTGCGTTCCGGGGGCGAGGTATCTCTTACGAACAACCCGCACAAGGACCACTAAGCTAACGAGCTTACTTAATTATTTAATGACCAACTAAATTCCCTAACTCCGTCCGAAGGGCATTCGTAGTGGAACTTCTGTTCGTATCTCTGTCAGCGCGTTACTCCCGAACGAGGAGTAATTGCTTACGCAATACAGTTTATTTTAGAACCGTTTTGTACCGTTTTATTGTTCCAACAATGTTTTACTTTCTCCGAGTAACTTTCTCGAAATATTGTAAAAAGAATAATCGCCATTTTTTTTTTCAAATTACACTAATATTATTAAAAGGTAAAGTTGATGAGTTGGTGAGTTTGTGAGGTTGTAGGGGGTAATCTCTGGATCTACTGAACTGATTTTGAATTCTTGTACCCATAGAAAGCCACTTGACTTGTGAGTGTCATAGGCTATATAACATCGCGCTACGACACACGGGAGCGGAGCAGTAACCAAAGTTGTAACGTAAGGCGGGTGAAATAAGCCACGCGGACGAAGTCGCGGGTAGTTCTCCATGTTTTACAACCGCAACGCAAACGAAGTCGCGAGCAACAGCTAGTTTAATAAATAACTAGCTTCTGCCCGCGGTTTCACCCGCATAACGAGTAACTTTCCCGACATTAAAGTTGAATTATTACCCGAAGGGAACACATACAGGGATAAAAAGTATTTTATGTGTTAATTCAGGAAATGATCTATTTATGTGCCAGTTTTCATCCAAATCTGTTTAGCGGTTTACGTGTGATTGAGTAACAAACATACAAACATCTTTACAAACTTGCAAAATTATATTAATTAGTAGGATAGCAGAAGAAGGACATACATGTTCTAGCTATACATATATCCCGCGCTGTCACCCTCTTTCAGTTATGTCGATTAACTGCTCCGCTCCTCTTAGTCGTAGCGTGATGTTCTATAGCTTGTACTATTCCTTATAAATGTGGCTATCATATACAAAATATTTTTTCAATTCGACGAGTAGTTCCAGAGATCAGCGGGTTTAAACAAACCAACAAAAAGCTCTTAAGCTTTTTTATATTAGCGATATAGGTCTAATGATATTTTAACTGCCTCGGTGGCCTAATGGTCCTAAGCGGGACTGCTACGCTAGAGGTCTTGGGTTCGATTCCCAGGTCGAGCACAAAGTGTAATTGGGTTTTTCTATGAAATTCTCAGTGGCAGCTCGGAGTTAGGATTTGTGCCCGGTTAATGGCAACAGGCTCGCCCCCTATTGCATGGGACCTAAACATACCGGCGAACTGTGGGTGTACATTGTTACACCTCTGCCTAACCCTTCGGGGAATACAGGCGTGATGGTATGATGGTATGTATAAATCTAGGTTTCCTCACGATGTTTTCCTTCACGAATCTTAGTGAATCCAAGATAGACTTAGTAAGTACATGTGAATTGAAGGAGTTCTTACTTGCCTGGGTATCGAACCTCATGTATGTGAGGCCACTGAGCCATCACAACACGAAATATTATAATACAAATCAAATAAGTTAGAATTAAATCATATTTTTTTTGATCACGGGAAATATATGCAATGACACGCGTCAAAGTCTTTTTACACGTTCTATAATCTGTGGTATATAAACTTAATCCTCTTTTGAACATACACAGATGTTCTATTTAATCTGTGCCTTGTCTATGGAATACGTTTAAAAGTTTATTTATAGGTACTTTGAATAAACAATGAGATTATTATTTGGTTTTGAGATTTATAGTTACATACCATCACATACCACCACGCCTGTTCTCCCCGAAGGGTTAGGCAGAGGTGTAATAATGTAATGTACCCACAGTTCGCCGGTATGTTAAGGTCCCACGTAATAGGGGGCGAGCCTATTGCCATAAACCGGGCACAAATTCTAACTCCGATCTGCTACTGAGAATTTCATGGAAAACCCCAATAATGCTTTTTGCTCGACCTGGAAATCGAACCCAAGACCTCTAGCGTAGCAGTCGCGCTTAGGACCACTAGGCTAACGAGGCAGTTTAGAAACTAACTAGGCAGTTTTATAGTTGTGTTGTTAATAATATCGTGAGGGCTCGATGGTTATAAGAGATCTAAATACAAATTTTAATGACATGATGGCCTAAGAGATGGCGTGCTCGGTACTCGGGTTCTAAGTTAGACTAGACGGAATGTTGAAGCTAGTTGCTCGTTCCAAAACGTAGGTCTCTATGGAAAAGAACGAGCAAGAAACTCCACGGACACTCTTTACAAATTGGTTTTCACAAAATCTTGGTTACAATATTCTTGTTGCTTCTACAGAATTATTACTGTTTGGTCTATTGCACCATTTTTTTTTATTTATACCTCTAATTTATTTGTGTTTGGGATTTTTGTGTAGTAGATAGGCTGCTTTTTTTTTCTCATTACTAAAATTGCAGCTAAGTGAACCGACTAGGTAGAACTAAAAATGATAGTTGTAAATTAAAACAAATTCGGAAAATATATTTATTTCTTTTCGTAATATTTAAAATAATGTGTATGACAGTTTTTTTTTTTTTTTTTTTTTTGGTGGGTGGGAAATCATCAAATAACTTCTCCCGCCCTGGGCGGGGCGGGAGGGTGTGTCAGACTTTTACTGACTAAAACCCACCCATGTTCCTTCTTGTGCCCTTTGCGTTCCGGGGGCGCGGTATCTCTTGCGAACAACCCGCAGCCCCGGCAGGCATCGGCCCTCAGTGGCCCCTTCCTTTTGCTGACATCTCTTTGAGGCGCGCGTGGAACACGAACGCGCCGTCGACACGGCGTGTATGACAGTTATGCTGCAAATGTATGAGCTTTACATCTACGTTTCATTAGATAACGAACAAGGTATAACGAGTTAGGGTATTACCTGAATTCTTTGTAAAAACATTGATGAAAAGGTCCCAGGTAGAAGTAAAAAATAAAGTGTTAGGTAAGTGTTACGTTAGGTTTGGTCTAGATAGGCAAGTTAGGTTTAAACAATGACGCTGAATAAAAATAATAATATATAAATATCACGTTGTATTAAGATCGTTCTATCGTCACTGACAGGACTATTGTTGCCAATAAGCCTGACATAGTGGTGGTAGATCGATTAGAGCGTCGCGCAATGATTGTTGATATTACGGTCCCACATGACGAGAGCCTCGTGAAAGCTGAGAAAGATAAACAAATTAAGTATCTTGAGCTGGCTCGCGAGGTTGTCGACATATGGGATATGAGTACAGCAATCATTGTGCCGATAGTCGTGACGGCCAATGGCGTAATAGCCAAGAGCCTCGACCAACACCTCAGGAGGCTCTCGTTGGGTAGTTGGATCAAGGGCTTGATTCAGAAAGCGGTACTCCTAGATACGGCGCGTATTGTTAGGAGATTCCTTTCTCAGGAGCCCTGACCACCGGTGGCTTGGACCCTGTTCCCGATACCGGTGGGCTACTATTTTTTATATTTTTAAATGTTTTTATATTTTTTATATTAATATTTAAAAATGTAAATTATATGTGTATAAAATTAATAAATGGAATAATAATAATTATAAAGATGTAAGCCATAACAGATAAGAGATGACCAATCCCAACTGACAGCTAATGGTAATAATCCCTTGTGTAACCATAATCAAGTAAATGAATGATTTGATTCGAAGTAAGGCTAAAGAATTCTTCGCTATACACTAGCATTACATTCACTTTTAATCGACGTGGAAGTCGAAGTCGAAGCCTGAAGCGAACGACTTTAGTTTAAACATAGTTTTAATTAAACTTAGTATTTGCATTGATTAATATCCGTCTGCGGCGGTACAGGTGAGGCGAGAACTGATAGCGATTTCTGAATAATTAATTCAAGCTATTAGACATAAGAATTGTGTTTTTAGAAATTGGTAGGTATGTTTTGTAGGACTTCTTATTGGTACAAGCCCGCCACACTATTCCCAACCACTGCAACTTCTGTAAGCCAGAATCAACAGTGGAGACCGCCTGAAGAGCGCCGAGGCAATGAAGCTCGACGAGTCCCGGAGAAACGATACAACTGTCTTGGATCCCGCAACGAAATTAATCAGAAAAGATTAGCGGAGGAGTAGGAAAAAATATTGTTTCCACTTCCCTCCAAACAAGCAGGAGACAGAACAGAACTAGGCCAATAGGCACAAGGGGATGTTTACAACTGGGAGAAGCCCAGATTGCCAAGCACCACGGTTTGCAATTGTTATTAACTTAATGGGCCCTAATGTGAGCTGTTACATTTGATTCCAGTAATAGGTATGGCATAAACGCCTGAACGCACGGAAATTAGTTCTAGTTTCTACGAGGTCCGCGTAATAAACTACTCCGGATGTAACCAGTATACTGTCTAACATAATATTTCGTTCATTCTGCCAAAGATTACACTCCCATAAGATGTGATGAGCAGACTGTTCATATTCACAGTCAGATGTAGAACATTGACACAAGGGAGAAGCAACAAGCTTGAAAGAAAACAATTTACTCTTAAAGTTGCCGTGACTGTCTGTTTGTAGGACTGACTAGGACGATTTAAAAAATTGGAAATTCATATTTTTGCATTTTTTTTAAATATATTTTTGCATGGCAAACAAACCGACGACGGCCCATCTGATGTTAAGGGGTCACCACTGCCTATAGACATCTGCAATACCATAGGCCTTGCAAATGCGTTGCCATCCCAGAGACAGTTAAAATGTCTCATGTGCCGGTAATTACACCGGCACCCATACCCTTCAAACCGGAATAAAACGCTGCTTTGCGGCAGAAATAGGTAAGGTAATAGTACTTCCCCGGACGAGCTCCTTCACAAAGAGCCCTACTACTACTGAATTGAATTCTGAACTAAATAATTGCAATCTTAACGACTTCCCATTCCTTCGTTCATTCACTCACATTCCATTCGTTCGCCAGTTTATTTCAGTTAAGTTAAATCTCAAGTTACTGTTATTGATATCAAATTATATTCGTAACTGAGTGGTAACTTTATATGCTGCCGATATACTTTTTGATTTTATTAAATGCACATTCCTTTTCAGTTAGTACTAGCTTATGCTCTCGACTTCCCTCGCGTGAATGTCAGTAATCGCGGGTATTTTTTTTATGCAGAATCCTAAATCTGTTTTTAAATAAATGTATTCTTAGTTACTCCTTATAACGTCAGCTATTTACCAGTAAAGATCCGACAAAATCGGTTCAACCGTTTTGGAGATTATCTGGCACAAACAGACAAAAAAATATTGATTCGGTATAAATTTAATCGATTTGTATAGATGAACTAGCTACTGCCCGAGACTTCGTCCGCGTCAAATTCGATATATTATCCCACGAAAAAGACATTTTTCCAGGATAAAAAGCATTCTATGTGTTATTTCACAATCTATCTCAGTGCCAAATTTTAGCCAGATCCTTTCAGCTGTGAAAGAATAACAAACATCCATCCATTCTGACAAACTTACGCATTTATATTATCAGAAGAAAGTAGGATAAACAAACTGATGCATATAGCTGTTGTATTGAGGATTATTTGCTCGTTTAATAAAACAAATCATAGATACGTAATTTCTCCTGTTTTTTGAAGTAATTGTAATAATGATTTTAAATATTAATAACAAAATTAATTAAAATACAGGGTAACTACCTCGTTAGCCTAGTGGTCCTAAGCGCGACTGCTACACTAGAGGTCTTGGGTTCATTTCCCAAGTCGAGCAAATAGTGTTAATTAGTTTTTCTATGAAAATCTCAGTAGCAGCTCGGAGTTAGAATTTGTGCCCGGTTAATGGCAATAAGCTCGGAACTTCATCATTTACGAATCGATTTGGAAAAATATTTATATACTTTCCAGATTGGTACACACATAGCATCACGCCTGTATTCCCCGAAGGGTTAGGCAGAGGAGTACTTATGTACAGCCACAGTTCGCCGGTATGTTTAGGTCCCACACGAGGGGGACACATTAGTGTACACTGGAGCACCTGCGTAACCCTTCGGGGAATACAGGCGTGATGGTATGTAGGTATATAGGGTGACTGATAACTAGAGACATTCAAACACATAGGCAGACGCGAGTGAAAAATGTAATTAAAACTGAACACTTTTCTCCGCGACTGTACCGCCACGGTCTCGCAAGCTATCAAGTGAAACTATTCGACGAACGGGAGCCAAGTTTTAATACTTCCAATAATTACTTACTTCAAGCAACTATTTACAACTATTTCTCATTTGTTTCAGTGTGTCTTGAGAGAGTGAATACGTTCCTTGGAGGTATGTGAGAGGATGGAGGATATAAATGATGTATTTCAGTAGTAGATCTAGAGCTCTTTGTGAAGGAGCTCGTCCGGGGAGGTACTACTAACATACCTATTTCTGCCGCAAAGCAGCGTTGCTGTGTTCCGGTTTGAAGGGTATGGGTGCCGGTGTACTTACAGGCACATGACACATTTCAACTTTGTCTCTGGGATGGCAACGCATTCGCAAGGCTTCTGGTATTGCAGATGTGTATAGGCAGCGGTGACCACTTCACATCAGGTGGGCCGTCGCGCGTATGCTTGTTAGCCAACCAACGATGTTTTTAAAAGAAGACATAGCAACAAGAATTGGAAAGCACGTAAAGCCGTTGGTCCCGGTTGTCATTCGTAGATCTTTGACAGTCGTTACGGATAGTCAGAAGCCTGGAAGTCTGACAACCAGTCTAACCAAGTGGTATCGCGTTGCCCAGTAATTGGGTTGTGGAGGTCAGATAGGCAGTCGCTCCATGTAAAACACAGGTACTCAGCTGCAGCTGGTTAGACTAGAAGCCGACCCCAACATAGTTGGGAAAAGGCTAGGTAGATAACGATGACATGGCAACAAGAATATTGTAACGCGTGAAAGCTGAAAAGACTAAACAGGGTTAATTTCGCATTTAAAATACAAAGCCATTATTATTCCATCCACATTCCAAACTGACACCAAATTTCCGCTAGCATTTTAACTATTAATCAAAAGAACAATTTTCAATAACGTTGATCAATTGTCCGCATAGCGCAGCGGCTGGCTGTCTGCCAAGCCCGCAGTGCACGCAGCGCTAAAGGGAATTAAATGTGCAATCTAGGGGAAGAAAATTAAATAGGAGTATTTATTAGGTGTCTGCTCTGGCTACGGTCAGTGCTTACCAGGGTTGCGGAATTCGTTCGAAAGAGTCATCGCGGCACTGGACCGCAAAGGGCATTAGGAGGCACACGGGTGGTTTTTAGTGAGTAGGAGTGTGACACTCCCTTCCGCTCCGGCTTGAGCGAAATAAGTCATTTGAAGATTTCCCATCCTTAAAAAAAAATCAAAGGTCTGGTTTGAGCATTTATTGGTTTGTCTTGGAATGGGAAGAGACTGGCTAAAAGAAAATATGGATGGATTGTGTGAAGAATGATGTGAAAGAGAAGGGAGCCATGATAGCATGACGGTTGACAGGACAGCATGGAAGAAGAAAACGTGTTGTGCCGACTCCAAGTAAGGCAGGGATAACAGCATGAAGATGATGATAAAACGTAATTTCCACTTCCCTCCAGAGAAGGAGGAGACAGGACATAGACCAATAGACACAAAGGTAGTAACCAAAGACGTAAATTTAATGCGACTGAAACCGTGGTGTTCAGCTAGTCTATATTACAAACAAAAAAGACTAACGATGTAATGCGGAGAATGGAAGACAGTAAAGTTTCCGTTTTAGTGCTGATAGATTTCTTCAATGAAAAACCCGCAATGAGAAAGCCGTTGATGGAAGCCGTTGGTCCCGGCTGTCATTCGTGGATCTTTGACAGTCGTTACGGATAGTCAGAAGCCTGGAAGTCTGACAACCAGTCTAACTAAGGGGTATGTGTTGCCCAGTTACTGGGTTGTGGAGGTCAGATAGGCAGTCGCTCCATGTAAAACACTGGTGTTCAGCTGCATCCGGTTAGACTAGAAGCCGACCCAAACATAGTTGGGAAAAAGCTAGGTAGATGATGATGAGATTTCTCCAATGCTTACAATACCGTCAGTCATGAAATCCTTTTAAATGAATGGTTCCTCATCAGGCAGCGCAGGGCGTTAAGGGCTTTGCCAACCTTATTTTCTCTTTTAGACATACCTAGTTCTAATTCCTATCTGACTTCTCACTTTCTTTCAATACTTTTAATCTTCGTTCCTCCAATAATCGTCTTCTACGATGTCCTTCTGTTCAGGCGGTTTTGCTTTGGAATGTGCTTCCTCAGAGTATCAGGATGGCCTCCAGTCGGTTTACATTCAAGGTAAAAGTTCGCGAGCATTTACATAAGAAGTTGGCAGACTCGTCCCACAATTAGTTTGTTATATTTCTCCACCCAAGTATTTTTATCTCTCTCTACTGTGAATATTTTGTTTGTATGTATGTATTATTAAATCTTATTATTGGAAATTTTCTGCTCATCTTCCTTGCACCTACTATGTTTTGTCTCTGCATCACCCTAAGGTAGACTGGTAGAAAATGTCAAAGGCATTAAGTTCGCCTTTGTATGGGGTATTTTTTAAAATTTGTGCGTTATAAATAAATAAAAGACCTGCTTTTTTTTTGGAACGGAAAAACTCAAAAACTTCTTAACCAATTTTAAAATGTTTTTCACCTATCGAGAGCAACATTATCAGCGAGTGACATAGACTACCCATATATATTATTTCCAAAAAAAATAGGGATCTGTAGGTAGATAATAGTTGAAAAACACAACCCAATTTTATTCCCAAATCAGGAATAAATACCACATTTCGAAGTAACTACGTTCCCTGCTCACCCCAAAGCTATTTATAACAATTATCATTCGGAGACGGTTCGCCAAATACTGTATTATTGCGCACTTTATCAAAAGAAGGACGGCAGAGGGTGATAAGAAGGTTTTCTAAAAGGTAATCATGAGAAATATGTGTCTAATTTAAAAATGCAGTGTTGCTTCTTGTGGAAATGGTTTATTTTTGTGGGTAGAATGTTAGTTTCAAGTTATTTTGAAGTTCTTGAAATTAATATGTCCTAATATGACCGTAAGGAATAACTAGATAATGCATCCTTCTTTTTTATTCTCTTTTTCTTTTTTTTTTCTTCTTTTTTTTTAACTGCCTCGTTGGCCTAGTGGTTCTAAGCGCGACTGCTACGCTAGAGGTCTTAGGTTCGATTCCTAGGTCGAGCAAAAAGTGTTATTGGGTTTTTCTATGAAATGCTCAGTAACAGCTCGGAGTTAGGATTTGTGCCCGGTTAATGGCAATAGGCTCGCCCCCTATTACATGGGACCTAAACATACCGGCGACCTGTGGGTGTATATTGTTACATCTCTGCCTAACCCTTCGGGGAATACAGGCGTGATGGTGGTATGTAGAAGTTTTATCCCGTGGTTTCTAGAATTATGTTCTGAATCCAAGGCTTTCGTTACGAAGTCCCTTCCATTCTGTGTAGTCCTAGGTGAGCTTACAGTTGCAAATCTCACATGAACACTAGCAGCCAGCTGCGACAACACAACAACTATTTGCGGACCACTTAATTGGCTCAGTGGTTCAGCACTCGCCTCTCTTTCAATAGAGTTCGTAACCGGCCACGAGCAAGTAACAATGTGGAATTTTCAATTTTGTTATAAACTTTCTAAGTTCATCTCGGACATATTAGTGGCCATGACTCGTGAGTACAAATGTCAAGTTAATTTTTCGGTTTTTTGGGTTTCGTTCGAGGTTTTTTGAGGCACCGATCGGTCCAACTGACGGACCAATCGCGTGCAGTGTCGGCGGCCGAAAATACCCAGAAATGTAAACGAAAACCCGAAAATTAACTTGACATTTCTGCTCACGACTCGTGGTGACTGCATCGTGAGGAAACCTGAACTTATAATAAACACAGGGTGTAAGGGACATTTATCCTTAAACTTCGCGACTCCACTCAGAACACTATTCTGACTTCAGAACAAGAGGAATTCCTTGCAGGAAAATGTTGAAATTTTTCCCCTTTTTTTCGGCAGATCAAATTTGAAAAATTGGCATGTTGCTTTTTGAGTCGTCCCTAATGTCAATAACGATATTCGTTGACCTAAAACAAGGGCTAAAGATATTTTTACCAGCCGCTGCGGACGATACAGAAGGAATAAGAGCGAATTTTGTCTTAGCGGAAAAGTATTAAAATCCTCCATATCATCTCTTTACGTATGGTTTTCCTATACTCAGTCCAAAATAAAGAATTCATGGGATAGATGTCCCTTACACCCGATTTAAGTCTGAAATCACTAATCCGCCGTGAGCAAACGTGGTAATCAATGCTCGTGCCTTCTCTGTATAAGACGAGGCCTTTGCCCTGCAGTGGAACAATAACACACCGGTGTACATATTTTTAGACGCGGTCAAATCCATAGGCGTAGACTAGTTTCTCTAAACCACAATAATTTAAGTACAATTCAGGGTTTGAAGATCTTTTCTTGGGATATACTTAATACAGAGGAGTTATTGAGCGGAAACGTTCAATGCAAGACGAGAAGACGATGCCGCTGGCGAGATAGTAGGGTGGCCATGATGGAGACATGATAGCGGACAGTCCTAATATTTAATTGCAAATAAATTGGCTGCTGCATTTGAGGGCAATGTGGGGTTAAAGTTGTGATATTACTAGCATCTGCCCGCGACTCTGTCAACGTAAATTATGCCTCAAAAATATAAAAATGACATACACAAATCCAGATTATAATCTATCTCTGTGCTAAATTTCATTGAGATCCGTTTAGCTGTTCTGGTGTGTATAAAACAAACATCCGTCTAGTATTAATACATTACAGTATATGTATCCCAAACGTTTAATCTACACAATTAAAATGACAAAATAAAAATTTTAAGTAACCCTCGATAGAAGAATAAAAATCCCTACCGCAGCTAACAAAAGAGCTGATAACTTTGAAATCGCTGAACCGATTTCTATCGAACAAACTTAAGAACACTCCCGACTAATTCACCTTTCACACACAAAAATCAAAAAAGGTTCATGCGTTCGGGAGCTACGATGCCACAGACAGACACGCACACACACACGTCAAACATATAACACCCCGTCGTTTTTGCTTCGGGGTTAAAAATAGAAGAGTAGACAGTTTCATGTTCTCATTTTGAGCAATGCGCTGATGTATTTGCAATATTAATATTATGTTATCTATTTGTAAAATTAAATCTAACTTACTTATTACAAATGCGAAAGTTTGTAAGGATGGATGCTTGTGATTCAATCAGGCCATAACGACTGAACGGTTCTGAATGAAATTTGGCGCAGACATAGATTGCAGTGTGAAATAACACATAGGATAATTTTTATCCCGGAAAAGTGTACGGTTCCCGCGAGATTACATATCAACTTTCTATGCTTTGTTTGTTATTTAATTTTAAGACACGTCTCACGCAGGACTGTAGCATGGTGCCCCTACTTGCCCGCGGCTCCCTACTTTCATAAAACGCTTGGAAGGAATCCTGCAAATGATCCTCGTTGAACATAGCACTGTATATCACAGGGGGTAAGCAGTAATCTGAGACGGTACTGGCTTTGATTTCAGAAAGAGAGCTTTTCTTTTTGTTTTTACTTTGCGGGAAGTCGGTTCCAATAAAGAACGAATAACGAATGCCTCAACTTACTATTGGTAAGCAATTATCAACGGTTAGTTTTACTAATGGTATTTTTTTTTATGTCATTGGAAAGCAAACATGCCGACTAGCGGTGACTACTTAACATCAGGTGGGCCACCTTACCTACACACATCTGTTATACCAGAGACCTTGCAAATGCGTTGCCATCCCAAAGACCAAGTTGAAATGTGTCATGTGCCTGTAATTACACCGGCACCCATACCCTTCAAGCCGGAAGACAGCAACGCTGCTTTGCGGCAGAAATAGGTATGGTGGAGCTCTACTAATAATGTTTAACGACTCGTATATTATTAATTATTTGACTTAAGCTTAGCTGAAATCGATTCGCACACTACTTTAAGGGTGCGCTTTTATTAAAATTACACTTTGTATAGGCACTACATTAGATTATAAATAAAAACAAAAATAAACGCCAAGAAGCCTATTTTTACATTACTTTGCATATGCACAGAGGGAACAGGAAATGTAAATTTTTCCTTTTTATTACAACGGAAGTGGCGTCGGTGGCGCCCTCTGTATGTCCTTTGTACAATTTAGGGGAAAACGTTCCAAATTTGAATATGTATTTTTTTTTATTTGAAATACGGACTCAAAAGAAATTGTGACATTGCCTGAAAGGGGTAGATAAAGGTCGCATATTATTTGTTTATTTATATTTTATCTTTACTTTGGAAAAACTGGTTCTTCATTCTGTAAATACATATATAATTATTTGAAACAGAAAATTGGACACATACCACTTACATACCATCACGCCTGTTTTCCCCGAAGGATTAGGCATAGGTGTACCAAAGTACACCCACAGTTCGCCGGTATGTTTAAGTCCCATGTAATAGGGGGCGAGCCTATCACCATTAACCGGGCACAAATCCTAACTCCGAGCTGCTACTGAGAATTCCATAGAAAAACCCAATAACACTTTTTGCTCGACCTGGGAATCGAACCCAAGACCTATAGCGTAGCAGTCGCGTTTAGGACCACTAGGCTAGAAAATTGAATTGCATTGATAAAAACTATAAAACATTGATTTTTAACAAATACAGCCGCCTTCATAGTCCACAAAATGAAAAATAGTTTTAGTTTTGGAAGTCGGTTGTAATACAAAACAACAGACAAAACCAAAGCCGCCGATTTCCAAAACTAAAGTTATTTTTCACTTTGAAGTTTTTGTTTTTTTTAGTATATTTTTTTATTATTAGGAAGCCGTCGAAAAATTAAAAAAAAATATTTATATTTGGTCCTGGACGTGTATAAGCGGAAACCTCATTATTTTTAAGTTGAATAAAAAATAGATGTTTGATCGTTGGTGGTGGTTGGTTTAGATGGTTCGGTCATGTTGAGAGAATCGATGAAAGGCGACTAACAAAAGGGATTTATATGGCAGATGTGAGTGGCAACGCCGGGAGAGGACGCCCTAGAAAGACCTACCCTGACCTTATTGGTGAGGTTCTTCAGAAAGGTCGGGTGCGCAGTACTCGTAACCGGCGTGCTTGTATGACTAGATGTATGAACGTGGACGAGGCGAAAGAAGTATGTAAGGATCGTAGCAGGTGGCGTTCTGTGGTTTCTGCCTACCCCCATGGGAAAAAGGCGTGAGTTTATGTATGTATGTATGTATAAAAAATACTTATGATAAAAATGTATGCATGTCTGTTTATTATATTCGCCTCTAAAACATAGAAATTGTGGTATTTCTAATTTGTGTAAAAAAAATTGTAGTCTCTCATTCTCATAATTAACTTAAAATACTTGAAACTCTAAATACTACTTAAAACTTTTTCTCTTACTTTGACTACAAATACCACAAACCACTATATCAGTTTAAATCAATACTTATTTGTATGAAAAAAAGCCACAATATTATAGGTCTGTATATACATGAAGACATATTGTCGGCACGTGCTGATCCGACCAATATGATGCTAATATGAACCCGCCCTAACGTACAGGCTAGGGGAAAAGTGCTTCGTATAGGATAAAAATTACGAAGTTATTTGAAAAAAAAAAAATCTAATGAATAATAATTTCATTCTGATTATTACAATTATTTAATTTTCACCTTCATTGTTTTCACTTTTGTTTTCAAAAATATCATAACCAAGATTTTGTAAAAAAACAAATTGAAAAGAGTGTCCGTAGAGTTTTTTCCTCGTTCTTCTCCAAAGAGACTTACGTATAACTGCCTCGTTGGCCTAGTGGTCCTAAGCGCGACTGCTACGCTAGAGGTCTTGGGTTCGATTCCCAGGTCGAGCAAAAAGTGCTATTGGGTTTTTCTATGAAATTCTCAGTAGCAGCTCGGAGTTAGGATTTGTGCCCGGTTAATGTCAATAGGCTCGCCCCCTATTTCATGGGACCTAAACATACTGGCGAACTGTGGGTGTAAATTGTTACACCTCTGCCTAACCCTTCGTGGAATATAGGCGTGATGGTATGTGAGACTTACGTATTGGACCGAGCATCTTTCTAACTAACTGACCGACTCCTTGACAATTCAAAAGTGTCAGTACATGGTTTAATTGAAACAAATGCTTTGACATTGCGATATTTGTGTATTGTTAAGTGTTTAACCCCGTATCTCATGCATGGGATTGTCAGTTGTATACAGGGCAAGTACTGATGTGACATTTTCAAATTCATATTTACTTTCGAAGTTTATCTTAGACATCTCTGACATAGGTGAAGGAAAACATCGTGAAGAAACCTGGATTGCTATTGAAATCACCAATCGTCCTTGAGCAAGCGTCGCGATCAATGCTCGTGGCTTCTCTGTATCAGAAGAGGCCTTTTGCCCTTTGGCTGGTATTATTATTCCAGAGTAAGCCTTCTTTGCGTATTCTTTAGAGGATATCAAGAAAAAAATCAAAAGAAAATAATAACAAACACTTGTCTCGTCAACTGTACCATCTCCCCTACCTACCGATAGTTTGCAGAATTACGAATCAGTAGAAACGAAAAACATTTTCTTATTTCAAAATGGAATTGAATAAAAATGAATCCGCGCGCTTGATCTTAAACTATCTGGTGGATAAAGGAGGGAATTATTCAGAGAGACCTTTTGTTATCTTAAAATATGCAGCGTCTGGATATATCTAATTCTATTATCAGAGCAAGCGTTCGATATTACATATGTTATATATTAAATAAAATAAAATATTTTGTTTTCATGGTTTTTTCGTGTTCCGTAACCTAACGGTGCCGCGGTGGCGGTAAACGGAACCCTATTACTAAGAATCTGCTGTCTGTTCGTCCATCTGTCAGGGGCTGTATCTTTTGAACCGTAATAAGTAGAGTTGAAATCTTCACAGAGGATGTATTACTGTAACAACAAATCCCTACATAGTACTAAAACACATAATTAAAAATTTTAAGTAACCCCCGACAGAAGAATAAAAATCCCTACTACAGCTAACAAAAGGGCTAATAACTTTGAAACCGCTGAACCGATTTCCATCAAACTAAGAACACTCCCGACTAATACACCTTTCAAACAAAAAAAAACAAATCAAAATCGGTTCGTGCGTTCGGGAGCTACGATGCCATAGACAGACACACACACACATACACACACACACACAAATCCGTCAAACTTATAACATCCTGTCGTGGTTGCGTTGGGGATTAAAAATAAAATAAAGTTAAATTGTAATGGGGTCCCCATACAAGAATGGTGTTTTTTTGTATGTATTCCGCGTTTTTGTATGTATTCTTCTCATTATTGAGATATCTACGCCTACCACTGCATCTCCATGGACCAGCCGCATAGCCCCTCACAAAATGCCGCCTCTATATTTTCATAGCTCTACAATAATTTCATGGGTTTCGCTCCCTAAGGAAAATATCAGTTTTTGTGTAATATTAGGGTATATCACTATGGGTTTTCTCACCCCCTATAAAGGCTATGGAGTGTTTATTGGTAATTTAGATAGTTTTCATAGTTTTTGATATTGTACCAATATTTGGAAGCTACTTTCCTTGATACAGCGATGCATTGTCGGTTAAAAATAAGATAAAAATATTACTTGTGCAGTCTTTGCTGGGCGCTGGCGTATATGCATTCAAAGTCAAAGTATTTATTTCAATTAAACCATTTACAGGCACTTTTGAATTGTCAAGGAGTCGGTCAGTTAGTCAGAAAGTTGAAGGTTGTTGCTCGTTCCAAAACGTAGGTCTCTACGGAGAAGAACGAGTCGGAAACTCCACGGACACTCTTCAATTTGTTTTTTTACAAAATACTGATTACAATAATTACTAATCAAATACAGCCTAATGCATCACTAAGGGTAAAACGTTTCTTTACAAAAAAGATAACCGACTTCAAAAACGAAAAGTAAAAAAAGAATTAAGCTTTGGAAGTCGGCGACTTTGGTTCTGTTTCTTGCTTTGTATTGCCACCGACTTCCTAAGCTTGAGTTATTTTTAATTTTTTTGTTTTCGAAGTCGGTTATCTTTTTTGTAAATAAGTTTTTATTTTATATTTTTTGTGGCTTTATTCTACTAAGTAATTACTACAAGAATTTATTATCAAAATTGTAGCACTCTGTAAAAAGTCATGCGTAAAAAAATATATACTTGTCAAATTGAGAACCTCCTTCGTTTTTTTCGTCGGTTAAAAATGATACTCACAGCCGATGTGAGTCAGTAGGCAGCCTCTTCGGGACCTGTAGCAGTCCTCGATGCGCGCAGTCGGCCGCGGAAGCCCTGCAGGAGCACGCCCACGGGCACGAAGAGCCGCGCGTGAGAGACGCCGCAGCGATCACCGCCGCGCACACGAACAGCGCGCGCAGGCACGTGGACATCGCGGCAAGCGTGTGCCGGGCAGGTGTTGGTAGGCGAATGGTGGTTAAGTCATGGTATGGACCTGGGGAAGATAAAAAAATGGTTGTTGAATATATTTTTTTACTTTTTAGGGTTTTCTACTGAGCCTTCTCCCATCTATGTTGGGGTCGGCTTCCAGTCTAACCAGATACAGCTGAGTACCAGTGTTTTACATGGAGCGACTGCCTATCTGACCTCCACAACCCAGTTACTGGGCAACACGATACCTCTTGGTTAGACTGGTTGTCAGACTTTCTGGTCAGACTGGTTGTTCGGGACCCGTTGGTCCCGGCTGTCATTCGCGGATCTTTGACGATCTTTTGAAGCCGTTGCTTTACGTGCTTTCCGAGGCACAGGGGTGAAACACCACCAACTTCCAAACTCCAGGCTGATACTGAGAAAATCCTAATGGAAAACCCAATAACACTTTTTGCTCGACCTGGGAATAGAACCCAAGACCTCTAGCGTAGCAGTCGCGCTTAAGACCACTAGGCTAACGAGGCCGCTAAAGTTAATTAATATAAGTCTGAAATCACCAATCCGCCTTGAGCAAGCGTGGTGATCAATGCTCGTGCCTTCTCTGTATGAGAAGATATTTGTGCCCTATAGTCGGACAGTCATAGGCTGGTATTTTTTTTATACATTATTAGCTAGACGTCGCAATATCACCCACATTCAATTACGTCTTTGATTACTGATCCGCTTCCATTAGTCGTAGCGTGATGTTCTATACTTATAAACCATCCTCTTAAATCACTGTATCTGTTGATGAAGACCGTATTATAATCCGTTGTGCAGTTAAAAAGATCTAAGCGTACAGACGGCGGGAAGCGACTTTGTTTTATACTATGCAGCGTGTTACAGAAAGGGTATATCCATACAAACGGGGTGAAGAGTGTATCCGGTACTGAATGTTTATACAAAATATCAGCTCAAAAGCAATCACTTTGAAAATACATAATATTTTTTATATTTCGGCAGTTTATTAAGTTTAAATCGTAACAAACGTGTCAGGAGACACAAATCTTTTACGGAGTTGTTTCTTTGTGCGTAGTTTATTGACACCGATCAGCTGACATGGTGTAGTGATGTGTAGAATTCAATTGGAAACATTTGATTTTTTAGTTAAGTGTTTCTTAATTTTATAATTTTGTGAGTATTGATATTAAAAAAATGTTACTATGTGGTTTGTTAACACCTATAGAATCCGTGCCTTTGATATGTAAATACCCTTTTCGTTACACGCTGTATAGAGAAGGTTCAAATGCATGTCCCATACCCTCTGCCTACCACTTAAAAGTAAGCATAAAGTAAAATAAACCGAGGTCGGGAGGTTCAATTGTACGGCATCGGAATTAAATTTATGAGTTCGATGCCCGGGCGGTACATTGAAGTTATCGGTCTCAGTAATTGCTTACGGAATTAAGGTATATTGATTCTGCGAGATTGTTCTGATATGGGCAGAGTTTATATATTTATATTACTAACAAAATGCCCGCGACTTTGTCCGCGTGGCTTATTTCACCCGCATTAAGTGACGTCTTCAGTTACTGCTCCGCTCCCGTGTGTCGTAGCGTGATGTTATATCGCCTTTGTTACTCAGAAATAATGTAGCTATCTATTGGTGAAAAAATTGTTAAAATCAGTCTAGCAGTTTCTGAGCCTGCTCATTACAAACAAACGAAAAATATTAATTAATTAATATTAGTACAGATTTGATTAGATTAGTATGAATTGTTTCCTTTAATTAGAACCTTTTAAATGTAATGTAACACGAATTAAAAAACTTGAATCTAGAGCCCATTCCAGTACATAGTTTATTATATGGTGACAAATGGGCAAGAAACAACATACAGATTGTACAGATAAATAATATAACTGCGTCGTTGGCCTAGTGGTCCTAAGCGCGACTACTATGCTAGAGGTCTTGGGTTCGATTCTCAGGTCCAGCAAAAAGTGTTATTGGGTTTTTCTATTAAATTCTCAGTAGCAGCTCGGAGTTAGGATTTGTGCACGGTTATTGGCAGTAGGCTCGCCCCCTATTACATGGGACCTAAAGATACCCATAACCCTTCGGGGAATACAGGCGTGATGGTATAAATGATATATTATTCCTAAGTAACATAGGCTATATAACATCACTCTACGACCGAAGGGAGCGGAGCAGTAACCAAAGACGTAACTTAACGCGGGTAAAACAAGCCCCGCGGATAAAGCCACGGGCTGTTCGCTAATATTGAAAAAGCTGTCTTCTGACATCTTTAAATAATGATAAAAACAGTAGCTTTCTCCTCATTCACCCAGTCTCCATCTACATTGTATATCTAAACAAACAAACAAACACACAGACAGACAAAAAGCCTTGGAATTTAATTATATCGTCACGTAACTGACAGGTACCCGCTGGGTTCATTTATTTGGAGATCCGTGAGACAAGGACCCTTCGCTTTGCACAAAGTTGTACCTATGTAGGTACTTTTGTAATTACTTAACTGTCAAGGTAAATTAATTTTTGGTGCGTTTTTGATTATGTTTTTTAAGGTAATTTTGTAGGTTTGACTTTACAGAATATAAATGTATTTTTTTTCGTTTTGTTCAAGATTTTAATAATTATCCTTATTATTTATTTGTATTTCGATCACAAAACTTACTATAATATTAATTAGATTACAAACTACGAATATGTGCAGTTAATATAAAAATAATTAAAATTTTAAGTAACCCCTGACAAAAAAATAAAAATATCTTCCGCAGCTAACAAAAGAGCTGATAACTTTGAACCCACTGATTTCCATCAAACATAGCTAAGAACACTCCCGACTAATATACCTTTCAAACAAAAAAAAATAAATAAAAATCGGTTCATGCGTTCCGGAGCTACGATGCCACAGACAGACACACACATACACACAGACACGTCAATCTTATAACACCCCGTCGTTTTTGCATCGGGGGTTGAAAACAAAAAGGAAGGGGGCATCAAAAAACTCATCCGCATTGCTGGCAGGCTGACAGCATTGCCAAGTTGTATGGCAATGCTGATTCTTTGAAAGAAAAGGAGAAGGAAAGGCCAGCCTAATGTCAAGAGTGTAAGAGTCGACCAGTCGCTTGGCGATGTCCCGCAAAACTAGATGAGCGCTCGGACCCCATGGCTCTAGTGTCTGTTTCATTGTTAATTATTTTTAATGGAATAATAAGATTTGATAGGTTCCGAACTACTGCAATGCATTGAACAAATGTAATTGCAAGCGTTCTGTAGTTTAAAAATAATAAAAATGTAACGCGGCATTAATTGAAGAAGCTCCCACAAACGCCCTGAGAGAAATAACCCTCCTTACACAAATGATTTTTTTATATTTAAGCTTAGTTCTAGCAAATCCTTGAAAATTAAAAATGGAGATGATTTAATTAACCTCATAAGTATAATATACAGACTTAAAGTAAGACAGAAAGACATTAAAACCAAAAGCGCATTGCGGTCAGGTGAAAATGTGCCCAAGACTGGCGGCATTGCCACGTTGGATGGCAATTAATTATGTCAAACTAATTTAATACGTCAAATGTGTTACCCTTGGCTGCGGGTTGTTTGTAAGAGATACCGCGCCCCCGGAACGCAAAGGGCACAAGAAGGAACATGGGTGGGTTTTAGTCAGTACAAGTCTGAGACTAAGGGCGGGAGAAGTTATTTGATGATTTCACAATCCCCAAAAAAAAAAAAAAGAAATGTTACCCTGCCATCCTGCAATAACAGTTCAATATAAGTACTTACATCCCAAACTTATGCTTAGAACAGATTTAAAATTATTGCCTCGATCATCATAATGATCAACTGCTTCGCTAGCCTAGTGGTCCTAAGTGCAACTGCTACGTTTTTTCCTCGACCTGGAAATCGAACCAAAGACCTCTTAGCTTTGGTTTGATTTCCAGGTCGAGGAAAAAGTGTTATTGAGTTTCTCTATGAAATTCTTAGTAGCAGCTCGGAGTTAGGATTTGTGCCCGGTTAATAGCAAAAGGCTTGCTCCCTATTACACAGGATTTGAATATACCGGCGAGCTGTGGGTGTAAATTGGTACACCTCTGCCTAACCCTTAGGGGAATACAGGGGCGATGGTATGTTTAAAATTAATCAGCATTAAATATCCAAAATCATAACAATTACTTCGAAAAATGGGAAAAAAATGACATGAATAAATTCACTGGAAGACCTAACCCCACACATCAAAAGAACTTTGACCATGAAATAACACAAAAGACATCACACTGCCTCACCGTGGCCTCTTAAAAAGGCGTGAACATAAAAATATAAATAAAACCACGGAACCATTATATTAATTTCAACAACCTAACAGGCCACCTTTTTCCGAGGTGTCAAACTATGACAATAGGTTTTGACGTTTCAATTGTATTCTTTTTTTTTTTAAGCCGACTGAGGTAGTTGTCCATTCAGACTTTTTAATTAAAGGTGAGGAGAAAAAAAAATGATTTATTGCTTGGAAAAGTTGGTTAGGCTCTCGGCAAAATAAATCAGTATTTTGTTGCTTGGTAGCTTCTGGTAAGCTGCGTTTGTAGTCACGAAGCATCGTGTAAGACACGAGGAACGCATATGTTTGAGTAGTAGAGCTCTTTGTAAAGGAGCTCGTCCGGGGAAGTACTACCACCATACCTATTTCTGCCGCAAAGCAGCGTTGCTGTGTTCCGGTTTGAAGGGTATGTGTGCCGGTGTAATTACAGGCACATGACACATTTCAACTTTGTCTCTGGGATTGCACGCATGTGCAAGGCCTCTGGTATTGCATATGTGTATAGGCAGCGGTGACCACTTAACATCAGGCTTTCCCCATTCCTTTGAGTTACTCCTTTTTTTATTTCCACTACATCTTACTTCACCTAAGTTTGCCTCCACCTCCTCCTAGCGTCGTATTCCTCATTTTTAAGGGTCGTGAAGTTACTTATAGATTAGTTACTTATAGATTAGCTTCTTATTGATCTCGCCTAAGTTCACCGTGGTAGATATTTACAAAAAACTTTTACTGCCTCGGTAGCCTAGTGGTCCGAAGCGCGACTGCTACGCTAGAGGTCTTGGGTTCGATTCCCAGGTCGAGCAAAAAGTGTTATTGGGTTTTTCTATGAAATTCTCAGTAGCAGCTCGGAGTAAGGATTTGTGCCCGGTTAATGGCAATAGGCTCGCCCCCTATTACATGGGACCTAAATATACCGGCGAACTGTGGGTGTACATTGTTATACCTCTGCCTAACCCTTCGGGGAATACAGGCGTGATGGTATACTTTTATTTTTCGCGTTTTAGTGTCAACTTCCTCTTATTAAAATCCATGAAGGAACAGTAATACTACGTAAATTAACAAGACGCCACTTAGAAGTCACAAGAAAGCAGAATACGCTAATTCGTTTACTTGGATGACATATTTTTTTCAGTAATATATTTTTTTATATCAAACTGCTTAACCAATTTCAATACAATTTATATGAGACCACCTCTGAAGTATGACTTATCAAACAAAAAAGAATCATCAAAATCGATTCATAATTAGCGGAGATATCGCATAACACACATACAAAAAATAACCATACAGTTGAATTGTTTTTTTTAAGTCGGTTAAAAATGCACGACTCGATTCGAACCGAAGACCCCAACATCTGCAGCCGTATCTACTGACCACTACGTCAGTAATATTGCCATTACTTAAACATTATTGCCATGTCTAATAATGCAGTGAGCAGTAAATCAATCGTAGCATAGTTACCAGAAACTCGCCGGCTCTGACTCATACAAAGCTAAAAGCAGCGATCGTTAGATTGTAAGTTTAAACTTTATTGAATTGCTTGTTATTGCCTGCGTGACTGTTGACCGTGGGCTCCTGGGTTCGATTTCCAGGTCGGGCGAAAAGTATTATTGTCCATTACGAATTTCTTAGTAACAGCCCGGAGTTTGGAAGTTGGTGGTGTGACACTCCCGTGCTTCAGAAAGCTTGTAAAAACGTTGGTCCTGCGCCTGATCTCTCCCCGTTTATGTCGGATTACCGTCCCATCGGACTATGAAAGTGAGGGAAGAGGGAGTGCACCTGTGTTTGCGCACACACTTGTGCACTTTACTATCTCTTGCGTATTTGGCTTGTCTCCATGAAGATTAGCCGCTGTGGGGAATATAATATTGCTTGGGTCTGTAGATTTTAGAAAGTCCTAAATTATAACTCAGGAAAATAACATAATAACATACCATCACGCCTGTATTCCCCGAAGGGTTAGGCAGAGGTGTACCAATGTACACCCACAGTTCGCCGGTAAGTTTAGGTTCCATGTAATAGGGGACGAGCCTATTGTCATTAACCGGGCACAAATCCTAACTCCGAGCTGCTACTGAGAATTTCATAGAAAAACCCAATAACAGTTTGCTCACCTGGGAATCGAACTCAACACCTCTACATAGCAGTCGCGCTTAGGACCACTAGGCTACCGAGGCAGTTACACATTACATTACGTTTACATTATGTGCAAAAAGTTTGAATAAATGAATAAATTTCATACAGATCCGGTCAGCCATTCAAATGCAACGCACACACGATACAGGAGAAATTCCTACTGGAGAAATCACAAAGATCTCACATAACGTCTTCCTAAAAATTGGCCGTGAAACACAACACCTATTTAATTCGATTAATCGTTTATTTTTAACCGAATAATCTTTGAAAGACGATTATCTTAAACGAGGTCAGTTAATCATTCAAGCGATCAGTCGGAAATAATGGGACGAGTTTAGCACGAATCGATTAATGAGTTGAATGTCTTCAAGTGGTGTAACATCTTTGTAATGAACAATTTGGTTACTATCCACTGCAGGGGAAAGCCCTCTTCTCATACAGAGAAGGCACGAGTATTGTCACCGCGGGTGAGGTGACAGCTGATCTTAAACACACCGGGAAAGATTTTAACAAAATACCCGGCAGGGGGAGTTTTTAAAAACAGAGGTACCCAAGCAAGGCGGCGCCTGTATGTTGGCGAAGAAAGGGATGAATCGCACGTGACCACAAGAATTATGAATATAAATGAGGTTGAATGAAGAGAAAGAGGGAGGTCAAAGACAAGATGTATGGATTGTGTGAAGAATGATATGAAAGAGAAAGGAGTCAGTGATAGCATGACGGTTGACAGGACGACATGGAAGATGAAAACGTGTTGCGCCGACCCTAAGTAACATGAGATACGGGGAAGGAAGATGATGGTTAATGCAATCTGGTCAAAACTAGATCATATAAAGGCAAGCAATGCCAGGGGTCACACGTAGTATAATTTTAGCTCCCATGTGCAGCAAGCAGACTCCATTAGAGAGAGCAATGATAATATTAAGTGCACGACGCAGCAGGGTTGGCACGCTTCAGATATTATAACATCTACCGCTTTTCAAAAAATGGAATTTACATGAATTTCACTGCCTCGTTGGCCTAGTGGTCTTAAGCGCGACTGCTACGCTAAAGGTCTATGGTTTGATTTCCAGGTCGAGCAAAAAGTTTTATTGGGTTTTTCTATGAAATTCTCAGTAGCAGCTCAGAGTTACGATCTGGCAATAGGCTCGCCTACTACATACCGGCGAACTATGGGTGTACATTGTTACACCTCTTCCTAACCTTTCAGGGAATACAGGCGTGATAGTATGTTATGTGGAATTTACATGGCAGATGTAAGTGGCAACGCCGGGAGGAGACGCCCTAGAAAGACCTACCCTGACCTTATTGGTGAGGTTCTCCAGAAAGGTCGGGTGCGCAGTACTCGTGACCGGCGTGCTTGTATGACCAGATGTATGAACGTGGACGAGGCGAAAGGAGTACGTAAGGGTCGTAGCAGGTGGTGTTCTGTCGTTTCTGTCTACCCGCATGGGAAAAAGGCGTGAGTTTATGTATGTATGTGTCTAGTATTTTATCCAACTACGGGGAAGCCAAAAGACGGGTTATAATTTTAGCAGTGTAAGGCGCCCGTCTCTCCAGAAGTTGAAGTTTCAATTACCTTCAATTCCGTGCAAATACAAATGTAGCTTTTTCAATACATATACACTTTCTCTGTGTATCTTGGACATCACTGACATCGATGAAGGAAAACATCGTGAGGAAACCTGGACGTGTAATTAATATAAATCTGAAATTGCCAATCGGCCTTGAGCAAGCGTGGTGATCAATGCTCGTGCCTTCTTTGAATGAGAAGAGGCCTTTACCTTGCAGTAGTACAATAATAAGCTGGTATTATTATCTCATCATCTTCCTGCCCTCATCTCATGTGACTTGGGGTCGGCGCAACACGTTTCCCTCTTCCATATCGTCCTGTCAACCGTCATGCTATCACTGACTCCCTTCTTCTTCATACCATTTATCATATCATTTATTCATAAACAATTTACATTGTGTTGAATTCAAATATTCATACAAATACAATATAATTAGTAAAAAAAAACAGAAACAAGATACAAATTCAGATAAGGTGTCAAGCTATCTAATAAAATGTCCATTGAATTTTAATATAAATACAGGGTTATTTGTAAAACAATGACAACCTTGCAGGACTGTATTACTATCATCATAAACAACAACTTTTGTTCTATAATTTTTTACAGAATCAAGTAACGCAAGCGCATTGAAGTGAATGACCGACTGAAGGATTTCCGTAAAATTGTAAATAGGTCAAGTACAAACACCCCCGCCGCCCTAACCCCGCTCCCCTCGCTATTTTACTATCGCTTTCGTTTGCTTCGCATAGACTTCGTAACATTTAGAGCGTTCAATTTAAATATTTTTATTTTTGTATGAAAATCTGATGAAAAAAAATATGATAATTTTTTAAATGTCATAGAACAAAAGTTGTTGATTATGATGTTAGTAACATAGTCCTGAGAGGTTGTCTATGTTTTACAAATAACCCTGTATATATATAAAAATGTCACAGCATGATTCTAAAATAGGAACTACTACACACTACTACATAATAATGTCAAAGATAATTTGAAATGTCGGAAATTTATTCTAAATTATATAATGTCAAAATTTTTATACAAATCTTATTTATTATTACATTATTTTTACACTCTTCTTATTACATTTAATTTATCTTATTTGTATTAAATAATATAAATAAAAGACATAATAAATGTTTGTGTCAACCCTAGTGGTTCTATCTCAAGAACTCAGCGTTTTTATCATTACGACTTGTATGATGGGCGCTGGGCATCATTAAAGAGTATCAGACGCATATTTAGTGCAAAGCTTTTAAGTTTACGGTGGCAAGTAGAGCAGTAGGTGTTAGGGATAATGTTATGTTTTATTTTTCTAGACAATTATTTATTTCATCTTCCCGCCTTTTACCGTTTCTGGACAAATTCCTTTTTTTCTTTTTTTAATAAAAAAAACATCGCCCCACACTAGGAATGTCTCCTGTATCGTGGGTGCGTTTACAAACACATAAACTCACATACACAAACAGCCAGACCCGGAACAACTACCTAAACATATTTGTGCCGTGTGGGAATCAAACCCGCGTGTGGAAGTCACACATCACAGTAGCTAATCGTTCAGCCATGACGCCGCGGGGTCATTGTTCTCATCATTATGAACTATCGTAAACGAATCAGCCGCTTCATACATTTCATTAAGTTATGCAAACATGTATGGACGTAAAGCCGTTGGTTCTGCGTCTGATCTCTCCCCGTTTGTGTCTGATTGCCGTCCCAACGGACTATGATGGTTAGGGAAAGAGGGAGTGCACCTGTGTTTGCGTACACACTCGTACACTATAATATATCCTGCAATCTGGCTAACCTGCATTAAGATAAGCTGCCGTGACTGAAATCGGTCTAGATAATAAAATGTGTGGATCAGCTGATTTGTTTTTCGCGAATTCAGTTTTGGTCCCAAACTGGGTTAAATTCTCAGGTCGGGTAAAAAGTTTTATTGGGTTTTACCATTACGAATTTCTCAGTAGCAGTCCGGAGTTTGGAAGTTGGTGGTGTGACACCCCCGTGTCTCGGACAGCACGTAAAGCGGTCCTGGCTGTCATTCGTAGATTTTTGACAGTCATTACGGATAGTCAGAAGCCAGGAAGTCTGACAACCAGTCTTACTAAGAGGTATCGTGTTGTCCAGTAACTGGGTTGTGGAGGTGAGGTAGGCAGTCGCTCTATGTAACACACTGGTATGCAGCAGCTGCATCTGGTAAGACTGGAAGCCGACCCTAACCTAGTTGGGAAAAGGTTAAGCAGAGCATATCAGAAATTTCAGGCCAAGAACAGGCGTGAGTTTTTCACACACTTAATATCCCATTAACATCACCTTGACTTAGGTAAGAATAGGCACAGGGGTGATTCTCACCCCTTCCATTAAAAATAATGAAAACTACAAAAGGCATAAGTACCAGTCGTTTCACACTTTAACGACCCGTGAATCGAACCCGCTCCCTCAATCACACAATCGCACCATTGTCTTACAAACACATGTAGTGTGAACGATTATTTATTTCAATTGCTGTAACCCTTTTCAAGTTATTTCATTGAAAATCACTTAAAATTAATTGTGATTTGAATTTATTCATGTGTAAATTGTCAAAATGGCCCAGTGGGTAGCACCCGACTCTGATGCATTGGGTTGCGGGTTCAATACCGCAGTGGAGAATAGAAGAGCGCTACTACCGGGTCCTACATGAGCTGGATGTAGACTTCAAGGCGTCCGTATCCTGGCTGCGCTTTGGTGACGTCTTTGGGGAAACCGAAGGTTTTGTCAGTGCTATTATGGAAGAAGTTATGATGACGAACAATTACCGGAGATATATGGTGAAGGACATTAATTTTGTTGGTCAAGCTACAGTCTAGAGGAATCAATAAAAAAAAAATACACGCAAACGTAGAATTATGGGTGCAGCCATGACGGAATAGCTGCACGGGGAGGAGGGACCTGCTGAGGTACTGGTCGAGGCCTATCGGGGGAGCGGTGATTGTTATGCGAATTCCGCACCTCCGGTCATACGCAGAGGTGGAACATCGCGGTGGTTTTAGCCCGTAAGAGTCCGGCATGCCCCTGCGGCATCCCCACGACGAAGGAAGTCCATAAAAATTTACAAAGTGCATAAAAAAAAAAGATTTCACACAATATTTTCCTTTACCGATGTCAGTATTGTTCAAGAGAAACTTAGTACTTATAACATTTAAAAAAATTACATTAGTTGCACAAGCAAGAGGTGTCTTAACCAATGGGCCTTCACGACTACTTTACAGAGACTCTTTGTGAAGGAGCTCGTCCGGGGAAGTACTACCACCACACCCATTTCTGCCGCAAAGCAGCGGTACTATGCTCCGGTTTGTGAGTATGGGTGCCGGTGTAGTTACAGGCACATGACACATTTCAACTTGATCTCTGGGATGGCAACGCATTTGCAAGGCCTTTGGTATTGCTTATGTCTATAGGCAGCGGTGACCACTTAACATCAGGTGGGCCGTCGGCTTGTTTGCCATTCAATGACATAAAAACAAAACGCCATATTGAATAACAATACTGTATTCTGTGCACCACCACAATCATAAAGCTATACACGGCAGCGCAGTGGACGCAGTCCGCGAATGGACGCCCAATTGGTTGGGGGAGTGTAAGTAAGACGGACACACGACACGCGACTCTCAAAGTACAGTCGTGCAGATAATTTGTGCTCAAATATTTTGTATACAGGGTGGAGGGACATTGATCTGCAATGTTTCACCCAAGATTTAGCACAGATTCTAAACACAAGAGGGTTGAAATTTTTTTTTTTATTATCTTTCATAAATTTAGGGACTTTTGGTCACAACAAGACCATGCCAGCCCCATCGTAACCTAATACAAGTAAAGCTCTAAACCTTAGATATTATTAGGACTGTAACACCTTACTCACTATTTTATAAATAAAGATAGCTGCGTTGGAGAGAGGCTCCGATAAAGTACTTTGAATGAAACCAACATCTATCAAATTAATTTTGAAAGTATTCATCAGCGCCTCTCTCCCAGCTCGGGTCTTGACGCATTCCACCAACAAGTGGTGGACGTCCTCCACCGTGCCGCATTCTGTACAATTTGGACTGTCGCTTTTTCCCATTAGATGCCGAAACTAGGGGAACTAGGGTTGAAATTTTTGTCGCTTAAAAAAATCAGCTCCTCTATACATTTATACTGCCTTTATTTAAACTGACTGCCATGGCTTGAGTACTTTATTGTTATCATTATTTCTATTGTTCTTTTATAATTATCCACTTGCATTGTTTGCACATATAGAAGCAACAATAATATTGTAACCAAGATTTTGTAAAAATCAATTTGAAAAGAGTGTCTATGGAGTTTCTTGCTCGTTCTTCTCCATAGAGACCTACGTTTTGGAACGAGCAACTAGCTTCCACTTTTTGTATGGGTAACTTCTTGACGATTCAAAAGTGCCTGTAAATGGTCTAATGGAAATGAATGTGGAATATGTGTTGACTTTAACTTATAACTATCTTTTGAATGAAACTGTTCTTTTTTAGAGGTGGGTTTGCTCTTGACTCTAGTGTAGGTCAGAGGTGACAGCGACAAAGTCGACTGTGGAGTGAGCTTACCCAGGAGAAGCCTGACACTGGGCAACACGATATCTCTTGGTAAGACTTGTGACTGGTATGAGGATGCATCCCGTTATACTGGAAGGCGAATCCAGCATAGTTTGGAAAAGGCTAGGCAGACTTTGATGATGAATAGGTATGGTGGTGGTACTTCCCCGGACGAGCTCCTTCACAAAGAGCTCTACTACTAAAGGAAATAGGAACTTTGCCCTTTTCCTTAGAAAAAAATTGAAATACCTTTCTTCAAGACATTTTCCTTTGCTTTGAAGGCTAAGAATTTACAATAGTGTTAGATAATAGGCCACTTATGGTTGTCGCTCTCCAGTAATTGGGTACCTAGCTGCGTCTGGTCGCTCCACGTGATACTGCGATACTAGATTTTACTCCTGTCTTCGTTCACAAACAAACGACAGCACGGTTGCTGAGCGATTGACTTACATATTGATATGTCCTACAGGTAATTGTTCGAGGTCTGGCTGTTCGTGTATGTGAGTTTATATGTTTGTAAACGCACCCACGAAATTCTTAGAGCGGGGTTATTAAAAAAACTTCAACCCTCGGTGATCTTGAGGGGTTGAGTTAAGAAAGATCGCCTTCTTTTCGTACCTCTCTCTGTATCTTAGAGGAGACATAATTATCTTGGTTCCTTTTCTTTTTTAATTTTTGCGTTATAAACTCGGATAAAAATGTTGATATTATCTAGAGTAGATTTTTTAAATTTATTTTTTATTTTATACTTTTGTAATATTGTAACTGCCTCGTTGGCCTAATGGTCCTAAGCGCGACTGCTACGCTAGAGGTCTTGGGTTCGATTCCCAGGTCGAGCAAAAGTGTTATTGGGTTTTTCTATAAAATTCTTAGTAGCAGCTCGGAGTTGGGATTTGTGCCCGGTTGGCAATAGGCTCGCCCCCTGTTAAATGGGAACTAAACATACCGGCGAACTGTGGGTGTACATTGGTACAACTCTGCCTAACCCTCTGGGGAATACAGGCTTGATGGTGTGTTACTATCCCTGTTCCATTGAATGCACCCGTAAGCACTTTATTTTGTGTGCATATTCTATACTTGCATCTTTATTAATATTATAAAACTGAAGAGTTTGTTTATTTATTTGGTTGAACGCGCTAATCTCAGGAACTTCTGGTTTAAATTGTAAAAATCTTTTTGTGTTGCATATTCATTTATCGAGGAAGGCTATATATAGGCTTATAACATCAAAAAGGTGCGGAGCAGTAACCAAAGGCGTAACGTAATGCGGGTGAAAAAACTACGTGGAATAGTCGCGAACAGAAGCTAGTGAAATATATACATATTAATATTATATAGAGGTAAGATTTGATTGTTTGTTTGTTTGCATCAAATAGGCTCCGAAACTACTAGATTTGAAAAATGTATTCACCAATAGATAGCTACATTATTCCTGAGTTACATATAGGCTAAATAACATCACGCTGAGAGCGACGGGAGTGGAGCAGTACCGAAAGACGTTACTTAACGCGAGTGAAATAAAACACGCGGGCGAAGTCACGCGCATTTCGATAATATAAACAGTAATTTTTCGCACAAAAATTCAAAGTCGATTCCCTACAAAGACATTTGCTAAATGTTACATAATTTTACGGGCAATATGCGAAGTTTACGACTTCGTTAAGTATTTTTTTACACCCTGTATATTACAACAAGTCATATTCTACCTCTATGGAAAATTTCACCCAAATCCGTTCAGCCGTTTCGACGTAAAAGAGGAAAAATGCTTTCTCCGGTACCATGTAACCACTTTTTTGCCTACTAGTACACTTAAATCAATTGGAAGCTGTAACATAGATTCAATGATCCTAATTGCGCGTTCCATGCATGGCTCGTAATTATATTACGCGTCGTATAATTAATATCTACCGACGGTTTGGTTGCTGTTGACTGCCCCGTTGGCCTCGTGTTCGCAAGCGCGACTGATGAGCGTGGGATCCCGGGTTCGATTCCCAGGTTGGCCAAAAAGTCTTATTGGGTTTTTTACATTAGGATTTCATTAGTAGCAGCCCGGAGTTTGGAAGTTGGTGGTGTGACACCCCCGTGTCTCGGAAAGCACGTAAAGCCGTTGGTCCCGGTTGTCATTCGTAGATCTTTGGCAGTCGTTACGGATAGTCATAAGCCGGGAAGTCTGACAACCAGTTTAACAAAGAGGTGTCGTGTTGCCCAGTAACTGGGTAGTGGAGGTCAGATAGGCAGTCGCTCCATGTAAAACACTGGTACTCAGATGCATCCGGTTAGACTGGAAGCTGACCCCAACATAGTTGGGAAAAGGCTAAGTAGATGATGGTTTGGTTGCTGATAAGAGGAGGTGGGGTTTGATGTTATGTGGGGGCTAAATAGTTAGTTATTTTTTTCATTTATGTTTTCAGTAAAAAGAAACAGATAAACGCTTTTATTGGTAACTAGCTTCTGCCCGCGACTGCGTCCACGTCAAATTTGATAGGTATATTATCACACGGGAACCGTTCATTTTTCCAGGACAAAAAGTAACTTCTGTGTTATTTCAGACTATAATGTATCTCTGTGCCAAATTTCATCCAGACGGTCCGATATCGTTCCGACTATCGGCCTAATCATTGCAGCGTCGGCGTCCCAAAAAAATCAGAAAGAAACATTTTAAAAAGAAATTAAATAACCCCCGACAGAAGAATAAAAATCCCTACCGCAGCTAACAAAAGAGCTGATAACTTTGAAACCGCTGAGCCGATTTCCATCAAACATAGCTAAGAACACTCCCCACTAATTCTCCTATCAAACACTAAGAGGATGTTTATTGAAATAAAATTAGATTAAATATTTACAGCCTTAAAATTAGGTATTGGGTTCGATTCCCAGGTCGAGCAAAAAGTGTTATTGGGTTTTTCTATGAAATTCTCTGTAGCAGCTCGGAGTTTGGATTTGTGGCCTGTTAATGACAATAGGCTCGCCCCCTATTACATGGGACCTAAACGTACCGGCGAACTGTGGGTGTACATGGTTACACCTCTGCCTAACCCTTCGGGGAATATAGGCGTGATGGTATGTTATGTTAAAATTAGGTAAAAAAATCCTTAATAATAACAAAAAAGAAACTAGAACTAAATGGCATCAAAAAGTGCCCGAAAGACTGGCGGCATTGCCACATTGGATGGCAATGCTTAACCTCTGGCCAAAGTAAAAGCCAGAATAACAAAATCAAAATCGGTTAATGCTTTCGGGAGCTACGGTGCCACAGACACACCCAAACACGTCAAACTTATAACACCCCGCCGTTTTTGCATCGGGGGTTCAAAATTAACTTGACGTTTGTGCTCACGACTCGTGGCGGCTTCTATAACTGTGCGGCATTCCAAACAGTTTCGTCGCAAGTACATTTCATAATATTCTTTTAACTCCATACGTCATGCGCTTCAAAGGCCTATCACGAACGTGCTTATCAATTTTCGACTTAAAAACACCTATAATATTTTGGTTTAATTTTCAGTATCATTCATTGGTATGAATATCATCTACCTACCCTTTCCCCTAACTATGTTGGGGTCGGCTTCCAGTCTAACCGGATACAGCTGAATACCAGTGTGTTACATGGAGCGACTGCCTAACTGACCTCCACAACCCAGTTACTGGGCATCACGATACCTCTTGGTTAGACTGGTTGTCAGACTTCCTGGCTTCTGACTATCTGTAACGACTGCCAAAGATAAACGAATGACAGCCAGGAGTAACGGCGACATGTGCTTTCCGAGTCACGGGCGTGTCACACCACCAACTTCCAAACTCCGAGTTGCTACTGAGAAATTACTAAATGAACATACATACCATCACGCCTGTATTCCCCGAAGATTAGGCAGAGGTGTACCAATGTACACCCACAGTTCGCCGGTATGTTTAGGTCCCATGTAATAGGGGGCGAGCCTATTGCCATTAACCGGGCACAAATCCTAACTCCGAGCTGCTACTGAGATTTCATAGAAAAACCCAATAACACTTTGCTCGACCTGAGAATCGAACTCAAGACCTCTTGCGTAGCAGTCGCACGTAGGACCACTAGGCTACCGAGGCAGTTCAGTTAAATTCAAAATGAAAAACAAAAACGTATTATTTACTTTAATTTAAAAATCGCTTCGAAATGCCTCGTTAGCCTAGTGGTCCTAAGCGCGAGTGCTATGCTAGAGGTCTTGGGTTCGATTCCCAGGTAGAGCAAAAAGTGTAATTGGGTTTCTCTATGAAATTCTCAGTAGGAGCTTGGAGTTAGGATTTGCGTCCGGTTAATAACAATAGACTCGACCTATTACATCGGATCTCAAAAACATACCGACGAACTGTGTACCGGTGTTGATTGGTACACCTCTGCCTAACCCTTCGGGGAATACAGGCGTTGTGGTATGTTATATTATTTAAAAATCGGTTGAATTCACGGTATTATCTGCTCGCTTGTACTAGGGCCTTAGTCCACTCACATCCCGGGCGCTAGGGCGATGCATCACAACTGTCACTTATCTTACTTGATGCTTTGATACGCGGTGATAAATCGACTCCCCCCCTCCCTCCAAGATGGAGGATGTCACTGATAATACGTAGTTTAAAATGGAGAAGAATTTGAACGCTCTGGTTAGGTTTGAGATGTGATTTGGTGGAATTACAACATCTCTACAAATGAATGAACTTGAAAAAGCTCGCGAACACTTGCTTATGAAGTTGGCAGACTCGTCTCACAATTAGTTTCTTATATTTCTCCATCTATGTATTTTTTTATCTCTCTCTACTCTGTATATTTTGTTTGTATGTATGTATATATGTATTGATTATATTTTATTCCTGGAAACTTTCTGTTCCTTGCACCTACTATGTTTTGTCTCTGCATCACCCTAAGGTAGACTGTTAGAAAATGCCTAAGGCATTAAGTCCGCCTTTGTACGGTGTATTATTTACATTATGTGCGAAAAGTTTTAATAAATAAATAAGTAGTGTCTGTTTGTAATGACAAACCAACAGCTTTTTTCTCAAATAAAATACGTATAAGGTAATAACAATACCAGCCTATTGTCCCACTACAGGATAAAGGCCTCTTCTCATACAGAGAAGGCACGAGCATTGATCACCACGCTTGCTCAAGGCGGATTGGCGATTTCAAAAATACCATCACGCCTGTATTCCCCGAAGGGTTAGGCAGAGGTGTAACAATTTACACCCACAGTTCGCCGGTATATTTAGGTCTCATGTAATAAGGGGCGATAACAGACGTAATAATTTTAAATTTGATTCCTATATGTCTGTCACTTATTATTGTGTAAACGCAGGTGCACGCCCTCTTCCCCAACTCTCATAGTCCGATGGGACGACAATCCGACACGACCGGGGAGAGATCAGGCGCAGAACCAACGGCTTCACGTGCTTTCCGAGACACGGGGGTGTCACACCACCAACTTGCAAACTCCAGGCTGCTACTGAGAAATTCGTAATGGCATATCCTAATAACACTTTTTGCTCGACCTGGGAATCGAACCCAGGACCCAGACCCAGTATACATGTTACTACAACACATACCATCACGCCTGTATTCCCCAGAGGGTTAGGCAGAGTACGCCAATGGTATGTTTAGGTCCGATGTAATAGAGGGCGAGCCTATTGCTATTAACCGGGCACAAATCCTAACTCCGAGCTGCTACTGAGAATTTCATAGAAAAACCCAATAACACTTTGCTCGACCTGGGAATCGAACCCAAGACCTCTAGCGTAGCAGTCCCGCTTGGACCACTAGGCTTACGAAGCAGATATACTAAGATTATAAAACTGTTTTTAATTTTTGTAAATCAAGCCTTCTGATTGGCTGCTCAGTTCAGCAGCTGCGACCGACATGACAAGCGGTTATCTGTTAAAACGATCAGTGACAGGAATTAACCCAGTTTTAATGAAGTGTTTAGTAAAATAAACATGAACTAAAGCTTAGATTACAGCAAGGATATCCTAGATTAGGTAGGTTTAAAACCTAGATTAATAGTTGACTGCTCCGTTGGTCTCTTGGTGGCAAGCACGGCTGTTGAGCGTGGTTCCCAGGTCGGGTAAAAAGTGTTATCGGATATTTCCACAAGGAATTCTCAGTATCAGCCCGGAATTTGCAAGTTTGTGGTGTGACACTCCCGTGCCCCGGAAAGCACGTAAAGCCGTTGGTCCAGCGCCTGATCTCTCCCCTGTCGTGTCGAATTGCCGTCCCATTGGACTATGAGAGTGAGGGAAGAGGGAGTGCACCTGTGTTTGCGCACACACTTGTACACTATAATATCTCCTGCGTAATTCGCTAGTCTGTATTAAGATTAGTCACCGTGGCCGGAGTCGGTCTGAAGAATTTTTTTATTGTGCATTAGGTGACTATATACACCTGTATTTACCCCATACCAGCCAAGTGTAACAAGCCCGCCACATCCAAACACTGCAACTCCTGAAAGCCAGAATCAACAGTGGAGACCGCCTGAAGAGCGCCGAGGCAATGAAGCTCGACGAGTTCAGGAGAAACGATACAACTGTCTTGGATCCCGCAACGAAATTAATCAGAAAAGATTAGCGGAGGAGTAGGAAAAAAAAAAGCCAAGTGTGAGTCGGACTAGCACGAAGGATTTCATATCATCGTATAATATTTAGCACTACTCTATTAATAGTAGAGCTCTTAGTGAAGGAGCTGGTCCGGGGAAGTATTACCACCATACCTATTACTGCCGCAAAGCAGCGTTGCTGTGTTCCGGTTTGAAGGGCATGGGTGCCGGTGCCGTAGACGCGGTCCTAATGAGGTGTTGAAGTTTATATTATGGAAGATAATTAGACAATCTTCATCTGACTGTGGAGCAGTAGTAAGATGAACGTCTAATTGCCTCAAAGCCGCATTCACAGATGTTCTTTTTAAAAATAATCAATCATTAACTTTATTTATAAACTAGCTTCTGCTTGCGACTTCGTCCGCGTAGTTTTTTCACGGGTTACGTCTTTGGATGCTGCTACATACCTATTGGTTGCAGCGTGATGTTATATATTCGAATTTCGAACCAGTAGTTCCTGAGACTAGCATGTTCAACCAAACAATCAAACAAACTCTTTAGCTTTATAATATTACGGTTTATAATATTAAGGTTAGGCAGAGATGTACCAATGTACACCCACAGTTCGCCGGTATATTAACGTCTCATATAATAGGAGGCGAGCCTATTCCCATGAACCGGGCACGAATTCCAACTCCAAGCTGCTACTGAGAATTTCATAGAAAAGTCCAATAACACTTTTTGCTGGACCTGGGAATCGAACCCAAGACCTCTAGCGTAGCAGTCGCGCTTAGGACCAATAGGGTAACGAGGCAGTTAGTACTTTTGATATAAACAAACACGTACAACCAGATCAACAACCAAACTATTTGTAGTATTATAAAAATCCTACATTCTATCACTCTGTCTCTATCCCCCACAGCTAGCAAACACAAGGGAGAGCGAGACGAACATACAGTGTAGGAATTCAATGAATGTCGGTAAATCACTTAACGGCTAGGGATGTGGCTTTGTCGATGAATTTAGTGTTGTCATAAGTAATGTTTCCTTTGTTATTGTCGATATTTATAGAATGTGTGTTTAGGAGTTGTGTGACGGTATTAGGAATTTGGTTTTCAAATTGTTTTCTGTTTGTTTTTGACAAAAATGTGTAGGTATTTCATTTATCTAAACATTTTTATTTTATTGAAAAACCTAGGTAGCCTTTATAAACGTCACATTTGATATATCATCCCCAAAACCATACCTATTTCTGCCGCAAAGCAGCGTTGCTGTGTTCCGGTTTGAAGGGTATGGGTGCCGGTGTAATTACAGGCACATGACACATTTCAACTTTGTCTCTGGGATGGCAACGCATTTGCAAGGCCTCTGGTATTGCAGATGTGCATAGGCAGCGGTGACCACTTAACATCGGGCGGGTCATCGTCGGATTTATTGCCATATTTAAAAAAAAAGCCGTTCTATCGTGATTGTGTGACAAACATCCATCCATCCAAATATTTGCATCCGCAATAGTAAGGTTCCTCTTCTAAATTTAATTCCTCACTACAACATCACTAGTCACAATACATCGTATGTGCTTAATGGTTCTACCTAACGAACTGTTGATATTATCTGTGGACCCAGCAGGGGTTGGCAACATTTTGGATGACACATTATCATTTTAGGATGTCGGTATTTCTTTATAAAAAAAATTATGTAACAAAAAATTAAATTTAAAAAAACATGTAACCCCAGACGGAAGAATAAAGATCCCTACCGCACCTGACAAAAGAGCTGAAAACCCGGAAACGGCTAAACCGATTTGATAAAGCACAGTCTTGTTACACTAATACATACTTAGCTTTTGCCCCGACTCCTTTTAAGCGGCTGTTAAATATATTATAAACATGTCCTTTTACCGTGAAGTAGCTTTACATTACAGTTTTTTTTTTAATCGAGCTAGTAGTGCGGTCCAGAGATAAACTCATACAAACAAACATTCACAATCTCCAATCAACATGTTTGAACGTAAAGCCGTATAGTCAGAAGCCGAGAAGTCTGACAACTAGTCTTACCGCGTGGTATCGTGTTGCCCAGTAACTGGATTGTGGAGGTCAGATAGGCAGTCGCCTTATGTAAAACACTGGTATTCCGCTGCATCAGATCAGACTGGAAGCCGACCCCGACGTAGTTGGGAAAAGGCTAAGCAGATGCTGATGTTTGAATGTATTTCTTTCTATGCCGTTCTGCATGCACGTCTTTTATATCTCTCTCATATCTCTTTCATCTTGTATATTTGTGCAAATAAATTTTCATTCATTCATTCATTTAAAGAATTACAGTTCAAATTATTAATTAAATGCTTTAGGTGCAAAAAATGAACCCACGAAACGGTATATTTTTTCTGAAACACTTTGTAACCAAAATGTTGCCGACCCCTGGCTGTAACTTGATCTAGAGATGTTATCTACTACAGTCATGGCTAGTTAGTTTATTATTACGACCTCTTACCTTATAGGGTACGGCAGAATTCTATGCATACACGGAGTTACCGACTTTTTTATATTAGTTAACAGAGAGCCTTGTAGGTACCTATAAGAATACCAGCCTATTATTGTCCCACCGTAGGACAAAGGCCTCTTCTCATACAGAGAAGGCACGAGCATTGATCACCACGCTTGCTCAAGGTGGATTGGTGATTGCAGACTTTGATATATCAATTACTAGCTTCTGCTCGCGACTTCGTCCGCGTGTAATTTGATACACAATCCCACGGGAACCGCACTTTTTTCCGGAATAAAAGGTATCATAAGTGTTATTCCACACTACAATTTATCTCAAATTTCATCCAGAGTCGTTCAGCCGTTTAACGTTAAAGAGACGACTCCCGGCCACCGTAGACGCGGGCCTGTGGACGGTGAGCAATGGGTAGCTCACCGTCCGCACGTTGCATAACGACAGACCGTGTCGACGGCGCGTTCGCGTTCCACGCGCGTCTCAAAGAGATGCCAGCAATTGTATGGGCCACTCAGGGCCGATGCATGCCGGGGCTGCGGGTTGTTTGTAAGAAATATCGAGCCTCTGAAACGCAAAGGGCACAAGCAGGAATATGGGTCGGTTTTAGTCAGTAAAGTCTGACACTCCCTCCCGCCCTGCCCAGGGGGGGGGGAAGTCATTTGATGATTTCACATCCGAAAAAAAAACATCCATTCGCAAAGACTTTCACATTTATTATTATTAGTAGGAACAAGAATACGATATGCCCAGGTTTCCTCACTATATTTTCCTTCACCGATGTCAGTGATGTCCAAGATAAACTTAGAAAGTACATATGAAATAGAAAAGACGACATTATTATTTATTAACAACAAAAAAATAAAGACGCCCCATGGCGTACTAAAATAATCCTGCTGGAAAAACCCAATAACATTTCGCCAAGATCCGTTGTTCGTGGGGTAAAAAGCTCCGTTGGGCTTTTAACGATCGTACTAAAGTTCGTCCCAAATGTCTACGACCTTATTCTCACGCGCATACCTAGGTACCTATCTAGGTCTCAAAATACTATGAATAATTTACCTCTAGTACAATATGATTTATCTGAACCTTACATTACAATTCTGCGTTAATTTTGTAATGATTTGTTGGACACTTTGCCAATTGCATATTACGTTACGTAAATACTACGTTTAACTGCCTCGTTAGCCTAGTGGTCCTAAGCGCGACTGCTACGCTAGAGGTCTTGGGTTCGATTTCCAGGTCGAGCAATGTGTAATTAGGTTTTTCTATGAAATTCTCAGTAGCAGTTCGGAGTTAGGATTTGTGCCCGGTTAATGGCAATATGCTCGCCCCCTATTACATGGGACCTAAAACATACTGGCAGACTGTGGATGTACCTATATACCCCTTGCCTAACCCTTCGGGGAATACAGGCGTGATGGTATGTGTTTTCCTTCACCGACGTCAATAATAATTGTCAGTGATGTCTAAGTAAACTTAGAAATACATATTAAATAGAATGAGTCACATTGGTACTTGCCCAGTTGCAAACCCGCACCCGTGCATGAGACCGTAAAAAATCGTAGATCTTTGATAGTCGTTACGGATAGTCAGAAGCCAGAAAGTCTGACAACCAGTCTAACCAAAAGGTATCGTGTTGCCCAGTAACTGGGTTGTGGAGGTCAGATAGGCAGTCGCTCCATGTAAAACACTGGTATTCAGCTGCATCCGGTTTGACTGGAAGCCGACCCCAACATAGTTGGGAAAAGGCTAAGTACATGATGAGCCCGTAAAACATAAAATTCAAGACTGATTTAAAAAGATGTCTTCTTCTCCGTCTTTGTCACGATCAAGCCTTCAATTTATATTATTACAGACGTGTCTGCATGTCTGTGTATATGTACCGACACCATTGTGCGGCTAAATATAATATCGATCATGTGCAGCACGCACCAACTAATAATATACCTGTATTGTTTCCCTTTTTAAGTTTGGGGTTCCGTAGTTTAACAAAAATGTAGTTTAGCAATATTTAGAATGTAAGTCTTGTCTTAAATGGCGTCCTTTGGCTCTCTAGTCGTGTAAGTACTTTAATGAGCTGTTTTCCTTTTTATACTGTCCATAGACCTTAAAACACAGGTCAGCAAAAAAAATTAAGGCTTGGTATTTATTTACATTTAAAAGTGTCCACACTTCGTTTTTTTTTTAAATTTACTGGCCTATGTTACTCGGAACGATGCAAGGATTGTAACGTCATCTCATACATCAAAATCAGTTCAGGCGTTCAAAAGTTATAGTGGGATAAAGAAACTCACATACATTACATTCACTCACATACATTAACTTTGAAAACATAACACTCTTTGTTAAAGCAGTCGCGTGAAAAACAGAACTTGTTCTTTTTTAAATTTCAATTATAACTATTGCTTAGAACAGATTTATGTAAATCAGGAATAAATATCCAAAAACATTATAATCTCTTCAAAGAACAGGAGAAATGTAGGCGTGGGACAAATTATTCTGTTTCTAATCTAGATACAAATAATTATAAAGAGGTAAATTTGTTACAGTTGTAGGGGATAATCTCTGGATCTACGAAACCGATTTTAAAATTCTTTTACCCATAGACAGCCACGTTATTTGTGCGTGTCATAGGCTATATAACATCACGCTACTACATGCGGGAGCGGAGCAGTAAACAAAAACGTATCGTAACGCGGGTGTAATAAGTCGCGCGAAGTCGCGGGCAGTTCGCTAGTTAATTATATCTAGTAAGTTCATTTACCTACAGGTTGGTCCCAGAATACCTACCCCTTGTATGTTTTGTGATTTTTGGTAGCGTAAGAGCTAAACATACGCATACACATACCATCACGCCTGTATTCCCCGAAGGGTTAGGCAGAGGTGTAACAATGTACACCCACAGTTCGCCGGTATGTTTAGGTCCCATGTAATAGGGGGCGAGCCTATTGCCATTAACCGGCCACAAATCCAAACTCCGAGCTGCTACTGAGAATTTCATAGAAAAACCCAATAACACTTTTTGCTCGACCTGGGAATCGAACCTAAGACAGCAGTCGCGCTTAGGACACTAAGCCAACGAGGCAGTTTACATTAAACATTGCTAAACATTGTTTTAATATTTTATGGGAAATTCCAAATTATTCTTTTTTAAATTACCTAACGGAACCTTGTATTCGGTCCGACCCACACTTGACCGGCTTCAAAATACCATATGGATTATGAAATTGGAAACAGACAAAAAAGGGTCATTTTGGGATGTACCCCAGTGGGTCTGTGGGTTTAAAAAAAATGTTTATGTAACCGCTACAGATTAGATCGAGTGTCATCTATCATCGGCGCTTGGGGTCAAAAAAACCTCAGGTAATATTTAGCTCTGTTTCAATACGTTGTAGCAGAAATCTTGGTTTTAATTATAAAGAGGAAATATTTTTACATTTATTTGTTTGCACCGAATAAGCTCCGAAACTACTGGATCGATTTTAACCTTTTTTCACCAATAGATAGCTACATTATTCCTGAGTAACATAGGCTGTATAACATCACGCTACGACACACGGGAGCGGAGCAGTAACCAAAGACGTAACTTGACGCGAATGTAATAAAGCTGAAGAGCTTCTTGCTTACCAAGTTTTGTAAAGTTTTAAGACGCCTCACTTCGTTGAAAGTATTTTGAAGAGAATATAGTTACCTGTAAAAGATAAAACGTTAGGATTAGAGTTATTTAAATCATACATTAACTGCCTCGGTAGCCTAGTGGTCCTAAGCGCGACAGCTACGCTAGATGTCTTGGGTTCGATTCCCAGGTCGAGCAAAAAGTTTTAGTGGGTTTTTCTATGAAATTCTCAGTAGCAGCTCGGAGTTAGGATTTGTGCCCGGTTAATGGCAATAGGCTCGCCCCTTATTACATGGGACCTAAATATACCGGCGAACTGTGGGTGTACATTGTTACACCTCTGCCTAACCCTTCGGGGAAAACAGGCGTGATGGTATATTTTTTTTTATACATTAATATCACGCGTCTTCCTCTGCGTCAAATTAGGTATATTACATACCATCATACCATCACGCCTGTATTCCCCAGGGGGTTATGCAGAGGTGTACCAATGTACACCCACAGTTCGCTGGTATGTTTTTAGGTTCTATGAAATAGGGGCCGAGCCTATTGCCATTAACCAGGCACAAATCCTCACTCCGAGCTGCTACTGAGAAATTCATAGAAAAACCCAATAACATTTTTTGCTCGATCTGGGTATCGAACCCAAGACCTCTAGCGTAGCAGTCGCGCTTAGGACCACTAGGCCAACGAGGAAGTTAGATACATTATTCTACAGGAATCGTAAATTTTTCCAAGATTAAAAGTATCCTATGTGTTATTCCACACTACAGTCTACCTCAGTGCCAAATTTGAGATTGAGTAACAAACATCCATCCATACATTCTCACAAACTTACGCATTTATCATATCACTAGCGATCAGCCCGCGTCTTCGTCCGCGTGGCTTATTTCACCCGCGTTAAGTTACGACTTTGGTTACTGCTCTGCTCCCGTGTGTCGTAGCGTGATGTTATATAGCCTATGTTTATCAGGGATAATGTGGCATACTTATGGTGAAAGAATTTTTAAAATCCGTCCAGTAGTTTTTGAGTTTATTTGTTACATACATACACACAAATCTTTCCTCTTTATAATTTCAGTAGGAAATGAACTTCATTGTAACTATTTATGTCATCTAGAAAATTTTGTTCGCGTCAGCCCAACCACCAATCTACATCACCAATGCCATGGAATCTTTGGCCCCCTTGATCCAATATTAAAGGTCCCAGGAGACCCCATTGTACGGCATTGTGTTCACCCCACTCCGAGACCATGATGACTCAATTATTAAATTTTATTAAAATGGGTTCAATGACCTCTCAATTGAGTACTGTTATAGGTACTGACAAAGAGAAATACTAGCGATATTACTATACTAGCTTCTGTCCGCGATGTCACTCGCGTGGTGCATTTGGATAATGATTAATATGACTTCTATAAAAACATATTTTTAACAATTCCGATTATAAAACTTACTTAAATAATAATTAGATTACAAACTACGAGTATGTACAGTTAATATAAAAACAAAATGGAAGCTGGCCATCAAAAAACTTATCCGCATCGCTGTCAAAGGGACAAGTGCCCAAAAGGTTGGTAGCATTGCCAGGTTCTATGGCATTGCTGATTCTTTGGCCCAAGAAAGGGCCAGCCCTTGGGTCACGTGAAGAGTCGACTAGTATTGTCCCGAAAAACAAGATGAACGCTCGGACCCCATGGCCCAAGTGTTTCAGCCCCAAACGGCTCGAACATTTATAGCTTCCAAGAAGGTTATTATACTTGCGCCGTTTGAGGTTTTCAGCACCAGTAGCAGCCGCCCCAGCAGAACACGTCGTGCTAGGAAGATGGGATGGCACAAGGGTGTCGGCGCATGTTGCATCCCACACCAAAATTTCGATTACCATACAAAATGTTGTAGTCAGTCAACCTTAAAATATAGACATATCGTCATGAGTCTTGAGCACAAAATGTCAAGTTATTTTTTTGATTTTCGGGTTCTACGATCGTGTGCAGCGTCGGCGACCCCAGAATCCCAGAAAAGAGCCCAAAAAGCAAAAAACATACTTGACAAGTGTGCTCACGACTCGTGGCGCCTCCTATACTTTTTTTTTTTGGGTGGTGGGAAATTATCTAATAACTTCTCCCGCCCTGGGCGGGGCGGGAGGGAGTGCCAGACTTTTACTGACTAAAACCCACCCATGTTCCTTCTTGTGCCCCTTGCGTTCCGGGGGCGCGGTATCTCTTGCGAACAACCCGCAGCCCCGGCAGGCATCGGCCCTCAGTGGCCCCTTCCTTTGCTGACATCTCTTTGAGGCGCGCGTGGAACACGAACGCGCCGTCGACACGGCCTGTCGTTATGCAACGTAAGGACGGTGAGCTACCCATTGCTCACCGTCCACAGGCCAGTATCTACGGTGGCCGGGAGTCGTCTCGCGGCGCCTCCTATACTGATGTGCACTTTTTTTTAGAACTTTTGAAGAGGAATATTTCTGTCATACACAACGGAATCTCTCAAAAGGAATATTTTTTCCCGTTTTTTAAACATTTTTCATTGATGCTTCGCTCCTACAGGTCATAGCGAGATGTTATATGGCCTTCCTCGATAAATGAACCATCCAACTTTTAAAAAATGTTTAAATTCGAACCAGTGGTTACTGAGATTAGCGCGCTCAACCAAACAAGCAAACTCTTCAGCTTTATAATATTAGTAAGATATGTCGCGGTGTCACCCGCGTTCTGTTACGCCTGTGGTTACTGCTCCGCTCCTGTTTATCGTAGCGTGATGTTCTATACGTATAAACCTTCCACTTGAATTGCGGTAGCCTAGTGGTCCTAAGCGCGACTGCTACGCTAGAGGTCTTGGGTTCGATTCCCAGGTCGAGCAAAAAGTATTATTGGGTTTTTCTATGAAATTCTCAGTAGCAGCTCGGAGTTAGGATTTATGCCCGGTTAATGGCAATAGGCTCGCCCCTTATTACATGGGACCTAAATATACCGGCGAACTGTGGGTGTACATTGTTACACCTCTGCCTAACCCTTCGGGGAATACAGGCGACCAGGCGTGAGTGTATTTTGAATCATTCTATTAATTGATGGAAGCGAATTATAATCCGTTGCGTAGTTTAAAAGATCTAAGCGTACAAACGGCGGGAAGCGACTTTGTTTTATACTATGTAGATATTGCCGGTTTTTCTTGATATGGTTTATCTTCTCATACAGAGAAGGCACGAGCATTTATCACCACGCTTGCTCAAGGCGGATTGGCGATTTCAGACTTACATATATAGGTACTACATCAACTATATCTATACTAATCATATACATATTAATAATAAAAGAGGAAATATTTTTTTGTTGGTTTGTTTGTAACGAATAGGCTCCGAAACTACAGGATCTATTTTAACTCCCGACGCAAAAGCGACGAAGGATTTGTGCCCGGTTAATGGCAACATTCTCGACTGACATGAGACCTAAACATACCAGCGAACTGTGGGTGTACACTGGTACACCTCTGCCTAACCGTTTAGGGAATACAGGCGTGACGGTATGTTTGTGAAAAAGTCACATTGTTGTTTTCCCGTTATCGAACCAGCGACTTCACGCAAGAGAAACGGGCGCCTTAACTACTAAGCCATCACTACATACTGTTCACTTCTATGAATATTAAATTAATCCCATAGAACAAAAATATTTAAATATTTAATTGTACAAAATATGAATAGTGTTTTATTATAAAAACCGAGCGCCACCGTGGGGCGCGCTTAGCAAATTGTGCTATGGTTTTACGACCCCTAGTAAAAAGATTAGGGAACGTCGGGTGACCATAAAAAAGGAGTTCCAATCAGGATTTTATTTTATTTTGTAAATTAAGACTTTGGAAACGTGTTGGAATAGAATAGATTTTTATTTACATAGATTGTAGACCCCGTGGACTACCCTCTTAGTTTCCTGGTCGGAAGCGCGACTGTTGAGTGTGAGCGCTTGGTTTCGATTCCTAGGCCAGGCAAAAAATGTTATTGGGATTTTTCATTACTAAATTCCTAGTAACAGCCCGGAGTTTAACAGTTGGTGGTGTGACACCCCCGTTGCTCGGAAAACACGTAAAATCGTTGGTCCGGCGCCTAATCTCTCCCCGGTCGTGTCCGATTGCTATTCCATCGGACTATGAGAGTGAGGGAAGAGGGATTGCAGCTGAGTTTGCGCACACATTTGTGCACTATAATATCTCTCGTGTGCTTAGAATTTTAGGTAGGCACATAATATCGGACATCTAAAGATTATGATCCTTGTTCAATCTATTTTAATTATCTTTTGTTAAACAAAAAAGCTCTAGGTATTCTTGGACATCAAGCGACGTGTTACTTTCTGCATTTTTCGATCGACATACTAAACTCTTCGGGTGCGAGTGCGACCTGCGTCTGTCCGGTTATTTACAAAACCATAGTCCCCCTACACGACGTGTGTATTCATTCACAGTAGGGGACGGTCAGTGCACAAAGGGGGATGACCATTGGCGTTTCACTCTTTAGTAGTTTTACATAATCCCCTGATTGAGATAGAGGTGACCGCTTTGCGCTACGGAACCCCTTCTTTTGTTACATTTTTGTTTGACGCAAAAACAGTTGAGTTTAAAAAAATGTATGCGATTTTAGGGCTTCTTGATGTTTTGTTTAACTAACTACGTAGAGCTGTTTGTGAAGGAGCTCGTCCGGGGAAGTACTACCACCATACCTACTCGTATTTCTGCCGCAAAGCAGCGTTGCTGTGTTCCGGTTTAAAGGGTATGGGTGCCGGTGTTGGCAGCGGTGACCACTTAACATTAGGTGGGCCGTCGATTAGTCTTCAATTTGCTTTTAGTGTTCCGTACCTCAAACGGAAAATCGGAACCCTTATAAGATCGCTTTGTTCGTCCATCCGTCTATCTGTCTGTCTGTCTTTGTTCCGGGAATGCGTGGAGGTATCAAGTTGAAATTTAAACCATATACTCAGGTCTACGGTCCCTTGAAGTTTTGAAAAAATCAAACTTCTAAATTTACGTATGAAGAAGATATAAGTTTATTCAGCTAAAAACGAAAATTTCGACACTCTCCAGGGATTTAAAAAACCCATTGGGTACTTCCCGTTAAATAAAAAAAAATAGGGGGTCTATATTTTTTATAGGGGGTCGGAATTTGAAATTAAAGCTACTAGTACAAATGGGGCATCATATAAAAGGACTTCTGTTTTTTTTTTTTACCGATGGGAAATCATCCAATGACTTCTCCCGCCCTGGGCGGGGCGGGAGGGAGTGTCAGACTTTTACTGACTAAACCCCATCCATGTTCCTTCCTGTGCCCTTTGCGTTCCGGGGGCGTGGTATTTCTTTCGAACAACCCGCAGCCCCGGCAGGCGTGGCCCTGAGTGGCCCCTTCTTGTGTTTGCTGACATCTCTTTGAGGCACGCGTGGAACACGAACGCGCCATCGACACTGTCTGTCGTCAAAAGGTGACGTAAGGACGGTGAGCTACCCATTGCTCACCGTCCACAGACCCGCGTCTACGGTGGCCGGGAGTCGTCTCGCGGCTCCTGACGCCCGGAGCGTCTACCGCGGCGGCTGGGACGAGAGAGTCTCTGCCTCTCCCGTCCCGATATAAATGGACTTGATGTGCACATTGCAAAATATATTTTTTTTTGTTCCGGCGCATTATGGCTTATTTATAATAAAAAAAAACCGTTACCCCTCTATGTCTTCGTAGTTTGTGAAACAGAAGTTTAAAAAAATTATAATTACCTATCTAAATAAATTTTAGTGAATAAATAAATACACTATTTATTTATTTCATTTACTTTTTATTTATTTACATAATATCTATTTAATTCTGTAATTTATAACAATCCTGACTGCCCCGTTGGTCTCGTGGTCGCAACCGCGACTGATGAGCATGGGGTCCTGAGTTCGATTCCCGGGTCGGGCATTGCTATTGGGTTTTTCCATTACGAATTTCTCAGTAGCAGCCCGGAGTTTGGAAGTTGGTGGTGTGACACCACCGTGACTCGGAAAGCACGTAAAGCCGTTGGTCCCGGCTGTCATTCGGATATCATTGACAGTCATTACGGCTAGTCAAAAGCTAGGAAATCTGGCAACTAGTCTTACCAAGAAGTTGTTGCCCAGTTACTGGGTTGTGGATGTCAGATAGGCAGGCGCTACATGTAAAACACTGGAATTTAGCTGCATCCGGTTAGACTGGAAGCCGACCCCAACATAGTTGGGAAAAGGCTAGGCAGATGATGAATTTATAACAATTCTACGTACGGAACCCTCGGTGGGCGAGTCCGACTCGCACATGTCCGGTTTTTTTTAAATTCATTTTATTATGAATCTACTAAACATTATAGACATATCTACAGTAACACAGCATCCCTTCAAACTTCGCATACCGTCACACACACCCTTTACCTAATATATTTGCATTAGATCTTAATTGATGGGGTCGAAACTACCCCATGGGGTCGAAACTGCCCCGTGGGGTAGTTATCACCCCTGTAATTGAGTTATGTTGTACAAGCGGAGTTCCTATATGGATTAGAAAGATAGACTATATTGTACTATTGTCGATGAGATCGATAAGATTTCCTATCATTATGTGAGACTAACCTCTAAAGTCAAAGTCAAGTCAAAGCGTTTATTTCAATTAGACCATTTACAGGCACTTTTGAATTGTCAAGAAGTTACATTTAAAAGTTGAAGCTAGTTGCCCGTTCCAAAGCGTAGATCTCTATGGAGAAGAACGAGCAAGGAACTCCATGGACACTCTTTTCTTCCAATTTGGTTTTTACAAAATCTTGGTTACAATATTATATTGCTTGTTTGGTTATATCATGTGTTGTTTTACTGGTCTTCCGTTCGATTGGGAATCGAACCGAAGACCAATCGAGGTCCAGGTCGAGCAAAAAGTGTTTTTGGGTGTTTCTGTAAAATTCTCAGTAGCAGCTCGGAGTTAGGATTTGTGCCCGGTTAATGGCAATAGGCTCGCCCCCTATTACATGGGACCTAAAAACATACCGGCGAACTGTGGGTGTACATTGTTACACCTCTGCCTAACCCTTCGGGTAATACAGGCGTAATGGTATGTTATGTTATATTACTTTATTAGCAACCACTTCCAATCGTGATGAGAAAATCCACACTAACATTATGAAGAGGATTTTTGTTTGTTTGTTTGTATCGAATAGGCTCCAAAACTGATAAACCGATTTTAACCATTTTTGCACCAATAAATACCTACATTATTCTTGAGTAACATAGGCTATATAACATCACGCTACGACCCTCGGAGGAGGAGCAGTAACCAAAGACGTAACAGAACACGGGTGAACTAAGCCACGCGAACGACGTCGCGAGCAGTTCGCTAGTAAGCTATACAACAAACTGTACGATTAAACAAAGCTGCTTAGAGCCAACAATGATTATGCAAATAAGTGCTAATCAAGTTATCACTATACCGCTAAGTTTGGATATGAGTTAGTTCCCTAGAGAACTTTATACGTATGTATAAAGTTCTCTAGGGAACTACTACTTTCAGACTTTTGCCACGTTCCCGAGATCGTAGCGTGATGTTCTACACGTACAACCTCCCTCTTGAACCACTCTATCTATGGATGAAAACCAAATTAAAATTTGTTGCGCAATTTAAAAGATCTACCTACCTAAACATACCTAAACATACCGGCGAACTGTGGGTGTACATTGGTACACCTCTGCCTAACCCTCCGGGGAATACAGGCGTGATGGTATGTGTGTGTGTGTTAAAAGATCTAAGCGTAGGTACAGACGGCGGAAAGCGACATTTTTTATACTATATATAGATTGTCTCATCACAATTAGCGTGGTTTCCAATAAACATAAGTACAATCACGCCTGTATTCCCTGAAGGGTTAAGCAGAGGTGTACCAATTTACACCCACAGTTCACAGTAATAGGTCCCATGTAACTGGGGGCGAGCTTATTGCCATTAACCGGGCACAGATCCTAAGTCCGAGCTGCCACTGAGAATTTCATAAAAAATCCCAAGAACATTTTTTGCTCGATCTGGGAATCGAACCCAAGACCTCTAGCGTAGCAATCGCGCTTAAGTCCAGGCAGACTAACGAGGCAATAAATATGTGTTGATTAAATATGAAGGTTCAAGGTGAATCATAAACAACTAAATAACAACCGCATGTATGGAAGATCATTTCTCGAAAACGGCTTGACCAATTTATGTTTGGTAATTGTCAGTAGGTATAAGTTTGTATGAAAGAAAATGTTTTGGGAAATTTAATGGAGAAATTGTTAAGATTAATGAAATTTTTGAATGGAAATGTTAAAAAATAAATTGTGACGTTTAGTACCAAAATAACTCGTGGAACGCCGGGGCCTGTCGTTAGTTCAAAATAATATTCCTATTTTCGAATCAAAGTTCGCTATTAATAAATCAAAGTTTTCCAATCCTAGTAAAGGAAATAATTTGCTAAAAATAAATAAGATAAACTTTCCCCTGTTGATTGAAAACACCTTTTGAAAGATTTCAGAGACAGATTTGAACACGGAGTAAGAATAAATGGAGTACTCGTTTTTGCGCTCCCTGTTTCTACACTCAATCTCAGTGCTGTCTTGACTCGCTTATGGTCGTTCTTGAAATTTGCTAACCTGTTTTTATTTCAATGTTGCGGCTGGTGACCTTTACCACAACTTTGGTTCCAAAAACCACCACCAGTCTCTTAAAATGGTGAAATATAGTTAGTCAATCTTGTTTACAATGTTAATTTTAAGGCAGCCAATGTGAAGAGAGAATAAATGACTTTGATTTGGTTTTATTTTAACTTAACTGCCTCGTTGGCCTAGTGGTCCTAAGCGCGACTGCTATGCTAGAGGCTCTGGGCTCGATTCCCAGTATTCCCACTGTCCCGTATTCCCCGAAGGGTTTGGCAGAGATGTACCAATGTACACTTACAGTTCGCTGGTATGTTTAGGTCCTATGTAATAGGGGGTGAGCCTATTGCCATTAACCGGGCACAAATCCTAACTCCGAGCTGCTACTGAGAATTTCATAGAAAAACCCAATAACACTTTTTGCTCGACCTGGAGAATCAAACCCAAGACCTCTAGCGTAGCAGTCGCGCTTTGGATCATTAGGCTAACGAGGCAGTTTCCCAAGTCTTCATCCTAGCCTAGACTATTCCTCTTTAATCTGGCTACCATATGCAAAGGCTTTTTTTTTCAATCAAACTGATAGTTCCAGAGATTACCGCATTTAAACGAACAAACATAATAAACTCTTCAACTTTATTATATTAGAATTCTAGATTAGGTTGACAATTTGCTACTTTTATAATATTGAAGTACTATCATAGAATATTGGTGAAAACGACGCAACTTTGAGTTTGTGGCACTCCATTTTTACCTTCTCCTTGTTCCAAACTAAAACCGTACAGTTGACAGACAGACGGAAGCGAAAACCGATTTTTGTTTATTTTGGCATTAATTTTAAAAGTTCGTGTTGATTGAGAAATTCTTTCATTGATTATCTTTAGTGTTCCGGACTTCGGGAAACAGAAATGTGATGGAATAATATCAGTGTCCGTCTGTTTGTCACTGGCATTTTCTTGGAAATAAATGTATGTGAGAACGGAAGAAACAACTAAACGAAGTATATTTCTTTGAACGATAGAGTGAAGAATGAAATCTTACAAGAACGTTGCGGATTAAAAGAGGATGTAGTGACAAAGATAGATAAGAGTATGCTTAGATGGTTCGGTCATGTTGAGAGGATGAGTAAAGGCGACTAACAAAAGGGATTTATATAGCAGAGGTGAGTGGCAACGCCGGGAGAGGACGCCCTAGAAAGACCTACCCTGACCTTATTGGTGAGGTTCTTCAGAAAGGTCGTGTGCGCAGTACTCGTAACCGGCGTGCTTGTATGAACACATGTATGAACGTGGACGAGGCGAAAGAAGTATATAAGGATCGTAGCAGGTGGCGTTCTGTGGTTTCTGCCTACCCCCATGGGAAAAACGCGTGTGTTTATGTATGTATGTATGTGTATATTTCTTGTACTCCATGAAATTTATAACTGATCTAATCTTTGGATCTACTGAACCGATTTTGAAAATTCTTTTATCCAAAGAAAGCCCCGTTATTGCCTTCTCTGTATTACTGTACTTTGGGACAATAATAAGATGGTATCATTAAGTATTATTTGGTATTTATTAACTCCCTCGTTAGCCTAGTGGTCCTAAGCGCGACTGCTACGCTAGAGGTCTTGAGTTCGATTCCCAGGTCGAGCAAAGAGTGTTATTGGGTTTTTCTATGAAATTCTCAGTAGCAGCTCGGAGTTAGGATCTGTGCCCGGTTAATGGCAATTGGCTCACCCCCAATTACATGGGAGCTTAACATACCGGCAAACTGTGGGTGTACTTTGTTACACCTCTGCCTAACCCTTCGGGGAATACAGGCGTGATGGTATGTTATGTTATTATTATGTTGTAAATGCAGCAACAGTACAACGCATTCTGTAAAGTCTTTAGTGTCCACCTATTAGCACAGACAAGTAGCGGAGTCTTAAAAATGCAGAAAAAATGTAACTTTGAGGTATGGTGCCGAACAAAAAAACCGGCCACGTGCGAGTCGGACACGCGCACGAAGGTTTCCGTACCATTATCTATAAAAACGAGCAAAAAAATATCCTGTTTGTTGTACGGGAGCCCCCTTAAATATTTATTTTATTCTGTTTTTCAGTATTTGTTGTTATAGCGGCAACAGAAATACATCATCACAAATTTCAACTGTCTAACTATCACGGGTCATGAGATACAGCTTGGAAACAGACGGACGGGCGGACAACGGGGTCTTAGTAATACGGAACCCTAAAAATGCTCGCAATGATGAGAAGAACATGGAACTTTCAACTTCGTTAACTGTATTTTTACACCCGGTAAAAACGTGGTTTTTTCGCGCCACTCTGGCGGAACTATAGATTAGTGTATCGACGGCTTAACGCTCTCCTGTGTGGAGGGGTGGAAAGGGGGCGACAGGGGATGTAGAACCAGCTGTCACGTACCCAAGAATTAAAAGGGAAGCGTCGTTGTCATCCCTGAGGGACTACACGTCATGTTCTGTTGACTGATAGGGGACAACGTTGTTCTATGCTCAATTTATGATGAGGGCGTCGAACCAGCGGATTAAATGTTACTTGAATTTGATCGTATACGTGAATTTGTAACTGCCTCCGTAGCCTAGTGGTCCTAAGCGCGTCTGCTACGCTAGAGGTCTTGGGTTCGATTCTCAGGTCGAGCAAAAAGTGCTATTGGGTTTTTCTATGAAATTCTCAGTAGCAGCTCGGGGTTAGGATTTGTGTCCGGTCAATGGCAATAGGCACCCCCTATTACATGGGACCTAAATATACCGGCGAACTGTGGGTGTACATTGTTACACCTCTGCCTAACCCTTCCGGGAATACAGGCGTAATGGTATGTTATGTGAATTTGATCGATTTGTGAGTTGGAAAAATCAATTCGCATATAATATCAATTTAGGTTTTATTCATTTATTCGAGACTAGCGATCGGCTCACGAGTTTGTCCGCGTGCCTTGTGGCATTTTACCTGCGTTAAGTTACGTCTTTCGTTATTGCTCCGCTTCCGTGGGCCGTAGCGTGATGCTATATAGGCTTTATTACTCAGGACTAATGTAGCTAGCTATCTATTGGTGAAAAAATGGTTCAAATCGGTCCTGTAGTTTCGGAGCCTATTCGTTACAAACAAACAAAATCTTTCCTCTTTACAATATCAGTATAGATAGGTTTCCTCATGATATTTTCCTTTACCAATGTCAGTTATGTCCAAGAAAAACTTAGAAAGTATATATGAATTGGAAAAGTCACATTGGTCCTTTTTTTTTCTCTTTATTTATTATTAGGGACTTTTACACTGACGTGTATGCCAGTCCCATCATACAATGGTACTTCTCTGCCTTGCCTCCTTCCCTATCCTCTTTAAATTAAGTCATCCTCTCCACTACACAGTAAAAAATAAACATTATTATTTATACTAACATTACAAAGCTGAAGAGTTTGTTTGTTTGATTGAACGCGCTTGTCTCAGAAACTACTGGTTTGAATTAAACAATTCTTTTTGTGTTGGATAGTCCATTGATCGAGGAAGGCTATAGGCTATATAACATCACGCTACGACACACGGTAGTAGAGCAGTCAGCAAAAACGTAACCCAATACGGGTGAAAAAACTACGCGGATGATGTCGCGAGCAGAACCTCGTTATGTAATAAAACCCTTGATTCATATCAGTTGCAGAGAAGTTCACACACATACGGACATACACTTACAATGAGCTGACAACACAACATGCAGTTTAGGAGATGCGTGGGCGCAACGGATAAACACGTTATGTTAAGGCGAAGTGCTTTTGTTCAAGGTTACTTTTGTATTTTAACAGTTACTGGTTGACAGTTCTATATGTGTGTACCAAAAAAAACTTGAATTGCCTACTAGAGTCTCAGATTCCCAGATTTTCTTTATGAAGGAGCTCGTCCGGGGAAGTACTACCACCATACCTATTTCTGCCGCAAAGCAGCGTTGCTGTGTTCCGGTTTGAGGGGTATGGGTGCCGGTGTAGTTACAGGCACATGACACATTTCAACTTTGTCTCTAAGATGGCAACGCCTGTGGTATTGCAGATGTCTATAGGCAGCGGTGACTATTTAACATCAGATGGGCAGTAGGCTTGTTTGCCATCCAATGACATAAAAGAGAATCTAGATCTATTTGTCTTCTTTTCTTGTTGATTGACTCGTATCAAATGTTGTCCGACCAGTATTGAGCAACCTGTACAGTTCCATCATTGGCCCGGCATCATTGGTAATGGGATCTCATTAGCTTGTCTTTTCTGATTAATTTCGTTGCGGGATCCAAGACAGTTGTATCGTTTCTCCGGGACTCGTCGAGCTTCATTGCCTCGGCGCTCTTCTGGCGGTCTCCACTGTTGATTCTGGCTTACAGAAGTTGCAGTGGTTGGGAATAGTGTGGCGGGCTTGTCCCAAAAAAACATGTCCTGATGACATGTCGGTGACGCGATTCCTTAAAGTTTGCCACTACCAAAAATCGCTCAACGCACCAAAGTTTTTACTTCAAAAATAATGATACTTAATACATCTTCGCTTCTCAAGCCGACACGAGCAAAGTCAAAGCCAAAGCATTTATTTCAATTAGACCATTTACCAGTTACCCATACAAAAATTTGAAGCTAGTTGCTCCTTCTAAAAACGTAGGTTTTTACGGAGAAGAACGAGCAAGAAACTCCACAGACACTCTTCTCATATTAGTTTTTACAACATCTTGATAACAATATTCTTGTTGCTTCTGTATGTGAAAACTCACGCCAAAATTATTTGATCCAACTTGAGAACGTCGCCTTAAACATACAAGTACGAGTAACAAGATTGTGAATAAATATCTCAATTCCAACATCATTGAGCTCTTTATGCTTTTACGCTGGCTGTTACCCAAGTGCTACCAAAATTGGGTTGTGTGTTTTACTTATAAGTTCAAGACTTCCGTCAATATAGGTAGGACTTCCTTGGATGGCAGGCAAGCCGACGGTCCACGTGATGTTAAGTGGTCACCGCTGCCTATACACATTTGCAAGACCAGAGGCCATGCAAACGCGTTGCCATCCCAGAGACAAAGTTGAAATGTGTCATGTAGCTGTAACTACGCCGGCACCCATACCCTTCAAACCGGAACACAGTAATGCTGCTTTGAGGCAGAAATAGATATGATGGTAGCACTTCCCCGGACGAGCTCCGTCACAAAGAGCTTTAGTACTACTTATTTTAATATTGATCGAATTTACGTTAATAAATGAATACATCTGTGATGCTGTGTGTGTATTAGAGGTCTTGGGTTCGATTCCCAGGTCGAGCAAAAAGTGTTATTGGGTTTTTCTATGAAATTCTCAGTAGCAGCTCGGAGTTAGGATTTGTGCCCGGTTAATGGCAATAGGCTCGCCCCCTATTACATGGGACCTAAACATATTGGCGAACTGTGGGTGTACATTGGTACACCTCTGTCTAACCCTTTGGGGAATACAGGCGTGATGGTATATTGTTGTACATCTGTGATGGCACAACATGTAGATACATTATGTATCTATTAACTAAATTATCACAACAACTGTCTCGTTAGCCTAGTGGTCTTAAGCGCGACTGCTAAGCAAAAAGTGGTATTGGGATTTTCTATGAAATTCTCAGTAGCAGCTCGCAGTTTTTGTGCCCTGTTCACCTCTGCCTAACCCTTCGGGGAATACAAGCGTTATGGTGCGTTTTTAAACAATTATTTTACACATCTCACTACTATTATAAATGTGATAGTTTGGATGAATGTTTGTTAGTCAACCACATCACAACAGCAGAACGGATCTGGACGACAGATTATAGTCTGGATTTGCACATATTATGCTCTTTTTTATCCGTTCCGTATATATATCAACTTTGACGCGGACGAAACCGCGGGCGGGAGCTAGTATTACACACTAATCAATAACGGTCCGTAAGATTTAGGAATCGAATACCAAACTATTTAAAAAAAATGTATAATTAATTAATATCTAGGCGTGGTGTGATATTTTATCATGATTTGTAAAAGTTGTGCATTATTAAAAATCATAAAATATATAATTTATTTGACGTTAAAATAAAAGATTCTTGGTAAATAGTACGTTTTGATTGCCTTTATTACTACATTGACCTGGTTGGGTTGGGTTCGATTCTCGGGTCAGACATATGCGACTGATTTTTATTGCAATATTTATTACTGATCGCAGTTGGCACCGTGCGACTAATTGTCGAATTCTTGGCGGATTATAATAAGGGCTTGGTCAGACAGAGAAGAAATATGAACGAGTAGCTTTTATTGATGTATCCTAATATCCTATCCTGATTATAAATGGATACTGCCTCGCTAGCCTAGTGGCCCTAAGCGCGACTGCTACGCTAGTGGTCTTGGGTTCGATTCGCAGGTCGGGCAAAAAGTGTTATTGGGTTTTTCTACGAAATTTTCAGTGGTAGGTCGGAGTTAGGATTTGTGCCCGGCTAATGGCAATAGGCTCGCCCCCTATTACATGGTACCTAAACATACCGGCGAACTGTGGGTGTGCACTGATACACCTCTGCCTAACCCTTCGGGGAATACAGGCGTGGTGGTATGTGTGATGGTATTATAAATGCGAAAGTTTGTGACGATGGATAGATGTATGGATGGATATTTGTTACTCTTCCACGCTCAAATGGCTGAACGGATCCGGATGAAATTTGGCACAGAGATAGATTGTAGTCCGGAATTATACATAGGCTACTTTTTATCCCGGAAAAATTTACGGTTCCCGTGGGATAATATATCAACTTTGCCACAGACGATGTCACGGGGGGAAAGCTAGTGGATAATCTCATAAATGTGAAAGTTTGTGAAGATGTTTGTATGTTTGTTACGCAATCACACGTAAACTGTTAAACAGATTTGGATGAAAATTGGCATATACATAGACCATTTCCTGGATTGACACATAGGATACTTTTTATCCTAGTAATGTGTTTCCTTAGGACAATAGTTCAACTTTAATATAGGAAAACTTAAGAATTACCCGAACGACCACCTTACGTCTTCTAAAAATCAAATCCGCGAAATGTCGGTCGAATAACGCCCCTAATTTTTATATATGTACTTAGTTATTGCTTCTGCCTATAATTAAAATAAGCGGTCGTAATGATATGAGTATAATTAATTAATTAGTTCAATTAATTAGCAAGTAATGTGTTGCCTGAAGCGACGCTTATCAGTAGGACATTCATTTTCAATAAGGTTTTGTTTGCATTTGCGATTTTGCGACTGAATCTTTGCTTTTTTTAATCGTTGGTTTTCAAAATGGGACTCTGTTATAATATGATTGAAACTTAATGGCGGCTCGGATGTCAGCTGTGAGTGCAGGTTCGTGCAGGTTTATTCAAGAAAATAACAATTTTGGCTCCATTTATTTACTTTTATACCACATAAATATGTTCAGAAATAATTAAAGGGAGACTTACAATAATTATTACATCCAGTAGGTAGAACTAAAAATTAAAGGATTATCATCGACTCGGAAAGAAGAATACGAAGTCACGAGCAGAAGCTATATAGTTAATCAATAACAAATATAAAATTAAAAATTGTAAGTAACCCCCGACAGAAAAATAAACATCCCTACCGCAGCTAACAAAAGAGCTGATAACTTTAAAACCGCTGAACCAATTTCCATCAAACATAGCTAAGAACACTACCGACTAATTCACTTTTTAAACAAAATAAAACAAAATCTAAATCGGTTCATGCGTTCGGGAGCTACGATGCCACAGACAGACACACACACACAGACACGTCAAACTTATAACACCCCGTCATTAAAAAACCGCATTCAAATCGGTCCACCCGTTTAAGAGCTACGGTGCCACAGACAAACACACAGACAGACACACAGACTCTTCAAACTTATAACACCTCTCTTTTTAAGTAGTGGGTCAAAATTACAAGTCGCCGTTTGACCATCACCTGCCATTGTTAGAAGTCAGTCGCAAAATCGCCCGTCCGCACACAGCCTTACGTCGCGACCTGCTGTTAATAGGTCACACATTGTCGTGAGAAATGTAAACAGAACTTTAATAATTATCACAATGATATAATGACACGATGTAGTACTACAATGGTACAATATTTTAAGTGGTAGAAGATACATTTCATGTTTAATAACATACCATCACACCATCACGCCTGAATCCCCCGAAGGGTTAGGCAGAGGTGTAACAATGTACCCCCACAGTTCGCCGGTATGTTTAGGTTACATGTAATAAGGGGCGAGCCTATTGCCATTAACCGAGCATAAATCCTAACTGCTACTGAGAATTTCATAGAAAAACACATTAACACTTTTTGCTTTGGCTGGGAATTGAACCCAAGACCTCTAGCATAGCAGTCGCACTTAGGACCAATAGGCTAACGAGGCAGTTAAACGAACAACGAACACACAGCACAGCACGGCAGTTGAACGAGTTAGTTAAATGTGTCCAAATTAATCGATACTTCATCAACATACCGGCCATACTCTACATACCTCAACTGCCTCGTTAGCCTAGTGGTCCTAAGCGCGACTGCTATGCTTGAGGTCTTGGTTTAGACTTCCAGGTCAAGCAGTGTTATTGGGTTTTTCTATGAAATTCTCAGTAGCAGCTCGTAGTTAGGATTTGTGCCCGGTTAATGGCAATAGGCTCGCCTGACATGGGACCTAAACATACCGGCGAACTGTGATTGTACATTGGTACCTACATCTTTCTCTCCCTGCCTAACCCTTCGGGGAATAAAGGCGTGACGGTATGTTATGTGCTCTCTACATAGTATAAAACTACGCAACGGATTTTAATGCGTGAAGCAAAACATAGAGTAAACCAGGATTTACATTTAACTAGCTATCTACCCCGCGGGGTTACCTGCGTTCAGTTAGGTCTTTGGTTACTGCCGTCGTTGTTCGTAGCGTGATTTTCTTCTTTATGTACCTACAAACCTTCCTCTTGAATCACTCTTTCTATTGATGAAAACTACATTAAAATCCGTTGCGAAGTGTAAAAGAGCATCGCGTACAGACGGCGGGAACAGAATTTGTTTTATTATTGACTATGTAGAGATCCGGCTTGAGCAAGTAAAAGTCAAATCATTGATTTCAATTAGACCATTCAAAGGGACTTTTGAACGTCAATTACGAGAGAAAATAATAATAATAATGAATCTAGTGGCCCATTCCAAAAGGCAGTAAAGTGTGGTGATTAATACTCGTGCCTTCTCTGTACTAGAAGAGGGCTCTGCTTTGCAATGCGATAATGACAGACTGGTATTATTGTTAATCAATAAAACAATTGTTCTCAATTATTTTTTTGTGTTTTTTAACGGGTAATAATTTTTTATCGATAGTCTCTCATCGACGGTCGCCACATCACTAGCGTGTCAATATTGACACTATTCACTGTCATGTCATTTGTAAACAGTGAAGAGACTGACTTGTCGATGTGTGAACGTATTATGTTGCTTTTGATTTTGTTTTCTCCCACGATTTTATGTTAACAAAGAATATATTTATAACAGTAGATAATATTCTCTAGATCGATTTCGTTCACGGCGGCTTATCTTTTCATCATTGGATGGCGGCCCACCTGATGTCAAGTGGTCACCGCTGCCGGTAAACATCTGCAATACCAGAGGCCTTGCAAGATTTAGGTATGGTGGTAGTACTCTCAATGGAGACTAGCCAACTACACAAGAGATGTTATAGTGCACAAGTGTGTGCGCAAATATAGATACACTCCCTCTTCCCTCAGTCTCATAGTCCCACGGGACGGTAATCCGACACGACCGGGGAGAGATCAGGCGCAAGACCAACGGCTTTCCAAGCCACGAGAGTGTTACACCACCAACTTCCAATCTCCGGGCTGCTACTGAGAAATTCGTAATGGAAAAACCCAATAACACTTTTTGCCCGACGTGGGTATTGAACAAACTGCCAACTGCAAGTGCCTCAGTAGCCTAGAGGTCCTCAGCGCGACTGCTACGCTAGTGGTCTCGGGTTCGTTTCCCAGGTTAGCAAAAAGTGTTATTGGTTTTTTCTATGATATTCTCATTAGCAGCTCGGAGTTAGGATATGTGCCCGGTTAATGACAATAAGCCCGCCCCCTATTACATGGGACTCAAACATACCAGCTGCCTGCCGGGGCTGCGGGTTGTTCGCAAGAGATACCGCGCCCCCGGAACGCAAAGGGCACAAGAAGGAACATGGGTGGGTTTTAGTCAGTAAAAGTCTGACACTCCCTCCCGCCCCGCCCAGGGCGGGAGAAATTATTTGATGATTTCCCACCCACCAAAAAAATAAAAAACATACCGGCGAACTGTGGGTATATACATTGGTACACTTCTGCTTAACCCTTCGGGGATTACAGGCGTGATGGTATGTGTGGGTATTGAAGCCAGGACTTTACGCTCAACAGTCGTGCTTGCGACCACGAGACAAGCGGGGCAGACGAATAATATCATATTAATTGTTATATGTACCATTGTTTCATGAAAAGCAAAGCAAGATTTATTATGATGACGATATTTAATTGATTTCTATTGTAATAGTGCGTTATTATAATAAAAATCAATGATTACATTCTGCATACAGAAATCTTAGTGAAGGAGCTCGTCCGGGGAAGTACTACCACCATAACTATTTCTGCCGCAAAGCAGCGTTGCTGTGTTCCGGTTTAAAGGGTATGGTTCAACTTTGTCTCTGGGATGGCAACGCATCTGCAAGGCCTCTGGTATTGCAGATGTCTATAGGTAACGGAGACCGCTTTACATTAGGTGAGCTGTCGGCTTGTTTGTCAGCCCATGATAACAAAAACTATAAGGCTACATAACTCTTATGTACATATTAGGAAAACTTGTGTACTGAGTATTGATTTCCAACCTCGATTCGAGTGAATAGATTCTTTATTCATGTAAACTATAATTAATCGATTCTACGAGGCCACGTTTTGTGGTAAAATGGAATTGTACAAGGTTTCTTTTGGACCTAAAACGTTACATTGTCTAGTACATAATTTTAGAAAAATACACACATACATAAACTCACGCCTTTTTCCCATGGGAGTAGGCAGAAACCACAGAACGCCACCTGCTACGATCCTTACATACTTCTTTCGTCTCGTCCACGTTCATACAAGCACGCCGGTTACGAGTACTGCGCACCCGACCTTTCTGAAGAACCTCACCAATAAGGTCAGGGTAGGTGTTTCTATGACGTCCCCTCCCGGCGTTGCCACTCACATCTGCCGTATAAATCCCTTATGTCAGTCGCCTTTCACTCATCCTCTCAACATGACTGAACCATCTAAGCATACTCTTTTCAACCTTTGTCACCACATTATTTTTTAATCCACATTTTGCAATTCCAACCAGTAGTTCCTGAGATTAGCGCGTTCAACCAAACAAACAAATTCTTCAGCTTTTTAATATTAGTATAGATAGTACTTAAATCAGCCTGGGTTCTCGCATTATTCATAAAACTATTGACATTATGTGAGTTGGCTCTTTCTGGCAGCACAAACTTCATTTACTGATGGTATTACGGTAAACGTCGCACAGTGGAAGTCTTCATCAGTCATTAGCTTTCTACACTGCAAGGCTTGAATTGTGATGTTCGAACCACTCTAGTGGACGATCGATACGTCAATATTTGTAGTGCTAGAGTTGCGACAGGGGTATCGATACAAATTACTAGTGGTTATTTTTATACACGCTTTCACCCGTTAACTGCCTCGTTAGCCTAGTGGTACAAACCGCGACTGCTACGCTAGAGGTCCTGGGTCCGATTCCTAGGTCGAGCAAAGTGTTATTGGGTTTTTCTATGAAATTCTCTCTGTAAACATACCGGCGAATGGTGGGTGTAAATTAGTACACCTCTGCCTAACCCTTCGGGGAATACAGGCGTGATAGGGGGCGAGGCTATTGCCATTAATCGGGCACAAATCCTAACTCCGAGCTGCTACTGAGAAATTCATAGAAAAATTCAAAAACACTTTATAATTTGTACTTTTTATTTCTTCTTTTTATATCATTCAGTTTAGTAGAAACACTTCCGTATACAACAAGTAGCTAATATTCTCGTAAAAAACAATATAGTTAGAACCAATTGTGCTAAGAACCAGATCAATTGTAATTAAGAGCACTTAACACCCGACCACACACAATGAGTTTGATAACGTGCGCTCCACGGATATCTATGACCAGCTCAACTGTGTTTTGAGACCTATTAGATAGCCAGCTTCTAACGAGATAGGCTTCAGAATTAAGCTAAAGTACTAAATTATCCCACGGGAACTTAAAACACATACATCTACTTTGCCTTTTTCCAACTATGTTGGGGTCGGCTTCCAGTCTAATCGGACGCAGCTGAATACCAGTGTTTTACATGGACCGACTGCCACACGCCCTCCACAACCCAGTTACTGGGCAACACGATACCTCTTGGTAAGACTGGTTGTCAGACTTTCTGACTTCTGACTATCCAAAACGACTATCAAAGATCTATGAATGACAGCCGGGACCAACGGCTTTACGTGCTTTCCGAGGCACGGGGAACAAAACCAACACCACCAACTTCAAAACTCCGGGCTGCTACTGAGAAATTCGCAATGGAAAAACCCAATAACACTTTTTGCCCGACCCGGGAATCGAGCCCAGGAACCCGTGCTTATAAGTCGCGCTTGCGACCACGAGACCAACGGGTCCCACGGGAATTTAAAACATTAACAGAAAAATTGAAAGGGAACCGTTTGTCTTGGTATAAGCATGTGAAGAGGAGGGATGAAGCACATGTGACCAAAGAGTCATGAATATGAATGAGGATTGAAGGAGGGGAAGAGGGAGGCAAAAGAAAAGATGGACTGTGTAAAGAATGATATGAAAGAGAAGGGAGTCAGCGATAGCATGACGGTTGACAGGACGGCATGGAAGAAGAAAACGCGTTGCGCCGACCCCAAGTAACATGGGATGAGGGCAGGAAGATGATGAAGATCAACGTCTATAATTGTATAAGGCATCCGTTCATCAATCGTCACAAACTTTGGCATATTATGGGATCGCGCCTGTATTCCCCGAAACGTTAGGCAGATGTGTACCAATGTACACCCACAGTTCGCTAGTATGTTTAGGTCCCATGTAATAGGGGGCGAGCCTAATGCCATTGACTGGCCACAAATCCAAACTCCGAGCTGCTACTGAGAATTTCATAGAAAAACCCAATAACACTTTTTGCTGGACCTGGGAATCGAACCCGAAACCTCTAGCATAGCAATCGCGCTTAGGACCACTAGGCTAATGAGGGGGTTTTGTGTGGTGTATTGTCATGTGTAATTTCAACAAGAACATTGTAACCAGGATATTGTAAAAATCTAATCAATACATACCACATATAAAAAAAATTTAAGTGTCTGTCGGTAACTTCCAATTAACCATTTTTTCACTAAATGCATATGAAAGTATATACCGTACTAACAATAAAAAAAACAATTTTTGAAATTTTTGTCTGTCTGTCTGTTTGTTCCGGCTAATCTCTGAAACGGCTGGACCGATTTTGACCGGTCATTTTTCCTCGCAGGTAGCTAATATTATAAGGAGTAATTTAGGCTACTTTTATTTTAGAAATTGCAATTTAATTAGAAAAGAGAGTTACGCAAAAACAAAATTGAAATAGTGAACGCGCACGAAGTCGCAGGCAAAAGCTAGTTAATAATACAATTAAGTTACCCCCGACAGAAAAATAAAGATCTTTACAATAGTTAACAAATGAGCTTTTTTTTTTTTTTTGGTGGGTGGGAAATCATCAAATAACTTCTCCCGCCCTTAGTGTCAGACTTTTACTGACTAAAACCCACCCATGTTCCTTCTTGTGCCCTTTGCGTTCCGGGGGCGCGGTATCTCTTGCGAACAACCCGCAGCCCCGGCAGGCATCGGCCCTCAGTGGCCCTTTCCTTCTGCTGACATCTCTTTGAGGCGCGCGTGGAACACGAACGCGCCGTCGACACGGCCTGTCGTTATGCAACGTAAGGACGGTGAGCTACCCATTGCTCACCGTCCACAGGCCCGTATCTACGGTGGCCGGGAGTCGTCTCGCGGCTCCCGACGTCCGGAGCGTCTACCGCGGATATATTTCATAGATAGATTTATATATATTTATTTTTAGATCGATTTTTAGGATAGATTTTATAGATATATTTTATCAAAATCGGTTCAGCCGTTTTAAGGTTGTTAACAAAAGAGCTTACAACCTTAAAACGGCTGAACCGATTTTGATAAAATATATCTAAGAACCATCGCTAGGAAACCTGCTTTCGAATAAAAAACGCATTCAAATCGGTTCACCCGTTTATGAGCTACGGTGCCACAGACAGACAAGTCAAAGTTATAACACCCCTCTTTTTTAGTCGGCGGTTAAAAAGGAAGTCCGTGGAGTTACATGCTCATTCTTCTCCATAGAGACCTACGTGTTCTAGCTAGCTTCAACTTTCTGACTAGCTGACCGACTCCTTGACAGTTCAAAAGTGTCTGTTTTACAATTTGAATAAATGCTTAGATTTTGAATTGTAATCAATTTTGATACCGTTTTTTATGTAAGATAATTTAAGACTTTAGCTTAATTCCTACATTAACCCAGACAAAGGAGCGGACAGAAACAGGATTTATAAAAAAAAACAGAAAATTAACCATCACGCCTGTATTCTCAGAAGGGTTAGGCAGATGTGTACCAATGTACACCCACAGTTCGCCGATACGTTTAGGTCCCATGTAATAGGGGGCGAGCCTATTGCTATTAACCGGGCACAAATCCTAACTCCGAGCTGCTACTGAGAATTTCATAGAAAAACCCAATAACACTTTTTACTCGTACTGGACCACCACTCGTCGCTTCGGACCACTAGGCTAACGAGGCAGTCAATTAAACCCACAGACACAAAAAAATAAAATCGTTAAAAATCCCTTTCTATCACAACTACTTATCGATACTAATCCGGTACATCACTATTAACTCGAAAAGCCAATATGCGTTCGTGACACTGGCATTAACACGCCACGACAGTTCCACACTATACTTTACTTCTATTTTTTTTCGTTTTTTTGAACTGACAACATTGGACAGTAATGAGTTTACCACGAGTGATATTTTGAGTTCGTTTTTACCAAAATGTTGGACGGATGGACGAGATTATTTCTATTGGATGGCAAACATGCCAGTTTCAAACCACAGATAATGATTCAAGTGGGAGGTTTAGAGAACACCACGCTACGGCTAACGGGAGCGGAGCAGTAACCGAAGACTTAAGTTAAGTTTTATATGTTTAGAGTATGGAGGTATGAGAAACAGGGTGTAAAGTCTCTCATCCTCCATAGAAAAGACGGGTGTTGTGTCTGGTGGGCTACTGCCTGACGGTTGCTGTTTGGCTAGATGCTACACGTCGCGGCGAACTTTGATAGCGCGATCTAGGCAACGTCAGTTTGTCGTAGTAGTCATGTTGGGCCATGGATGCCGCTACCAAAGCAAAATGTTTAGCTAGTCTTAAAGTCCAGTATCACTGGAGAGAGCCACTTGGATAAACACCACCAACCACTCATCAACCACTGCCTGAAAGCCAGAATCAAGTGGCGATCACCAGAAAAGCGCGAGGCAATGAAGCTCGACGAGTCCCGGAGAAACGATACAACTGTCTTGGATCCCGCAACGAAATTATTCAGAAAAGGTTAGCGGAGGAGTAGGAAAAAACGTAATTTCCACTTCCCTCCAAACAAGCAGGAGACAGAACAGAACTACGCCAATAGGCACAGAGGGATGGTTACAACTGGAGGAAGCCCAGATTGCCAAACACCACGGATTGCAATTATCATTAAGTTATAAATGGGTCCTAATGTGAGCTGTTACATTTGATGCCAGTAATAGGTATGGCAAAAACGCTTGAACGTACGGAAATTTGTTCTAGTTTCTACGAGGTCCGCGTTATAAACTACTCCGGATGGAACCAGTACATTGTCTAACATAATATTACGTTTATTTTGCCAAAGATTACACGCCCTTATGGATGAGCAGATTATTCCTAGTATCTATAGAATTTCTTCATTTTAGGGTTCCGTATACAAAGGGTAAAAACGGGACCCTATTACTAAGACTCCGCTGTCCGTCCGTCCGTCTGTCACCAGGCTGTATCTCATGAACCGTGCTAGTTAGACAGTTGACATTTTCACAGATGATGTATTTCTGTTGCCGCTATAACAACAAATACTAAAAAACAGATTAAAATAAATATTTAAAGTGAGCTCCCATAAAACAAACATGTTGTTTTTGCCTTTTTTATAGATAAATGTACGGAACCCTTCGTGCGCGAGTCCGACTACACTTGTCCGGTTTTTTTAGAGTTGCTACTTGTATCAGGGTACGATGAGGTTAACATATCCTGACGGGACCAAAAAACGTGGTACAGTACCTGCCCTACGTTCTCCGCGTCGGTGTAACCTAGCATTTATAAAAAAAACTAGCTTCTTCCCGTGACTTCGCCCGCGTGGCTTATTTCACCCGCGTTAAGTTGCGTCTTTCGTTTCTGCTCCGCTCCCGTGTGTCGTAGCGTGATGTTATATAGCTTATGTTACTCAAGAATAATGTAGCTATATATTGGTGAAGAAATGGTTAAAATCGGTCCAGCAGTTTCGGAGCCTATTCGTTACAAACAAACAAATCTTTCCTTCTTATTATATTAGTGTAAAAATCGACCTAGTTCAGTATTCTCCACACCCTGTATATAACAAGACTGTGAACTAACATACAAATCGTTTGTTTTGTATAAAAAGGTGATAAGAAAAGGTTTTTACCGTCATTCTGATGCATCACTGTGACGTCTCATTTAAATATTTTAATTAAATATCTGTTTTTGTAATAAAATTTGTTGATTTTGTTAAGTTTTACTCTGATTTAGGGCTCGCGTTGGTCCACTGGTTAAGAGGACAAGCCAGCTACGCTAGAGGTCTAGGATTCGATACCCAGGTCGAGCAAAGTGTTATAGGGTTTTTCTATGAAATTCTCACTGTCAGCTCGGAGTTAGGATTTACATATATACACATACATAAACTCACGCCTTTTTCCCATGGGGGTAGGCAGAAACCACAGAACGCTACCTGCTATGATCTTTATATACTCCTTTCGCGTCGTCCACGTTCATACATCTGGTCATACAAGCACGCCGGTTACGAGTACTGCGCACCCGACCTTTCTGAAGAACCTCACCAATTAGGATAAGAATAGGAGAAACGAAGAATAAATAAAGGATTGGTAAGGATTTGTGCCCGGTTAATGGCAATAGTCTCACCCACAATTACATGGGACCTTAACGTACCGGCGAACTGTGGGTGTACATTGGTACACCTCTGCCTAACCCTTCGGGAAATACAGGCGTGATGGCAAATTGTTGTTGTTGTACGAAACTAGTTTCTCTGCAATAATGTGTGTTCAATGTTACTTAGTTTTATGGACAGTGTGTGTTGGGGAGCGTAGCGTCAGGAAGTTCAGCAATCTTAGCGTAAGACACCTTTGTGCGGTGAGTACTTAGCTTTAGATAAAATATATGTATGTTGGGTAAAATACGGCACGCTGATTGGAGGCGATGCAAATAGTTGTTTATTACCCTTACCACTTACGGGCCTGTGGACGGTGAGCAATGGGTAGCTCACCGTCCTTACGTTGCATAACGACAGGCCATGTCGACGGCGCAGTCGTGTTCCACGTGCGCCTCAAAGAGATGTCAGCAAAGGAAGGGGCCACTGAGGGCCGATGCCTGCCGGGGCTGCGGGTTGTTCGTAAGAGATACCGCGCCCCCGGAACGCAAAGGGCACAAGAAGGAACATGTGTGGGTCTTAGTCAGTAAAAGTCTGACACTCCCTCCCGCCCCGCCCAGGGCGGGAGAAGTTATTTGATGATAAAAAAAAAAAAACCCCTACCACTACCTAAATAATGCGGGCCTTCAGCCCACCAGTCAGTCGTCTGCGATTGCCCGAACTGAAACTACTTATCTGCGTGCTGTATCTGTGCTTGAGAAAAATATTTCGAGTTTATTCCTTGAAGAACGTGTTTTCATTCTCCACATCATCCATCCCAGCGCCTGCATTTCTTACAGTGTGTGTTGTTACCGACTATGTAATGTATATTGTTACTCCCCGGAACTTCCAAATAGAAAGGTGTAATTTTAATAAGACCAATAAAGATAATATTTCTATTAGAAGTTACGCCTATATCATAAATATTAAAAGTCGTGATAATATACTTAAATAACAAGCAGTCATATAAGAAGATTCAATTAAAATATTTAAATATAACGACCTATCGATGCTTCTCAAATGACTTCGTAATGGTTATTTTTAAATAATATTTTTGACATAAATAACATGATTATTACCATCACGCCTGTATTCCCCGAAGGTTCGCCGGTATGTTTAGGGTCCACGCAATAGGGGGCGAGCCTATCGCTATTAGCCGGGCACAAATCCTAACTCTACTGAGAATGTCATAGAAAAACCCAATAACACGTTTTGCTCGACCTGGGAATCGAATCCAAGACCTCTAGCGTAGCAGTCGCGCTTAGGATCACTAGGCTAACGAGGCAGTTAACATTATTATTATTATGTTTAGTGGGATAATTATTTTAAGCCCTTTGGGTCTTTACCCGACTGCGGCGGAGCCAACAGGGATAATGATGAAATGTTCGGTTTGTTTGCCATTGAATGGTAAGCAAGCTGAACGACGGCCCACTAGATATTAAGCGGTCACCGCTACCTATAGACATCTGCAATACCAGAGGCCTTGCAAATGCGTTGCCATCCCAGAGACAAAGTTGAAATGTGTCATGTGCCTGTAACTACACCGGCACCCATACCCTTCAAACCGAAACACAGCAACGCTGCTTTGCGGCAGAAATAGGTATGGTGGTAGTACTTACCCGGACGAGCTCCTTCTCAAAGAGCTTAACTACTAGTAGGTATGATCAGGAACAAAAATATGCTCGCAATTACAGGAATTTAATGACTTTCGGCCTCTCTAAGTTAATTTTGACATCCTGTACAATGAAGATAAGCTTGAAAAAATATTTCTTTCTTTCATTCATTAATTAGCTATAGGCCCCGCAGTAACGTTTTTGGTTACTGCTGCGCTCCTGTTGGCCGTAGCGTGATGTTTCACACGTATAAACCTTCCTCTTGAATCACTCTATCTATTGATGAAAACCGCATTAAAATCTGTTGCGGAGTTTAGAAGATATAAGCGATTTTGTTTTATACAATATAATGATTTCGATTCTATCTTTTCACATACATTCTCATTCCCGTTTCCTCTAATACTATTGTGACAGACAGATCTATCTGATAGGGAAAGTGATTTATATGAGCTAATTCATCTTGTAGGACAAACAAACCTGCTCTGTGTTAGTAGATAGTGTCTAATTATACGGACAGGAGCATAGGAAGGGGACACAGTCGATAGAAATCGATAGTATTGTTATGGACTAGGGTATGCTCGCGACTTATCTGCGGGGTTTTCATTCTTTACGCGGAACCCTAATTCTTGTTCTTAATTAAAGTGATGAGGTGAGAAATAAACAGACAGATAAAGTTACTTTTAAGATACCGGTACACAGAAACTACACCAAAAAAGCAATTTTTTAAAATGACATCTGTCTATCTGTTCGTTCCGGCTTAACTACGAAACGGCTTTATCGATTGTGCCAGGACTTCCACTGGCAAATAGTTGATGTTATAAGGAATCGCGAATAATAATAAAAATTAGCACGTTATAACAAACATAGTTTAAAAATACTGCCTCGTTAGCCTAGTGGTCCTAAGCGCGACTGCTACGCTAAAAGTCTTAGGTTTGATTCCCTGGTCGAGCAAAAAGTGTTTATGGGTTTTTCTATGAAATTCTCAGTAGCAGCTCGGAGTTAGGCTTGTGCCTGGTTAATGGCAATAGGCTCGCCCCCTATTACATGGGACCTGAACATGCCGGCGAACTGTGGGTGTACATTGGTACACCTCTGTCTAACCTTTATGGGAATATAGGCGTGATTGATTGATTGTATGAGTATAAAAAAAGTCGCTTTCCGCCGTCTGTACGCTTAGATCGTATAAACTACGCAACGGATTTGACTGCAGTTACATCAATAGATAGAGCGTTTCAAGAGGACGGTTTATACGTATAGAACATCACGCTAGGATCATTGGGAGCGGAACAGGAACCAAAACCGTACCTGAAAGCGGGTGACACACCGTGGGGTACATAGCTATTTTTATCGATATTTTAAACCCCGTGCATGTCCCATCCTTATAATCGAGCAGCAGCACTGCACTGAACCGATAGCGTGTTCAAATAGTGATGTGCATACAATCTGCATAATTATGACTACACAGGCACGGTGGGTTCGCCTGTCTTGTACATCTAAGCTTGTACTAAAATTAGATCTACGTTTCAATGTACGGGGTGTATGATTCAAGGAGTCTGTCTATTACACCGCATCATACAGACATGACAGTGCTAGAAGCATGTCGGAAAAATGAATATTATGTGTATTGAAAACTGCCTCGTTAGCCTAGTGGTCCTAAGCGCGGCTGCTGCGCTAGAGGTCTTGGGTTCAAATCCTCGAGCAAAGCGTTATTAGGTTTTTCAATGAAATGCTCAGTAGCAGCTCGGAGTTAGGATTTGTGTCCGGCTAATGGCAATAGGCTCGCCCCATATTACATGGAACCTAAACATCCCGGCGAACTGTGGGTGTACATTGGTACACCTCTGCCTAACTGTACGGGGAATACAGGCGTGATGGCGTGGTGGTAAGCTAGTAGAAAATAAAATTACTTTTAAATCATTTGTTTTAATGTTTTGAGGATACCGAAAAATTGCACTATATTCACCTATATTTCATGTATTTTCCTTTGTAATCATTTTATTTGTCTTCTGTCTTTCTGTCCTATCATTCTAAAAGTCAGGTATGCATATAAAATGCTTTGCAAATCTTATTTGAAGCGCCAAATACTTCGTCTAGACGGGAAACCTCTCTGGCAACTCGATTGAATTCAATTTCCTTCAAAAATGAGTTTGCTTTGTAATTTGCATGTGTTGATGTACTTTTTAGGTGGGTTGAAATAAATGTTCACGATCACCACGCTTGCTCAAGGCGGATTGGCTATTGAAGACTTACATTAATGACAAGTGTAGGTTTCCTCACGATGTGTTCCTTCACCGATGTCAGTGATGTCCAAGATAAACTTAGGAAGTGTATATGAAATAGAAAAAGTCATAATGCTCTTCCGTGACAGGTTGCGAACGATTGCCATGGCTTACATCTTTATTATTATTGTTTTTTACATAACACATACCATCACGCCTGTATTCCCCAGAGGGTAAGCAGAGGTGTACCAATGTACACTCACATTTCGCCGGTATGTTTTTAGATCCCATGTAATAGGGGGCGAGCCTATTGCCGTTAACCGGGCACAAATCCTAACTCCGAGCTGCTACTGAGAATTTCAAAGAAAAACCCAGTAATACTTTGCCCGACCTGGGAATCGAAACCAAAACCTCCAGCGTAGCATTCTGAAAAAACTGTGTATGTTGGTACACCTCTGCCTAACCTTTCGAGGAATACATGCGTGATGGTATGTATGTATGTATGTTAATACGATAACTAAAGCCAAATACGTCACATTTGATTCGTGGGAAAATCAATATTGATTGACAAACTTCACTTGAATGTGAATAAATCAAATATTTGTCGCTTAGATATGGAAAGTAAATAAATGTCAAGATAATCTCGGTTTTGGAAGGTTAAAGATAACGAGGATTTGATAACCTGTAGACTTGAAACGTGTTCAAGGAATAATAATAATAACCAGACCGATTTCGGTCATGGCGGCCAACCTCAATGGAGACTAGCCAAGTACGCAGGAGATATTATAGTGTACAAGTGTGTGCGCAAACACAGGTGCACTCCCTCTTCCCTCATTCTCATAGTCCGATGGGACGGCACTACACGACCGGGGAGAGATCAGGCGCAGGACCAACGGCTTTACGTGCTTTCCGAGGCACGGGGGTGTCACATCACCAACTTCCAAACTCCGCGCTGCTACTGAAAAATTTCTAATGAAAAATCCCAATAGCAGTTTTTGGCCGACCTGGGAGAAACGGGCGTATTGGATGGCTTACAAGCCGACGGCTCACACCGCTGCCTATAGACATCCACAATACCAGAGGCCTTGCTAACGCGTTGCCATCCCAGAGACAAAGTTGAAATGTGTCATGTGGCTGTAACTACACCGGCACCCATACCCTTCAAACCGGAACACAGCAACGCTGCTTTGCGGCAGAAATAGGTATGGTGGTAGTACTTTCCCGGACGACCTCCTTCATAAAGAGCTCTACTGCTACTAAATTCACTCACATTACTTGACAGAATTACAAAGTTTATACAAAATCGTTCACTTTTCACAAATTCAACATTAATCGATTTGTAGTTATTTATTTTGGCCATCGCTCTGTCACTATGAAGCCTGTCAAATGAGAAACTAATTTTTAATATTCTATCTAATCTTATTACCACCTAGGCTGCATAACCCACGTAGTCACCCGCGTTAGTTTACGTCTTTGGTTACTGCTCCGCTCCCGTTGGTCGTAGCGCGACGTTCTATACGTATAAACCTTCTTCTTGAATCGCTCTATCTATTTATGAAAACCACGTTAAAATCCGTTGAGTAATAAAAGATCTAAGCGTACAGACGGCGGGAAGCGACTTTGTTTTATACAATGTAGAGATTTTGGAAAATATGCATTTTTTGGTTGGATGCCAAACAAGCCGACGGCCCACCTGATGTTAAGTGGTCACCGCTGCCTGCAGACATCTGCAATACCAGAAGCCTTGCAAATGCGTTGCCATCCCAGAGGCAAAGTTGAATGTGTCATGTGCTTGTAGTGTCTGTGTGAGAATCCGCAAAACACGAGATTTATGTGGACGAAATCGCGGGTAAAATCTAGTATGTACATAGTCTCGAAAGTCCTGTTCTGTGTGTTGGGGTCGAACGGCAAACATTAACACACACATATTTGTGTAGAATGTAAAATTTGCCTCTTCACACGAGTCTGCGAATTGAAGGAAAAGATTTGTCTTCAAAAGTCAATATTATTTCTATCTTATATAGCGAACCGCCGTAACAGCCCCATTGGCTGCATTGTCGCAAGCGCGATTGATGAGCGTTGGGGTCTTGGATTTGATTATCAGGTCCAACAAAAAGTGTCATTGAGTTTTTCCATTAGGGATTTCTTAGTAGCAGCCCGGAGTTTGGAAGTTGGTGGTGTGATACCATCATGACTCGGAAAGCAAGTAAAGCTGTTGGTCTTGGCTGTGATTCGTAGATCTTTGATCGGGTAGTCAGAAGCCGGGAATTCTGACAACCATTCTTACCTAGAGGTATCGTGTTGCCCAGTAACAGGGTTGTGGAGGTCTGTTAGGCAGTCGCTCCATGTAAAACACTGGTATTCTGCTGCGCCCGGTTAGACTGGAAGCCGACCCCAACATAGTTGGGAAAGGTTCCTAGATATATACATTAGGTACCTAGCTTCAGCCCCCGACTTCGTGTGCGTCAAATTTCATATATTATCCCACGGAAACCGCACATTTTTCCGGGATAAAAAGTATCCTATGTGTTATTCCACACTACAATCTATCTCAGTGCCTAATTTCACTCAGACCTGTTCAGCCGTTTAGGCGTGAATAAGTAGCAAACATCCATCCCTCCCCTCCATCCATATAACCTCGCAAATTTTCGCTTTTATAACACTAAGGAATTAAGGAACTGCCTCGTTAGCCTAGTGGTCCTAAGCGCGACTGCTACGCTAGAGGTCTTGGTTTCGATTTCCATGATGTCATGAGACCTAAACACACCGGCGAACTGTGGGTGTACATTAGTACATCTCTGCCTAACCCTTCGGGGAACACAGGCGTGATGGTATGTATATAGGAATTAAGGATTAGTAGGAAGTAGGAATCTGGTTGCTTCTATGTACAACAATGCGGAATACAATATCAGACAAGATAACAATGATATCGTTGATTCTGTTCTCAGTACCGGGCGATGAGCTGATAAAGAATCTGATAGTCTTTTGTTTTTATTTCGGCCCAGATTGCTATCTCAGAAACAAGATAAGAGAGGTCAGTCAACTCTCGTCAATCAGTTACTAAGCCTCGGCTCATAAGACAAGCTGCTGCCTGCGACTTCGTCCGTTTTGAAGCTAAATCTACATAAATAATAGTAGCCGCCACGAGTCGTGAGCACAATTGTCAATAATTTTTTTTTTTTTATTGGTCTCTTTATTGGATTTTTTGGGGCGCCGACGCTGCACGCGATTGGTCCATCAGTCCAACCGTTTCAATCCAAGCCAATCAAACAAAAACAGAACAATCTTTCCTTTTTATAATAATAGTACAGACAACCGCCTCGGTAGCCTAGTGGTCCTAAGCGCGACTGCTACGCTAGAGGTCTTGGGTTCGATTCCCAGGTCGAGCAAAAAGTGTTATTGGGTTTTTCTATTAAATTCTCAGTAGCAGCTCGGAGTTAGGATTTGTGCCCGGTTAATGGCAATAGGCTCGCCCCCTATTACATGGGACCTAAATATACCGGCGAACTGTGGGGGTACATTGTTACACCTCTGCCTAACCCTTCGGGGAATACAGGCGTGATGGTATATAGTACAGATATAATATCACGCTACGATCTACAGGAACCGAGTAGCTTAACTTAACGCGGGTAAAAAGAAACACGCAGTTGTTACAAATAATGTTGTTGTTAGTAAATAAAATAAAGTCTGAAATCGCTAATCCGCCTTGAGCAAGCGTGGTGATCAATGCTCGTGCCTTCTTTGTATGAGAAGAGGCCTTTGCCCTACAGCGGCACAATAATAGGCGTGTATTATTCATTTGGTTTCGTAACCCTTTTAATTTGCTTTTTGATTAACTTTGTGAGCGGCTTCCAAGTGGATGCTTCCATTTCTCGAATCGAGTTTTGGGTCAAAGGCGTGTCACGGAAAGGGCAGATTCACGGAAACAAATTTAAAGTAAGTATTTGTTTATACATTTTTAATTGTGTTATTCTACGCTCGTGTATTAATTTTCTTTCGTCTTTTCCTCTTTATAAAACGATGTCCCACACTAAGTATTTCTCCTGTATCGTGGGTGCGTTTACAAACATATAAACTCACATACACAAACAGCCAGACCTACATGACTTCCCCGGACGACTCCCGGCCACCGTAGACGCGGGCCTGTGGACGGTGAGCAATGGGTAGCTCACTGCCCGTACGTTGCATAACGACAGGCCGTGTCGACGGCGCGTTCGTTCCACGCGCGCCTCAAAGAGATGTCAGCAAGTACAGGGGCCACTCAGGGCCGATGCCTGCCGGGGCTGCGGGTTGTTCGTCAGAGATACAGCGCTCCCGGAATACAAAGGGCACAAGAAGGAACATGGGTGAGTTTTAGTCAGTAAAAGTCTGACACTCCCGCTTGTTTTTTACGGGAATCAGAACCGCGATACACAGCGCACCAGCCTATCTCTCAACCACTACACCAACCGTGTCTTTCAATAATACCATAATACACATATCATCACGCCTGTATTCCCCGAAAGATGAGGCAAAGGTGTACCAATGTACGCCCACAGATCGCCGGTATGTTTAGGTGCCATGTAATAGGGGGCGAGGCTGTTGCCATTAACCGGGCACAAATCCTAACTCCGAGCTGCAGCTGAGAATTGGGTAAATGACATATACCATTATACAATAATTCCAAGACACAACTTCACACAAAAAAATCCAGTTTATTTTATTCCTGAAAACCCAATGGATTTTTAAATAACTATAAAATTTGATTTTGTTTGCATTGAAATCAATAAAAGTGACGTCATAGTTTAGTATTTTCATACAAAATCTATGGGGGAATCGCGTTTTGACAGCTCAAAAAAAGTACGTCAGTTGATTAGTGGTGTCATCTACCCAATTTCATAGAAAAACCTAATAACACTACTCGACCTGGGAATCGAGCCCAAGACCTCTAGCGTAGCAGTCGCGCTTAGGACCACTAGGCCAACGGGAGAGTTATTCTCTCAATAATCTCTTCCATTTAAGGTCTAATGGCGGACCTATGTCCGACACTAGACACCTCGACGCTGGTTCTATTATGACCCACGGACAGACAGTAATGAAACATAACATATGATGGTGTGAATGTCACATTTTAACTTTGAGGTCAAAAAGGTTAACACTGCGTATTAGTGCTGAAGCCAATTTTATTGCATTCAATGTATTTGAACTATGACCTCACGAAAGTCTGTTCTGTCTGTTATCAAATGTAAATAAATACTAGGACTCTGTTCGACTTTGTTCCGGTAGATTTTCTACTTCCCTTTCCAACACCTCAAAGGAGATTTCTTTGAAATATTATTGATAAAAAAAAACCGGCCAAGTGCGAGAGATCTATGAAACGGCAAAATAATCATGTCTGTTGTATGGGAGCCCCCTTAAATATTTATTTTATTCTGTTTTTAGTATTTGTTGTTATAGCGGCAACAGAAATACATCATCTGTGAAAATGTCAACTGTCTAACTATCACTGTTCATGAGATACAGCCTGGTGACAGACGGACGGACAGCGGAGTCTTGGTAATAGGGTCCCGTTTTACCCTTTGGGTACGGAACCCTAAAAACTTTCTCATCATCTGCTTAGCTTTTTTCCCAACTATGTTGAGGTCGGCTTCCAGTCTAACCAGATGCAGCTGAATATTATTGTTTTACATGGAGCGACTGCCTATCCGAACTCCACAACCCAGTTACTAGGCAACACGATACCTCTTGGTAAGACTTGTTGTTAGACTTCCCGGCTTCTGACTATCCGTAACGACTGTCAAAGATCTACAAATGACAGCCGGGCCCGAGGGCTTTACGTGCTTTCCTAAGCACGGGGGTGTCACACCACCAACTATTACCAAACTCCGGGCTGCTGAGAAATTCCTAATGGAAAAACCCAAGAACGAGACTATTGTACTTACGTTGGTACGGAACCAACCAGATGCACTAATGGCCGGTTTTTAGGGAGTGAAAAAGGTTTTAAAAGAAATAACAGTATACTTAATCTTTTAAAAGGTTTTGACTGAGTATTTTCAATTCCTTGTGTATTTTTATTCGGATTATGTTTGGTTCAACTGATTTCGATTTCGAGGAATGCGGCTTTATCCACTTGAAAGACTTTTTTAGTTGATTTTAGTCTGAATTACTTTAAAAGCCAGGTACCAATGTGACTTTTTCAATTCATTTACACTTTCTATGTTTATCTTGGACATCACTGACATCGGTAAAGGAACACATCGTGAGGAAACCTGGACTTGTAATGAATATAAGTCTGAAATCGCCAATCCGCCTTCAGCAAGCGTGGTGATCAATGCTCGTGCCTTCCCTGTATGAGAAGAGACATTTGCCCTGCAGTGGCACAATAATAATAATAGGCTGGTATTCTATTATTTAGTCAAAATTTGGTAATATCTAAGTTTATCTTGGACATCACTGACATCGGTAAAGGAAAGCATCATGGAAACACGGTATTCCAATCTCTGCATAGTATAAAATAAGTCGCTTCCCGCCGTCTGTACGCTTAGATCTTTTAAACTACGCAACGGATTTTAATGCGGTTTTCATCAATAGATATAGTGATTCAATAGGAAGCTTTATATATAGAACATTACGGTACAATCAACGGGAGCAGAGCAGTAACCGGCTAACACCACGGGGTATGTAGCTAGGAAAATTATAAGTCCAAAGAATAAGTCTTTATCTAGACGACTTTCTAGCATTTTTCTCAGAACTTATTCTTTGAACAGTTTCTAACAAGAATTTCATATTATAGTCGACAAATTATTGCTCTCGCAGACTGCACTCAAATATTTCGTTTAAGATAAATACGAATACGTTTTGGACTTAATCCAAATGCAGGAGCATTTATATCTGGATTAAATCATAAGTCTTTAAGTATTTTGAAGTATATAAGTAGTAGAGGTCTTAGTGAAGGAGCTCGTCCGGGGAAGTACTACCACCATACCTATTTCTGCCGCAAAGCAGCGTTGCTGTGTTCCGGTTTGAAGGGTATGGATGCCGGTGTAGCTACAGGCACATGACACATTTCAACTTTGTCTCTGGGATGGCAACGCATTTGCAAGGCCTCTGGTATTGTAGATGTGTATAGGCAGCGGTGACTACTTAACATCAGGTGGGCCGTCGGCTTGTATGCCATCCAATGACATAAAAAAAATGTAGATCTATTCTTCCTCATTTCTTGTTGATTCTTCGTTTCAAATGTTGTCCGACCAGGATTGAGCAACCTGTACAGCTCCATCATTGGCTTCGTTTAGATCTTGGATGATGCAGGTGGTTTTGGACGACGGGCAACTAATGAGGTGACGCATGTCCTGTGATGGTGCTCCACGCTGGCACTGCATTTGGGATGGGTGAAGAATGCCCCATTTGGCTAAATTTGTTCTACCTATTTATACTAATAACTAACTGCCTCGTTGGCCTAGTGGTCCTAAGCGCGACTGCTACGCTAGAGGTCTTGGGTTCGATTCCCAGGTCGAGCAAAAAGTGCTATTGGGTTTTTCTATGAAATTCTCATTAGCAGCTCGGAGTTAGGATTTGTGCCCGGTTAATAGCAATAGGCTCGCCCTCTATTACATGGGACCTAAACATACCGGCGAACTGTGAGTGTAAATTGTTACACCTCTGCCTAACCCTTCGTGGAATATAGGCGTGATGGTATGTCTTTTGATACTAATATTATAAAGAGGTACAGTTTGTGAGGTTGTAATCTCTGGATCTACTGAACCGATTTTGAAAATTCTTTTACTCATAGACAGCCACGTTAGTTGTGAGTTTCAAAGGCTATATAACATCACGCTTTGACGCACGGGGGCGGAGAAGTAAACAAAGACGTAACTTAACACGGGTGAATTTATCCACGCGGACAAAGTGGCGGGCAGCTCGCTAGTACTTACCTAACATTTTTATAGCATTATTTGTGATCTTCATTTGATTTTGTTTGTATAAGTTTGAGTGGTATAATTATTCCTTTTTTATATTTTAATTAGGACATAAAAGGCCGAAATAGAAATTGAAGCTAGTCTAGGTAGTTTTGGATGGAGAAGAATAGGCAAGAAACTGCAATCTTTCCTATCCCAACCTATCCTACTAATAATAAAAGAAAATTTTGTGAAGATGTGTGTTACTTAATAACTGGCCCGTTGGTCTCGTGGTGGCGAGCACGAATGTTGAGCGTGGGGTCCTGGATTCGATTTCCAGGTCGGGCAAACAGTGTTATTGGTTTTTTCTATTAGGATTTTCTCAGTAACAGCCCGGAGTTTGGAAGTTGGTGGTGTGACACCCCCGTGTCTCGGAAAGCACGTAAAACGGTCCTGCGCCTGATCTCTCCCTGGTCGTGTCGGATTGCCGTCCCATCAGAATAATGGAATACAGTATTTAATAACCCCAGAACAGCTGAACCGATCTGTATGAAATTTGGCACAGAGATACATTATAGTTTTGATCAGAACATAGGCTACTTTTCATGCAAGGTTCTCACCGAATAATACATCTTTGACGTGGTAAAAGTCGCGGGCAGTAGCTAGTTAGACCATGAAAAGACAAAAAAGAAATTATCTGATAATTATCCCCTTCCGAAGGGTAGGTTCGTATAGAGAAGAACGAGCAAGAAACTCCAATTTAAAGTAAAAGTTTAATAATAATTTTGTATCTACAAGAATTATGATTTCCAAGTCACGCAATGAGAGCTAAATTTCGTAATTATCTTTGCAAATGGTGATCGCATGTTTATAATATTGTGACAACTAGATTCCATTGTTTTTCGGTTTGTTTGTAAGTGTTTCTGTTGCCCTATGAGCTTACTTGTTTATAAACTGTAATAGTTTGTAATTTAATTAGTATTTAAGTAAGTTTTCTGTTTCAAAAGGATAAGAAAATAAAAATGTAATTCATAATTTCACATTGATATTGATGATAAACAGTTTCATATCTAAGACTTTATATCTTCCCTCTTTCTTTCATTATTTATTCTAATTTGATAATTAAAATAACGAACAAAGTAATGGCTTATTGTACTATAATTATACAAATACCGTATAAGTAGGACCTATGATAAAACTAATCAACAGTCCACAAAAACAAACAAAATCCAACAACATTGTTGCAGTTTTAAAAACAAGAACGCTGTTTCCTACTACCAAACTATTTAAACACGAGTAAAGCCGCCTCAAAAGCTTATATTACAAGTTAAATGAGAAATACGTGTTCATCAAATTAGTAAGAGCGATACCCAACACTCACTTATTCAATGAAATTGCTCAAATAATTGAAAACACGAAGGAATTTGACGCCAAACAGTCGACAAGCGAATACAAAAACTTGTTTCCGATTACTATCAATATTACTATTAAAGTAATTGTGTTTTAACTACACGTTTTATGTAATACACTAACCAAGCTTGTTTATAATCAAGTAGACATAACAAATAAATAAATTCCATAACCGTACAGGAACGAGACACAAAATTCTCAAAAACAATCATCGACACTCCAATCAACTGTTCCATTCACGCAACATCAAAAAAACAATTAAAAATAAAACTTACCTTTATAAGAAAATGGCCAAAAAACACACTAAAATACACAATACACAGTGTACACACGGCAATGAATACAGTACACAAAAGTACACGAGAATAATACACAGTACGCACGTCGTTCGCGATCCGAGGGTGAACGTAGACTAAGCGAGCGAGTGTGGTACTTCAGTGTTGCTGTTTTTAAATCAAAAGCTCCTGGCTAAAGCACTGTGGGTTAACCGACTGGGAGGAGAGGGTAATGGTTTATGTGTAAAGTTGTTTGTTTGTTTGTAAGAGGTCATCTTTGGAAGTGGTGATCCGATTATAAAAAATCGTTGAGTGATAAAATACTACACTGTTGTACAATGTTGTATTGTTATTAAACATCGCTTTGACAGTACTTTTTTTTAATATTTACATAACATCACGCCTATATTCCCTAATGTATATTCCCGTATGTTTTAGGTCCCATGTAATCTGCGGGTTGTTCGTAAGAGATACCGCGCCCCCGGAACGCAAAGGGCACAAGAAGGAACATGGGTGGGTTTTAGTCAGTAATAGCCTGACACTCCCTCCCGCCCCGCCCTGGGCGGGAGAAGTTATTTGATGATTTCCCACCCACCAAAAAAAAAAAAGGTCCCATGTAATAGGGGGCGAGCCTATTGCCATTAACCGGTACATCACACCGGTTCGTTACTTACCTAGTTAAGATTAATTATGATTTTAAGATATTGTAGTAAGCAAAAATAATTACGAGGCATAGTTATGTATTAATTTACAATAATCTAGTGTCTATCAGTGAAAGATTTTTATATCAGGGCCAGTACTTCCAGAGAGTGCCTCTTACAAACAAAAACACAAATACAATACTAAATCAACTGTATCTATTAATAATATTAGTTTATGCAAACATTTATATATACGCTAGAGGTCTTGGGTTCGATTCCCAGGTCGAGCAAAAAGTGTTATTAAGTTTTTCTATGAAATTCTCAGTGGCAGATCGGAGTTAGGATTTGTGCCCGGTAAATGGCAATAGGCTCGCCCCCTATTACTTGGGACCTAAACATACCGGCGAACTGTGGGTGAACATTGGTACACCTCTGCCTAACCCTTCGGGGAATACAGGCGTGATGGTATGGTTATATATAATGAATAATAAATCATCTACAAATCAATTTATATCCACACAAAAAAACTTACCCTTCCTAACCCCTCAATTACCCACGAACCAGGGTAATTTCTCCCCATCACAACACTGGCACTGCTACCTGTATCACACACACGTACGCAAAGCTTTCACACGACCCGTGTACAGACGTAAGGGCGTCACTCACACTATGAAAGACGGAGGAAGACAGCAAGATTACTGTTTATGGTGTTAGAAAGAGATGAAAGTACAGGATTTTAATGTATGAAGTTGAAGGGTGGGTAGAGCTGTAGGTTTAAGACGGTTGGTATTTGTTGAAGTTGTTCATTGAGTGGCTCGTGGCTAAGCGGTTAATGCCAGCTAAACTCAACTTAGCAGTAGTAGAGAGAGCTCTTTGTGAGGGAGCTCGTCGGGGGAAGTACTACCACCATACCTATTTCTGCCGCAAAGCAGCGTTGCTGTGTTCCGGTGTGAAGGGTATGGGTGCCGGTGTAATTACAGGCATATGACACATTTCAACTTTGTCTCTGGGATGAGACGGCAATTCGAAACGACCGGGGAGAGATCAGGCGCAAAACCAACCATCAACTGCCAAAGTCCTAATAACACTTTTTTCCGACATTCGAATTGAACTCAGGCCCTCACATACAGTGATCGCAATTCTGATCACTAGACCATAGAGTAAAAGCTATTTTTGGATAGTACGGCAAATTGGTGAAGGAAAACCTAGACTAATAATTAATACATACTATCACGCCTGTATTCCCCGAAGGGTTACGCAGAGGTGTACAAATGTAGACCCACAGTTCGCCGGTATGTTTAGGTCCCGTGTACTATTGGGCGAGCCAATTGCCATTAACCGGGCACTAATCCTAACTCCGAGCTGGTACTGAGAAATTCACAGAAAAACTCAATAACACTTTGTGCTCGACCTGGGAATCGGACCCAGGACCTCTAGCGTAGCAGTCGCACTTAGGACCACTAGGCTACCGAGGCAGTTAAACCAACAACGAACACACAGCACGGCAGTTGAACGAGTTAATAATTAATTTAAGTTTTAAATCGCCAATCCGCCTTCAGCAAGCGTGGTGATTAATGCTCGTGCGTTCTCTGTATGAGAAGAGACCTTTGCCCTGCAGTCGGACTGTGGGACACTAGTAGGCTGGTGTTATTTTATTTTACGGCAAATTGAGTACAGAAGTAATGTTTTCTGTGTGTGACGTTGATTTGTTTTTACTGTTATTAAAATGAGGTATCATTTAAAACAACTGACAGCTAGCTATGGCCGCTCTTCTGCCTGCATTCATAGTAAAAATAATGGTTTAATACTTTTTGTAACATACCATCACGCCCGTATTCCCTGAACGGTTAGACAGAGGTGTACGAAGGTACACCTATAGTCCGCCGATATGTTTATTAGGGGGCGAGCTTATATGCCCTTAACTAGTAGTGGTCCTAAGCGCGACTGCTACGCTAGAGGTCTTGGGTTGGATTCCCAGGATTGATGCGTGATGGCTGGACAGTAATGTTAAACACATTTGTAAAATTGAATTTGTTTGACGCAATTCATTTCTTGAGAGATTATAGACTGCATCATTTCTAAATAAGCCCAAATATGCTTTTTTCATTAACCCCCGACTCAAAAAGAGGGGTGTTATAAGTTTGACGTGTCTGTGTGTCTGTCTGTGGCACCGTAGCTCTTAAACGGGTGAACCGATTTAAATGCGGTTTTTTTTAATTTGAAAGCAGGTTTCCTAGCGATGGTTTTTAGATATGTTTTTTCAAAATCGGTTCAGCCGTTTTAAGGTTGTAAGCTCTTTTGTTAGTAGGGATCTTTATTCTTATGTCGAGGATTACTTAATTTATTTTATGACTTGTGCTGTCTTCATCATCAAAAACATAATACAACGCATGCATTTTCCATGATATTCATTTATATTTTGACGTACAAGCGAAAAATCCCGCTATACAGGAATAATTTATCTGACAGCTATAAATTTTACCAAAATGGCTGCCATCTGTCAAAAGTCGTTAGCACTCCCGCCATTTTCAGTGTGCGGAAATAAAAAACAGGGATTTTCACACTGATGGCTTGAGCGTGTAGAGTACAGTCACGGGCGTAAACATGAGTGGCAGAATGTAAAACGATTTCCTCGATAATACAGTAGCAGCTCGGAGTTAGAATGTGTGCCCCGGTTAATGGCAATAGGATCGCCCTCTATTACATAGGACCTAAATATCGGCGAACTGTGGCTGTACATTGGTTTACACCTCTGCCTTACCCCTTGGGAAAAACAGGCGTGATGGTATGTTTATGTGTTTATGCATTATGCAATCAATCCTTGGGGGAGAAATTGCTTGAGAATGTTGTTGAAAGTGTGTACATGTTTATGCAGGTGACTGTACACGTTACGTAAATACAATCGATTCTTAATTTGAAAATACCCGTTTCGCGCATCTTAACTAATATTTCAAAAAAAAAAGATTTGTATTTTTGCTTGTAATGGATTATAAATTCAAAAACTTCTTAACAGATTTTAAAAATTCTGTAACTTATGGAAACCTACATTATCAGCAAGTAACATAGGGTATATTTATTAAAAAAAAAATTGGAATTCTTAAATAAACTTATGCGGTCGAAATCGCTGGCAAAGTTATAGTAAACCTATTTTGTCAACCTAGACTTTATTTAATTGTATCAATGGGTGATATGTCTGTTTGTTTAATAAAATTTAAACTTTATGATAGTCGTATAGTTCCATTTCGAAAATATTTAGATCTTGGTTCTGCCTGCGACTTAATTCCCGTGGTTTTTCCACCTGCGTAAAGTTACATCTTCGGCTGCTCCGCTCCCGTGTGTCGTAGCGTGATGTTATATGTTTAGCCTATACTATTCCTCATGAATCTGGCTCGCATATACAAAAAAAAAGTTCCAATCCGACTCGTAGTTTTAGAGATTCCCGCCTTTTCACAAACACCAACAAAAACATCTTTATCTTTATTATATTTATCGTGGATTATTATTTTCTCTGCCATAAAGACAAGCTGGAGGTATCTTCAAAACGTATTTCATTTAGAAAAATTACAACAAAATTAGTAACACAAAGACGCAATAGATGGCGTTGTTTTCAATCACCATCTGTTTTGAACAGCGCCATCTACTTTTGCTTAGCGGAACTATTTGAAAGCTTTATTCTTTTTTAACTAGTCCTAATGCTAATCGGTAGATGGCTGTGATTTGTTATGTGCGAGGTTTTTGGCCGTTTTCGAAAAGGTCAGTGAACGTACAGACTGTCTGGGAGTCATTAAGTTTCTACTTACTTTCATGGAAGATAGACAAGAGGAACGTATAGATGTTGAATAAAATAATCTTAGTTCTGACAAAACAAACCAAGCCACAATCTATCAACAATTCAATTAATATGCCAAATGATTTATATTATTATTCAGCAAAAACATTTCATTAGATGTGTGACCTCTGAAGGTTTTTTCGGCACGAGTTATACGACACTGTAAGCGCAGTGTCGTGGGTCCGATTTCCACACGAAACAAATATGTAAATGGCCTACATATGGCCTACACTTATATATGTTTATAATTACACCATCGAAACTGGATAAATAAAACGAGCGCAGGCAACGCTTTAAAAAAAATGCTTTTGATTGAGAATAAGGTGAAATACAACTGAAAACAATTTAAGTTCTAAAGAAATTTAATCTTATAAGTAATTTAACAGCTATGACAAAAAGGCGTATAATTAAAACGCATATCATCAAACAGTGCCCTTCAAATCATGACTAGTTAGGCCACACAATGCTTTCGATCCAGGGCACAAAGTTGACCACCCTGGTGTAGATGCCAGGCTCTCCCACGAAGCCGCAGGCGCGACCGAATGACGTCACTCCAACTACAGTGTACATGCAGCTAATCTGCGTGTTCTTAACCTGAATTGGACCGCCGCTGTCGCCCTGGAAAGGAAAAAGAGACGGTCATAAATATTACAGAAGATACTGAACAAACTGCCTCGTTAGGATAGTGGTCCTTTGCGCGACTGCTACGCTAATGGTCTTGGGCTCGATTCCCAGGTTGAGCAAAATGTTATTGGGTTTTCTATGAATCAGTAGCAGCTCGGAGTTATGAATCCAGTTATGGCCCAGTTAATGGCAATAGGCTCGCTCCCTATTATATGGGAGCTAAACATACCGGCGAACTGTGGGTGCGCATTGGTACACCTCTGCCTAAACCTTCGGGGAATACAGGCGTGATGGTATTGTAAGTGTATACTGAACAAAGTCAAAGCATTTATTTAAATGACACCATTTACAGGCACTTTTGAATTATCAAGGAGTCGGTCAGTTGGTCAGAAAGTTGGAGCTAGTTGCTTGTTTCGAAACCAACTCGGGATAGTTCCCTCGACCAAACATAAGCCTAAGACGAAGGTGTGCAGTATTCCGTTCTTTTAATGGAATGTGTGGTAGTAGGACTGACCGCATATGGCTAAGAGGCTTTCAATGGCGTCATGCGCCAAGAGAATACCGGGCACCCAACTCATGGTAACAGAAGGAACCGTGAGGCTTTAGTCGGTAGTCCGACATAACCTTCCCTTCTTTCCACACGGAACGCATCCATGACGATTTGCCAGAAGAAAAAAGAAAGGATCTATAGATAGGAACGAGCAAGAAACTCCACGGACACTCTTTCCGTGTCTTTAATTATTGTTAATGGTTTCACTGTTGTAATTGAAGTGAGAAATAAATAAATTACCTGGCAAGTATCCTTGGAAAGCTCTTTGTCTCCGTAACAGGTTTGTGACTGCACATCGAATCCTCGGGTCATCAGACGGTTTGGCCCATACTTCTGCGCGCATTCAGCTGTTGTGAATTTATGTAAGACCACCTGGGTAGGAAAAGTAAATTAACAAATCTGACGGTTATAATTGGGTAGATGACACCACTAATCAATTGACGTACTTTTTATAGCTGTCAAAACGCGATTTCCCGATAAATTTTGTATAAGAATACTAAACTATGACGTCACTTTTGTGCCAATGCAACTGACTAAGTATTTATTAATTTCAAAGCAATTCAAAATGTAAGTTTACAGTTAACTGAAAATTACGAAACATACCGGCGAACGGTGGGTGTATATTGGTACACCTCTGCCTAACCCTTTAGGGAAAACAGGCGTTATGGTATATTTGTGTGTGTTTGTTTATGAAAATGTATCAGATTTTTAGACCTAAAATATATTGTTGCTGTAAAGAAGTTGTGTCTTGGAATTATTAGTTAATAGTGTATAATAGCCAATTTGTTAGTTGTAGTTCACATGTGGCAACATAGATGGCGTTACAAGTTCCAGTTTAACTCACCTTCTGCAGGAATTCGGAAACAGCCCCACTGTACGTCGTGAGACCCCAACCGGTAGCCTGGACCTTCTCCTCATTGCCAAAGCTTCCAGCTGGAAGACACGCTGGCACCGTGAACTGGTCTAACTGTACCCTAAAACGTATTCAAAGTATAGTCGACGTTATGCAAAAACAACTTAAGGTTGAATGTCCCTTGCACGTCATGAACTCTGTAAGTCTATTCTTGTTTAAAGGTTACACCAGCGAGGCGAAGAGTGAATTGGATGGACGAGAATTGGCCGAACGGATCTAAACGGATTTCGATGAAAGGCACTGAGATAGATTGTATTGTGGAAACAAAGGATACTTTTAATATCGGAATAATGTACAGTTCCCTTGGGATAATACGTATATCAAATTTGAAGTTAGTTAATATAATTTATGCGAAAATAACTCTATCTCTCTGTTACGCTTTCACGCCCACTAAACCTATTTTGATGATATTTGGCACGAGGTGTGTTTGAACTTCAAGAAATAATATACTACTTTTTAACCAACTTCAAAAAAGGAGGATATTATCAATTCGTCAGTATGTTTTATATTTGTATTTGTGTTACTCAATAACTCCGCCAATTATGAATCGATTTTGTTTGATAGGTCATATTTCAAAGGTAGTCCCATAAATAAATTTTATCAAAAATGTTGTCAAAAAGTTTGGTAAAAAAAATTAAAATAACTGTAAAAATGTATGTCATCCAAGTAAACGAATTGGCGTATTCTTTCTTGTGACTTTTAAGTGGTGTCTTGTTAATTTACGTAGTATAACTGTTCCTGGATTTTCCTGACATGGATTTGGATGACAGGAAATGGACACAAAAAACTTTTTTTACAAAAAAGAACAACCGCTTTCAAAAACGTGAAAATAAGTTCAGCTTTGAAAGTCGGTGGCAATACACGACCACAAACTGAACCAAAGCCGCCGTCCTCCAAAGCTAAAGTTATTTTTCACGTTTAAGTCTTTGAAGGCGGTAACCGGCGACAACCAACATTTAAGCAAACGAAGTCGGGGGCAAAACTTAGTAATAAAAGTACTTACGTCTTCTCAGTCTGAACTAGGGCAATGTCGTTATATTTAGAAGGCGGGGCATACTGCGGGTGTTTGATGATGCTTCTCACTTTATATACCTTGGACCTGTCCGCTCTCTCACTGCGAGTTAACGCTCCTATTAATACATAGGTTATTGGGCCCCTGGAATTAAGAAAAAAGCTATTAAAAACCCGGTCATAATTTGATGTAAAACCAGTATACATCCGCATGTCACTCCCCAAGGTCCAGTTGAAAACCAGCGTCAGGCCCAAGTGGTGTCATTATTGCTGAACTGAGCCTGTTTAGCGCAGCAGTGGGGCACCCATCACGTGTTATTTTATTTCCTTTGTTATTTGTAATAAGCTGTTTTTAACCCCCGACGCATAAACGACGGGGTGTTATAAGTTTGACGAGTCTGTGTGTGTGTAAGTGTGTGTCTGTCTGTGGCTTCGTAGCTCCCGAACGCGTGAACCGATTTTGATTTCGTTTTTTTTGTTTGAAAGGTATATTAGTCGGGAGTGTTCTTAGCTTTGTTTGATGGAAATCGGTTCAGCGGTTTCAAAGTTATCAGCTCTTTTGTTAGCTGCGGTAGTGATGTTAATTTTTCTTTCGGGGGTTACCTACATTTTTTTTTATTATTTGTTGTTTTATCGGCAGAAGAAATTTACACTCTGTAAATTATAATTCTTTGCCTATTACGGTTTATTAGATGCAGCCCGCAGACTGACAGACTGACAGGGGAGGCTTTGTATATTAGTCGCCACGAGTCGTCACCATAAATGTCAAGTTAATTTTCGAGATTTCGGGTTCCGTTCTGGGTATTTTAAGCCGTCGAAGCTGTACAGTCGGACCGATTGCGTGCAGCGTCGGCGCATAAAAAAACCCCGAGAGGAACCCAAAAACTGAAAAATTAACTTGACATTTATGCTCACGAATCACTTACACATACCATCACGCCTGGTTTCCCCGAAGGGTTAGGCAGAGGTGTACCTGTACACCTACAGTTCGCCGGTATGTTTAGGTCCCATGTAATAGGGGGGGGCGAGCGGCGAGCCTATTGCCATCAACCGGGCACAAATCCAAACTCCGAGCTGCTACTGAGAATTTCATAGAAAAACCCAATAACACTTTTTGCTCGACCTGGGAATCGAACCCAAGACCTCTAGCGTAGCTGTCGCGATTATAACCACTAGGCTAACGAGGCAGTCAAAGCGAGTCGAGTCAGTCGAGGCGTGCTCACGAATCGTGGCGACTAATATAATTAGCTTCGGGTTTCAAACCCTAAATAGGGAAAGAGGTGAAATACCTACTAGATCGAAAAAACTGTTATTAGGTTTTTCTATGAAATTCTCAGTAGCAACTCGGAGTTAGGATTTGTGCCCGGCTAACGGCAATAGGCTCGCCCCCTATTACATGGGACCTTAACATACCGGCGAACTGTGGGTGTATATTGGTACTTCTCTGCCAACCCTTGCGGGAATACAGGCGTGATGGTATGCATGTGTTTCATGTAAAATAACAGTCGTCTCAGTCAAAATGTTTGCTCTATATTACTTAGTTTGATGGGCAGTGAACAGCTATGTGATGGTGTTTTATTATGTAAATATTCTTCAGACCAGGCGGCTCTAATTTTAATGCAGACTAGCCAAGTACGCAGGAGATATTATAGGGCACAATTTGTGTGCGCAAACATAAGAGCACTCCCTCTTCCCTTACTCTCATAGTCAGCAATCCGACAAAGCCTCTAGCCTGGGAGAAATTAAGCGCAGGACCAACGGCTTTACGTGCTTTCCGAGACTCGGGGGTGTCACACCACCAACTTCACAAACTTCGGGCCGTTACTGACGAATTCCTAATGGAGAAACTCGATAACAACTTTTGCCCGACCTGGGAATCTAACTCAGGGCCCAAAGGCAGTCGCGCCACAAGACCAACAGGACTTATTATACCGCATATATTAATGATGATATACTTACAAGTCCCTACTGGAGATGCAGTGTCCAGCTGTAAGAACATATCGATCACTTATCAAAGCCCCACCACAGAGGTACTGAACGCTGTCTATACTGTCTCCGTAGCCGACCATGACCTGGAAAAACACACAAAATTAAAAATTTTAAGTAACTACGTCAGAAGAATAGAAATCCCTACCGCAGCTAATAAAAGAGCTGATAACTTCGAAACCGCTGAACCGATTTCCATCAAACATAAGAACACTCCCGACTAATTCACCTTTCAGACAAAAAAGCAAAATTAAAAATTGGTTCATGCGTTCGGCAGCTACGATGCCACAGACACACACACACAGACACGTTAAACTTATAACACCCCGTCGTTTTTGCTTCGAGGGTTAAATTACAATTAAGTATATCACCAGCCTACTATTGTGCCGCTGCAGGGCAGAGGCCTCTTCTCATACAGAGAAGGCACGAGCATTGATCACCACGCTTGCTCAAAGCGGATTGGCGATTTCAGACTTACTATTACTAGCTTCCGCCCGCGACTTGGACTGCGTCAAAGTTAGTAATATTATCCTACGGGTACCGTTAATGAAAAATTAACGGTACCCGTAGGATAGTAGGGATAAAAAGTAACCATGTGTTATTCAAGACTATAATTTATTTATGTGTCAAATTTCATTTAAATCCGTTCAGCCGTTTAAGCGTGGAAGAGTAACAAACATCCATACATCCTCACACACTTTCGGATTTATACATTACATACTAACATAACATACCATCACGCCTGTATTCTCCGAAAGGTTAGGCAGAGGTGTACCAATGTACACCCACAGTTTGCCGTTAAGTCTAGGTCCCATGTAATAGGGGGCGAGCCTATTGCCATTAACCGGGCACAAATCCTAACTCCGAGCTGCTACTGAGAATGTACATTACATACTATTAATCGGATAAAAGTAGAAAGAAATTTCGGACAAGCTCGCCACACTATGCCCAGCCACTGCAACTCTTCGAAGCCAGAATCAACAGTGGAGACCGCCAGAAAAGTAACGAGGAAATGAAGCTCGACGCGTCCCGGAGAAACGATACAACTGTCTTGGATCCCGCAACGAAACTAATCAGAAAAGATTAGCAGAGAAGTAGGAAAATACAGATTTCCACTTTCCTCCAAACAAGCAGGAGACAGAACAGAACTAGGCCTATAGGCACAGAGGGATGGTTACAACTGGAGGAAGCCCAGATTGCCAAACACCACGGATTGCAATTATCATTAACTTAATGGGTCCTTAAGTAAGAAGGAAGTAGGATATTAGTAGGAAGTGGCATAGTAGATAGGAGCAACGGTTCTCAAGGATGAGGAAGAAGAGTAAGAGAACTGCCTCGTTAGCCTAGTGGTTTTAAGCGCGACTGCTGTGCTAGAGGTCTTGGGTTCGATTCCTAGGTCGAGCAAAAAAATGTTATTGGGTTTTTCTGTGAACTTCTCAGTAGCAGCTCGGAGTTAGGATCTGTGCCCGGTTAATGGCAATAAGCTCGCCCCCTACTACATGGGACCTAAACATACCTGCAAATTGTCGGCTTACATTGATACACCTCCGCCTAAACCTTCGGGTAATACAGGCGTGATGGTATGTTAAGAAAAAGGGTACGAAGAATCTTACCATATGCGGGAACTCGTACTGTGCAGCGTCAGTACCACCAATGATCAAGTCATCTGCGTTGTGATGACAAAGGTTGCTCCTGCTGAACTCCTTAGTCAACGCGACCCCCTTTTGGCAGGGATACACGTACTTCTCTTGGTATTCAATACATTCTGGAATCAAAGTCAAATTCAACGCATTTGATGATGACCAGCCTTCTATAATACCGTATTTTTTTTCTAATTTCTTCGGGAGGCAAACAAGTCGACGGCCTGCTTGATGTTAAGTGGTCACCTCTACCTTATTTTGGGGCCAAGCCCGCCACATTCCCAACCACTGTAACTCCTGAAAGCCAGAATCAACAGTGGAGACCACCAGAAGAGCGCCGAGGCAATGAAGATCGACGAGTCCCGGAGAAACAATACAACTGTCGTGGATCCCGCAACGAAATTAATCAGAAAAGATCACCTGCTGTGCCTATAGACATCTGCAATACCAGAGGCCTTGCAAATGCGTTGCCATCTCAGAGACAAAGTTGGGTGTAATTACAGCCACATGACACATTTCAACTTTGTCTCTGGGATGGCAACGCATTTGTAAGGCCTCTGGTATTGCAGATGTGTATAGGCAGAGGTGACTACTTAACATCAGGTGGGACGTCCGCTTGTTTGCATTCTTATGATATAAAAAAAACGTAGGTAGGTCGTGATGGAGAAAACCGAGCAAGAAACTCCATGGATACTCTTTTCAATTAACATAACATATCGTACTATCACGCCTGTATTCCCCGAAGGGTCAGGCAGAGGTGTACCAAGGTACAGCCACAGTTCGCCGATATGTTTAGGTCCCATGTAATAGGGGGCGAGCCTATTGCCATAAACCGAGCACAAATCCTGAGTCCCAGCTCCACTGAAAATTTCTTAGAAAAACCCAGTAACACTTTGCTCGACCTGGGAATCGAACCCAAGACCTCTAGCGTAGCTGTCGTGCTTAGGACCACTAGGCCACCGAGCCAGAAAAATCCGGAGACTCTAAGTCTTGTCAAAAAATATAATGTTCTTCACTTACTATCAAAAGCCTTCTGGCCAGTCTTCTTGGCAGTCAATGATGATGGTATTGCTTCACACAGTTCTCCATCAGTCTTATCCAAGTTTTCATAGTCATAGAATGGTGGCACGTATTCCGTGGTACTCGACACTGAAGGTCTGAAAAACAAGTTGTCATCATCACGCCTGTATTCCCCGAAGAGTGAGCAGAAGTGTACTAATGTACACCCACAGTCCGCCGGTGTGTTTTAGGTTCCATGTAATAGAGGGCGAGCCTATTGGCGTTAACCAGGCACAAATCCTAACTCCGAGCTGCTACTGAGAATTTCATAGAAAAACCAAATAACACTTTTTGCTCGACCTGGGAATCGAACCCAAGCCCTCTAGCGTAGCAGTCGCGCTTAGGACCACTAGGCTACCGAGGCAGTTAAAATCACGTTTAAAAATTAATTAATCAGGGAATATATCAAAGGGAACATAGTTACATAGATTGCCATCGGAACTTTATGAAGGAACTGATGAAAGTGAACTAACCTCCTAGTGGTAGTAGTAGCTACTGGGTTGGCACCACCCTGGCCGTCTAAACAGCACACGATTGGATCAGTATTGTCGAATGAGCATATCTGTGAAAATACAAAGAAAACACATCGTACTAAATACGCGTCATGTATTAGGAACCAGCACTGGCCAGTAGTTGCTACCTTCAAAAGTTAAATTCGCAGTGTCGTTTTCTTAAAAACTTTTTTACGAAAAACACAATCTCCGTCAAAACCTAAGTAAAAAATAACTTTAGCTTTGGAAGTCAACGAGCTCAGGGGAGAAGTCATTTGATGATTACCCATCAGAGACAAACAAAAAAGGCTTTGGTACTGTTTGTTGTTTTGTATTGCCACCGACTTCCAATGCTTCTGTTTTTGTTAAAGTTATTTTAAAAAGCTAAAGTTATTATTCACTAAGATTTTTCGGCGGTTCAATTCTTTTGTTCAAAAAATTTTTTTTTCTGTTACTACAATCTACACACACATACATGTACATACACACATATATACATACACATACATATACATATATATGAATATATGTATGTATATATTTACATATATACATGCATATACATGTATACATGTTTAATTTTTGATTACTTTTACTGTAATACACAACTCAGCATTGCAATCTGTAAGTATACAATAAATCACCCCGGTTCCCTCCACCCACTCTTAGGGTAGGATGTTTTTCCAAATTTATATGGGACCAGTTCCGAGGTATACCCCGAATGGGTATATACCCATTCCAATAAAAGCACAAAATTAAAAATTTTAGGTAACGCCCGACAGAAGAATAAAAATCGCAACTAAAAAAAGAGCTGATAACTTCGAAACTGGTGAACCGATTTCAATCAAACATAGCTAAGAAAACTATCGACTAATTCACTTTTAAACCCAAAAAATAAAATCACAATCGGTTCATGCGTTCGGGAGCTACGATGCCATAGACAGACACACAGACACGTCAAGCTTATAACACTCCGTCGTTTTTGCACTGGGGGTTAAAAAATCAGTAGTAGGTACATTTATTCAAATAGGTAGGTACATCGTGTTCCATGTTGACACGTGCTTTTATTAAAAATATTAAATTTCTAGGTTCCTCGTTAAAATGTAATTAATAAATGAATTATGAATGACTAATACTGCAGTAGATAATGACAAATCTAGTTTATTTACTGATGATTTTGATTTTATTCAGTTAAAGAAGGATATCACTTCACATCACGCCTGTATTCCCCAAAAGGTTAGGCAGAGTCGTACCAATGACATTTATATATAACTAGTTACTACGTGAACGTTGCGGATTAAAAGAGGATGTAGTGACAAAAGTAGAAAAGAGTATGCTTAGATGGTTCAGTCATGTTGAGAGGATGAGTGAAAGGCGACTAACAAAAGGGTTTTATATGGCAGATGTGAGTGGCAACGCCGGGAGGAGACGCCCTAGAAAGACCTACCCTGACCTAATTGGTGAGGTTCTTCAGAAAGGTCGGGTGCGCAGTACTCGTAACCGGCGTGCTTGCGTAACCAGATGTATGAACATAGACGAGGCGAAAGGAGTATGTAAAGATCGTAACAGGCGGTTTCTGTCTACCCCCGTGGGAAAAAGGCGTGAGTTTGTGTATGTATGTATAATGTACTTGACTAGTCGCCATTAAGGTTAGCCACCGTGACCGAAATCGGTCTGCAGAATACATTTAACATAATTATTACAACCTGTTTTCAAAATCTCATATTTTGTCAGTACCTGTGGGTTTATCCTGCGTCTGAGCTCGTCAATAGCAGTCTGACATCTATTCAAGTTCGTACAAACACCGGCCACGCCACCTTTTATGCATCTTTCACCTGTAACAGGAAAAAACAGTCAACTTATTAATATAACTAGCTTCTGCTCGTGAGTTTGTCCGCGTAGTTTTTCACTCGCATTAGGTTACGTATTTGATTACTGCTCCGCACCTATTGGTCTTAGCGTGATGTTGTATAGCCTTCCTCGAGAAATGAACTATCCAACACAAAAAAATATTAAATTCAACCCAGAAGTTCCTGAGATTAGCGCGTTCAACCAACCGAACAAACAAACTCTTCAGCTTTATAATATTTGTGTAGAGTAGTCACAAAACCTTGGAATTCGATTTGAAGACGATGTCAAAGTCAAATTATTTATTTAAATTTTATTAGACGAAGCCGCGGGCAAAACCTAGTCTTTTGCTCGCGACAACGTCCGCATAAATGTCGGTTATATTTAAAACTCATGATTCAAAAGACACGTGGCGCCATCTATTACCAAAAGAACGTTATTGTAGTTTTCCTCGGGAACTGTACTTGTTTTCGGGATGATAGGTACCCTATGTCCGTTTCTGTACACCTGACAACGTATATGCAAAATTACAGGATGATCGGTTCAGTGGTCCAGGCGTTACGGGCCTGTGGACGGTGAGCAATGGGTAGCTCACCGTCCTTACGTTTAACAAAACGACAGGCCGTGTCGACAGCGCGTTCGTGTTCCACGCGCGCCTCAAAGAGATGGCAGCATAGGGAAGGGGCCACTGAGGGCCGATGCCTGCCGGGGCTGCGGGTTGTTCGTAAGAGATACCGCGCCCCCGGAACGCAAAGGGCACAAGAAGGAACATGGGTGGGTTTTAGTCAGTAAAAGTCTGACACTCCCTCCCGCCCCGCCCAGAGCGGGAGAAGTTATTTGATGATTTCCCACCCCCAAAAAAAAAAAAAAAAAAAAGTGGTCTAGGCATGAAAAGGTAACAAACAAACTAACTAACTTCGTCATACCTGCTTTATATAATTTGGATGACATCTTTAGTCTACGGACAAAGTCGTGGGCAGAAGCTAGTCGATTTTTAATGTTGATTGACCTTTTGATCTTTCATTGTAACTCTTATCTTTTACTCATGCAGATTGATAACAAGGTCACCGTGTTCACGAATAACATATTAACAATATCGTCTATCATTGTCCGACTGCAGGGCAAAGGCCTCTTCTCATACTGAGAAGGCACGAGCATTAATCACCACGCTTGCTGAAGGCGGATTGGCGATTTCAGACTTATATTAATTACAAGTCCAGGTTTCCTCACGATGTTTTCCTTCACCGATGTCAGTATTCAGTTACCACATAAATTAGAGTAATTAAATTGTTATAAGCCTATGACGATGCCGATGCAAGGATTCTAACGATACCTTTAACATCAAAATCGGTTCAGGCGTTTAGAAGTTTTCTTACTACTAATATAAATGCCACAGGTCTTCGGATCGATTCCCAGGTCGAGCAAAATGTTAAGGTTTTTTATAAAATTTAGTAGCACTCGGAGTTAGGATTTGTGCCCGGTTATTGGCAAAAGGATCGTCCCCTATTACACAGGACCTAAACATACCGGCGAACTGTGGGTGTACATTGGTACACTTCTGCCTATCCTTTAGAGAAATGCAAGCGTGATGTTATGTTGTTATTTTTTTAATATACATGAAAACGTTTGGATGCATGTATGATTGTTACTCAATCACTTCAGAACGGCTGAACAGATCTGGTTAAAATTTGGCAAAGAGATTGATTTCTTGAATTGCACATAAGGATCGTAGTGACTTTCTGTGTTTTCTGCCTACCACCATGGGAAAAAGGCGTGAGTTTAAGTATGTTTTGTATGCACTTAAGGTACTTTTTATCCCGAAATAGTGTACGGTTTTATATTCATGTTCATTGTTTTCACATATAGAAGCAACAAGAATATTGTAACCAAGATTTTGTAAAAACCAAATTGGAAGAAAAGAGAGTCCATGGAGTTTCTTGCTCGTTCTTCTCCATAGAGACCTACGCTTTGGAACGAGCAACTAGCTTCAACTTTTAAATGTAACTTCTAGACAATTCAAAAGTGCTTGTAAATGCTTTGACTTTGTTCCCAGAGATAGATGGAACAGCACAATCAATAGTCATATAAGTCCAGATTTTCTCGCGATATTATGGTTGTAAGAACAATTACATATTTACTTGCATTTTAATAGCTACATTTTACATGAAACGATTAAGATTCTTAGAACCGTTTTAAAATGAATGATGGAAGGGGGAAAGCCCAAATACTCGCACGTTCCGAGCGTAACGTCAAACACTTGAAAAAATTCGGCGAATTTTTCTTCCTGACATTTGTCTTGTTATAAGAATGGTAGTGCGGTGCTCCTGATCAGACGATGAACCACTTCTTTATTTTTTTATTGAGACAAGCCCGCCATACTATTTCCATACACTGACAACTCCTGAAAGCCAGAATCAACAGTGGAGACCGTCAGAAGAGCGCCGAGGCAATGACGCTCGACGAGTCCCATCTTGGATCCCGCAACAAAAAGAATCAGAAAAGATTACCGGAGCAGTAAAAATAACATAAGTTCCACTTCCCTCCAAACAAGCAGGAGACAGAACAGAACTAGGCCAATAGGCACAAGGGGATGTTTACAACTGGAAGAAGCCCAGATTGCCAAGCACCACGGATTGCAATTATCATTAACTCAATGGAACTGCCTCGTGAGCCTAGTGGTCCTAAGCGCGACTGTTACGCTTAAGGTCTTGGGTTCGATTCCGAGCAAAAAGTGTTATTGGGTTTTTCTACGAAATTCTCAGTAGCAGGTCGGAGTTAGAATTTGTGTCTGGTTAATGCCAATAGGCTCGCCTCCTATTACATGGGACCTATACATACCGGCGAAATGTGGGTGTACATTGGTGTACACCTCTGCCTAACCCTTCGGGGAATACAGGCGTGATGGCATGTATGATGGCAAGTAAACTTAAATTACTAAATAGGAGACTGTTCAAAATTCACCTGTTCAAATGGCTAAATAATAATATTTTTTTAGCATTAAGGAATACCTTGGACACAGGTTACGATAACCACTTTGCACGCTTTCGTCTTAGACAAAACATGTATTGATCTCATATTTAACTCTTGTATCACCTTTTATACCATGTTTTATGCAAATAAATAAAAGAATGCTGGACAAAGGCCTCTCTTAAAGATAGCCACAATGACCGGTCCTGCGCTGCCCGCATCCAGCGATTTCCCGCCACCTTTACCAGGTCATCAGTCCACCTCGTGTTAACTATTCATGTTTCTAAAAATACTTTGCTTTACTTAATTTTCAAGTAGAATGAATTTTAGAAATCAATAAATAGCTCGTCAATAGTTTCGGCAAATAAGTGACGTCATAATTTATTATTGTCGTACAAATGCTATGGGGGAATCGCGTTTCGACAGCTCATAGAAATTATGTTAATTGATTGGTCATAAGTAGCTATTACCCAATTACAAGTACCTATTAAACACAAATCCATAGCATAACAAAGCTGTCATTTTTTTGTTTGTTTAAACACCGATATCTCTAGAACTGCCAGTCCGATTGGGATAAACCTTTTTGTGTACGATACCCAGATTCATAAGGAATAGAAATAACTATATAACATCACGCTACGACACACAGGAGCAGAGCAGCAACCAAAAACGTAACTTAACACGGGTGAAAAAAAACCGTCATTCTTTTAATGCAAAACCTAATGTTATTAAACCAGTCACGGTCGATGCTCTCAAAACACAAAAATAAACAATAAAGTAATGAAAATCCAGGTACCTTCAAACTGTGCGTCACCAACGAAAACATACACAAACAACAAAATCACTCTTAAAAACATGTCATTAAAGTTGACAATCACTAATACACTAATTGGTTTTTTGTTTTAATATGACGATTGAGGTAAAATATATTTAGATATTATGTGCAGTACGTCCGTGTGTATACAAGGACGGATGGAGACTGGAGGAAAATAATAAACTTCGATTAGCGATATAAAGGTGTGGTTATAGAGGACGAGTCAAATTTTTATTTGTATTACATAGATACAAATAAAAATTGCCCCGTTGAACTCGTGCTCGCAAGCGCGACTGATGAGCGTGGGGTCCCGGGTTCGATTCCCAGGTCGGGCAAAAAGTGTTATTGGGTTTTTCCATTAGGATTTGCTCAGTAGCAGCCCGGAGTTTGGAAGTTGGTGGTGTGACACCCCCGTGCCTCGGAAAGCACGTAAAGCCGTTGGCCCCGGCTGTCATTCGTAGATCTTTGACAGTCGTTACGGATAGTCAGAAGCCAGGAAGTCTGACAACCAGTCTAACCAAAAGGTATCGTGTTGTCTAGTAACTGGGTTGTGGAGGTCAGAGAGGCAAGTCGCTCCATGTAAAACACTGGTATTCAGCTGCATCCGGTTAGACTGGAAGCCGACCCCAACATAGTCGGGAAAATTCTAAGTAGATGATGATTACATAGATACAAAATACAAATCATTGATTTGCATTAAACAGGTTGAACACAAAAAACATACCATCACGCCTGTATTCCCCGACGGGTTAGGCAGAGGTGTAACAATGTACACCCACAGTTCGCCGGTATGTTTAGGTCCCATGTAATAGGAGGCAAGCCTATTGCCATTAACCGGGCACAAATCCTAACTCCGAGCTGCTGCTGAGAATTTCATGGAAAAACCCAACAACACTTTTTGCTCGACCTGGGAATCGAACCCAAGACCCCTAGCGTAGCAGTCGCGCTTAGGACCACTAGGCTACCGCGGCAGAAAACACAACTTTTTTACAAAAACACACGAAATTAAAAATTGTATATAACTTCTGACAGAAGAATAGCAATAGGAGCAAGGAGGATTTGCCGTCCTATTGGACTGTGAAAGTGAGGGAAGAGGGAGTGCACCTGTGTTTGCGCACACACTTGTGCACTATAATATCTCCTGCGTACTTGGCTAGTCTGCATTAAGATTAGCCGCCGTAACCGGAATCGGTCTGGAAAATATATATATGTAATGAGTTTTTTACTCCCCATATACACTCGCCTTTACTATGAGTAACAAACCAGTTTTCTGTAAGTCTCAACGCGTCTTATTTACTTATTCAGAATCCCTGAGTCATTAAAACAGTTATAATTAAAACAATAATTAAAGACAAATGACAAACGTCACTATATCCATCTGCTTAGCCTGTTCCCAACTATGTTGTGGTCGGCTTCCAGTCTAACCGGATGCAGCTGAATACCAGTGTTTTACATGGAGCGACTGCCTATCTGACCTCTACAACCCAGTTACTGGGCAACACGGTACCTCTTGGTTAGACTGGTTGTCAGACTTCCTGGCTTCTGACTATCCGTAATGACTGTCAAAGATCTACGAATGACAGCCGGGACCAACGGCATTACGTGCTTTCCGAGGCACGGGGGTGGCACACTAACTTCCAAACTCCGGGTCGATTTTTTTTTAGGCTCGGAAATCATCGTATGACGGCTTCCGCTCTGAGCGGAGCCGAAAGGAGTGTCAGACTCTTAGTGACTAAAACCCACCCGTGTTCCTCCTAATGTACGATTTCCACCAACCGGGCCGCGCCTTCACACTTTGCTAAATAAAATTCAGGCTTCTACATAATAGTTAGGGTTCATGTTTTCATGGAATTTATATTGGTTGGAACTCGGTTAGGTTCACGCGTATCAGCCAGCCAGCCGGGTCAGCCAGTCCGATGAGTTCGGACGCCGCAGCAACCTGTCGGGCTCTTGCGTACGTTGGTGGCGGCGCTCAGCTGCCGACGTGTCCGATCGACTCCGCTCGACCACCACTGCTAGTGTACTAGTCGCTGAGAGCATGCTAGCTGATACGCGAGCACGCGCGCGCATCCGCCCGGACTTCAGCAAACTGTAGCCGTCGGGGCAGACGTGGTCTGCTACATATGACGTTCGATGCGACGCGCTGCGCTAGTGAGCGGCGCCGCCTGGTTGACTCTTTCGTGAACCCTAGCCTTGGGTGTTACTGAAAAATTCATAGACACATACACATATCATCACGCCTGTATTCCCGGAAGGGTTACGCAGAGATGTACCAACGTACACCCAAAATCCTCCGGTATGTTTAGGTCCCATGTAATAGGAAGCGTGCCTATTGCCATTTATACACGTTTAGTAGCAGTACAGCTCTTTGTGAAGGAGCTCGTCCGGGGTAGTATTACCACCATACCTATTTCTGCCGCAAAGCAGCGTTGCTGTGTTCCGGTGTGAAGGGTATGGGTGCCGGTGTGATTACAGGGACACACGATTCAACTTTGTCTCTGGGATGGCAACGCATCTGCAAGGCCTGCGGTATTGCAGATGTCTATAGGTAGCGGTGACTACTTAATATCAGGTGGGCCGTTGACTTGTTTGCCATCCAATGGCATAAAAAAAAAACCAAACACAAATCTTAACTCCGAGCTGCTACAGAGAATTTCATAGAAAACCCAATAACACCGTTTGTCCGACCTGGGAATCAGACCCAAGACCTCTAGCGTAGCAGTCGCGCTTAGGACCACTAGACTAACGAGGCAGTCTACTGAGAAATTCCTAATGGAAAAATCCAATAACCCAGGACCTCACCCACAAGGCTAGGGCACATAAATAACTTATCAATACATCAAGACTGAGCTTTGCGTGCGGGAGATTCCCGTTTGTTGTTTTAAAATAAAGTCATATTGACAAGGTTCTCACATTTATCCTTATTATTAATTGTTTTATACTTTCCCTATCTACACTAATATTAAAAAACTGAAGACTTTGTTTGTTTGGTTGAACGCGCTAATCTCAGGAAGTACTGGTTTGAATGGAAAAAATCCTTTTGTGTTGGATAGATCAGTTCATTTATCGAGGAAGGCTTTAGGTTTAATAACATCACGCTACGACACACGGGAGAGGAGCAGTCACAAACTACTGGTGTGAATTGAAAAATTATTTTTGTTTTGGATAGTTCATTTATTGAGGAAGGCTTTAGGAGTTACAACATCACGCTACGACAAACGGGAGAGGAGCAGTAACCAAAGACGTAACTTAACTCGGGTGAAATAAACCACGCGAACGAAGTCGCTGGCAGAAGTTAGTTTATTTATATACAGGGTGTTAGTTTAAACAAGGGACATAGTTTAAGGCCCTGTCGTAAGCAAATGTTTAGGTAATTGACGATAACGCATCGCGGCAACAAATAAGGTTCAAAATAGCGATACGTTTGATGTCAGTTGAATCGGATAACCACAAAAATAACAGTAATTTTGAAGTTTACATTAAATTGTGAAAAAAATACACGGCTCAGTGGAATAATTTATGAGTAATTCTTTAGTTCATGAGATTCCCTATAATGTCATTACATAAAATAATATAGTTTACGCTCAAAATTCTGAGATCTATGCGATGAAAATATATTTTATGCTATCCTTTACGATTTTTTCACCATGATACTGTAATACTTTCATGAAATATTTATAGGTAAGTCTTTTCTTTGAACCCTTGACAATACACTTATTTTTTGTCAGGCTTGTAAGATGTACTAATACGCCAGACTATGCGACAAAAAATGTCTGTTTCACGGTGTCCTGTGTTCGGATAGCCACTTCAGGGAGTGCAGTGCTTATGACAATAAACCACTTTCACTATAAAATTAAACTCAAAATTGCACGAAAAAATCAGCTGTTCCTTACATGCTGTCGAGGTATGCGAACGTAAATGTATGGAGCAGTTGATTTTTATTTTTCAACTAGCTGTTGCCCACGACTTCGTCCGCGTTTCCGTCGTTTTTCGTAAAAAAAAGTAGCCTATGTCCTTCCTCACGGTTCAGTGGTTTTGATGTAACAGACAGATTAACTTTCATATTTTAGTAGGAAAATATAATACGTCAATCTATTTCTATGATTCTTTTTTATGGAATAGTTAATAATGTTAACTTTTTTAATTAGGGATAACTGAGAGTACCTATTATAAACGTAAGAGTAGACAAATATAATCAGAAAGCTTCGAACTGCTAAGCTATCGGGAGTTACACGTGATATTGTGAGTCAACTATAAAAGATAGACATATGCTCTCGTGGGATATTTTTTATATAATTTTAAGGAGAACATTTCCGTCATACATGATTTCTGTGTAGCTTTAACCATTAAGGTTGCACACGCGACGGAAGCTTAAAAAATGGAGTAACTTCTCCCATTTTCCCAACACTGCTCTGCTCCTATTGATTGTAGCGTGATGAAAAGTATACTATAACCTACTCAGGAGTATGAAAAATAATTGTACCAAGTTTCGTTAAAATCCGTCGAGTAGTTTTTGTTTCTATAACGGTTATACAGACAGACAATAATTTTACTGATTGCATTTTTGGCATCAGTATCGATCCCTAATCACCCCCTGATAGTTATTTTGGAAATATGTTTCATGTACAGAATTGACCTCTCTACAGATTTATTATAAGTATAGATTTAACGGTTCATACTACAGTAAAAGTTGTTCACTTTCATGACTACTGCACAACCTTAAAGCAAGTCCCTCGTTTATCCTAACACCCTGAATATGTTACATATCTCTTTCTTTCCTTCCTTATTTATTTCTTTCTCTGTTCCTAACAATAAGCTTACACTTTGCCCCAAAACGCTTATGTCAGTTTGGTAAAGTTCTTCAGAAAGGTCGGGTGCGCAGTACTCGTAACCGGCGTGCTTGTATGACCAGATGTATGAACGTGGACGAGGCGAAAGGAGTATGTAAGGACTGTAGCAGGTGGCGTTCTGTGGTTTCTGCCTACCGCCGTGAGAAAAAGGCGTGAGTTATGTGTATATGTGAAATTATAGCAATTTCTTTGCATTAATGTATTTATCATTACGCCCTCACCTAGTTTGGGTTTTAAATCTTTAAGAAAGGTCTACATCAAAGCTAAAGATATGGTTTTTTGGTAATTTGTTTGTCCAAACGCGCTAATCTCTAAAATTACCAATCGGATCTAAACAACTCTTCTCTCACATGATAGCCAGATTCATAAGGAACAGTATAGGCTACATAACATCACGCTACGGCACACAGGAGCGGAGCAATAACCAAAAACGTAACTTAACGCCAATGAAAAAAAATTATTTTAGGTAAGCCCCGACAGAAGAATAGAAATCCCTACCGCAGTTAATAAAAGAGCTGATAACTATGAAACCGCTGAACCGATTTCCATCAAACATAGAACACTCCCGACTAATTCACCTTTCAAACAAAACAAACTAAATCAAAATCGGTTCATGCGTTCGGGAGCCACGAAGCCACACACACACACATACAGACACGTCAAGCTTATAACACGGGGCTTTAAAAAGACGTAGACGAAGTCACGGGAACAAGCTAGTAGCAGTTAAACAAGTATTGCAGAATGTCGGCGAACAAAAATAGAACATTATTGAACTTATATTGAACTCAGAATTATTATCCCCTATGCAGTCTGTGTCCGTCTGTGTCTGGGAACGGACGAGTCATACAGAGTAATTAACTTACTCGAACTAAATTTCTTTGTTTCACCTCAAAAATAATGACGTTTAAACTTTTTCTGCTATTCCTTGGTGTTGTATTCAGCCAGGACCTGTCGGAAGGTATGTATCTTTATTTTTGACCTCATTACGACAAGCCAAGAACCGACCTTATCGGTGAGGTTCTTCAGAAAGGTCGGGTGAGCAGTACTCGTAACCGGCGTGCTTGTATGACCAGATGTATGAACGTGGACGAGGCGAAAGAAGTGTGTAAGGATCGTAGTAAGTGGCGTTCTACCACAAACCACAAAACGCCACCTACTACGACCCTTACAATACTCCTTTCGTCGACCAGGCTTCTTCTGGGTAAGCTCACTACATCGTCAACTTTGTCTCTGTCACCTCTGACCTAGACTAGAGTCAAGAGCAAACTCATCTCAATTAAAAAACAAAAAAGCTTGACTACGAGTATACTAATATCATAAAGAGGAAAGATTTTCTTTGTTTGTTTATAATGAATAGGCTCCGAAACTACTGGAGCGATTTTAACCATTTTTCACCAATAGATTACTACAGTATTCCTGAGTAACAAGGGCTATATAATATCACGCTACGAACCATGGGAGCGGAGCAGTAACGAAAGGTGGCACCTCACGCGTGTGAAATAAGTCACGCGGACGGAATTCGAAGGCAGTTCGCTAGTCTCAAATAAAAGGAAAAGCTAGTAACTAATATTATTGTGTTGTAGGTGACCGATGCTACCAAGATGGTATAGAAGGCGTGTGCCGCAATTTGCAACAATGTGCAAGTGCTATAGAAGGTATCAAACATCAAAAACACCCACAGGTAAGTTCCCACCGCTGGGGAAATGTTTGGGCTTATACGAAGTGTAACGCGGTGTCCTGCGTGAGGGACGGCATACCCTGCTTGCTGCCTATATAGCAGTCTGCGGCGAGACGCGACATAACGCGTACTTATTTTGAGGGCGACCAGACACAATACGGTCTAGCCACGGTTTATTTTTCTTGATACTCTATGTGGCGCGGTCAGAAAGTACCACGCCACGAACTTAAAGCAAAATTGTACTGTACTTGTCCATGATTCGAGAAGTAATGACCAAAATCATTGCATCGTGTGGCGTCGCGTCGCATTCGTCGCTCATTCAGGATACCGCGTAACAAGACAGATCACATAGCCGTTAACTGTACACACTGACCATCAAACTAAGTAACATTGAACACACATTATCGCAAGGAAACGTGCTTTATTTTTGGTGTAAATAATCTATCACAAATTTTGTTGAAGTGCGTTTTCAACTCCCGACTCAAAAAGAGGTGTGTTATAAGTTTGACGTGTCTGTGTGTCTGTCTGTAGCACTGTAGCTCTTAAACGGGTGAACCGATTTGAATGCGATTTTTTTAATTTGAAAGCAGGTTTCCTTGTGATGATTCTTAGATATGTTTTATCAAAATTGGTTCAGCCGTTTCATGATTATCAGGTCTTTTGTTAGATGCGGTAGGGACCTTTATTCTTCTGTCGGGGGTTACTTAAGAATTTTTAATTTTATTACTTGTTGTCGTTGTACATAATATGTATCTATATAGTTTTTTCCAGCTGTCAAAACACGATTCAAAATAGATTTTGTATGGCAATAGTAAACTCTGACGTCACTTATTTCCCAATACAATGAATTCACTATTTATATTGATTTCAAAGCAACTAACGTAAAATTTTTGTGGAGTTGATGTTTTCAGGCCTAAAATTAAGTGCTTTTTTAAACAAGTTGTGTCTTGAAATAAATGATTAATGGTTCCTCCGACCATATTTACGTAATTAATAATTAATACGTAATTAATATTCTTCAAATTTTCCTGTACACTGATATAACTTCACTGTACTTGATTTTGGCTTTCTCTACTCTGTATATTTTGTTTGTATGTATGTATATATGTATTTATTATATTTTATTCCTGGTAACTTTCTGTTCCTTGCACCTACTATGTTTTGTCTCTGCATCACCCTAAGGTTGACTGGTAGAAAATGCCTAAGGCATTAAGTCCGCCTTTGTACAGTATATTGTTTACATTATGTGCAACAAGTTTTAATAAATAAATAAAACAGAACTTAACAATTATATAAACTTGATTCTCTTGCTTTCCTTTGACTAATTCAGGTCACGTAGTCATATAAAGGGAAAATGTTCACATTTCTATATTTTCCTTATTGACTATTATATTTTATTTAATTCGCATCCATTTATTACTTTTCATTTTAAACGTTTGTTTCCAATAATGGTGGCGCCTAACATTTTTGTCTTAGCAAAATGTTGTAACATATTTTTTTGCTAAGTCATTTAAAATAGGCGTTTGAGACTTATCGCTGACGTCAAGTTTCTTTTATTTACTATTTTATATTAAACATATTACAGAGTTTGTCCAATAATAATAGACAGGCAATTCTACAAACTTTTAGGGACGAGCGTAATAGAATCTCAGTCTCAATTTGTCAAAAATGCCCCTAATTTACCTACATTTTGACATTGATTGTAGCTGAGATGATATTGCTACTAGATGTAAGTTAATTAACGTTTTTATAGAATTAGTAGTTATTGGCTTCCATTTATTTGCAGTCATAAAACACTAGAAAGGTTTATTTATGTAATGTAAATGCGTTAAGTTGAACTTTTTATCTAATTATTTTACTCTTGGACAATAATTTGCACTGTCATGTTATCTCTTCACCTCTTTTGGTTGACTGGTAGAGAATGCCTGAGGCATTAAATCCGCCATTGTAATTTTTTTTGCATAAAGTTTAAATAAATAAACTAGAGCGAGATAGAAACTCTTGCCGTCCTTCTTACACGTTTAATGACTGCAAATGTATAAGTATTCTTGTTCAAAATTGCAATCAAACGGGTATTTTTTCTTTTGTTCTTAGAGATGTTCCTTCAGTACGGGTAACAAGGTGCCAATCGTCTGCTGTGTGGATAAAATGCACATCAGGTAAGCTTACAATTAAATTTTAAGTAACTCCAAGCTAGCACCAACCCTTGGTCTTGGTAAACCAGAGATGAAAGAAACAATTTTCAATTTCAATATTTCACTAAGCTTTACATACATAAACTCACTCCTATTTCCCATGGGGATTGGTATAAACCACAGAACGCCACCTGCTACGATCCTTACATACTTCTTTCACCTCGTCCACGTTCATACATCTGGTCATACAAGCACGCCGGTTACGAGTACTGCGCACCCGACCTTTCTGAAGAACCTCACCAATAAGGTTTTTTTTTTTTGGTGGGTGGGAAATCATCAATTAACTTCTCCCGCCCTAGGCGGGGCGGGAGGGAGTGTCAGCCTTTTACTGACTAAAACCCACCCATGTTCCTTCTTGTGTCCTTTGTGTTCCGGGGGCGCGGTATCTCTTACGAACAACCCGCAGCCCCGGCAGGCATCGGCCCTCAGTGGCCCCTTCCCTTTGCTGACATCTCTTTAAGGCGCGCGTGGAACACGAACGCGCCGTCGACACGGCCTGTCGTTGTGTTAAACGTAAGGACGGTGAGCTACCCATTGCTCACCGTACCAATAAGGTTAGGGTAAGTCTTTCTAGGGCGTCTCAGATTTTTTTAAATATTAAAATTCTAATCAGTACACATGATAAATTGCTCTTTTAATTATATTTTAACAATAGCTTACATGCAAATGATGGCGAAGATTTTAACTGCCTCGTCAACCTGCCTGTCCTAAGCGCTACTGCTACGCTAGAGGTCGTGGGTTCGATGCCCTTTGCGTTCCAGGGCCGCGGTGACTCTTTCGAACATATTCTGCAACCCTGACAGGCAATGGCACTAGCGGCCTTGTCTATCATGCTGACATCTTTTTGAGGCGAGTGTGGATCACAACCCGGGCCTGGTTTCCCAACACTCGTCGTCTGCAGGGTCGCGTCTACGGTGACCGGGAATCGCTCTGCGTCTCCCGACGCCCGGAGCGTAGACGCCTTAACCACTGGTAATGGTTTTAATTTTTATGTTCCAGTCCATCACCACAAGCAGAGTGCGGACCACTACCTGATGATTTGAGTCCACCGAAGACAGGACAGAAGGCTTATGATAGTGAGTACTACATGCTGGTACTGCACCAGATCTCTCCCCGTCTTTAAAAAACACTGATGTAAAAAATCCCTTAACGAAGCCGGAGTCATGTATCTTACATGACGTTCCTCCCATCATTCATCATCTGCCTAGGCTTTCCCAACTATGTTGGGGTCGGCTTCCAGTCTAACCGGATGCAGCTGAATACCAGTGTTTTACATGGAGCGACTGCCTATGTGACCTCCACAACCCAGTTACTGGGCAACACGATACCTCTTGGTTAGACTGGTTGTCAGACTTCCCGGCTTCTGACTATCCATGACGACTCTCAAAGATTTACGAACGACAGCCGGGACCAACGGCTTTACGTGCTTTCCGAGACACGGGGGTGTCACACCACCGACTTCCATCACATTATTATACGGGGTGTAACAAGACACAAGCCACACATATTGAAGCTAGACATAAGCAGTTATGGCCATCACACTAAATAACATTGAACATTATCGCTGAAGAGACTTTTATTTCTGGTGTCGAAAAATCATTGTTCATGGTAGTGTTCATACATGAACATTGTGCGTAAGGGTGTATGCAACAGTACAGGGGTCCTCGAGGTATTAAAAGTTTAGTAACAACATTTCCAACTGCCTCGGTAGCCTAGTGGTCCTAAGCGCGACTGCTACGCTAGAGGTCTTGGGTTCGATTCCCAGGTCGAGCAAAAAGTATTATTGGGTATTTCTATGAAATTCTCAGTAGCAGCTCGGAGTTAGGATTTGTGCTCGGTTAATGGCAATAGGCTCGCCCCCTATTACATGGGACCTAAGCATACCGGCGAAGTGTGAGGGGAATACAGGCGTGATGGTATGTAACAACATTTTACAACATGATTTCGGAAAAACAGTTGGAACCTTCATTATCTCGGTAGCCAGAAGGTTCTCAGATATGGTGCAGAATCTAGAACAAAAAAAAAGATCGCAATAATGCACATACACCTTTGGCTTCGGTGTCCTTCTATCCTGCATGTTTATTTTATTGGATGGCAAACAAGCCGACGGTCCACCTAATGTTCAATACCAGAGCTTGCAAATGCGTTGCCATCCCAGAGACAAAGTTGAAATGTGTCATGTGCCTGTAATTACACCGGCACCCATAGCCTTCAACCCGGAACACAGCAACGCTGCTTTGTGGCAGAAATAGGTATGGTGGTAGTACTTCCCCGGACGAGCTCCTTCACTAAGAGCTCTGCTACTACCATACTCTATGTCTACAATTGAACTTCTTGTTTTCAGAATGCATAGATTATCAGTTGAAGTACGTGTATCCTTGTGAGGAGGGTGTGGACCTCCTCGGGGACGCGAGCAGACAGAGTCACTGTCATCACAAAACTGATGAACTGATCATCGGTGGTACTGATGCCGAGCGGTACGAGTTCCCTCATATGGTAAGACAGATATTCTATACATATGTATGTACATATACGTTATCCCACACTAGGAATGTCTCCTGTATCGTCGGTGCATTTACAAACATACAAACTCACATACACAAACAGCCAGACACGGAACAACTATCTGTACGAACCCGCTATACGCAGCTTTGTGAGGAGATCCGCAGAAGAACTAAGGTACGAACATAGCTCTCAAAGTAGTGACAATAGGCAGGGCACATAGCTTGTAGAGCGGACAGCTGTTAGGGCCGTAAGGAGACTGTATGGTGACCACACACCGGTAGGCGCAGTGTGGAAAGGACTACACGAGGTAGACCGTCGACCTGGTAAAGGTCGCGGGAAATCGCTGGACCGGGCATTGTGGCTATCTTTAGAGGAGGCCTATGTCCAGCAGTGGACGTCGCTCGGCTGATTTGATAATGATTAACGCGTCTGCTTAACCACCGGCTCTTGCTTCCAGGTCTTGCTGGGCTACGGAGACTTGGGTGCTGTTCAGTGGAGCTGCGGCGGAGCAATAATTAGCGAGCGTTTTATTCTGACAGCGGGACACTGCATAGCGTTAACTAGAAAGTTAGTATCGCATCATCATCTGCTTAGCCTTTCCCCAACTATGTTGGGGTCGGCTTCCAGTCGAACCAGATGCAGCTAAATACCAGTGCTTTACATGGAGCGACTGCCTATCTGACCTCCACAACCCAGTTACTGGGCAACACGATACCTCTTGGTAAGACTGGTTGTCAGACTTCCTGGCTTCTGACTATCCGTAACGACTGGCAAGGATCTACTAATGACAGCCGGGACCAACGGCTTTACATGCATTCCGAGGCACGGGGGTGTCACACCACCAACTGTCAAACTCCGGGCTGGGAATTTAACCCGGGACCCCACGCTCATCAGTCGCGCTTGCGAGCACGAGACCAACGGGGCAGTCACCGGGGCGGGGGGTCACTTAACTAAAAAGTTAGTATCTACACTTCTATTTAGGTCACACAGCCCTTGGAAACGCTGGCGTGATGACTTTGGGAGATCAGCCAGGGAAGACAACGCATAGGGTTGAGTACAAGGCTATGGGGGAGAGCTTTGCATGCATGAGACACTTTTTAAACCGAACTAACTATACTCCACCCCCGTTGGTCACGGTTGAGACAGCGGTTCTCCCGTCCCAGCCGCCGCGGTAGACGCTCCGGACGTCGGGAGCCGCGAGACGACTCCCGGCCACCGTAGATACGGGCGTGTGGACGGTGAGCAATGGATTGCTCACCGTCCTTACGTTGCATAACGACAGGCCGTGTCGACGGCGCGTTCGTGTTCCACGCGCGCCTCAAAGAGATGTCAGCAAAAGGAAGGGGCCACTGAGGGCCGATGCCTGCCGGGGCTGCGGGTTGTTCGTAAGAGATACCGCGTAGCCCCGGCAGGCATCGGCCCTCAGTGGCCCCTTCCTTTTGCTGACATCTCTTTGAGGCGCGCGTGGAACACGAACGCGCTGTCGACACGGCCTGTCGTTATGTTAAACGTACGGACGGTGAGCTAAGAAAGACCTACCCTGACCTTAATGGCCTTAATGGTGAGGTTCTTCAGAAAGGTCGGGTGCGCAGTACTCGTAACCGGCGTGCTTGTATGACCAGATGTATGAACGTGGACGAGGCGAAAGGAGTACGTAAGGGTCGTAGCAGGAGGCGCTCTGTGGTTTCTGCCTACCCCTATGGGAAAGAGGCGTGAGTTTATGTATGTGTGTATGTAATATTGCTATTTCTACTTTCAGTGAGCCGGTAACTTTCATTGCCATCGGGATATTAAAGCGACAAGAAGTAGACGACCAGTCCAAGATTTACAAGGTGAAGAGAATCATCCTACATCCACAGTACAGACCTCCAATAAAGTACAACGATATGGCCTTGATTGAAACTGAAAAACCGTGAGTTAATTTTAACTACACTTCTCACTGTACCCGGACTTTACATATTGGTACTTTTGACCACTTTAAAAAAATATATCTACATATGATTATGAATCTAATGAAGACAGACTGGTAAAGGAAAAAAGCCGTAGAAAAGATCTTGATAGGAAATCTTCCCACTATTTAACATTGTTAAACATAGTCCACAATAAAAGGCAGTTAAAATATTCAATAGGTTACCGCTTGAATTAAAAACCACACTATACACAGGCTCTTTCAAAGCAAGGCTCAAGGCATTCTTGTTAGAGAGATGTCTCTACTCTATAGATGATCTCTAACCACTTAATGACATTGTTATATATTTTGACAACATTGCTTTTTTTTCCCTCACTGCTCCAATGACATTGTTATTAATTTACCTTTTAATTTATTTGTTCTTTATTTTATTTTATTGTAATGTTAATTAATGCTCCATCACTTATTCATATATTTTGTGCTGTTTTTATTTTTATTTTTTAAGATTTAAAATTCACATACAATGTAAATTGTTTTTGAATAAATGAACTGGACTGAAATAAACTAATATTATAAGCAGTAGTAGAGCTCTTTGTGAAGGAGCTCGTCCGGGGAAGTACTACCACCATACCTATTTCTGCCGCAAAGCAGCGTTGCTGTGTTCCGGTTTGAAGGGTATGGGTGTCGGTGTAATTACAGCCACATGACACATTTCAACTTTGTCTCTGGGATGGCAACGCGTTTGCGAGGCCTCTGGTATTGCAGTCCAAAGGCAGCGGTGACCACTTAACACCAGGTGGGCCGTCGGCTCAATGAAACAACAAATAACAACTTTTTAACAAAAAATTAACTGTCGAAAAAACTTAAAAGTGAAAAATAACGTTACCTTTGGAAGTCTGTTCTGTTTGTAGTTTTGTATAGCCACCGACTTCCAAAGCTAAAGTTATTTTTCACTTTTTAGTTTTTTCGACAGTTCGTTTTTATCAGAAACAGAAACTGGTCCTTCTGGACGGAACTTAAGGACCAAAAAGACCAATATTTATTTTTATGTCACTTTCTTATCCATTGTCAATACACTCTCTGTAACTTTTACTATGTTATGTTACAGGATGAAGTTAGACCAATACACAGTACCAGCATGTCTGCATACCGGTGACGTTGTAAATGACACCAAGGTCATAGCCGCTGGATGGGGGCAGGTACACGACAAGGGAAGGGAAACGAGCAACACTTTACAAAGGGTTCGTACTTCTTTGTAAGATGTAATCTCCGGAATTACTGGTCTGATGACGTAAATTCTTGAGGTCTTGGCTTAGATTCCCAGGAGTTAGATTCGAGCAGTGTTATTGGGGTTTTCCATGAAATTCTCAGTAGCGGCTCGCAGTAAGGAATTGTGCCCGGTTAATGGCAATAGGCTCGCCCCCGATTACATGGGACCTAAAACATACTATCGGTGTACATTGGCACACCTCTGCCTAACCCTGCGGAGTATACAGGAGTGATGATTTATATGTATGTTTGTGACAAACATTAAGTTTCATTCACAGATAATTATATCCAAATACACTAGTCAAGAGTGTTCCACGAAATACGCACCACATCGTCTGTTTCCGAAAGGGTTTGATGCCTCCACTCAGTTATGCTACGGAGACAAGGATGCCCCGCAGTGGTACCCTGGAAGCATTGAGCCGGAGAACAAAGACACTTGCCGGGTACGAACTTTTTTTACTTTTTTATTCGGGTTGGGTAAAATCTTGGCTCTAGTCTAGGTCAGAGGTGACAGAGACAAAGTCAACGATGGAATGAGCTTACCCAGAAGAAGCCTGTTCACTCTCACTTTGAAGAGATTAGGGTTGAATGCGTTCGGAAATATAGACGCAGGTAGAGAGTTTCACTCCTTTTGCAGTGCTCGTTATATAAGACGTTTGTAAACGCTTAGTGTAAATTGATGGACTGGCAACAAGATTAGGGTGGTAACTTAAGATGCGTCTAGATGTCCGATGGTGGAAGGGGCCGGTGGGATGACGTCGTGAAGTTTTAGGGCGCACTCAGCTAAGTATAATCTATAGAAGACCGACAAGCAGCTGAACTGCCATGTCTTACATCTTTATTATTAATTTTTTTCATCCTTCACATTCATAAAACTTACTTAAATGATTAAATTACAAACAACTACAACTACAAACTATACATATATAGTTTATAAAAAATAGGAAGTTTATAGGGCATCGAAAAACTCATCCGCATTGCTGTCAATGGGACAAGTGCCCAAAAGGCTGGCAGCATTACCACATTGTATGGCAATGCTGATTCTTTGGCCCAAGAAAAGGCCAGCCCTTAGGTCACGTGAAGAGCCAATCAGTCGCTTGGCGATGTCTCGAAAACTAGATGAACGCTCGGAACCCATGGCCTTAGTGATTCAACCCCAAACGGCTCAAACATATAGCTTCCAAGATCGCCGTGCGAGGTCACCAGTAGCAGCCGCCCCAGAAGAACACGTCGTGCTAGGAAGATGGGATGGCGCAAGGCTGTAGTCGCTTGTTCCAGGGTTTTTAGGGCGCGGACGCTGCACGCTATCGGTCCAGTTCAAGGACCAATTGCGTGCAGCGTCAACGGCCCAAAAAACCAAGAAAAGAAGCCAAAAATGTACTTGATATAAGTGCTCACGACTTCTGGCGACTACTATACCAATGCGCTTAGAACCGCCTACCATGGTATTGTCGGCTCCATATTGAGGTTCGTAGTTATAGTCTGGAGAAACTCCGCTAATAAGGAAATCATTTTAAGTCACACAAAAGGTATATTAGGGCTATGTTTGGATTAAATAAAAATAATAATAAAATTATTTATTTTACAGAGAAAAAAAATCCATAGGCTTACAACTTGTTTGCAGGGTTTAACATCTAAAGACATTTAAAAAAAGTAAATTGTAAGCCAGTATGAGTAGCCACTGACACCCAAGCTACGATTCAACTTGTGTTATGGGTGTCAGGGTTAAAAATAACTGATAGTTGCAAACAGTATTTTATTAAATACAACAATTTAAGTTTACCTTCTATAAAACATACCATCACGCCTATATTCCCCGAAGGGTTAGGCAGAGGTGTAACAATGTACACCCACAGTTCGCCGGTATGTTTAGGTCTCTGCTGCCTCGTTGGCCTAGTGGTCCTAAGCGCGACTGCTACGCTAGAGGTCTTGGGTTAGATTCCCAGGTCGAGCAAAAAGTGTTATTGAGTTTTTCTATGAAATTCTCAGTAGCAGCTCGGAGTTAGGATTTGTGCCCGGTTAATGGCAATAGGCTCGCCCCCTATTACATGGGACCTAAACATACCGGGAACTGTGGGTGTACGTTGTTACACCTCTGCCCAACCCTTCGGGGAATACAGGCGTGATAGTGTGTTATATGAGGTTTCTATTTGTGATCGACGGGATAATAATAAATTATGCGTACTACGATCAACCACGACATTGATGCGTACAAGTGTTTTTAACCTCTAACGCAAAAACGACGGGGTGCTATAAGTTTGACGTGTCTGTCTGTGTGTGTGTGTGTGGCGTGATGGTATGCTATGTTATGTCATTGAAATCATTCTCTATTTTCAGGGAGACAGTGGAGGGCCTCTTGTGATAAAGGACGATAAAATAAATTGCATGTACACAATAATAGGAGTGACTTCTATTGGCAAGAACTGCGGTTATGGTGACAGACCCGGGCTTTATACCCGGGTGGTCCATTACCTACCATGGATCGAAGCTATTGTGTGGCCTAATTAAAACAATAAAAATGTTGTAAAAACAAAAATATTTTGTAAATTGTTCCTAATTTACTAATACAACTATTAATTGTGTATTGTTTATTATTTTTAAAGCAAGATCTTACACGAAAACAAGCTAGATGTTGGTTGACACGGATTTCTTTTCTTTTTTAAGTAACCTGAGTTACATGCAATTCTTGTCACACACAACAATAATCTATACATATAAATAAAATTGAAGGGTCTGTTTGTAATTTCAAATTACAAGCATTTCACAAAATCTATACTTATAATAAATCTGTAGAGAGGTCAATTCTGTACATGAAATATATTTCCAAAATAACTATCAGCGGGTGATTAGGGATCGATACTGATGCCAAAAATGCAATCAGTAAAATTTTTGTCTGTCTGTCTGTCTGTCTGTATAACCGTTATAGAAACAAAAACTACTCGACAGATTTTAACGAAACTTGGTACAATTATTTTTCATACTCCTGAGTTGGTTATAGTATACTTTTCATCACGCTACAATCAATAGGAGCAGAGCAGTGAAGGGAAATGTTGGGAAAACGGAAGAAGTTACTGAATTTTTTAAGCTTCCGTCGCGTGTGCAACCTTAATGGTTAAAGCTACACAGAAATCATGTATGACGAAAATGTTCTCTTTAAAATTATATAAAAAATATCCCACGACAGCATATGTCTATCTTTTATGGTTGACTCACAATATCACGTGTAACTCACGATAGCTTAGCAGTTCGAAACTTTCTGATTATATTTGTCTACTCTTACTACAAGCTGACGGAGTCGCGGGCACAGCTATCAACAATAATATTGTGCGGTTCCGTATGGCGATATTTTTCAACAGTATTGTAGATTGACATATTATATTTCCCTACTAAAATATGAAAGTTAATCTGTCTGTTACATCAAAACCACTGAACCGTGAGGAAGGACATAGGCTACTTTTTTTTACGAAAAACGACGGAAACGCGGACGATGTCGTGGGCAACAGCTGCATAATATGAAAGCATATACGGTACTAACATATTTTTTTTTTTTTTTTTTTTGTCTGTTAACTGCCTCGGTAGCCTAGTGGTGAGTGACTGCTACGCTAGAGGTTTTGGGTTTGATTCCCAGGTCAAGCAAAAAGTGTTATTGGGTTTTTCTATGAAATTCTCAGTAGCAGCTCAGAGTTTGGATTTGTGGCTGGTTAATGGCAATAGGCTCGCCCCCTATTACATGGGACCTAAACATACAGGCGAACTGTAGGTGTACATTGTTACACCTCAGTCCAACCCTTCGGGGAATGTGTGATGGTATGTGTGCGTTTTGTCTATCTGTCTGTTTGGTCCGGCTAATCCCTGAAACGGTTGGACCGATTTTGACGGGACTTTTACTCGCAGATAGCTAATGTTATAAAAAGTAACTTAGGCCACTTTTATTTTAGAAATTTTAATTAAAAAAATGGGTTACGCGAAAATAAAATTGAAACCAATAAAATAGTGAAGGCGAACGAAGTCACGAGCAACAGCTAGTTATAAATATAAATAACTAGCTTCTGCTTGCGACTTCGTCCACGTAGTTTTATCACCCGCATTAAGTTACGTATTTGGTTACTGCTCCGCACCTTTCGGTCGTTGCGTGATGTTATAAAACCTAAAGCCTTCCTCGATAAATGAACTATCTAACACAAAAAGTATTTTTCAATTCAAACCTTTAGTTCCTGAGATTAGCGCGTTCAACCAACGAAATCAACCCTTCGGCTTAATAATATTAGTATATACTAGATGTTGCCCGCGACTTCGTTCGCGTTCACTATTTTATTGGTTTCAATTTTATTTTCACATGTAAACCTCTTTTTTTTTAATTTAAATAAAATTTGTATATAAAAAAAGCCTAAGTTACTTCTTATAATATCAGCTATCTGCGAGTGTAAGTGCCGTCAAAATTGGTCCAGCCGTTTCAGAGATAAGCCGAAACAAACAGACATACAGACAGACAAAAATTAAAAAAAATGGTCACTATCCCTCTAAGAAATTTGCATATTTAATGAAAAAAGCTGATTGGCCTAATTGTGAAGTGTGTGGTGTACTAGATGATGTGCATCATCTGTTACTAAATTGTAATAAATATGTAAGGGACAGAGAACCACTGGTAAGTGAATTCAAGTTAAATATGATGGATATTGGGAATTTTATTGTAATATTAGCAAATCCCACTTCAACAGCAGCTAACAACCTATTTAAAATGTTCACGCGCCAGTCAGATCTTGTTTGTCACATATCCCCTAATTAGCGTAAATTAAGATTAATTATGTTGTTAAGTATATTGTTATATGACTCAACGGGGCTGACACGTTCAAGAATACAAGACAAGAGATTAAATGGAAAAAAAAATGTTAGTACCGTATATACTTTCATATGCATTTAGTGTAAAGCTAGTAATTTGAAATAACAAACAGATCCTTCAATTTTATTTATTTGTACAGATTATTCAGATAAAAATAAACAAAATTTAACTAAGTAATTGTGTGCCCCACCAGCTTTGCTAAACAGGCCCTGATCAGCATTAATGTCAGACCACTAGTGTCTGACTACTCTTGGTACATTGCCGTCAGTTGTCACCCTCGTCTTGCAGCCTCTGGGCCAAGTTTCTTCTGTCAAGTTTGTCACCAGCACTTCTTGGCAGACGATCGATGAAGCGCACGCCGCCCGCTAGGCGCATGTTATAAGTCATCTGAAAAGGAAGAAAATAATATAATTTACAATCTATACCTATAAATAAATAAAAAGCTTTTTTACAAAAAACATACATACCATCACGCCTGTATTCCCCGAAGGGTAAGGCAGAGGTGTAACAATGTACACCCACAGTTCGCCGGTATGTTTAGGTCCCATGTAATAGGGGACGAGCCTATTGCCATTAACCGAGCACAAATCTTAACTCCGAGCTGCTACTTAGAATTTCATAGAGAAACCCAATAACACTTTTTGCTCGACCTGGGAATCGAACCCAAGACCTCTAGCGTAGCAGTCGCGCTTAGGACCACTAGGCTACCGAGGCAGTTCAATGTGACGTTATAATTAACATAAGTCTGAAATCGACAATCCGCCTTCAGCAAGCGTGGTGATCAATGCTCGTGTCTTTTATGTATATGAAGCTTTTACCCAGCAGCGAGACAATAATCCGTTGCTATTATTATCATTTCTTCAAACTTACCCTACTATTCACATATTCAACCAGTTCGTCTTCAGTCGCAGCAAATCCTGGCCGAAGCACAATGAAGGCCGTGGGCGCTTCTCCATGCTTCGGGTGGGGCTTCCCCAACACACATACTTCGAAAACTGCGGGGTGCTGAAGAAGGATTGCTTCAAACTCTGCTGGAGTTGTCTGGTGAAGACATGGAGTAGAATTAATGGAATATAATAGAACTAGCTGCCTCGGTAGCCTAGTGGTCCCAAGCGCGACTGCTACGCTAGAGGTCTTGGGTTCGATTCCGGGGTCGAGCAAAAAGTGTTGCTTTTCTATGAAATTCTCAGTTGCAGCTCGAAGTTTAGAAGTTTGGTACCTGCCCGTCTCAGAAATCTACTCTGTATAGCTAGTTTTACGTACCATCACGCCTGTATTCCCCGAAGGGTTAGGCAGAGGTGTAAGTAACAATGTACACCCACAGTTCGCCGGTATGTTTTTAGGTCCCATGTAATAGGGGGCGAGCCTATTGCCATTAAACGGACACAAATCCTAACTCCGAGCTGCTACTGAGAATTTCATAGAAAAACCCAATAACACTTTTTGCTCGACCTGGGAATCGAACCCAAGACCTCTCGCGTAGCAGTCGCACTTAGGACCACAAGGCTACCGAGGCGGTGGCAAAAAATAGTTTTTTATGCCAATCGATCCTATTGCATGTAGGTATTAAAATACTTTATGGAACCATTACTAGAAAGTACAGAAATCGCCAAAAACCTTTCCCATACATTTTGTACGGGAAAGGAAGGAAGGCCGAAATCGCTGGATCGGGCAGCGCAGGTCCGGTCATTGTGGCTGTCTTTAGGGGAGGCCTATGTCCAGCAGTGGACGTCGATCAGCTGATGTGATGATGATGTAACTTAGATACTTACTGAAATATCATTGTACTTGATGAGTTCCTTAATTCTACTAGCGATATAGAAGTACCCATCCTCATCATAATAGCCGACGTCTCCTGTCTTCAGGAATCCTTCCTCGTCTTTGTAGTCAGGACTCGCGCTGTTCAGATATGCTGAAAAAATATACAGGCTGTAAAAATCCGTACACCATAGCCATTAGCTTCGCATACTGCTCATCAAACTAAGCGACATTGAGCTAACGTTGTTGCTGGGAAACTACTTTTAATTACTTACATACATAAACTCACGCCTTTTCCCCACGGGGGTAGGCAGAAACTACAGAACGCCACCTGCTACGATCCTCACTTACTCCTTTCGCCTCGTCCACGTTCACATATCATACAAGCACGCCGGTTACGAGTACTGCGCACCCGACCTTTCTGAAAAACCTCACCAATGAGGTCAAGGTAGGTTTTGCTAGGGCGTCCCCTCCTGGAGTTGCCACTCACATCTGCCGTATAAATTCCTTTTTTCAGTCGCCTTTCACTCATCCCCTCAACATGACCGAACCATCTAAGCATACTCTTTTTAACCACGAAAAAAAACAACGCGAGTGAAGTCTCTGGTAGAAGCTAGTAATTAATATTAACATATTATTGAAGATCGCATTTTAAGCAAGGAATTGCTTGTATTAGGAGACTCCGCATTTCCACAATCATATATCATACAATTGGAATAAAATAAAAAGTAGACATATGCAAAATAAACAAAATAAAAGAGGTTGCTTAAAATTAAACAAACGGCTTTGCAAATTAATGAATGAATAAATGAAAGAATAAATGAATGAACGTAAGAAAGAGTAAGGCCAGATCACGCGCGAGCGTGTAATATATGTGTGGGGGTGTGTGTGTGGGTATGAGTGTGAGTGTGGGTGTGAGAGTGGGTATGGGTATGAGTAGTGGGGTTGAGTGGTTGTGTGAGTTATAAATAGCAAAGTTTATTTTACTATTGAATGAAAAAAATATAAGTCTAAACTCGTCAATCCACCGGCGTGCAAGCGAGCAAGCGTAGTGATCAATGCTCGTGCCTTCTGTATGTGTGAAGAGGACATTGCCCTGCAGTGGGTCAATAATAGGCTGGTATTCATTATTATTTACCTTTCATAATACTGGGTCCCTTAACACAGATCTCCCCTCGTTGATTAGGACCCAAGGGTTCCCTGGTTTCTAAGTCCACAACCTATGAAAAAAGCAAAAAAATAAAAGAACTGTTTTTGATTGTTATCTCGTTATTATCCAGGGACCGCCTCGCTAACCTAGTGGTCCTAAGCGCGACTGCTACGCTAGAGGTCTTGGGTTGGATACCCAGGTGTAGCAAAAAATAAAAATTTTGGTTTGGTATTAATTATTTTTCTATGAAATTCTCAGTAACAGCTCGGAGTTACAGTTACATGGGACCTAAACTTACCGGCGAACTGTGGGTATACCGGTGAATGTACATTGGTACACCTCTGTTAACACTTCAGGGAATACAGGCGTGATGGTATCCAGGGACCTAGCATAACATCATACATAAATCAATGATGTTGCGATCAATGCTCATGCTTTCTCTGTATGAGAGGAGGCCTTTGCCCTATAGGGACCTGATTTAGATTTGACATACATACATACATAAACTCACACCTTTTTCCCATGAGGGTAGGCAGAAACCACAGAACGCCGCCTGCTATAATCCTTGCATACTTCTTTCGCCTCATCCACGTTCATAAATCTGGTCATACAAGCACGCCGGTTACGACTACTGCGCACCCGACCTTCTGAAGAACCTCACCAATAAGGTCAGGGTAGGCCTTTCTAGGGCGTCCCCTCCCGGCGTTGCCACTCACATCTGCCATATAAATCCCTTTTGTTAGTCGCCTTTCACTCATTCTCTCAACATGACCGAACCATCTAAGCATACTCTTTTCAACCTTCTGATCTGATCGATCTGATCTGTTCGTCGGCTTCTGATCTGAGATTTGAAAGCTCATAAAAATAGAATGATAAATAGTATTTGAGTCCATTGTTTGGTAGAGCCTACTACTCAATTGATGAAGACAAGTCCACTCACTTTCATCACCATTCCAAAGCTAGGAATTCCAGAACTACCAGGTCTGGTGCCCTTAGGACTTCCCACCTCGTTACAGATGCTGCCACCTTCAGACATACCGTAGAACTGCAGAACTGACACCAGTTTCGGTAACCTGGAAGATGAGAGATGAGGCATTAGTAGAGCTCTTGGTCAAGCAGCTCGTCCGGGGAAGTACTACCACCATACCTATTTCTGCCGCAAAGCAGCGTTGCTGTGTTCCCGTTTGAAGGTACCAATGTAATTACAGGCACATTTCAACCTCTCCTCTGGTATTGCAGATGTGTATAGGCAGCGGTGACCACTTAACATCAGGTGGGCCGTCGGCTTGATTGCCGTCCAATGATATTTTAAAAAACCACATATATTAAACCGAATCCCGACAACAACCGTTGGGCAGTAGCCCACTAGACACAACACCCGTCTGCTCGGAGGATCCTCCCTTGGAGGATGAGAAACTTTACACCCGGTTCCTCATACCTGTACAACCGCAAATCAACCATTATGAAGACACTCACCTTTGTTTTATACCCTTCACCAGTTCCTCTCGACAATACGTCGTCGAGGATACGATGTACTCCACGGAGCTGACGTCATAGTTGTCCAAAATGGGAGACTTGATCAGCTCTGTGATAATCCTCGGTGTCACTTGTAAGGCGTTTATCTGGAAGAGAAGATGGAAAAAGTAAGTCAGTTTCTTAACTTCAATACTGGCTTCTGCCCGCGAATTTGTCCGCGTTAAACTTAATATATTACGGGAACTGTACATTTATCAGGGATAAAAATTATCCTATGTGGTATTCCTGAATATAATCTATCTCAGTACCAAATTTCATCCAGATCCGTTCAGCCGTTCCGGCATGATTGAGTGACAAACATCAAATTCAATTGAATTTTATTCAGAAACAATTTTCAATGTGTTTGGAATTATAAATGGAAACATTATTCACTAACACATAAAATAATACAATAATTTAAGGAAAAACTAACTGCTTCTTTCTTCTTTCTTTCTTGCTGCTTGGTTTAACTGCTTCGTTAGCCTAGTGGTCCTAAGCGCGACTGCTACGCTAGAGGTCTTGGGTTCGATTCCCAGGTCGAGCAAAACGTATTATTGGGTTTTACTATGAAATTCTCAGTAGCAGCTCGGAGTCAGGATTTGTGCCCATTTAATGCTAACAGGCTCGCCCCCTATTACATGGGACCTAAACATACCGGCGAACTGTGGGTATACTTGGGTACACCTCTGCCTAACCGTTCGGAAATACAGGCGTGATGGTATGTTTTTTTTTTACCGATGGGAAATCATCCAATGACTTCTCCCGCCCTGGGCGGGGTGGGAGGGAGTGTCAGACTTTTACTGACTAAAACCCATCCATGTTCCTTCCTGTGCCCTTTGCATTCCAGGAGCGCGGTATCTCTTTTGAACAACCCGCAGCCCCGGCAGGCATGGCCCTGAGTGGCCCCTTCGGATGTTTGCTGACATCTCTTTGAAGCGCGCGTGAAACACGAACGCGCCGTCGACACGGTCTGTCGTCAAGTGACGTAAGGACGGTGAGCTACCCATTGCTCACTAACGGCCGCTAGTGACGTAGCGACAAGGGGGCAACATATACTGAGGTGCTTGAGGAGTGGAGAGGTACTTCACGGCTATCAGGATAATCCCGGAAGTACGGTCAAGATCCCTACCAGCATCTTACTGAAATACTTCCTTCCCCCGAGCACGTTTGCTCTTGCGAATCTCCGCTCAAACCGGCCAATGAAGGCAAGAGAGAGGTGGGAGCTCAGTTCCTTTATTATTATTATTATTTTTCTCTTGCTACGTAAAATTTTGAAATTATTAACAGTTTTGCTAAATTAAATTAAAATGAATGTTATTGAAAATTATTGTTTAAGGTGAACACAATTTTGTAATTCAAAACATTTGCACGCCATAGTATGTGGCAAACATGTCAGAACCATTATTATTATGTAATATCATCCTACATGCATTTTTGTATTATTGTAGGTAAACACATGTTTGAGCACTTATCTTATCTTATCACGTCTCTATTCGCCGAAGAGTTAGTCAGAGGTGTACCAATATACACCCACAGCTCGCCGGTATGTTTTAGGTCCCATGTAATAGGGGGCGAGCCTATTACCATTAACCGGGCACAAGTCCTAACTCCGTGCTGCTACTGAGAATTTCACAGAAAAATCCAATAACACTTTTTGCTCGACCTGGGAATCGGACCCAAGACCTTTAGCGTAGCAGTCACGCTTAGGACCACTAGGCTACCGAGGTACTTCTGATAGTATTTTAAAATAATACCTATTACTAAAAAAAAAAAAAAAATAGGAACAAACAAAAAAGATTATTTCTACTTTTATGTGCATTTTTATTGTTTGGTAGCATTTGCTGGCTAACCGACATTTATTCGGATGAGGTGTCCGAATAAATGTCGGTTGACGCAAAACGAAGACGCCGCATAAAAAGTAGCCCGGACCAAATTTCATTAAAATCGATTCAGTGGTTTAGTTTCGGAAGCGTACCAGATAGACGGATAGACAGAGTTACTTCCGCATTCATATTATTAACTTGTGTCTACCAGAGACGCCGTTCGCGTGGTTGTTTCACCCGCATTAAGTTACGTCTTTGGTTTCTGCTCCTCTCCCGTGTGTCGTAGCGTGATGTTATTAAGCCTAAAGCCTTCCTTGATAAACAAACTATCCAACACAATATTTTTTTAATTCTAACCAGTAGTTCCTGAGATTAGCGCGTTCAACCAAACAAACAGTCTTTAGCTTTATAATATTACTAGCTGTTGCCTGCGACTTCGTCCGCATTTCCGTCGTTTCTCGTAAAAAAAAGTAGCCTATGTCCTTCCTGACGGTTCAGTGGTTTTGATGTAACAGACAGATTAACTTTCATATTTTAGTAGGAAAATATAATATGTCAATCTACAATACTGTTGAAAAATATCGCAATACGGAACCGCACAATATTATTGTTAATAGCTGTGCCCGCGACTCCGTCACCGTGTAGTAAGAGTAGACAAATATAATCAGAAAGTTTCGAACTGCTAAGCTATCGGGAGTTACACGTGCTATTGTGAGTCAACCATAAAAGATAGACATATGCTGTCGTGGGATATTTTTTATATAATTTTAAGAAGAACATTTCCGTCATACATGATTTCTGTGTAGCTTTAACCATGAAGGTTGCACACGCGACGGAAGCTTAAAAAATGGAGTAACTTCTCCCGTTTTCACAACATTTTCCTTCACTGCTCTGCTCCTATTGATTGCAGCGTGATGAAAAGTATACTATAACCAACGCAGGAGTATGAAAAATAATTGTACCTAGTTTCGTTAAAATCTGTCGAGTAGTTTTTGTTTCTATAACGGTTATACAGACAGACAGACAGACAAAAATTTTACTGATTGCATTTTTGGCATCAGTATTGATCCCTAATCACCCCCTGATAGTTATTTTGGAAATATATTTCATGTACAGAATTGACCCCTCTACAGATTTATTATAAGTATAGAAGATTATAGACTTGGTTTCTTATTATTAATGCTTGTTCATCATCATCATCTACTTAGCCTTTTTCCAGTTGGGGTCGGCTTTCAGTCTAACCGGATGCAGCTGAATACCAGTGTTTTACATGGAGCGACTGCCTATCTGACCTCCACAACCCAGTTACTGTGCAACACGATACCTTCTGGTTAGACTGGTCGTCTGACTTCCTGGCTTTTGACTATACGTAACAACTATATATCCTATCATTAATTCTTGTTGTTACCTTATATTAACTGCGTCGTTGGTGTAGTGGTCCTAAGCGCAACTGCTACGCCAGAGGTCTTGGGTTCGATTCCCAGGTCGAGCAGTGTTATTGGGTTTTTCTATTAAATTCTCAGTAGCAGCTCGAAGTTAGGATTTGGGCCCGGTTAGTGGCAATAGGCTCGCCCCTTTTACATGGGACCTAAACATATCGGCGAACTGTGGGTGTACATTGTTACACCTCTGCCTAACCCTTCGGGGAATACAGGCGTGATGGTATGTGTGGTGTTACCTTATATTTCTGTATAGCCTCTAGCATTGCCTTCTCTCCGCCGCTGGGGTTGTACACCAACGTAGCGCCCGCTCTCATACAAGAGGTCCCATACATAAGGCCGTAGGAGTAACAGAACTCCCTGGTATTGTACACACTTAAACCTGCAAATCTGAAACGTATCATTCATTAGGATTTTCATCATCATAAAATCAGCGTAACGACTGCCACTGCTGGACATAGGCCTCCCCTAAAGATCGCCACAATGCCCGGTCCTGCGCTGCCCGCATTCAGCGATTTCCCGCGACCTTTACCAGGTCGTCAGTCTATCGTGGGGGGGGGGACCTTCCCACACTGCGTCCTCCGATGCGTGGTCGTTACTCGGTCGCCTTACGACCCAACGGCTGTCCGCACTACGAGCTACGTGCCCTGCCCATTGCCACTTAAGTTTCGCAATTGAGATCTACGTCGGTTCTTCTGCGGATCTCCTCATTCGATCTCGCAGAGAGACTCCCAGCAAAGCCCTATCCATTGCTCTCTGAATATTATACTATGATACGAAGCGTAAAAACCAGAATATAAACAAAGCTACTCACATTTCCGACACCATACTCCGTGAGTTCAGCATAAACGCCAAATGAGTCAACGGAACACCTTTCGGTAGACCGGTGGTACCTGATGAGTAAACAATGAATGCCAAGTCTTCCCATCCGTTCACAGGCACCGCATCAAAGTCCTCCAATCGTGTGGTCTGAGTCAGAAAGTCCTTGAAAAGGATAGCACCATCTCTTGTCTCGTTTCCGTAAATGATATAGTGCTGGATGCTCCCGGCTTCCTCGAAGGTTGCTTTGTGAGCTTCGTAGGCAGCGAGGGAGCAGAAGAGGACCTTTGGGTGAACTATGTTGAGGCGGTGGAGGAGGGAGACTGTGGAAGAAGAGGAAAGAGTTAGGCTTTTATTTTTACCTAAAATGTCTGATGAAGCAAAAAGTGTTATTGGAATTTTCTATGAAATTCTCAGTATCAGCTCGGAGTTAGAATTTGTGTCCGGTTAACGGCAATAGGCTCGCCCCCTATTACATGTGTCCTGAACATACCGGCGCACTGTGGGTGTACATTGGTACACCTCTGCCTAACCCTTCTGGGAAAACAAGCGTGATGGTATATTTATGTGTTTTATATAATTAATCTCAGGAACTGGTCCGAATCTAAATGTTCTTTAGCTAATTGGATGCTACGTTACTTCTGAATGTTATCTAAACTATCTGTACTAATTTGGTAACACAACATTTTTTATTTGTTTGTTAAACGCTTATCTCAGAAATTACTAGTCTTATTGGGAAAAATATACGCGGACAAAGTCGCGGGCGGATGTTGGTTGTATGTGAGTAATTATAATTATTTGGGACACGCTTGTCAAGTCTAATAACAAGACCAATTAAAACCAATTAATTTACTCCACAAGAGTTTTGACAACCCAATTATGGCCGTTGGCTTTATTTGTCACATGTTTTACTTCCGACTTTGTACGCGTTTTACTAACAGATCCCTACTTTTGTTTTGATAAAAAATATTGTATATATTACTTAGGGATTTTTTTCTTTTTTAGGGATGGGAAATCATCAAATGACTTTCTCCGTCCTGGGCGGGGCGGGAGGGAGTGTCAGACTTACTGACTAAAACCCATCCATGTTGGTTCTTTGCCCTTTGCGTTCCGGGGGCGCGGTATCTCTTACGAACAACCCGCAGCCCCGGCAGGCATCGGCCCTGAGTGGCCCCTTCGAAAATTGCTGACACCTCTTTGAGGCGCGCGTGGAACACGAACGCGCCGTCGACACGACCTATCGTTATGCAACGTACGAACGCCAACACTGGCTGGACTCTTACGGGCTAAAACCACCGCGGGGTTCCACCTCTGCCTATGGCCGGGGGTGCGGGATTCGCATAAGCATTCACCTCTCGGCCCGCTATTCCTCAAAAAAAACAATTTTACCACATACAGCTTCCATAGGTTGGATCCGTCGGCGAAAACGTTGCTCCTGCGCACATAATCCCCACAACTGTAGGTAGGAACTCGAAGTTCTTCTCGCTACAAATACAGATTACATCCCCTTTTTCAACCCCCAAACGAGTAAGGGAGAGAGCTATATCTGCTGTCATTTGCGCTAACTCTCCGTATGTTATCTTCTCTTCTGTGTCCGCGTTAATCTGGAAAAAGACAAAGCTGATACAGTAGCCCTCACGAGTCGTGAGCACAAGCGTCAAGTTAATTTTTGGGTTCCTTCCGGGGTTTTTGGGGCGCCGACGCTGCTCGCGTTCGGTCCAACTGACGGGCCAACCGCGTGAACCCAGAAATCCAAAAAATTACTTGACGTTTGTGCGCACGACTCGTTGCGACTACTACTTCAGAGGAATAACTACCGTATCTATACCAATATAAGAGAACAGAGGAGTTTCTTTGTTTGGTTATCAAAAGCGCTAATCTCTGAAACCACCAGTCGGATTGAAATAATGATGTTTGTATATGATAGCAAAATTCTTGCGGAATAGTATAGGCTGCACATAACACTAACACTTCGGTCGCTCTTAAAATGATTGCCCTTCAGACAGCGCACGGCGTTCAAGGCTTTGACTACTTTGTTCTCTCTTCTAGACAAACTTAGTTCTCCTTCTTATCTGGCTTCTCACTTTCAATACTTGTGCTCTGCGCACAGTAAGCATCTTCGCTCCTCCAATAATCGTCTTCTACGATGTCCTTCTCACCGCTCTGGTTTTCTTAAATCTTCATTTCTTGTCCAGGCGGTTTTCCTTTGGAATGCGCTTCCTCAGAATATCAGGATGGCTACCAGTCGTTTCATATTCAAAGTAAAGGCTCGTGAACACTTGCTTATGAAGTTGGCAGACTCGTCTCACAATTAGTTTCTTATATTTCTCCACCTATGTATTTTTATCTTTCTCTACTTTGTATATTTTGTTTGTATGTATGTATATATGTATTTATTATATTTTATTCCTGGAAACTTTCTGTTCCTTGCACCTACTATGTTTTGTCTCTGCATCACCCTAAGGTAGACTGGTAGAAAATGCCAAAGGCATTAAGTCCGCCTTTGTACAGTGTATTATTTACATTATGTGCAACAAGTTTTAATAAATAAATAAACACTAGCTGTTGCCTACGGCTTCGTTCGCGTGGCTTCTTTCACCCGCCTTACGTTGCGTCTTTGTTTACTGCTCCGCTCTTTTGGGTCATAACGTGATGTTATATAGCCTAAGACACTCACAAATAACGTGGCTTTCTCTGGGTAATAGAATGCCGATGGCCGCCACGAGGTCCCAACGTACCAAATACCCTACAGAATAAATCAACTTCAAAGTCAAAGCATTTATTACAATCCGACCATTTACAGGCACCTTTGATTTGTCAACTGCCTCGTTGGCCTAGTGGTCGTAAGCGCGACTGCTACGCTGGAAGTCTTGTGTTCGATTCCCAGGTCGAGTAAAAAGTGTTATTGGGTTTTTCTATGAAATTCTCAGTAGCAGCTCGGAGTTAGGATTTGTGCCCGGTAAATGGCAATAGGCTCGCCCCCCTATTACATGGGGCCTAAACATACCGGCGAACTGTGGGTGTACATTGTTACACCTCTGCCTAACCTGTCGGGGAATATAGGCGTGATGGTATGTTTTGTTATTTGATTTGTCAAAGAGTCGGTCAGTTAGTCAGAAAGTTGAGGCTAGTTGCTCGTTCTAAAACATAGGTAGGCCTTTAGGGAGAAGAACGAGCAAATAAACTCCACGGACACTGTTTTCAATTAATTGTTTGCTCGGCCAGCATGTCGTACGGTCGCTACAGCAGAGTCGTCGGTGTGTCGGACTCTGGAAGCCCTCAATCAAGATTGACTGCCAGGAGGGCCCTGGCAGTCAATCCTGATTGTGATCTATTTGCCGATGAATGGAGAGAGATAATGCGAGTGTGTTTGATGTTTTGCGAGAGGAAGTATGAGAGAATATCCACTGTTATTTATTAAGTGTGTAGTAGATTTTATGATAATATTAGTATTGTGTTCTAGGTTAATTATTGTCATTAGTGTGTAATCGTTTTAATTAACTATAAATAAATAATAAATATTTTTTTACAAAAATCCTGGTTACAATATTCTAGATTTCAACAATCTTGAAGGGATTCGCTATATCACGGATTACCCAACCAAATTACTAAAACTCTTTTGAAAGAGGATGTAGTGACAAAGATTGAAAAGAGTATGCTTAGATGGTTCATCATGTTGAGAGGATGAGTGAAAGGCGACTAATAAAAGAAATTTCTATGGCAGATGTGAGTGGCAACGCCGGGAGGGGACGCCCTAGAAAGACCTACCCTGACCTTATTGCTGAGGTTCTTCAGAAAGGTCGGGTGCGCAGTACACGTAACCGGCGTGCCTGTATGACCAGATGTATGAACGTGGACGAGGCGGAATGAGTATGCAAGGATCGTAGCAGGTGGCGTTCTGTGGTTTCTGCCTTCCCCCATGGAAAAAGAGCGTGAGTTTATGTATGTATTACCAAAACTTAGTTACGTCGGTAGTTTGATAAAGAAATAAGCCTATGACAATATTATCAATAAGTCAGGTATTTATCAAAGTTACGATAACCCCAAGGTCGACACCCTGCAGAAATGATAGTAGAGAAAATAATAATATTATTAAGAATACAATAATAAAATAAAATAAAAAATAATAATTACTAACACAATTATTATTATTTAATTCTTGTATTGTATGTTATTTGAATGCTTATTTTATTTTAATATTCATAATTCTATGTCTGTGTAAATAAAATAGGAAATAAGATAATTAATACATACATACCACCACGCTTGTATTCACACAAGGGTTAGGCAGAGGTGTACCAATGTACACCCACAGTTCTCCGGTATGCTTCGGTCCCATGTAATAGGGGGCGAGCCTATTGAGATTAGCCGGGCACAAATCCTAACTCCGAGCTGCTACTGAGAATTTCATAGAAAAACCCAATAACACTTGTTGCCCGACCTGGGAATCGAACCCAAGACCTCTAGCGTAGCAGTAGCGCTTAGGACCACTAGGCTAACGAGGCAGTTAATATAGGAATGAATATAAGTCTGAAATCACCAATCCGCCTTGAGCAAGCGTGGTGATTAATTCTCGTGCCTTCTCTGTATGAGAAGAGGCCTTTGTTTTGCAGTTGGCCATCACGGCGTTACGTAAATAACTTGGAAGAGAACTTACCAAAGCTGTCGCATGTTTATTTTTCACCATATTATCGTAGATTTCCTTCCCGAAATTGAGATGAACCGGAACTTTCTCATTGTCGATTCCGTATGTATAGAAACAGTTCCTAATCATTTTGTTATTGTTGATACACCTTCTTGCTTCTTGCTGGAGGAGAAATATGATTTCATTGTTAACAGAATACGGCTAAATGCGAGTCGGATGAAGATGTCTGTACCACCGGACAATATTTAACACTGATCTCTCTAAATGAATGTTTGTTACCCAGCCAGGTCAAAATAACCCCCGACAGAAGAATAGAAATCCCTATCGCAGCTAATAAAAGAGCTGATAACTTTGAAACCGCTGAACCGATTTCCGTCAAATATAGCTAAGAACACTCCCGACTAATCTAACCTTTCAAACAAAAGAAACAAAATCAAAATCGGTTCATGCTTTCGGGAGCTACGGTGCCACAGACAGACACACACGCAGTTTATAACACCTTGTAGTTTTTGCGTTGGGGGTTAAAAAGGACTGTACGGATCTGGATGGAATTTTTCACATAGAAAAATATACGGCTAATAAATACAGATGAATGAAGAGATTTGTATTTTTATTTGTAATGGTACCTCGTAAGGTTATTATCCGTTTTTTTTTTTTACTTATAGCAAGCTACGTTATCGCCGAGCAACATAGGCTATATTTCAATTTAAAATCCGCAGGAAAATTGACGCGGAATAAAGCGAGTCTTCTTTATAAATAATAAAAGCTTTTTTTACTATAGCAACCGCCTTCAGAAACTCAAAGTGAAAAATAACTTTAGCTTTGGAAGTCGGCGGCTTTGGTTCTGTTTGTTCTTGTGTATTGCCACCGACTAAAAATGATTTTATTTTTCGCTTTTTAGTATCAACTTCCTGTCATCCAAATCACACATCACATACCATCACGCCTGTATTCCCCGAAGGGTTAGGCAGAGGTGTACCAATGTACACCCACAGTTCGCCGGTATGTTTAGGTCCCATGTAATAAGGGGCGAGCCTATTGAGATTAGCCGGGCACAAATCCTAACTCCGAGCTGCTACTGAGAATTTCACAGAAAAACTCAATAACACTTGTTGCTCAACCTGGGAATCGAACCCAAGACCTCTAGCGTAGCAGTCGCGCTTAGGACCACTAGGCTAACGAGGCAGTTTGTCATCCAAATCCATGAAGGAAATATAAGAAGAAGGAAATAGTAATGGTAATTATATGTAAATTAACAAGACACCACTTAAAAATCACAAGGAAGCAGAATACGCTACACGTTATTTAATTTTTTAGGGTTCCGTAGCCAAATGGCAAAACACGGAACCTTTATGGATTCGTCATGTCTGTCTGACTGTTTGTGCGTCCGTATGTCACAGCTACTTTTTCCAAAACTATAAGAACTATGCTGTTGAAATTTGGTAAGTAGATGTATTCTGTGAACCGCATTAAGATTTTCACACGATCGTAAAAAAAAAAATTGGGGTTTCCTCATATTAAGAACTGAAACTCAACCATTTTTTACCATCAAACCTAGTTATACGTGTGTGGTATTTATGGATAGGTCTTCAAAAATGATATTGAGGTTCCCAATATAATTTTTTTCTTAACTGAATAGTTTGCGCGAGAGTCACTTCCAAAGGGGTAAAATATGTGTCTCCTCCCCCCTGTATCTTGTAAAACAAGAGAATGATAAAACTAAAAAATATATATGATGTACATTACCATGTAAACTCCACAGAAAATTGGTTTGAACGAGATCTAATAAGGAGTTTGTCTTTAATACGTGAAGTGGATGAACATTAAAACCACCTCGTAGTTTAGTTAACATTTATAATATTTGAACATTAATACATTGAAGTTGAACGGTGACACATTTATATCCTATTTAAACTATGTTGACTGAACGGTGGCGCGTGGAGCAGTGAGTGGCGTCTGGTCGCGCCGAAGCCGGAAGCGCCCGCGCCGATGATGCCGCGCCCACACGCGTGTCTGGCGTTGGGTTGACGCATGCAGATATTGAATATTATGCCGCGCCTACACACACACTTTAGTGCATACGTGTACAATACGTCATACATCGTAAACCGCAATTAACTTTTCATTCAAACAACTAAAATATAAAAATAAAAACCATACAAGAAACGTGATTTTTGTGTGTACGGATCCCTTCGTACGCGAGTCCGACTCGCAATTGGCCGGTCTTTTAAAAAAAAAACTCTTTAAAAACCAATTTCCAAAAAATTTATATGTACCTCTGAAGTATGATGAGCCATCAAACAACAATGCATATTTATGCGATGGCAGCAATCGCGGTTAATTTGCTATATTTTTTCAAAGAGTTCCGTAGTCCGTTCCGAAATCCATCATCACATTTATGTGAAATTTAAATGGGACCATTTCGGAATAAAGCCCTTTCAAATAAAAAAAGAATTTAACATACATAAAAAGCCATCCGAATTGATAACGTCTTTCTTTTTGAAGTCGGTTAAAATTAAATGGCTAAATGAGTTCCTAGACGCAAAACTCGAGAACGGCTGGACCGATGCGGCTGATTATTTTATTGTTGTGTTAGTAATTTCATCCTCTCAACGTAATCGGAACATCTAAGATGGCATGCTCGTTTCAGCTTTATTATATAAGTCATCATCTACTTAGCCTTTTCCTAACTATGTTGGGGTCGGCTTCCAGTCTAGTTCAGTCCATTTCATTTATTCAAAAACAATTTACATTGTATGTGAATTTTAAATCTTAAAATAATAAAAATAAAAACAGCACAAAATATATGAATAAGTGATAGAGCATTAATTAACATTACAATAAAATAAAATAAAGAACAAATAAATTAAAAGGTAAATTAATAACAATGTCATTGGAGCAGTGAGGGGAAAAAAAAGCAATGTTGTCAAAATATAACAATGTCATTAAGTGGTTAGAGATCATCTATAGAGTAGAGACATCTCTCTAACAAGAATGCCTTGAGCCTTGCTTGGTTGCTGTGCTTTGTTGTTTGTGCTTCTAACCGGATGCAGCTGAATACCAGTGTTTTACATGGAGCGACTGCCATTCTGACCTCGACAACCCAGTTAGTGGGCAACACGATACCTCTTGGTTAGACTGGTTGTCAGAGTTCCTGGCTTCTGACAAACCATAACGACTGTCAAACATCTACGAATAACAGCCGGAACCAACGGCTTTACGTGCTTTCCGAGGCACGAGTGTGTCACACCACCAACTTCCAAACTCCGGGCTGCTATTGAGCAAATCCTAATGGAAAAACCCAATAACACTACTTTTTGCCCGATCTGGGAATCGAACCCGGGACCCCACGCTCATCAGTGGCGCTTGCGACCACGAGACCATCGGGGCAGCTTTATTATATAAGTACCAGCTAAAAAGTCCGCGTCAAATTTGACATATTATCCCGCGGGAACCGTACATTTATCCGGGATGAAAATTATCCAATGTGTTATTCCATGCATCTCAGTGCTAAATTTCATCTAGATCCGATCAGCCGTTTAAGCGTGAAAGAGTAACAAACATCTATCCATCTACACATCTTCATTTATAATATTAAGAAGATTAGTAGGATTGTTTTAAAAAATCCTCCGAAATAGTCAAAAATTTGCCCTCACGCGAAGCCGTCCGCGAAGCGGTTCGATAGTTTCACAAAAAAATAACTTCTAATCATTAACAAAAAAATACTTAGTACTAACCTTTAATGACACTGATTGAACACACAACCAATAAAAAAATTTGTTAATAAATTCCGGTTTTAAATATAAATGGTGTCACCTTTTTAAGCTTGTGTACGCCTTAATTTGATCACGTCTGTTTCTGTAGTAAAATTGAATATATTTATGGCACTCACACATTCACGGCTGCCCTACCACAGTACGCGCACATTGATATGCCAACACCTTATTGGTCCAAAATATAATTGAATAAACAAGATCTATTTAAAAATATTAAAAAGGAAAACATTTTTTTAAGTCACATTACCATGCAATGTGCATTTGTATTCAAAATGGCATCTCAATTCAACACCGGGAAGTGGGTCAAATTTAACTTGTAAGATTTGATTAAGTTCCTATGGCCACCTTCCGGCTCCATCATCAGACCAGCTCTGTGACATCATTATATTGCATTGTCATGTAAATTGCACATTTACGCAAAATTTCAGTTCAATCGAACATCGGGAAGTGGGTCAAAAGAACCTTATAAGATTTGCCTTGATTTACAAAATAAAAATATTAGTCGGTACAAAGTGCTACAAATTAAAAATTGAGAGCTAAATGAATTGTTTGAATGCATGGTCTTTACATGTTTTATTGTGATCATGGACGACTCCTAATATTACAAAAGATAACGAATCAGTGTTTAACCCCTGGTAATCACTAAATGTGGAATTTATCGCACACTACGATTTCCGTGTCTCGACCCTGTTCGATAATGATATGTTTGACGACGACGACGACGTACCTACTTTGTTTATTGAGAATCGAGAGGCGCGCTTTGAGGCCTCGGTCACAAAGTCAGCGGGAGCCGCGCGTTTCAATCCATAATTATGTTACCGTCAAGTGTGGCAAAATTACCATGATTTTTTACTCATATGCAATCTACTCCAACATGGGGCTAGATTTTTAAGTTGTAATTGATTTATTTTGTAAAAAAGGTGCGTCTCTTTTGGTTGAACCATTGAATTTTATTAAATCTTTATCGTTACTTTGTCTTTATCGATCCGTTTTTAGTTATAACGCGTTTTCGCTAGTTAGAACTAGTTTTTACGAACTGCCTTTGTTAAGACTAAATTGTTCTAGGTATAATCAAGCAAAACGAGGCATGAAAGTAGGATAAATGCTGTGGAGATGCGTTCCTTGCGAAGTATGTGTGGTGTAACTTTGAACGATAGAGTGAGGAATGAAATGATACGAGAACGTTGCGGATTAAAAGAGGATGTAGTGACAAAAGTAGAAAAGAGTATGCTTAGATGGTTCAGTCATGTTGAGAGGATGAGTGAAAGGCGACTAACAAAAGGGATTTATATGGCAGATGTGAGTGGCAACGCCGGGAGAAAGACGGGCCTAGAAATACCTACCCTGACTTAATTGGTGAGGTTCATTAAAAAGGTCGGGTGCGCGGTAATCGTAACCGGCGTGCTTGTTTGAACAGATGTATGAACGTGGACGAGGCGAAGGAAGATATGTAAGGTATGTAAGGATCGTAGCAGGTGGCGTTCTGTGGTTTCTGCGTACCCCCATAGGAAAAAGGCGTGAGTTTATGTATGTATAATCAAGCAGTAGCACACAGGGCACAGGGAGCTTAGGGCACCCCAGCACGAATAGGTAAGCTTCAAATGGAACGACGGGAGCTAGAGTGAGCGAGCCAAGCGAGCAAACTTAGCTCCCGTGGTGACATTCATGTTAGATTACTTTAAACCCTGCTGTCAGAAATAGGTGCCCGGGGCGCCGTCTCCGAGGCTCTTAGATACCTTATAATTAAACAGAAGTAAAAAAAGTGTTAATTATTTTTATATTAACTCCCGACGCAAAAACGACGGGGTGTTATACGTTTGAAGTGTCTATGTGTGTGTTTGTCTGTGGCATCGTAGCTCCCGAACGCATGGATCGATTTTGATTTAGATTTTTGTGTTTGAAAGGTGAATTAATCAGGAGTGTTCTTAGCTTTGTTTGATGGAAATCGGTTCAGCGGTTTCAAAGTTATGAGCTCTTTTGTTAGCTGCGGTAAGGATTTTTATTTTTTTGTCCGGTATTACTTATTCTAAGATCTTATTGTATCATGCTTCTTGCAAATAAAGATCATTTATTTATTTGAGCGGCGAGCCGCGAACGAGCGGTGTCTACATTGACGTAGTGTTGAGTTGTAGTATAAATTTTTTACTTTGTTTTGGAAATTATATTTTTCCTACTCCTCCGCTAATCTTTTCTGATTAATTTCGTTGCGGGATCCAAGACAGTTGTATCGTTTCTCCGGGACTCGTCGAGCTTCATTGCCTCGGCGCTCTACTAGCGGTCTCCACTGTTGATTCTGGCTTTCAGGAGTGGCAGTGATGCAATGATTTTTGTTCGAACACCAATATGTTCTCATAACACAACACTACGCCGCTCTAGTGACGCGCGTTCTGCCCGCTGACTTCGTGACCGAGGCCTGACGGTCCTCTCATCTGTCTATTATACAGGCAAGGCGACCATCGGTAGCTCAAGGCCAAACGATATATACCTACCGGTTAGTGCAATCCTAAGAGTAATAATAAAAATTCTTTTTATAGATTCATGTTTTTTAACTGCCTCGTTAGCGTAGTGGTCCTAAGCGCGACTGCTACACTAGTACGCTACGCAAATAGTCTTATTGGGTTTGTCTATGAAATTCTCAGTAGTCGATCATTCCGCCAATTATAAATTGATTTTGATGATTCTTTTTTTGTTTTGATAGGTCATATTTTAGAGGTAATATATACATAAATACAAATATCAAAATTGGCTGGCCAAAGTAGTTTGGTAAAAAAAATAAAAGACTTAACAAAAATATGTCAACCAAGTAAACGAAATTGCATATTCAACTTTCTTGTGACTTTTAAGTGGTGTCTTGTTAATTTACGTAGTATTACTGTTCCTTCATGGATTTGGATGACAGGAAGTTGATACTAAAAAGCGCAAAAAACTAAAACAAAAACCCAAAATTAAAGATTTTAAATAACCCCCGACAGAAAAATAATAAATCCCTTCCGCAGCTGACAAAAGAGCTGATAACTTTGAAACCGCTGAACCGATTTCCATCAAATAAAGCTAAGAACACTCCTGATTAATTCACCTTTCAAACACAAAAAACTAAATCAAAATCGATCCATGTGTTCGGGAGCTACGATACCACAGACAAACACACACACAGACACTTATAACACCACGTCGTTTTTGCGTCGGGGGTTAAAATTAACTTTAGCTTTGGAAGTCTTTGGCAATACAAAATAACGAACAGGACTCAAGCCACCGACTTCCAAAGTTAAGGCAGTTGTCTTAACCATCACGCCTGTATTCCCCGAAGGGTTAGGCAGAGGTGTAACAATGTACACCCACAGTTCGCCGGTATATTTAGGTCCCATGTAATAGGGGGCGAGCCTATTGCCATTAACCGGGCACAAATCCTAACTCCGAGCTGCTACTGTGAATTTCATAGAAAAACCCAATAACACTTTTTGCTCGACCTGGGAATCGAACCCAAGACCTCTAGCGTAGCAGTCGCGCTTAGGACCACTAGGCTACCGAGGCAGTTGTCTTGTTTGTAATAAAAGTTTTTTTTATTTATATTGATCAGGAGTCGTAATTTTATTTAATTTTTCATGTCTTATAAGACTACCTCCTAAAATTTGAGGAGTATGCAAAACTTCACCCTGTATATTGACATTTATTTAACCCTCTACCTCTCCATCCATCTCTATCTAATATATAAAATTCTCGTGTAGACGTGTTTGTTACCAGAACTCCTCCGAAACGGCTAGACCGATTTTTATCAAATTTTGTGTTCATAATGGGTAGGTCTGAGAATCGGCCAACATTTATATTTCACCCCTAAAAAAAATGTATGGTAAAAGAACGTTAGCTGGGTCAGCTAGTAAATAAATAAAACTTCCCAATAATCGAGATTTCTGCGAACGAAGTCGCGGGATAAAGTAGTGGGCAAATCGTTCGCAGATTCAAACAGCAATATTACACAAATAATAAACGAGTTTGCGTAAATCTCACATTGAAGTATTGATCGTAATTCTAGACCTGCGCAGTGCAAGTAACCTTTTTCTAGACTAGACTTCCTTTGTCCGGCTATCCAGTGCGCCGCCCGCCGCCTACCGTGAAAGACGACTTTGGTCCTTCTAGCCTGAACCGTCCTGGTCCTGGCTGGAAGGACCAATTTTTCTCTGAAGTCCGCATCCGATTCAAAGGTAAGTGTTTCAATGGAAGGGACATCGTAAGGAAACCTTTATCGTAAATTCAATATATCTATATATCTATCTAGACTAAGAGCAACAGCTGTTCCATACATTTGAGCGTTGACTGGCACCGCTGCTTTTCATAACCGCAGAATAATATCGCTGCTTGAGGGTTTAAAATCATGTATTTTTAAATTTTTCACTAGTTAGCCTATTGATAAATTTTGATGAATAGATCTATTTATCTCTAACTATCTAACTCACGTTTATACAGTATATTACGCAACCTCGTGCTTGCTTGATAGTGCAAAAGAAGATATCTTGCCATATATCATTTTTAATGTAAGATTATTGCAATTGATGGGTGATAACATATCTTTACGTGCCTTTGAACCGCAACACCTACAAAGTCAGTACCTTCTTATATTTATGTGTCATTTTGAAGTATAATAAACAGGATGGAAAAGTTGTTGTAGTGAAAATATTTACTTTAAATTTAGTACACGATCCAAGACTCTTATATTCTAGAAAAAAAAAACTGTGCCATACAACACTTTCTTTTAAGTAGGTATGGGTATCATCAAATAACTTCTTTCACTCTGGGCGAAGCGGAAGGGAGTGTCAGGCTCTTACTGACTAAAACCTATCCGTGTTCCTCCTAATACCGTAGCAATTTTTTTTTAGAATTACTGATGTTCAAGTTCTTCCTAACGGTATATGTTTTGTGATTTTCATAAGGTACTCATAAAGGCTTATTACGAGGTTTATTACAATGAGTTCAAATTACAGTTATTACAGTTTCTAATTCAAAGTTAAATTATTTCAGGTTCTGGTGGTTCGTTGATAGGGTGTCGAATCGACTCAGCTGACGTCCACCGCGTCAGCCTCACCGTAGCGAGATGGACCTTCGAGCCGCCATCTTAGAACGGGACTTTGGAGCCTTGCAGTACCACGTGTTCCAACATGAAGGTTAGTGTTTTAATTTTTCTTTTAACTATAGAGCTGATAAGTGCTGGCTAGTGTCAAGACGGAAGGATGGAAGAAAAATATGGCAGCTGTAATTAGCACAGACTGAACCTTGTTGCGAAATATTCATACCTTCTGATGAAAATGGTTGTCAGAATGTGACACGTCCACTATTTTAAGTTTCAGTTTGCGAATGAAATAAAGTATAAATAAGACGCATCAAAGTGCGAACGGTTGCGCGGCCATTTTATGTAGGCGTCAATAGGCAGATATTTGTTCGTAGTTAGGACTTGTCTACAAATACAAGCCTTACCTTTTAGCATTTAGGGTGACAATGGATATTTACACACACCTTTTTTTTTTAGTTTATATTTTGTAATAGACTTTCTATAAAATATCTAAAAGGCCTATTTTATCACCAGAAAATAGCAATAATAAAAACATTGACTTTAACTTTAATCATTCTTACCTGACATTCTTTTGTTTTCCAGGCTGGTGCGCGAGCTCTGTCACTCAAAAATCTCAGAAACCTGATGGTTAAGTCCCTTAGAATATCTACGTATTTAATGGGGTGTAAGTGGCTCCACCGGCACCTTCGGAGCCAAAGTCAACCTCACCTGCATGTGGTGCACCCTGCTGGAACACAGACGAGGCTCTGGCGTGTCCCTTGTCTGCCTAAACGACGTTAATGAGGTGAACTTAAAATAATCGAAACGGCAACATCTGGGTTGACCACCTCATTCGACAGGGTGGGGAGACAAGAGATCTGGAGCAGGGGCGGATTCAAGAGGAGGGGCTCGGGGGCACTTCCTGTTAAGTCTTACAGCGCTGGTCCTTCGAGCTTCTTCTGTTAATGCCTTGAGTACGCGCCTGACCCGAACTCGAATGCGTGCGGGTAATCTCCGTTTGTATATAGAAAATTATTATGTCTGTATCTGTATAAAATATCATGATAGAGATAAAAATAAGTTTAATATTAAGAGAGGAAGCTAATTGGTGTTTTCCCTTACAGTATAAAAGTGATATAATAAAAATTAATATAAGGCAATTTATAGTTTTCATTTAAAGTTACCCTAAATACGTATAAGTAATTACCTATTTATTACATTTACACCATTTACAGGCACTTTTGAATTATCAGTAAGTTGAAACTAGTTGCTTGTTCCGGTAGGCCTCTATGGAGAAGAACGAGTAAGAAACTCCACGGACACTCTTCTCAATTCTGTTTTTACAAAATCCTAGTTACAATATGATTCTTATTTGGTCTTCCCAAACTTTCTACATTGACACATACATCAATGTAATCGGAAACAGCAGCCAACTTATTCCAGTAAAATCTCTTTTAAAAGGTGAAGTCAGTTTGAGGTGATTAGTTATCACAGCAGCAGTTTCTACAAGCATCTACTTCAGTAAAGTTAGGTGAGAACCGAGAACTACCCATCCCTACTTACCTAACTATCGCTATTTAACTGGTTCCTGAAACTGTTCACGAAAGTACAGTCACCGAGCGAGATTTCTACAGAAAAGCACTGCTCATGTTTAGGGTTGACAGCTAATTTCAAGCTCACTTCACTTGAATTCAGGCGAGGCAGATGTTTCAGAATAGTTAGTAGTTACTATTCTTAAAAAAAAGTTAATGGGCGTGGTAGGGATATGACTGCAATGGTATAGAATGAAGAGCATAACAAGATACTTATATTATTAGCGAAAATATTGAGATAAAGTCAAGAGGTAAATATCGATGAAATATTAGAAAACTTTTATTTTGAAATAATAGTATATATGAAGGTCCAAAAGTTGTGGGATTGAACAATCGAAAAAATAGCGGTTTATCTTATATTTATTTTACACCGAAAAATATCCTTGTCTTACGTCATATTTTTTCTCTTCCTCTTTCAAACGTCATTCTTTTTCTTAAAAAGATTACAGTCATGTCACCCCGCCCATTATTCTCAATACAAAACTTCCTACTGCCTGCCTTGTTAGTCTAGTAGTCTTAAGCGCGACTGCTACGCTAGAGATCTTGGGTTCAATTCCAAAATCGAGCAAAGTGTTATGGGGTTTGTCGATGAAATTCTCAGTAACAGCTCTAGCAATAGGCTCGGCCCCTATTTAATTAGATGGGACCTAAATATACCAGCGACCTGTGGGTGTGCGTTGGTACACCTCTGTCTAACCCTTCGGGGAATACAGGCGTGTTGGTACGTGTGCATGTAAATCTACATTCTTGAATTCACTAGATTTAATTATTATTATACTTGAAAGTAACGCTCATAAACTCCTCTTAACTTTTTAACATTAAAATCTAATTTGACTTTGATTTTGACTTTGACTTTGACTGTCAGAATTCTGCATATCTTAAGAGTGCTTACGTAACTGTATTCTTAAAACACGCAATGCGGGTAAACTATTGATCGTGACTTGCGCAGTGTAGTGAGTTTTGTCTAAGACTGTCTGCATTGCGGACCTGCTTTGTTAAGCCAGTGCAACGTGCTCCGCCTAGCATGCAAGATGAATTGGTCCTTCGAGACGGATGGGGTGGCAAGACTTTGCACCCCCTGTAAAGCTTTATTTTACGGATGGTTAATCATCAAATGACCTCTTCTCTGGGCGGAGCGGAAGGGAGTATCAGAGTCTTACTGACCTGCATCTACATACCATCACGCCTGTATTTTAGCGAAATATTAGACAGAGGTGTACCAATGTCCACCCACAGTTTGCCGGTATGTTTAGGTCCCTTGTAATAGGGGGCGAGACTATGGCCTGAAACCTATTCGTGTTCCTCCTAATTCCCTTTGTGTTCCTGGGGCGCGGTGACTCTTTTGAACAAATTTTGCAATCCTGGCAGGGCCCTGAAAAGCTACCATGCACTTCAGGGCTACAGCTTTTGGTAATTGTTGCTGAAGTTCTTTTTATATGCCTAATTCATATTTCGTTTATACATGACGTTGCGGGCTTGATACCAGGCAAGTACCAATGTGACTTTTCCAATTCATATGAACGTCTAAGTTTATCTTGGTCATCACTGAGATCGGTGAACGAAAACATAGACTTGCTTTAATAATAGTAATAATAATCGTTTATTTGCGTAAAGCATGGTATTAATGGTGGTATAAAAAGGAAAAGCACAAACATGTTTAGCTAGTTACAACAAAGCATGCAAAATTTAAGGGTTACAGGTTGCAAGCAATTTAAGGACTTAGAATCAATATTTTTTATCCATAAATTCTTTTAAATTTTAAAACCTACGGTCTTTTATCGATTTGTACAAATTCAATCTTTAATAATCTGGAATTAAGTGTCTTGAAGTGGCTAGTCATCTTATTATAAATACGTACACACATTGCAAGGCAGTCTTTATTGTACTTGGTAAGTCTTGGCGTATCACTTAATATTAATTTGTATGGATCTCGCCTGTTCCGAGGAATGATGAATATTAGACTTAAATAGCCAATTCGCCTTCAGCAAGCATGGTGATCAATGCTCGTGCCTTCTCTGTATGAGAAGACTTTGCCCTTTTTTCTTTTTTTTGGCGGGGTGGGAAATCATCAAAAAGCCTTTGCCCTGAAGTGTGGCAATAATAATAATTTATAGATTATTTTTCTCATAAAGGTACATTGTTACAGTAATGTATTTATTCAATTATAGCCTTATGCTTTATACCTTTGTAAAAGCTGGAGTCTGAACTAGGTTAGAAAAATAGGCCGGCATTATTTAAATAAACACACCATCACTCCTGTATTCCCCGAAGGGTTAGGCAGAGATGTACCTGTACACCCACAGTTCGCCGGTATGTTTAGATCCCATGTAATAGAGGGCGAGCCTATTGCCATTAACCGGGCACAAATCCTAACTCCGAGCTGCTACTAGGAATTTCATAGAAAAATCCAATAACACTTTTTGCTCGACCTGGGAATCGAACCCAAGACCTCTAGCGTAGCAGTCGCGCTTAGGACCACTAGGCTAACAAGGTAAACAAAGTTAGATTTTAAGTTGCTTTCAAATCAATTTGTATTGGTTAATAAGTGACGTCAAAGTTTACTATTGTCTCACAAAATCTATTTAGGAATCGCGTTTTGACAGCTCATAAAGTATGTCAATTGAATAGCTGTGTCTATGCCTATATTCAGACTTGATAGCAACCAGAGTTTTATTTAGTAGACGCTAGATGGCGCTATTCATAATTTAGTACGAAAATATTTGAATTTGTTAAATATTGTGAATATGTAATTTTTAATAACCTTTTAATATACTACCAAGTTACTGGTAAAAAAAGAAAAGGTAATCTTTTACGACACAATTTTGAAACACTTCAATATTTTTAGTATTACAACATTGCGTGTTTATTAAAAACTAGCTAGGTTTATGCTGCGTGTTCGTCCGCGTAGAAGAGTTACTTTGGGCATTATTTTTTGGGTTCTGTTTTTTAATTGCTTTAACAATTTTTTATTTATATTTATCAAGTGCTTATTTCATGGTTTTATCTTCAATGATGATAGACTGCCATACAAACTTTCATCTCCTATTTCAACCCCTTCAATCCTTTTTTCGCCACAGAACGTAGCCTATGTCCTTCTCCAATGCCTAATCTATCTCTGTACAATCGGTTCGGCGGTTCAGGCGATTACAGACAGATTAACTTTCGCATTAAAATATTAGTAGGGATGAAATACGTAGGTGTCTCATGGACCCACGTCAAAGTATTGATCGTGACCTGCGCAGTGGAGGGATATTATTTTCAGACTAGGTGTGCCTTGACAGGACAGGCAACTAGTGCGCCAGCCGCCGTTGGCCGCGCTGCACGCGTGGAGAGTCAAACTAAAAAGGGGTCCTCCGACCATAGAACGACAGTAAGTATCCCAAGTCATTCCTATAACTCCTTCTAAAATCGAACCTCTAATCTATTAACGGGCCAAATTACGTAACAATTTTCCACTATTTTTTTTTTTATTGTTACCCCTGTCGATGAATGTTTAATAGGGGTACTTGATTTAAACAGCTGACTGTCATAAATCTTAAAGTCGGGGTAGTCTTTTGTGGAAACGAATTTGCTTAAAATAATGGGGGCGAGAGGGTTGTGCGGGGGAGTGCGGAAGAGGTATGGAGGGAGTGCGGGGGTTTCGAACAAGGGTGCGGCTGCGGTCGATAAAATCGTGACGCCATTTTGTTTTTCTATTGGTCTATCTATACATAGATATGGTCATTAGATCTAGGGGTGAACTTCAATTAACACAAAGGGGACTGAAACAAAATAAGTAATAAATCATTTGTCGCCGCCTTGAAATACAACATGCAATACAAACGTTCTAAAAGAATTTATTGTAATATTTCAGATGCCTGGGGGAACTGCGTCACCCTCCGTCTGGCTGGACCCCTCGTGTATTGCCACACCTGCCTGCCTGGTCCTTGCAGACGACGCGGGCCCTACTTTTCGAGTTTGGTCCTTCGAGCCGCGACCCGGGCAACGCAATGGATAGCATTAAAAATGAGGTTTGTGTTTTAGTTTACGTAATTAGTATTTCCAAACAGCTGACTGTCTTAAGGAACCTGATATACTCGTTTATTTATAAAGATGACGAGTTTTTTTGGCTTGTTTAAACAGGCTAATCTCTGGAACTGCAAGTCGGATTGTAGGAATATCTTTTGTGTATAGATAAATTCATTAGGAATAGTATAGACTACAACATCACGGTATCGCACACGGGAGCGGACCAGTAACCAAAGACGTACGACTGAGATGATGATGTTGAATCAGGAATGAAAAAACCATGAACCAAAACACATGAATATTAAATGTTTTGGCCAGATTTATCAATCAAGATTTTTTTTTAATTTTCAGGTTTCTCACAGCTGCGTCCTCGACGGGGTGTAAGTGGCTCCACCAACACCTTCGGGGCCAAAGTCAACCTCACCTGCCCGCGGTGCACCCTGCTGACTCACGAACGAGGCTCTGGCGGAACCTGGTCTCCTCACGCAAGTGGGGGGGCCCATGCAGCAGTCACACTGCATATATTTATGTTATGAATCTACAATGTTTAAGAAATTAAATATTTCAACTTACTTAAATGTCTAAATGTTAGAATGTAAGAGTAGGTAATTTTATATTCTTATAGAAAAATAATAACATTCACGTTCAACATTTATTTTAATATTTAAAATAGCATAAGTTAATTATAAGTTTAGGTTAGGAGTTCATTGTTTCATTTTGTCCTCCTCTACCTTACTTACCTAACTATCTATGACTCGCAACATCGTTCGCGTGGAACTCAAAGTTAAAGAAGCCAACGCATACTTTTAAATTCAAGGTTTTACAAAATCCTGGTGACACTAGCTGGGGCAGGCTGGATGTAGAAGACGGAAGATTAGGATTTGTAAAGCAGCTAAGGAGAGGCGTATACCCAACTGTGCACTGCCAAAGGCTTGTTCTTTTTCAACGAGGATGGCAAACAAGCCGACGGCCCACCTGATGTTAAGTGGTCACCGCTGCCTATAGACATCTGCAATACAAGAGGCCTTGCAAATGCGTTACCATCCCAGAGACAAAGTTGAAATGTGTCATGTGCCTGTAATTTCGCAGGCAGCCATACCCTTTTGCTAGCACTACGTTTCGCCGTATTCCGCTGCGATTTGCCCCGACGTGCTCAATTTCTATTATATTACCACTCGCCGTTTTGTTGAAAACTAACCAACGACTGAAAAACAGTGTGGGTTTTTTGTTTGTTCTTGGCCTGGTTAATGTCGCTGGAAATCTCTGGATACAAGCAGCGCAGAACCAGTCATTGTGGCTATCTTTAAAGGAGGCCAATGTCCAGCAGTGGATTTCGTTCGGCTGATAATATGGTAATGATAATGAAGATGATGTGGTTTTATTAGAAAATACAACACAAGAGTTTAGCCCTGACACTGTTCGCGTGGTCGAGGCAAGGCAAGGACAAGATGGCGGGACGCCTTGGATAGCTTCCTCAAGAATTGGCAAGATGAGGCACAGCACAGAGAAAAGTGAAAGGAACGGGGATAGGCATTTGTCCAGGAGTGGGACAGTAAAGGCTAGGAAAAAATTAATTAAGCATAGTTCTACTATACTGAGCCAAACCACAATATTTCAACGAAGTCAAAAAAGAAAAGTAATTTTTGATACTTTGATAGTAATTCAAAATGCCAAATTTTTTATCCAGCAATACCAGTTCAGTGTACGACCCAAACTTATGCTTAGAATAGACGTAAAATTCAGCGTTAAATATCCAAAATCATTGTAATTAGGTAGAAAACACCACCAATCAATTGACATACTTTTTATGAGCTGTCCAAACGCGATTCCCCCATAGATGTAGTATCTTATTCGTAATTGTGTCGCTGCCATGACAGTTTTTTAAATTTATTGGCCCAAGACATCGCCACTTCCACGACATTGTTGGTAGCAGCACATAAGCCACTTTAGCTGCAAGTTTAGGGCACAGAGGGCAAGATAAGAGGAAGATCTTAGTTTGTGACTCGCCTCTACTTATTTGTTGCTACCTATTTTTTAGTAGCTTTGACATGAATAAATAATTAACCAATAGTGTTGGCAAAAAAATGGCGTCACAGTTAACACACACACATATCATCACGCTTGTCTTCCCCGAAGGGTTAGGCAGAGGTGTGCCAATGTACACCCACAGTACACCGGTATGTTTAGGTCTCATATAATAGGGAGCGAGTCTAAAGCCTTTAACCGGGCACAAATCCTAACTCCGAGCTGGTAATGAGAATAGTACCCACCCGAGTTATTCTTAAAAGGTTTTCAAAATAAAACAAAACACTTTCCGAATTTAGAAATTTATAAAAGTCACAATTTTAAAAAGAATGTCAGCCGAGATACAAAACTAAATTTAAGTACCAAAAATACACACATTTTTGTGCTCATAATAATATAAATATAATATCAGTTAAAACCGACATTATAATTATATTAAATTCACACTTACACAAATACTGTCGGGCCATATTTGATCCCAAATCGTATGCCATAAGTGCACAATCCATGGTTCACCAACTAATCTTGCTTTAGGCTATTGCTATCTATCTTTCTCTGATGAAATTAGAAAGAGAAGGAAATAAATGGTCATACAACGCAATGAAATGTAAAAGTGTTGTTTTCCTTTTTTTATTTTTTTATTTATGGTGGGTTTGCTTTTGCCTCCAATCTAGGTCAGAGGTGACAGAGACAAAGTCGACGAAGGAGTGAGCTTACCCAGAAGAAGCTGTTCAGTCTCACTTTGAAGAGATTGTGTGATTCTCGCTTAAGGTGTTAGAAAAAGATGGTAATGCCTTTAGTTTATTTGGTGAACAAAAGATTGACACAAATGTCAATGATTTATTGACAGTACATGAGGTGTACGAGCAGGACTCCTATGGTGAAGCAATCGTTGAAAGTCAGATATTTGTTTTGTGGGGTTATTCCCAACATCGCCCTCAACTTCTCATTGATCTCGTCAAACTCCAACACGTGCTCCTCCTTGGTGACTTGAGCCATTGCTGCTAGTGGCGCTGCGAGAGACGATGCAAACGATGCTGCAAGACTGCTGCTAGGCGACTCGGGCTACTGCTGAGATGCCTTCAAAGTACAGGAAATCTGAAAATTACAAAAAAAAAAACTTAAGTACGATAGACGGTGTTAACTGAAAGGGGTACTGGGTAAGGGTACTGTTCCACCCAGATTGCAGGGGTGCTTAGGTGCAGCCGTGGGGGGCGAGGGGGTTAGGGGGGTATACTGCGTAGTAGGAACACCGCGTGGTTATTGAAAAACGTCTATCTGCCTAGGGGTGGAATACCCATGATAAAATTCACCCACAAAGGACCTATATTACTGTGCGAAATCTAAATTAAATGAAACACATAGGACCTAGAGCACAGCAATAAAGTACACTAGGGTACAAAAAACCTCTTACTCCCCCCACCCCCTGTGATGCACTATTTTTACAAAAATGTAGACAAATTTAAATTACCATAGATATTACTATAAGACGTAAAAAAATATTTTGAAAAAAGAACGCACTATGCCGCCACGTGGTAATGGCGTCATCGGCGTCCTTACTTCGAAAATGCTTTAAAAAATATAAAAAACACTTTTCACAACGACTTACAGTTTAATTATGGTAATTATATTATTATAAGAATATTTTAAATGCTTACCTCAGTAATAGGGGTCGAATAAGTCTTGGAACACCAATGCGTCATGCACGGAAAGCGAGGGGCGAAATACTAGATTTCAATGCAAATGTTGCCACGTTTTCAATGAAATTCTGACGGTACGCAATTCGAAAAGGGGTGGCTTCAACCCGTACAAATTTTTGAATATTCCGTAAATTTTCTTTTACTGATAATTATTAACCGATATTTAAACACATGATTGCACTGATAATGAGGCTGCCGCCCTACGTCAGACAATCGGTGACCGATTTTTTGTCGGAGAGAATGTACATATGAATTCTAATGTACCAACTGACACATCATCATCTGCTTAGCCTTTTCCCAACTATGTTCCAATCGAATTTTATTTAATTTTCTTAAACATAAAACTTACTTAAATATTAATAAGATAAGATAAGATTACAAACTACGAGTATGTACAGTTAATATAAAATGCAAAAAAGGAAGCTTCAAAAAACTCATCCGCATTACTGTCAATGGGACACCCAAAAGGCTGGTCCTTTGGTCACGTGAAGAGTCGACCAGTCGCTTGGCTATGTCACGAAAAAGTAGATGAGCGCTCGGACCCCATGGCCCTAGTGTTTCAACCCCAAACGGCTCAAACATATAGCTTCCAAGAAGGTTATTATATTTGCGCCGTTTGAGGTTTTCGGCACCAGTAGCAGCCGCCCCAGCAGAACACGTCGTGCTAGGAAGATGGGATGGCGCAAGGGTGTTGCATCCCACACCAAATGTTGCTGAATACCAGTGTTTTACATGGAGCGACTGCCTATCTGACCTCCACTGCCCAGTTACTGGGCAACACGATACCTCTTAGTTAGACTGGTTGTCAGACTTCCTGGCTTCTGACTATCCGTAACGACTGTCAAAGACCTACGAATGACAGCCGGGACCAACGGCTTTACGTGCTTTCCGAGGCACGGGGGTGTCACACCACCAACTTTCAAACTCCGGGCTGCTACTGAGCAACTAGATTCAATATTTTTAATTGAACATGTAATTGATGTTCAAAAGTGCCTTTTAATGGTCTAATTGAAATAAATGATTTGTCGACTTGGCGGACTTAATGCCTACTAATGAACTTACACAAGTAAGTTCATTAGTATTGTATTTGTACGGTGTATTTTGTTTTACATTTGTGCATAAAGCTTTAATAAATAAATAAATAAAACTCCAATAACAATTTTTGCCCGACCTGGCAATCGAACCCGGGACCCCACGCTCATCAGTCGCGCTTGCCACCACGAGACCAACGGGGCAGTTCCAACTCCCACGTCCTACAAAAAGTCGGTCCCACGAATCTATGGATCTATTGAACGGTCCGATAATCGGTCCTTCAAAAAGTCAAACATGGGCGAAAAAACTTTCCTAAAAAAATGTTGGGCACAAATGCTAACTCCAAGCTGCTACTGAGAATTTAATAGAAAAACCCAATAACACTTAGCTCCACCTGGGTATCGAACCCAAGACCTCTAGCGTAGTAGTCGAGCTTAGGACCACTAGACTAACGAGGCAGTTCATCATCCTATCTTAAAACCAAAATGTTGTCTTCTATGATTTCAAAAACGTACAATTTCTCCAAAATCTTCGGCGGTTTTAGAGCAGTCTTGCAACACCGGAAAGTGCACAGAAAAGCATTCTAGAACGTTCCAACTGCACTGCGCAGGTCACGATCAATACTTTAGGGTGTAAAACGGAAGTCTGTCTGGGTAGTTAGTGGGTACAGTCGACGACAAAAATATGCACCGTGTGACGGGGTGAATAGCAATACAAACTTAAGAAGGGATTTCAGTGTGAAAATGATATAGTTTGTTGAGAAAAAGCACTTAATTTTATTATATTTTTACATCTATAGCCGCACGTAAAACCGATTGTGACGCATGCCGTGGCGACGCGACGCTACGCTATGTGATGGTAATTAAAAGTAAAACACAATAAAAATATTTTTTTGAACTTGACAAAATTAAATGTTTATTGGATCAACAACTGCCTCGGTAGCCTAGTGGTCCTAAGAGCGACTGGTACGCTAAAAATCTTGGTTTCGATTCCCAGGTCGAGCAAAGTGTTATTAGGGTTTTCTATAAAATTCTTAGTACTAGCTCGGAGTTAGGAATTGTGCCCGATTAATGGCAATAGGCTCGCCCCCTATTACATGGGACCTAAACATACCGGCGAACTGTGGTTGTACATTGGTACACCTCTGCCTAACCCTTCGGGGAATACAGGCGTGATGGTGGATAAACAAGCATCATTATTTGAAAAAAAATAGTAACATTTTATCGTTAGCCTAGTGGTCCTAAGTGCGACTGCTACGCTAAAAATCTTGGTTTCGATTCCCAGGTCGAGCAAATTTCTATTAGGGTTTTCTATGAAATTCTTAGTACCACATCGGAGATATGATTTGTTGTCGGGTAATGGCAATAGGCTCGCCCCCTATTACATGGGACATAAACATACCGGCGAACTGTGGGTGTACATTGGTACACCTCTACCTAACCCTTCGGAGAATACAGGCATTTAGTTCCTGTCGTAATATTATGTTCTTTTATTCATATTGTATTGAGTTATAATTAACTGCTATGGTCATGTTGAGAGGATGACTGAAAGGTGACTAAAAAAAGGAAATTATTTGGCGGATGTGAGTGACAACGCCGGGAGAGGACCCCCTAGAAATACCTACCCTGACCTTATTGGTGAGGTTCTTCAGAAAGGTCGGGTGCGCAGTACTCGTAACCGACGTGCTTGTATGAACAGATGTATGAACGTGGACGAGGCGAAAGGAGAATGTTAGTATCGTAGCAGAGGATGAGGAGAGCTGAGGTTTCTGCCTACCCCCATGGGAAAAAGGCGTGTGTTTATTTGTGTAATTACCTGCTACACTTAATTCTAGCCGGTTAAAAGTAGGTGTAGCTACGCTTTGGGTTTCGGCCGTACCATATTTAGACATATTTTTGGCATTGATTGTACTTCAACACAAAGAGTACATGCCTATAGCGTCTAGTCTTGTTACTAGGGTTACACAGCGCAAACAAATAGAGGTCATTTTGGCTTAATTTTTAGGGTTCCGTAGTCAACAAGGAATACTTATATTTTCGCCATTGCCGTCTGTCTGTCCGTTGCTTAGCTCAGATACTCTTGGTGCTAGAAACCTTTTTTTTTTAACATTGTTGGATGGCAAACAAGGCTACGGCCCACCTAATGTTAAGTGGTCACCGCTGCCTATAGACATCTGCAATACCAGAGGCCTTGCAAGTGCGTTGCCATCCTAGAGACATAGTTGAAATGTGTCATGTGCCTATAATTACACCGGCACCCAAACCCTTCAAACTGGAACACAGCAACGCTGCTTTGCGGCAGAACTGGGTATGGTAGTAGTGGATCAACTTTCCTGCTAATACCGTTAAAAGCCCTTATTCCGCAATCCTGTAATAAGCAACTACGGAACCCTACTTTACTCGTGCCTAGACACGCACTTGGCCGGTTTACACTATCCTATTACTGTGAGTTCGACGTACACAGCTGCAGTGAACAAAGAAAGACGCTATCTTGCTCTTTCGCTTACACAATAGTCCTAATTGCAAAGTGCGAGCGAGAGGGCATGATTACCGCCGCCATTTTGAAGTTATACTTTGTGAATTGATCTGTTAACTTTTAGTAGATGTCGCTACTTGTTAAACAACCGCATCCTCTTTGACAATGAAGCAAGAGGGATTAAAAATATACTGTACTCTTTCTAACTCACTCGATATTTCGTAAGGCAGAAAGAGATGAATGTACTTAAGTGAGCAGTGAATATTTTTTTTTTAAACTTGCAAACAGTATCATAGTCTTTCGAATAACTTGAACAAGCTTTGCAACGCCATCTACATTTCTAAATAGAAACTAACGCCAGTGTGTTGTAAACATTTCTAATAGTACATTTGAACGCTAGATGGCGTTGAACATAACTTCTGTTAAAGTTTTTTTAAATGATAATCAACCAATCAGCAGCAAGTATAAACACGTTCGTGTATTACTAGACACGTTTGTGACCTGCGCAGTGAAGTTAGATCTTTTTAGAATGTCAGTGTTGCAACTTTAAAAATGCATGTAGTTGCATACTCAAAAAATGTTTAAGGGCTTTTATACAAGCATAATTTTTACAAGTTTTTATATAATTTCACCTGTCCCGGTGTCTATGGCTAATCAAATTTTATCAGTTTCTCTTTGAGCCACTTTCCAACGTTCGATTCATCATCTGCTTAGCCTTCTCCCAACTATGTTGGGGTCGGCTTCCAGCCTAACCGGATGCATCTGAATACCAGTGTTTTACATGGAGCGACTGCCTATCTGACCTCCACAACCCAGTTACTGGCAACACGATACCTCTTGGTTAGACTGGTTGTCAGACTAACCAGCCAACGACGATAGACGTTCGACGTTTGATTGAACTGAATTTTTGAATACATGCATATTAAAAACAGACAGTTTATAGTATTTGCAATGCTTTATTACATTTTTTCATTGCATTGTTAAACAAACTTTGTACAATCAATTATTGTTGCTGCTTAATAATATTGGTAACATTACCCATTATTTAGTAATATTGCAACATTTAGCCGTATTTCAAAACTGCATAGCTTTCGTGACCTGCGCAGTGCAGTTACAATCATCCAGACGAGGCCTCTGCAGGAACCAACCACGTTTTTAGTTGGGACTATTTACTTAATTTGGACGCTAGATGGCGCTATTACCAATCAACCAAAAACACTTTTTAATTCTTTTATATGCGTAATCGCCACTTCCATAGATAAAATAGTTTACATTTAAAGAAATTAATATGGTGCAATTCTAAACAACTTTAATACAAATGTATAAAATAGATAATCAATTGAAATCTTGCATATTCTGTGTGATGTTGCCGCATTTTGCCGTATTTTGACTATAACTCACAGCGAAGTATTGATTGTGACCTGCGCAGTACAGGAAGAATTATTTAAACGAGACATCCTTTGTGAACTCAATGCGTCAGCCGCCCCCTGCAGTGTAAGACGAGTGGTCCTTCGAGCCGGTACTAGGCCCTGATGTCGGTTCTAAAGTCCTACAGTGCTGTGTAATCCAGAGTTAGAAACAAAGGTAAGTATTGCAATTATTCTCCTGTTTCTAAAGTAACCCTTGTCTTATCTCCAGATACATAACACTTATACAGAATTACGTAACACTTATCAAAAATGGCTTTGTTTCTTCGGAATACAAAAAGTGACGTATTATTTTTCAACTCCCTTTCCTTTTAACTATCTTACTGATATTAAATACAAAAATTAGAATCTTATTAACTAATAACTCTAAGAGGATTTAGGGGCATCAGTGCAAGACGGGGCGGGGGGAAGGGGGGTATGCATTTGGGCGTGTAGCCGCAATCAATAAAAGCGTGACGCCATTGTGTGACTCCATTGGTCTACAATAAGGACGAGGGCGATTGTAGATCTAAGTGTGAAATTCTATTGACGCGAAGGGGAGCGTACGGGATTAGGAATATTTGGGCGTTAGAATAAAACAAGATCGATCAATTTGCTACTTTATTTAAAAAGACCTGATGACGTAGGTACATGTTATTACATGATTTTAATTAAACTTCTCAAAATTTCCAGCTCCCTGGTTGCTAAGGAGCGACAAACTGCGTCTCATCAGCCGTGCACGATGTCGTTGGTCCTTCGAGTCATCACCAGGCTGCACTGCTGTTGCCTTGTACTATGCACACCACACCATGCAGTAACACAAGGTCAGTTTCCGAGTTCTTAGCGGACAATCGTATTTAGTAGCTCTAGAGAAGAAAGACCTGCGGTAGGACACATAGTAACCAAACCATACCATACAAGCCCAACTAAATTCTTTGGTATGTAAATGTTAGCGTTCAAAATTGCTATCTAATGGTCTAAATAGGTGATCGCAATAGTATAACACGCTGCAATGTTGCTCTTCATTCAGCACTAGCGACCTGCCCGTGACTTCGTCCGCGTGTCCTGTTTCACCCGCGTTAAGTTACGTTTTCGGTTTCTGCCCCGCACCCGTGTGTCGTAGCGTGATGTTATAATATATAGCCTATGTTACTCAGGAATAATGTAGCTATCTATTCGTGAAATAATGGTCGAAATCGGTCCAGTAGTTTCGGAGCCAATTCGTTACAAACAAAAAAATCTTTAATATTAGTATAGATTTAATCTAAATTTTCTCTGAATTTTCAGGAGTCCCAGTGCTGACGAAAACCTTCACGCAGTCACAGTCATGTTGCACATGACCGCACTTCACCGATGGGGTGCAAGTGGCTCTACCACCATCCTCCATCTATGAGCCAAAGTCAACCTCACCTGCTCGTGGTGCACCCTGCTGAACTACTAACGAGGCCCTGGCTTATTCTTACGACAATGATTACATTTAAAATTTATGATTTCTTTCTAGCTATTAAGGTAATATTAAGCTGTTGATGTAAAATATGTATAAAATTGTAAATAAAACGTAAATTTATAAAATTATCCTAACGCTTCTTCTTAACCATCTTAAAATATATGTTCCAAAAATGTAAATATGTATTATAATAAAATAAAAAAGTAGTGATTCTTCGTTTTATTTTGAAAACCCAATTACGGTCATCAGCAATTCATAAATAAACTCACGCCTTTATCCCATAGGGTTAGGCAGAAACCACAGAACGCCACCTATTATAGTAGCCGCCACGAGTCGTGAGCACAAAAGTCAAGTTAATTTTGAACCCCCGACGCAAAAACGACGGGGTGTTATAAGATTGACGTGTCTGTCTGTGGCATCGTAGCTCCCGAACGTATGAACCGATTTTGATTTCGTTTTTTTTGTTTGAAAGGTATATTAGTCGGGAGTGTTTTTAGCTATGTTTGATAGAAATCGGTTCAGCGGTTTCAAAGTTATCAGCTCTTTTGTTAGCTGTGCGGTAGTGATTTTTATTTTTCTCTCGGAGGTTACTTAAAATTTTTAATTTTATGTTATTTTTGTTAACCTTTGAAGTCTGCACCTGATCGAGTGTTTTTGCTACTTATGTTGGGAATAAGGAAATCAATATCATATATAACTCCGGGCTGCTACCTGGGGATCGAATCCAGGTCCCATCGCTTGGGGGTCGTGCTTGCAACCACCACAACCAACAGAGGAAGTTCAAAATAAATTTAGTACAACGTACCATCACGCCTTTTAGTTAGGCAGAGATGTACCAATGTACACTCACAGTTCGCCGGTATGTTTAGGTCCCATATAATAGGGGGCGAGCCTATTGACAATAAACGAGCACAAATCCTATCTCCGAGCTGCTTCTGAAAATTTCATAGAAAAACTCAATAACACTTTTTGCTACACCTGGGAAACGAACCCAAGACCTCTAGTGTAGTTAAGAGATGAATTTGTATGCCTGTATACCAAAAAGTGTGTTCGAGTGTACATAGAAAGGGTGAGCCTTCTGCAGTATTGTTGACATTCTAGCACATTCTATACAGCACTGCGCAAGTCACGGTCCTCCTTCTGTCATTCGCTGTACGAAACATCTGCATTGTACTGCATTGCAGACGTTCTGTACGACCAATGAGCGAAGGACATTACTGACCTGCGCAGTGTAGTTCAGAATTTTCTAGAATGGCGGAGTGTTGCAACTCTGAAAATGTACGGAGTTGCATACTCATAAAAAATTTGAGCTTAAACGCGAACACAACTTTCTATGACAGTACTACAACTATAGTATTCGAAACTCTAAGACTTTACTGTTTTTCTTCATAATTTTAAAATTTAATTTACAAAAAAAAATCTAGCCAATAGATTTTAGGGTCGGGTTTGACGACTATGTCATCAATCATAGCTAGTCTATGGTTCCGTTAATTATTACTTTATCTGTTTTCGTTAATTCATTTTGAAATTCTATTTCTTTTTATTCATTAAATAATTCAATTAATCAAAATAGTGGCAATGGTACTTTTTAACTATATTCCAAATCACTACACAGTATAAAACAAAGTCGCTTCCCGCCGTCTGTACGCTAAGATCTTTTAAATAACGCAACGCGGCTCTATAGGTAGACTGATTCAAAAGGAAGGTTTATACGTATGGAACATCACGCTACGACCAACAGGAGCGGAGCAGTAACCAAAAACGCAACTAAAGGAGGGTGACACCGCGCGGTATACAATTACTTATATAAACTACTAGCGACCTGCCCGCGACTTCGTCCGCGTGGCCTGTTTCACCGGCTTTGAGGGAAGTCTTTCGTTACTGCTCCGCTCACCGTGGGTCGTAGCGTGATGTTATATAGCCTATGTTACTCAGGAACAATGTAGCTATCTATTGGTGAAAAAATGGTTATAACCGGTCCAGTAGTTTCGGAGCCTATTCGTTACAAACAAACAAATCTTTCCTGTTTATAATATTAGTATAGAAGAACATAGACACTAACATCACAATGTTGACAAAGTTTTTGTTCAAAGATTAAATTCTAATGATTTTTTTAACAATAAGCAGCAACGTGAGCATACATACGTCAAGTTAATTTTTGGACTTTTCTGTCGCCGACGCTGCACGCGATCGGTTGGACTGATGAATCATTCGCGTGCAGCCTCCGGCGCCCCAAAAAACCCCGAAAGGAACCCAAAAATGCAAAAAAAAAACTTGACGTCTGTGCTCACGACTTGTGGCGGCTACTATGTCTTGTTCAAACAAGATACTCGAATGTTGTTGCTACCTAATAACATTGGCAATACTACACATTATTTGTGTTGTTGCAACATTCAACCGTATTTAAAAACTGCATGGCTATCTCACGGACCTGCGCGGTGCAGAATTTTATTTCTAGACTAGACATTCTTAGTGAGCGCAGTGCGTCAGCCGCCCTCTGCAGTGTAAGGCGTGTGGTCCTTCGAGCCGGTACTGGGGCTCCGGTCCTGGTGCTGGCTCTACAGTCCTACAGTGCTGTGTAATCCAGATATACAAACGAAGGTAAGTTGCAATTTTTCTCCATTGCTAAACTAACCATTGTCGATATTTAAATGTTTCTAAATTACGTAATACTTATCGATAATGACGGAACGTCGACGAATTTTTTAACAGGAAGTTAATAGTTAGTTCGTTATATTCCTCATAAAAATAAAATTGATATTTAACTTATAAGCCTAGCAGGATTTTGTGGCATCGGTACTAGAGGGTCATTGGGAGGGTGTACATGAGTGGGGCGTGTGTCCGCGATCAATAAAAATGTGACTCCATTTTGTAAGGGTGAAATTCTAATAACGCGAAGGGGAGCGTATACGATTAGGAATATTTGGCTATAGATTATACTCTACAATATAAAGAGGTCAATCAATTTGCTAATTTATTCAATAAGACCTGACGACGCACTAGTTTGTAATATGATTTTAATTGTAATTCTAAAACTTTCAGCTCCCTGATTGCTGAGCAACGACACACCACGTCTCATCAGCCGCGTACGATGTCGTTGGTCCTTCGGGCCATCACCAGGCTTCACTTCTGCTGCCATGTACTACGCACACCACATCACGCAGTACCACAAGGTCAGTTTCCGAATTCTTAGCTGACAATCAAATTTAAAATATTGAAGGAATTAGGGTAGTTTACATAGTTACCTAACCATAATAACTACCTTTTGAAAGTGGCAACCATTTATTTTTTTCTAGTAAATTTTGATATTCAAACGTTACTTTTTATGGTCTTATTGAAATAAATAGTCATTGCCTTTGAATTATATCTATTGATCAAAATTTTAGAACGAGCTTTTTATTCAGGTTATTTTAATTAAATTCTCTCTGTCTTTTCAAGATTCCGATGGCTGATGAATATCCCCACTCACGATGGGGTGTAAGTGGCTCTGCCTCTGGGGCCAAAGTCAACCTCACCTGCTCGTGGCGCACCCTGCTGATTTGCTGAATCACCGACGAGGCTCTGGCGTGTCCCTGACTTTTCCAATTAAAGTTGAACGGGCGTAAAAATAGCCAAACGTCAATTCAACATATTGGGGAAGAAAGGGAGCATTAGTACAGGGGCGGATTCAAGGATCCCCAAACTCAGAGAACCAACCATACATTTTTTGGTCCTTTGAGCTACTCTCGTTCGAGAGCTTGGGTCCGCTCCTGAACACGTAAAAGTAAATATGAGAAACTGCATTTAGTTTAAACGCAGTTCATTGCATATTTATTTACTTGAGTTTGTGAAGTTACTGTAGGCATGTCGTTTACATAATAAGATGCAAATTACATTAAGATGTTTGATGATTATTAATAAACTTATAACTACAATTAATCATTAGGATTACTACTTTTTTCTCTCAATTATTGCAAACAATACATACAAATAAAAATACAAAAAATTAATGTTGTTTTTTATTTACCCTGATAGACCCATGAACCATCAATATGTTGTGTAGGGTACTATGTACAATACAAAGTGTATCATGAAAAACAAAAACACTGAAAATAGGCTACTGATCGATTTCAGCTACAGCAGAATCCGTTTAATATGACTCCTTCTATATTGACCAACCTCGTATTATGAAGAAATCACACAAAGAAATTTGGTTTTCGCTTATAGTGACATGTCGCTTAATCATCATCTGCTCAGCCTTTTCCCAACTATGTTGGGGTCGTCTTCCAGTCTAACCGGATGCAGCTGAACACCAGTGTTTTACATGGAGCGACTGCCTATCTGACCTCCACAACCCAGTAACTGGGCAACACGATACCTCTTAGTTAGACTGGCAAGTCGCTTATTGTTATTTCTATAAATTGAGTAACCGATATTAATTTTAATTTAGCAGCGTCCGGGAGGGTCCCCTAATACTCGACGACACGCGACGTTCGGCGCGTGCATGGCTTGATTTTGTTTTGAGCCTCGGTGGGTATAGAAGTCGCCAGGAGCCGTGAGCACAAATGTTAAGTAAATTTTTGGGTTTTGGGTTGGTTTCAGGGTTTTTGGACCGCCGACGCTAGTCTAAAAGATAGAATTTATTTACAATTGCATTGTAAAAGACTTTATTGCCTAGACATAAGGTTTAATTTCTTTCCATTCCACTGTTCAACGGAAAGGTGACTGGTATAATTAATTTAGGACCAGCGACCTGCCCGCGTGGCTTATTTCACCCGCGTTAAGTTACGTCTTTCGTTACTGCTCCGCTCCCGTGTGACGTAGCGTGATGTTATATTGCCTATGTAACTCAGGAATAATGTAGCTATCCATTGGTGGAAGAATTTTTTAAATCGGTTCAGTAGTTACGGAGCCTATTCGTTACAAACAGAAAAATCTTTTCTTTTTATAATATAAGTATAGGTAAAAAAATCATATTTTAAAAACTGCACTGCGCATGTCACGTTTGTAATGTTTTAGTTCATAGTATGAAACATCTGGAATATACCGCATTGCGGATGTTTTGTTCGACCAATGAGCGAAGGGCAGTCGTGACCTGCGCAGTCCAGTTCTGAACTTTCTAGAATGTCCAAGTGTTGCAACTTTAAAAATGTACGGAGTTGCAAGCCAAAAAAATGTTTAAAGCCACCCTTTTTCATCATGGCAATACAACATAAAAGGGTAATTGAAATTTATTTGTTTCCTTAATAATTAACATACCACACATACTATCACGCCTGTATTCCCCGAAGGGTTAGGCAGAGGTGTACCAATGTACATCCACAGTTCGCCGATATGTTTAGGTCCCATGTAATAGGGGCGAGCCTATTGCCACTAACCGGGCACAAATCCTAACTTCGAGCTGCTACTGAGAATTTCATAGAAAAACCCAATAACACTGCTCGACCTGGGAATCGAACCCAGGACCTCTAGCGTAGCAGTCGCAGTTTTAAAATATAAATAATGTATCGGAACAACCTTTAGGCACCCGCTGTTGGCTGTCAGCAAGACCCCCTTGGGCCAAAGCTTTTCAGTCTAGCCATACATCCAGTCATTCGACGCGATGTTGATAGACAAGGCAGGTAGATTTTAGTAGTAGTGAAGCTCTTTGTGAAGGAGCTCGTCCGGGGAAGTACTACCACCATACCTATGTCTGCCGCAAAGCAGCGTTATTATGTTCTGATTTCAAGGGTATGGGTGCCGGTGTAATTACAGGCACTTGAGACATTTCAACTTGGTCTTGGCCCACGCATTTGCAAGGCCTCTGGTATTGTAAGTCTGTAGGCAGCGGTGGCCACTTAACATCAGGTGGGCAGTTGGCTTGTTTGACATCCAATGACAAAAAAGTCATGAAATTCGTTTATCGTAATATATGGATTGCCCTCTGATAGTATTTAATTTAAACCTAAGAAAGGGGAGAAGATCTACGAGGGTTACAATGCAATCAATAGAATTGTAGACAGTTGAAATTGACTTACGATAGAGTGAGGAATGAAATTATACGAGAACGTTGCGGATTAGAAGAGGATATAGTGACAAAAGTAGAAAAGAGTATACTTAGATGGTTCGGTCATGTTGAGAGGATGAGTGAAAGGCGACTAACAAAAGGGATTTATATGGCAGATGTGAGTGGCAACGCCGGGAGAGGTCGCCGTAGAAAGACCTACCCTGACCTTATTGGTGAAGTTCTTCAGAAAGGTCGGGTGCGCAGTACTCGTAACCAGCGTGCTTGTATGACCAGATGTATGAACGTTGACGAGGCGAAGGAAGTATGTAAAGATCGTAGCAGATGGCGTTCTGTGGTTTCTGCCTACCCCCATGAGAAAAAGGCGTAAGTATATGTATGTGTGTGTTGAAATTGACTTTGACTTATGAAGCCAAAATGCCCAAATATTCACGAAGAACAAAGCGAAGGTGAGGGTTATTAAGATATTAAAACAATGTTCTGAACTGCCTCGGTAGCCTAGTGGTCCTAAGCTCGACTGCTACGCTAGAGGTCTTGGGTTCGATTCCCAGGTTGAGCAAAAAGTTATTGGGTTTTTCTATGAAATTCGGAGTTAGGATTTGTGCCCGGTTAATGTCAATAGGCTCGCCCCCTATTACATGGGACCTAAACATACCGGCGAACTGTGGGTGTACATTGGTACACCTCTGCCTAACCTTTCGGGGAAAACAGACGTGTAGGTATGTGTGTTCTAAGAAATAAAAGGCATTGCTGGAAGAAATATTGTATTTCAATCGAAACATCAATTTTTCGAAAGGGTAAAAAGTTTTTTAAAATGTACATTCTTTGTGACACATTACTTAATTTACAGGAATGTTAAAATAACCCACTAAAGACCCAATAACTATATTTGTTTAAAAAATAAGACGAACAAATTGAAGATCTTAATTCTACGTTATTATTAACATTTATTTATTTCTATTTTTTATTAAAATAAATAAATTAAGTATCTAAGATAAACAAATTAAGTATCTTGACTTGGCTCGCGAGGTTGTCGACATGTGGGATGTGAGTACAGCAATCATTGTGCCGATAGTCGTAACGGCCAATGGCGTAATAGCCAAGAGCCTCGACCAACACCTCAGGAGGCTCTCGTTGGGTAGTTGGATCAAAGGCTTGATTCAGAAAGCGGTACTCCTAGACACGGCGCGTATTGTTAGGAGATTCCTTTCTCAGGAGCCCTGACCACCGGTGGCTTGGACCCTGTTCCCGATACCGGTGGGCTACTATTTTTTATATTTTTAAATGTCTTTATTTTTATATTAATATTTAAAAATGTATTTAATATGTATGAGAAATTAATTCTACGTTATTATTAACCTTACTTTCCGTTGGAATTACATCAAAATACTTAAATGCAACAAGTCAAATGTAGTTACCTATTCTGCGACCGAGGACAACTGTCCCACCGCAATACCGTTCATACTAGTACGGGGGACAGAGTGAATCAGTTCCTTATAAACTAACATCCAATTAAATTATACATCATCTCAAGTTAGAGTGACAGTCTGTTGTTGTCGATATCCTCTCTGTCAACTCTGAGCTATACTAGAGTCAAGAGCATAACCATTCCGCACAAAAAAAAGTATTCTTAAGACCACAATTCTTTGAGTTAGTTACTCCTACAAATACCATACCATCACGCCGGTATTCCCCGAAGAGTTAGGCAGAGGTGTAACAATGTACATTCACAGTTCGCCGGTATGTTTAGGTCCCATGTAATAGGGGGCGAGCCTATTGCCATTAACCGGGCACAAATCCTTACTCCGAGCTGCTACTGAGAGTTTCATAGAAAAACCCAATAACACCTTTTGCTCGACCTGGGAATCGAACCCAAGACCTCAAGCGTAGTAGTCGCGCTTAGGACCACTAGGCTACCGAGGCAGTTCCCAAAAATACGCCAATACCAAATAATATAATAACATGTTTAGTAATATTTAAAACTTGGAATTAGTCAAATATTTTCTTAGATGTCGCTCCTAAAGCCTCGTTAGCCTTGGGTTCGATTCCCAGGTCGAGCAAAAAGTGTTATAGAGTTTTTTTATGTAATTTCAGTAGAAGCAGGGAGTTAGGATTTGTGCCCGGTTAATGGCAATAGGCTCGCTCCCTATTACATGGGACTTAAACATACCGGCGAACTGTGGGTGTATATTTTTACACCTCTGCCTAACCCTTGGGGAATATAGGCGTGATGCTATGTGCTCTTCTAATGTTTACATTATGTAATACATTTTTTTAATAAGTAAAGAGTTTCTTGCCCATTCTTCTCCATACGAAACTTTTTTTCTGGTAATTATCGTTCAAAATTTCTGGTAATATCTTTCAATGGTCTAATTGAAATGAATGATTTGAATTGGATTTAAAAAAACACACTAGATTTGTTTTTGAATGACAAAGAATTATGATTTAAATCTAAATTTCTACATTTTTATGATTACGACATGATAAATATATGACATTATTTAGTTTATGCTTTAATGTTAAATATATATATGAATTTCGTATACAATCATTTTTGGGAAAACTTACTGCATTATGTCCATTCTACTTAAGATACTTTTATGTAAAAAGGTACTTTATATTTAACAAATAAATGTATTCTTATTCACATAATTAAATTTTGCACAATTATAATAAAATTCACCAAACATTTAAATGGAATTTAATTATTATTTCAAAGTTTTGTTTTATTTATACATTTAATAATTATTGTAAATATTGTGTTAAACTCATAACTTTGAAGGTAGTTTTTAAGAAGGGCTAAATATTATTATTACTTATTTTTATAGACATTCAACAGGAATCTTATATCTACTAAGTATATATAGACTTAATAAATAAGAGAACACACAAAAATACTCCTACTCTTCCACTAATATTATAAATGCGAAAGTTTGTGAGAAACGATGTAAGCTTAATACTCTTTCACGCTTAAACGGCTGAACGGATCTGGATGAAATTTGGCACTAAGATTGTGTCTTAATTAGCATATTTTTGTATTACACGGTATGCATAAACAGGCCTTGTACTGTCAGCAACGAAAGACAATCAACACTGTCACCTGTAAATATCATCACAATTGGCACAAAATTGTTAAATAAATTCCTTTTCAGCGTTTCAATTCTTAAGGTATATTTACATAAAGTAATGCGAGCGACTTACACAAACGATAAAAATAATATATTTCAGAAACGTACAATAACAAAAATTCGACACACAAAAACATACATATATAAATAAAAGACAACATTATCAAATTGTTACACCAATAAAACACCACACCACAGGATAACGTAACATAATATTACTCTAAGAATAGAAGGATAACATTTATTTATTTATTTTAAACCACACACTACTATTATTACAGGGTGTACCAAATAGGGAAGGGGCCACTGAGGGCCGATGACTGCCGGGGCTGCGGGTTGTTCGTAAGAGTTACCGCGGCCCCGGAACGCAAAGGGCACAAGAAGGAACATGGATGGGTTTTAGTCAGTAAAAGTCTGACACTCCCTCCCGCCCCGCCCAGGGCGGGGGAAGTTATTTGATGATTTCCCAACCCCCAAAAAAAAAAAAAACAAAAAAATAATAAGGGGTGTACCAAATACAATACGGTGAGCAGTTATAATGAGGAAATGTTATAAAATGCAGCTCGCAGAAATTCGCTCAGACAAAACACAAAATTAAAAAATGTTGAGTAACCCCCGATATAAAAATCAAAATCCCTACCGTAGCCAATAAAATAGCTGATAACTTTGAAACCGCTGAACCGATTTCCATCAAACATCGTTAAGAACACTCCCGACTACATCACCTTTCAAACACAAAAAACAAAATCAAAATCGGTTCATGCGTTTGGGAGCTACGGTGGCACAGACACACACATACACACAGACACGTCATGCTTATAACACCCCATCGTTTTTGCGTCGGGGGTTAAAAATACTTTGAGTGTGCGTCTAATAATTACAAGTTGTAGTTACATACATACTAGTGCGGTTGCTCCGACGCCGCCCCAATTGTTCTCAACAAATCTTTTTGTGTCGTAATATAAGCATGAAAATTTTCACAATTCATGTTTTTCGAATTGACTAGTATCACTGCTATGGCCCTTTTAGTCTCTATACTTAAATTATATTTTTCCTTATGCGATTGAGAGTTTATTAAAGAAAATGCTCGGTTCACGCTGTTATTTTGAACAAACATGCCAAACAAATATTGGCATATTTTATTTAATTCTGTGCACAGTCTCTTGTTGGTAAACAGAAAAGTGATCCATTGCATCGTCAAAGCCTGAGAGAAAAAAACAGAGTTTTGATTGGCACAGAACTCTTTAAGATCCTGGTACTCGTCAAAGAGTTTTACGTCATCAATATCGACCAGTTTCTCTTGACAATAATTGAGAGATTCCACAATATTCGCGAAGTCTGTCATGTTCTTTCCTAATTTAACCCAAGTAAAACAGGAAAATTCTTCAAATTTCGCCGTCCACATTTGCAGATACTGAATGCAATTTCCATACATTACTCTCATTTCCTGACGTACGTTTTTTTCCGGGTCTTCTCCAAGAATATTCAAAAGTCTTGTCACCCCAAGGGAGAAGAAATTCTGCTCAAATCGGAGCCGTAATGAAGTTGAAGTTGTTTTTAGAACTTGAAAAACATCAATGACAGTAATGTCCTCTCTTTCTAGTTCTGAAACTCTGGGCTGAAAAATTGTTTTTAGCGATAGAATAAAATAGAGATAGACTTCGGAGTATTTGTTTTCGAAAAATTGTTTTATTGTTTTTGGGGCGTTTGTTTCCGAGGCGAAAAATTCTTTCAAATCATGGTATGATGTCAGCATTTTCTCTATTGCTGAGAATAAATTTAGCCATCGGGATTGCGAACTGGATAGCAATCTATGGTGCTCCTTGTCTGCGTCGTTGCAAAAGGACGTTAATTTCTCATTTCGAATGGAGTAAACTGAAAAATAATTATAAATTTTCATAACTGCTGATTCTATATCTACATTTTCGAGTGAATCGGCTCCATACTTGATGCAGTTGTTTAAGACTTGACCTGGACAGGTCAGTCCAAATAGTGGTTTCCTTAATTCTCTCTTTAGCAAATAATGAATATCTTGGTTTTCTTCGTTCCTTCTAAATCCTCCATAGTCTAAATTCACGCTGTCAGAGGTAAATGATACCAGCTTACGACTAAGCCCGTGTTTCTCCATTAGGGTTCTTATATAATTGGTGATCAACGGCCCTGTAGTATTTGTAATCGTATAAAAATCTATTATTTTAATGTTGATCCCACCATTAAGGAAATCAAAATATTGTATAACTATTGGAAACATTCGATTATTATGTCTGCTTGCGTACATTCCGAAAAACCTAACAGAGTCGCTTTTCAATTTGTCCAATACAACCGTTAAGATATGTTTAGAAATAACATTGTTAATCAGATGTTCCGTTTTAGCTCTGTCGCAGACAATTTGACTGGCAGTCACTGAATCCGAGAGTAGTTGTTTTATTAAGCCTGTTGTGCAATCCATCGCGCTGTAGGACTGTAGGTGTTTGACAGCATGGTAAGCAAGCGTGAGTTCTGCAGTTAGTTTGTTATCTTCTGTACTAACTACAACATTAGTGGATTGTTTGGTCGCTGTGCTGGTGGATGCTGTAGGCTGTTCCGCTGGTGGACAATGGTTGTCACGTAAAACCGTTTGCATTCTTGTTTGTATCACCGCTTTAGGCATTTTTGTACTATGCTTCGTTGTTTTCATATGTTTCACTATGTCTTCGACACCTCCAATACCAAAATCAAAATACGTATCACAGACACTGCAGAATGCTTCAGTTTGCTTTCGTCCTTCCAAAAGGAAAGGATAGTTAGCTACATGCACGTCTGTGAATGTACAGATTCTCCTCCTCTTGTTCTCCATTTTCTAGTATTAGTTTGTTTCAATAGCGTCACACACAAATGTTTAAGTCACGAAGTTCTTGGCCGCACAGTATAATATGTTATTTATAGTTAGTTGAAGAAGCTACCGCTATCGCACAGAAATAATTTTACACACACGAACTGTTGATTAGACGGATGAAAGCGGAAACAGTGAGCGGCGGGCAGGGACACACCCTCTCGGTCCTTTGGTCCGCGTACAGATCACGCAACCGACGCGTGTGGTCAAAATTCACAGTAATGCTGGCAGAATGCCTGACCAAGGGTCTATAAATCAGATGATAGTGCTAACTGCGCATGTCAATAATATCCATCTATCATTGGTCGTAAAGAGCGTCTGCAATGCAGTATTTAGCTGGAGTATCGCATAACGGATAACAGAAGGGCGGTCCTGACATGCGCAGTGCAGCGCTGCAAAAGATTCACTCTTGCCTTGCAGTCGTATTAAACATTACAAATTTCAGAGTCGCACATAGATACATCCCACGATGAAGGAAATATAGATTCTGTCTTACACAAAGCACTTAAGAACGCTTAAGAAGGTGATTCTTTTAATATTGCACTGCGCAGGTCACGATCCTGCTTCTGTCATTTGCTGTACGATACATCTGCAATACGCTGCATTGCAGATGTTATGTTCGACCAATGAGCAAAGGACTGTCGTGACCTGCGCAGTGTAGTTTAAAATTTTCCAGAACGTCTTCCTGGGAGGATACCAAAGGGTGCACGTTAGGTGTTGCCACTTTGAAAATGTACGGAGTTGCATACTTAAGAAATGTTTCAGAGATTTAAGAATATCATTTTTTATCATGACGATTTGCTACAACAGAACTTTTTTGAAAATCCATGAGTACTGTTTTTATCATCTTCCATCAAATGGAAGATGATAAAAACAGTACTCATGGATTTATATATAAAAAAAAAATACTGTGGATTTTACGGCCGCGTTTAACGACAATCTCATTTATTGATAGTCTATGGTTCGAAAACGGATGATTATTATTTTATTCTTTACTTATAATATTTATTTTATAATTACATATTATACTAAAATAATATTTTATAAGTGTGTGAACGCTTTTCGATCTTCTTTATTCCAAAAAAACAAACGTTGCCCCGCTCTAAGAATGTCTCCTGTATCGTGGGTACCAACATATTATATAAACTCACATACACAAACAGCCAGACCTAGTACAACTATCTGTAGGTCATTTGCTCCGAGTGGAAATGGAACCCGCGACACACAGCGCAGCAGCCAATCGCTAATGAACTTCGCTAACCGTGTTTTTAAAACGGCTTTTGTGCAAAAAGTCCATAAAAGAAGAGAGGTGTCGTTCCACAGGGCTGAAGATTGACCGCTTAACTTACCGAAATTAACAAAGAAGATTAATACAACATACGCTGGTCAATATTGTTTAGTGAGAGATGGTAAAATGGTCCTCAGTGTCCTATGGTGTGCGTAGAAAGACCAAGGGATCTTTTACTTCTTTTCTCTCTTTTTACGAAGTACGAGAGTAGCCAAGCCATCATCATCTTCCTAGCCTTATGCCATGTTACTTGGGGTCGGCGCCACATTTACTTCTTCCATGCCGTCCTGTCAACCGGCATGTTATCACTGACTCCCTTCTCTTTCATATCATTCTTCACACAATCCATCCATCTTTTCTTTGACCTATTAAGCCAAGCCATGGTGGGAAGATTAGCCAATTATCGAGAAGGGAACCTCTACATATAGCCACTAGCACCCCACGAAACATGAATGTTTCATGAACTTACTAGGGTAATTAAAAAAAAAAGCATATTTTTTTATTTTTTATTATTATTTTAACGTATGTAAGGCTGAGACTTACTTTGTAACCATAAGTACCTAGTATTATTATCTAACCTATCATTAAAACCCACCGCTGTTGTAATCTGTAAGGCAAACCCCTATGCTCTCACAATTACAAAACAAAAAAGGAACAAAAATTTAAATTATAAATATGCAATAACTGCATTTTGTTCAAATGCATTTACTCATATTTATTATAACACTGTTCAGGAGCGGACCCAAGCTCCAACAGGAGAAGCTCAAAGGACCACACGGTTGGTCCTCTGACCCCCTCTCATTGAATCCGTTCCTGCCCTAATGTCCCCGTTTTTCCACAATAATGATGTCGCAGCTGAGATATCGCCTGTTCAACCTTAACGGGAAAAGTCAGGAACACGCCAGAGCCTCGTTAGTAGTTCAGCAGGGTGCACCGCGAGCAGGTGAGGATGACTTTGGCTCATAGATGGAGGATGCTGGTAGAGCCACTTACACCCCATTGGTGAAGTGGGGTCATGTGCAACATGGCTGTGACTGAGTGTAGATATTCATCAGCCCTCGGACTCCTGAAAAGTCGGAGAAAATTGGGTTAAGATATGTTGTAAAAAAAATAGCGTTTTTATATTTTGATCACTTAAAATAGAAGTCCATTCGTTTCAATTAGACCATTAAAATCAGTAGTTAAAGTCGAAATTTTCTAGAAAACAAAAGAAAAAGAATTGAATCTAGTTGCCCTGTCTAAAAGGTAGTTTTCATGGTTTGGTAACTATGAGTCCTACCCTAAATCTTCTCTAGAGCTACAAAAAGATAATTTCGATATTTTTACAATGATTGACAGCTAAGAATTCGGAAACTGACCTTGTGGTACTGGGTGATGTGGTGTGCGTAGTACACGACAACAGCAGTGCAACCTGGTGATGGCTCGAAGGACCAATGACATCGTGCGCGGCTGATGAGACGTAGTGTGTCACTGCTCAGCAAACGGGGAGCTGAAAATTTAAAGAATTATAATTAAAATCTCATTTTAAGGTTTGCGTCGTCAGGTCTTACTGGTTGAAGTAGTAAATTAATCGACCTTGTTTTATTGTAAAATGGAATCTCGGACGCCAAATATTCGCAATCATTTTCGTTCCCCTTCGCAGTTATAGAATTCCACCCCTATACGTACTCGTAGCTACAGTCGCGGTCCTGCTTATTGTAAACTAATGGCACATACATTTTAAACATACATACATACATTTTACATTTTTAACATTTCTATTGATTGCTTATATACATCCCTTTTATCAAACTCCCCCCCCCCCCCCACTGCCCCATTTGCACCGTTGCCACAAAATCGACCATGAATTATGTACTTTTATTATTAGTTACAAATGGGACAATAACTACAACACTTACCTTAGTTTCTAACTCTGAATTACACAGCTCTGTAGGACTTCATAGCCGACACTAGCACCGGAGCCCTGGTACCGGCTCGAAAGACCACACACGTCTTACACTGCATAGGGCGGTTGACGTACTAAGGCAGACAAACGCTACAAAGGATATTGTCTCGTTTAAATAAGTCTTTCTGTACTGCGCAAGTCACGATCAATACTGTGATGTGAGATATAGCTATATAGTTCTCAAATACTTAAAACATGTTTTCGCTTAATATTGGTAATAGCGCCCTCTAGCGTAAAACGAAGAAGTAAGTACGTACTTTCTAACTACAAAACTTTTACCAAAGTTCTGCAGAGGGCGGTAGCGCACTGAGTGAACAAAGTAAGTCTCGTCTAGATGATTCTTTCTACACTGCGCAGGTCACGATTAATATTTAGCTAATAGACAGTTATGTTAATGTTGCAACACTACAAATAACATGCAGTCTGTGATGTGTGGTGTGTTTATAATCTATACTAATATAATAAAGAGGAAACATTTGTTTGTTTGTAACGAATAGGCTCCGAAACTCCTGGACTGTTTTTAACCATATTTTCACCAATAGATAGCAACATTATTCCTGAGTAACATAGGCTGTATAACATCACACTCTGACCCACGGGAGTGGAGCAGTAATCAAAGACGTAACTTTACGCGGGTAAAATAAGCCACGCAGGCGAGGTCGCGGGCAGGTCGCTAGTATTTAATAAAATAAATTGAAATTTACAAACAAAATATTGAAACAATTGTGTACTGTGTATGTTTGTTGTTCAAATTACTAACAGTTCTTTAGATTTTTTGGGGAGAGGGTTGAGCGGAAGCGACTATCCGACTCATACTGACTACAACCCATCCATGTTCTTCCGAATGCCCTTTGAGTTCTCCGGTCTCGGATCTACGGTGACCGGTAATCGCCCTGCGACACACGACGCCCGAAGCATCTTCTTCTGTTTCACCTGGGGTCTAAAATGATAATCAACAGAAAACCAAACTATAATAAATAAACAGATAGTTGTATGACTACTGATTACAGTATATTTTTTATCAACCACAACAAATGACTAAAAAATTGGAGGGTGGCCTTCAGCAAAAGGACAGTGTGGGCCATTAGTCCATTTTTTTTTTCGTGGGGAACTCCTGATGAACTGCCTTCGCTTCAGGGAGGGCGTAGGGTGTGTCAGACTCCCATGATGTTCCTCCAACTACCTTTGACCAACGCACCGGTATCGCTCTTATTCTTCTGCATCCCGCCACCACCACAAGGCGTGCCCCATCACGCGGTGCGGCCGTCGGCCACCGGCCACACTGACTCCAGAAAAGCCTACTCTTTGGCTTGTCGCTGGTCAGGCGACGGACTGACCCCAATCCGTTGTCCGCATGGGCCAGTAGCCCATACTGTCCCACTGCTCTACTATACTGTACCGTGTGTGTCGGTCGCTTTATAATATTACTAGATTGTGCCCGTGACCTCGCTAAATGTTGGTTATCGCGGACGTAGACAAAGTCGCGGAATAAAAGTAGCCTATGTCCTTTCTTGGGGTTGAAATTCACCCCGCTCCGAATTTTATCAAAATCGGTACAGTCGTTTAGTTGTAAACGCGTCACCGACAGACAGATGTACTTTTGCAATTATAATATGAATAGTATAGAAGTATGGATAATAATAAAATGACTGCCTCGTTACCTCAGTGGTCCTAAGCGCGACTGCTACGCTAGAGGTCTTGGGTTCGATTCCCAGGTCGAGCAAAGTGTTATTGGGTTTTTCTATGAATTTCTCAGTAGCAGCTCGGAGTTAGGATTTGTGCCCGGTTAATGGCAATAGGCTCACCCCCTATTACTTGGGACCTAAACATACCGGCGAACTGTGGGTGTACATTGGTGCACGTCTGCCTAACCTTTCGGGGAATACAGGCGTGATGATAATAAAATAATAATCATTCGCACGATAGACTAGCACAAATTGAGATAGTCGCCAATCGCGACCTTAGCAAATAATTTTTTTCTTATTTAAATTCAAATTGAAAATGATAGAAGAACAGTAGAATCAGAGTTCAAAAATTTTTGGTTCTAGCAAATCGTCCTGACAAAAAATGATGGTTGTGTGAAAACAAACAATTAAACATTTTTTTAAAGTTTGCAACTCCGTACATTTTCCGATTTGCAACACCTAAGCGTGCACCGAGGGAGACGTTCTAGAAAATTTAAAACTGCACCGCGCAGGTCATTATTGTCCTTCGCTCATTGGTCGAACATAACATCTGCAATGCAGCATATTCCAGATGTATCGTCCAGCGAATGACAGAAGCTTGATTGTGACCTGCGCAGTGCAATATAGAATGTGCCGGACTGCACCGCGCAGGTCATTATGGTCCTTCGCTCATTGGTTGAGCAGAACATCTGCATTGCAGTATATTGCAGATGTATCGTCCAGCGAATGACAGAAGCTTGATTGTGACCTGCGCAGTGGAATATAGAATGTGCTGGACTTCACCGCGCAAGCCACGACTGTTCTTCGCTCATTGGTCGTGCAGAACATCTGCAATGCAGAGGAATCTTACAGAGAATGCCAAAAAGAGGATAGTGACCTGCGCAGTGCAGTATAGAACCTTCTAGAACTTTTCACTCAGTGCAACAAGCTGCAGAAGGTTCAGTCTCTCTCTACTCGAACACGCAATTTAGATACAGTTGACTATATCGAGGAATGAGGAACAGGGTGTAAAGTCCCTCATCCTCCATAGAAAAGGGAGCATCTTCCGACCAGACGGGTGTTGTGTCAGGCGGACTACTGTCCGACAGTTGTTGTCAGGATTTTGTATATATGCTAATCGTTGCGGCGACCTTTGATAGTGCGATCTAGGCAATGACAGTTTGTCGTAGTAGTTCGTACAGACTCTTCACATGACCAGAGGGCTAGCTTATTTTTGGGCCATGGACTCATCCAACAAGTCGGCATTGTCGGGTACTTTTCCCGCTGACCGCGATGCGAAAAAATTTTTAGGTACCGTATGTGGTCCCACACATTTTATTGTATTATACCATCACATACTATCACGCCTGTATTCCCCGAAAGGTTAGGCAGAGGTGTACTAATGTACACCCACAGTTCGCCGGTATGTTTAGGTCCCATGTAATAGGGGGCCAGCCTATTGCCATTACTCGGGCACAAATCCTAACTCCGAGGTGCTACTGAGATCTTCGAACAAAATCGAGCAAAGATTCTCAGTATTGCAGTACTTTGAGTGACTTTTTTTAATAGATCGTTTTGACATCAGTATAATTTTATTTTAAGGAATTGTACAACTTATTGTAATACATTTTTTTTAAAAAGAGTATATATGGAGTTTCTTGCCCGTTCTTCTCCATACGAAACTACCGTTTGGAATGGGCAACTAGATTCAATATTTTTAATTTAACATGTATTTGACGTTGAAAAGTGCCTTTTAATGGTCTAATTGAAATAAATGATTTGACTTGACTTTGACTTTGACTTTGACTTTGACAGTAGCCGCTCGGAGTTAGGATTTGTGCCCGGTAATGGAATAAGGCTCGCCACCTAATTACATAGGACTTAAACATATCGGCGAACTGTGGGTGTACATTGGTACACCTCTGCCTGACCCTTAACCCAGCCGTGATGGTATACATGTATAACATCTGTATAATATTTTACAACGAATTTAAGTTGAATAAAGTGGTCTGTTATTCTTTAAAATGATCCTTTTGTAACTTTTTTATTGCGTGATATAAATACAATAAATGCATCGTATACCTCGCAAAGTATTGATCGTGACAGCTAGCCTTCTCTACACCCTAGACTACTTTGTCCGCAAACCTCAGTTCGCCACCCGCCTTCTTCGAAGTTGGTCCTTTGAACCGCGTCAGACCTCTGAGAAGAGATGGGGGTTAGTGTGTCGCATTTTATATGAATTATAATTATTTCTACGATAGTTGAGGCAGCAGATATTTCTATGAGATTTATTTAATCTCGTCAGGAGAAAACTATCCTTAAAAAGTTATTGAAATAGTGTTGTTGTGTGTTCACAGGTAATCGGTGGAAGAGCATCGTTACCTATTCTTCTCTAATGGACGCTGATGTATCACTTCGTCGCCGGCAGTGAGCTGCAGCCTCTCTTCAAGGCGCAGCTCCAAGCCCCAGGACTTAAAACCATGGTCAGTTCATCAGTTTTTTTTCTTCGTCAAAAATTTTAAAGTTATAGCCAAAGTCAAATTATTTAATTCAGTGTTAAACCTTTTTTTTTTTTTTGGTGGGTGGGAAATCACCAAATAACTTCTCCCGCCCTGGGCGGGGCGGGAGGGAGTGTCAGACTTTTACTGACTAAAACCCACCCATGTTCCTTCTTGTGCCCTTTGCGTTCCGGGGGCGCGGTATCTCTTGCGAACAACCCGCAGCCCCGGCAGGCATCGGCCCTCAGTGGCCCCTTCCTTTTGCTGACATCTCTTTAAGGCACGCATGGAACACTAACCATTAAAAGGCACTTCTGGTCGTCAAGTTTTTAAGAAAAAATAATTTATACAGTAATACAAAGACGTCCGTAGAAATACTACCACCACACCTATGTCTGCCAAAAAGCAGCGTTGTTGTGTTCTGGTTTGAAGGGTATGAGTGCCGGAGTAATTTCAGGCACTTGACACATTTAAAATTTGTATTGGCAACGCATTTGCAAGGCCTCTGGTATTGCAGATGTGTATAGGCAGCGTTGACCACTTAACATCAGGTGGGCCGTCGACTTGTTTGCCATCCAAGAAATAATAAAAATAATATGTGTCCTTTTACACCTCTAATCTCTGTGGTTAAAGCAGTTGTTAAAAATATTGTAATATTCTTTTTCAGGCGAACTCACCAATTCCATCATCTCAAATGTCTCTGGCGGCTGGGTGTCTTCCATTCTTCGCAACACACTGAAGACACCTTTTTCAGCTTTCACGAACTACTTAGTCTGAAAGTTATAGTCGTTTGTGAAAGCTGACCTCTGTTGCGTTGCAACTGATTTTTTTTTTTTGAAATATTGTAACATTTTTGAAAATGTTACAATATTTCCCATCTGTATTTCTACATGATGTTTTCTCTCTCTCTATTTCGTTGTAGTATTATAAGGCTCATTGCGTCCCCTTCACAGGGGACAACAAAGGTAGGTGCAGGTTCAAGATTAAAGGATCAAAAAACCAATGTTTAAGGAATAACAAAAATGGTCTTTTCATCCTTTCTAAGATAAGTCTTGAATCAGCGCCAGCACCAGTAGTTGTGTTGACTGGGCAGCGATATTCTCTGGCAGTTTTTTCTAGTGCTCGAGGATAATGTTGCGAATGCACAACTGCATCATATTTCAGTGTAAATATAATGCAGTACATAAGACGTGAGAATAGTAATATTATGCAGTGTAATATTACTCCTCACAAGAGGAGAGGGGCGGGAGGAGATCACAAGAGGATGTTGTAATGACTTTAGTCCCTAAAAAAGTCCTATGACAGCACGGGATTACTAAGTGGTCAACTCCCTTCTCCTCTCCTGTATGTCTGTGTAACAAAATGAATATTATTTTAACAAAATACCTCTTGTATTCCACACTAAGTCTCTACATATTACCGTGTATTTAATTAAATAGGTAGCAAAAATACAGCGTTTTATTTAATTGTCACCAGCGTCCTCCCATGACCTCGTCCGCTTCAAAGTTGAACTGTTATCCCAAGGGATCATGTTAACGGGATAAAAATTATCCTATGTGTTAAATTGCCTCGGTAGCCTAGTGGTCCTAAGCGCAACTGCTACGCTAGAGGTCTTGGGTTCGATTCCCAGGTCGAGCAAGACGTGTTATTTAGTTTTTCTATGAAATTCTCAGTAGCAGCTCGGAGTTGGGATTCGTGAGCGGTTAATGGCAATAGGCTCGCCCCCTATTACATGGGACCTAAACATAAAGGCGAACTGTGGGTGTACATTGTTACACCTCTGCCTAACCCTTCGGGGAATACAGGCGTGATGGTATGTGATGTGTTAATTCAGGAAAGGATTTATCTATGTGCCAATTTTCATCCAAATCTGTTCAACGGTTAACGCGTGATTGACTAACAAACATCCAAATTTCCTCACAAACTTGCACTTTTATATATTGTAGGATTATCTGTTCTTATGTATGTACACAAGGATTTATATGGCCTACAGAAAGTTGTAATTAATTTATTTTAATTCAACATACTCACAAGAACTATGTTAACCGACATGACTTTCAATATTGCGAAACTCAAGTGGAAATAGACAGGGCACCACGCATCGTAAGACTCAGTGTAGGAAGACCCCCACGAGATGGACCAAAACCGCTGGATAGGGGCAGCGCAGGACCGGCCATTGTGGCTATTTTTAAGGGAGGCCTACGTCCAGCAGTGGAGGTCGGTCGGCTGATATGATGATTTTGAAACATAAGTTGGAAAAGTCAGTTGAGAATATTTCAGAAAAAAGCTAATTCTCACTGCCATGTGCAGGCCACAAAGTTTTTAAATACGGTTCTTATAACCGGAATGTGGCAACAACACTTGCGAAGGTAACGTCGTCAAACATTGTTTTCCATAAAGCATTGTAAAATAACTTTGGATTTGTTATTCATATATGTCGTGATGCCGAAGTGGTTCAATACCAATGCGACTTTTTCAATTCATATGTACTTACTAAGTTTATCTTGGACATCAAGACGCGCGTCGTGAAGAGACCTGGACTTATAGCTAGTTAATACAAATCTGAAATCGCCAATCCGCCTTGAGCAAGCGTGGTGATTAATGCTTGTGCCTTCTCTGTATGAGAAGAGGCGTTTGCCCTGCAGTCATAGGCTGTAATTATAATTTATTTATTAAAACTTTTTGCACATAATGTAAATAATACACTGTACAAAGGCGGACTTAATGCCTTACGCATTTTCTACCAGTCTACCTTAGGGTGATGCAGAGACAAAACATAGTAGGTGCAAGGAAGATGAGCAGAAAATTTCCAATAATGAGATTTAATAATACATACATACAAACAAAATATACACAGTAGAGAGAGAAAAAAATACTTAAGTGGAGAAATATAACCAACTAATTGTGGGACGAGTCTGCCAACTTCTTATGTAAATGCTCGCGAACCTTGAATGAACCTTGAATGTGAACCGACTGGAGGCCATCCTGATACTCTGAGGAAGCGCATTCCAAAGAAAAACCGCCAGGATAAAAAAAAACAGATGTAACAAAACCAGAGCGGTGAGAAGGACATCGCTGATGGCGATTATTGGACGAACGAAGATTCTTACTTATAATTTCATTTTTGAATTTGTGTAACAAATAACAAATTGCACCATTTAGCATCCAGTCTCATAAGTTATTTCATTTTTGTTTTTTTGGAACTGCTTCTGTAGCCTAGTGGTCCCAAGCGCGACTACTACACTAGAGGTCTTGGGTTCGATTCCCAGGTCGAGCAAAAAGTGTTATTGAGTTTTTCTATGAAATTCTCAGTGGCAGCTCGGAGTTAGGCTTTGTGCCCGGTTAATGGCAATAGGCTCGCCCCCTATTGCATGGGACTAAACATACCGGCGAACTGTGGGTGTACATTGTTACACCTCTGCCTAACCCTTCGGGGAATACAGGCGTGATGGTATGTTATTTCTTCAATAGGCACATACCTCATCATCTACTTAGCCTTTTCCCAACTATGTTGGGGTCGCCTTTAAAAGAAACGCCTAAGAAACGTCTTCAAGAACTAACTTAAGCTTTGGAAGTCCGTGGCAATACAAAACAACAAACAAAACCAAAGCCGCTTAGCGTTTTACCAACTATGTTGGTGTCGACATCTGTCCAGTCCAACCGGATGCAGCTGAATACCAGTGTGTTACACGGAACGACTGCCTATCTGACCTCCTCAACCCAGTTAACAAAGAGGCACTTATCTACCACATAAATAACGAGCGGTATTCTCAATATCTAATTAGCAAAAATACTTGATTAGGTAAAGACTTCAAAGATTGATTTTGCTCTTAAATTATATCTCCATGAAATTAGGTGAAGTGACCTGCTACTGGTGCCGTAAACCTCAGACGACGCAATTATAAGAACCTTCTTGTAAGCTATATGTTTGAGCCGTTTGGTTGAAACACTAGGCCCATTGGGTCCGAGCGCTCATCTAGTTTTTCGGGACATCGCCAAGCGACTGGTCGACTCTTCACGTGACCAATGGAACCAGTGGCTGCTTTGACAGGGACGCGGACGAGTTTTTCAGATACCCAATGAGCTTCCTTTTTTTTTTAATTGTATATACTGTGTAATTTATAAAATATGATATTTAATTTCCGCCTCGGTAGCCTAGTAATCCTAAGCGCGACTGCTACGCTAGAGGTCTTGGGTTCGATTCCCAGGTTGAGCAAAAAGTGTTATTGGGTTTTTCTATTAAATTCTCAGTAGCAGCTCGGAGTTAGGATTTGTGCCCGGTTAATGGCAATAGGCTCGCCCCTTATTACATGGGACATAAATATACCGGCGAACTGTGGGTGTACATTGTTACACCTCTACCTAACCCTCTGGGGAATACAGGCGTGATGGTATGTGTATGATATTTATGGAAACTAAATAAAATTTGAATTAAATCATCATCAAATTAGAAGATTATGTTCAAGATAACAATGCTTGGGAACATGCTGGTCCTGCTCCATAGGACAATTTAAAGTCTTGACAAAATCAACTGGTTGCTAATTTAATTATATAAGTACTTTGTTTTGATTAATTATTTTTCTCTTCGACATTAATTCTACATTCGAGTATGCCTCACACACTGATTCCTTGTCTTTGAAATGTATAAATGTATTTAATATTACAATTAACTTAGCTTTCATCTCTAATTTGTGGCACTGAGTATGTATTGCAGTACTTTGAGTGGCTTTTTTTAATAGACCGTTTTGAGATCAGTATAGTTTTATGGAGTTGTACAACTTATTGTAAAACATTTTTTTTTTAAAGAGTATGTGTGGAGTTTCTTACCAGTTCTTCTCCATACGAAACTACCTTTTGGAATAGGCGACTAGATTCAATATTTTTAATTTTAACATGTAATTGACGTTCAAAAGTGCCTTTTAATGGTCTAATTGAAATAAAAGATTTGACTTGACTTTAACTATTTTTGCTAACGAGTGTAAGTTGTACTTGTTTTTTTTTTTTTTTTTTTGGTGGGTGGGAAATCATAAAATAACTTCTCCCGCCCTGGGCGGGGCGGGAGGGAGTGTCAGACTTTTACTGACTAAAACCCACCCATGTTCCTTCTTGTGCCCTTTGCGTTCCGGGGGCGCGGTATCTCTTGCGAACAACCCGCAGCCCCGGCAGGCATCGGCCCTCAGTGGCCCCTTCCTTTTGCTGACATCTCTTTGAGGCGCGCGTGGAACACGAACGCGCCGTCGACACGGCAAGTTGTACTTGTTGATGTGTAGGATAGGGTTTCCAAAATAAAACGAAGAATCACTACATTATTATTTTATAGAATATAAAGTATTAACAATTACTTTATTTACATTATATACATACTTACATTAACTACCTTAATAACTATTGATTGATTACAAATACCTTAAGAGTTAGACAGAAATAACTAAATTGTATAAGTACATGTATATTAATCGCCTTATCATCGCCAGAGCCTCGTTGGTGGTTCAGCAGGGTGCACCGCGAGCAGGTGAGGTTGACTTTGGCTCATAGATGGAGGATGGTGGGAGAGCCACTTGCACCCCATCGGTGGAGTGGGGTCATGTGCAACTTGACTGTGGCTGGGTGTAGATATTCATCAGCACTCGGACTCCTGAAAATTTTGAGAAATTTTTGATTAAATGCTAAATATATAGCAAATCTAATATTTGGATCACCTATTTTGACCATTATAAGGTATGTAGTTTTAATTGCTAAAATTCACAAGACCAAAAAATAATTAATCTTGCCCCTTCCAAAAGATTCTGGAATATGATATGGTATGGTAACTTTATGTCCTTCCCCAATTCTTTCTTCTATAGTGCTACACAATACGATTGTCGGCTAAAAACTCGGAAACTGACCTCGTGGTACTGCGTGATGTGGTGTGCGTAGCACATGGCAGCAGAAGTGCAGCCTGGTGATGACTCGAAGGACCAACGACATCGTGCGCGGCTGATGACACGTGGTACGTCGCTGCTCAGCTATCAGGGAACTGAAAATTTAAAGAATTAAAATTAAAATCATGTTATAACCGGTGCGTCGTCAGGCATTATTGAATAAAGTAGCAAATTGATCGACCTTATTTTATTATAGGGCGGATCTAACGCCAAATATTCTTAATCGTGTACGCTCCCCTTCGCGTTAGTAAAATTTCACACTTAGATGTAAAATCGCCCTCGTGCCTATTGTAGACCAATGGAGTCACACAATGGCGGCTTCACATTTTTATTGATCGCGGAAACACGCCCCGCTCACTAACCCCTACCCCCCCCCTCACCACACCCCTCCCCCCTCTTGCACCGATGCCACAAAATCCTGGTAGAATTTATTATAAGTTTCGTAACGATTTACTTAATATAATTAATATTACCAACAAACTTAGGACGTTAAAATTGAGACAGTTACTTATTGTATTTTGAAACCAAAGCATTGTCGATAAGTGTTACGTAATTTTGAAATCTGGGGATTTTAAAAATATTTATTTTAGAAACAAAAGATAAACAGCAGCACTTACCTTCGATTCTAACTCTGGATTACACAAAGCTGTAGGACTTCAGAGCCGGCACACGGACCGGAGCCCCAGTACCGGCTCGAAGGACCACACGCCTTACACTGCAGAGGGCGGCTGCCGCATTGAGTGCACAAAGGGAGTCTAGATTGGACGATTGTTCCTGCACTGCGCAGGTCACGATCAATACTTTGACGTGTCATATAGCTATGTAGATTTTAAATAAGGGGGAATGTTGCAACACAACAAAATAATATGTAGTATTGTCGTTGATTATCGTTTCCATGCATTTGTGCTCAAAGATTATTTTAATTAAAGAATTTATCTAAAATATAATTATATAACCTTAAGATAAAAGAACAATAATCATATTTCAAAAGGAAACTAAAACTATATGGCATCAAAAAAAAATCTTCGTATCGCCGTCAACTGGAAGAGTGCCCAAAAGTCACACGCTACGTTGGATGGCAATGCTAATTCTCTCACCAAGCCACCAAGGTAAAAGCCAGTCCTTGGGTTACGAGAAGTGTCAACGAAACGTTTAGATAATTTCTTGCTTTGAAGGCTATGGGCACACAGACCCCACGGCCCGAAGGGTTCAACCCCAAAAATATAATTAAGTGGTCTAAAAATTACACGAAACTAAAATAGTATTTCTTTTTTAACTTTGTAGATTTGTGGACTAACTTAATGTTTTAGTTAACATTACTAATAGCGCCCCCTATCGTCTAAAGGAAGGAAGCACTGTAAAGTATATACATTCATCCCAACTGTAAAACTTTTGAATACGGACACTAGATGGCGCAATGTGTACGATTGAAGTCTGGTTTTTAAAACAAAACAACACAAAAAAATTACAAATAGAACTGTCAAACGCGCTGCGATTGTGTGCTGTGATTGGTTAACTGAGTTACTAACAGCCAATCAGACCACTTGACCTGCGTCGACACTTTGAATATCGTTTAGAAACTCAATGTAAGATTTATAAAATAAAAGCTACGTTGGCTGAATCTAGTTTTCTTTAAATCATCTACTGACATGTCAACAAATTAGTTTTCGCTTTTTCTCGATTTTCTTATTGGAAATACGAATATCTTATAGCATTTATAGTCATGTTGTAGACGGACAGACGGTCGGTAGCACAGACACGAGTTACCACGACTCGTGAGCACAAATGTCAAGTTAATTTTTCGGTTTTTCAGTTCCTTTCGGGGTTTTTTGGGGCGCTGACACTGCACGCTATCGGTCCGACTGACGGACCAATCGGTGGCCTAAAATAGGTGCCCAGAAAGGAACCCGAAATCCCGAAAATTAACTTGACATTTCTGCTGACAGCTCGTGGCGACTCAAAGACATTAAATCATACTAGTAGTGTGAATCTCTTTGTGGCGACTACTATAGATGTAGTGTGGGATGCCCTGCTGCACGGTGGACCGACGATTTTAATAAATAAATCATTTATGGTCAGGCTACTAAGGCCCACAGATAAAAAACACAATATAATCTTTAAATAATAATAAACTATTACATATTTAAAACCTTATTTGACTATCTATACACGTTACGTTTACGGCGTCGTGTTTTGCTGCGTGGCGTTACGTAACCGACCTCGGGAACGTCATCGGTAAATGACACCCTTTGGCCAAAAGTCCTGCTTCATGAAGGTTTGTAAGTGGTGGTTTGGTACTCGTACCACGAACGACTTAAAGTTGGCGCTGTGTGTGGCGGGCAGCGGATGGATACAGACTGCCCAGGACCAGGATGCTTAGCAGTAGACAGCTATAGGCTGATGATGATGAGTATCAGTAGTAGTATTAGTTGTAGAGCTCTTTGTGAAGGAGCTCGTCCGGGGAAGTACTACCACCATACCTACTTCTGCCGCAAAGCAGCGGTGTTGTGTGTGTTCCGGTTTGAAGGGTATGGGTGCCGGTTTAATTACAGGCACATGACACATTTCAAGTTTGTCTCTGGGATGGAAACGCATTTGCAAGGCCTCTGGTATTGCAGATGTGTATAGGTAGCGGTGACCACTTGACATCGGGTGGGCCGTGGACTTGTTTGCCATCCAATGATATTTAAAAGTTAAGTGTCCGTAGAGTTCTTTCTCCATAAAGGTCTACATTTTGGAACGAGCAACTAACTTCATCTTTCTTATGAACTGACCGACTTCTTGACTATTCCCAAGTGCCTCTAAATACTTTGATTTTGGCTTTGTCCTTGCAATTGGCCACCGTGACCGACATTCGGTTAGAAGAGTTTAAAAAAGAAATATATTCTCCACACCGATTCCCTCCAAGGCGGCAAATCTTACTGCAGACTAGCCAAGTACGCAGGAGATATTATAGTGTACAAGTGTGTGCGCAAACACAGGTGCAGCTCCTCCTCTAACTCTCATAGTTTGATGGGACAGCAATCAGATACAACTGGGGAGAGATCAGGCGCAGGACCAACGGCTTTACGTGCTTTCCGAGGCACGGGGGTGCCACCCCACCAATTTCTAAATTCCAGGCTGTTACTGAGAAATTCCTAATGGAACAACAACAACAACATACCATCACGCCTGTATTCTCCAGAGGGTTAGGCAGACGTGTACTTATGTACACCCACAATTCGCCGGTATGTTTTCTGCCCCATGTAATAGGGGGCGACCCTATTGCCATTAACCGGGCACAAATCCTAACTCCGAGCTGGTACTGAGAAATTCATAGAAAAACCCAATAACACTTTTTGCTCGACCTGGGAATCAGTCGCGCTTAAGACCACTAGGCCAACGAGGCGGTTGAGTTGGGAGTTGTTGGCAGTTGGTTTTTACCAATGGCAGCCACTGCGCCAAACGTGCCGCCAATAGCCGGGCACAAATCCTAACTCCGAGCTGTTACTGAGAATTTCATACAAAAACCCGGTAACACTTTTTGCTCGACCTGGGAACCCAAGACCTCTAACGTAGCAGTCGCGCATAGGGCCACTAGGCCGGTAGGTACAGGGTAATAAATAAAAAACCATTGAACCTAACCTAACTTATATTTAATTTTACCCTAGTCACTTTTTCTTACTTAACTTATTCTTATGTAGTACAGTTATTATATACTTAGTATAAAAAATATATTAACATTATTACTGATGTAGTGTGATAAATCGATGAAATGGCCTGATCCCCTAGTTTCGAGACCAAGGTTTTGCCAGAGCCTCGTTCGTAGTTCAGCAGGGTGCACCGCGAGCAGGTGAGGTTGACTTTGGCCCATAGATGGAGGATGGTGGTAGAGCCACTTACACCCCATCGGTTTACTCTCAAATGTGGTAAGGGAGTGATCCTCTTTAAATAAATCTTTACATTTTAAATTCAGTTACAGCCAGCGAATGTTGCTTTTAATTTACATTTATATATTTTTTTAACATTCATAACTGAGATGGAGTGGCAACGCAGGGAGGGGACGCTATAGAAAGGTCTACCCTGACCATAATATATTGGTGAGGTTCTTCAGAAAGGTCGGGTGCGCAGTACTCGTAACCGACGTGCTTGTATGACCAGATGTATGACCGTGGACGAGGCGAACGGAGTAGGTGGGGATCGTAGCAGGTGGCGTTAGGTAGTTTCTGCCTACCCCCATGGAAAAAGTTTATGTATGTATAGCTGAGATCAGATTGCGACTACATTTTGAAGAAGTATTACGAGTGTGGGTCCTCAGCAAGTCCATCTTGATACAGCATCAGGCATCTTTAAAGATGAATGGGTGATGCTGCTCGTCTCACAGCGTTCTGAAACATAAAAGAATATTGTGATCAATTGTTGAGAAATACATTCCAATATTGACGTATAAGGCGAATGGATAAGTCTGGTAAGATTATAATATTAAAGATAGGTTTTAGTAGTAGGAGAGCTCTTTGTGAAGGAGCTCGTCGGAGGAAGTACTACCACCATACCTATTACTGCCGCAAAGCAGCGTTGCTGTGTTCCGGTTTGAAGGGTATGGGTGCCGGTGTAGTTACAGGCACATGACACATTTCAACTTTGTCTCTGGGATGGCAACGCATTTGCAAGGCCTCCGGTACTGAAGATGTCTATAGGCAGCTGTGACCACTTAACATTTTTACTAAACACTAGTTGTTCCAGGCCTGGCTGTTTGAGTATGTGAAATTCCTATTATGGGGCAATTTAAAGTTGTTCATTATAATCTAAAATATGAAAACTCCTTTTTTTTTGTTCCTGATGGGATTTCATCAAATGACTTCCCCCGCCCTGGGCGGGGCGGGAGGGAGTGTCAGACTTTTGCTGACTAAAACTCACCCATGTTCCTTCTTGTGCCCTTTGCATTCCGGGGGCGCGGTATCCCCTTCGAACAACCACAGGCCCGCATGAAAACTACTTAAGAATATAATTGCTCAGTTTACGCTGATCCCTATGCAATGACAACTATAGACAATAATCACATACCTTTATTTTAAGCTTGGGAGTGCTTGGTGGCGTCTCGAAGGACCAATTTGTTTGATGATGTCCGGAGCACAGAAGCTTCGCTGCCGTTGAAGACGGCCGAGTGACACTGCTCGTCCACCAGTAATCTGAAAATGACAATTAAAATACATATTAGAAATTTTGCTACATTTTTCGTAAATCAGTAATCATTTGTAATCGGTATCTCAAAGGTGTGACGGGCAATAATCACCACGCTTGCTCAAAGCAGATTGGCGATTTCAAACTTATATTAATTATAAGTGCAGGTTTCCTCAGGATGTTTTCCTTCACCGATGTCAGTAAGGTCCAAGTTAAACTTAGAAACTACACATGAATTGATTGAACCCCACGCAAGAGAGGACCAATAAAAATGTAATTTAATTTTAGTCTATTTAAAGTTTATGAATAAAGAAAATTAAATAGTAAGTAAGTAATAATGAAATATTCACCTTCATCTTTAAGCTACGGACACGAGGTAGGACTGCACGGCCCGGAGCTCCTGAATGCGGCTCGAAGGACCGACACGTCAAAGCACGGGGACTGCGAGTGTCGCACTGCGGGCATTACACAAAGCGAGTCTAGTTATTCTAGACTTACAAACTAACTCCACTGCGCAGGTCACAAAATATTGATTTCGATGTGCGATAGACGATGCATTTCATGAAGATATACAGGGTGTACCATTACATTTTACAGAGCAGTTATTTACGCATATTACACATCAAACTAAATAACATTAAAAAAAAATGCATTAGCCTTTTATTTTCGATGTGAAATCTTTTATTGTTCAAAACGTTGTTGGATGGGAAACAAGCCGATGGGCCCATTTGATATTAAGAAGTCACCTCTGCCCCTATCCCTTGCAAGTGCGTTGCCAACCTAGAAACAAAGTTAAAATTTCTTAGGTTGAATCTGAAAAAGAATACCTTATTTTATGTTACTGCAGCATCGAATTTAAAATTCGTCAACTATGCCTCACTTCTGATTTGCCATTGATATATAGATAGATTAATTTATTTGTGGAAACATGCAGGTTGATAGCGATAAAATTTGTTCAGTCATATTTAGCCTTTACGACGTACAAATGTTACATTGTTTTTGCTTACATATATACAATTAATCTTAATGATCATTCATCAAAAATTTCTTGATTTGAATTACATGTCCAGTAGCATAATAATAGGATAAAATTTAATCATGTCAATAATAATATCAATGTCAAATAATAAAAATCATATATTTTTTTACAAAAATGAAATAAAATATCGAACATTTTGCAAATTAAAAATATAGTAGCCCTTTACCCCACTGCTGTACAAAGGCCTCTTCTTATACAGAGAAGGCATGAGCATTGATCTCCGCGCGCGCTCAAGGCGGATTGGTGATTTCAGACTTATATTCTTATATAGAAATTTATATAGAAATATTATTATTATTTATATAGAAAATCCTAGAGGTAAAACCCAGAAACACTTTTTGCCCAACCTGGGAATCGAACCCAGGACCAAACGACTGCTGAGCGTGGGGTCTAGGAATTTCTCAGTAGCGACCCGGAGTTTGGAAGTTGGTGGTGTGACTCCCCCGTGTCTCGGAAAGCACGTAAAGCCGTTGGACTGCGCCTGATCTCTCCCCTATCGTGTCGGATTGCCGTCCCATCGGACTATGAGAGTGAGGGAAGAGGGAGTGCACCTGTGTTTGCTCACACACTTGTACACTATAATATCTCCTGCGCACTTGGCGTAGTTTCCATAAGATTCGCCGCTGTGACCGAAAACGATCTGGAGAATAGGTACAGAATTCAAGGTTTTTAAAATAAAACGAAGAATCACCACATTTAGACTTTATTCTTAGATATTATTTGTATGTATTATATTTCTAGATTTATATTTTATAATGTTAAATAACTTAAATGCACACAGTAAGAGCTACACAGAGATACAGAGCATTTTATCATAATCCATTAATGTTAAAACGTCTTGCATCGCGCCAGGGCCTCGTTAGTAGTAGCAGGGTGCACCGCGAGCAGGTGAGGTTGACTTTGGCTCGTAGATGGAAGCTGGTGGTAGAGCCACTTGCACCCCGATGTCAGGCGAAGTTGGATCAACTGTGATATGTTCGACTGACGACTGACGCACGCAACAGCCGCCTCGACACGCCTCCTTATCTGATACCTGTAAAGAAAAAAATATTGTGTTTTCAAATTTAAAATACACTATTTTTTTATCAGCCGACGGCCCTCCTGATGTTAATTGGCCCAGAAACCAAGTTGAAATGTGTCATGTGCCAGTAATTACACCGACACCCATACCCTGCACACCGGAACACAGCAACGCTGCTTTGCGGCAGAAATAGGTATAGTGGTAGTACTTCCCGGACGCTCAACTTCAACGGTTGTCAACATCATGTCAGCCGAACGACGTCCACTGCTGGACATAGGCGTCCCCTAAAGATATCCACAATGCCCGGTCCTGCGCTGCCCGCATCCAGCAACACGCGACCTTTACCAGGGTGATGGAAGAAAATAACCTACAACTTACCCAGCAGATCAGGTGGCGTGCTGTCGGAGCACGGATCCCCGGAGGCGGCCTGATGGACCAACTCCGGCTGACACCCAGGGCACCGCCCGCCGTCAGGCACACACACAATCGGACGGCGGGCGGTGAACTGAAGGGGCAAGGCAATCCGGTCTAGAAAACGGCTAATTGCCCTGCGCATGTCACGGCGAACGATCGATACTTTGGCAAAATAAAAGTACACATGGCGGCAAAATCCCCGCCCGTCGCGCCCCTCTTCTATCCCGTAGCATAGCAATTAGGTGTGGCTGTACATCGTTAGGGCTGTCACTCACTGTGTACGTCTTTGGTTTATGTGAAATAATTTAATTTATGATTACCTTTCGCCCACGATTTTTGTCCGCGGGGCTTATTGCACCCGCGTTAAGTTACAAGACGTAACTTAAATAGGACAATGTCCACACTTGATAAAATATAATCTTCTTTATCTACCTATTTATATAAATAAAAAATAATGGCTAAATGTGTTGCTAAGCGTAAAATATCGAGAACGGCTAAACCGATGTGAATCTGATTTTTTTCTTGTTGTGTTCTTTATTTCCCGAAAAAGTTTTGAATGAAAGAATTTTTGGAAATTCCACCGGAAATATCGGAAATTGCGCAAACCTGCCTGTATTCCCCGAAAGGTTAGGCAGAGGTGTAACAATGTACACCCACAGTTCGCCGGTATGTTCAGGCCCCATGTAATAGGAGGCGAGCCTATTGCCATTAACCGGGCACAAATCCTAACTCTGAACTGCTACTGAGAATTTTAAAAAGAAATGCAAGAAATTGCTTGTATTAGAATATAATTCAGTCAATATACAAAATAATAATTCTAAAGATTTTAACTCACGTTGATTGACCCACCCGATACTTCGATCATTTATATATTGACCACAATAATTCTTAGAATTTTGATATTTCGAATTCTATAGCCCGATTTGATTTCGGTCGAATGACTTCAGACTCAGCACAGCCCTACAACGTCTGCGGACATTCTGCGCTTGTAGTAGTAATACGGAGTGTATACCGATTCGTTTGTTAATGTGTGAGTGACTGCGGCAAGTCCCGACAAACATACTCGTGTATGTAACAGTGGCGCCAGTGGTTAAGAAAATCTGTCAAATTCAGTACATTTCTGTTTAGTTCCCGATTCCGCCACACGCATTAATAAGTGCGTCTAAATACGTACCTAGTTGGTAATGTTTGCGCAACTGCTTATAGCAAGAAAGATATGGGGTGATGTTTCATTTTATTCGCTAAATGTTTTAAAATTGTTACTTTTAACCTAACTTTTTAAGTTTTTTGTAAGAAATTACTAAAAAGACGTTTACATACCATCACGCCTGTATTCCCTGAAGGGTTAGGCAGACCAATGTACATCCACAGTTCGCCGGTATATTTAGGTCCCATGTAATAGGGGGCGAGCCTATTGCCATTAACCGGGCGCAAATCCGAACTCCGAGCTGCTACTGAGAATTTCACAGAAAAACCCAATAACATTTTTTGCTCGACCTGGGAATCGAACCCAAAACCTCTAGGGTAGTAGTCGCGCTAAGGACCACTAGGCTAACGAGGCAGTAATATCAATATATGTTAATCTAAATTATTAAAAACTCGACTTGGTTCGTAAGTTCAAGAGTGGAAGGTAACAGAAATTTTGCCGCGGGTAATTTAAATGATGATAGTAGAGAATTGTTTATTCAATTGGCGCACAACGTGGGACCACATTTGAAGGTAATATTTTTATAAAACTAGCGTCTACCTGCGGCTTCGACTGCATGGTTATTTTTTAATTTGAAATTTCAATCAAGTTTCCAAAGACACGTGGCGCCATCTATTATCATAAGCATGTTATTGTAGTTTTCCTCGGGAACTGTACTTGTTTTCGGGATGAAAGGCACCCTATGTCCGTTTCTGTACACCTGACAACGTATATGCAAAATTTTTGAATTATCGGTTCAGCGGTTTAGTCGTAATAAGGTGACAAACTCACTTTCGCATTATAATATTAGTAAGAATATCTATACAAAAATATTATAATTGAGAATGGGAAGTCATGAATATACTACTTAACGCAGCAATTGTGAAGCATTTATACGTAGACTGTGATTCCAAGGTCGCTAGACGTTATTCCCTAATGCTCTATAATATTGAGTCCCACGGTGGGCGCCAATAAGAAAAATATTGGCGCCCAACATGGGACTCTTATTAATCTCAATATTTTGTTCAGGCACTGCTTAATCCTTTCTTAGATAAGACATGTTCTTATATTTAGGACACATATATTCCAACCAATGTTGTATAGAGGTAAACACACACATACCATCACGCCTGTATTTCCCGAAGGGTTAGGCAGAGGAGTACCAGTATACACCCAGTTCGCCGGTATGTTTAAGTCCCATGTAATAGAGGGGAAGCCTTTTGCCATTAACCGGGCACAAATCCTGACTCCGAACTGCTAATGAGAATTTCATTAGAAAAACCCAATAACACTTTTTGTTCGACCTGGGAATCGAAACTAACGAGGCAGTATGGAGGTAAATTCGTTCATAAAAAGTAATCTCTTAGAAGTACTGACCGGTTTACCAAAAATCCTAAACTTTTTAAAAGTGACTATTGCCGTGTGACATAGAATATTTTATGGTATAGATAGGTACAGACAGCGTCATCAATTGGTTACCCCTCTTGCATTAAAATTCACCATTAACCTTTTGACCGCCACGTCAAAAAAGCAAAAACTTACGCTCAGCGCCACGCTACGAATTTATCCTTCAATTTCTACAAAATAGTAGTGAGTTCGGAATTATATCGATGTTGTTTTATGAATTTTATTTATATATAAAAGTCTGTCATGGGATCGTGACCGTGGCGTGCTGGGCACATTTTGGTTTGTCATCTATACATGACTGTATAGATGATCGTTATTAACCAGCTGATGGCGCTGTCTCTACTAGACTTATACATGGACAAAGTCACGGGAAGAAACCAATAATAAGTCAAAACCATAAACTTCAGGGCGTACACTACGCCTTTTTAATAAATAACCTCAAAATACATTTTGTATAGGTACAGTTTAAAAAAAACATTAAAATCAATTTAATTATTTATTCTCCTTAACAACAAAATATATCCTATTCCGACACAAATCTTAAACCCTGAGTCATGAAAGTCGGTAAAATCGCAGTCTACTCTGAGTCGCTGGAGTCGGAGGCAGCTTCGGCGACTTCGGCGGTGAACTTGTACTCCTGGTCAGCTCCAAGGTAAGCGTCGGACATGAAGTACAAGGTATATGTGTGACGTCCTGCACTACCACACACAAAGTCAAGCCGGACCTGAGAAAAGAAACTTATATTAGCTCATACAGACAAACACCGATATTTATAATGTCGTTATTTTTCTAATGGAGTTTAGGTCCCGTGTTGGGCGCCAATGAAAAGTTATTGGCGCCCAACCTGGGACCTACTACTTAATACAACAAGATGCAGTTCTCTGTCCTCGTCAAATTCATGGAGGTAACTATGCTAGTGATTCTCAGCACGAATCAATAACGCGGTGTTCTGCGCGAGCGACAAATGCGATCACCTCAACGGCATACCCTGCTTATTGCCTATATGGCAGACTGCGACGAGACGCGACGTAACGCGTACTTGTTTTGAGAGCGACCAGACGCGACACGGTCTATTCACGGTTTATTCTTATTAACCCCGATTCTCCCGATTCTTGATACTTATTGCGGCGCGGCCAGAAAGTACCACGCCACGAACTACAAGCAAAATTGTACTGTACTACTCCATGATTCGAGAAGTAATGACCAAAATCACGTAGGACACTTGTCGCGTGTAGCATCGCGTCCCGTCGTATTTGTCGCTCACGCGTAACCCGCACGCACACAGTGATACAGTCGCGTGCCACTGCCTACCGCAAACGCAATGAGGCGGTTCTGTTCTTAGAAAGAAATGCGTTCTGAAAAGCAAACATTTACAAACAGAAAAGCAAGTATTTGTTCACTATTGACCAGGTGTCAACCTCCTACCTGACGAAGATGTAAAATTGCACCTTGTGTTCTATTGTAATTAAACATATATTACCCTGGCACTGCGAGCTAGTGACACCCTCTTGATTGAGAGCAGAGTATTGCTCTTAGGATCACCGATGACTACCCACCATCCTTCCTCGCGTTTCTGAAATGTATCGGAAAAGGGTTTTGTTAAAATTACAAAGAAAAGTCAAGCGTGAATCGTCCACGTTCATACATCTGGTCGTACAAGCACGCCGGTTACGAGTACTGCGCACACGACCTTTCTGAAGAACCTCACCAATAAGGTCAGGGTAGGTCTTTCTAGGACGTCCCCTCCCGGCGTTGGCATTCACATCTGCCATATAAATCCCTTTTGTTACTCGCCTTTCACTCATCCTCTCAACAGGAAAATATCTCACCTGAGGGAAGAACGGTGCAATGACAGGGCCGACGATATCGTCCTCTCTCTCTAAGGACACTTCAACCACTATCGGCTTGCCGGCGCGCAGGTGACGCTCGTTTCTAACCTGTGAAATAATAAAGTAAATTATTATCTGTAAGGCAACTGCCTCGGTAGCCTAGTGGTCCTAAGCGTGACTGCTACGCTAGAGGTCTTGAGTTCGATTAACAGGTCGAGCAAAGTGTTATTGGGTTTTTCCGTGCAATTCTCTGTAGCCGCTCCGAGTTAGGATTTGTGCCCGGTTAATGGTAATAGGCTCGCCCCCTATTACATGGGGCCTACAAATACCGGCGAACTGTGGGTGTACATTAGTAAACTTCTGCCTAACCCTTTGGGGAATACAGGCGTGATGGTATGTGTGTAAATATGTTTAGAAGTGGACCGACAACCTGGTGAAGGTCGCGAGAAACCGCTGGATGCGGGCAGCGCAGGACCGGTCATTGTGGCTATCTTTAGGGGAGGCCTATGTCCAGCAGAAGTCGTCGATCAGCTGATGTGATGATGATTTTTTAGAAAACGGAACAAATATTTGTATGGCCTATAGATAGTTGTTTCGGGTCTGGGTGTTTGTGTATGTGAGTTTATATGTTTGTAAACGCACCCACGATACAGGAGAAATTCCTAGTGTGGGGATAACTTTTAATGTATCGTTTGTCTTGGAAAAATGACATAATAATTACCGAGTTCCTATGGCTATTTTTCAACTTCATGATATCATTATGTTGCATTGTCATCTGGCTTACATATGTATGCAAAATTTCAGCTCAATCGGTTGAAGATATCTGCTTCAAAATTGAGTTCTAAGATTCCCCGCAACAAACATACATAGCAAGTGAAATAGAAGCTTATAAAAAGTAATAAATTCTCACCTCATACGTCAGCTCGACGTTGGGGTATCTATTACAGAAGCGTGCGACGTCGGCCATCTCTGTCGGTGACAGTTGTAATAACTTAGCGCGAGCGTTGTCTTCTAGCTCCATTACGTCGAACACTGTTTCTACACCCTGTAGAGGACATGTTATTATCAATTAGTTTATTCCGTTTTTTGTGCCTATTTTATCAGGCTCATTCAAGAAACACTAAGTAGTCAATAATGGCCCATACTGATCAACACCGCCACGCTGTGGCCCATGATGGTCGACAATACCCTTTTATTAAAAAGCGCTGAAGGGTTAATGAACCCTTAGACCCTTAGACCTTGTGACCCTTTAGAGTCAATCATCATGGGCCAGTGTTGGCCTATTATTGGCCAACAATGACCTGCAGTGGCCCATGATGGTCAACATTACTGTCCTAACAAAACGCTGAAGGGTCCATTACTTGCCATCAGCGGCCCATGCTGGCAACTAGGGCCCAATATGGTCGGCAATACCCTGTCCTAAGAAACACTTAAGGGTCCATTACTGGTTAACAATGTCTCATGGCGGCTTACATTGGCCCAACATGGGCAACATCACTATCCTAACAAAACGCTAAACGGTCCATTACTGGCCAACAATGGCAATCATTTTCCCACCTTCTCCGCACACCGCTGCACCAGTTCCGCGGTGAAGTGTGGCAACTGCCTGAGATAGGAGTCCTTGGCCCACATGGCCTGCGTCACCATCTGCGCCAGCTCCATGGCGGCCACTGCTGGTGAGAGCCAGCCGCTGCTGGACACCACGTCGACGCATGCGCAGATCAGACGGATAGCCTGTGGAAGGATGAGACAGTAAAAAAAGGCTGTGCAGGAATGAGGAACTGGGTGTCAAGTTATGGTGCTGCACGCGTCATGTTCGTGAACGGGCGCTGTCAGTTGGGATTGATCATCTCTTAACTGCCATGGCTTACATCTTTAGTAGTATTATTTTTTTATTGATTTATATTCATCTTCATTGCTTTCACATATAGAAGCAACAAGAATATTGTAACCAAGATTTTGTAAAAATCAAATTGGAAGAAAAGAGTGTCCATGGAGTTTCTTGCTCGTTCTTCTCCATAGAGACCTACGCTTTGGAACGAGCAACTAGCTTCAACTTTTTGTATGGGTAACTTCTTGACAATTCAAAAATGCTTGTAAATGGTCTAATTGAAATAAATGCTTTGACTATTTGTCAATATAATGTTTGGTTTTCAAAATTCAACAGTGCATAATATGTATAGTACAGTGCATAAGCATGTCGGATAAAGGGTGGCGTAGAATTACCGAGGTTCCACTATGCTAACGTCGCCGGGAACTGTGATAGCGCAATATAGGAAACGTCAGTAATTCGCATGTAGCGCGATAGATTTCGCTTGACGGAATGGCAACAAGGTAAGTTTGGTCTAGATGTCCGTTGGTGGAAGGGCCGATGGGATGAGGTCGTGGAGCCCTAGGGCTTCTCGTGTACATGAAGGGGTTGGGGACGTGTAGTGTTACCTTGGCGAGCACGATGGCGGTGTCGGCCTGTAGCTCGGCAGGCAGCAGCGTGCGCGACAGATGCGCCTGCAGCAGCACGTGCGCCTTCACGTGCGGCTCGTTGTACTTCACGCCGCCCGCGCCCGCCGCCGCCGGCTTGTGCGGCACTCTGCGGGAGAGGGGATTTGTTAAACACTAACGTCCGTACCCAGACGGTAAAACGGGAACCTGTCCGTTCGTCCGTCCGTCTGTCGGTCCAAGGGCATGCAGCGTCGGCGCCCCAAAAAATAATAAAACACCCAAGTATGAACCCAAAAATAAACCTGAGAGCTTGTGCTCACGACTGGTGCCGGCCACTATACTTTCGGCTCTGTTAATTATATATTTACACCCCTAATGATTATTTTAACGCACCCACGACCCAGGAGAAATTAGTTGTGTGGGCAAACGTACTTCTTTTAATAATCTTACATACCATCACGCTTGTATTCCCCGAAGGGTTAGGCAGAGGTGTACCAATGTACACCCACAGTTCGCCGGTATATTAATGTCCCATGTAATAGGGGGCAAGTCTATTGCCATTTTTTTTTTTTTATTAACCGCATTACCATTATCATTAACATACATACATTACATAACATACTTACATAACATTAACCGGGCACAAATCCTAAGTCCGAGCTGCTACTGAGAATTTCATAGAAAAACCCAATAAACACATTTTGGTCGACCTGGGAATCGAACCCAAGACCTCTAGCGTAGCAGTCGCGCTTGAGACCACTAGGCTACCGAAGCAGTTAAATAATCTTGTATTAACAATACCGAATCAAAAGCGCCAACTCGCTTATGTGTATAGCAACATTAGCGACCCTAAGTCATACAAAATAAAGTTTCAACTTACTTGGCAGCTAGAGCCTTGATAATATTCTCTTCCCGATGTCTGATGCAGAGCTCGGAGTACTCCGCAGCCGAGGATATGATCTCCAGCAGACCACGGATCTTCGTCTTGCTCGTGAGAGACAAACTGAAGAGTTCTGTAGAAAAAAATTATGAAGATTTTAAGGATGGGAATTTCGGGTGAGTCTACAAACGACAACGAAAGATGATAATAGCAGTAGAGCTCTTTGTGAAGGATCTCGTCCGGGGAAGTACTACCACCATACCTAATTCTGCCGCAAAGCAGCGTTGCTGTGTTCCGGTTTGAAGGGCATACCCTTCAAACCGGAACCCATAGGTTCCGGTGTAATTACAGCCACATGACACATTTCAACTTTGCTCTGGGATGGCAACGCATTAGCAAGGCCTCTGGTATTGCAGATGTGTATAGGCAGCGGTGACCACTTACCTATGGTGGTATAATTGATGTAGTAGTAAGAGGCGATCATGCCCAAGTTGAGCGGCTGCACATCCATGTCGTCTTCAATGGCGATGCATTTCGACTGCTCCAAGTCTGTCAACGTTGTCTCTACGAGCTCCGAGAGGTGGTCTGATAAGTGTCTGTGGGGTAGAGAAGGACATGTTTGAAAACAAGGATAAAAATACTGGTATTACAGTCTAGCTAGAACATGGACTCCGGACCCTTAAACAATAGGCTCGCCCCCTATTACATGGGACTTAAACATACCGGCGAACTGTGGCTGTACATTGGTACACCTCTGCCTAACCATTCGGGGAATACAGGCGTGATGGTCAACTTTGTGTGATTGCGCAATATTTTGTCATGTCAGTAGTTTTTGAGTTTATTCATTACATACATACAAAGTGTGTGTATGTATGTAACGACACAACCCACAAAACACCATCACGCCTGTATTCCCCGAAGGGTTAGGCAGAGATGTACCAAAGTACACCCACAGTTCGCCGGTATGTTTAGGTCCCATGTAATAGGGGGCGAGCCTATTGCCATTAACCGGGCACAAATCCAAACTCCGAGCTGCTACTGAAAAATTCCCAAAGGAAAAACCCAATAACACATATGTAACGAATAAACTCAAAAACCGACCGATTTCAAAAATTCTTTCACCATTGGAATGCTACATTATCCTTGATTAACATAGGCTATATAACATCATGCTACGACACACGGGAGCGGAGTAGTAACCAAAGACATAACTTGACGCAGGTAAATTACGCGACGCTAGTAATAAATACATTTTTTTTTTTCTATTTATTTAATACGGGGTTTTTATCCACATGGATACGCCAACCCCATCGTACCCTCTTAGATTTAAACTATCTTAATCAACTAATTTAAGAGCGAGGGAATCATAAACTACATACTATAACTTTGCCAAACGACTGATTTGGGACTAGCCAAAATTGATTGTACTAACCCAACATCTAGAGAATTTAGTTTAAACTCATTAATTAATGATTCTCTCTCATCTTTGTTCCTTTCACAATCCATCAGCAAGTGAAGTATATCTTCAATATTATGGCATACTACACAATTGGGTGATGTGACTTTTCTCATAAGATAGCCAAATTTAGCCGATGGAAAGTGTCCAGAGCGCAGTCTTAAAACTAACTTATAATAAATACATGAAGTAACTACTAAGAATTATTTAGTTATTTTACTTGTTTACCTGTGCGTAACTCCTTGTAAGTTATAATAATTAGGGTTCTGCGTGAGCCGCCTGTACAGGAACGTCCAGGTGAGGTAGTCCACCGCGTCCTGTTTGTTCTCTATGGTCTTCGTCACGATCTCCGCGTTCATGTGGTCGTGTAGTCTGTGGTCCAGGTGGCTCTACGGCAAAAATTGGACGATTTTTAGGAAAAAAGAAATAATTTTTTTTTGTTCTGCTATGACCTATGCTATATTTTAATAGTAAGATAGTTGGGAAAGGAAGAGGCATTGAAACGTAAAGGATGGAAGGGAGGCCTAATATGGTTGAGAACGAACAGGAACAGGAAACTATCAATTAGTCAAGTCAATGCTGAGCACCAAGGTGTGCACTTATTGTAATACATTTTTTTTAAAGAGTATGTATGGAGTTTCTTGCCCGTTCTTCTCCATACGAAACTACCTTTTAGAATGGGCAACTACATTCAATATTTTTAATTTTAACATGTAATTGACGTGTAAAAGTGCCTTTTAACAGTCTGATTGAAATAAATGATTTGACTTTGATTTTGACTTGAACTTTGAATTTTTGTATGCTGACGAACAATGGCCCATGATGGACAACAATGGCCAATGCTAAAATAGAGCTGTTTGTAAAGGAGCTCGCCCGGGGAAGTACTACCACCATGCCTAGTTACTTTAAATATGACTGAATAGCAAATAAGCCGACCGCCCACCTGATGTTAAGTGGACACCGCTGTCTATACACATCTGCAATATCAGAGGCCTTACAAATGCGTTGCCATCCCAGAGACTAAGCTGAAACATCTCATGTGCCTGTACTTACACCGGCACCCATACCCTTCAAACCGGAACACAGCAACGCTACTTTGCGGCAGAAATAGGTATGGTGGTAGTACTTCCCCGGACGAGCTCCTTCACAAAGAGTTCTACTGCTACTGCATGCTGGTTACATTACCTCCAGCGGCAAGCAGTCGTTCAGCAGTTTGGTGAAGAATGTCTTGTGGTGTGCTACACACATGAGTACTGCGACCGCGTGCTCGTCTTCCAAGGGCCGGCACGCGCGCCCGACCATTTGTAGGACCGTCGTAATTGGGTACTGTTCATATGCGTGGAGCTTGCCGTTGTAACTGTGGGAGAGTAAAAGGAAATTGTATAAAGAATGGTCACCCATCCAAACATAAATTAAGGTAAGTTCCCTCCGCCAGTATTATTTTGTTTCTGTTTCACATGTTTTTATAAACATTATAAACAAACCAAATTACTAATTTTAAGTAACCCCCCACAGAAGAATAAAAATCCCTACCGCAGCTAACAAAACAGCTGATAACTTTGAAATCGCTGAACCGATGTCCATCAAACATAGCTAAGAACACTCCCGACTAATTCACTTTTAAAATAGAAAAAACAAAATCAAAATCGGTTCATGCGTTCGGGAGCTACGATGCCACAGACAGACAGACACGTCAAACTTATAACACCACGTCGTGTTTGCGTCAGGGGTTTAAAACGGAGGCAAGTGTACTGACACGTGCGTGTCGGCGATGATGACGGTGTGCACGTGCGCCGCCAGCGCCCACGCCAGCTCGGCGGCCACCACGCACAGCTGCACGGCGCCCGACTCCAGCAGCTGCTGCACCAGGCGCCGGTCGCCCGCGCACACGCCCTCGTGCAGGTACGCCACGCCCGCCGCCAGCGTCTCCTTCAGCATCTGCGGGAGGGGGGCTTTAGTATTGACGATACACAGTATCTGCTACAGGTCTTGGATTGGATTTCCAGGTTAAGCAGTGTTATTGGTTTTCCCTATGAAATCCATATTGCTGACGGTTGATGAGGCCGCAAATCTCTCGAATGGAGACCACACACCGGCAAGCGTAGCGTAGGACGTCAAGACCGCTGGACCGCTGGATGCAGGCCACTTCCAACCGGTCCTTTTGGAAATCTGTGAAAAAAGACTATGTCCAACAGTGGACGTCCTACAGCTGATATGATGATGCTGTTGAAATTTGCAGTAGCTGCTCGGAGTTAGAGTCTATGCCCGGTTAATAGCAACAGGCGAAATGTGGGTGTACAATGATACATCTCTGCTTAACCCTTCAGGGAAGAAAGCCGGTGGTCCTGCGCCTGATCTCTCCCCGGTTGTGTCGGAATGCCGTCCCATCGGACTACAAGAGTGAGAGAAGAGGGAGTGCACTTGTGTTTGGACACACACTCATGTGCTGTAATATCTATATATCATTAAGAGTAGCCGTCGCGGCCGGAATCGATTTGGAGAATACCCACACCTTTTGTTGAACATTGTTTGTACGTCATGATTTGTGTATATTTTTTGTTGGAGAAGATCTTAAATAAAAACCGCCTAAAAACTAAAAAGTGAAAAATGAATTTAGCTTTAGAAGTTGGCGGCTTTGGTTCTGTTTGTAGTTTTATATAGTCATAGTATATTTGTATAGGTATATTTTGACTATTTTATTTTATAATTTTGTGAGGCTATAATCTTCTAATTACTACATACTTAATTTTTGATTACTTTTATTGTAATACACAACTGATTTATTGTTTACTCACAGATTTCAGAATGCTGAAATCTGTGAGTAAACAATAAATCACCGCTATTTTCCCACCCTTCCGGTAGGAGTTTTTTTTTAAATGTATATGGAATAAATTTCCCTATCGAATAAAAAAAGAATTATAGGAATCGGACGACTCTGTAAAAAGTTATTCGTGGTCATCAATAACAAAATAAAAAATACCCAGCTCCGTTTATTTCCGTGGGTTAACACAGAATCAATCTCCCCACCTTGTCCTGCACCCTCTTGAGGAAGGGCTGCAGCATGTCGGGCTTGGCGCGGAGGAACCTGCTGGGCGACGCGTGCGCGGCCGCCAGCGCCAGCAGGTCCGCCGCCAGCAGGCGCGAGTGCCGGCGCGACGGCACGAACACCGCGCACGGCTTGCTGCCGGCGTAGCGGATCACCGAGTTGTAGATCGGCTTCGTCATGGCTGCCAGCCGGGATGCTGCGTGCGAGATGTTGAAGCCCTGCGGAACATTACTATGATAAACTTATTTATAACGGGACCCGGCTGGTTCAATCCGCCAGCACCAGAGGTCACTAAAAAGCTGAAAAATGACCGGCAAGTGTTGAAAATGAGGTCAGCTCTGGACAGAAGAATGTTACGAATGTATTACCTAAGTACTTCCAGGTTGATCGCATTGACCACGTGAATAAAATGTAAAACGTTGAAAATTCATTAGAATCGGAAAATCAAATAATTTAAGAGATACTTGCATTTAAAGCTTGATCCTTGCTTTTTTTTTATACCCGGACCACCCCGGACAACCTTGTAAAGGTCACGGGTAATCGCTGGATGCGGGCAGCGCAGAACCAGTCATTGTAGCTATTAGGAAAGACCCATTTTCAGCAGTGGACAACGTCGTTCAGCTGATATAATAAAATAGCAAACAAGCCGACGGCCCACCTGATGTTAAGTGGTCACCGCGGCCTATAGACATCTGCAATACCAGAGGCCTTGCTAATGCGTTGCTATCCCAGAGACAAAGCTGAGAGTCACCCTTCAAACCGGAACACAGCAACGCTGCTTTGCCGCAGACATAGGTATCGTGTTAGTATTTCCCCGGACGAGCTCCTTCACAAAGAGCTCTACTACTAATGCTGGTCGATTGGCAATACCTGTATGTGAAGCTGCAGCGGCAGCGGCCGCACGCTGGGATGGAAGTTGAAGGAGCAGTTGGCGTTGCAGCCCAGCCACTGCGACACGTCGCGTGCGTCCGCTAGGGGGAGCGACAGAGCCACTATGCGAATCTGACGACCTGGGGGATGAGGACAGACCATGAAACACTGATTGAAAAGCTTAACATGGAAATATTGCTTTATTTATACCATAATAGCCAGTAAATATCTTCAATAATCATAGCACCTACGCACCCCTACATTTCTCAAATGACACTGACTTCACTTTTTGAAGTAAAACTATACTCTATACGCTCCCTTGACTTGGGGAGTAAGCTGGTGAATGCGTGATGAGAGTGTTACGGAAATGGGTGTGATCGGGCGAACGGACGATAGAAAGATAGAAAGATAGAACGGAAGATAGAAAGAGAGAGAGTTACGTTTCGTATATTACTGTAGAAGCAAGAGAGAGCAGTGCGCGCGCTCATTTTCTTTCTCTCTTCCTCAAGTGTCTGTGGTCTAAAGAACACGCGTCTTTTATTGAAGGATAGGATGTTTACGTACAACGCCATCTAGTGGCTAAAAGCGGCGACCGATTGTTATTTGAACGAACGAACTGAAGCAGCGGCGCGAGGCGGCCAATCACCGTGCTCGGGCGATCGGGCGACTCGCTCTTCGGTCTACGCGTCCATACTCACTCTCGTTCTTCTTTTACTTAGTCAAAAAACTCATATTCAAGAAAATATACGTTATTGTAATTCCTACCAAAAAATACCGTTTTGTAAACATTCGTTACCTACATTAAACAACTATTTCAAGAAAGGAGTAAGAGTCTTATTTAAGAGTAGAACAGTACCGGGGATTCACAGAGGCACGCATCGTAACATAGGAAATCATCAAATTATTTCTTCCGCTCTGAGCGGAGAGGAAGAGATTGTCAGACTTTTACTGAACATTATTTACACCTACAAGACGGCGTAGAAGTCTGTCATTTATTCAATGAATATCACGTTAGTTTATAAAAACGATTATTAGGCCGACCAATAAATAAAATTGACATCACGGTTAGCGCAGTGGCTAAACTATTAGCTGCTGAGCTGCATGTCATGGGTTTGATTACCGCTAAGGCTTACAGATAGTTGTTCCGGGTCTGACTGTTTGTGTATGTGAGTTTATATATATGTTTCTTGAAGCAACGTTTCATTATTAAGAAAAAAATATGTTGTAAATAAGAAGTATTGAATGTACAAACACTGTTCTGTGTCTAATACAAAATGTACGATAATTGGATGTTTTTATTAAAACGAGCACAAAAACAATCCAATCTCGACACTCAAGTTTATATTAGCTCTTCGACAGCTTCGCTGTTTCTGTTTGACTCCTTTTACGGAATACATTATCATCATCTGCTCAGCCTTTTTCCAACTATGTTGGTGTTGGCTGCCAGTCCAACTTGATGCAGCTGAGTACCAGTGTGTTACAAGGAGCGACTGCCTATCTGACCTCCACAACCTAGTCACTGGGCAACACGGTACCTCTTGGTTAGACTTGTTGTCAGACTTTCTGGCTTCTGTCTATCCGTAACGACTGTCAAAGATCTACGTATGACAGCCGGGACCAACGGCTTTACGTGCTTTCCGAGGCACGGGGGTATCACACCACCAACTTCCAAACTCCGGGCTGCTACTGAGCCAATCCTAATGGAAAAACCCAATAACACTTTTTGCCCGACCTGGTAATCGAACCCGGGACCCCACCCTCGTCAGTTGCACTTGCGACCACGAGACCAAGGGGGCAGTGTTTTACGGAATACATCTAACTGCAAAATTCACTATTTACAGGACATTTTCATAGCAAAATCATTCCCATTACACGAGTGATCAACTCACCGATCTGCGAAGATATGTATCTCATCCTGGAGCAGACGACCTCCAGCACCGGCCCCTCCTCGCCGCCCAGCAGCTGCAGAGCGTCCACTATGAACAGCGACACGCTCTGCACGCTCTTGCGGACTTTCCATCTGATGACAAAGGTATACCGGGAGTAAGAAGATACTTAACGAAGAAGAAAGGTACGTGTTCTTTGCAGCATTGCTAACATTTTTTTGTTTTGGGTCTTCTGATGACCGACCGATGATTATATTATTTATTACGTTAGCAAAGTTTTAAATTCTTTATTATAATTTTGTAAACAATTCTGTTTTAACCCCAACTCAAAAAGATGGGTGTGATAAGCTTTACGTGTCTGTGTGCCTGTCTGTGGTACCGTAGCTCTTAAATGTATGAACCGATTTGAATGCGGTTCTCTTTTTATTTGAGAGCAGGTTTCCCAGTGATGGTTCTAAGATATTTTATATCAAAACTGATTCAGCCGTTTCAAGCTTATCAGGTCTTTTATTAGCTGCGGTAGGGACCTTTAATCCTCTGTCCAATATAATAAAATAAATTAAGTAACCCCCCCCTTACTTAAAATGTTTAATTTTATTATATTGGGCTGTCAATGACCCCAGACACGCGCTTGGCAAATTAAAAATCTTACCTTCTGGATAAAATGTCCCATTTATCAGCTGTGGTGATAATAATCTGTCCTTTGTTTAACAACTTGTGGTCGGTGGCAGTCTCACCCGTCAGTTGTACTACCTGAAAATAAAACGAGAATTAGGTATCCGATCCTACAATAAATATTCAAATATAATATATACAGGGTTATTTGTAAAACAATGACAACCTTGCAGGACTGTATTACTATCATCATAAACAACAACTTTTGTTCTATAAATTTTTACAGAATCAAGCGACGCAAGCGCATTGAAGTGAATGACCGACTGAAGGATTTCCGTAAAATTGTAAATAGGTCAAGTACAAACACCCCCGCCGCCCTAACCCCGCTCCCCTCGCTATTTTACTATCGCTTTCGTTTGCTTCGCATAGACTTCGTAACATTTAGAGCGTTCAATTTAATTTTTTTTATTTTTGTATGAAAATCTGATGAACTAAAATATGAAAAAAATTTAAATGTCATAGAACAAAAGTTGTTGATTATGATGTTAGTAACATAGTCCTGAGAGGTTGTCATTATATTATATATATATTTTTATTCTAATATTTATCATCATCTGCTCAGCCTTTTCCCAACTATGTTGGGGTCGGCTTCCATTATAACCGGATGCAGCTGAGTACCAGTGTTTTACATGGAGCGACTGCCTATCTGACCTCCACAACCCAGTTACTGGGCGACACGATACCTCTTGGTTAAACTGGTTGTCAGACTTCCTGGCTTCTGACTATCCCAAAAACCCTATGTCCAGCAGTGGTCGTTGATCAGCTGATATGATGATGAATATTGGGATAGGATTTCCGCAAATTCTGACCCATGATAGACTAAGATGGACCACCCTGGTTCAATTTTTTTTTTTGTTTACGGGATGAGTAAGCTCTTAGTCTAGGTCAGAGGCGACAAAGACTAAGTCCACGATGAAGTGAGCTTACCCAGAAGAAGTCTGTTCACTCTAACTTTGAAGAGATTAGAGTTGAATGCGTTTGGAAATACAGACACAGAGTTCCACTCCTTTTCTGTGCGCATTATAAAACACGTTTGGAAACGCTAAGTGAGCATTGATGGAATGTCAACTAGGTAGGTAACGTAAGGTGCGTCTAGATGGAGCGGCGAATGCTTATGCGAATCCCGCACCCCCGGCCATAGGCAGAGGTGGAACACCACTGTGATATTAGCCGGTAAGAGTCCGGCATGCCCCTCCGTCACCCCCATGACGGAGGAAGTCCATGAGGACTTCCACGGCGCCACAAAAAAAAGGTGCGACTAGATGTCCGATAGTAGAAGGGGGAAATACTACTAACCTTTAAATTGAACCGCGTGCCAAACTTATGGTAGCAGTCAGCGAACACTATGTCGGCGAGCGCGTCCTTGGGCAGCAGGTACACGGCGCGGCCGCCGGGGTTGCTGCTCAGCATGCGCAGGAGTGCCAGCTCCGCTATCACGGACTTGCCGGAACCGGACGGGGCACCCACGAACACGTTATCATCCGAATTGTAGACAGCGTTGAAGACCTGTAAATGAACGAAAATTAATGACTGATTCATGTATTTATAATGACTTTGGCAGAGTTCGAAATAAATAAGGCAGGTATAGGACTTGCAAGTCCAATATTAGGGATACTTTTACGATGGCGCGCTTGTGGTAAGGTTTCTGTGGGATATCAAATTAGACGCGGACGCAGCCGCGGGAAGCTAGTTTTTTATAATCTGTAAAATAAGATTCCACATACCTGAGTCTGCACAGGATTGAATTGCGGGAAGGTCTCATTATACAACTCCTCGTACTTCGGGTTCCTGAGCGCCGATATCGGCAGCGGCTGCAAGTCCAGCAGCTCCGTGGGAGGCAGGTTCTTCTCCGGCAGAATGAGGTGGCGGAACGAGACCGGGAGCTGGGTCTCTGCTGCTATCCATCTGGAAGAGAAAGTGATGTTTAGGAATGACTTCCTTACAATTGCCGAGTGGTTAGGGCATTGTGTGAGAGTATGATGAAGGTTGAGCAACCATATTATTATTGTAGTATTCATTTAGTAGTAGTAGAGCTCTTTGTGAAGGAGCTCATCCGGGGAAGTACTACCACCAGTATTTCTGCTTCAAAGCAGTGTTGCTGTGTTCCGGTTTGTAGGGTATGGGTGCCGGTGTAGTTACAGGCACATGAGATGTTTCAGCTTAGTCTCTAGGATGGCAACGCATTAGCAAGGCCTCTGGTATTGCAGATGTGTATAGGCAGCGGTGACCACTTAACATCAGGTGGGCCAGCCCAGTTCTGACCTGTCGGAGACCACGGTGAGGAAGTACTGCGGCGGCAGCGGCTCGAACACCGGCACGAACAGCTTCACGTGGTGCTCGTCCTTGCAGTACTTCTCCTTCAGCAGGAAGTACTCGTGGTGGAGCACCACTTCAGAGTCCACATCCTCGACCAGGATCCAGAAGGCTTCCGATTGGCCGTGGATCTGAAAGATGGGTGATGGTTTAAGAAAATTGGAGGAGAGCTCTGTACTGTGTTTTATTTGTCTATCGTTAACCACACGCCACATTAGCACGACCAGTAATTAGACACAATGGCTAATGCTGGTCCATCATGGACCATGAAATATACACAGTGGCCCATTTTTTTTTTACAACTCCCTACTAATATTATAAATGCAAAGCTCTGTCTGTCTGTTATGCTTTCACGACTAAACCGCTGAGCCGATTTTGATGAAATTTTGTACGGGGTAAGTTTGAATCCCAAGAAAGGACATATCCTACTTTTAATTTCGCAACTTAGTCTGCGTCCGACGATATCTGACGACTAAGGCTGCCTATCCACAGAAGCGGAGCGGAGAAACGGGAAAATATTAACCAATAGAATTGCATAAAACTGCTTCGGTAGCCTAGTGGTCCTCAGCGCGACTGCTACGCTAGAGGTCTTGGGTTCGATTTCCAGGTCGAGCAAAGTGTTATTGGGTTTTTCTGTGAAATTCTCAGCAGCAGCTCGGAGTTAGGATTTGTGCCCGGTTAATGGCAATAGGCTCGCCCCCTATTACATGAGACCTAAAAACATACCGGCGAACTGTGGGTGTACATTGTAACACCTCTGCCTAACCCTTCGGGGAATACAGGCGTGATGGTATGTTAGGATTGCATAAAATCTTCGCTCCGCCTCAGTTATGCAAACCTTTTGGTTAATATTCTTCCGTTTTCCGCCTCGCTCCGCTTCAGTGTACAGGCAACCTTACGCGGACGAAGTGGCAGGCAAAAACTATTGATATTATAAACGCGAAAGTTCAGATGGATGTTTGTTACTCAATCACACTATATATATACTTTTTATCCTGGAAAAATGTACGCAAAATATGCGATGTGCAAAATATACGCGAACGAAGACGCGAGCAGTAGCCGGTTTATCATATTTCCTTACCTTCTCATCCCAATGGAAGTCTGGAGTGATGGTAAGCTCGACCCTCAGCGTGGACCTGGTGATGGGCTGGATGTGGGTCGCCAGCTCCAGTTTCGGGAACTGGTGGACGTATTTGTGTATCATCTTGCCTAGTTTGGGCGCGCGGACCAGCTCGCCGATCTCGTTAGGGCCCAACTCGTACAGCTTTTCCCAAGGGAAGTTCTTCTTTTCTAGTTTTTTTATTACCTGTAGAATGGAGAAGGGTTTTGTTATAGAATTATCACACACCATCACGCCTGCAATCCCCGAAGGGTTACGCAGAGGTCTATCAATGTACACCTACAGTTCACCGGTATGTTTAGGTGCCATGAAATAGGGGGCGAGCCTATTGCCATTAACCGGGCACAAATCCTAACTCCGAGCTGCTACTGAGAAATTCATAGAAAAACCCAATAACACTTTTTGCTCGACCTGGGAATCAAACCCAAGACCTCTAGCGTAGCAGTCGCGCTTAGGACCACTAGGCTACCGAGGCAGTTACAGCAATATGCTAGTAATATTAATACCATTTTTGCTGTCGGCCATGACTGAATGTTGTGTTATTCGTGTAGTTGTGGGTAAGTTCGCCACTGCCACGTTCGTAACTGCCTCGGTAGCCTAGTGGTTCTAAGCGCGACTGCTACGCTAGAGGTCTTGGGCTCGATTCCCAGGTCGAGCAAAAAGTGTTATTGGGTTTTTCTATGAAATTCTCAGTAGCAGCTCGGAGTTAGGATTTGTGCCCGGTTAATGGCAATAGGCTCGCCCCCTATTACATGGGACCTAAACATACCGGCGAACTGTGGGTGTACATTGTTACACCTCTGCCTAACCCTTCGGGGAATACAGGCGTGATGGTATATATGATGGTTGTGGGTAAGTTGTAGTGTGTATGTTAACAATTATTTTACAATACTTACTTCTTCCGGCATCTTCCGGAACTGTCTGAGCGGCGACATGGACTGCCACATTCTTCTGTCCACCATTTTGCAAAGAGCTAATGTTTTGTCTACCAACTGAGCCCAACCTGCGAACAACAATTTATGAGAATTATTAAAAAGCTAGTCATAATTGACTGCCCCTTTGGTCTCGTGGTCGCTAGCGCGACTGATAAGCGTGGGGTCCCGGGTTCGATTCCCAGGTCGGACAAAAAATGTTATTGGGCTTTTCCGTTAGGATTTGCTCAGCAGCAGCCCAGAGTTTGGAAGTTGGTGGTGTAACACCCCCGTGCCTCGGAATCGAACTTACCGAATCTGAAAGCTTTTACATACACACATATATAAACTCATGCCTTTTCCCATGGAGATAGGCAGAAACAACAAAACGCCACCTGCTACGCTCCTTACATACTTCTTTCGCCTCGTCCACGTTCATACATCTGTTCATACAAGCACGCCGGTTACGAGTACTGCGCACCCGACCTTTCTGAAGAACCTCACCAATATGGTCAGGGTAGGCGTTGCCACTCACATCTGCCATATAAATTTTTATGGTTGGTCGCCTTTCACTCATCTTCTCAACATGACCTTACCATGGTGGGACCATGGTAAGGTCCTGACAGCTTTTCTTATAATAAAATCAAAGGCAATATTGAGAGAATTTCTCACCTCTATGTAGTACAATCTCGAAGATAGCCCTCAACAGTCTACAGGCGGACTGCGTGACGTACACCATGTCGGCCATCAGCGCGAACCCTTCCAGCTTCAACTGCGATATGTACGCTTGCAGTAGCACGTTGATCTTAGCTGAAGGCTCTTCTATGCTCTCTTTTATAGGGATCGGCACCTGAGGAAGATGCCAAATTAATTAAAATTGGTAGCCAAAAAACTTAGATGGGTACAGCTTCGTTCTTCTTTAAAAAAAAAAAAGGAAAAACCAACTGAACTACTTCGATAGTTCATTCAGGCACTTTGTACATATTATAATACAATAGTTTTTATGTAAGGTACATTATGTTCAGGTGTATTTTTTTTTTTTTAATTACGTTGTCTCGTATTTTTGTCGCCACAAGTCGTGAACACAAATTTCAAGTTAATGTTTCGATTGGTCCGTCATTTGGACCGATCGCGAGCAGCGTCTGCGGCCCAAAATACCCAAAAAGAAAAACGAATACCTGAAAATTAACTTGACATATATGCTCACGACTAGTGGCGACTACTATACTAGGTATTTCTCCTGTGTCGTGGGTGCGTTTACAAACATATAAACTCACATACACAAACAGCCAGACCCGGAACGACTACCTGTAGGCCATACAAATATTTGTTCCGCGCGGGAATGGAACCCGCGACGCGTAGCGTATCAGCCAAACTGTCAAAGAGCAATGAATGACAGCCGGGACCAACGGCTTCCCGAGACAAAGGACAATCACACCACTAACTTGCAAACTTCGGACTGCTACTCAGACATTCTTAAAAGAAAACCCGCAACACCTGGGCATCGGCGCGTTCGTGTTCCACGCGCGCCTCAAAGAGGTGTCAGCAAAAGGAAGGAGCCACTGAGGGCCGATGCCTGCCGGGGCTGCGGGTTGTTCGCAAGAGATACCGCGCCCCCGGAACGCAAAGGGCACAAGAAGGAACATGGGTGGGTTTTAGTCAGTAAAAGTCTGACACTCCCTCCCGCCCCGCCCAGGGCGGGAGAAGTTATTTGATGATTTCCCACCCACCAAAAAAAACACCTGGGCATCAAACTTAGGACACCAGGACCCCACCGCTCAACAGGACGTAGGTCACTATGGTCCAGCATGGGCCACGATGGTCCATCATGGGTCGTCTTTAAAACTGAACTCACCCTCTCCATAAGCTTGCATAACTCCAGCTTCTCCTCTTCCCTCACAGCGATATGCTTGAACTCGGCGGAGAGAGAGAACACGCGGAACAGCTCGATCTCGCCGAGTGTCGGCTTCAGCAGCTGTGCGTAGCACTGCATGGTCTCGTACGAGCAGTAGAAGTGAGACGCTATGCGGCCGAGCTCTGTCGGCTGGAAGTGGCCGGATTTGCGTTCGTACCTAATCAGGCCGGCTCTGGAATGGAAATAATTGTCTGTATATCTGTGTATGTAAATGTATGTGATGTACATATATTTTCTTTATCAGCTGTTACATTTTGTTGTGCTGTCCGTAAAGCCATCGAAAACTTTGAAGATTATCATACGTGCTATTTCAGTAAGTATTTGTAGATTTTATTGTAGTTTTCTCTCTCATTTAATGTTCTGTAAAGCTTAATAATAAATAGCTGGATCAAGGGGTTGATTTAGAAAACGGTACTCCTAGACACGGCGCGTATTGTTGGGAGATTCCTTTCTCAGGAGCCCTGACCGCCGGTGGCTTGGACCCTGTTCCCGTCGCCGGTGGGCTACTATTTTTTATATTTTCAAATGTTTTTACTTTTATATCAATATTTAAAAATGTAATTTATATGTATATAATGATTAATAAATGAGAATATAATAATAAAATGTTTTATTTGCGTAAACATGGTATACAATGGTGTTAAGTATAGGTCACTGGTCACTGGTGAGCGAATTGTGGGTGTATATTGTTACACCTCTGCCTAACTCTTCGGGGAATACAGGCGTGATGGTTTTTTTATTTTTATATTTTTTTAAGTATAGGTCAGAGTGACACAAACATGTTTAGCTGAAGATAGCTAAGATAAAACATTGCATGCAAAAATGCCATGTTTGTAATAATTGTAATATAATTTAATAATAATAAATTGTAATGAAGGTAGATAGTTAATGTTAGAATATAATGTCAATATTTTATTATCCATGAATTCGTTCAAACTATAAAAGCTGCATTCATTTAGCCATTTATATAATACTATACACACTCACGCCTGTATTCCCCGAAGGGTTAGGCAGAGGTGTAACAATGTACACCCACAGTTCGCCGGTATATTTAGGTCCCATGTAATAAGGGGCGAGCCTATTGCCATTAACCGGGCACAAATCCTAACTCCGAGCTGCTACTGAGAATTTCATAGAAAAACCCAATAACACTTTTTGCTCGACCTGGGAATCGAACCCAAGACCTCTAGCGTAGCAGTCGCGCTTAGGACCACTAGGCCACCGAGGCAGTTACTAAGTTAAGTAAGTAAGTTAGTTATATAATTTGTTCTTAAATAAACTTATATTTAATAATTTGAAATTGTTTGGTATTTTATTATAAATACGCACACACATAGCTAGACAGCTTTCATTATATTTGGTTAGCTTTGGTAAATCGTTTAACACCAGTCCATAAGGATCACGTCCAAATGTCTCGCTGAAGCTGGCACGTGTGATGGATCGTTCAGCTCACTTTACGATGGTTGAGCTAAATGGTGCTGATGCACGCGTCATGTTCGTGAACGGGCGCTGTCAGTGGGGTTGGTCATCTCCTAACTGCCATGGCTTACATCTTTAGTTATTTTTTTTTTTGTAGTGTTCTATATTTATGTTCATTGTTTTCACATATAGAAGCATCAAGAATATTGTGACCAAGATTTTGTAAAAATCAAATTGGAAGAAAAGAGTGTCCATGGAGTTTCTTGCTCGTTCTTCTCCATAGAGACCTACGCTTTGGAACGAGCAACTAGCTTCAACTTTTAAATGTAACTTCTTGACAATTCAAAAGTGCCTGTAAATGGTCTAATTGAAATAAATGCTTTGATTTTGACTTTGACACGTCTGCTCCGAGGATATACATCGCTTGCTGCTTTAAATTAGTGTTGTATTTGTGCATATATCTTCCAATTTTAATTATATAAGATGCGGAGAACGTAGTTAGTAGCACACTCATTTAGTTTCGTAAAAATTTTGTTAATCATGTAATTCTGTTTTCCTTAACAAATAAAAAAAATGTACGTATTCTCCAGACCGAGTTCGGTCACTATGGAGATTAGTCAAGTACGCAGTAGATATGATTGTAGGCATTCCGACACAATCGGGTAGAGATCAGGCCCAGCACCAGGCTATACGGGCGTGTCACACCACCAACTTCCAAACTCCGGGTTGCTACTGAGAAATTCGTGATGAAAAAACTCAATAACACATTTTGGCTGACTTGGGAATTGTACCCAGGACGCCACACTCATCAGTCGCGCTTTCGACTACAAGATCAACGGGACTACAGGATATCCAAAATTCAGTGTCCAAGATCAAAAAGAGGTAAACCATGGAATTTTCTATTTAATCCGTTGAAAATGGGGACTTACTTGTCCAGCAAGCTGGCAGCTGTATGCACCAAGTCGGCCCTGTGTAGTTCTAGAAGAGCGTCTTCTGCGAACTTCTCTTGTGAGATGCCGTACAGCGCGGGCTGGCGCAGCATCCGAATGTACAGGTACGTGTAGCCTGTGGGGGAAGAAGAGATAATGTTGAATTGGGTAAATGACACAAAAATAAGTTTATTTTACCCCTGAAAACCCGATGGATTTTAAATAACTATAAAATTCGATTTTTAGTTGCTTTGAAATTAATAAATAATTAATTGAGATGACAAAAAAGTGACGTCATAGTTTAGTATTGTCGTACAAAATCTATGGAGGAATCGCGTTTTGACAGCTCATAAAAAGTACACCTACACAAAGTAATGTATAACATTTCATTAAAAAAAGTAGCTATGGAGTTTTTGCCCGTTCTTCGCCATACGATATTCAATGTATCAATTGTAAATGACATTCAAATGTGCCTTTTTGAAATAAATTATTTGACTTTGAGAGAAGAACTTGCACAAGGGCCAGCACAGACCAAGCTTTGTATACTCTATGATCATATTTAAGTTATTTGTGCATAACAAGCAATTTTCTGTTTATTCACCAGCGCGAATGATCGAAATTGGTCCATTTTAGTTCAACCTGACCCATACTGGCCGCAATAATAAAACATAACCTTAATGCTGGTTGTTCGAAAGAGATACCGCGCTACCAGAACGCGAAGGTAATAAATTGAACATGGATGGGATTTTTTCCCCCATCCGAAAAAAACCTCCAACATGGCTCAGCATGGTCCATCATGGGCCACTGTGTAAATGAACATGGGCCACTTTAGGCCATGATGGGCCACATTCAAGATAAAAAGCAGCGATAGACTTACCTAGCCAAGTGACCGCATCTCGTACACTCTGCACAGACCCCAGCACTATCTCTGCGTTCAACATGTCCGCCAGCTTGCTGACCAACTGCGATTCTATAGGCAGCTGTTGGTTCAAGAGGGAGAGGTAGTACTGCAGCTCCGAGTGGTTCGTGATGAGGATGCCTGTGGATGGAATGTGGGGTTAGTGGGGTCAGTTTTGTGAAACAGCTCGTCCGGGGAAGTACTACCACTATACCAGAGGCTTTGCAAATGCGTTGCCGTCCCAGAGACAAAGTTGAAATGTGTCATGTGCCTGTAACTACACCGGCACCCATACCCTTCAAACCGGAACACAGCAACGCTGCTTTGCGGCAGAAATAGATATGGTGGTAGTAGTTCCCCGGAGGAGCTCCTTCACAAGGAGCTGCACTACAGCGGGCGGGCCGGCTCACCCTCGCCCTTGGTGTCGTACTGCGGGCGGCCGGCGCGGCCGAGCATCTGCAACACGTCGAGCGCGCCGAGCTCGGCCCAGCGCCCGCGCTCCGCCGAGTACACCTGCGTGCCCTTCACGATCACCGTGTGCGCCGGCAGGTTCACGCCCCACGCCAGCGTCGCCGTCGACACCAGCACCTGGGGGGAGCATACTCTTGTATTTTCTGAACTAAATCAATACTGATACACTTTACGGTAACATTTAACACAATTACAGATTCTCTTACAATCGAGCCATTGTTTAAATTAGCAGCCTATTGAAAGGGAACCGTTTGTCTTGGTATGGGCATGTGAAGAGGAGGGATGAGACACATGTGAACAAAATAGTTATGAATATGAATGTGGATGAATGGAGGGGAAGTGGGAGGCCAAAGAAAAGATGTATGGATTGTGTGAAGAATGATATGAAAGAGAAGGGAGACAGCGATGGCATGATGGTTGACAGGACGACATGGAAGAAGAAAACGTGTTGCGCCGACCTCAACATGGGATAAAGGCAGGAAAATGATGATGGAGTCGAGAACACACGAATAAATTTTTCCAGCTGTTCCATACAAGTCTGAATAACCTTACGACCGGCACAGACGTCTAAGGACCCCAAGTTAAAACGTGCTCACGACGCCTCAGACGGCATGTTTTTTTAGGGATCAATCTCAAAATGACTAAAACCAGTGTTTCTCCTAATGCCCTTTGCGTTCCAGGGCCGCGGTGACTCTTTCGAACAAATTCCTCAACGTGACTCATACAAAAATACCACTTTTACTGTGGTGATACTGATTCACGCGTCATGTTTTTTAACTGCCAAGACTTACTTCTTTATTATTATTATTTCTATTGTTTTTTTTATTATTATTTACTTTCATTGTTTTCACATATAGAACCAACAAGAATATTGTAACCAAGATTTTGTAAAAACCAATTTGAAAAAAGTATCCATGGTATGTATGGATGGATGGTATGCTTAGATGGTTCGGTCATGTTGAGAGGATGAGTGAAAGGCGACTAACGAAAGGGATTTATATGGCAGATGTGAGTGGCAACGCCGGGAGAGGACGCCCTAGAAAGACCTACCCTGACCTTATTGGTGAGGTTTTTCAGAAAGGTCGGGTGCGCAGTACTCGTAACCGGTGTGCTTGTATGAACAGATGTATGAACGTGGACGAGGCGAAAAAAGTATGTAAGGATCGTAGCAGGTGGCGTTCTGTGGTTACTGCCTACCCCCATGGGAAAAAGGCGTGAGTTCATGTATGTATGTATCCATGGAGCTTCTTGCTCGTTCTTCTCCATAGAGACCTACATTTTTTAACGAGCAAATTACCTTCAACTTTTTGTATGAGTAACTTCTTGACAATTCAAAAGTGCTTGTAAATGGTCTAATTGAAATAAATGCTTTACCTTTGAGTTCAAAATAAATAAGGTAGGTTACTTATGACAATTTAGGTATGAAAGGAATTTGTCGGTTGGCGTAAAGAACATGACAGATTTTCGTTATTGACATGGCGGTCAAGAGATTAGTATAGTAACCGGCACGAGCAGTGAGCACAAATTGATGGCACGGTTAGCGCAGTGCCTGAGCGATTGGCTGTTGCGCTGCGTGTCGCGGGTTCGATTCCCGCACGGAACAAATATTTGTATGGCCTACAGGTAGTTGTTCCGGGTCTGGCTGTTTGTGTATGTGAGTTTATATGTTTGTAAACGCACCCACGATACAGGAGAAATTCCTAGTGTGGGGCAAAGTTTAAAAAAAAAAAAAAAAAACTTCAAGTTTATTTGGTCTCCTTGGCGGAATGAAGGAGGCGAGGGCCGCTGACGCTGCCCGCGATCGGACCGACAGTCAGCAATCACCTCCCCTCTCAGCAATCTTCTCACCTGTATATGCCTGTCAGCGAACAGATCCTCGACGAGCGTCCTGTCCACCCTGCTCATGCCGGCGTGATGTATCGCGAACCCGTACGGCAGCAGCTCGCGCAGCTCCGGGTTCTTCACCTGTTCCGCTTCCGTGCGGAGCACCTCCATACTAGCTGAACCCTCCCTGTGGAGTGAAGATTGTTATTAATGGAAATGGAACATAACGAACACATGGGACCTAAACATACCGGCGAACTGTGGGTGTACATTGGTACACCCCTGCCTAACCCTTCGGAGAATATAGGCGTGAGGGCATGTTAATTTTTACCCTACTTTTTTCCAAATGGTCAAAAAAGTCAGCTGATATAATCTAAAATAAATGTTTGTTTTTTTTTTTTGTAACTAAGTAGTTATATTCGTCTTACCTCAAGAACTGTCCCAGCGTATCTTTCTCTAAGCACATATCTCGGATCGCGCGCGCAGTCTTCCCCGTCTCCTTACGTGAATGGACGAACACCAGGATCTAGAAAATAAAAAAAGATATACCGGACGTAAACCGACACAAGACTGCCTCGTTAGTCTAGTGGTCCTACGGGCCTGTGGACGGTGAGCAATGGGTAGCTCACCGTCCTTACGTTGCATAACGACAGGCCGTGTCGACGGCGCGTTCGTGTTCCACGCGCGCCTCCAAGAGATGTCAGCAAAGAGAAGGGGCCACTGAGGGCCGATGCCTGCCGGGGCTGCGGGTTGTTCGTAAGAGATACCGCGCCCCCGGAACGCAAAGGGCACAAGAAGGAACATGGGTGGGTTTTAGTCAGTAATAGTCTGACACTCCCTCCCGCCCCGCCCAGGGCGGCAGAAGTTATTTGATGATTTCCCACCCACCAAAAAAAAAAAAAAGCCTAGTGGTCCTAAGCGCAACTGCTAGATCAAGCAGTGTTATTGGGTTTTTCTATGAAATTCTCAGTAGCAGCTCGAAGTTAGGATTTGTACCCGGTTAATGGCAATAGGCTCGCCCCCTATTACATGGGACCTAAACATACCGGTGAACTGTGGGTGTACATTGGTATACCTCTGCCTAACCCTTCAGGGAATACAGACGTGATGTTATGTGCATGTGTGTATCTACATCTCCCTTAAAATATTTGGTATTTTTTCCTGAAATGTGTCCTGTTACATTCCGTATATCGCTACAGACCTGGTTCCTTCCAGCATGCTCCATGGTCTTCTCGTAGACGATGTCATTCATAACTTGGAACCTTTTCAGAGCTTTCTTTTCAGTCACTCCTATGTACTGCTGTTCTAAGGCTACGGGCCTGCAAGAAAAAGGAAAATCATTTATATTAATAATACCAACCTATTATTGCCCCACTGCAGGACAATGCCCTCTTCTCATACAGAGAAGGCACGAGCATTGATCACCACGCTTGCTCAAGGCGGATTGGTGATTTCAGACTTATATTAATTACAAGTCCAGGTTTCCTCGAGTCAAGTCAGGTTAACTACCTCGGTAGCCTAGTGGTCCTAAGCGCGACTGCTACGCTAGGGGTCTTGGGTTCGATTCCCAGGTCGAGCAAAAAGTGTTATTGGGTTTTTCTATGAAATTCTCAGTAGCAGCTCGGAGTTAGGATTTGTGCCCGGTTAATGTCAATAGGCTCGCCCCCTATTACGTGGGACCTAAACATACCGGCGAACTGTGGGTGTACATTGTTACACCTCTGCCTAACCCTTCGGGGAAGACATAGTGTGATGGTATGATGATGATGATTAATTTTGAGTCCAAGGTTCTTCAAGATGTCAGCCTGTCTGTTTGTTAGGCTATTTGTACCAGCTGATCTCTCTTTCACCGGCCATTAGCTGATGTTTAAAAGAGTTAGGCTACTTTTATTTCAGAAAAGGAATTAGGTTCCAGAGTAAAACATTTGAAATAAATGATTTAAAGCATTTTGTAAACAGGATCATACTAATATGATAAACAGTGATAGGAATAGGTAGTCTCCGTTTCTTGTCTCTGTTCTTCGAAGTTTAGGTTAATAGGCACTACCTATTCCTATCACTGATAATAAAGCTGAAGAGATTTTTGTTTGTCTATATAAATGCGCAAATCTCTGGAACAGTCGGAATGGAAAAACATATTTGTATATGATAGCTAGATTCATAAGAAATAGCATAGGCTATATAACATTACGCTGCGACTCAAGAGAGCGAAGCAGTAATCAAAGACGAGTAAATCCGAACGGACTAAGTCGCTGGCAAACTTACTATAGTAGCCGCCACGAGTCGTGAGCACAAACAAGTTAATTTTTGCGTTTTTCGGTTCCTTTCTGGGATTTTTGGACCTTTCTGGGTCACCGACGCTGCACGTGATTAGTCCGTCAGTCGGACCGATCGAGTGCAGCATCCAAAACGAACCGAAAAGCCCAAAGATTAACTTGACGCTTGTGCTCATGACTCGTGGCGGCTACTATTATACGTATTTACAAGTACCTGAATGAATTGTCGAAGTAGAACAAGCCATGTTCCGGCTTCACTCTTAGGAAGGCGGCCACGTCTGTGTAGTTGGGTAGGGTAGCCGATAGACCCACTAGACGGACCTGGAACAAAAAATACCACTTATTAATTGTAATGTTAACGGCAATAGGCTCGACCCCTATTACATGAGATCTAAACATACCGGCTAACTGTGGGTGTACTGATACACCTCTGCCTAACCCTTCAGGGGGATACAGGTGTAAACTACATGCGCGAGGCTACCCCCACCACTACCCATCTGTGCTCACGACTAGTGGCGACCAATTTAGTACTTCCCCGGACGAACACTTTTTCAAATAATAAGAAGCTTGTCTCTGACTGACCTCTTCCTGCGTCTGCTCCACAGTCCTCAGGGTCCTAGCGACGAGCGCCTCCAGCACCGGCCCCCTCTCGTCGTGGAGAAGGTGGACCTCGTCTATGATGATCAGGCGCACCAGGTTCGTGAAGGAGCGTTCGCCGCCTAAGTATAGAGAAATGGGGATTAGGTAATTATAATAATACTGGCCTCTGCCCGCGTCAAATTTGGTATATTATCCCACGGGAATCGTACATTCTATCGGGATAAAAAGTATCCTATGTGTTATTCCACACAACAATCTATCTCTGTCGTATCGTTTCAGCGTGGAAGAGTAACAAACATCCATCCATTCTTACAATCTTTCGCATTTACAATATTAGTAGGATAAAATACAAAAAAAAAATATTAAAAGCTACTGAGAATTTAATAGAAAAAACCCAATAACACTTTTTACTCGACCTGGGAATCGAACCCAAGACCTCCAGCGTAGCAGTCGCGCTTAGGACCACTAGGCTAACGGGGCAGTTTTGACTTTAATAAAAGCAACACGTAACACGTTGCTGTAACACATTGCTTCGTACACGCGCCACGTGATCGTACCTTTCCTAGTGATAATATCCCACTTCTCTGGCGTGCACACGATGAGCTGCGTGGCTTCGATCTGCTCCCGCGTGAGCTGGTGGTCGCCCGTCAGCTCCGACACCTTCATGTTGTACGCAGACAAGCGCTTGCTGAAGTTGCCCACCTGTGGGGAAACAAATTACCATGAGCTACAAGCATGAATTCTTGACAAAATCAACTGGTTGCTAACTAATATTATAAAGCTGAAGAGTTTGTTTGGTTAAACACGATAATCTCAGGAACTACTGGTTGACATTGAAAAAATCTTTTTGTGTTGGACAGTTCATTTATCGAGGAAGGCTAAAGGCTATATAACATCACGCTAGGACCAATAGGTGCGGAGCAGTAGCTTGTTTAATTATATAAGTACTTTACTTTGATTAATTATTTTTCTATTCGACATTAATTCTACATTTGAGTACGCCTCACACACTGATTCCTTGTTTTTGAAATGTATATATGTATTTAATATTACAATTAACTTAGCTTTCATTTCTAATTTGTAGCACTGAGTACGTATTGCAGTACTTTGAGTGAGTTTAATTTTTGATAGATCGTTTTGACATCAGTATAGTTTTATGGAATTGTACAACTTATTGTAATACATTTTTTTTAAAGAGTATGTATGGAGTTTCTCGCCGGTTCTTCTCCATACCAAACTACCTTTTGGAATGGGCAACTAGATTCAATATTATTAATATTAACATTGACGTTCAAAAGTGCCTTCAATGGTCTAATTGAAATAAATGATATGACTTTGAAGCATTACTTAGTTTGTGGCTAATCGACTATGTTCAGAATAGGGTAGAAGACACTACTTAATTTAATTAAGTTAAATAACTGTTAAAGTGAAATACAACTAAATATTCTGTGAATATTTCAAGCGACTGCCTCGTTGGCCTAGTGATCCTAAGCGCGACTGCTACGCTGAAGGTCTTGGGTTCGATTCCCAGGTGAATCAAAAAGTGTTATTGGGATTTTTCTATGAAATTCTCAGTAGCAGCTCGGAGTTAGGATTTGTGGCCGGTTAATGGCAATAGGCTCGCCCCCTATTACATGGGACCTAAACATACCGGTGAACTGTGGGTGTACATTGTTACACCTCTGCCTAAACCTCCGGGGAATATAGGCGTGATGGTATGTTTATTTCAAGCGTCTATACTAGCCGCCAGGAGTCGTGAGCACAAACATCAAGTTCATTTTTGAGTTTCGGGGTTCCTTTCTGGGTTTTTTGGGTCACCGCTGTACGCGAATACTCGGTCTGTAGACTGACTGAACTTGGTGTTTGTGCTCACGACTCGTGGCGGTTACTATACTTGTTTTTTTTTTTTTTTTGGGTGGTGGGAAATCATCAAATAACTTCTCCCGCCCTGGGCGGGGCTGGAGGGAGTGTCAGACTTTTACTGACTAAAACCCACCCATGTTCCTTCTTGTGCCCTTTGCGTTCCGGGGGCGCGGTATCTCTTACGAACAACCCGCAGCCCCGGCAGGCATCGGCCCTCAGTGGCCCCTTCCTTTGCTGACATCTCTTTGAGGCGCGCGTGGAACACGAACGCACCGTCGACACGGCCTGTCGTTATGCAACGTAAGGACGGTGAGCTACCCATTGCTCACCGTCCACAGGCCCGTACTATACCTGTTGCCGTTATCAATGTCGAGCAAAAAATATCCCGTTTGTTGTATGGGAGCCCCCTTAAATATTTATTTTATTCTGTTTTTCAGTATTTGTTGTTATAGCGGCAACAGAAATACATCATCTGTGAAAATTTCAACTGTCTAACTATGACGGTTCATGAGATACAGCCTGGTGACCGACAGACGGACAGCGGAGTCTAGTAATAGGGTCCCGTTTTACCCTTTGGGTACGGAAGTCGGCGGCTTGGACCTGTACGCTGTTTTGTATTACCACCGACTTCTAAAGCTAGTCACTTTTCAATTTTTAGTATTTGAAGGCGGTTGTAATTTTTATAAAAAAAGTTGTGTTTTAGCTTTTCTGTTTTTTAGGCGATATACTTTCTTTTATCTTTTTTTTATCTTTTATCTTTTTTTTATTTTTTACTTTTTTTTAACTGCCTCGTTGGCCTAGTGGTCCTAAGCGCGACTGCTACGCTAGAGGTCTTGGGTTCGATTCCCAGGTCGAGCAAAAAGTGTTATTGGGTTTTTCTATGAAATTCTCAGCAGCAGCTCGGAGTTAGGATTTGTGCCCGGTTAATGGCAATAGGCTCGCCCCTTATTACATGGGACCTAAATATACCGGCGAACTGTGGGTGTACCTACATTGTTACACCTCTGCCTAACCCTTCGGGGAATACAGGCGTGATGGTATATTTATATTTATTTTTATTTATACTTTCTTTTATTAACAATATTTATTTTGTAATTATTTGTGGCTATAATCTGCTAACAACTACCTAAATGCGTAATTTTTGATTACTTTTATATTGTAATACACAACTCAGAACTAAAATCTGTGAGTGAACAATAGATATCCCATAAATTCACACCCTTCCGATAGGAATTATTTTCCAAGTTTATATACAATATTAAAAAAATCATTATCAAAATCGGACTACCCTGTAAAAAGTTGTGTCATCATCATCTGCTTAGCCTTTTCCCTACTATGTTGGGGTCGGCTTCCAGTCTAACCGGATGCAGCTGAATACCAGTGTTTTACATGGAGCGACTGCCTATCTGACCTCCACAACCCAGTTACTGGGCAACACGATACCTCTTGGTAAGACTGGTTGTCAGACTTCCTGGCTTCTGACTATCCGTAACGACTGTCAAAGATCTACGAATGACAGCCGGGACTGGGGCGTTACGTGCTTTCCGAGGTATGGGGGTGTCACACCACCAACTTCCAAACTCCGGCCGAACTGGAAATCAAACCCGGGACCCCACCCTCATCAATCGCGCTTGCGACCACGAGACCAACAGGGCAGTCCTCCGACATATTTATATACGCGTGGAATTGATAACCTCCTCCATTTTTTTTTTTGGTTAAAATTGGTTTGTAGACTCACCATCTCCTGCACTAGCGACCTCATGGGCGCGACATAGATCATCTTAAAGTCGTGCACGTTGACTGTACCATCATCATTGACGTGTTTGCCGACCTCGCGGAGGATCGTGAGGAGGGCCACGTTGGTCTTGCCGGCGCCCGTCGGGGCACACACCAGGAGGTTCTCGTCCGTCTCTAGGGCTGCTTTCGAGATGCGCGACTGTGGACAGAAATGTTTTTTTTTTCTTGGTGGTATTTTCGGTTCAAGGCTTTATGTCTATAGATCACTGAGTAGTCTCCCTGTCAGCTTATACATAAACATACATAGATAAATTCATGCCTTTTTCCCCACGGGGGTAGGCAGAAACCACAGAACGCCACCTGCTACGATCCTTACATACTCCTTTCGCCTCGTCCACGTTCATACATCTGTTCATACAAGCAAGCCGGTTACGAGTATTGCGCACCCGACCTTTCTGAAGAACCTCACCAATAAGGTCAGGGTAGGTCTTTCCACGGCGTCCTCTCCCAGCGTTGCCACTCACATCTGCCATATAAATCCCTTTTGTTAGTCGCCTTTCACTCATCCTCTCAACATGACCGAATCATCTTGCGCCGTCGACACGGCCTGTCGTAATGCAACGTACGGACGGTGAGCTACCCATTGCTCACCGTCCACAAGCCCGCGACCCCTCTATCTACGCCATTATAATAAAAGTCCGCAATCATACCTGTATCCTATTTAGTGTTTTGAAACCTTCGAAGGCAGGCTGCACATACTTGGGTAGCTTCTCTATCGGCACCAGGGTTTCTCCTTCATCGAACGGCTTCGGCTTCAGGGCTGGCACGTGGACTTCCTCGTATCCTGGTGATGGAGAGGGTGTGGTGAAAAGACAGGTAATACTTTTTGTATAGTGAATTAATCTTTACTAATATTATAAAGAGGTAAAGTTTATGAACTTGTAGGAGGTAATCTCTGGATCTACAGAACCGATTTTGAAAATTCTTTCACCTATAGAAAGCCACATTATTTGTTAGTGTCATAGGCTATATAACATCACGCTATGACTCACGGGAGCGGAGTAGTAACCAAAGACATAACATAAGACGAAAATTGTGAGCAGAAACCGGTGTATTAATATAAGTCCTCACGTCTGTATTTCGCTCTCAGCGGTCAATCTCAATGGAAGCCAGCCAAGCACGCAGTGTAGTACACCAGTGTATGCGCAAACAGAGGTGCACTCCCTCTTCCCTCACTCTCATAGTCCAATAGGACAGCAATCAAACACAAACGGGGAGCTAATAAAAAAAACGCCATTGCCCCACCTGGCAATCGGACCGAGAACCCCACGCTATCAATGACTCATAACGTTACTCAATCGATAGCTAGAGCACAACCAAGGCGTATTCCTAGATACATACCATCACGCCTGTATTCCCCGAAAGGATAGGCAGAGGTGTAACAATGTACCCGCAGTTCGCCGGCATGTTTAGGTCCCATGTAATAGGGGGCGAGCCTATTGCCATTAACCGGACACTAGTCCTAACTCCGAAGTGCTACTGACAATTTCATACAAAAACTCAACAATACTTTGCTCAACCTGGGAAGCGAACCCAAGACCTCTAGTGTAGCAGTCGCGCTTACGATCACTAGGTTAAAGAAGCGTATTCCTAGCCTACAAAGTATACCTTTTCTCTGTTTCCTAAAAGATCCAGGAGGCAGCTGACACCTCTTGTTGGCCATGAAGTGAGCGCCGGCTGCAAACATCAACTCCTCAAGCTGCAGGACCTTCCGATTGCCGGTCACCTGGCCGGTGCCCGACGTCACCTCTGTATCTGCCTTGTGACGCTTGCTTCGAGGTGCTTCGGAGGACTGTTGGGCTGTCTGGAATGTGAAGGAGAATACCAGTACAGTAAAAAAAACACATTTTTTTTTTTTAAGTAACCCCCGACAGAAGCATAAGAGTCCCTACCGCAGCTGCAACACAGGTGCACTCCCTGTTCCCTCACTCTCATAGTCCGATGAGACGGCAATCTGACACAATCGGGGAAAGATCAGGCGCAGGACCAACGCTTTACATGCTTTCCGAAACACGGGGGTGTCACACCGCCACCTTCCAAACTCCGGGCTGTTACTGAAAAATTCCTAATAGAAAAACCCAATAACACTTTTTGCCCGACCTGGGAATCGAACCCAGGAGCAGTCTTCACTGTTGATTCTAGCTTTCAAGAGTCGGATTGGACGAGAACGGTGTGGCGGGCTTGTCCCAAGAAAAAAAAAAAATCTTCCACAAACCTCATCGTCCCCCTTGCCAGTCTCCAGCTGCGCCAGGATCTTCTGCAGGTGTGGCTGCTTGGACATCTCCTCCCTGATGGCGGCGCGCTCGCTCTCCGACTGCGACGAGGCCAGCTTTGTGCAGTACAGTACTATGGGACATTCATCATTGTATTAGAACTAGGACCGAACCACGTAAAATGGAAAGAGGGGGGGAGCCCTTGCCCAAGAGTGGGACAGAAGACTTTCTTCTGTGTCGAAGTGCCATATAAAACATAAATTATTTTTACGCTCGGAAATAGTGTAGCATGCCAACCCATCCAATTCCAGTCCTCACCAAGTGTTGCTTAACCTACCACTAACAAGTATCTTAAACTACTTGCCTTCGCAACGCATCCAGTTACAGACTTCGCCAAATTTTGCTTAACATATCTATAACAAGCACCTTAAATAAAGTACTCTTGCCAACCTATCCAATTGCAATCTTCACCAAGTGTTGCTTTACTTATAGCAAGTATTTTAAATAATAGTAATAAATAATTGCGAACCCATTGAAGTCCAGTCCTCATCCAATTTTGCTAAATTTATAAAATCCAAGACTTATAAAGTACATACTTGGTACCCCATCCCTTTTCAGTCCTCACCAAAATTTTATCAACGTGAATAAATAGTTATTTTTTCTTTCTTTCTTTCATATTTGCTTAACCTACCACTAACAAGTACCTTAAAGTTCTTGCCAACCCATCCAATTCCAATCCTCCCAAATTCCACTTAACCTATCTATCACAACTATCTTAAACTACTTGCCCACCCATCAAAATTCAAACCCCAAAAAACAGCTTAATCTACCAACTCACTTGTATACCGATACTTATTCAGCAGCTTAACAAACTCGAAGCAGTCATATCCCAGGAGCAGCACCAGCCTGTTCTCCAGGTCCCTGTCGTCTGCCGCGTCTCCGAGGGCCGTGAGGACCTCCACGGACTTGGCTTGCGACATCATGGCGTCAGGGAAGTGGCGGGAGAGGCGGCGCTGGAGCCAGTAGGCGTCAATGTCCATGGGGTGGAGGGTGGCGTCACGACGCTTCTGGGACTGTTCTTCGGTTAGCTGATGGGAGAAAGATAGGGTTCAGGTCATAAAATATATATTTCAGAATACATAATAAGGCGCCAAAAATCAGCCATTTAAATTTTTTATTCAAGTCTGATATATCCAGTGACACGGCGGTTTTGGTTCTGTTTGTTGTTTTGTATTGCCACTGACTTCCCAAGTTTTTTTTTGTTGGTACTCACATTGGTATGTATAGCATTTTTCTTGCCCTCTCCGTCACTATCCTCGTCGGCACTGCTGTCTTTCTCCTTCTCGTTCTCCGAACCCTCACCATCTTCTTTTTCTTCTTCACGGACCTGAAATTAAATAAAGAGTTGTTAAATGCTGTGCGGGACAAGTGATAAAGTGACAAAGTGAACTGATAAAACAGTGTATAGTTAATAGTTATAGTTTACATAAGGACTTATAGTACACTCTTATTTGATTCGTTGTATTCTTATCGTTATTAGATTTTTATTAGATATATCGTTTTCCTATGTTTTATATTTTTGTTAAATAGATAATAGTTTATAGAAATGAAAAATGTGTAATTTGTAATATATTTTTATAGAAAAATAATAAGAAAAACGTAAATAATGTCACACGGCTCTCGTTAGGGTAAAGTTTTGTCATACTTAAGCTAACTGTGCCGAAATCGACTCCTTTTCTTATTGGACGAAAATTCTCGTATTCTGATTGGCTGACCAATCAGACGGCGTAAATTTTCTTATGAGATTTTATATAAATATCGGGCCGGATTTCGGTGTCGACACAGTCGGCGAGCAGCAATAGAAGAAATAGGAAGAAAACAGGAACACTAGAAGAAAGAATAAACACCTTCAAGCCTGGTTTTATTCCCCACCAACCCAGCAAACAAATGTGTATCCCGCACATTTAATGGTCCTTCGAGCCGGATATTGTGGGGAATATTGCCTGAAGATAGTGCTACAGTAGAAGCCTTGAAGAATAGTACTTCGCGTTCGTGTTAGAAAATCAGCTGACGTCATGCCCGTTACGCGCTCTGAGGGAAGGAGCCGCAAGCCGTCGAGTGAACAGAAGCCGTCATCGTCGGAGGCCACACCTGAGACCTCCGCGACCGGTACCAGCACGGAAGCCACATCCGAATCGACACAGACAGGGACAACTGCCACGGAGAGTTCCGACCAGACCCTCACCTCCGTGACGACCGACCCAACCACCGTGACTTCCGCCGCCACCACCGATGTCTCCGTCTCAGCCGCCAGCGCTCCCGCGTCGGCAGCTACTGAGCGCCCCTCCTCAGTCGCCAACGCGCCCCCAGCCTCGCACCCCGCTGGTTCCGTCGCTCCCTCCGCCACGACGACGCTCACCGCGGGTGCGAAATCGAAACAGCTGATGAAGCCGCCCGCCGCTGTCACTTATAGAGAAAATCGCCGTGACACTGACGCCTCGACTGTGAAACGAGTTGTCAAGAACGCCGGTACGTCGAAACCAACCGGCCCACAGCTCCTCCGCCCCCCTAGCAAGAAGGGGGGAGGGGGGGGATCGACATATAGCAAGACGAAGTCGCGGAAAATTGCCGAAGCAAAGGAAGATTTGCTCCGCCTCCAAGTCGAACTAGCTGCTGCACGCCTGGCCGCGCTAGAAACAGATAACTCCGACGAAGAAGAAGGAGAAGATGATGTCTCCCTCTACTCAGAAGTCAACGCTCGAGTGGACAACTGGTTGGATAACCAGGTGACTCGCCCCGTCCTAGCCATCGCCAACGAGCCTCACCACCCTCCGCCAGAGCCAACGATCGTCCACGAAGTACCACCGAAACAAGAAGAGGTTCATCGAACACCGGCGGGAGGTCAAGGTGACCTAGCCCTCCTAGCTGAAGCCATCACTAGGGCTGTCAGCGCCGCCCAACGACCCAAGTTCATCGAATTGCCTTTCTTCAGCGGGTCGCATCAGGAGTGGCTGCCCTTCCGCGCCGCCTACTACGAGTCTGAACCAATGTTCAGCACCGTCGAGAACATCAACAGATTACGAAGAAACTTGAAAGGGAAGGCCAGAGAAGCGGTAGAAGGGTTGCTCATCACCAACGCGCACCCTTCTGAAGTGATAAAGACTTTGGAATCAAGATTCGGAAGACCAGAGTCAATCGCCATGATAGAAATGGAAACGCTTCGAAGTTTACCACGCCTCTCCGAGTCGCCGAGGGACATCTGTATATTCGCCACGAAGATCTCCAACGTCGTAGCAACATTGAAGACATTGGGTTGTTTCAACTACATGTACAACCCGGAACTTGCAAAGACATTGGTGGACAAGCTGACGCCGACGCTTCGGTACCGCTACTACGACTTCTCATCGACGCAACCGAAAGAAGATCCCTGCCTCATCAAGATAGAAAGATTCTTCAAGAGAGAAGCTGAACTGTGCGCACCCTACGCGCTACCTGAACAGGTGGCAGCACCATCATCAGCCGCACCACAAAAGAAGACTCAGCGGGTCACTAACGTCACAGAGAAGAACAATACGCCGAAGTGCTTCGTGTGCGACGAGACAAGCCACACCAACGCGACGGAGTGCGACACATTTAAGAAGATGGAAGCCAATACAAGATGGGATGCTGCGAAGTCCAAACGCCTCTGCTTCAGATGCCTACGTTATAGGAGCAAGACTCACAACTGCCGACCGAAGCCATGTGGTGTCAACGGGTGCAAGTACACGCACCACGAGCTGCTTCATTATGAAAAGAAAATAGAAAAGGCTGAGAAGACAGAAAAAACAGAAAACAACGAGGCAACAGAAGTGATCAATTCGACGTGGACAATAAAGAAGCAATCCTATCTCAAGATCCTGCCGGTCCAGGTGACGGGGCCGAAGGGAGCTGTCAACACATTCGCGCTGATGGACGACGGATCAACGGTCACGCTCGTCGACGACGACGTCGCTGCGAGCATAGGAGCTACAGGACCCGTAGATCCACTGAAGATAGAAACCATCAACGATATGAAGACGGCAGAATCGGCGTCAAGAAGGGTTACCATCGGGCTAAAAGGGGTCAACAATCGAGAAGAGCAGATTCAAGCAAGAACAGTGAAGAACTTACAAGTCTCCTCTCAACGGGTTCCACGAGAATTAGTGGAAGGATGTCCACATCTATCTGACATCAAGGGACATCTCACATACTCCAATGCGAAGCCACGCGTCCTCGTCGGGCAAGACAACTGGCATCTTCTGCTGACTGAGGAGACCAGGAAAGGAGACAAGGACCATCCAGTGGCATCTCTCACGCCGCTCGGATGGGTACTCCATGGAAGCCAAACGAACTCCTTTGGTCAGAAGATTGACTTCGTGTCTCACATGAAGGAAGACGAAGATGACCTCGAGGACCTGGTGAAGAGATACTTCGAAATGGATGCCCTCTGCATAAACCCGAAGAGACCGAAGACCGATCCAGAAGAGAAGGCACTTCGAATACTGGAACAGAAGACTGAGAAGATCGAAGAAACAAGATACCAGACCGGCCTCCTCTGGAAAAAGGAAGACATCAAGTTCCCAGACAACTATGAAAATTCACTGAAGAGACTCTTCAACATTGAGAAGAAGATCGATCGCGACCCGGCCCTCAAGAAGAAGTACGTCGAACAAATGGACGCCCTTACAGAAAAAGGCTACGCCGAGCCCGCGCCGCCACAGAAAACTCCAGAGAAGACCTGGTACCTGCCTCACTTTGCGGTCATCAACCCCATGAAGCCAGACAAACTACGTGTTGTGCATGACGCCGCCGCCAAGACCAGAGGAGTAGCTCTCAACGACATGCTCCTCAAAGGTCCGGACTTGCTCCAATCGCTGCCGGGTGTCGTCATGCGCTTCCAACAGCATCTCATCGGGGTAACAGCGGACATCAAGGAGATGTTCATGCAGGTGAAGCTACGCACCGAAGACCGAGATGCACTGCGGTACTTGTGGCGCGGGGATCGCCGCGACGACCGACCTCCGGAAGAGTACAGGATGACTTCATTGATCTTCGGGGCATCGAGTTCACCATCAACAGCAATCTATATCAAGAACTTGAATGCCAAGCAGCATGAGAAGACTCATCCGGAAGCCGCAGCAGCCATCATAGACAAGCACTACGTCGACGATTATCTCGATAGCTTCAGAAGCCTGAAAGACGCAGTGAAGATAGCAACGAGCGTGCGCGAAGTACACAAGAAGGCCAGCTTCGAACTGAAGCAATGGAAATCAAACTCAGCGTCACTCCTAGAAGCACTGGGAGAAGAACACCACATAGAAGATCTGGAGCTGTACAAGACGGAAGAACAAACAGAACGAGTACTGGGCGTTATCTGGAAGATAAATTCGGACGAGCTGACGTTCAACCTCAACTTAGCAAGAATACCTTCGACACTAATCGAAGGGAAACAGCCAACGAAGAGAGAAGCCTTGCGCATCGTCATGTCACTCTTCGACCCGTTAGGATTCGCCTCGCCTGTCACCATCAGGGCGAAACAGTTACTGCAAGAAGTTTGGCGCCGAGGAACAGCGTGGGACGACCGCATCGATGAAGACTTAGCGGAGCAGTGGGAGTCGTGGATGGGACGCTTGAAAAGTCTCCACGACGTAGCAATTCCGCGGCGGTATCTACACTACAGCGACGCCGCCTCTCTCGAACTCCACGTCTTCAGCGACGCCAGCGAAGCGGCCTACTCTGCGGTCCTATTCTGGAGGGCAGTAACACCGGACGGCGAAGTTGGCGTGTCACTCATCATGGCCAAGGCAAAGGTAGCACCGCTAAAGTTGACAAGCATACCAAGATTGGAACTACAAGCAGCAGTCATGGGGACCAGACTCGCCGACACGATCGTAGAAGAGCACGAAAGGAAGCCCGACAGAAAAGTGTTCTGGACCGATAGCAAGACAGTACTCACCTGGATAAGGACAGGGTCACGTTCTTACAAACCCTACGTGGCTCACCGTCTCGCAGCAATTGAAGAGAGCTCCAAGGTCAACGACTGGCGCTGGGTTCCGACGAAGCAGAATGTTGCTGACGACGCAACACGAGATGTACCAACCGCCTTCGACAAGAATCATCGATGGTACAAGGGGCCGGATTTCCTGTACCTAACAGAAGACTCCTGGCCTATGGAACCTGTGAAGACAATAGCTGAAGAATCCTTCGAAGAAGAGAAGACGCATCACGTGATAAATAGAAGAAGACTGAAGCTAGCAGAGGGTTTACCTAATCCAGCTAAGTTTTCCAGCTGGGACCGCCTCCGATACGCGACCGCACGTGTTCTGCAGTTCATCGACCTCTGCAGAACCCCTAACCAGAAGGTCAACTACCGGCGGACTAAGAAAAATAGAGAAGCGGATCCCACATGGAGGAAGAACAAGCCGACAACAGCGAAACAGCAGACACCCGCACCAAGGAACAGATCGACACCTAACTTGCTTCCAGTCACAGCCGAGCTCCTCAAGAAAGCAGAAGAGCTACTGATGCGGTCTTCACAAGAAGAAGCCTTCACAGACGAGATAGACAATATGAAAAACGGAAAGCCAATCGCCAAGGAAAGCCGCCTTCACCAGCTTAGCGTCGAGTCCATCAACGGCTCACTCCGACTTCGGAGCCGTATCCGAGCGGCCGAAGACATACTAGAACGCGTCAAGAGCCCGCTAGTGGTCGACGGGGATCATCCAACGGTGAAGCTATGGGTACTGGCGGTGCACCGGCAGCTCCATCACGCCGGCGTCGAGGCAACGCTCAACGAGTGTCGTCAACAGTACTGGGTACTAAGATTGCGCCCAATCACGCGCGCAATCCTTCGGAGATGCCTCTTCTGCTGCATGAAGTCTCGAGAGCCGCCGCACCCGAGAACCGGAGACCTGCCAGCGTGTCGCTTAGCACATCATAAGCGGCCCTTCACCTACACCGGGGTCGACTACTTCGGGCCTCTCTCCGTGACCGTCGGACGCACCAGACAGAAGAGATACGTGGCCATCTTCACGTGTCTCACAACACGCGCCATACATTTGGAAGTCGCCGGCTCGCTCAGTGCCGATTCAGCGGTAATGGCGGTCAGACGCATGATCGCGCGACGTGGCTGCCCATCTGAAATTTGGTCGGATAACGGCACCAACCTGAAGGCTGCCGATAAGGAACTCAGACAAGCAATCGACGCGGCGACAGCGGAAGAAGCAGCAAAGAGGACCATCTCCTGGCGTTACATCCCGCCTGGAGCTCCATTCATGGGCGGCGCCTGGGAACGCATGGTGCGTTCCGTGAAGACCGCGCTTGCAGCAACACTGCACGAGCGCCACCCCACCGAAGAAGTCCTCACCACTCTACTAGCTGAGGTAGAGTACACAGTCAACAGTCGTCCGCTGACCCACGTCTCCGTCAGCGCAGAGGATCCAGAGGCCCTGACTCCCAATCACTTCCTACTGGGAGGTCCTGGGCGCGTGCCACAGCCAGGCACATTCTCCGAACAAGACACCATCTCCCGGTCCAGCTGGCGAGCTGCGCAGAGGCTCGCCGACGTCTTCTGGCTCCGCTGGGTGAAGGAGTACCTTCCCGAGCTCCAACACCGGCGGGAGCCCCACGGACGAGGTCAAGAGGTCAAAGTGAATGACCTCGTGCAGATCGTCGACCCGAACCTGCCCCGCAACGTGTGGATACGAGGACGAGTCATTGTGGTGTATCCTGGGCCCGATAACATCGTGCGGACGGTGGATGTGCAGACGAAGGGAGGTGTCCTGCGCCGGCCGGTGAGGAAGCTAGTGATCCTGCCCCTGCCTACGGACGACGTGCCCGCACCGGAAAATAATGCGACGAAGTCGCACGGCGGGAGTGATGTGCGGGACAAGTGATAAAGTGACAAAGTGAACTGATAAAACAGTGTATAGTTAATAGTTATAGTTTACATAAGGACTTATAGTACACTCTTATTTGATTCGTTGTATTCTTATCGTTATTAGATTTTTATTAGATATATCGTTTTCCTATGTTTTATATTTTTGTTAAATAGATAATAGTTTATAGAAATGAAAAATGTGTAATTTGTAATATATTTTTATAGAAAAATAATAAGAAAAACGTAAATAATGTCACACGGCTCTCGTTAGGGTAAAGTTTTGTCATACTTAAGCTAACTGTGCCGAAATCGACTCCTTTTCTTATTGGACGAAAATTCTCGTATTCTGATTGGCTGACCAATCAGACGGCGTAAATTTTCTTATGAGATTTTATATAAATATCGGGCCGGATTTCGGTGTCGACACAGTCGGCGAGCAGCAATAGAAGAAATAGGAAGAAAACAGGAACACTAGAAGAAAGAATAAACACCTTCAAGCCTTCAAGACTGGTTTTATTCCCCACCAACCCAGCAAACAAATGTGTATCCCGCACAAATGCCTTCTTATTTTTGGTTGAAAACAGTTCAATCTGTTTTCAACCAAATTTTGGAAATTTGGAACTGCCTCGTTAGCCTAGTGGTCCCAAGCGCGACTGCTACGCTAGAGGTCGTGGGTTTGATTCCCAGGTCGAGCAAATTGTTATTGGGTCTTTCTATGAAATTCTTAGTAGCACTTCAAAGTTACGATTTGTGCCCGGTTAATGGCAATAGGCACGCCCCCTATTACATGGGAACTAAACATACCGGCGAACTGTGGGTGTAAATTGGTACACCTCTGCCTAACCCTTTGGGGAATACAAGCGTGATGGTATGTTATGTCCTACTAAAGATTTTGTTGAATTAACCCCTAATTTATGCCTTTACAACCCTCCCCCCCCCCCCCACATAATACATCTCTAGGTGCAATCTTACTGGGAACATTCTGCAGCCTTCAAAGTAACAGTTGAATTATTAAAAAATAATCAATAGCAAGAGTTGTAAGGATCGTAGCAGGTGGCGTGCAGTGATTTCTGCCTACCCCCACGGGAAAACACGTGAGTTCCTCACCTCTCCATAGGCATCCTCGTCGTCCTCCTCTGAAGACTCCTCAAACTGCACATTGATGCCGTACGTCTCGTCAATCTCCGTGTTGCCCTCAGCCGATGAGCTGATATTGAAGTCTGTTATTTTCTTGCCTGGGATATATAAAAGCTTATAACATTAATACTAATATTATAAAACTCAAGGAGTGTTTGTTTGAATGTTGTTATCTCTGAAACTACTGGTCCGATTCTGACAATTCTTTCACTAATAGGAAACTGCAGCCTAAGTACAATATAACAACGCGTTCAGGGTACTGTTCGGGCTGCCTCGCCCCTGCAGCGATTCTGCAATGTTTGCGGAGAAAAGCGTGGATGGTTTCATGCCATCATGCGGAAGCGTTGTACGTCACTTATGAAGCGCATGCGGGCTAACTCGAACAGCCTTCTGAATGTTTTTGTGGGGCGTTGGGACTCGCCGATAAGGCAGCACTGGATGCGACTACACACAACGAGTGGTCGCATCCAGGGCTTGGTATAAACTAGCGCTCCTGTGCGGTGCGATTCTTGTGTGAGCGTGTTTGTATGTACTAAAAATAGTTTTGTAAGGTTTATGTGATACTAACAGTATATGGACTATGTCTAAAATAAATGCTTATTATTATTATTATCCTAGAGAGATTCAGGCTCCATACACATATAAAAAAAAATTGAGATTCCTAAGAAAAATTTACACTGAAAAATTGGTAATTATGAAACATAAATTATCTCACAGGAACACCAAAATGGAACTCAAATTATCCTTTCCACATATGTATATAAACATTGACACACAATGATCAATGTACAACAGCCCAATCACCAGGCTAAGTGCAAGCAGGCAGGCAGGCATTGGCCCTATTAAAAATAGTGCCAATGCAGAATCTGTTTGAAAAAGTCACTCGGCCCTGGAACGCAAAGGGCTTAAGGAGAAACAAGGATGTGATTTAGTTAATAAGAGGATGACAATCCCTTCCGCTCCAGCTTATTAAAAAAAGGCTATAAAACTCACCCAAATTTACAAGTAACGCAAATCTCTCATCAGCTATAGGTCCCAGCAGCATTTCAATCTCCTTCTTCTTATCCAAATCCTTTAACTTATCATTCTTCAACACTACTAGCACTTCGTCACACGCTCCGCACAGAATATCTCTGGGCTGGTCTCCGAGAGCGCTCTGCATGAAAGTTAGAAGCATCTCGTAAGCGTGTCTCGTGTGTTGTGCTCGTGGCCGGTAGAGCACGCCAGGGGTGTCATCAGCCCAAGCAACACGGGACGTCTTTGACTTTGAGAGCTCATAGGATGCTTCATCACGTTTTTGTCGCCTGGAAAATAGAATAAGGTGCACTTTTCAGTGATTAACAGCTCTAGGTTCATGAGAAAATGTTGGATGCCTACGCTGATTTCTCAATACAGTATTATTTTAATACTAGCTTCCTCTGTGATTTTGTCTACGTCTAAGTTAATTTATTATTCTACGGTAACCATACATTTTAACAAATAACAACAAATTTTAATACATAACAAATTACCGAAACACATAAAGGAGCTGGAAAAATCAAACATATTTTTAAATAAGTTAAAACGCTTTCTAGAAATAAAATGTTACTACACAATAAACGAATTTTTACAAGACAAACTAAAGTATTATTATTAGTAACTATTGTATTTAGCTTCTTTTTTTTAATTTTAAAAATTATTATTTCATTTTCTCTTATTTTAATGTAACTTTTAACTTAGTTCTTTTTAAATTGTAATTTCATTAAGTGCTACCATGTTTTTTTTTTATTTTTTTTTTTTTGGTGGGTGGGAAATCATCAAGTAACTTCTCCCGCCCTGGGCGGGGCGGGAGGGAGTGTCAGACTTTTACTGACTAAAACCCACCCATGTTCCTTCTTGTGCCCTTTGCGTTCTGGGGGCGCGGTATCTCTTGCGAACAACCCGCAGCCCCGGCAGGCATCGGCCCTCAGTGGCCCCTTCCAAGTGCTGACATCTCTTTGAGGTGCGCGTGGTACTACCATGTTGCTGTGCCCTAACAGGGTCCATAATTGTACTGTAGCTTTCAGCATTATGTAACATCTTCAATCACATTATGGTATGCAAATAAATATGAATATGAATATTTTTTCAGGACAAAACGAGACCATGTGCTATTCCATACTATATCAATGTGCCAAATTCCAAACCCCTCGCGGACGTCGTGAGAAGACCAGGGAGACTAATCTGCTTCTGGAGGGGGGTGGGCTGGTTGGAATAACCCCCTCCAAGGCTCACGTACAATGGTGCCAAATTTTATCCAAATCTGTACAGCCATTTAAGAGTAACAAAGTATTCATACATCCTCACAAACTTTCGCATTTATAATATGATTAGGAAGGGAGAATAGTATGATTAGTTTGCCTTGCGCACTGTTGAAATTTCAATATTCGCCTCTGAGCCGAGAGGTTTTAAGTATTACAAACTAATATTAAAATGGTAGTACTTTGCAAGGTGGTGGTAGGCCCCTTTAAGATGAGACATTATTAACGCCTGGTTTCTCAAACAAGAATAGACGTAAAATTAACAAATAGTCAAGAGTAAAGATGTTTTTCTGGAAAAGTACATTAAATTGATGTTAGAAGCTTTTTTTTTTTAAAAAACGTTGCCCCACACTTGGAATTTCTCCTGTATCGTGGGTGCGTTTACAAACATATAAACTCACATACACAAACAGCCAAACCCGGAACAACTATCTGTAGGCCATACACATATTTGTTCCGTGCGGGAATCGAACCCGCGACACGCAGCGCAGCAGCCAATCGCTCAGCCACTGCGCCAACCGTGCCGTCAACATCTCCATATCCAAAAGGTTTCCAAGAATGGTTCAGAGCAAAAAAATCATCACAATGACAGGAACAACATGTAACCTTCAGCATTAAGAGTCTTTTTACACCCTTTATATTCATGTTCCCGATCATTTATCAAGTAAATGATTTTCACAGTTTTTAAAGATATTGTCATGCATTACCAGTAAAACTATCTGTTTATACTTACGATAAGGATGGTGGGTACATATCCACGGTACAGGAAAGCTGCTAGCCAGGACCATGAATAAGAAACGAAAATTTAAAGACTTACTTGACTTTCCTCTCTTCTGTTTTGTCTGGCTTAGTGCGCTGTGCCCTGTCTCCCATCCGAGTGCCAGTGAGTTTCCCTGACAGGGACAGCACCTCACCGGTCGCTTCATCACGACCACGACGCTCAATGAGCCTTACATCAGCTTGTAAGACCAAATTTGAATTCTAGGGAAAAATTCAATACAAGATATTTTAGCAATTTTTGGAATTAATATTTACCTTTTATTATGGAGGTAAAAGACTTTGAAGAAGTCCGATATGTGTTATATATAAGTTAAACTTGGTTTTGGAAAAGAAAACGTGATAAAATTGCACAATAACAAGCAATAGTTTAACCAAAATAATGCGTTTCAAAATATTTTACTTACGGCCTTGTATTCATATTGCAACTGTCTCGCAGCCGCGTCAGCCATCTCGTTTTATTTATTTTACACACTATTCACTATTTTATCACTCAATAACGATTCATGCGCAAAATTCTTGAAAGATAACACGACAAAACAAAATTTTCGAGGTTATGCCGCCGTCGCCATATTTGTTTGACATAGATAAAAAAAGCCGTGTAAAAACAATATCAGTTCTAAATATCAGGTTTTTTATCTACTTTACATACATGATTTTAATCTATAAAATAATGGAAAATGAACGAGTTTTCATAGTAGAATAATGTAATTAATACCTGAAGGTTGGTAGTACTAATTTTTTACAAACCAATTTCTACGCAGGTTATTATTATGTAAACTGAGCAATCCGATTATCTAAAAAGACTACTTTACAACTCAATATAGCTGATTTATATCCTATATTAGCCGCGTGCTTGTCGTTTAGCAAAAAAGTGCTATTATTGCTTAATATGTTTTTATTGATTTTTTAATAAGAATTTGTCAATATCAGCTTGCTATCTACCTTTATTTACACATAGAATGTCCACCTATTTAGTTTTGTAGAATCTGTGATATCGATGGACTACACCTCCTGTCCAACCCTTTGGAGAGTATATGCGCAATGTTTTATTATGTTAGGGTCCCACTTTTAAACGTTATGATAACTATTTCAAAGCGTACAATCTAGTATTACGAAGCGGTCGTTGACGTAGGTCGATGACTGTAGAATACACTTACGTCATTAGGGTGAGTCATTAATAAATACTTTACATAGTTCAAAACGTATTTGGTCTATAATTTGATAAAAATAAAACTTATAAGTGCAAGCTGGACTCGCCCACAGAGAGTTCCGTACGTAGAATCATTATAAATTACAGAATTAAATAAATAGTTTATTAAAATAAATAAATAGAAAAATAAATAAATAAATAGTATATTCATTTATCTACTACAATTTAATAAGATATCTAAGTATTAGGTAATTATTTTAATTTCTTCTTTTCACAGACTTCGGAGACAAAGAGGGAAATAGTATTTTTTTATATTTTTCATTATAAATAAGAAATAATGCGTGGGAAAAAACCACAAAAAAAAATACCAAAACCAAAAATATATTTTGCAATGTGCACATCAAGCCCTTTCATATGATACTCCATTTGTACTAGTAGCTTCAATTTGAAATTCCGACTCCTTTAAAAAAATATAGACCCCCATTATTTATTAAGATTAAATTACAAATGTTGGGACTTTTTCTTGTGCTTGCGGTCTATAACGATGTTACTTGCCAAATTGCATAGTTCTAGGTTAACGGGAACTACCCTATGAGTTTAGATTCCCTTGAGAGGGTCTAAATATGTGTTTTAGATAAACGGCCATATCATTTTTTACGTTAACAAGGAAGTTTGATTTTTTCACAACTTTATGGGCCCGTCGATCTGAGTATACAATTTAAATTTCAACTTGATACCTCCACGCACTTCCGAAATAAAGGGTCTTGACAGGCAGACAGACGGACGGACAACAAAGTGATCTTATAAGGGTTCCGTTTTTTCCTTTTGAGGTCAGTAACTCTAAAACGAGCGGCAATCGGAGTAGCTTACGTTTCTTGGGGCCTCTTACAGGTGAACACTCGACCTAGTGAAGGTCGCGAGATGCTAAAATTATGCAAGCAACTCAAAACGGAACAGTTATTGTATAAATAATATAATAATACAAATACTACAAATAATACAAATACCTGCATACAAATTTTTTTCCTAGCGATGGAGGTCGGTCAACTCGCAAGACCACACGTCAGGACTTGAAAAAAGAAATATATTTAAACTAATATTTTATAGGGTTCTTTATCCAAACGGAACCCTAACGAAGACTCCGCTGTTTGTTCGTCCGTCTGTCACAGGGTTGTATATATCTTAAGATCCGTAAGAACATTCGAAATTTTTACAGATTATGTGTATTTTGGCCGCTTTAACAACAAATACTAAAATAACATAAAGTAAAACATTAAAAGAACAAGAAACGTGTTTTTTGGTATGTAGTGTTAAATATTGCACGGCGGTATGGTACCCATTGGCCGGTATTTTTACCCGACTGCGTTAGAAGGGTTATTTTTAAATTAAAACAGACCTAATTATTCTATTGGGATAACTAGTATTACCCAATATAAATAAAAAAAACTTTGGTATTGTATATTGACTAATTAGTATTTCATCAATAATTTATTACCACCTAAGATAAAGTACAAGACTTTACATCGCAGATTTACGAAAAAAAAAAAAACGGTTATGACCGAAATAACCGGATCCTAGATATCGTTGCAAGAGAAAGTTACAAAAAAAAATACAAGAAAGCATTCATAAGTATGTCTATCGCCTCGAAAGATAAAGAAAAATGGACAAAAATGCCTACTAAACCTTAGAATATCAATGTTTTTGATGAAGGGCAGTCTACGTCATGCCCGGCCATGCTTCAAAGTTTACAAACATTGGTCACGTGATGTAAACATTGGCATGCGCTCGGGCACGAACGATGCGACGACGCGACGCGGCGACAGCCGGTTGCAGTATCATTTAGTATTTTCAAGTTGCCAGCACTGCGAAGCCCTGTCGTCCTCATTCATAACACAATTATGAGGACTTTTTCTTCTACTGTGTCATGTCTCAGTCCTACCTTTTATGTATTTAAATTTTTCTTGACTTTATTAACATTTCGTTCATTATAGACAGTTTGGTTTGTTTCACACAGTAGAATAGTAGACAATGTCTACTAAACCCGAACCCTTTCTGAAAATATTTACTTTCTAATTGACAGTTTTATCTTCAAATTTTAATCTTCTTTGTTTCCCGGAAAATCATCATAGCAAAAAACAGCCGAATTTCCGCACCAGCCCTAATTTATTGATCCCTAAATAGAGATAGTAAAATTCCGCTCGCCAAAGTGCGAGTGGGAAAGCATTATAGTTGTGAATGTGGTAGTGATGTGCGTGAATCACTCATCTGCCTTCAAAATAATAAGTAAGGTTCACTTCTGTCGCGGAGGCACATAAACAAACAGCGCCGACTTGTTTGTGTCGGAAAAATGGCGGCACCGTCTAACGGTAGTGGTAATTTAGTGGAAGAGTTTGAAGAATCTTTTCAGGTGAGTTCAATTTACATATAACAATTCCTATTTTAACGATTATTACGGTAAAATTGCATTTCATTCATAACCTCTACGAAATAGGTTTATTCACAAACGTCAAATTACAACATAGTGCTACCAACCTAGGAAATCTAATCAAATCGTGGCCCGGTGTTGCTACTTAGTGGAAGCTTCGTATGCTGAATAAAATCTCTCGTCGGGAAAAGACGAACAACTTTCGTGTGTACGTGACCCATTTTTGCTTATGAAGCTTCTAATAACTCGCGACTGTCGTGAAGGGATTTTGTTGCAAGCGCATCTCGATCAAGTCGCCAAGTCGGCCATTTTACTGATAATGTTTTCACATAATTACGAAAGGCTTATCGCGTGTTTATTAATTCAATTAGCGTACTTAAAACTGTAAAATACTATGTTAAGTCGCGTAGTTCATCAATAAAATCGTATACAATTTGTGAATGATGGTGTAACAGTGACTGAAGTGTGATGAAACATTGTTGATTGATTTTTGGTGTTTGTGACCATAAAAAAGAATGTCTGTTGCTTGTGACGATGCTGGTATGTCTTCAAACGGCATGTCAATACAGGTATTCCGCCCTACATGGGAGGAATTCAAGGATTTCAACAAGTACATACAGTACATGGAATCGAAGGGAGCCCACAAGGCTGGCCTCGCGAAGGTGATTCCTCCGCCAGAATGGGTTCCTCGGAAGTCGGGTTACGACCTAGAGCAGCTGAACGTGACGATCCCATCGCCGATATGCCAGGTAGTGACTGGCAAGCAAGGTTTGTTTCAACAAATTAATATTCAAAAGAAAGCTATGACTGTAAAACAGTTTGCTGTCATGGCTAACTCAGCTAAGTACTGCACCCCACGTCACACGGGTTTCGACGACCTAGAAAGAAAATATTGGAAAAACGTCACATATGTAGCACCTATCTATGGGGCTGATGTCAATGGCAGCATTACAGACCCAGACGTTAAAGAATGGAATATTAACAGCCTCGGTACCATCCTTGATTTTGTGAACTCTGACTATGGCATAGAAATAGACGGAGTAAACACCGCATACTTGTATTTCGGTATGTGGAAGACCACATTTGCTTGGCACACCGAAGACATGGATTTGTACTCTATAAACTATCTGCACTTCGGTGACCCAAAGACCTGGTACGCAATCCCACCAGAACATGGTAAACGATTTGAACGAATAGCCTCCGGTTTCTTTCCTACATCAGCCAAAACTTGCCAAGCGTTCCTTAGGCACAAAATGACATTAATTTCCCCTCAAATATTAAAGCAATATTCCGTTCCTGTAAATAAAATTACACAAGAGTCCGGTGAGATTATGATTACTTTCCCATATGGATACCACGCTGGTTTTAATCACGGATTCAACTGTGCTGAGTCCACAAACTTTGCTGCTCCACGATGGGTTGAATATGGAAAGCGTGCTATGCAATGTACCTGTAGTAATGATATGGTTAAGATTTCAATGGATACATTTGTGAAACGGTTTCAACCAGACCGCTATGAGCTATGGTTGAAGGGACAGGACATTGGCTGCCACCCTGAACAACCAGAAAAGATGGTTCCTGCACCTCATCCTTCAGGCCAAGATATTTTATGCAATAAAAATAATACAGAGCTTCCAGAATCTTTTATTGAAGCGGAGGTAGAAGGGCTTAAGAAGAAGAAGCGGCATCCGTTGCATTTAAAAAGAGCAATGGCAAGTAAGAGTATATCAGAAGGTGCTATTGCCGTCTCTATCCTCGGTCATGACGTGATGGATGATGATGAGATGACTATGGCTGAAGGAGACTTAGATATGATGACTTCAATGAAGAGGCCAAATCTACCTTTACAACCTGATGAGACACAGCTGGATGCTCTTGAAGATATCTGGCTGAAAGGAGATGAAATGGACCCATCAGAAGCGCAGCAACCTGATGTAGGATACATTGATTCGGATAAAGATTCCGACTACGAAGCACCAAAGTATAGAAGGAATTCGAAAACTCGAAAAAAACGTAAGGACAGCATAAAAAAAGAAGTCAAAGTAAAGAAGGAAGTCAAAGATGAAGACGTCACACCCAAAGAAGGTGAAGAAGATAAAGGAACAGAGAAAGAAGGAGGAGAGAAAAAAAAGACACCAGTGCAAAGGAGAGGTAAAAAAGTCAAGTCAAAGAAACTTTCAGAGGAACAACTAGAAACCATGGCAGCTCTAGTCTCTAATTGGGAGTCCCCTCCTCATGTTGAGGAAGAGATACCCATCTTCAAACCAGCTCCACTTTCTGTCGACCCTCTGACCACGACAGTGGATAACCAAACCACCCACGCGCCATCACAAACCAAGCCCACAGAAACTGTAACTGAAGTCAAACCCACAGCCAACAAAGAAACGAAAAAACGGAAATCAACAAAAGCGGAAGGCGAGAAAGTTGACAAATCTAAGAAGGAAAAAAAGAAGCGGGAACCTAAAGTTAAAAATCCTGATGCTCCTGCCAAGGAGAAGAAACCACGAAAGCCGAGAGCACCCAAGAAGACCACGTACGAGTATAGTTCGCCTGTTGAACCGATTATGGCCAAGCCACAGCAGTCGTATCGACCTACGCCAGTAACCAAACCTATTCCTAAACTAAGTTACCAACTGGCTGATATACCAATGCCATCTACAGTAACATCATCAATGTTATCACCAAAAATCGAGCACAAACCTAGCCCGCCTAAACCACCAAAATCATATTCCGCCATCGTTTTAGACCCTGCTTTAAGGATACCGAAAGTGGTGCCACCAATCAATAAAAACCCAAGCGCGTTTGAGGGGGAGTTCCACAAGTTCATGATAAGTCACAAGAAAGGGCCTCCGCCTGCGCAAAGGCTGGCTCAGGCTCGGAAGCAGTCCCCTAAGGTATCTCCTCCGAACGAGAAGGTGGTCGTTGAGGGCATAGAACCGGTGTCAGTCTCACAGCACAGAGACAACTGGGCAATGCCTGTAGGGCAGTACAATGATTCCATATTCGTCAACGCGCCACTGGATTACAGGACCTTTCCTGGTACTGAAAGGCTCCAGGCCCCTATGGACAGGAGTCAGTGGAGGCCGGAGTATTATCAGCAGCCTCCGATGCACAGTGCTCCTATGCCTCCCTCCCCTATGTATCCTCAAATGTCAAATAATTACTATAGGAGTCCGTATCAATCGCCGTGGCAGTACGGTTATCAAAAATGAGCAGTATTTTTTTTTAATTTAGGTTATAGGTGTCGTCCACAATTTTTTGTCTCATTTGTGCAATGTTTTGAAGTCTAGTTTGTGGTTTAACTATGTGAAGTTCGACTTCGAAAGTCTTAATAATTACTGGACCATTGAGGAGTTATGTTTGTGTATTTAGGTAGTGTAGTGCAGTCATATTGAGTGTTAAAATATACACGTTAATTAGGACAGCTTACATCGGCAACATGATATGGAACTTTTTTACTACACAAGCATTCACGCAGTTTCACTCGCATTAACTCTCTGATTACTGCTCCACTCCTGTGGGTCGTAGCGTATACTTATAATGCCTCAATAACCGGGCTATACAACACAAAAAGATTTTTTTTTAAATCGGACTAATAGTTCTTGAGATTAGCGCGTTAACAAACTATCCAGCTTTATAATTTTTCATAAGCTTTAGCGCGTTACATCGCGGCCACTTTCAGCGATCGTACACCTTATCGTGTAGAAAATAAGTTCGATATCATGTCGCTACAGTAAAAAGGGACGAGAAACGATTTTTGTAAAACAAATCGGTCCAATATTTGAATTCATAAGTAAGACTGTCGAAAAATCGTGGTCCCTAACTTCTTTACTGTGTAAAATATCGTATTTCCAATTACCACGTACTAAGTTAAGTTGCAAGAATACAAGAGAATATATTTATAATATAGGGAAATAATTTAATAAAGTTATATTGTATAATTAGTTATTACATAATAATTATTTGAAGGCAGCAATAATTAATTAGATGTCTAAACATTGCATAATGAGACTTCACTTAATTGTACATCGTTAGTTCTACTTTTAATAAAGATATTAATAATAAGAAATACTTAGATAAACTGGGTTTTGATCTGCCAAAATGAGCCACCATTTCGCGATGTTATATTAAAAAATATTAGTTAGCGTTCAGTTAAGTTTTTGGTTACTGCTCCGCTCCCGTTGGTCGTAGCGTGATGTTCTATACGTATAAACTTTCCTCTTGAATCACTCTATCTATTGATGAAAACCGCATTAAAATCGATTGCGTAGTTTAAAAGATCTAAGCGTACAGACGACGGGAAGCGACTTTGTTTTATACTATGTAGAGATTCTGAGCATAGTCATTGAAATCTTATTCCTGGATAGTAATATTGAATTAGTTAGATGTAAATAATTTAACTTTCGAGACGTGGGTTGGTTCATTTTGGTAGAACCTAGCTCTATTTTAGCAATATTCAAGCGAAATGAGCTTTTTAAAATACTTTCTCATCTGCCATGGTTACAGCAATATTTATTGTATTATCGATATAAAACAAAGGTTTATATATTATTTTTTTGTTTCCAAGAAATCCCTAAAGGGGTAATTGTACTTAACATTATTAATAACTCTTGCTATGTATGGAACCTACCCGGAAATCTCGAAAATAAAAATCAGCTGATCCATGCATTTTGTTGAATTTTGCAAACAAAAATGTATGAAATAGCAGTTTGTTTTCGCGAGTTCATAATTGGAACCCATCACACCTGTATTCCCCGAAGGGTTAGGTAGAGGTGTGCCGATGTACACCCACAGTTCGCCGGTATGTTTATGTCCCATGTAATAGGGGGCGAATCTATGGCCATTAACCGGGCACAAATCCTAGCGTAGCAGTCGCGCTTAGGACCACTAGGCCAACGAGGCAGTTCAATTAGACCATTTTTAAACGTCCCATACAAGAATAAATAATTGAATCAAGTTGCCCTGTTCCAAAAGGTAGTTCCGTATTTAAATAAAGAAGAGAGGCCAAAAAAGTTCATACTTACCCATTGAAACAATTACCCCTTTTTCGGATAAATACAAAGTAGAACTTCCGGCGTCTCATTAGAATAATTTATTTATATTAATTAAAAAATTCAATATAGAGTGAATTAAACCGTGATTGTAAATTTTTCTAACCATTTACTACGACTGATTAAAAAGCGGTTCACAGTAAGATCACATGAGTGTCTCTTTAAGTTTGTAAAGTAGGGTCCCGTACTTACACACCTCCAATTTACACCCGATTTTAGGGACTAGATAACCCGCCATCTTGGATTTATTTAAAGGAGACTGCGCACTGCCATGACCCTGTCAGGCACTGAAAGAAACGTGGCACTTTTTTCTGCCGCAAAGCAGCGTTGCTGTGTTCCGGTTTGAAGGGTATGAGTGCCGGTGTAATTACAGGCACATGACACATTTCAACTTTGTCTCTGTGATGGCAACGCATTTGCAAGGCCTCTGGTATTGTAGATGTCTACAGGCAGCGGTAACCACTGCCGGCTTGTTTACCATCCAATGATATTTAAATAAAACCGATTATTGTTGACGGTGCGTGGAAGAAGAACGGCCTCATACTATTCAATACAAGGATTATTTTCTGTCTGACACGTTCCTAGCACGGTCATGGTATGGTACGGTGTTGCGACCAGCCCGTTATACTGCGAAAATAATCGCGCGATTTTTCTGCCAGTGCATTAAGTACAGTCAATAAAAAAGTTTGGTGTGCAGGCTAGTAGATAAGATTTGTCAAAAAGTACTTAGTATATGCATATCATGTATATAAAAACCAGTAATTCTATTTCATTTTTGTTTATTGTTAATAACACGTGTTGAGGCGGGACTGTGACACACAAAGTTCCGTGAAACGTTACAATATCAAACATACATACAAAAAATATGTTTTTTTGTACTATTATTTGTTTTTATGGCGACTATAGTAATAAACTTTAAAAATTTCAAGTGTCTACATAAGGGTCAGTTCACACCGAGACGCGACGCTGCGCGCACATCGACTCAAAATATAACTTTATTTACTACACAAAAAGAAACACATTTCATTGTGAGAATTCAGCGCTGCGTGGTGCTGCGTCGTGTGAATTGATCCTATCACGTTCAAAAGGTACAGCCACATATAATGTCCAAAGATTTATAGCAAAAATCGCGTGATGATTTGTCGCAGGTACATATAGGCAAAGTGGAATTAGAGTCTGTCCTAGCATTGGGTGTCATATTGGAACGTATGTAGGCATTTAGATTTAATCGGACGGGTTATATGTCAAAGAAGTTTCGAATTTTGTTGTGATAAAGTTTTCGTATTTATTTGCAGAAGTCACTGAGAAAAAGCACGCGTTAAATTGTGGCGAGGTATTTAAGGCGCTGTCGTAAAAGAACGCGAACGCAATCAACGCGCGAGTATACAATGCGACCATTGCGAATAGCTACATCATTTTAGTCGCGCGATCGTGTCGCGCAAATGCCAATTCGGCACCTCGTAGCATCGGAACACCACTGCACTTGTTTTGAACCTTATTTCATTTAGTTGAGCTGTCATAATCCTTTGACCTAAGTGACTCCCCGATGCTTGCGGTATGATTGTGTTGAAATAAAGTAACATGAATTCTAAATTCATTGAAATAAGGTTAAAAAGAACGTGATCAGAAATAAAATGCTGTGGCATGCCGCGACTTCGGTCACCGCCGGCCCTTATTCGACATCACAATATTTTATCGCGGATTCGTACGCACGGGTACACATCAAGCTATACATTTCCAGTATAATCTGACCTCTCATTGTGTGGAAATCCTATACAATGAGAGATTAGCATAAACCGGAAATGTATAGCTTGGTGTGAAGCCGTGTGTACGACAAAAAATCGCGCGAACTTGCGATGATTGCGTTGCCGCGTTGTTTTAGGACAACGCGTAAAGCTAATGAAAGTCTACGTCCAAATTTGTTGACAAAAATTTGGGCATAAGACAGACTAGTTTATACACCCGGCTTCGTCCGAGACAAATACCTTAACAGCAGCTTTCTATAGATGAAAGAATTGGGTAGATGACACCACTAATCAATTGACATACTTTTTAAGAGCTGTCAAAACGCGATTCCCTCATGGATTTTGTATGACAATACTAAACCATGACGTCACTTTTTTGCCGTCTCAAGTCACTTACTATTTATTGATTTCAAAACAAATGAAAATCAAATTTTATAATTCTTCGTTCGCGTGTTTTTTTTTCACCCGCGTTAAGTTACGTCTTTGGTTACAGCTCCTCTCCCGTGTGTCGTAGCGTGATGTTATATAGCCGACAGCCTTCCTCAATAAATGGACTAGCAATACACAAAAAAAAATCCAATTCGCACAAGCAGTTCCTGAGATTAGCGCGTCCAACCAAACAAACTCTTCAAGTTTATAATATTAGTGTAGATTAATAGGGTTTTTAGGGATAAAATAAAGTGATTTTTTTTTAGAGATGTTGTGTCGTGGAGTTGTTATTTAATGGTGTGTCATCTACCTAATTTTCGTATTTGGACCAGTACTTTGTGAGATTACCTCTTAATAAAACCTTACCTCTTTATAATATGAAATGCAATTTGACATGTGACTTGATCATTACAGCTTTATTTTAGACGTAAATAATAATATAAGATATTTTTTTTTTTTAATATTCGTTCAAAAATACGGAGTGAAATAATTTTGGTTTTTATAAATTTGCGCAAATAAGCTTTGTATTATAATTTTATTTTAAATTGTAATATCGTGAATCGTGAGTGTTTGTTTTTAAATATTTAAATCGAAGTTATGTCTGATTGGTCCAGTGGTTTGGACGGTAACTGAATTAGATGCTTAAAATGTAAAAATGCTATATTGTGTTCGGTCGAAATTAGTTAAAATCTAGGTAACATTATGTTTGTTTGCGGAAATATTGAATTATAAATTTTTGTCTAGCGCAAATCTGAAAAAGATTTTTATTACCGTACGTAAAAAGTACTTTAAAAAAAAAAAAGCGTTTATATTGTATTGTCATGCAATGTGCTTATGCATTCAAAATTTCAGCTCAATCGAACATCGGGAAGTGGGTCAAATTTAACTTGTAAGATTTAAGTTCCTATGGCCACTTTATGGCTTCATCATCAGACCAGCTCTGTGACATCATTATGTTGTATTGTCATGCAGATGGCACATTTACGCAAAATTTCAGTTCAATCGAACATCGGGAAGTGGGTCAGATTGAACTTGTAAGATTTGATCAAAGTATTAGATTTGCGCTAGACATTTGTGGAGCCGTTAATTTTAAATTATAATAATTATAAAGCTCTGCATACACTTGTCGATTTTGTGGACTCAAGGAATTGTAGAAGTTTAATGGTTTGGAATTGTTAACATGCTGAAGACATTATTATTATTATCATCTGTAAGAAAATTTTTGAGTTGAGAATTCTTTTGATTTTATTCTAGGATTTGGTAGATCAATTTTTTATTTTGACAAACCTCACATATTCTCTTTTTATTAAGCTAAAAATTGTATGCGAGCTTTCACCCAAGACGTCAGCCACGTGGAAGACAAGTATATCATACAACATAACCTATGTCACTCAGCAATTGTGTAGCTGTCTATCATCGAAATATTTTTTCTAATTGGACCAGTAATTCCGGAGATTTAACCTCTTACAAACAAACAATTTTATTTTACTTTTAAATCAGCTTTATTCTGCGACTTTTTTTCCGTGTGAATTTCTCACGGGTCCATAATTTTTATGAAAATGAAACAGAGCCTATGTTACTCTCTGATAGTGTAGCTTTCCATAAATGAAAGAATTTTTTAAATCGGTTTAGAAGTTTTTGAGTTTATCCATTACAAACAAAATTTAATTATTTTTTCTCCAGAATTCTAGCTTAGATTACCTACAAATATTTATTACAAGAAAATGCTTCCAATCTACAAAACTTGAGCTCACAAGTTCCGTGTATCAGACTCCGTGAGATATAATGTATAAAATGATAGTCATAGTCATACTAAAGTATATTTGAGACTCCTGTAATACACAATTTTTTGATGTTTTGCTAACATTGTAAAGATTATTAGTAGTAAGTTCCGTTCAGATTGTAAAGTTGTCTCTACACTCGCGGTGGAAAACCGCACGAGCGGCGGAAACTGGCGGCTACGCGAGAATTCATAGCGAGTGTAAGACCAGCTTAACTTTGACCGCCACGTCAAGAAAGCAAAAACGTGTGCCCTCAGCGTCAAGCTACGAATTCATCCTTTAACACCTACAAAATAGTAGTGAGTTCGGAATTATATCGATGTCGTTTTATTGATGTATAAAAGTCTGTCATGGTATCGTGACCGTGGCGTGGTGGGCACGTTTTGGTTTGTCATCTATACGTGACTGTAGCGTTTAAAACCACTTATATTTATACTACAAAGAGATTTAAAAATACTGTCAAAGTCAAATCAAAGCATTCATTTTATTTACAGACACTTTTGATTTGTCAAGTTAGTCAGAAAGTTGAAGCTTGCTTGTTCCAAAACGTAGGTCTATGGAAAAGAACGAGCAAGAAACTCCACGGACTTTTCCATTAAATCTTGCGGCTTCGGTAAGTGTTTTTGAAGTCAAACTTCTTTACTTACTTTAAGTAGTAAAGCGTGCTGACATGGGGAGTAAGCTGGTGACTGCGAGACGAAAGCGCCACGGAAATGAGTGCGAAGTCAGTTAAAGAGAAGAGGGGAGAGAAGTTATGTTTTCGAATTATTGTGTCTGATATCTAATTTTGTTTGCTTTGTCAATGGTCAGTATATTTAAATATCTATGGTGAAATATTACCGCCTTATTGTAACTCGTTTGACACATAACGCTTGTCTATGGTAAGCAATAACTGTCCCTAAAGAAAAAGACAGACAATCTAAGTCAAAGTCAAAGTCAAAGTCAAAACATTTATTTCAATTAGACCATTTACAGGCACTTTTGAATTGTCAAGAAGTTACTCATACAAAAAGTTGAAGCTAGTTGCTATCTATTATCTATTTAAGTGGAAAGATGTATAGATAATAATATGTATGTAGATTAGTAAAACATGCAATAATAATATGACACGTAATTGGGTTCGGTGGGGTTATTTAAGCTGTGGCGAGGGACAATTATGGGGGCCCAGTTTTAATATTATTCTGTAATTTCAGTTGGAAATCCGACAATGCGTAAGACAGAGTAATATTAAAATAACATTATTTTAAATACGAAGGTAGGCCTCCCCTGTTATTATTTTATGATAACTATGGGATATTCGCAATGGCCCCGCCCGACCTTCTGCAGATATTTTAGGAGCAAAACATCATTAAATTGGTATTGAACTAGTGATCAAGAGTCATGTTCACAGTAGATTTATTTAATAGCATATAATTTGAATGATGTTTTAAAAATGAATTTCTTTTAAATAAATAATGATGAGTATTCTGAATATTTTATTTTTTTACCTTTAACTAAGCCTCTACGCTCTAAACTAAGCCACTATACGCTCACGACCGACATTTTGACCGATTTTTTTTGTCGGCGAGAATGGAACATATGAATGCTAATATACCAATGCATACGGCCGACAAATGGTCGGTTCCACGTAACTATGGATTTATTGAATCGGTCCTACAAAAAAAGTTAACCTCATCCAAAAACTACAAAGTGAAAAAATAGCTTTGGCTTTGGGAGTCGGCGGCTTTGGTTCTGTTTGTTATTTTTTAGTTTTTGAAGGCGGTTGTCTTTCTTGTCATAAAGATTTAATTTTTCGCTTTTTAGTATCGACTTCCTGTTATCCAAATCCATAAAGGAACAGTAATACTACGTAAATTAACAAGACACCACTTAGAAGTCACAAGAAAGCAGAATACGCTAATTCGTTTACTTGGATGACATATTTTTTTCAGTATTTTTTTTTTTTTTACCAGTCAACTGAACCAATTTCGATAAAATTTATATGGGATCACCTTTGGAGAACGTATGACCTATCAAACAAAAAAAAATCAAAATCGATTTTGATAACCTTCTCCTTTTTTGAAGTCTGCCGTGGGCGTAGATGCTTATGCTAGATGAAGCCGGCAGGATTTTTTGTTGGAAGTCCTCAGTAAGACAGTAAAGGTCGTGACTCACTCACCAACCCACCACGTCTTGTGTCTGAAATTTCATAAAATAGACCTTCATACAAATAGGAAAGGTAATAGGCGATTTTTCAGCTTTTATGTAGACGATATTTCAAACCAGTGGAGTAATCCTACTGACTTTTAAGAACAATCGACCACCGACCGATTCTTTTAACCGTCGTGGTGCTTGGCAATCTGGGCTTCTCCCAGTTGTAAACATCCCCTTGTGCCTATTGGCCTAGTTCTGTTCTGTCTCCTGCTTGTTTGGAGGGAAGTGGAAACTATACTTTTTCCTACTCCTCCGCTAATCTTTTCTGATTAATTTCGTTGCGGGATCCAAGACAGTTGTATCGTTTCTCCGGGACTCGTCGAGCTTCATTGTCTCGGCGCTCTTCAGGCGGTCTCCACTGTTGATTCTGGCTTACAGAAGTTGCAGTGGTTGGGAATAGTGTGGCGGGCTTGTCATTTTTTTTTAAATAGATTGAACCAGAGATGATGCAATTAGATTTTGAACGTTTTTATTAGTATGTACCTAGAAATCTGTAAATTGATGAAACACGAAATGATGATCATCTAAACGAGAATAACACACCTTGTTTGAAAACTATACACAAAGACTACCTATCCTTCTCATTTCCTCAACAACAAAACGAGACACCATTACACTGCAGACGATTTCCCTCAATAGCAAAAGAAAAAGTTATGTCCCAAAATCGGGCTGCTGGTTGTTCGTAAGAGATACCGCGCCCCCGGAACGCAAAGGGCACAAGAAGGAACATGGGTGGGTTTTAGTCAGTAAAAGTCTGATACTCCCTCCCGCCCCGGGAGAAGTTATTTGATGATTTCCCAACCCCCCAAAAAAAAAAATGTCCCAAAATCGGCCGGCTTCAATACACCAGCACTTATGAGTCTTTTTCCATTCATAATATATACTTTCTAAGTTTATCTTGGACATTACTGACATCGGTGAAGGAAAACATCGTGAGGAAACCTGGACTTGAAATTAATGTCTGCAATCGCCTTGAGCAAGAGTGGTGATCAATCCTCGTGCCTTCTCGGTATGAGAGGAGGCCTTTGCCCTGCAGTGGCACAATAGGCTGGTGTTATCATGTGAAGGGTTTTACAGGCATGCCTGAACGTGTTAACGAAGCAGGAAGCGTCTCCGTTCGTGGAGAAGGAAGAAGTGAAGGTGGAAGTGGAACGGTTCATTGACCTGGCCAGGCAGATGGAAGCGTTCTTCTTGCAGAAGAGGTTTGTAATTTCAACAGCCGTTAACTTCGCATACTGCCCATCAAACTAAGTAAGATTGAGTTAACATTGGGTCCGCGCGCTCATCTAGTTTTTCGTGACATAGCCAAGCGACTGGTCGACTCTTCACGTGACCAAAGGGCTGGCCTTTTCTTGGGCCAAAGAATCAGCATTGCCATACAACGTGGCAATGCTGCCAGCCTTTTGGGCACTTGTCCCATTGACAGCGATGCGGATGAGTTTTTTGATGCCCTATAAGCTTCCTTTTTTGTTTTTTTATATTAACTGTACATACTCGTAGTTTATAATCTAATTATTATTTAAGTAAGTTATATAGTTGCTTTGAAATCAATAAATAATCTAACAAGTGCAAAAAAAAAGTAATATTGAGCAAACACTACTGCTGGGAACTTCTAATGTTGAACTGCCTCGTTAGCCTAGTGGTCCTAAGCGCGACTGCTGCGCTAGAGGTCTTGGGTACGATTCCCACGTCGAGCAGTGTTATTGGGGATTTTCTATAAAATTCTCAGTTGCAGCTCGGAGTTAGTATTTGTGCCCGGTTAATGGGAATAGGAACGCCCCCTATTACATGGGGCCTACATACCGGCGAACTGTGGGTGTACATGGGTACACCTCTGTCTAACCCTTCGGGGAATACAGGCTTGATGGTATGCTGCTTTTAATTTTGGCGTGAAAAATCCACTGATTATGGTAGTGTGCAATTTTGTGCGTACGGATGTATACAATAGAAAAGGGCTGATGAGAAAATGATATTGTAACTTCTGGCTTTGTTTAAGTGTCCTTAATTGAAAAGCTTCTCTTCTCATGCTCTTCTCTCGGTAATCTTCTAGGTTCCTTCTATCAGCGATGAGGCCAGAATTACTAGTGAAGGAAGACAATAATGAACTGAAATGTGAACTACAGAGGAAAGAAGAATTACTGAGAAGACATTATGACAAGATCAGCCAGTGGCAGAACTTGCTAGCAGACTTGCAGGTTAGTCTGGACTCTGGAGTATTCTTGGTAACGGTCTATCAATCTGCCTAACCTTTTCCCAACTATGTCGGGGTCGGCTTCCAGTCTAACCGGATGTAGCTGAATACCAGTGTTGTATATGGAGCGAATGCCTATCTGACCTTCACAACCCAGTTATCTAACATGATACCTCTTGGTAAGACTGGTTGTGACTTCCCGGCTTCTGACTATCCGTAAAGACTTACGACTACGACGGAGTAAGAAAAAAAACAATTCCTCCGCTAATCTTTTCTGATTAATTTCGTTGCGGGATCCAAGTCAGTTGTATTGTTTCTCCGGCACCCGTCGAGCTTCATTGCCTCGGCGCTTTTCTGGCGTTCTCCACTGTTGATTCTGGCTTTCAGGAGCTTCAGTTCCGGCTTCCTTCGTAGCATCACAACTAACAATAAGTAGCCAGAATTAAAAATTCTACAGGAATAACAGTTGGCTGCATCTCCGGGAATCGGTGGAAACAAACAGATCTAAGACTAAGGCTGCCTGTCTACTGAAGCGGAGCGAGGCTGCGGAGCGGAGAAACGGAGAAATATTAACCAATCCTATTGGTTAATATTTCTCCGTTTCTTCGCTCCGGTAGACGCCTTAGTCTATATTTTTATTCGTTTTGTTTTTTGACTCTAGAACATTTCTGCCCAGGGCCATACTGTGTATAACAAATGCCAGCAACAGAACACTCAGACACCTCAGGCGGTGCAACAGGCGCCTGCGCCGCAACACGTCGTGCAACAGAGCGTACAGGTACCTATACTAGTCTTATAAGGAGGAATGATTTTTGAAGTAAAACTTCTTTACGCACGCTTGACTTGGGAAGTTAGCTGGTGAATGCGAGACGAGAGCGTTACGGAAATAAATGTGATCGGGCGAACGGAAGTTGAGAGGGAGATATAAGTAATGAAGATAGAAAGAGAGATTTACGTTTCGATTATAGGAGCGGTGCGCGCGCTCATTTTGTTTCTCTCTTCCTTAACGGACGGCGCGGTATCTCTTACAAACAACCCGCAGCCCCGGCAAGCATCGGCCCTGAAAATCAAGACCTTAACTACATCTTTTAGAAGTCGAGTGTTTTAAGCATCAATGTTTTGACTTGGCAACACTGATTGCTATTCTTATTGCCAGCACACTACGCTACGGTGCGGTAGCGACAATAATATGATTGTAAATGGTGTAACGTTTGTAAATAACGAACTCTCTATAAATAAAGCGGTTCACACGCTTGTTGGCTGTAGTTACAACTGTTTTACGTTACTACACAAGGTGAAGTTTTCCAACTGCCTCGGTAGCCTAGTGGTCCTAAGCGCGACTGCTACGCTGGAGGTCTTGGGTTCGATTCCCAGGTCGAGAAAAAGTGTTATTGGGTTTTTCTATGAAAATCTCAATAGCGCTTAGGACCACTAAGCTAACGAGGCAGTAAAAACCTAATAAAAATATTTAAAAAAATCCTATTTATGTTACTATTGATTCGTCGTTAATGGCAATAGACTCACCCCCTATTACATGGGACCTAAACATACCGGCGAACTGTGAGGCCTTTGTCCTACAGTGGGGCAATAATATCCTGATATAAGTATAGTTACAATACCAAGTTGCATACCAGTCTCCTTTTTCAACTGTACATCTGCACTAATGTTCACAGGCGCAACAAATGGCAGCAGCCGCAGCCGCGCAACAAGCCGCGTTGCAGCAACAAGCGGCGTTACAGCAACAGCAGGTACCGCGTCCCCCGCACCCGCCCGCGTACCCCGCAACCGTGCAACGTCGGTAGCAACGCGTTACAGTGATGGATCTGAACTCTTGTATTGTGGTTATTTTAATATCACTTGGTGATTTCCAAAATGGCGATTATAAAGTTGTCCTAATTGAAATGAATTGGATTAAGTGTTAATTGATTTGAAAAATCTTTGGGGAAGTTACAGCCGAATTCTCAAACGTCACTTATGATAGCGCTCCATACAGAATGTAGTCTAAAAAAATGTTGGTTATTAGGAAATAAAACTTGATAAAATTTTGTTGGATAAGTACACTAATATCTCAATTTCGTCAGTTATACAAATAAATCAGTTGTTCCATACAAGTACAACCTATACAGTAAAAATGTATCAAACAGCTGAATTCTAGGGAGTCTAGTTCGAGTATAGTTCGGTTTGGTGAGTGCGACATCTGGTCGCGGTCGCGTGGTGTGACCACTGGTCGCGGTCGCGTGGTGTGACCACGGGTCGCGGTCGCGTGGTGTGACCACTGGTCGCGGTCGCGTGGTGTGGCCACTGGTCGCGGTCGCGTTGTGTGGCCACTGGTCGCGGTCGCGTGGTGTGACCACTGGTCGCGGTCGCGTCGTGCGACCATTGGTCGCTGTCACATCGTGCGCGAGATCCGTTTAAAGAAAGTTGCGTTGGAGTATTCGGCTGTAAGTCTATGAATAAAAAAAGTATTCTTAAAAAAAAAATGTATCTAAATGATTCTTTAAAATTATTTTTTACTCTAACAATATGAAGAAAAGTAATTAAGTTAGAAGTTTAAAATTCCGTTTAGTAGATAGATTGCAAATTAATTTTTGTTACCAAAAAAAAAAAAAAAATATAATTTTGATTTTCTTATTATTTTTTGTTTTATTTATTTTTTTACCTTTTCCACACCGCTTTAGATTATTTGACATGGCAGCACTCGCAAGGTATGTAGTTTTTATTTTATTTTTGTTTTTTCGAATTGGCTTTTGCCCACAATCAAATCACAACCATATTTTCATTTCTTTACAGTACACTTTCACAGTAGGCTTAAATCAAAGTGAAACAAATTATTTATATCAATTAGCCAGACCATACCTATTTCTGCCGCAAAGCAGCGTTGCTCTGTTCGGGTTTGAACGGTATGAGTGCCGGTGTAATTACAGGCACATGACACATTTCAACTTTGTCTGTGGGATGGCAACGCATTTGCAAGGCCTCTGGTATTGCAGATGTCTATAGTCAGCGGTGACCACTTAACATCAGGTGGGCCGTCGAGATTTTTGCCAGCACCATTGAAAGTCTCTTTTGAACATCATTTACAAGAAAGCAGAATTGAATCTAGTTGTCCATTCCAAAAGGTAGTTTCGTATGGAGAAGAATGGGCAAGAAATTCCATACATAGACGACATGGTTGTCGGAACGGCTAAGCAATCTGCTTCTGTGTTGCGTATGGTCTATAGGTCGTTCCGGGTCTGGCTATTTGTCTATGTGAGTTTATATGTTTGTAAACGCACCCACGATACAGGAGAAACTGCTAGTGTGGGGCGCCTGGCAGATGTGAAACATCATAGACTGTATGTATGCATCATATAGCGTGGCGATGCGTCGCCATGGCAGCGTCGCCACGCCAGCAATCGGTTTTACGTGCGGCTTATAAATGTTTCATATCAACAAAGATACAAAACATATTTATGATAATATTTTTTAAGGTCATTGCAATAATGTGTCTAACTCCTCACAGATGCAGAACAGCCTTGCCCAAGGCATGTTCCTGGCGGGAGGCAGAGGGGCCTACGCCGGGACCCCCCTCCAGGGACCCCTGGCTTATCTTGAGAAGACCGCTACTAATATAGGTAAGGTACCCTTTTGTGTCGTATTTGATTTTCTAGGCACTTTGACTGCCTCGTTGGCCTAGTGGTCTTAAGCGCGACTGTTACGCTTGAGGTCTTGGGTTCGATTCCCAGGTCGAGCAAAATCTTATTGGGTTTTTCTATGACATTCTCTGTAGCAGCTCGGAGATAGGATTTGTGTCCGGTTAATAACAATAGGTCCGCCCCTAATTAAATGTGACCCAAACAGGGTAGGTAGGTGGAGATTGGTACACCTCTGCCTAACCCTTCAGGGAATACAGGCGTAGTGGTATGTTATGTGGGCACAAAACGAAAATCAGGAGTGATCGCAGCAGAAGATTTGGGGGTCCAGAGGGGTCAACTCGGCCCAGTCCAGAGGGGGGTCAACTTTCCTCAGCCCAGATGGGGGTCAACTCGGCCCAGTCCAGAGGGGGGTCAACTTGGCTTAGCCAAAAAGGGGTCAACTCGGCCCAGTCTACGATTTTCAAAGACTATTATCTATATCTACATTTAAATGTTGATTTAATTATTAATTACAGATATGGTAGGTCTGGGCGATGGAAGAAGGTGACGCGGCCGCGGGAGGGGCAGGGGTAGAGGCCGCGGCAGAGGCCGAGGTATGTCGACACGACGACACTGACTGTAGCGACATCTATCGTTTAAGATGCGAACTACTATGACGAACTGACGTTGCATAGATCGAGCTATCAAAGTTCTCCGCGACGTTAGCATCTAGACAAAATCCCGACAGCAACCGTCAGGCAGTAGCCCGCCAGGCACGACACCCGTCTGCTCGGAGGATCCTCCCTTTTCTATGGAGGATAAGAGACTACACCCTGTTTCCTCGTACCTCCAAAAAAAAGAAAACGAAGATGATTGATTTGAAGATTGAGAAATGCGTGGCTTGAGTTCCCAGTAACCTGTTGAAATTCGCTGATTTGTTTATTGACAGCGAGTCTCCTTAGAGTCAGCGCAGACAGACAGGAGCGCAACAGAGAGGATGTTATTAAAGCACTCTAAAATCAACTTTAAAATAATAGAAATAAAGTGCATATATGCTTGAACCTGACAAAAAAGTGCTCGCGCGTCCTCGTACATACGCGGGAAGCATACGCTATCCGTCAGAAAATGCCAGAGACCGTGCGAGATTTATTCCTCACAGTCTTCGCTGACCCTAAGTTTCACTGAAAAACTCCTTATTGTCACTAATAATTTATTTATTTAATTTATTTATACATACATACATAAACTCACGCCTTTTCCCAAGGGGGTAGGCAGAAACCACAGAACGCCACCTGCTACGATCCTTACATACTTCTTTCGCCTCGACCACGTTCATACATCTGTTCATACAAGCACGCCGGTTACGAGTACTGCGCACACGTCCTTTCTGAAGAACCCCACCAATAAGGTCAGGGTAGGTCTTTCTAGGGCGTCCTCTCCCGGCGTTGCCACTCACATCTGCCATATAAATCCCTTTCGTTAGTCGCCTTTCACTCATCCTCTCAACATGACCGAACCATCTAAGCATACTCTTTTCTATTTTTGTTACTACATCCTCTTTTAACCCGCAACGTTCTCGTATCGTTTCATTCCTCACTCTATCTATCTATCTAATTTATTTATTTATTTATTTATTTATTTATTTATTTATTTATTTATTTATTTATTTATTTATTTATTTATTTATTTATTTATTTATTTATTTATCCTTTCTCTGCTAACATTACAGGTTATTACGACCCAATGCGATCTCCTTAGCCAAAGTATTTATTAGTGCAATTTTTAATGATTAAACTGACAGCCAAATCTTCTATAATTAGTAGAGTCAGCGTTCTGTTTATAAAATAAAATAAATTAATAGAATTAATAATAAACAAGGTGTTAGTTTAAACGAGGGACAAAGTTTAAGGAGGGTATTGCTTATGAAAATAAACCACTTTCACTATGAAATCAAACTTAAAATTGCGAAAAAAATCCTCCGTTCCTTACATGTTGTCGAGTTATGCGAACGTAAATGTATGGAGAATATTTATCGATTTTACGGTTCGTACTATAGTAAAAGTTGTTCATTATCATGAGTACTGCACTCGCTTAAAGAAAGTCCCTCGTTTACCCTAACACCCTGTATAATCATTACTCCGGCATCCTTCAAGCGGCGGAAATAAGTATGGTGGTAGCACTTCCCCAGACGAGCTCCTTCAGAAAGAGCTCTACTACTACTTTGGTGTCATGTTTAATCTCATCTCTTCAACCTTCCAGGTCGTGGAGCATCCCCTGAGTATGGCGGCAGCATGACTCCTCCATAGCGCGCCCCCCTCCCGGCGGCGCATGCGCCGGACACACACACAAGCAAGCATACAAACATATAAAACGTACTAAAGACAAACAAGCACACACACAGACATTATAACAACAAATTATTACATTAATTAAGGATGTAAGGAGACACTTAACCAAGCCTAAAACTACACATTCTACTCACCATTGCTGTTACATATTGTTAGTCCGACAAGAGTGTCCGTGGAGAAGAAACTCCACTTCGTTCTTCTCCGTAGAGACCTACGTTTTAGAACGCGCAACTAGCTTCAACTTTCTGACTGACCGACCGACTCCTTGTCAGTAAGAGGTGTAATTAAAATGAATACTTTGATTTTGTCTATAAGTATCTTTGAATTGATGCGATCAGTTTGTTTTGGACCATAATTGGTTACGGAGATATTGAAGGTCAAAGTTACAACATTTTTTACAAATGTTTAAGCTAAACTGTAAATATCCCACGACCCCTGTACTGCTGCCTGCCTCCGTAAGAACAATGTTTATCGCGCTATCATCAATAGTGTTTTTTAGGGTTCCGTATCCAAAGGGTATAAGGAACCTATTACTAAGACTCCGCTGTAAAAAAGTAACAGAATTCTACCTGCTGGACATCTTTTTTAGGGTTCTGTACCTAAAAGGTAAAACGAGTACTAAGACTCCGTTGTTCGTCCGTCCGTCTGTCACCAGGCGGTATCTCATGAACCGTGATAGTTAGACAGTTGAAATTTTCACAGATGATGTATTTCTGTTGTCGTTATAACAACAAATATTAAAAACAGAACAAACTAAATATTTAAGGGGGCTCCCATATAACAGACATGTTTTTTTTGTCGTTTTTATAGATTATGGTGGATTCATGCACTAGTCTGACTCGCATTTGGTCGATTTTTTTACACCAATTAAAAAGCAGTTTCCGAAAAATAATGTTATCTCAATGTTACTTAGTGTGATGAACTGTATGTGTAGTTACTGGCTATGTGGTGTGTCTTGTTACATCCCGAATAAATATTCAAAAAATATGTAGTATTCATGTGTTTATATAAATATATTCTTTACAAAATAATGAAAAGGAATTATCTAAAAAGAAAAATGTATAATCAGAAAACAGCTATTGAAATAATAATACGAAACAAGTAACACAATTAAGATTTTTAAGTAACCCCCGACAGAAGAGTAAAGGTCCCTACCGCAGCTAACAAAAGAGCTGGTAACCTTGAAACGGCTGAACCGATTTTCGTAAAATATATTTAACAACCATCGCTAGGAAACCTGCTTTCAAATAAAAAAAACCGCATTCAAATCGGTTCACCCGTTTAAGAGCTACGGTGCCACAGACAGACACACAGACACGTAAAACTTATAACGGGGTGTTATAAGTTTTACGTGTCTGTGTGTCTGTCTGTCTTTTTGAGTCGGGGGTTAAAAATAATATTGTATATTCAAAATATATCACTTAAATATCAACTCCATTTCAGTACTCTTTTAGTTCAGTGCTGATAAATTGTTAATTGTTTTGTCTCTGCATCACCCTAAGGTTGACTGGTAGAAAATGCCAAAGGCATTAAGTCCGCCTTTGTACAATGTATTATTTACATTATGTGCAAAAAGTTTTAATAAATAAATAAATAAATAAATTTAGATTTTTTCTGAAACATGCTGTAATATTCGCACTAACCATAAAATGATCAAAACTATTTCTGTCTCCTGACAGCATTAGATTATTATAATTTTAGAATAAGTAGAAGAATACATAAATTTTAGTGGATAGACATTTCAGTCGTTCGCGCCATAAAGCAAGGAACTCAAAATGGCCTCCAAAGAACTAATCATGCCCTTTCACTCTTACAGTTTAAGGAGCAACTGCCTCGTTAGCCTAGTAGTCCTAAGCGCGATTGCTACGCTAGAAATCTTGGGTTCGATTCCCAGGTCGAGAAAAAGTATTATTGGGTTTTCTATAAAATTCTCAGTAGCAGCTCGGAGTTAGGATTTGTGCCTGGTTAATGGCAATAGGCTCGCCCCCTATTACATGGGACCTAAATATAACGGTGAACTGTAAGTGTACATTGGTACACCTCTGCCTAACCCTTAGGGGAATACAGGCGTGATGGTATAGTTTAAAGAGTGAGTGAGATAACACGATACACGTCACCATTTTGAATTCAATTTTTTATTGTTACACATTCTATTTCATGTAATCATTGTTAATATTTAGGTAATTATTTTAATTAAATATTTGATCGATAGTTTAATAAGTAGGATGCATTTTATCCCGTTTATGGGTTCACATAAGATAATAGGAGCTTGGCTTGATTCTGAAGTTTTCGCAGATGAAGGCGCCGGCAGCAACCAGTTAGAAATTCTGTAGCTAATACAAACATACATACATACATACAAAATAGATGTAAAAAGACAACAAAGCCGCAAGTAACATGTTATTCCAATAAAAAAAAATTTATACCGTTGGCAAATCATCAAATGCGAACTGTCGCGTCCGGCCCTGGTTCAAGCCATGGTCCGGAGCGAGAGGGAATGGGATGCAGTCACCTCCTTCTGCGAAGCAGTGATGCTAGAGAAGGAGGTGGCGGGACGGGAGAGGCAGAGACTCGTCCCAGCCGCCGCGGTAGACGCTCCGGGCGTCGGGAGCCGCGAGACGACTCCCGGCCACCGTAGACGCGGGTCTGTGGACAGTGAGCAATGGGTAGCTCACCGTCCTTACGTCAATTGACGACAGACCGTGTCGACGGCGCGTTCGTGTTCCACGCGCGCCTCTAAGAGATGTCAGCAAACACAAGAAGGGGCCACTCAGGGCCATGCCTGCCGGGGCTGCGGGTTGTTCGAAAGAGATACCGCGCCCCCGGAACGCAAAGGGCACAAGAAGGAACATGAATGGGTTTTAGTAAGTAAAAGTCCGACACTCCCTCTGCGTTCCGGGGGCGCGGTATCTCTTTCGAACAACCCGCAGCTCCGGCAGGCATGGCCCTGAGTGGGCCCTTCTTGTGTTTGACATCTCTCGTGCTCACGAGTCGTGGCGGTTACTATAATAGTTTGATGAGCAGTTTGCGAAGTGAACTGCTATGTGCTCTGTCTTGTTATTACACTTCTTATGTATGTAGCTGATTTTGTAAATAAATTATAATAATTACACTTTCTCTATATTATCTTCCGGATTTTGAAAATCTTCTCAAATGTCATTACAAATTCTTATTGAAAATTTTCTCTTTTAATCACATGAGTGTTTCGCAATTGGATAGATGACACCACTAATCATTTTTTAGAGATGGTTGGGATGTTTCGGTCATGTTGAGAGGATGAGTGAAAGGCGACTAACAAAAGTAGTTTATATGGCTGACGTAGGTAGCATCACCGGGAGAGGACGCCCTAGAAAGACCTACCCTGACCTTATTGGTGAGATTCTTCAGAAAGGTCGGGTGAGCAGTACTCGTAACCGGCGTGCTTGTATGACCAGATGTATGAACGTGGACGAGGCGGAAGGAGTATGTGAGGATCGTAGCAGGTGTCGTTCTGTGGTTTCTGCCTACCCCTGTGGGGAAAAGGCTTTATAGTGTGTGTTTATTTTAGAGAAGTTATGTCTTGGAATTATTAGTGGTGTCTAATATAGTAAGCAGGAATGTTGTCAGCAATTTTACTTATCAGGATTTTATTAAAGTATAGTGTAATGTAAATATATTTGTATTTAAAATAGTCCTTAGAGTTTTTAAGAAATAAACTGTTATTGAGTGTGCTTATCAAATTGTTTTATTCAACAAAAAGTAGCTGTATGAAATCCCATTGCAATAAAAATTCCAGTCTGTATGTTTGTTATATTTGCGCTCCTAAACGGCTATAAAAGTTTTGATATTATTAATAAGGCGATAGCTTAAATTTTGCAGAAGATAGGCCTTTGTTAATTATAACAAACTGCCCCGTTGGTCAATTTTCATATTTTAGTTCATCAGATTTTCATACAAAAATAAAAACATTTAAATTGAACGCTCTAAATGTTGCGAAGTCTATGCGAAGCAAACGAAAGCGATAGTAAAATAGCGGGGGGAGCGGGGTTAGGGCGGCGGGGGTGTTTGTACTTGACCTATTTACAATTTTACGGAAATCCTTCAGTCGGTCATTCACTTCAATGCGCTTGCGTTGCTTGATTCTGTAAAAATTCATAGAACAAAAGTTGTTGTTTATGATGATAGTAATACAGTCCTGCAAGGTTGTCATTGTTTTCCAAATAACCCTGTATATGACGAAGTTTTTATAGTGTTTATTTGCTAAGATCAGTTCGGCCACACGATGCTCTCAATCCAGGGTACATAGTGGTAGACCCGGGTATACATGCCCACGTTACCCGGGTGCCCGCACTCCCGACCGTATGACGTCAAGCCTATCACCGTGTGCATACATTTGGAGACATCTGACGCCACTTGGAGAGGACCGCCGCTGTCACCCTGGAGGGAAAATACAACATTTTGTCATGCTCACATAAATGTCTCGCTGACGGTGGCGCGTGTGTAGGATCGTTCGGCTCTCTTCAAGATGGTTGAGCTAGATGGTGCTGCACGCGTCATGTTCGTGAACGGGCGCTGTCAGTTGGGATTGATCATCTCTTAACTGCCATGGCTTACATCTTTAGTACTATTTTTTTTTATTGTTTTATATTCATCTTCATTGTTTTCACATATACAAGCATCAAGAATATTGTAACCAAGATTTTGTAAAAATCAAATTGGAAGAAAAGAGTGTCCGTGAAGTTTCTTGCTCGTTCTTCTCCATAGAGACCTACGTTTTGGAACGAGCAACTAGCTTTAACTTTTAAATGTAAGTTCTTGACAATTCAAAAATGCCTGTAAATGGTCTAATTGAAATAAATGCTTTGATTTTGAGTTGATTTTTCAATTTGTAAGATTTTACTCAAAATCAAAGAATCAGAGCAGGTTAGCATGTCGGTGACGACACGTAACCATGTCGGTGACACATTGAAATGTCGGTGAGCAAATGTGGGTGAGTGTCAAAGGTTAAATAGCATGTCAGTAACGAGGTCACATTTACGTGTCTGCCGAGATCACACTAGCAAGTCGGTGATGTGGTCAAGTTAGCATGCTGGTTTCGCGACATGAGCATGTCGGTGACCCAGACACATAATCAAAGCCGTGACGCGGCGACATGCGGCTTGACATGTGCATGTCACCGACGCCGACGGCGCAGAAAAATTTTTTTTTTTTTGTATATGTAATCATCAAATGACTTCCCCCGCCCTGGGCAGGGCGGGAGGGAGTGTCAGACTTTTACTGACTGAAACCCATCCATGTTTCTTCTTGTGCTCTTTTCGTTCCGGGGGCGAACAACCCGCAACCCCGGCGGGGGAAGGAAGTCATCTGATGATTTTCCATTCGGAATAAAAAAAATATCAAAATATTACCTCACAAGTATCCTTAGGCACAAGTACGCCCTCATCTCCGAAGCACATCTGCATGTCGGCATTGTACCCTAGCTTCAGGAGTCTGTGCGGCGGGAAGTGCTTCAGGCATTCTTCGTTAGAGAACTTCTCCAAGTTCACCTAGAAAGAAAGTTCATAATTATTCTTAGAAAATCTCATGGCCCTAGTGTTTGAACCGCAAATCGGTTGTTTTTGGAAAATCCAGAACATTTTGACTTTTTATAAACAAATTAACAGTAGTAGAGCTCTTTGTGAAGGAGCTCGTCCGGGGAAGTACTACCACCATACCTAATTCTGCCGCAAAGCAGCGTTGCTGTGTTCCGGTGTGAAGGGTATGGGTGCCGGTGTAGTTACAGGCACATGACACATTTCAACTTAGTCTCTGGGATGGCAACGCATTTGCAAGGCCTCTGGTATTGCAGACGTGTATAGGCAGCGGTGACCACTTAACATCAGGTGGCCCGTCGGCTTGTTTGCCATCCAATTATTTAGAAGGTTGTTACCTCTTGAAGGTTATCAGCTAGGGGGCGGTTCTTGCCGAGCTTGCCCCAGCCCGTCGCGGTTGCCACCAGCCTGTCTGCACCATCGTGGTCCAGACAGCCAGGAAACACATCCTTACTAAATTTCACACTGGAACAGAGAGATGAGCTTATTAATAACTATACTATAAGCAAGTATCAGGAAAACAAGTACCATATAACTGCCTCGGTAGCCTAGTGGTCCTAAGCGCGACTGCTTGGCTAGAGGGCTTGGGTTCGATTCCCAGGTCGAGCAAAAAGTGTTATTGGGTTTTTCTATGAAATTCTCAGTAGCAGCTCGGAGTTAGGATTTGTGCCCGGTTAATGGCAATAGGCTCGCCCCCTATTACATGGGACCTAAACATACCGGCGAACTGTGGGTGTACATTGGTACACCTCTGCCTAACCCTTCGGGGAATACAGGCGTGATGGTATGTTAAGTACCATATAAATGTTTTTTTAGACAGACTTAATTGGGTAGATGACTGATGAGCTGTCAAAACGCGATTCCTCCATAGATTTTGTATGACAATACTAAACTGTGACGTCACTTTTTTGTCATCCCAATTCACTAACTGTTTATCAATCACAAACCAACTAAAAATCGAATTTTATAGTTATTTAAAAAATCATCGGGTTTTCAGGGGTAAAAACTCCTTCAATAAATAAAAAATGAAAAATAACTTTAGCTTTGGAAGTCGACGAGCTCAGGGGAGTAGTCATTTGAGGATTTCCCATCCGGAACAAAAAGCTTTGGAAGTCGGCGGCAATACAAACATTTTGAAGGAGGTTAATATTTTTGTAAGTCTTTATTTCTCGCTTTCTAGTATCAACTTCCTGTCATCCAAATCCATAAGATAACAGTAATACTACGTAAATTAACAAGACACCACTTAAAAGTCACAAGAAAGCAGAATACGCTAATTCGTTTACTTGGATGACATGCCATCGTTGTTAAACTTACTGATTACTATGGTTTTGATTTGACTGAAGTAAATCTTCAGTCGTGTCACTTGAGGAAGAGAGAAAGAAAAAGAGCGCGCGCACTGCTCTCTCTTTCTCCTACAGTAATATACGAAACGTAACTCTCTCTCTTTCTATCTTCACTAATTTATATCTCCCTCTCAACTTCCGTTCGCCCGATCATACTCATTTCCGTAACGCTTTGGCCGCGCATTCACCAGCTTACTCCCCAAGTCAAGCGTGCGTAGAGAAGTTAGACTTCAAATCTTACGGTTTCGAAGTCTCCAGTAGCGCGATGTCATGGTACTTGGAGGGGGGGCGGTATTCCGGATGGGGGATGACTCGGTTCACGTGGTAAATGTTCCAGCGCTCCTCAGGGTCTGACCGCTTTAGGATGCCCATGGCTATGAACTTCACTGATCCACTGTAAAGAAGACGTGTACATTTTTAATGTTCCGTACCCAAAGGGTAAAACGGCACCCTATTACTAAGCCTCTGCTGTCCGTCCGTCTGTCACCAGGCTGTATCTCATGAACCGTGATAGTTAGACAGTTGAAATTTTTACAGATGATGTATTTCTGTTGCCGCTATAACAACAAATATTAAAAACAGAATAAAATAAATATTTAAGGTACACCTCTGCCTAACCCTCCGGAGAATACAGACGTGCTGATGGTATGTAAGTCAGAAATCCTAATCCATCTTGAGCAAGCGTGGTGATCAATACTCGTTCCTTCTCTGTATGAGAAGAGGCCTTTGCTCTCCAGTGGGACAATAATAAGCTGGTATTGTTTAGAGGAAATAAAATCTATTCCTCACATGACGGTATCCGAGATGCAGTGTGCAGCAGTCAGTACGAATCTATCGCTGATCAGCGAGCCTCCGCACAGCCACTGCGCTGAGTCTACATCATCTCCGTATCCTAGCAACGCCTGGAATGATAATAAACATTAAGTAAAGCCTGATGATAACTTTATGTTGGCTAGCTTTGAAAATAAATAACTGCCTCGTTGGCCTAGTGGTCCTAAGCGCGACTGCTACGCTAGAGATCTTGGGTTCGATTGCCAGGTCGAGCAAAAAGTGTTATTGGGTTTTTCTATAAAATTCACAGTAGCAGCTCGGAGTTAGGATTAGTGCCCGGTTAATGGCGAACTGTGGGTGTACATTGGTTCACCTCTGCCTATGCCTTCGGGGAACACATGCGTAATGGTATGTTATACATTTGAAAATATTAAAAAGTAATTAAATTAAACATTTTAGAAGAATAAAGATCCCTACCGCAGCTAACAAGAGCTGATAACCCTGAAACAGCTGGACTGATTTTGATAAAACATATCTAAGAAACAGCGCTAAGAAATCTGTTTTCAATTTAAAAAATCCAGATTCAAATCGGTTCACCCTTTTAAGAGCTACGGTGCCACAGACAGACACGTCAAATTTATATATTTCTGCCGCAAAGTAGCGTTGTTGTGTTCCGGTTTGAAGGATATGGGTGCCGGTGTAGTTACAGGCACATGACACATTTCAACTTTGTCTCTGGGATGGCAACGCATCTGCAAGGCCTCTAGTATTGCAGATGTCTATAGGCAGCGGTGACCACGTAACATCAGGTGGGCCGTTGGTTTGTTTGCCATAAAATGACACTAAAAAAAATGCTTTGACTTGACTCTTTCTTACCATGTGAGGGTAGTGTGACCTGTCGGCGTCTTTCCCTCCGACCGCAACGGTTTTGAAAGGAATTTCGAACGAGTGGCATTGTCTCTGTTTGTCCCATACACGCTCCAGCCCCTTTGTTTGGCACGGGAATGGCATATAAGTCAGGTGGTCCATACATTCTGAAATATGTGAATACTAGGTCAGAAGACATGGGGATTCTCTTCTGTGTATTCAATCGATGGTTCGGTCATTTTGAGAGGATGAGTGAAAGGCGACGAACAAAAGGAATTTATATGGCAAATGTGGTGGTAACGCCGGGAGAGGACGCCCTAGAAAGACCTAAACCCATCCATGTTCCCTCTCGTGCCCTTTGCGTTCCTGGGGCGCGGCATCTCTTTCGAACAACCCACAGGCCCGGCAGGTCCGGCAATTAGCGGCCCCTCCAATTTACTGACATCTCTACGAGGCGCGCGTGGAACACGAACGCGCCGTCGACACGGCCTGTCGTTATGCAGCGTACGGACGGTGAGCTACCCATTGCTCACCATCCGTACCTCGTCTACGGTTGCCGGGAGTCATTTCGCGGTTCCCAACACCCGGAGCGTCTCCCGCGGCGGCTGGGACGGGAGGCTCTCTGTCTCTGTCTCTCTCTGGCCATTTTTTAATCAGCTACCTCGTTTCCGTCTGCGATAACTGACATTTCCACAGTTTCGGGCATAAGCAACTATGAAATAAATACATAGTACTTACTATCCCTCGCCTTTTGACCGCTTTTAAAAAATATTCCTCCATCATTGTCTAGGACAGCATTTCTGTAATAAGAAAAAAAACATGTACCATCACGCCTGTATTCCCCAGATGGTTAGGCAGAGGTGTACCAGTGTACACCCACAGTTCGCCGGTGTGTTTAGGTTCTGTGTAATAGGGAGCGAGCCTATTGCCATTAACCGGGCATAAATCCTAACTCCGAGCTGCTACTGAGAAAAACCCAATAACACTTTTTGCTTGTACTTGGTAAGACTAATGAGGTACTAACCTGGTGTCATTGACTAGCTCACAATCAATACAACATATAACTGGATCCGTTCTTTGAAATGAACATATCTGGAAATGTAAAGAAGGTATGTCGTTAGTTGGTCGGTGTCGTGACGACCGCCTATCATGGACAAGGGTCCGGAAAGATTCCGAACACGTAACAATATGACTCTCTAAGTTTATCTCGGACATCACTGACATCGGTGAAGAAAAACATCGTGATGTAACCTGGACTTGTCTATCCTAATATTATAAAGCTGAAGAGTTTGTTTGTTTGGTTGAACGCGCTCATCCCAGGAACTGCTGGTTCGAATTAAAAAAACCTTTTTGTGTTGGATAGTTAATTTGTCGAGGAAGGCTATAGGCTATGCAACATCACGCTATGACCAATAGGTGCGAAGCAATAACCAAAGTCGCGAGCGGAGCTAGTAATTATTAATACAAGTCTGAAATCGCCAATCCGCCTTGAGCAAGCGTGGTGATCAGTGCTCGTGCCTTCTCTGTATGAGAAGAGGCCTTTGACAGTGAATTATTTGGATTTAACTTTCTTTAATAATAGCTGTAATAACATACCTTTGGTATCCGTATATATTCTCTTAAGTCAAAGCATTTATATTTCAATAAACAATTTACAGGTAACTTTGGAATGTCAAGGAGTCGGTCAGTTAGTCAGAAAGGTGAACAATAATTTGTGGAATAATTCCGGCGACGCATCTCACTGTGGGTTTTTCCTACTGTTTTAAAAACAAGTTGCCGAACAGGATTTTACTACTGAGTTGCATACAGTGACAAATAAGATTAAAAAAAGAGTATTTTTAATTTATGCAAGAACGAATTCAAAATGGCCGCTAAACAAAACTGCATTACTCCCTTCATTGGGTCTCGACTGTTACTTAGTGAAGCTCTCTGTGAAGGAGCTCGTCCGGGGAAGTACTACCACCATACCTATTTCTGCCGCAAAGCAGCGTTGCTGTGTTCCGGTTTGAAGGGTATGGGTGCCGGTATAATTACAGCTACATGACACATTTCAACTTTTTCTCTAGGATGGCAACGCATCTGCAAGGCCTCTGGTATCGCAGATGTGTATAGGCAGCGGTGACTACTTAACATCAGGTGGGCCGTCGGCTTGTTAGCCATCATAAGAAAAAAAAGTAACTTAACAGAATTCTAGACTTCTTTTTTAGGGTTCCGTACCTAAAGGGTAAAACGACTACTAAGACTCCGCTGTCCGTCTGTCCGTCTGTCAACAAGTTGTATCTTATGAACCGTGATAGTTCGACAGTTGAAATTTTCACAGATGATGTATTTCTGTTGCTGCTTTAACAAAAAACTAAAGAACAGAATAAAATAAATATTAAGGGGGCTCCCATACAACAATCATGTTTTTTTTCTCAGTTTTTATAGATAATGGTATACGGAACTCTTCGTGCGCGAGTCCGAGTCGCATTTGGCCGGCGTTTCAGTTTTTATTTAAAGTTCATCTTCTACCCAGCTCGTCTTAACTCTGATTCAAGCATATATTACTCAGTCACTGAATATTTACAAGATAAACTCTTATAATGTTACTATATTTATGATATTTTAAATAATTTACATTATGTTAAAATTCTAATTTCGTAAATCTATACCTGTGTATTGTAAATTTGCATGCCTTATGGTAGGATATGGCTAATGGACATTATTGTTATATTTTAAGACCGTTTCTTTTGTACCCATATTCGCAAATAAATAAATGATTTGATTTTGATTTGAAGATTTTGAAAAATTATATTAGATTTCTAAGCCAAATAAATAAACATTATTTACCGGTGGGTTATTCTTCTTCTTCAAATCTAGGATCGAAGACAGACAATTGAAGATATGCACACACTTTCCTTGGACTTTCTCTGTCTGACACAAATCTCCTGAAAAACAAAACAGATGCAAGAGTCAGTCAAAATCATGCAGCCTTTGATGATGATGATGGAATCTAGCGGCGACCTCAGCGACAGCAGTTCGGACTTGTCTTCAAGGTGTTTGGCGCGGATATGCTGCTCTTTCATGTGCCCTCATTATATGTAAATCATGCAGCCTTTAATATCCTCCCGGCAGAATTAATCGGCTGCTAATCTCAATGGAGACTAGCCAAGTACGCAGGAGATATTATAGTGTACAAGTGTGTGCGCAAACACAGGTGCACTCCCTCTTCCCTCACTCTCATAGTCCGATGGGACGGCAACACGCAACACGACCGTGGAGAGATCAGGCTCAGGACCAACGGTGACTCGAGTCATGGGGGTGTTGCACCACCAACTTCTAAACTCCGGGCTGCTACTGAGAATTACTAATTAAGAACCGAATCGAACCGAACGGAATCGAACCCAACACCTCTAGTGTTGGGTTCGATTCCCAGGTCGAGCAATAAGTATTATTGGGTTTTTCTGTACAATTCTCAGTAGCAGCTCGGAGTTAGGATTTGTGCCCGGTTAATAGCAATAGGCTCGCCCCTTATTACATGGGATTAAAAACATACCGGCGAACCGTGGGTGTACATTGGTACACCTCTGCCTAACCCTCCGGGGAATACAGGCGTGATGGTATTATTAGCGTAATAAACAAACCTTCGATCCGGTCATGCGCAGACTGCACACAAAGAAGAAACACAAATAAATATAAAACACCAAGATAAAACATGTTTGACAACATTACGTTTTATTTAAATTCAATGTGTACATGTTTGCGAGTCGAGACACGCCATATTACTAACTGTTTTTACTTGTTATTGGAGATTGAAACTTAAGCGCAAAACACATACACAGCGGGTGCGGGTCAGGCGCGGGTCGGCACGGCAGTACGGCGGGCTTAATTCCTTATTTATTTTACTTTAACATAAAACGGCCGCCGGGGCTGTGGGTTGTTCGTAAGAGATACCGCGCCCCCGGAACGCAAAGGGCACAAAAAGGAACATGGGTGGGTTTTAGTCAGTAAAAGTCTGACACTCCCTCCCGCCCCGCTCAGGGCGGGAGAAGTTATTTGAGGGTTTCCCACCCCCCCCAAAAAAAAAAATGTCCCAATATCGGCCGGCTCTGATACACCAGTACTTATGAGTCTTTTTCCATTCATAATATGTACTTTCTAACTTTACTCGAATGGTTGCTAGCCATTGTATATTTGCGTAGGCCATTTATAAAACACTTTATTTTAAAGGGTTTGCGGAAAACAAACGAATTTGTATTATATATTTTTTTGTTAGCATTTTTCATTCCATATTACATGTAAACATGCAAGTTGCATACATTTTTGCAAGTGAATTATGAAACCCTTTATTTTGATACCACACTCGATAGGTTTTCAGAAAAAAAAATCGAATACATAATATTTCACCAAAATTCGGCCATTTTTTTTTTTCAATTTTATATAGCCTATATAACGTCCACAGTCAACACAAATACTCGACAACCATAACCTTACTTCTGACGCAGTCGGGTAAAAAGCAAGGTATGTCCGAATGTGACCCGCCATCGCGGCCCCGCTATGTATGAGAACAATGACCCGCGCTAGACCCGCATCCGTTTTGTGTGTGTGTTCGGCTTTAGCAAACGATTAACGCCGGAACGACATATCAAGTTACATAAACAATAGCTATACACCGCGCGGTGTCACCCGCGTTCCGTTACTGCTCCGCTCCTGTTGCTCATAGCGTGACGAGGTATACGTATAAACCTTCCTCTCGAATCACTCTATCTAATTCATGGAAACCGCATTAAAATCCGTTGCGTAGTTTAAAAGATCTAAGCGTACAGACGACGGGAAGCGACTTATTTTATACTATGTAAAGAAGGCCAGTGTAAGCTGACTTCTCATTGCGTGAAAAGCGTTAAGAATTCGAGGTCTACTCCAACTGGAATGTCTAGCTATACCTACATAACTTGGTTGCCATGTTGCATTCGTAATATTAAGTAGTTACTTACATATTCATTTCCGAAACAGGTTTGTTTTCTTGTTGGTTACGGCTCAGTGGCAATTTTAATATTTTTTTGTAACACGCGATTGTCTGCCTGCCACTTTGGCTTCGTGGTCGCAAGCGCGACTGATGAGCGAGGGGTCCTGGGTTAGATTTGGAGTGTTATTGGGTTTTTCCAATACGAATTTCTTACTAGCAGCCCGGAGATTGAAAGTTGGTGGTGTGATATCCCCGTGCCTCGGAAAGCACGTGCCGCCGTTCGTAGATCTTTAACAGTCGTTACGGATAGTCAGAAGCCGGGAAGTCTGACAACCAGTCTAACCAAGAGGTATCGTGTTGCCCAGTAACTGGGTTGTGGAGGTCAGATAGGCAGTGACTCTGATGGTGGCGCGTGCGTTGGATCATTTGGTTCCCTTCATGATAGTTGAGCTAAGTGGTGCTGATACACGCGTCATGTTCGTGAACGGGCGCTGTCAGTTGGGATTGGTCATCTCTTAACTGCCATGGCTTAAGTACTTTATTATTATCATTATTTCTATTGTTTTTTTATTATTATTCACTTTCATTGTTTTCACATATAGAAGCAAGAATAATATTGTAACCAAGATTGTGTAAAAACCAATTTGAAAAGAGTGTCCGTGGAGATTCTTGCTCGTTCTTCTCCATAGAGACCTACGTTTTGGAACGAGCAACTAGCTTCAACTTTTTGTATGGGTAACTTCTTGACAATTCAAAAGTGCCTGTAAATGGTCTAATTGAAATAAATGTTTTGACTTTGCTCCATGTAAAACACTGGTATTCAGCTGCATCCGGTTAGACTGGGAGCCGACCCCAACACAGTTGGGAAAAGGCTCGGGAGATATAATCAAATAACCAAAATATTAAACCATTAAAACAAAAATAATGTATTTTTGAATATCTTTTGTTTGCTCTGAATTTAGTACTGCAGTTCTGTCGGTAATGACTCATTGACATTTTAGTAATGCACGAACACTTTATATTGTTAATCTTGAGGAAAATATGTTTAAACATGACCTTTTAATGTTATTCTTAAGAAAATGAAGACTAGATATCTAAACCTACTACTATCCTACAAATATTATAAATGCGCAAGTTTATGAGCGTGGGTTCCCAGGTCGGACAAAAAGTGTTATTGGATTTTGTCCATTAGGATTTGCTCAGTAGCAGCCCGGAGCTGTGAAGTTGGTGGTGTGACACCCCCGTGGCTCGGAAAGCACGTAAAGCCGTTGCTCCCGGTTGTCATTCGTAGATCTATGCCAGTCGTTACGGTTTGTCAGAAGCCAGGAAGTCTGACAACCAGTCTAACCATGAGGTATCGTGTTGCCCAGTAACTGGGTTGTGGAGGTCAGATAGGCAGTCGCTCCATGTAAAACACTGGTACTCAGCTGTATCCGGTTAGACTGGAAGCCGACCTCAACATAGTTGGGAAAAAGGCTAAGTAGATGATGATGAATAATATAATAAAAGTGAAAAGAGTATGCCATCTTAGATGGTTCGGTCATGTTGAGAGGATGAGTGAAAGCCGACTAACAAAAGGAATTTATATGGCAGATGTGAGTGGCAACGCCGGGAGGGGACGCCCTAAAAAGACCTACCCTGACCTTATTGGTGAGGTTCTTCAGAAAGGTCGGGTGCGCAGTACTAGTAACCGGCACGTATGAACAGATGTATGAACGTGGACTTGTCATAAGGATCGTAGCATTGTGGCGGTCCGTGGTTTCTGACTACCCCCATGGGAAGACAGCACATAGCATTGTAAAATAAAACAACATAGTATGATGCTATTCGCATTTATTACATCTGAAATCAAATAGGGTTTATTCTTAAATTAAGTACATTATTAAAAAACTTTTCAACATACAGATACATCTAAGGATTCCGTTACAAGGACAATTCCGTGAGAAACCACTAATATTCGTTGCTAAGTTTCATAAAATCGATTAAACTTCGGAATCTTAACTAAACAACACAAAAATAAATAAATAAATGCCTCATTATTAATCTTTACTGCGATTTGCGACTATAGGAGTCTGCTTACTGCTCCGTACCGTTCCATGAACGTGTCAGACACGTCAAACTATCCTTGGATGGCAAACAAGCCGACGGCCCACCTGATGTTAAGTGGTCACCGCTGCCTATACACATCTGCAATACCAGAAGCAAATGCGTTGACATCCCAGAGACAAAGTTGAAATGTGTCATGTGCCTGTAATTACACCGGCACCCATACCCTTCAAACCGGAACACAGCAACGCTGCTTTGCGGCAGAAATAGGTATGGTAGCAGTGCTCCCCCGGACGAGCTGCTTCACAAAGAACTTTACTAACAGTAGGCAAACTCCTTTATCGGGTCACACAGTCGTGTAAGACGGCCTTCCATTGTCTATGCTATATCAGATCCAACAATTATCACATATTATAATATTATATATTTAGAGCTCATTTTTTAACTGTCAGATAACTTTTATCTGACGAATAAATATGACAGTTTGTGTATGTGAGTTTATATGTTTGTAAACGGACCCACGATACAGGAGACATTCCTAGTGTGGGGACAAAACTTTGGCATTTTATAAATGAATACTATAAAGAGAACTACTTAACCTATATTAATAATTCTTTTACCTATAGATAGCTACATTATTCCTGAGTAACATAGGACATAATATCACGCTACGACTCACCGGAGCGGAGCAGTGACAAAACTATCAAAATTTACTCTCCCAAAATTATCCGACGATTAAAAAATTGACCTTAAGTACTTTTTTTTTATGACTTAGTTATACAGGATGGAAAAATAAACTCAGCAAGAAAGTAGTTTTTACACACCCTGTATACAGTATACATATTGAGATTTTTTGTACTTTTTATAAATCATCGCGAGACTCCATGCTTAGTTACTTCGCAGACTAGCCAAAGCACGTACAAAGTAGAAAAGTATATAATTTTAAGTAAATATTTCCATTATTATATTGTACCTAACTTTTAATCTGTCATTCGTAAATCTTTGACAGTCGTTACAGATAGTCAGAAGCCGGGAAGTCTGACAACCAGTCTAACCAAGAGGTATCGTGTTGCGGAGGTCAGATAGGGAGTCGCTCTATATAAAACACTGGTATTCAGCTGCATCTGGTTAGACTGGAAGCCGACCCCAACATAGTTGGGAAAAGGCTAAGCAGATGATGATATATCTAAGTTTTAATCATTATACAAGGTGGTTGGTATTCGGATACATTTCTTAATAAGGATCTTAGAGTCTACGTAGTGGGGTATTAAAATAAATCCATTAGGATTTTTCAGTAGCAGCCCGAAGTTTCCAAGTCTTTGTCACCTCTGACCTAGACTAGAATCAAGAGCTTACCCATCTCGAATGAATAAAATAAGAGATGATCGTGCGACCCCCAGTTTTTGGGATCCAATTTTTTGTAAATTAACTAGTTTTATTATCTTTTAAGAAATATTAACGCATATCTTAACTAAATTTTACATTATATTGAACAAAAAAAGCAGTATTTCATAGGTCTACCAGAATCCGAAGGCAAATATTTTGAAAAGTAAAAATATTGTGAATTTCATATGGCAATAGTAATTGTCTAATCAATACTTGACATACGACCGCTGTTGAGACATTTAGATACTTTTAATTTTATTTATTTTTTAAACAATTTTAACTTCTTTATTTTTGACCTCACTGGCTCTGGCTGGACCTCGATAGCTGATGTTATATGACGTAACTTGGTCTCCTTCTATTATTAACCCCCAACGCAAAAACGACGGGGTGTTATAAGTTTGACGTGTCTGTGTGTGTGTATGTGTGTCTGTCTGTAGCATCGTAGCTCCCGAACGCATGAACCGATTTTGAAAGTAAAAGTTGATCGTTTGTAACCCTCGACGCAAAAACAACGGGGTGTTATAAGTTTGACGTGTCAGTGTGTGTGTGCGTCTGTGTGTAGCATCGTAGCTCCCGAACGTATAAATCAATTTTGTTTGAAAAGTGAATTAGTCGGGAGTGTTCTTAGCTATGTTTGATGGAAATCGGTTCAGCGGTTTCAAAGTTATCAGCTCCCTTGTTAGCTGCGGTAGGGATTTTTATTTTTTTATAGGGGGTTACTTAAAATTTTTAATTTAGTGTTTTAGAAAAATATATTAGGGTTCCGCAAAAAAAAGGTAAATCCCCGTGATAACCGACGATCACGCAAAGGAACTCGCGGGCATAAAATTCTTGGGTTCGATTCCCAGGTCGAGCAAAAAGTGTTATTGGGTTTTTCTATGAAATTCTCAGTATCAGCTCGGAGTTAGGATTTGTGGCCGGTTAATGGCAGTAGGCTCGCCCCCTATTACATGGGACCTAAATATACCGGCCAACTGTGGGTGTACATTGTTGCGCCTCTGCCTAGCCCTTCGGGGAATGCAGGCGTGATGATGGTATACATAACATTGCTATTCATTGTCACTTTAAAAACACCTATTGTCATTAATTTTAATAAATCATAATAATAATCATAATCATTTATTTGCATGCCATAATGTCAGGTAAGGTGTTACAAACATGCTTAAAGCTAAGGTACAATTATTAATTATTAATTACAACTGAACAAACAAAGAAAATCATGAAATACAAAATTTTTTGACACAGCTAAATATTTTAATTAATTTATTCATTTAGGACCTATAATTAGAGGTATTAGGGTGCTACCACACCAATCGATCGATGTTATCGATCAATGGCAGCATGCATTCGTCGATCGGTAGTAGAAATTTTACATCGACGTCGACTAATCCATTTTATCAACGGTTTTTTTTGCCCTGAATGGGGCGGGAGGAAGTGTCAGACTGTTTTACTGACTAAAACCCACCCATGTTCCTTCTTGGGCCCTTTACGTTCCGGGGGCGCGGTATCTCTTACGAACTACCTGAAGCGCCAGCAGGCATCGGCCCTGACTGGCCCCTCCACTTGCTGACAACGCTTTGAGGCGCGTGGAACACTAACGCGCCGTCGTCACGGCCTGTCGTTATGCAACGTACGGACGGTGATTTTACCAATGGTGTGGCAACATCCTTACGTACGTGTGTTCCGTAACTTATAGGACACCACAGCATGACCAATGTAATGTCTTCCAAGTTATTTCTCGTATGGTATGAGCTTATATTGATTTTTTTTTGACATAAGAAATAAATATTTTATTGTTCTGTGAATTATTAATTAAGTACATTACCAAGTAAATGCGGGCTACTTCAGCTCTGTAGGGAAACTGGCTCAAAACGTAATAGGATGTTTGACAACAACTTTCCGCCTCTTGAATGCCTTAGACTTTCTTGTTTGAGACATTTTTTTTAGTTCCAACTATAGTAGTCGCCACGAGTCGTGAACACAAATGTTAAGTTATTTTTTGGGTTCCTTTCCAGGTTTTTTGGGCCGCGAATGCTGCACGCGATTGATGCGTCAGTTAGGCCGATCGCGTGCAGCGTCCGCACCCAAAAAACACCGAAAGCTACCCAAAAACCTAAAATTAACTTGACTAAAATATTTTTTCTATAATTTTCCATACAGGGCTAGTGTACCCCGTATTTACGATAGGCCATTTAATATATTTATAATAATAAAATTATTATGAATATCGGAAAACATCCGAAATAAAAATGACTAGTGTTTAGGATCTTCTAATTTAAAACAATAATTGGATAGTAGAAACCACAACCAATTGACGTACTTTTTATGAGCTGTCAAAACGCAATTCCCCCATAGATTTTCTATGACAATACTAAACTGTGACGTCACTTATTTGTCAAATTAATTACGTAACTAAGTATTTATTGATTTCAAAGTTACTATGGGTATGTGTGCCGATGTAATCACAGGCACATGACACATTTCAACTTTGTCTCTGGGATGGCAACGCATCTGCAAGGCCTCTGGTATTGCAGATGTCTATAGGCAGCGGTGACCACTTAATATCAGGTGGACCGTTGGCTCATTTGCCATTTAAAAATGAACTAAAAAGTCTAATTTGACTATTAATTTAAAAAAAGGTGTTATCAGAATTAAAATCTTTGGTATTTTTTTTTTTAAAGAAGTCGTATCTTGGAATTATTTCTCAATGGCGTCTACTACCCAATTACAAAAGATAGCCAATTAAAACTAGGAACATAAAAATAGGAAATTAGTAACTAAACACGTTAATTAATTAGACATTAATACTGTTATAATTAATTTAAGTAACTGAAAACATTGTTATTGTAATTTTACATTTAAGGGTCAGTTCTCACTGAGACGCGGCGCAACGCTGCGCGCACGTTACTCAAAATGTAACTTTATTTACTAGACGATAAGATACACATTTCATTGTGACAATTCAGCGCTGTTTGGTGCTGCGTCGCGTCGTGTCAATTCTTGCAATGAAATGTGTTCTTTTTGCATAAGATTCCAGGAAAACGTTTAGTTTCTTTAATAATTATTATATTTCTTATTTTATATTAACCGATTCATTGCCGACCCCATTTCGGTTAATTAATACCACGGGCCGAAACGTTTGTTCGATGACGCGCCAGAGGCGTCAAAGTTTTAACGTGTGTTTTCAATTTAACTGCTTTATGACGCCCTAGGTGCGTCATGGCCTTATTGAATATTTTTACATGACGCCTCTGGGGCGGCAGTGGCCACGAATCCGTTAAGTTATTATATTTTTTTAATTCATAATACTGGACAGTGTAAGTACTAGAAATCTAGACTAAATAGTGCTTTATATTTTTGCCTAATTTTTTTGTATACATATAAACTTTAATTTTTGAATTTTTACTAATATTACGTAAGTAAAGTAGATTTTTTACTTCGATGTTATAAAAAGCTTCGCCTCTGTCTGTTTGTTTGTCAGTGCGCTTGTAACTCAAAAACTGATCTTAATATTTTTTTTATAACGACAGTCCCACACAGGAATTCGATTTTTTAAACACCATTTTAAAATCGATTTTCGTTGCCATAAATAAAACGCAGTAGATGTCTCACCTTTAATTAATAATAATGAAAGAAAAAAATTTTTTTTTCTAAACTGACTATTACTATTAGTTAAGGCATCTAACTTTGACTAAATATACAGGGTGGGTAAAAAATCGCGGATCACACGAAACATGGCCATATTTGGGGTTATTTGCAGTAAAAATTATCTCTGTGGCAGAGCTCTCACTTGATCTCCTTAAAAGATATGACTATTCGGGTGTTTTTTTGAAAAAAATACCTAAATTTTTAATAAGCGAATTAGAGTAAAATGGGTTTCAATTTTAAATCAATAAATGGTGTTGAGATGGTCCGGTCATGCTGAGAGGATAAATGAAAGGCGACTGACAAAAGGGATTTATATGGCAGATGTGAGTGGCAACGCCGGGAGGGGACGCCCTAGAAAGACCTACCCTGACCTTATTGGTGAGGTTCTTTAGAAAGGTCGGGTGCGCAGTACTCGTGACCGGCGCGCTTGTATGACCAGATGTATAAACGTGGACGAGGCGAAAGAAGTGTGTAAGGATCGTAGCAGGTGGCGTTCTGTGGTTTCTGTCTACCACCATGGGAAAAAGACGTGATGTTATGTATGTATGTGTGTAAATGGTGTTTAGTAACTTTTAGGAAATGTATCATCACTATAGAAGCTGCTTTTATGATATTTGGTACCATGATTTATGAGTATTGGTTCCTTTTTTCTATATCTTAGAGTATCACGTAAAATTATTTGTAACTCTTTGCAGCGTGTAACGGAATGGTTACATACATTTCTAAGGCACGCATTCTATAGGTGTTAACAAACCACATAGTAACATTTTTTCAATATCAATACTCACAAAATTATAAAATTAAGAAACGCTTATGTAAAAAATCAAATGTTTCCAATTGAATTCCATACATCACTTCACCAAGTCAGCTGATCGGTGTCAATAAGCTACACACAAAGAAACGACTCCGTAAAAGATTTGTGTCTCCTGACACGTTTGTTATGATTTAAACTTAATAAACTGCCGAAATAAAAAAAATATTATGTATTTTCAAAGTGATCGCTTTTGAGCTGAAATGTTGTATAGAGATTCAGTACCGGATACACTCTTCACCCCGTTTGTATGGATAAACCCTTTCCGTAACACGCTGTATATATTGCAAATAACCCGAACTATCGCCCTGTTGCGTTTGATCCACAATTTTTTACCCAACCTGTATATAAATATTTAAGACATCTAGTTTCTATAAAATGGGTTACGCAACAGTATCGCCATAACCACGGGCGAATGTTTCTGTTCAAATTACAGTATTTTTATTAATTATTTTTTCTGGCAACATTTTACCCAATGTTGCCATACTATATATATATACTTAGTTTTATGCTAATACATACGTCGATTCATTAAATTTGTATACAGGCTCTGTTTTTATTAACTGCGCGTATTTTAGGAGATGAAAGTACACAAACATACGAACAACTTTTATTACGGAACGAAAATCTGCCCCGTCGGTCTCGTGGTCGCAAGCGTGTCTGGTAAGCGTCCTCGGTTCGCTTCCCAGGTCGAGCAAAAAATGTTATTGTGGTTTATCTAATAGAAAGTTCTCAGTAGCAGCCCGGAATTTGGAAGTTGGTGGTGTGACACCCCTGTGACTCGGAAAGCACGTTAAGCAGTTGGTCCCGGCTGTCATTCGTAAAAATTTGATCGGATAGTCAAAAGCCGGGAAGTCAACCAGTCTTACCAAGAGGTATCGTGTTGCCAGTACCTGGGTTGTGGAGGTCAGATAGGCAGTCGCTCCATGTAAAACACTGGTATTTCGCTGCATCCGGTTATAATGGAAGCCGACCTCAACGCAGTTGGGAAAAGGCTAAGCATATGATGATGACTATTCCTGATCTCAGTGTGTATTTCTAATAATTAGTTCTCCTGGCCGACCGCGTGTCTAGCACGGGGTGTTATAACTTTTACGTGTGTATGTGTGTGTATGTCTGTAGCATCGTAGCTCTCGAACGCATGAACCGATTTTGTTTGAAAGGTGAATTAGTCGGGAGTGTTCTTAGCTATGTTAAAGTTATCAGCTCTTTTGTTAGCTGCGGTAGGGATTTCGGTTCTTCTGTCGGGGGTTAATTAAAATTTTTAACTTTACCATCACGCCTGTATTCCCCAGAGGGTTAGGCAGAGGTGTACACCCACAGTTCTCCGGTATGATTTTAGGTCCCATGTATTAGGGGGCGAGCCTATTGCCATTAACCGGGCACAAATCCTAACTCCGAGCTGCTACTGAGAAATTCATAGAAAAACCCAATAACACTGCTCGACCTGGGAATCGACCTCAAGACAGCAGCGTAGCAGTCGCGCTTACGACCACTAGGCCAACGAGGCAGTTAATTTAAGTAAATTTTTAATTTGTGGTTTTGTATTTACTTTGAACTCATTAAAGATGAACAAGAAATTAAAAGTTAGCCTGTATGGTTACAAACTAAGTCTATTCCTAAGGGGTGTAAAAACACACTTAACAAAGCCTTCAGTTCTTCTGATCATTGCGATCATTTTACGAGCTTTTTTTTTAACTAAGTATGTATGTCAGTATGTCTGTATGTTTGTTGCGGTGAAATCTTAGAACTCAATTTTGAAGCAGATATCTTCAACAGATTGAGCTGAAATTGTGTATACATATAAACGTCGAATCATCATCATCTGCTTAGCCTTTTCCCAACTATGTTGGGGTCGGCTTCCAGTCTAACCAGATGCAGCTGAATACCAATGTTTTACATGGAGCGACTGCCTATCTGACCTCCACAACCCAGTTACTGGGCAACACGATACCTTTTGGTTAGACTGGTTGTCAGACTTCCTGGCTTCTGACTATCCGTAACGACTGTCAAACATCTACGTATGACAGCCGGGACCAGTGGCTTTACGTGCTTTCCGAGGCACTGGGGTGTCACACCACCAACTTCCAAACTCCGGGCTGCTACTGAGCAAATCATTGACGACCCGGTTGGCGCAGTGGCCGAGCGATCGACTGCTGTGCTGCGTGTCGCGGGTTCGATTCCCGCACGGAACAAATATTTGTATGGCCTGCAGATAGTTGTTCCGGGTCTGGCTGTTTGTGTATGTGAGTTTATATGTTTGTAAACGCACCCACGATACAGGAGAAATTCGTATTGTGGGGCAACGTTTTTATTAAAAAAAAAAAAGACAAATCCTAATGGAAAAACCCAATAACACTTTTAGCCCGACCTGTAAATCGAACCCGGTACTCCACGCTCATCAGTTGCGCTTGCGACCACGAGACCAACGGGGCAGTTAAAAGTCGGATGACAATACAATATGATATCATGGAGCTGATCTGATGATGGAGCTGGAAGATGGCTATAGGAACTTAGTAACTAAACGACACAACCCCATCGAGTTTGGACTTTTATGATTCGTCTAGACGGGTACTTTTCTTTTGTTCTACACCATACCTGAAAACCTTCTGGCTTCGAAGATATTGAAGGTCGAAGATCCAAACACAGAAGTTTTTTCTTAGTTAAATTTTATCTTGGACATCACTGACATCGGTGAAGGAAACATCGTGAGGTAACCTGGACTTGTCATTAATATAAGTCTGAAATCGCCAATCCACCTTGAGTCAGCGTGGTGATCAATGATCCTTCTCTGTATGGGACCTTTGCCCAGCAGTGGGATAATAATAACTGCCTCGTTGGTCTCCTGGTCGCAAGCGCGACTGATGAGCCTGGGGTCCTGGGTTCGATTCTCAGGTCAAGCAAAGCGTTATTTGGTTTTTCTATGAAATTCTCAGTAACAGCTCGGAGTTAGGATTTGTGCCCGGTTAATGGCAATAGGCTCGCCCCCTATTACATGGGACTTAAAAACATACCGGGGAACTATGGATGTACATTGGTTACAGCTCTGCCTAACCCTTCGGGGAATACAGGCGTGATGGTATGTGTATTATTATAATCGACAAAAAAGAAGAAGGCGGCTAAGTGACGTGTGTTTTTACACCCTGTATAAAGTGCCGCGGCGTCACCTGCTGTGCGGCACCGTGAGGTAGTGTTATCGTTATTTCAACAGCTTCTCTTGTTCGTCAGCTCGTGCGTACACATCTCCATTCCTCGCTTCAGGCGACGTCCGAGACGTGAATGAGGAACGAGTGTGGGGGGAGGCAGACACGGGCTGGGGGTGAGGGGATACCTGCCAAGAGATAAATATTAAAATGTTAAGTTTCATTATACAGAAAAAGATTGGATGTTATTTTTCATTTTGGGCTATTACCACTTTGCTGTGCCCTAACAAGGTCCTTAACTGTACTGTAGCTTTAAGCTTTCTGTAACATCTTTTATACACATTATGGTACGCAAATAAATATTAATATGAATTTGTATGTTGGTGGTGTAACAGCTCGTGCCTCGGAGAGCACGCAAAGCTGTTGGTGCGGGCTGTCATACCTAGATCTTTGATTGTAATTTGATTTCTTGTATTGTCTCGTGAAGAATAAATATTATTATGTAGGCACTTTGACAGCTTCGTTAGCCTAGATCTCCTAAGCACGACTGCTACGCTAGAGGTCTTGTGTTCGATTCCCAGGCCGAGCAGTGTTTTAGTTAGGATTTGTGCCCGGTTAATGGCAATAGGCTCGCCCTCTATTACAAGGGACCTAAACATACCGGCGAACTGTACGTGTACATTGATACACCTCTGCCTAACCCTTCGGGGAATACAGGCGTGTTGGTATGTATGTGTATGTATTATACAAAAATAAGTACTTTACCTGTCTGGAAGGAGTCTTGTGGTCACCGCTAATGCTTATATCTTCGTCCCCAGATTGCAATAACTGAAATAAAAAAAAAAAACATAAACTCACGCCTTTTTCCAATGGGGGTAGGCGGAAACCACAGAACACCACCTGGTACGATCCCTACGTCATTTCACCTCGTCCACGTTCATACATCTGTTCATACAAGCACGCCGGTCACGAGTACTGCGCACCCGACCTTTCTGAACAACCTCACCAATAAGGTCAGGGTAGGTCTTTCTAGGGGGTCCTCTCCCGGCGTTGCCACTCACATCTGCCATATAAATCCCTTTTGTTAGTCGCCTTTCACTCATCCTCTCAACATGACCGAACCATCTAAGCATACTCTTTTTAGATTCACTTTACGTAATTCGGGATATTTCTTTTTTACGATTGGAAATCATCGAATGATTTCTTCCCGAATATAGCTCTACTTTTAAGTTTTAATTTACTGCTTTCCTACATATTACTCACTAGCTTCTGCGCCCGAATTTGTTTGCGTGGTTTATACACCCTTCGTACACCCGTTCCCTTGAGTTGCGGCCCACGGAACCCAAAAAAAAATAATTTTATTTTGCCCTTGCCCTTTGCGACTGGGTTGAAGACCCCTGGTATAGGCAACATAACATCACGCTACGCGGGTGAACAACTTAACGCGGGTGAAAAAAACCACGCGAGCGAAGTCGTTGGCAGAAGCGAGTTTGATATATCATCCCACGGGAACCGCACATCTTTCCGAGATAAAAGGTATCCTATGTGTTATGCCACACTACAATCTGTCTCAGTGCTAAATTTCATCCAGATCCGTTCAGCCGTTTAAGCGTGAAAGAGTAACAAACATCCATCCATCCTTACAAACTTTCGCATTTGTAATATTATCATGATATCTAAAACCACCTCATTTCTGGGTCCTCTCCAGCATTTTAATGATCCTGGATAGCTGGACTAACATCAGCTGTTCAGTCTCTACTCTCCTCTTCTGTAAATGTAACCTCTCCTCTCTCCACTCTCTGTCGCTATCCACATCTCTTTCAAACTCTAAAAACCTCTCATGTCTATCTAAATGACGATCGTTCAACTCCATTTCCTGCTGAATCGATTTGTAATCGGTATCGTGGTTGGGGATGTTCAGATCTCGATTCGGGAGGTCAACGTCTCGGTTAAGGGTAAATATTTCGTTGGAGAGGTTGTTGTCGATTTCTGGTTGGGTCTCGTGTGGGGGTGGTGAGGAGAGGTCGTGGAAGGTGAGGAGTGAGGTATCGGTGTGGAATGTGGTAGTCTTTTTTTTCTTCGGTTGATCAGACTCTAAAATAGTTGTGAAAAACGTTACTTAAGGTGACTCGTAAATAGTGACCAATACTTACGTATAGTATTCTCCACGAGTCGTGAACGCGAATATCAAGTGATTTTTTGGGTTTTTTTTCTGGGGTTTTTGGGGCGCCGTAGCTGCACACGATTGGTCCGATTGACGGACCAACCACGTGCAGCGTCGGCACATCTTTTATATTGTGAAACACGTACATAACTTAATAATATAAAGGTACATATGCTTACATACACACCACACCCAGAAAGGAACCCAAAAATCCCAAATCCTAATGGAAAAACCCAATGACACTTTTTGCCCGACCTGGGAATCGAACCCGGGACCCCACGCTTGCGACCACGAGACCAACGGGGCAGTTCGGCTTTGCCATCCAATGATATTTAAAAAAACAACTAACCATATGATTTATTATCATTAAACCAAAAATGATTTTTTACACATTCAGCGCACTCGCTAGCGTCCAAATCTTTGGGCAAATTATCGCAGTTCACTTTCCCATACTTCTCGTAGTTGGCCCAATACTTGGCCGAATCGCAAGCATTGGCGTAAGACATAGAGGGGCCAGTCTTCACCAACTCATTGTAAGATACGGTAGTGACATTCAGCTGGGCTTTCGAGGAATCGGAATGCGACCAACATTGGTTTGGTTTGGTCAAATATTTGTCGGAATTCACGTCCAATCTCTCTGAGGACGGATAGTTACGTGGTATTTGCAACAATTCTACTATATGAGCTCTTGGGAGTAACTGGAAAACGTTGAAAATTATTACGACGTTGATAATTAAATTATTATAAACGTTGAAAAAATCACTTACAATTTTTTTTGTTTACAGCGTGACATGTAATTCTTTAAACGGACGTATTTACAGCAAGCATTTTGGTTTGCGAGCATTCGTGGCGTGAACGCTTGTTACGCAAGCGAGCATTCATACATAAAACAGACATTATTTCATATTATAATTCACGTACTCACTAAACTGTCGCAAATGGTAAAAATGTTCACTTATTAAATTTTGGATTTAATTTTTTAATTTACAAAAAACTAATTCGTGTGGACCATTCTTTAAAAAAATGAACGTCTTAACATTACCGTGTCTTTATATTTTTGAGATCGCAGTATTTGTTAAAAATAATATTGAATTATTTAAGTATCGAACGCGTACACGTCATCAGGACAAGCTAGACATAATTCCTCGTAAGACGCATTTCTTTCACAAAAGCATTTTCTGCTCTGCACCGCGTATATTTAATAATATCCCAAAGCCCATAAGAGTAATACCATCAACCATCACGCCTGTATTCCCCGAAGGGTTAGGCAGAGGTGTAACAATGTACACCCACGGTTCGCCGGTATATTTAGGTCCCATGTAATAGGGGGCGAGCCTATTGCCATTAACCGGGCACAAATCCTAACTCCGAGCTGCTACTGAGAGCAAGAGTAATTACTGAAATAATTTTTTTTTTTAAAAAGAAACTCCATGTAGTGTTAGTAAATAAATGTTATTACTCCATGAACTATTTCTTTGCCGATAAATCACTATTAGAATGCAATCTACCTGGGTCATGATGCGTTTCTGTATAGACATGCATGTTATACATTATATTGTACGCCCTATAAGGGTAGGACTTAGCTGGTCCTAAAATGTTTAAGTAACACCATCTGTATTATGTACAACAACCTATGGTCCACAATAAAGAATATTTGGTTTGATTTTTGATTTGATTTGGAGTAACAAATGCCCGCATAACAAAACTTGCGTAGCAAAAGCTCGTATGTTTAATGCTCACATAACGAATGCTCGTGTAACAAATGCTCCTATGTTTAATGCTCACATAACGAACGCACGCGTAAAAAATGCTCACATAACGAATGCTCGCGTAACAAAGGCTCGTATAACAAAAGCTAGAATTTCAAATACCCGCAATCAACTACTCAAAAACTAACACAATTACATCTTCATAAGACTTCTGAATACCAATCTACATAAACGAAAAACCAAAATGAAACCTTATTATTAGTGGAGGTAGATCCTAAATCGTCTGTGTTCATAATAGAGATTGGGCTGGCAGATTTGCCCAGCTTCTTACTTTTCAGCACTGATGGAAGATTACCACTTGATCTGCTCGAGGTACAGAGATGCTGGAATAGGATAGGACAGGATAGGTCGTGGGGAAATCCTCAAATGACTTCTTCCGTTCTGAGCAGACTGGAAGAGTGTCAGACTCTTACTGACTACTACAACTCATCCGTGTTCCTCCTAATGCCCTTTGAGTGTCAGGGCCGCAGTGATTGTTTCGAACAAATTCCGCACTTACCAGTACGAAATTCAAAATGACGGACATTTGCAATTTTTTTTAGTTATTTTTAAATTGTTTCCCTCTAGTTGAACAACCGGACGGTTTATTAAAAAACCGGACGTGTCCGGTCTTCCTTTCTGTTAGTCTTAAATGTTGTCCGACCGTACAGCTCCATCATTGGCCTCGTTTAGATCTTGGATGGTGCAGGTGGTTGTGCATGACGGGCAACTAAGGAGGTGACGCGTATCCTGTGATGGTGCTCCACACTGGCACTGCTTTTCGGATGGGCGATGTACGCCCAATTTGGCCAAATTAGTTTTACAATGGCCATCAACCTGGGGCCGCAATCGGTTAAGAGAGCGTTCGGTTAAATCCGGACAATTGGGTAGATGACACTATTAAACAAAAAAATCGTAAGTAACCCCCGACAGAAGAATAAAGATCCCTACCGCAGCTAACAAAAGAGCTGATAACTTTGAAACCGCTGAACCGATTTCCATCAAACATACCTAAGAACACTCCCGACTAATTCACCTTTCAAACAAAAAAAACAAAATCTAAATCGGTTCATGCGTTCGGGATCTACAACACCACATACACACATACACGTCAAACTTATAGCACCCCGTCGTTTTTGCGTCGGGGGTTAAAAATTCCAAGACATATCTTCGCTAATAAAACACTTTATTTTAGCCCTGATAACCCGATTGATTTGTAAATAACTCTAAAATTAGATTTCTAGTTGCTTTGAAATAAAAAAATAGTGAATTGAGATGTCAAAAAAGTGACGTCACAGTTTAGTATTGTCACACAAAATCTATGGCAGAATCGCGTTTTGACAGCTCATAAAAAGTACGACAATTGATTAGTGGTGTCATCTACCCAATTGGCCCTCGTTAATTGCATGATCTAAAATGAATATTTTGAATAACATTACCTTATCAACTTCCGTATCAAATTGTTCGTTGGTCGCGCCTTTAGATAACGCTCCCTTCTCCATGAGTGTCGCCCGCTTAGCTGCCAAGTGAAGAGATCTGGAAGAAGATGGAAATGTTTAACAATATTTGCTACAAGCAGTAGAGCTTTTTGTGAAGGAGCTCCTCCGGGGAAGTACTACCACCATACCTATTTCTGCCGCAAAGCAGCGTTGCTGTGTTCCGGTTTGAAGGGTATGTGTGCCGGTGTAGTTACAGCTTGTTTTCCCGATGCAAACAGAAGCTGAGAGGGAGATATGTTAGTGAAGATAGAAAGAGAGAGTTAACACATACCATCACGCCTGTATTCCCCAAAGGGTTAGGCAGAGGTGTACCAATGTACACCCACAGTTCGCCGGTATGTTTAGGTCCCATGTTATAGGGGGCGAGCCTATTGCCATTAACCGGGCACAAATCCTAACTCCGAGCTGCTACTGAGAATTTCATAAAAAAACCCAATAACACTTTTTGCTGGACCTGGGAATTGAACTCAAAACCTCTAGCGTAGCAGTCGCACCTAGCACCACTAGGCTACCGAGGCAGAAAGAGAGAGTTACGTTTCATATATTACTGTAGAAGCAAGAGAGAGCAGTCTGCGCGCCCATTTTCTCTCTCTCTTCCTCAAGTGACACGACTGAGGTATTTGTCCCTACTCCTCCGCTGATCTTTTCTGATTAATTTCGTTGCGGGATCCAAGACAGTTGTATCGTTTCTCCGGAACTCGTCGAGCTTCATTGCCTCGGCGCTCTTCTGGCGGTCTCCACTGTTGATTCTGGCTTCCAGAAGTTGCAGTGGTTGGGAATAATGTGGCGGGCTTCTCCCATTTCAGTACGTACCTTTTAACAGTTAAATAGAACAGCTCCGTGATGGCTCTCACGGAGTAGTCTGGCACGAAGGTATGACGTAACATGGAGTCCATGTTGATGTTCTGTAAGGACCCCATGGCAGATGGCGTTGGGGATTCCGCTGTAATACAAATTATATATGACTTTCAGCTGATTTGTATTTGGTTTCTTAGTTGGGGATATCGATTTCTTCTGTCTCGTCTTTCCTCAACAAAGATTGGAGATCTTAGTTGAGGAAATTGAAAACTTGGTTGAGGAAATTGCAACCTTGGTTGAGGTAATTGAAGTAAAGGTGGGGGATGAAAACTTGGTTGAGGACATTGAAATCTGAGTTGAGGAAATTGAAATCTTAGTTGAGGAAATTTCAATCACTTTTAGCAAATATTACCTTTTTATAAGATTTATGAATACTGACCGACTCCCATGTTCTGTGTCAGCGCCTGTACTCCGAAATACGTGAAGGGTCCGGCTTCAAACACCAGGTTCTCGCGCCCCACCGTCACCTCCACGCGCCCCTCAAGGATCAGCACGAAGTAATCCACCTGGAATGAAGTAGATCTCTTAAATATTTCATACCAATGCAATCTGGTTAAAAAAAAAAGATACGTGTGCCTTCACTTGACAGGTCACTTGAGGAAGAGAATAAGAAAATAAGCGCGCGCACTGCTGTCTCTTGCTCCTACAGTAATATACGAAACGTAACTCTCTCTCTTTCTATCTTCACTAACTTATATCTCCCTCTCAACTTCCGTTCGTCCAATCACAGTCATTTCCGTAACGCCTTCGTCGCGCATTCATCAGTTTACTTCATAAGTCAAGCGAGCGTTAAGAAGTTTTACTTCAAAAATTTACTTTTATCTCTAAATTGGATTACATTTTTTGAAGAATTATTTCAATCATTTGAGGCTAAAACCAAGTTTCTGTACCCTACCAGGGTCCATAACTGTAACTACTTTAGCTTTAAGCCTTCTGACATCTGTAATACCAGAGGCCTTGCAGATGCTTTGCCATCCCAGAGACAAAGTTGCAATGTGTCATGTGCCTGTAACTACACCGGCACCCATACCCTTCACACCGGAACACAGCAACGTTGCTTCGTGGCAGAAATATAAATGGTCGTAGTACTGCCCCGGACGAGCTCTTCTACTACTGACCACCTGTTAGAAGAACGCAGTCTTCTGTGCCAACTCACCGGTTTCCCCTGCTGGAAGACGTAGGTGCTGGGGTCCTTCTTGGTCTTCCCTTTCAGCTTGATGTGGTGGATGACATCCTGCTTCAGCAGCCGCCGGAGAACCGTCTCCGAGACGGTGTCGGGACGGAACGCGTCTACACCTGGGGAGAGGAAGGATTTTGAATTGTGAAAAGTGGTCTTTAAGGGTTGAGGTAGAGAGGGGGGGGGGGGGATAGAGGAGTAATGCAGGGAGGGGCAAGATAGAGGGAGTTGTGAGTTGTGGTGGTTTCTTCTGGTAGCAGCGGATCTTTGTTAGGAGGAGGTACTAAATTTGAATCAAATAATCTATGCTAATATTATAAAGCTGAAGAGTTTGTTTGTTTGAACGCGTTAATCTCAGGAAATGCTGGTGCGAATAGGAAAATTATTTTCGTGTTGGAAAGTCCATTTATTGAGGAAGGCTATAGACTATAACATCACGCTACGACACACGGGAGAAGAGCAGTAACCATAGACGTAACTTAACGCGGGTGAAAAAAACTACGCGAGCGAAGTCGCTGGCAGAAGCTACATTTGCTATAAATGTATATAAAGGACCCATTAAGTTAATAATAATTGCAAACCGTGGTGCTTGGCAATCTGGGCTTCTCCCAGTTGTAAACATCCCCTTGTGCCTATTGGCCTAGTTCTGTACTGTCTCCTGCTTGTCTGGAGGGAAGTGGAAACTATATTTTTCCCTACTCCTCCGCTGATCTTTTCTGATTAATTTCGTTGCGGGATCCAAGACAGTTGTATTGTTTCTCCGGGACTCGTCGAGCGTCATTGTCTCGGCGCTCTTCAGGCGGTCTCCACTGTTGATTCTGGCTTACAGAAGTTGCAGTGGTTGGGAATAGGGTGGCGGGCTTGTCCCATTAAAAAAAAAAATGTATATAAAAAAGCTGAAATGCTTTTTGTTTGTTTAAATGCGTTAATCCCTGGAATTGGATTGGTAATAATCTTTTTGTTTCTGGTTAGACAACATACGACGATACGAGTGTGGAGCCCTAACCAAAGACGTAGCCTAGTGGGGGTAAAAAAACCCACGCGGACCAATTCGCGGCTGAAGCAGAAGAGTTTGTTTGTTTGAACGCGCTAATCGCAGGAACTACTGCTTTGAATTGTATTTTTTTTGTGTGTTGGTTAGTTCATTTATCGACGAAGGCTATAGGTTATATAACATCACGCTACGACCGGTAGGTGCGGAGCAGTGAGGAAAGACGTAACCTTATAAGGGTGAAAAAATTACGAGGACGAAGTCGAGAGCTGAAGTTAGCGTATAATAAGATTAGTAAAGAACATTGTATGTATGTGTGTTGATACTTACTGGAACTCAAGAACTGGAAGGTAGCCAGAGTCAGTTGTGGGGATATATGTATGTGCTGGTTCTCGTGGCGCTCGGCGAACGCGGCGAAGTCCTGCAGCTTGTTCGTGGGACGGTTGCGGCGACGCTTGGAGCGGTTGTCCACTGTTGAGCAAAACATTTTTGTGACAGTTGGTCAAAAACACAAACCAAATAGATAAAAACGACGACATGGTTGGCGCAATGGCTTAGTGATTTGCTGCTGCGCTACGCGTCGCGGGTTCGTTTCCCGCAAAAAAACAAACATTTAGACATATCGTTTTAGTGCGATTTTGGCATAGGAATCTTCACCCATTGTAGCATATACCTAGAAAATAGAAGCATTTGGTCTTTCCAGAAGACCAATAGACCAACAGTTTTTATTGTCATTCTGACACAGATACCTTCAGCTGTACCACCATAGACTTAAATACGCTTTCACAAGCTTGGTCTTTTCCGAGAAGACCAGTAGACCAATTAATTTCTTTGCTTATTTCATTTTCCACAAGCTGTTTTATATATAAAAACCTTAAAAAAACACGGTCTACTCACAGAAGACGTCGGTCTCATCCACGATCTCGGCCTGTATCATCTCCTCGATGACGTCTTCTAGTGTCACCAGCCCCATGGTCTCGTAGAAGGGGTCACCTTCCCCCTCGTTGTTGATGCGGTGGACGAAAGCCATATGACCTTTGTGTCCTGGGAAATAGAGTTTAATATCGAATGTGTCAAGTAGTTGAAGAAGTTTTCGAGATAGAACGATAGTGTAATTACATATAGTGAGTCATCTTTGACGCGGCACGAAATGCCAATAGACAGTAATAGTAGTAGAGCTCTTTGTGAAGCAGCTCTTCCGGGGAAGTACTACCACCATACCTATTTCTGCCGCAAAGCAGCGTTGCTGTGTTCCGGTTTGAAGGGTATGGGTGCCGGTGTAGTTACAGGCACATGACACATTTCAACTTTGTCTCTGGGATGGCAACGCATTTGCAAGGCCTTTGGTATTGCAGATGTGTATAGGCAGCGGTGACCACTTAACATCTGGTGGGCCATCCCGCGTCGGCTTGTTTACTATCCATTATCATCTTCCTGCCCTTATCCCATGTTACTTGGGGTCGGCGCAACATGTCCGTCATGCTATCACTGACTCCCTTCTCTTTCATATCATTCTTCACACAATCCGTCCATCTTTTCTTTGGTCTCTCTCTTCCTCTCCATCCATCCATATTTGTATTTATAACTCTTTTGGTTACATGCATCTCATCCCTCCTCTTCACATGCCCATATAAAGACGAGACAAAACGAGACGACATTGCATTGTTTGCCATCCAACATATTAAAAAAAATCGCATGAACCTCCGCTTTGATCTTTGCGGATACGGAAGTTTCGCAATTGCGGAAGCGGATGCGGAGAGTATCTACCACCAACTTACCTTCTTTAAACTGCTTAAATATGACATCCAAGGTGACATCCTCGAAGACAAAGTTGCAGGGGTTCTGGTAGTACTGGCACAGCGTGCGCAGCGGGGTGTTGTCGTCAGGGTCCACGAACGCCAGGTCCTTGATGAAGAGCACCGTCACTATGTTGCCGCGGCCTCCCTCGTACACTGGGATGCGGGAGTACCCTGAGTGAAAAGGGAAGACTTAAGTTTATGCAATAAAAAAGTACTTAACAAACTACTTAACCAATTTCGATAAAATGTATTATAGGGGACCACCTCTGACGTATGACCTATCAAACAAAAAGAGAATCATTAAAATAGATTCTTAATTGGCAGGGATATCGCGTAACACACATACAGTGGAACTGAGAACCTTCTCCTTTTTTGAAGTCGGTTAAAAAGAACAATTTTGATTCGAAAGACGCCATCGTGGCGCCATCTATTATCATATGCACGTTATTGTTGTTTTCTTCACGATGAAAGGTATCCTATATCCGTTTCTGTACCTGACAGTGTCTTTTTTTTTGAATGGCGGTGGAAATTCTCATGGACTTCCTCTGTGGGGAGAATGACACAGGGGAATACCGGATTCTTACCGGCTGAAACTACCGCGGTGTTCCAATCCTGCCCGTAGCCGGGGGTGTGGGATTCGCGGATTCGCATAAGCATTCACCGTTCCCCCGACTAGGACAACGTATACAGGGTTATTTGTAAAACAATGACAACCTTGCAGAACTGTATTACTATCATCATAAACAACAACTTCTGTTCTATATTTTTTTACAGAATCAAGCAACGCAAGCGCATCGAAGTGAATGACCGACTGAAGAATATCCGTAAAATTGTAAATAGGTCAAGTACAAACACCCCCGCCGCCCTAACCCCGCTCCCCTCGCTATTTTACTATCGCTTTCGTTTGCTTCGCATAGACTTCGTAACATTTAGAGCGTTCAATTTAAATGTTTTTATTTTTGTATGAAAAATTTTTAAATGTCATAGAACAAAAGTTGTTGATTACGATGTTAGTAACATAGTCCTGAGAGGTTGTCTATGTTTTACAAATAATCCTGTATACATGCAAAATTTCAGGGTCATGACTTAGGCATCAAAAGGTAACAAACAAACTTACTTTTGCATTTATAATATTAGTTACGAAGCCTGCATTTGTACACACGTGATCAAAAGTGGTTAACGCTAAACATGTCATTGGCCACGTCTCATCAATTATCACTTGACTTGTTAACTACTATTGTCATTAAGACGCTTACAATTTAGTTTTGTATTGTAATGCTTTATTTAATTTCAAATATTACACACCAGCACGCCTGTATTCCCCGAAGGGTAAGGCAGAGATGTACCAATGTACACCCACGGTTCGCCAGTATGTTTAGGTTCCATGTAATAGGGGGCGAGCCTATTGCCATTAACCGGGCACAAATCCTAACTCCGAGCTGCTACTGAGAATTTCACAGAACAACCCAATAACACTTTTTGCACGACCTGGGAATCGAACCCAAGATCTCTAGCGTAGTAGTCGCGCTTAGGATCACTAGGCTAACGAGGCAGTTAATTTCAAATATTGTTTAATTAAATAAATCTTCAATATGTTCTCAGTAGCAGCCCGGAGTTTGGAAGTTGGTGGTGTGACACCCCCGTGTCTCGGAAAGCACGTAAAGCCGTTGGTCCCGGCTGTCATTCATAGATCTTTAACAGTCGTTACAGATAGTCAGAAGCCAGGAAGTCTGACAACCAGTCTAACCAAGAGGTATCGTGTTGCCCAGTAACTGGGTTGTGGAGGTTAGATAGGCAGTCGCTCCATGTAAAACACTGGTATTCAGCTGCATCCGGTTAGAGTGGAAGCCGACCCCAACATAATTGGGAAAAAGCTAGGCAGATATACAGTTACTTAAATTAATAAGTATTTATATTATTTCGGACTACTTCGTTAGCGTAGTGGTCCTAAGCGCTACGGCTACGCTAGAAGTATTGGGTTTGATTCCCAGGTCTAGCTAAGTGTTATTAAATTATTCTATGAAATTCTTAGTAGCAGCTCGGAGTTAAGATTTGTGCCCGGTTAATGGCAATAGGCGCGCTCCCTATTACATGGGACCTAAATATACCGGCGAACTGTGGGTCTACATTGGTGTACCTCTGCCTAACCCTTCGGGGAATAGAGGCGTGATAGTGTGTATGTATTTATAGGTTTTGTCAGAGCCTTAAGTTGCTCTACACCAAGTCACACGGGAGATACTGCCATTTGTTTGTAATTAGCTTATTTACAATGTTTTGTAATTATAAACGCTTGGTGAGCCGAGATTACCTTATAATTTATAGTAGCGTGTCTGATTGACAGACAAACTAAAGAAAAAAAAACCGGCCAAGTGCGAGTCGGACTCGCGCACTAGTGTTCCGTACCTACCATTATCTATGAAAACGGCAAAAAAAATCACGTTTGTTGTATGGGAGCCCCGTTAAATACTTATTTTATTCTTTTCTTTAGTATTTGTTGTATAGCGGCAACAGAAATACATCATCTGTGAAAATGTCAACTGTCTAACTATCACGGTTCATGATATACAGCCTGGTGACAGACGGACGGACAGATAGCGGAGGCTTAGCAATAGGGTTCCGTTTTACCCTTTGGATACGGAACCCTAAAAAGTGTCTAGCTCCTGAACTACAAAAAATCGTAGAACATACATGGAAAGATATATACATACTATTAGGAAAGACAAGAGAAAAGACAATTAATTCAAGAGGCTTTAAAAAATTCCATTTAGGAGTCCGTAACCACCCTTTATACGTTGTACACATACATACACACATACATACATAAACTCACGCCTTTTTCCCATGGGGATAGACAGAAACCACAGAACGCCACCTCCTACGATCCTTACATACTCCTTCCGCCTCGTCCACGTTCATACATCTGTTAATACAAGCACGCCGGTCACGAGTACTGCGCACCCGACCTTTCTGAAGAACCTCACCAATAAGGTCAGGGTAGGTCTTTCTAGGGCGTCTCCTCCCGGCGTTGCCACTCACATCTGCCATATAAATCCCTTTTATTAGTCGCCTTTCACTCATCCTCTCAACATGACCGAACCATCTAAGCATACTCTTTTTTACCTTTGTCACTACATCCTCTTTTAATCCGCAACGCTGTCGTATATTTCCAACTAGCTTTTGCCTGCGGCTTCGTTCGCGTTAAGAAGTTTACCTACGTCATAGTAGCTTTGTGCATGCAAAGTCTCTGCCCGGTCGGTTTAAAATCGACAAACTTTCATCTCCTATTTTATCCCCTTGGGGATAGAATTGATCGAAATCCTTTCTTAGCGGATGCCTACGTCATAACATCTACCTGCATGCCAAATTTCAGCCCGATCCGTCCAGTGGTTTGGGCTGTGCGTTGATAGATCACTATGTCAGTCAGTCAGTCACCTTTGAGTTATATATATTTAGATTTCAACTGTATTGTGTTTCGTTGAATTTTTGTTCTATATTTTCCAACATCATTGGCGGTAACTGCGCACTTCTATATTAGAAGCTGCAACATTTCATAATAGAGCAGTTCTAAATATGGAAAATTTATATTTATCATAATACCAGACTCTTTGGATATCTTCCAGAAAGCGATACGCAATATAACGGGTCAAGGAGACGCTGTTACTAGAAATTTTAACATAGATTCAAAGTGAAAAGTCAAAGTCAAATCGTTTATTTTAATTAGACCATTAGAAGGCACTTTTGAACGTCGATTACATGTTAAAATTAAACATATAGAATCTAGTTGCCCATTCCAAAAGGTAGTTTCGTATGGAGAGGAACGGGCAAGAAACTCCATACATACTCTTTAAAAAAAATGTATTACAATAAGTTGTACAATTCCATAAAACTATACTGATGTCAAAACGATCTATCAAAAATAAAAGTCACTCAAAGTACAGCAATACGTACTCAGTGCCACAAATTAGAAATGAAAGCTAAATTAATTGTAATATTAAATACCAATATACATTTCAAAAACTCCCTCGATAACTGCCTCTTTGGCCTAGTGGTCCTAAGCGCGACTGCTACGCTAAAGGTCTCGGGTTCGATTCCCAGGTAGAGCAAAAAGTGTTATTGAAATTCTCAGTAGCAGCTCGGCAGACGGCAATCCGACACAACCGGGGAGAGATCAGGCGCAGGAATAACGGCTTTACGTACTTTCTGAGGTACGGGGATGTCACACGACCAACTTCCAAACTCCAGGCTGCTACTAAGAAATTCCTAATGGGAAAACCCAATAGCACATTATGCCCGACCTGGAAATCGAACCCAGAACCCCACAGACCAATGAGGCAGTTAAAATAATAATAATTGTAGGTAACTGCCTCGTTGGCCTAGTGGACCGAAGCGTGACTGCCACGCTAGAGGTCTTGGGGTTCGATTCCCAGGTCGAGCAAAAAGTGTTATTGGGTTTTTCTATGAAATTCTCAGTAGCAACTCGGAGTCAGGATTTGTGCCCGGGTAATGGCAAAAGGCTCGCCCCCTATTACATGAGACCTAAAAACATACCGGCGAACTGTGGGTGTACATTGGTACACCTCTGCTTAACCCTTCGGGGAATACAGACGTGATGGTATGTTATTAGTAGGAAGTAGGATACTCACCAGACTTGATAATCTCCGACATCGTCTCAAAGTCCAAGACAGAGCTGATGGGAAGCATAAACACATCCTCCAGTTTCGTCATCACATCTGACACCGTCTTCTTGCGAAGCTCCAAGGCCCCAGAGATTATGTTCACCTCATCCTTGTCGAGGTCATTCACGTCTGTCGTCACCTGGGGAGCGGGAGGGGGTTAGATTGGGGGGTCATGGGGTCTGTAGGTTCCGTTAATTAGTTTTAGTTTTGCCAAAATGATCTATGAATAAGTTACGTCTAATTTTTTTTTTGAAGTCTTTGGTAAATTTGTTTTAGATCTATTTAAAGCATAAGTATGGAATGTGTATTGAACTGTTATTGCTGTATAGACATAAATGTGAAATAGAAGCCACGAGCATTGATGACCACGCTTGCTGAAGGCGGATTGGTGATTTCAGACTTATATTCATTACAAGTCCAGGTTTCATCACGATGTTTTCCTTCACCGATGTCAGAGATCCATCCATACATATGGGAAACAAATATATCTACGGGATATCTTGGTTCTAATTTCAAGTTCAGCCAAGCGATACAAGGATTGCGAATAGCAGAAGGCTTAAAACCACCACCAGTCGTTTCATATTCAAAGTAAAAGCTCGTGAACACTTGCTTATGAAGTTGGCAGACTCGTCTCACAATTAGTTTCTTATATTTCTTCACCTATGTATTTTTTTTTTTTTTTGGCTTTCTCTACTCTGTATATTTTGTTTGTATGTATGTATATATGTATTTATTATATTTTATTCCTGGAAACTTTCTGTTTCTTGCACCTACTATGTTTTGTCTCTGCATCACCCTAAGGTTGACTGGTAGAAAATGCCAAAGGCATTAAGTCCGCCTTTGTACAATGTATTATTTACATTATGTGCAAAAAGTTTTAATAAATAAATAAATAAATAAATAAAAAGGTAGGGCACCATTCAGAGTAGCGGAATTTGTTTTAAAGAGTCACCGCGGGCCTGGATCTCAAAGGGAGTTAGCAGGAACACGGATGGATTTTAGTCAGTAAGTCTCACACTCCCTTCCGCTCCGCCCAGAGCGGGAGAAGTCATTTGATGATTTCCCATCCTTAGTAAAAAAAGGGGACCATAGATCTAGTTACTTCTACTTGGTCCAAGCAGGTAAAGCAGTATATATTTGTTTAGATTTTTATTATTTATTAAACGTTGCCCCACACTAGGAATTTCTCCTGTATCGTGGGTGCGTTTACAAACATATAAACTCACATACACAAACAGCCAGACCCGGAACAACTATTTGTAGTCAACTATTTGTATGTATTATTTTTTGCACTTCCAATCTATTTTAGTTATTTTATTTTATTTTATTTGTAAGGGACAAAAAACAGTTACATGTTAAAAGCTGTACAATAAGTCCTTAAGATTAAATTACAAACATGTAACCCACTACATTGTCCACATATTAACAAAAAAAAAAGTAGAAGTTACAAGGAAACAAAACGTATACAAGCACAATTCTGTGTGTAGTATTATTAAATTTAAACTAGCCTACATTTACATTAATCTATACAAATAAATAAAATTGAAGAGTCTGTTTGTAATTTTAAATTACAAGCTTTTCACTAAATGCATATGTAAGTATATACGGTACTAACATAAAAAAAACATTTTTAAATTTTTTGTCTGTATGTCTGTTTGTTCCGGCTTATCTCCGAAATGGCTAGACCGATTTTGACGGGACTTTCACTCGCAGATAGCTGATGTTAAAAGAAGTAACTTAGGCTAATTTTATTGTTTTATTTACTTTAAAAAAAGAGGTTTATATGCGAAAACAAAATTGAAACCAATAAAATAGTGAACGCGAACGAAGTCGCGGGCAACAGCTAGTATATACTAATATTGTAGAGAGGCAAGCGAAGTTGTAGGAGGTAATCTCTGGATCTGCTGAACCGATTTTGAAAATTCTTTTACCCATAAAAAGCCACGTTATTTGCGAGTGTCTTAGGTTATATAACATCACGATACGACCCACGGGAGCGGAGCAGTAACCAAAGACGTAACTTAACCCTGGTGAGATAAGCCACGCGAACGAACTCGCGGGCTAGCTAATCTATACTAATATTATAAAGAGAAAAGATTTGTTTGTTTGATTGTAACAATTAGGCTCTGAAACTACTGGACCGATTTTAACCATTGTTTCACTAATACATAGCTACATTATCCCTAAGTAACATAGGCTATATAACATCACGCTACGACACACGGGAGCGGGGCAGTAACCAAAGACGTAACTCAACCCTGGTGAGATAAGCGACGTGAACGAACTCGCGGGCTAGTTAATCAAACAAAAAATGACAGACAGCCATTTTGAATTGATCGGCAAAACTTCACAAACAAAAATACTGCACTTCCAACATTTTAAAACAATTGGTAATATCGACTTTACAAATGCATAATATTAAACTGACAACAGCACTTTTTTAAACGTCTTGGGATGGCAAACCAGCCGACGGTCCACCTGATGTTAAGCGGTCACCGCTGCCTATACACATCTGCAATACCAGAGGCCTTGCACATGCGTTGCCATCCCAGAGACAAAGTAGTAAAACATAGTACCAAAGACAAGACAGAAAAAAATGGGGCACACCATACCAACATCTAAATACGAAAAGAATCAGGTCTACCATTCACTACGGCTTGTATACCGATACTTGCGCACACGCATACGATACATACCTTTCTCACGTTTTTTGTACGGAACGCAAAAAGAGACAGTGTCTCCCTCACCTTCACGAGTTCCTTCAGCCTCTCTCTGTTGTACACACTGCCTATCTCCTCGCCCAGGAAGTAGTCCAGGAGCTTGCTTACTGGGAACGCCAGGGGCGCTGTTAGGGCCATTACTGCCTGTGAACGAACGGGGTTAGTGTGGCAATACTTTGTCTTTTATTTCACACAAAATGGCAGCTAAATTGCACGCATTTTATATATATTTTTGATTTATCTAGACTGCTATGTCTCGCTGCTAGATACATGCCTCCCCTATGTCGTATTAAATATTCTTTTATTGGCCACCTTGATCCAGTCCTCTTGTTGCGAGTCCAATCATCAAATATGAAACGTTTTTTCAATCAGATAACTAATACACAAAATGGCGGATGTGGCACGTTCTGACAGGCATCTTTTTCATACACTTGTAAGTTTAAGGCATCTTTTGTAGTATATAGAGTTATAATTTAATAATTAATTAATAATAATTGAATTAATTTTAGTTAGTGATTACTTAATTGCTAGATTCGGTCACATAATAATGACATAACATTATAACTATCGGGACTCGAACCCAGGATACGTAGCGCAGCAGCCTATCGCTCAGACACTGCGCCATATATTTTCCGGATTGGCATCACGCCAGTCAACCTTTAACCGGATTTTTCTGTCATCATCATCTACTGAGCCTTTTCCCAACTATGTTGGAGCCGGCTTCCAGTCTAACCGGATGCAGCTGAATATCAGTGCTTTACACGAACGCGCCGTCGACACGGCCTGTCGTTATTTAAACGTAAGGACGGTGAGCTACCCATTGCTCACCGTCCACAGGCCCGTATCTACGGTGGGCGGGAGTCGTCTCGTGGCTCCCGACGTCCGGAAGGACCACTAGGCTAACGAGGCAGTTATCTCAATTATTTGGAGACGAATTCAAAGCTACGAGTTCAACGACCTAGGCTGGTTACAAAACCAAATCAATCCAAAAACTACCTACATACCTTAGTTATCATAATACTCTTCGCGCCCACCATGAGTCCATGCCTAGAACATATTGCCTGAGGAGTAATCTCGCCTAGCAGCACAATCGCCAGGGTCGAGAATATGACGGCAAACAGCCCAGAAGTCAGCTCATCCAGGAGGATGGTGAAGGTGGAATTCACGGCCACATTGCCAAGTAGAATGCTGCACAGCAAGTAATTGCCGTGGTCTCGTACGGGCATTATCGCTCGCGCGTACTTCCGCTCTTGTTCTGTACCTGCAATTAAATTTCCAGGTTTCCAGTTTCCAGGACTATTCTGTAAAGGAGGGGACTGACCGACGTTACAAGGCGTAATGTAACGTGTTACATAGCGAGCGTTTGTGCTATCAGGACGGGGAAACGAGGCGCTCGCGGCGAGCTACGAGCGGCTTCTTGCTCGCTGCGAGTGCCCAAGTTGTCTGGCATTATTGCTGAACTGAGCCTGGTTGGCGCAGCAGTGGGGCTCCCACCTATATTACCTATTTCCTTTATTTTATTTTATTACATTTGTTCTTCACTACATAGTATAAAACAAAGTCGCTTTCTCTGTCCCTATATCCCTATGTATGCTTAAATCTTTAAAACTACGCAACGGATTTTGATGCGGTTTTTTTTTATAGGTAGAGTGATTGAAGAGGAAGGTTTATGTGTATAATAACATCAGCATTGCACCCGTGTGAAGCCGGGGCGGGTTGCTAGTTATTAATAAGCTGTTTTTTAGAGCCTCAAGTTGTGCTAATAAATGTTATTTCTTTGCTCCACCCCGGTGTCGGTTTTTTGGCGAATATGCCTGTAATTACACCGGCACCCATACTCTTCAAACCGGAACACAGCTTTCGAAACCTTAGCCTCCAATTTTTCACAGGTAATTAATTAGTAATAACAAAATAGTAAACGTTGTTGTTGTTGTTAAATATTGTAGTCAAGTGTTGATGTTATTATTAAATGTTGTTGTTGTTGTGTAATATTGTAGTCAAGTGTTGATGTTATTATTAAATGTTGTTGTTGCTGTGTAATTTTGTTGTCAAGTGTTGTTGTTGTTAAATGTTGTTGTTGCTGTGTAATTTTGTTGTCAAGTGTTGATGTTATTATTAAATGTTGTTGTTGTTGTTGTTGTTGTTGCTGTGTAATTTTGTCGTCAAGTGTTGTTGTTGTTAAATAATGCTGTTGCAGTGTAATTTTGTTTGAAGTGTTGATGTTATTATTAAATGTTGTTGTTGTTGTTGCTGTGTAATTTTGTTGTCAAGTGTTGTTGTTGTTAAATGTTGTTGTTGCTGTGTAATTTTGTTGTCAAGTGTTGATGTTATTATTAAATGTTGTTGTTGTTGTTGTTGTTGCTGTGTAATTTTGTCGTCAAGTGTTGTTGTTGTTAAATAATGCTGTTGCAGTGTAATTTTGTTTGAAGTGTTGATGTTATTATTAAATGTTGTTGTTGTTGTTGCTGTGTAATTTTGTTGTCAAGTGTTGTTGTTGTTAAATGTTGTTGTTGCTGTGTAATTTTGTTGTCAAGTGTTGATATTGTTATTAAATGTTGTTGCTGTTTAATTTTGTTGTCACGTGTTGTTGTTGTTAATTGTTGTAGACGTTGAATGTTGTGTATAAAAACCAATCTTTAATTACTAAACTACTATGACCAGTTACTACTACTACTACTACAAAAATATTACAACTAGTACCAGTATTAGAAATAATCTTCAACTCTGTCCTATCCAGGGACATGAGACCCAGGTTCAGGCCGGAGAACAAAGCGGAGAACGTCAGACAAGTCATGATCAGAGCCATGGTCACCCACAGCGGCAGCATCTTGTTATGTGACGCGAACATCTTGTACACTTCCGTGCCTAAAACAAGATTATTTTTTAATGCAAAGTCAAAGTCAAAGTCAGAGTAAATGGTCAAGTCAAAGAGTAAGTCAGAGTCAATGATAAAATCAGAGTCAGAGTCAAAGTGTAAGTCAGAGACAAAGACGAAATTAGAGCGAAAGTCAACGTCAGAGTCAAAGCCAAAGTCAAAGTGTAAGCCAGAGTCAAAGACAAAATCAGAGTCAAAGTCAGGGTCAGAGCCAAAGTCAGAGTCAAGTCAACTCAAGTCAAAACATTTGTTTCAATTAGACCATTTACAGGCCCTTTGGAATTGTCACGAAGTTATATTTAAAAGTGGAAGCTAGTTGCTCGTTCCAAAACGTAGGTCTCTATGGAGAAGAACGAGCAAGAAACTCCATGGACACTCTTTTCAAATTGGTTTTTACAAAACCTTGGTTACAATATTCTTGTTGCTTCTACATGGGAAAACAATGAAGTTGAATATAAAACAATAAAAAAAAAATAATGATAATAATAGTACTAAAGATGTAAGCCATGGCAGTTAAGAGATGACCAATCCCAACTGACAGCGCCCGTTCACGAACATAAACATGATCAAATTATTTTACTTTTCCAAAGGCAGTTTCGGATGGGGAAGAATGGGCGAGAAACTCCACGGACCCTCGTAATGAAGCAAACAAACCTTGGTGTAAATACTTCTCTTCATCTTTAAAAGGATCGTCGACTCCGAGTTTCAGATTTTTGGCACAAATGTATAATTTGGAGTCGGTAATCGGCGCGGGCGCAACCACGTCGAACAGCGCCGTCCGAGGTCGTAAGGAACCTTCTTTTGCCTGTGGACAAGGTATGTATGTCTATAAATACAGTATTAGTCTACAGAAGCTAGAGGTCTTGGGTTCGATTCCCAGGTCGAGCAAAAGTGTTAAGTGTTATTCTATGAAATTCTCAGTAGCTGCTCGGAGTCAGGATTTGTGCCCGGATAATGTCAATGGGCTCGCCTCCTATTACATGGGACCTAAACATACCGGCGAACTGTGGGTGTACATTGTTACACCTCTGCCTAACCCATTCTTTTTTTTTTCACCGATGGCTGGCGGAAGGCATTGTCAGACTTTTACTGACTAAAACACATCCATGTTCCTTTTTTGTGCCCTTTGCGTTCCGGGGGCCCTGTATCTCTTACGAACAACCCGCAGCCCCGGCATGCCTAACCCTTTGGGGAATACAGGCGTGATGGTATGTTTTGTTATGTAAATACAGTACTCGTAACCGGCGTGCTTGTATGACCAGATGTATGAACGTGTAGCAGGTGGCGTTCTCCAGACTGATTTCGGTCGCAGCGGCCAATCTCAATGGAGACTAGCCAAGTACGCAAGAGATATTATTGTGCACGAGTGTGTGACACCACCAACTTCCAAATGCCGAGCTACTACTAAGAAATTCTTAACGGAAACCCCCTTTTTTAAACAATTACTTCTTCCGCTCTGGCTGGAGCGGAACGTAGTGTCAGACTATTGCTAACTAAAAGCCATCAGTGTTCCTCCTAATGCTCTTTCCATTCCAGGGTCGCGGTGACACTTTCGATCAAGTTCCGCAACACTGGTAGTGGTAAAACCAGATAACACTTTTAGACGGACCAGAGAATCCAACGAGGCATTCGTAGTTCTTCATAATAGTGGTATAGTTGCCGCTACGAGTCGTGAGCACAAGCGTCATGTCCATGCTGCACGCGATCGGTCCGACTGGCGGACAGACTAATCGCGTGCAGTGTCGGCGCCCCAAAAAACCCAGAAAGGGACCCAAAATCCCGAAAATGAACCTGACGCTTGTGCTCACGACTCCTGGCGGCTACTCTACGATAGTAGGATTTTTAGGCGTCGCTCCTCGTGCGTCTGGGGACCCAATCAACAAATGGAAGTGGATCTAATTGTAATTGACATAATTTTGCAAATTGTCGCTATCCCCAGGTAAGCGGATGGCAAACATTTGCATTAATTGATTGAAATGTTTCCTTTTCAATGTCCAATGGTCAATGTTGTTTATTGATATTTCTTTTTATAGAACTGCCTCGGTAGCCTAGTGGTCCTTAGCGCGACTGCTACGCTAGAGGTCTGGAGTTCGACTATCAGGTCGAGTAAAGTGTTATGAGATTCTCAGTAACAGCTCGGAGTTAGGATTTGTGCCCGGTTAATGGCAATAGGCTCGCCCCCTATTACATGGGACCTAAGACATACCGGCGAACTGTGGGTGTACATTGGTACACCTCTGCCTAACCCTTTGGGGAATACAGGCGTGATGGTATGATGGCCTCACACACAATTTAAGACACTGCCGACGGCGCGCGGCGACGCAAAAACGTGCGGAAAGCGCGCGTCGCTCTCTACGCACCGCGACGGGACGCTACATCAGTAGAAGAATCACCTTATAGTATGGGCACGGCTTTCAGTCAAACTCACCTACCTACTCTTTGTTGTTATATTTATTTGTAAATGTCAACGTAACCTTTTGATAAACGTTCAAACTATCCAAATCCACGCAAATTGACTCGATTCTTCGCTACAATTATTATTTGGGTAAACTCGTTTCATGTATTTCTACGGTTTGTCATAAACGAAAACCACGAGCGAGCGAGAGGGGTATGTGGTGGCGAGCACGATTGGGGTCCTTGGTTCGATTCCCAGGTCGAGCAAAAAGTGGATTAGGAATTTCTCAGTGACAGCCCGGTCTTTAGAAATTGATGTTGTGATACCCCCGTGTCTCGGAAAGCAGGTAAAGGCGTTGGCCCTGCGCCTGATCTCTCCCCGATTATGTCGGATTGCCGTCCCATCGGACTTTGAGAGTTAGGGAAGAGGGAGTGCACCTGTGTTTGCGCACACACTTGTACACTATAAAATCTCCTGCGTACTTGGCTAGTTTGAATAAAGATTAGCAGCAGTGGCCGGAATTGGTCTAGAGAATACATTGTTTTTCATACAAAGTTAGCTTCTTACCATACTGCCTCAACTACTAAACTGTTTTTAAAGAAGAAAGATAAATGTATATTAATAGTCCTCTGAGAGGGAAGAAAGAGTGCACCCACTCCCTTTTCCATCACTCTCATAGTTCGATGGGACAGCAATCCGACACGACCGGGGAGAGATCAAGCGTAGTCTAACGGCTTTACGAGCTTTCCGAGACACGGGGGTGTCACACCACCAACTTCCAAACTCCGGGCTGCTACTGAGAAATTCCTAATTGAAAAATCCAATAACACTTTTTGCCCGACCTGGGAATAGAGAACCCAAGACCTCTAGCGTAGCTTAGGACCACTAGGCTAACGAGGCAGTTCAAAGATTTTAAGTAAAATATCATCATCATCATCTACTTAGCCTTGTCCCAACTATGTTGGTGTCGGCTTACAGTCTAACCGGATATAGTTGAATACCAGTGTTTTATATGGAGCGACTGCCTATCTGACCTCCACAACCCAGTTACTGGGCAACACGATACCTCTTGGTAAGACTGGTTTTCAGACTTCCCGGCTTTTCACTATCCGTAACGACTGTCAAAGATCTACGTATGACAGCCGGGACCAACGGCTTTACGTGCTTTCCGAGACACGGGGGTGTCACACCACCAACTTCCAAACTCCGGGCTGCTACTGAGAAATTCGTAGAAATATCAAATAACACTTTTTGCCCGACCCGGGAATCGAACCAAGGACCCCGTGCTCATCAATCGCGCTTGCGACCACGAGACCAACGGGGCATTTAAGGTAAAAAAAATTTAACGTTAATAATGTACTCACCATGTATTCTCCTTTGAGGAGGAACTTGCAGGGTTGCCCATATTGTCCAATCTCATGGGTGAAAGCTATCACCGTCCTTGAAGTAATGCCACCGCCGAATAATCTAGAACAATCAATCGGATAATAGAAGGAGACAGCAAGATGACTCAAAAAATTAATAATACCAGCCTATGACTCTTCCATTGCAGGGCAAAGGCCTCTTCTCATACAGAGAAGGCACGAGCATTGATCACCACTCTTGCTCAAGGCGGATTGGCGATTTCAGACTTATATTAATTACAAGTCCAGGTTTCCACACGATGTTTTCCTTCACCGATCGATGTCAGTGTCCGAGATAAACTTACAATATTTACACACACGAAAAATAAAACACGTTACCATAATAATAAACAGTCTGTTAAAATTTCAAGAGTCTACCAATTACAGTTCAAATGGCACTGCCCTGTCACAGACATACATACAACGGAGTCTCAGTAATAAAGGTTCCGTTTAGCAGCGATCCCTTTGGGTAGAGAACTGTAAAAATATCTTTACAAAAAAAAAAAGATAAGAACGATTGAACACAGTAAACACACGAAAAATATTTTTTTAAATTTTAGTCTGTCTTTTCCGTCTAATCTCTGTAACGGCTGGAACAATTGAGACGGGACTTACCTGCATATAGCTAATGTTACAAGCCATGTAGGCTTGCTACAAGCCTACATTTATGTTAGAAAAAGAATTTGGAACACGTGCAAGAAAAACCGGTCAAGTGCTAGTCGGACTTGTGCACGAAGAGTTCCGTACCATTACCTATAAAAACGGCAACAAATCATGTCTGTTGTATGGGAGCCCTCCTTAAATATTTGTTGTACTTTTATTTTAATTTTAAAGTGAATATATAACTAACTATTCTGTGAATATTTCAAGCCCTACCTATTGCCGTTATCAATATCGTGCAACAACGAGCAAAATCCCGTTTGTTGTATGGGAGCCCCCTTAAATATCTATATTATCCTGTTTTTAAGTATTTGTTGTTATAGCGGCAACAGAAATACATCATCTGTGAAAATTTCAACTGTCTAACTATCACTTAGTTATATCGTTTCTCCGGGACTCGTCGAGCTTCATTGCCTCGGCGCTCTTCAGGCGGTCTCCACTGTTGATTCTGGCTTACAGAAGTTGCAGTGGTTGGGAATAGTGTGGCGGGCTTGTCCCATTAAAATATGTCTAACTATCACGGTTTATGAGGTACAGCCTGGTGACAGACGGACGGACAGCGGAGTCTTAGTAATAGGGTTCCGTTTTAACCTTCGGGTACGGAACCCTAAAAATACAAATACCAGCCTATTATTCTCCTATTTCACGCGCAAAACAAGACATTAACGCAAAAGAAGTCGCAAGCATAAGCTAGTTACATTTACAAGACTAATTACACTTATCCGTGTGGATAAGTGTATTTTGTCCCCTAAGAACTTACCTCATCGTAACCCTAGAATCAGCCAACACGCTAGGAATACTCTCCTCAATAATCTTCGGCTCCTTATCCGAATTCTCAATCCTCAACCCTTCGATATTAACAACAAAAGTCGCCGCTCTGACACTGAAAAATTCCGTCTCAGGTATTGTCACATCCCGCGGCGTTCTCCCCACGGATTTCAGTCCTTCCTCAACATCCGTCGATCTAGAATGTTCTTCTCGCAATTCTGATGTAGAATTAGCAGCATGCCTTTTGAATCTTTCAACAGAATTTTCGTCTATCGATTTCTGCGTGTCTTCTTCTAAGTCTGTTATAGATTTGGCGTGTTGGATCTCTGTTAAGGGTACGTATGTATCATTGAATAATACTTCTACGTCTTCTCTTTCTTCTCTTGTGAGGTTTGGGATCTTCTCGAGATAGTTGACGTCTGTATCGTGGGTTAGGTCTGTCCATTCTGAGTTCTGTTGGTCTTCTGTTAAGGTTGGTTTTGTGTTGTCTTGGTGTCTGTGAACAACAAGATTTGCATTAGAATGTGTTGAGTCAGATGGAAAACAAGGAGGCGGCGGGACGGTTGAGACAGCGGTTCTCCCGTCCCAGCCGCCGCGGTAGACGCTCCGGACGTCGGGAGCCGCGAGACGACTCCCGGCCACCGTAGATACGGGCCTGTGGACGGTGAGCAATGGGTAGCTCACCGTCCTTACGTTGCATAACGACAGGCCGTGTCGACGGCGCGTTCGTGTTCCACGCGCGCCTCAAAGAGATGTCAGCAAAAGGAAGGGGCCACTGAGGGCCGATGCCTGCTGGGGCTGCGGGTTGTTCGTAAGAGATACCGCGCCCCCGGAACGCAAAGGGCACGAGAAGGAACATGGGTGGGTTTTAGTCAGTAAAAGTCTGACACTCCCTACCGCCCCGCCCAGGGCGGGATAAGTTATTTGATGATTTCTCACCCACCAAAAAAAAAAAAAAGATGGAAAACAAGTCGACAGCCCCAACTGATGTTGAGTGGTCACCGCTGTCTATATACATCTGCAATACCAGAGGCCTTGCTAATGCGTTGCCATCCCAGAGACAAAGTTGAAATGTGTCATGTGCTTGTAATTACACCGGCATCCATACCCTTCAAACCGAAATAGGTATGGTGGTAGTACTTCCCCGGACGAGCTGCTTCACAAGGAGATCTACTACTAACAATTAGAACAAAATATAATACAAAGAGTGCCTTTTTTTGTTAAATGTGCTAAAATACAAAATGGTGTGTGATATCTACATAACGATGTACTGTACGAGGTTTTCATTAAACTAATGGTTCAAACAGTTTAGTCAACGTTTTCCTGCAATTTGCGACTTTAATGGACTGCTTTTAAGTCTATATTTAAGTGCCTCTGCATTTCAAAAACCTTTTACGGAGAGCGAGCGAGCGTTAAATTATTAAAGACCAACTTCTGCCCGCGACTTTGTTCGCGTAGATATTTTCACCCGTGTTAAGTAACGTCTTTGGTTACTGCCCCGCTCCCGTGTATCGTAGCGTGATGTTATAAATAGCCTATGACAGTCACAAATAACGTGGCTTTCTATGGGTAAAAGTCGCTTCCCGCCTTCTGTACGCTTAGATCTTATAAACTCCGCAACGGCTTCCATTAATAGATAGAGTGATGGTGTATACGTAAAAAACATGACGCCACGAGCAACGGGAGCGGAGCAGTAACCAAAGACGTAACTGAAACCGGGTGACACCGCGGTTAATCTAGCATAACATACCATCGCGCCTGTATTCCCCGAAGGGTTAGGCAGAGCTGTAACAATGTACACCCACAATTCGCCGGTATGTTTAGGTCCCATGTAATAGGGGGCGAGCCTATTGCCATTAACCGGGCACAAATCCTAACTCCGAGCTGCTATTGAGAATTTCATAGAAAAACCCAATAACACTTTTTGCTCGACCTGCAAATTGAACCCAAGACCTCTAGCGTAGCCGTCGCTCTTAGGACCACTAGGCTACCGAGGCGGTTAATTTAGCATTTTCTCCTTAATCGTGTCACTGTGTGTTACTAATAGCAACTAGCCTAGATTGCCAAGTGTTTGTTTGTTTACTACAGTGTCGGCTACAGAAATAGACTGCACCTACGTTATCGGGTAGCGTGACGTCACGCGATGGACTTGACATGCCACTCATGAATGACTCTATTTTAAAATCCATCAGGCTAACCTTACACCACTAACTGAACTCGAGTTAGTTAACGAGGAGGTTAAAATTACAAAACTTATACTAATATTATGAAGAGGTAAAGTTTGTGAGTTTGTAGGGAGTAATCTCTGGATCTACTGAACCGATTATAAAAATTCTTTTACCCATAGAAAGCCACGTTATTTGCGAGTGTCATATGCTATATAACATCACGCTACTACTTACGGGAGCAGAGCAGTAACCAAAGACGTTACTTAATACGGGTGAAAATATCCAAGCGGACGAAGTCGCGAGCAAAAACTACACACATACCATCACGCCTGTATTCCTCGAAGGGTTAGGCAGAGTTGTACCAATGTACACCCACAGTTCGCCGGTATGTTTAGGTCCCATGTAATAGGGGGCGAGCCTATTGCCATTAACCGGGCACAAATCCAAACTCCGAGCTGTTACTGAGAATTTCATAGAAAAACTCAATAACACTTTTTGCTCGACCTGGAAATCGAACCCAAGACCTCTAGCGTAGCAGTCGGGCTTAGGATCACTAGGCTAACGAGGCAGTACGAATGCAGAAACAACATTCATATAAAATATTCGCCGGCCGGCTAGCCGCCGAAGTGAAAACGTAATTTCATGCATTCGTGCAATTAAGATGCCTTGTAGTTATTCCTTTCTAAATCGCTAAGAATAATTCTTCACAGTCTAGGCCAAAGTATTTTCAAGCTGAAAGAATTTTAGGACCACTTGCCAGTAGTAATTAAAATACTTGATGACCGAATGTTAATACCAGCCTATTTTTGTCCCACCGCAGGGCAGAGGCCTCTTCTCATTACAAAAAGGCACGAGCATTGATCACCACGCTTGCTCAAGGCGGATTGGCGATTTCAGACTTACCTTTTCCTTCACCGATGTCAGAGATGTCCAAGATAAACTTAAAAAGTACATAATTTGAATCTAAGAAAGTCACATTACTACTTAGTTAAATGTCGCGTACGGTTAAATCGTAGAGAAAACGTTTACATGGGCCTGAACATAACATACCATCACGCCTGTATTCCCCGACGGGTTAGGCAGAGCAGTACCAATGTACACCCACATTTCGCCGGTATAATTAGGTCCCATGTAATAAGGGGCGAGCCTATTACCAGATTGCGAGATCAGTCCGACTGACGGAACAATCGCGTGCAGCGTCGGCGCCCTAAATCCCAGAAAAAACCTTGACATTTGTGCTCACGACTCGTGGCGGCTCCTATACATGCCCAATAATTTCCGGTAATGCATGGTTTCCAATCTTATATTATGTATAGCTCATTCGAGGTAGAGAAAGAAAGGTGGGCCTTTGCCCAGCGGTGGGACATAAATAGTAAAAAAAATATTGAAATGTTATGTAATCCGAGGTGTCACCCGCGTTCTATTTCGTCTTGGTTACTGAATACAACTTGCTCTTGAATCACTCAATCTATTGATGGCAACCGCATTTAAATCCGTTGTGTAGTTTAAAAGGTCATAGCGTACAGACGGCGGGAAGCGACTTTGATTTATACCAGGGTTTCTCAAACTTCTGGCTCCATGAACCTACATTAACGTTTTCAGATGACATAGAACCCATGCTCTCCTCTCTCCAGACCAAAATTGTATGTTAAAGAAAATAAAGTTTATAGTTTGTTTCTTATCCCAAATTGAGTCGATTTTTGTAATAATTTTGGACAATTTAAGCCGTAATTCTGTCTCCGCATCAAATTGATTTTTGTCTCGCTCTCTCAAACGTACGTTGGAGCAAAGGGTAAAAGGAAATTCACCGCTTTGAGTAAGACTTCATTGGATACTCTTCTCGTCTGGTTACCCAAAAATCAATCAAACATATCCTTTTTGAATCAGCCACCATCACGTAAATCTTGTCGCGAACCTGAAACCTCCAGGGGTTCGTGAACCCCACTTTGAGTAACCCTGTTTTATATACTACTAGCTACTGCGAGCGACTTCGTTCGCGTGGTTTTTTTCCACCCGCGTTAAGTTACGTCTCTGGTTTCTGCTCCGTTCCCGTATGTCGTAGCATGATATTATAAAGCCTAAAGCCTTCCTCGATAAATGAACTAACCAACACAAAAAAAAGCATCTCGAACCAGTTGTTCCTGAGATTAGCGCGTTCAACCAAATAAACAAACTCTTCAGCTTTACAATATTAGTATATCTATATATTTAAAAATCAATTGCTGTTCGTTAGTCTCGCTAAAACTCGAGAACAGCTGAACGGATTTATCTTATCTTGGTCTTGAAATGTTCGTGGAGGTCTAGGGAAGGTTTAAAAGGTGAGAAAAATTCGAATAATTGCCGGGAGAACCCTAAAAACAGCCCTTTTCTTTTTTCCATATAAACTTAAACTTTTTCTATATAAATTTATTCCATACCATAATGTATTACAAGTTGGAATAATTCGATTAGTCACAACAAAAAAGTTCATAGTTAGTAGTCAATAAAGTTCCTTTTAAATTAGTATTTCCAGAAAACTCTGTTTTGTAAGTAAGCAACATGATGTGTCGAAAATAATAATAAAACTTCATGCTTCATTAAAAAAATGCTTTTTTATTAAATACGGATTCGTTTTGTTTGCTTTAAGATTATATTATACAAAAGTTTAGGTCTCTTATTTATCGATTGAGGCAGTACGACGTCTGCCGGGTCTGCTAGTTAGTATAGATATACCATGTAGATATCACGCTACTTTGTAGATCAAATACCAAACATATTTACGATATTGCTCTTCTCATTTTTTTATAGTTTTCCTATTTCTGTGTTGACTGACGCAGACAGACGCACAAGGAAAACGGAACCTTCAGAAGCAATAATCATAAATGCCAGATTTGATTACCTATTGAAAATATTTGTACTTGGACTAAATTCTGAATCAATAAAAGCTATTTATTTGAAACTCTGAGCAGAAAATCTTACATAACATACCATCATGCTCTTATTTCCCGAAGAGTAGGTAGAGGTGTACCAATGTACACCCATAAGTCTTATGTAATGCCTCAAAGAGATGTCAGCAAAGGAAGGGGCCACTGAGGGCCGATGCCTGCCGGGGCTGCGGGTTGTTCGTAAGAGATACCGCGCCCCCGGAACGCAAAGGGCACAAGAAGGAACATGGGTGGGTTTTAGTCAGTAAAAGTCTGACACTCCCTCCTGCCCCGGCCAGGGCGGGAGAAGTTATTTGATGAATTCCCACCCCCCAAAAAAAAAAAGGTCCTATGTAATAGGGGGCGAGCCGATTGCCATTAACCGAGCACGAATCCTAACTCCGAGCTGCTACTGAGATTTTCATAGGAAAACCCAATAACACTTTTTGCTTGACCTGGGAATCGTCTATTATAAATGAGAACGTTTGGATGGATGGATGTTTGTTACTCTATCACGCCAGAAGATCCCGCCTACTGCCTCGTTAGCCTAGTGGTCCTAAGTGCGACTGCTACGCTAGAGGTCTTGGGTTCGATTCCCAGGTCGAGGATTTGTGCCCGGTAAATGGCAATAGGCTCGCCCCGTATAACATGGGACCTAAACATACCGGCGAACCTCTGTCTAACCTTTCGGAGAATACAAGCGTGATGGTATGGTTTTGATTTAGGAAAAATGAACGGGTCCCATGGGATAATATATCAACTTCGATGCGGACGAAGCCACGGCGTCGTCGCTAGTCATGAATACAACCTAATCGGATTAAGGAAGGTGGGCGTTGAATCGATAGCACCTAAATTCGTCTGTGCCATAAGAATGGTTGGACTGCCCCGTTGGTCTCGTGTTCGCTCATCAGTCGCGGTTGCGACTGATGAGCGTGGGGTCCCGGGTTCGACTCCCAGTTTAGGCAAAAAAGTGTTATTGAGTGTTTCCATTACGATTTGCTCAGTAGCAGCCCGTAGTTTAGAAGTTGGTGGTGTGACACCCCCGTGTATCGGAAAGCATTTAAGCCGTTGGTCCCGGCTGTCATTCGTAGATCTTTGACAGTCGTTACGGATTGTCAAATCTGACAACCAATCTTACCAAGAGGTATCGTGTTGCCCAGTACCTGGGTTGTGGAGGTCAGATAGGCAGTCGCTCCATGTAAAACACTGTATTTAGCTGCATGCGGTTTGACTGGAAGCCGACCCCAATATAGTTTGGAGAAGGCTAGCAGATGATGATGACATAAGAATGGAATGGTTGGAAAACTGACCAAAATAATTCTACCTGCAGTACTTCTTATACACAAATCAATTCAAAACTTATACTGTACTAGCTTCTGCTCTCGACTTCGTCCGCGTAGTTTCTTCACCCGCATTAGGTTACGTCTTTGGTTACAGCTCCGCACCTATTGGTCGCAGCGCGATGTTATATAGCCTATAGCCTTCCTCAATAAATTAACTATCCAACACAAAAATAATTTTTAAATTCGAACCAATAGTTTCTGAGATTAGCGCGTTCAACCAAACAAACAAACTCTTCAGCTTTATAATGTTAGTATAAATTCAATTATGATTCGAAAGATCGACACTTCTCCGCTTGAGATGTCGGGTTCGAGTCCCAGGTCGAGCAGTGTTATTGGGTTTTTCTATGAAATTCTCAGTAGCAGCTCGGAGTTAGGATTTGTGCCCGGTTTATGGCAATAGGCTCGTCCCTTACTACATGGGACCTAAACATACCGGCGAACTGTTGGTGTACATTGGTACTCCTCTGCCTAACCCTTGGGGAAATACTAAGATGTGCCACGACGTCAGTCAGCGTCAGCACTAACGCACTGAGTCATTGCGGCATCACATTTATGTTTGGGACAGCTGATTTCTTTACAATTTAAGGGGAAATACGAACACAGGACACCGTAAAACACTTATTTTTTGTCGCATAGTCTGGCGTATTAGTACATCTTACAAGCCTGACAAAAATTGAGTGTATTGTCAAGGGTTCAAAGAAAAGACTTACCTATAAATATTTCATGAAAGTATTACAGTATCATGGTAAAGAAATCGTAAAAGAGGGCATAAAATATATTTTCATCGCATAGATCTCAGAATTTTGACCGTAAACTATATAATTTTATGTAATGACATTATAGGGAATCTCATGAACTAAAGACATACCTATAAATTATTCCACTGAGGCGTGTATTTTTTTCACAATTTAAAGAAAACTTCAAAAGTACTTTTACTTCTTTGGTTATCCGATTCAACTAACATCAAACGTACCGCTATTTTGAACCTTATTTGTTGCCGAGATGCGTTATCGTCAATTACCTAAACATTTGCTTACGACAGGGTCTTAACCGAGAATAAATGCGTGCGTCAGGCCGCCGCCGTCTCTTCTACTATGTTTACGACCACACGTGCGCCATCTGTCACCAGCACAGACGTGCACTACGGGCTTACCTACCTATGTGTAATCTATACAAATATTATAAAGAGGTAAAGTTTGTGAAGTTGTAGGGGGTAATCTCTGGATGTACAGAACCGATTTTGAAAATTCTCTTGCCCACAAAAAGCCACGTTATTTGTGAGTGTCACAGGCTATATAACATCACGCTACGACCGACGAGAGCGGAGCAGTAACCAAAGACGTAACGTGAGGCGTGTGAAATAAGCCACGCAGACGAAATCGCAGGCAGTTCGCTATGTTTTACAACCACAACGAGAAAGAAATCGCGGGCAACAGCTAGTAATATAATAAAGCTTTGTTTATTTGTACCGAATAGTCTCCGAAACTACAGGACGAACAAAAAAAAATTGTTTACCAATCGATAGCTACATTATTCCTGAGTAACGTAGGCAATATAACATCACGCTACGACCCACGGGAGCGGAGCAGTAACCAGACGTAAAAAGAACTACACGGCCGAAGTCGCGGGGAAAAGGCAGTTGTAAATACACTTTTTTTATACTCGTGGGGAATCCTCATAGGCTGCCTCCGCTTCGGGGAAGGCGGAGGGGTGTGCCGGACTCCTACCGACTAAAACCCCACGGTGTTCCTCTAACTACCATTGGCCGGGGCACGGGTATCGCTCTGAGCATTCTTCTGCACCCAACCAGGTATTGGCCTGCCACCACCACAAGGCGAGCTCCGTTACCCGGTACAGCCGTCTTCCAGCTGTAAATACCCATGACGTAATGGGCGACATGCCAGCATTAGTATACCTGGTCGGGCACTGGAGTATGTCATAGAATATTAATTAGTTTCACGAAATTATTTAGTCTATTTTAAGACTATTAATTTTAGAAAAGACTGTAAAACTATTCGTTTTATTTCGTTGGATGGCAAACAAGCTGTGATGTTAATTGGTCACCTCTGCCTACAGACATATGCAATACCAGAGGCCTTGCAAATGCGCTGCCATCCCAGAGACAAAGTTGAAATGTGTCATGTGCCTGTAACTACACCGGCAGCCATACCCTTCACACCGGAACACAGCAACGCTGCTTTGCGGCAGAAATAGGTATGGTGTTATTTATACAAATAAATAAAATTGAAGGGTCTGTTTGTAATTTCAAATTACAAGCTTTCACCAAATGCATATGAAAGTATATACGGTACTAACATAAAAAAACCATTTTTAATTTTTTTTTCTGTCTGTCTGTTTGTTCCGGCTTATCTCCGAAACGGCTGGACCTATTTTAACAGGACTTCCACTCACAGATAGCTGATGTTATAAGAAGTAACTTAGGAATTTTATTTTAATTTTTTTTTTATTTTCTTAAATTAAAAAAGAAGAGTTTTATATGCGAAAACAAAATTGAATCCAAGAAAATAGGCAACAGCTAGTATAAAATATAACCTATCATTTAACTAACTCCAGCCCATGATTTCGTTCGCGTTGAAGTCAAGTATACCATAAACTTAATATAGCTTTCTATCAATGAAATAATGTCTGTAATCGTACCAGGAATTCTAGAGATTTCCTCTTACAAACAAATAAACATTTTTATTATATTAGTATTGACACAAAAAAGTATTATTGGGTTTTTCTATGAAATTCTCAATAGCTGCTCGGAGTTAGGATGTATGCCCGGTTAATGAAAATAGACTCGCCCCCTATTACATAGGACTTGAATATACCGACGAACTGTGGGTGTACATTAGTACACCTCTGCCTAACCCTTCGGGGAATACAGGCGTCATGGTATGTTATGTTTAGTATTGACACAGATTACGTGCTCGTCAGAAAAACAGCAGCCTTCTTTGAACTTCTTATGAACTCTCCATGACCCGGCCTTGGAGGTATCTGGAGCCAGGAAGGCTAGACGAAACTTTGAGGGTAATAGAAACATGAATTACATTTTTGTACCAGAATAACATTATTATATCTGCCTACCCTTTTTCCTAACTATATTGGGGTCAGCTTTCAATCTATCCAGGTTCAGCTGAATACCAGTGTTTTACTTGGAGCGACCTCCACAAGCCAGGTACCGGGCAACACCATACCTCTTGGTTAGACTGGTTGTCAAACTTCCCGGATTCTGACTATCTGTAACGACTATCAAAGATCTACGAATGAAAGCCGGGACCAAGGGCTTTACGTGCTTTCCGAGACACGGAGGCGTCACACCACCAACTTCCAAACTCCGAGCTGCTACTGAGAAATTCCCAATGGAACTCCCAATATCACTTTTTGCCCGTCATATTAAGTCCGCCTAGAATTTCCTTGCAAAACGACACCGGCAAAATGACTAGAAGGTCTAGGCAAAGGCTTGGCAGTTACGTAAACGATTTAGTCAAGGCCTCTCAAGGGGACCAAATACATTTAGGGCCCTTCCACACGTAACAAAACACAGCGACAAAAACTAGGCGAGCAGTGGTACCGTGTGAAGTGTCGTTATGTAGTATTAGTAGACGAGCTCTTTGTGAAGGAGGTCGGCGGGGATGTAATACCACCATACCTATTTCTGCCGCAAAGCAGCGTTGCTGTGTTCCGGTTTGAAGCGTATGGGTGCCGGTGTAGTTACAGGCACATGAGACAGTCATTTGAGTTCTGCCCCCAAACGTGGTGGTGTGACAAGGCCTTTAGTAAAACTACAATATCTAGGTCAGATCTATGCGTAGTTCAAAGGTCATGAGGGGTTGAGGGGGGCAGTTCGCCACCCCATAGACGCCCAGTTACACGATGTCGTAAAAAGTATGTTAATGTATTGGAGTCTGCTGCCAAATATAATACTGTTGACGTTGGACTACGCAGTTTCCGAAAATCGTATCTTTATTAGGGTTCTGTAATCTAAGGGTGCCAAATGGAACCCTATTACTAAGACTCCGTTGTCCATCTGTACGTCTGTTGGTTTTTCGGTCTTGGGTTCAATTCCCAGAACTAGCAAAGCGTTATTGGGTTTTTCTATGAAATTCTCAGTAGCCGCTCGGAGTTAGGATTTGTGCCCGGTTAATAGCAATAGGCTCGCCCCCTATTACATGGGACCTAAACATACCGGCGAACTGTGGGTGTACACTGGTACATCTCTGTTTAACCCTTCTGGGAATACAGACGTCATGGTGTGCTTTTGTATACACTGGCAATAATATAATGATATTTGTTGGTGACATTAGCGGTACGAAGTTCGACGGATCAGCTATTTAAAAATATATTTTTAAGTTAAAAGCTAAAGGGACAACATAAGAACTGCGTTTTTGTATGCCACCTGATACGATCCTTACATACTCTATCCACCTCGTCCTCGTTCATACATCTGGTCATACAAGCACGACGGTTACAAGTACTGCGCACCCGACCTTTCTGAAGAACCTCACAAATAAGGTCAGGGTAGGTCTTTCTAGGGCGTCCTCTCCCGGCGTTGCCAATCACATCAGCCATATAAATTCCTTTTGTTAGACGCCTTTCACTCATCCTCTCAACATGACCGAACCATCTAAGCATACTCTTTTCAATCTGTCCCAATTTCCACCGGGAAAAAATCTCGTTACGTTGTTGGGGACCCCTTTATAAGTTTTTAAAGCTTTCTTTAAAAACAATTAAGAATTGTAAACTTTCGAAACAACATTTTTACGGCTGTAATAACACAATGAATGCTGACGGCAAAACTTCTTGATTTCGTAAATCTGTAGAAACCAAACAAAATCCTTTGCATTAAACTGTTTCTACAAACAAAAAATTGTTAATTATTTTCCTTAAATTGACGTAAATTACAGCCATAACCAACTGGCATATACTTTTTAATTTGTTGTTTTTTTTTTTTAATTCAATTGGATGGCAAACAAGCCGACGGCCCACCTGATGTTAAGCGGTCACCGCTGCCTATACACGTCTGTAATACCAGAGGCCTTGCAAATGCGTTGCCATCCCAGAGACAAAGTTGAAATGTGTCATGTGCCTGTAACTACACCGGCACCCATACCCTTCAAACCGGAACACAGCGACGCTGCTTTGCGGCAGAAATAGGTATGGTAGTATATTTCTATGCTAATATTATAAAGCTGAAGAGTTTGTTTGTTTGGTTGAACGCGCTAATCTCAGAAACTACTGGTTGAAATTTAACGCTAACGTAATTGAACGCGGGTGACACCGCGGGGCATATATCAGTTACGTTTTTGGTTACTGCTCCGCTCCCGTTGGTCGTAGCGTGATGTTCTATACGTATAAACCTGCCTCTTGAATCACTCTATCTATTAATGAAAACCGAACTGATGCGTAGTTTTAAAATCTAAGCGTACAGACGGCGGGAAGCGGCTTTGTTTTATACTACATATTTAGAGTTAGTAACTGCCTCCTTAGCCTAGAGGCCCTAAGCGCGACTGTTAAGCTAGAGGTCTTGGGTTCGATTCCCAGGTCCAGCAAAAACTCTTATTGGGTTTTTCTATCAAATTCTCAGTAGCAGCTCGGAGTTAGGATCTGTGCCCGGTTAATAGCAATAGGCTCGCGTCTATTACATAGGACCTTAACATACCGGCGAACTGTGGGTGTACACTGGTACACCTCTGCGTAACCCTTCGGGGAATACAGGCGTGATGTTATGTTATTTATAGATAGTAAGAATTTTAAGACTTGTACTAATTTCATCATCATCTTCCTGCCCTTATCCCATGTTACTTGAGGTCGGCGCAACACGTTTCCTTCTTTCATGCCGTCCTGTCAACCGTCATGCTATCACTGACTCCCTTCTCTTTCATATCATTCTTCACACAATCCATCCATATTTTCTTTGGCCTTCCTCTTCATTCGTCCTTATTTATATTCATAACTTTCATTCAATTGTGCTTATTTCTTGTGATTCCTTAGGTACTATGCTGTTTGTAGTTAGCAACAATTTAATAACAAAAGATCAATAAAATTAATATCCTTCATACATATGGCATTGTTTCCATCGTAATGAACGTACGATAATTACTTGTTTTATGCATTGTAGCAACAATGCAAGTAGTGTAATCTATCCTGATCATCATCTACTTAGCCTTTTCCCAACTATGTTGGGGTCGGCTTCCAGTCTAACCGGACGCAGCTGAATACCAGTGTTTTACATGGAGCGACCCATGGAGCGGTCTATCTGACCTCCACAACCCAGTTACTCGGCAACACGATACCTTTTGCTTAGACTGGTTGTCAGACTTCCTGGCTTCTGACTATCCGTAACGACTGTCAAAGATCTACGAATGACAGCCGGGACCAACGGCTTTACGTGCTTTCCGAGGCACGGGGGTGGCATACCACCAACTCCCAAACTCCGGACTGCTATTGAGCAGATCCTAATGGAAAAACCCAATAACATTTTTTAACCCCACGGTTATTAGTCACGCTTGCGGCCACGAGACCAACGGGGCAGTCATGCGGGCGCATCAAGATTGAATTTTAAATATAGCTGAAAACCCGGACGATGTCGTGGACAGAGGCTAGTAACTAATATTATAAAGAGCACATTTTTTTGTTTGTTTATATCGAATATGCTCCGAAACTACTGGACTGATTTAAACCTCCTAATTCCTAAGTAACGTACGCTATATAACATCACGCTACGACGCACGGGAGCGGAGCAGTAAGCAAGGACGTAACTTAACGCGAGTGAAACCACGCGGACGAAATCGCGGGCATAACCTAATGTGTAAATATAAGTCTGAAATCACCAATCCGCCTTGAGCAAGCGTGGTGATCAACACTCGTGCCTTCTCTGTATGAGAAGAGGCCTTTGTCCTGCAGTGGAATAATAGTAGGCCGGTATTATTGTAGTAATAATGCCGTATAATCCAATTATCACCTAAATTAACTGCCTCGTTAGCCTAATGATCCTAAGTACGAGTTCTAGGCTACAGGTCTTGGATTCAATTCCCAGGTCGAGCAAAAAGTGTTATTGGGTTTTCTATGAAATTCTCAGTAGCAGCTCGGAGTTAGGATTTGTGCGCGGTTAATGGCAATAGGCTCACCCCCTATTACATGGGACCTAAACATACCGGCGAACTGTGGGTATACATTGGTACACCTCTGCCTAACCCTTCGGGGAATACAGGCGTGATGGTATTTTTATCACCTAAAGCGCTGGAGATGACTAAAATATGGGGCGAAAGGAGCAGTTTGCCAGTTTAATATACTAGCTTCTCCCCGCGACTTTGTCCGCGTCAAATATAATAGAGAAATAAATAAAATTGAATTGTCTGTTTGTAATTTCAAATTAGCAGCTTTTCACTAAATGCATATGAAAGTATATACGGTACTAACATAAAAAATACAATTTATAATTTTTTTGTCTGTCTGTCTGTTTGTTTGTTCCGGCTAATCTCTGAAACGGCTCGACCGATTTTGACGGGACTTTCACTAGCAGATAGCTAATGTTATAAGGAGTAACGTAACTTTTATTGACGTCGGGAGCCGCGAGACGACTCCCGGCCACCGTAGATACTGGCCTGTGGACGGTGAGCAATGGGTAGCTCACCGTCCTTACGTTGCATAACGACAGGCCGTGTCGACGGCGCGTTCGTGTTCCACGCGCGCCTCAAAGAGATGTCAGCAAAAGGAAGGGGCCACTGAGGGCCGATGCCTGCCGGGGCTGCGGGTTGTTCGTAAGAGATACCGCGCCCCCGGAACGCAAAGGGCACAAGAAGGAACATGGGTGGGTTTTAATCAGTAAAAGTCTGACACTCCCTCCCGCCCCGCCCAGGGCGGGAGAAGTTATTTGATGATTTCCCACCCACCAAAAAAAAAAAAAAGGGTACTTTTATTCAAAAAAATATTTATTAAAAAAAAAGAGGGTAACAAGAAAACAAAACTGAAATCAGTGAATTACCGAACGCGAACGAAGTCGCAGTCAACAGCTAGTTTTATATATTATCCCACGGGAACCGTACATTTTCCCGGGACAAAAAGTATCCTATGTGTTATTGCACACTACAATCTACCTCAGTGCCAAATTTCATCTAGATCCGTTCAGCCGTTTAAGCGTAAAAGAGTGTTTGGTTGAACGCGCTAATATCAGCAATTACTGGTTTGAATTTAAAAAATATTTTTGTGTCGCATAGTTCATTTATAATATCACGCTACGACACACGGGAGAGGAGCAGTAACTAAAGACGTAATTTAACGCGGGTGAAAAATACCACGCGAACGAAGTCGCGGGCAGAACCTAGTTTATAATATAAGTAGGATAATTTGACATCAATATGCTAAGAAGACTAGACAACCTGGCATAATCACCTGTGTTCTGAAATGTTTTGGCGAGAGACTTCCCAAGGATGTTACCGAGTAAAATATATTATATGTTTGTAAACGCACCCACGTTTTAAATTTACATACAAGCAGACGGTGTACCTGACTTTGTGGTCACCACTGCCTATACACATCTGCAATACCAGAGGCCTTGCTAATGCGTTGCCATCCCAGAGACAAATTTGAAATGTGTCATGTGTCTGTAACTACACCGGCACCCATACCCTTCCAACCGGAACACAGCAACACTGCTTTGCGGCAGAAATAGGTATGGTGGTAGTACTTCCCCGGACAGTATTCTAAAATAATGCATATAGTTAGCAGCATAGTCATCAATGGGGGCTGAGGGGGGCCCTAGACTGCAGCCTGTAAACCCTATACCTAGATATGGCCCAGACCAGGTTCAGATTGTAAAAGAAATGAACTGCTCTGCTTAATTTGATTAGGAAAATATAAATGCAGTAAATACACAATTAAATATTATAATGAAATTATGATTAGTTCATTGGCTTACTTAAGATTTAAAAACAAAGAATTCTTTAAAAAATACACTAACAAATTGTCGTCAGTTGTACGGTCAACAAAAGAGATAAGAAATTAGGGTTGTCAGATTTACTTAAAATTTCCTTCCAAAACTGACGGATGTCTGTGAATTTAATTTAATTTTAATGAATGATCTGTTTGTATTCTAATCATTAAATCAATTTTTGACGAAACCACCCTTCATCTCCGGAAATTTTCTATGACATGTGACGGAATGCCTTACTTATATTCTTAGTTGACTGTACATTGCAAAAAATACGAAAATAATGGCGAAAATAAAAGCATTCGTAATTCGTTATTTTATTGTCATAAAACATTACTCACGAATTCTCGTCTTTCTCCTCCAAGTAGTGATCCGCCCCCTGGTGCACCCACTTCCCTCCAAACGGAGTGTTCTTCACATTATTCTTGTAAACACAAAAAAATATTTTATTGTGCGCAGCAGGCAATAATATTTCCAATTTTGTCGACCACTGCGTAGTGAAAACCTCTTTTAACTCGTAATTAGGGAGTATGACGTCACATTCACCACCACCTGAACCTGCCACGGGGGTTAATCTCCACGAATAATGTCCAAGAAACTCACCACCCCCAATATTTAGTAAATATTTACAACGTATATTGTCACACTTTATGCTATCCAGTTTTAACGATATTATCCGTGGTTCAGAGGCATTGCTATCAAGGGCGTGCACACAAAAAATTAAATACAACAATACACCACAAGTCCGCATTATATTCAGCACTTGTGCCATTTTCGCGAAGTGCAAAATGGGAAAGAAAACAAGAGCTCGCGTCGCGTTCACAGCTACACCGACATGTTGTCGTTTGACAGTTCGGCGGGCAATTGTTGCCGGAACTGCAGTAATTTGAACAGTGTTGTCATATCCTGTTTGTATCTTTTATTGATTTATGACAAATACAGCTCAATAATTAATTGTTATGTATTTAAATTGTATTTTTAATTAAATATCTTGAAGTTATACAATAATTTGTAATATTTTGTTTGTCTGAATTTGTTTTAGTTCTCTTTGTTATGTAGTTTCCGGACGCAGCTGTCAATGTCAAATTTGAACCAGGCTGGTTCGGATACACGCAGAGAAACATTGAATTTTTACCAATGTTAGCCAAATGCAATAAAATTTTTAGCTGTATTAATAGCAAATGAATATAGTCTCTCTACTCTGGTTTATAAGTACTAGCTAGTACAATGCAATGAGGCCAATATATAACAATTCTTTACTTTAAAACAAAAATGAAATTATCATGAAACACGAAAAAAGTGTTTCCGAACTAAACTCGATCAAAAACTCACTCTCGATTCTCTCGAATAATCTAATCAAGTTGAGGGAAAAAACAGGAAAAAAAGTGATATTCTTGTGACTCAGTGACAGAAAGTGAGAAACTGTTTGATTGAGTTGACTCACAAACAAAACCCAAGTCACCAAAATGTCTTTTTTCTAATTTTAATTCTTGAAGTTTAAGTGTCTACAAAGGAATATGGTTTACACTTATAGCCGGTAATTATTAAAAGAAAATGAAATGAGAATGAGTGAGTTTAACCCGCAAAAATACCGGTGGTAGTACCGCGATCGGTCAGCAACCATTTGGCAAGACGGCTATAAGTCAAAAACTAGTGTGTTGGCCCTATTTTTAGTGAAACAAAAATCAAATCAACGTAATTTCAATATTATAATGAGATCACTGTTTGAATATTCATTGAACTAGTCGTACTAAGTGTCTTAGTTCACACATCTATCGGTCTTTGTTACATCATGAATAAAAATTTATCAAGGAAAGAGAATTGATTTTCGGGACCGTAAAAATTAATGGAAATTGATCTAATGGAGGTGAGAGGGGCTGGCGATGGGGCAGCAGCGGTGGAATACATACGTCCTCCATCGAAACGTCACTCCTGGGCCGAAGTTCGACAAGCAGTTCACGATTTACGAAAGGAATTATCATGTATTTCGACTATGGTTCCAATCGCAATAAGTTTTCGTAAATTAGGGAATGGAAAGACGAGGATATATTTTCTGAGGAACCCGCAGAACGGATGGGAGATTACACTGCTGTATACGGACGTTTTACCAACACAACAGCCAAATAACTCTAGGTAAGTTAAATTTTTGCTATCTCATTCTCAGGTAGATTTCACTTGCCTTGAAAAAAAAACAGGCTGTCTGCTTTATTTTATGAGAAAAAGGAGGTTTCTATAGACATTTTATTATCTTGATTCTACAAAATTCTTTATTATTTCTTTGTGTTCTATAGATAGTCTCGTCAAAGCATAATTTATTGTAAATACCTGTTTGAAAAGTTAGTACAAACAGATATTATAACGAGGAACGATTTTTTTGTTTGTTTGTACCAAATAAGCTCTATAATGACTGGATCGATTTGAATAATTTTGTCACCAATCGATAGCCACATTATTCCTAAGTAACATACGCTAAACAACATCACACCATGACCCAAGGGAGCGGAGCAGTAACCAAAGATGTAACTCGAAGCGGTTCAGGCTCCCAAACACTTTGACGGACTCAATTTTGTATTAAGAACTTTATTTTCATTGGAATAAAGTTTGAAATACAATAAGTGGCTCAAAAGTTTAAGTTTAACCCCTTGTGTGCCGGAACATAGATCAACGCTCAAAATAAGCCAGTGTTAGTCTGCCGGAGCGTATCTACGTGTAATTATGTGACATTAAAAAATGAATTTTGTACTTGTTCGCCCGGCATACGAGGGGTTAAACCAAAGTTTTGTAGAGAGGTGGTAAATCTTTAGGTACATCTTTTCTTTGGTTTCCCTTATTTGAACAACACATAATTTACATACTCATATTACTATGTTGTTTTATTGTGAATAATATACCATCACCATCACGCCTGTATTCCCCAGAGGTTCGCCGAGTTCGCCGGTATGTTTTTAGGTCCCATGTAATAGGGGGTGAACCTATTGCCATTGAGTATTATTCATTATATGCTAATCATGCTAATTACTATTAGAGTAAACAGTAACGTGGGAAAGGCTCTTTGCCAAAAGTGTGTGAAAAACAAATAACACTACTGACAAGTCTTCAGAATAATTGTTACTGCATAATTACATTTCGGAAAATTTTGATTCTACATCAATTTATGTTAAAGAATGTGAAAAAAAATTAATATACATACATACATAAACTCACGCCTTTTTCCCATGGGGGTAGGCAGAAACCACAGAACGCCACCTGCTACGATCCTTACATACTTCTTTCGCCTTGGCCACGTTCATACATCTGTTCATACAAGCACGCCAGTTATGAGTACATGTTGAGAGGATGAGTGAAAGGCGACTAACGAAAGGGATTTATATGGCAGATGTGAGTGGCAACGCCGGGAGAGGACGCCCTAGAAAGACCTACCCTGACCTTATTGGTGGGGTTCTTCAGAAAGGACGTGTGCGCAGTACTCGTAAAATTAATATATTTTAAGCAATATCTGGGATGGCTAACAATCCGACGGCCCACCTGATGTGAAGTGGTCACCGCTGCCTATACACATCTGCAATACCAGAGGCCTTGCAAATGCGTTGCCATCCCAGAGATAAAGTTGAAACGGTGGCTGTAATTACACCGGCTACCATACCCTTCAAACCGGAACAAAACAACGCTGTTTTGCGGTAGAAATAGGTATGGTGGTAGTACTTCCCCGGACGAGCTCATTCACAAAGAGCTCTACAACTACTATTAATAATTTCACTTTTCTCACAAAATGGTTTTTACAGTATTCATGTGGGGCTAACTTAATGTTCTCAAGATATACAGTAGAGGAAACTGGCATAACCATAATTCATCTAATTCAGTTTAGTTGTCTAGTTGTGTATGCGTAATAGACAGACAGACAAAGTTACTCTCGCATTTATAATATTAAAACCGCCTCGTTAGCCTAGTGGTCCTAAGCGCAACTGCTACGCTAGAGGTCTTGGGTTCGATTCCCAGGTCGAGCAAAAAGTGTTATTGGGATTTTCTATAAAATTCTCATTAGCAGCTCAGAGTCAGTATTTGTGCCCGGTTAATAGCAATAGACTCGCCCGCTATTACATGGGATCTAAACACCGGCGAACTGTGTGTGTACATTGGTACACCTCTGCCTTAGCCTTAGGGGAAGGGGAGACCACTCCCGGCCACCGTAGATACGGGCCTGTGGACGGTGAGCAATGGGTAGCTCACCGTCCTTACGTTTAAACAACGACAGGCCGTGTCGACGGCGCGTTCGTGTTCTACGCGCGCCTCAAAGAGATGTCAGCAAAAGGAAGGGGCCACTGAGGGCCGATGCTTGCCGGGGCTGCGGATTGTTCGTAAGAGATACCGCGCCCCCGGAACGCAAAGGGCACAAGAAGGAACCTGGGTGGGTTTTAGGCAGTAAAAGTCTGACACTCCCTCCCGTCCCGCCCGGGGCGGGAGAAGTTATTTTATTTCCCATATTTCCCACCCCCCCAAAAAAAAAAAACCCTTAGGGGAACACAGGCGTGATGGTATGTTTATGTTTATGATATTAGTATGGAAAACTAACAGGAAAACCCAAATAATCAAAGTCAGTTAATGCTACACCATGGGCTGCATGGGGTTCTTCAAGAAAAGAGTTTAGAGGTTTTTATGGGGTCGGCAACCCACGAGTGATGCCTCTGGTGTTGCAAGTATCTATAGGCAGCGGTAACCGCTTATCATTATCAGGGGGGCTGTTAGCTAGTTTGCCACCTTCTGTGATTAAAATAAAAAAAAGTTTTGAATAAATAAGAATGAACTGAATTAAGGCTAAAGTAAGTACATTTATCTCTATGTAATGTTTACAAAAACAATAACTTTCTCTCTTACTGCTTATCTTCTTTTTATCATGAAGGTGTTCATTTAAGTATTCATTTTAATAACTAGCTTCTGCCCGCGGCTTCCCCCGCGTCAAGTTTGATTTATTACCCCACGGGTACCTTACATTTTTATAAAGGTGTCCTATCTGTTATTCCACACTTCAGTCTATCTCAGTGGCAAATTTCATCCAGATCCGTTCAGCCGTTTAAGCTTGAAAGAGTAAGAAACATCCATCCATCCATCCTCTGCATAACGACAGGCCGCGTCGACGGCGCGTTCGTGTTCCACGCGCGCCTTAAAGAGATGTCAGCAAATTTTGAAGAGCCCACTCAGGGCCGGTGCCTACCGGGGCTGCGGGTTGTTCGAAAGAGATACCGCGCCCCCGGAACAGAGAGGGCACAAGAAGGAACATCTGTGGGTTTTAGTCAGTAAAAGTCTGACACTACCTCCCGCCCCGCCCAGGGCGGGAGAAGTTATTTGATGATTTCCCACCCACCAAAAAATTAACTGGAAAATGCAGAGAGACAATTTTTTGTTGTTGTTAGTACAGTAACCGGCACGACTCGTGAACACAAACTTCAAGTTCATTTTTGGTTACTCGCTCGCTCGCGTGAGTCATAGCGTCATGTTACATAGCCTATATTATTCCTCATGAATCTATAAAAACATTTAAGTTTTTAAATTTTACAAAAAAAGTTTCAGAAAAATAGGAATCCTTACCGCAGCTAACAAAAGAGCTGATAACTTTGAAACCGCTGAACCGATGTCTATCAAACATAGCTAAGAACACTCCCGACTAATTCACCTTTCAAACAAACAAAACAGAATAAAAATCGGTTCATGCGTTCGGGAGCTACGTTACCACACACATGCACACACACATACATGTCAAACTTATAACACCCCGTCGTTTTTGTGTCGGGAGTTAAAGAGATTTTTTCTAATGCGACTGTTGTTAGTTCCTGAGATTTGTGTGTGACAAACAAACAAAAATACTATTCACCTTTATTATATTAGTTACGGAGATGTAGTAGTTTGCTAGTACAATGTTTGTAAACAAATAGATTACGTCTGTTGAATCAGACTGACTCAATTATACTATTGATCCCTAAGAGGTGATAATTTGATTTAATAATACTTAGGTATGTTATTACACACACATACCATCACGCCTGTATTCCCCGAAAGGTTAGGCAGAGGTGTAACAATGTACACCCACAGTTCGCCGGTATATTTAGGTCCCATGTAATAGGGGGCGAGCCTATTGCCATTAACCGGGCACAAATCCTAACTCCGAGCTGCTACTGAGAATTTCATAGAAAAACCCAATAACACTTTTTGCTCGACCTGGGAATCGTACCCAAGACCTCTAGCATAGCATTAGGTATGTTGTTAATTATTAATAACTAGCGACCTGCCCCGGCTTCGCACGGGTGCAATGCTGATGTTATTATATAAATAAACCTTTCTCTTCAACCGCTCTATCCATTAAAAAAACCGCATCAAAATCCGTTGAGTAGTTTTAAAGATTTAAGCATACATATGGATATAGGGACAGAGAAAGCGACTTTGTTTTATACTATGGAGTGATACGAAGTTTTTTTTTTATCAGCATTGTTGAGTCTATAAAGCAATTAAAGCCGTTGGTCCCGGCTGTCATTTGTATATCTTTGACAGTCATTCTATACTTCTCCACTAATATTATAAAGAGAGAAGATTTGTTTGTTTGTTTGTACTGAGTAAGCTCCGAAACTGCTGGACCGATTTCAACAATTTTTTCACCAATAGATAGCTTCATTATTCCTGAGTTACATAGGCTATGTAACATCGCGCTAGGACACACGAGAGCGGAGCAGTAACAAGAAACGTAACTTAACGCGGGTGAAAATATCCATGCGGATAAAGTCGCACCCCCGACAAAAAAATAAAGATCCTTACCTCAGCTAACAAAAGAGCTGATAACCTTGAATCGGCCGAACCGATTATGATAAAACATATCCAAGAATCGCTAGGAAACTTGCTTTCAAAAAAAAAAATACACTGCATTCAAATCGGTTCACCCGTTTAAGAGCTACGTTGCCACAGACAGATACACAGACATGTCAAACTTATAACACTCCTCTTTTTGAGTCAGCGGTTAAAAATTAATAATTCTTCTTTTACAGGTTAGATTGGAAGCCCCTTATTGAGTCGAATGTGGCCCTCGGTGTGACGTCAGGGAAATGGTCACGCGAGGAACAGCTCCTATGGGAGAGGCAGCGGGTGGCTGCGTGGGGCATCGCCTCCTACGAGCTGCACCAGAGCACTGGCCGGATCATGTTCCCCTGTGCATCGTCGCTATTCGTTGCTGATGAGGGCATTAGCCAGGTTGGTGAAATTATTACTTATACTAATATCATAAAGCTAAAGAGTTTGTTTGTTTGGACGTGCTAATCTCAGGAACTGCTAGTTTGAATTGGAAAATTCCAACCAGCAGAAAAATTTTGTGTTGGATAGTCCATTTGTTGAAGAAAGCTTTAAGCTATATAACATCACGCTACGACACACAGGAGACGAGCAGTACCCAAAGACGTAACTTAATGCGGGTGAAAAAAAGCTACGCGAACGAAGTTGCTAGCAGAAGCTAGTTTTAATATACAGAATGAATTTTTGAGATGGGTCACTACAGGCTAACCTTAACCGTTATAGAAACCGTTATACAGGAAAACATACCGGCGAACTGCGGGTGTACACCATGTGTGTTGTTACACCTCTGCCTAACCCCTCGGGGATAGGTAAGGCGTGATGGTATACAGGAAAACGTTCCTAAGAGACCATCCATAACTTTTTGAGATATAAGTACTGATTTTGGAAAAAAATTACAGTCACCGAAAAAAATGCCAAAGTACCAATATATCCAGTACCTCCAAAATCAAAATGTATGGAAACTACCAAACCGGAATACTTTTCTTCAATTTCAGTCGCCACCCCTAGTGCCCCGTTCGTTAAACACGGGCGGCGGGGCCCCCCTCACCCCCGCGATGTGCCCGCGGGCCCCCGAGCTGGTGGCGCACGCGGCGAGAGGCGACATCTGGCTGGCAGGGGGACAGTTGCGACGTCCCACACGACTTACGTACGCTTGTAAAGGGCATGAACCGGATCGGTGAGTAATCTCTGTACTAATCTAGTAGTAGAGCTCTTAGTGAAGGAGCTCGTCCGGGGAAGTACTACCACCATTCCTATTTCTGCCGCAAAGCAGCGCCACTATGTACCGGTTTGTAGGGTATGGGTGCCGGTGTAATTACAGACACATGGCACATTTCAACTTTGTCTCTGAAATGGCAACGCATTTGCAAGGCCTCTGGTATTACAGATGTGTATAGGCAGCGGTGACCACTTAACATCAGGTGGGCCATCCGATGATATTTGAAGAATCTCCGTAAGTGTCAATTATAATCCATATGACTTGGTTCTCCAGGTTAGCAGACGACCCTCGCCAGGCTGGGGTGCCGTGCTACGTCACTCAGGAGGAGTTCTCAAGGTACACCGGATTCTGGTGGCAACCACAAGCTAGTGGTAAGTTTTATATTATTGTTCCACTACAGGAGAAAGGCCCTTTGTCATACAGAGAAGGCACGAGCATTGATCACCACGCTTGCTCAAGGCGGATGGGTGATTTCAGACTTATATTAATTACAAGTCCAGGTTTCCTCACGATGTTTTCCTTCATCGGTGTCAGTGATGTCCAAGATACACTGAGAAAGTACATGCACATAAAATAAAGACAAAAACCAAATTGATACATGCCTGGTATCGAACCCAGGCGTGTGTGGTGGGCCTGAATTTTGACTTTGACTTTGGCCTTGACTCGGACTCTGACTTTGACTTTGACTAATTTGTAATTTTGTTGCAGATGACGTATTCAGGATAGTTTACGAAGAAGTTGATGAAAGCGAAGTGAAGATATACAGCTTCCCTTCCTCTCAAAGCAGCAGCGGAGAAGTCGAGGAGTTCAGGTCAGTTGGAGTTTAAAAAAGAGAAAGATTTAGCACTAAGAAAAGTATACCACCATACCTATTTCTGCCGCAAAACAGCGTTGCTGTGTTCCGATTTGAAGGGTATGGGTGCCGGTGTAGTTACAGGCACATGACACATTTCAACTTTGCCTCTGGGATGGCAACGCATTTGCAAGGCCTCTGGTATTGCAGATGTGTATAGTCAGCGGTGACCACTTAACATCAGGCCGGATGTCGGCTTGTTTGCCATCCAATGGTATAAAAAATTAATAGTCAAAATGTAAGCAAGAGCGGATTCGTTTTTGGAAGAAAACTATTAAGATCTTATTTTTAAGACATTTCTCTCTTTCCTCAGATTCCCTCGTGCCGGCACTCCTAACGCCAAGTCCTCACTGAAGATGGTCACGTTCAGGCTACAGAAGGCTGCTCCCACCACCGTCTTAGACTACTACCAAGAAGGCGCTGCTGAACATTGTAAGTCAAAGTCAAAGACATGGTCAAAGTCAAAGTCAAAAATATTTCATTACAGGTACTTTAGAATTGTCAAAGAGTCGGTCAGTCAGAAAGTTGAAGCTAGTTGATCATTCTAAAACGTAGGTCTCTATGGAGAAGAACGAGCAAGAAACTCCATGGACACTCTTTTCAATTTAGTTTTTACAAAATTCTGGTTACAATATTCTTCTTGCTTCTCTAAGTGATAGCAATGAAAGTGAATATATATACCTATAAATAAAATTGAAGGGTCTGTTTGTAATTTCAAATTACAAGCTTTACACTAAATTCATATGAAAGTATATACAGCACTAACATAAAAAAAAAACAATTTTTAAAATTTTTGTCTGGCTGTCTGTCTGTTTGTTCCGGCTTATCTCAGAAATGGCTGGACCGATTTTGACGGGACTTTCACTCGCAGATAGCTAATGTCATAAGAAGTAACTTAGGCTATTTTTATTTTAATTTTTTTATTTAGTTAAATTAAAAATAAAGAGGGTTATGCGAAAACAAAATTGAAATCATTAAAATAATGAACGCGAACGAAGTCGCGGGCAACAGCTAGTAACAATAAAGAAATATAATAAGTAAGCTAAGTAAGTTTTTTTTACAAAATATTGATAACAGTATTCAGATTATTTTGTGTTATTAAAACTATCACATAAAAGTGCTACACCTCATCATCATCTGCTCAGTCTTTTCCCAACTATGTTGGGGTCGGCTTCCAGTCTAACCGGATGCAGCTGAGTACCAGTGTTTTACATGGAGCGACTGCCTATCTGACCTCCTTTTTTTTCCATGGAAGCTGGTGAAACAACGAATGGTTGTATGGAAGTAACGGACATACGATGGTACGAACTTCGCCAGCCTTTGAAGGACAGCTTTCCCTGGTTCGAGTACCTTGCCCGGGTGGGGTGGACCCCAGATGGACAATAGTGAGTATCCTATATGCTATTACCCTAGTGACCCTATCGTTGGATGACAAACAAGCCGCCAGCCCACCTGATGTTAAGTGGGTCACCCTATAAACATCTGCAATACCAGAGGCCTTGCTAATGCGTTGCCATCCCAGAGACAAAGTTGAAATGTGTCATGTGCCTGTACTTACACCGGCACCCATACCCTTCAAACCGGAACACAACAACGCTGCTTTGCGGCAGAAATAGGTATGGTGGTAGATTTTTTTGACACCCACGCGTCGCCTGGTCCTGAGCCTGATCTCTCCCTGGTCGTGTCGGATTGCCGTCCCATCGGACTATGAGAGTGAGGGAAGAGGGAGTGCACCTGTGTTTGCGCACACACTTGTACACTATAATATCTCCTGCGTACTTGGCTAGTCTCCATTGAAATTGGTCGCCGTGACCGGTATTTGCTCGGTAGGATATTTTATTTCAGTATTTCAAATGTTTTCTTGGTTTCCAGCGTCTGGGTCCAACTCCTGGACAGGAAACAGCAGCGGTTGGAGCTGGTTCTCATCCCCCTGGCTCAGTTCTCGACCCCAACGTATTATGAGCAAGCTGATGATGCCATGTGTGCAAGACCCGACCACACGCAAAGATGTGAACAGGTAATAAATTTAGCAGTAGTAGCTTTGTGAAGGAGCTCGTCCGGGGAAGTACTACCCACCATACCTATTTCTGCCGCAAAGCAGCGTTGCTGTGTTCCGGTTTGAAGGGTATGGGTGCCGGTGTAGTTACAGGCACATGACACATTTCAACTTTGTCTCTGGGATGGCAACGCATTTGCAAGGCCTCTGGTATTGGAGATGTCTATAGGCAGCGGTGACCACTTAATATCAGGGGGGCCGTCGGCTTGTTTGCTATTGAATGTTGTTTTAACAAAAATTTGGTTATAACTAACAATTTTGTTTTTTTACAGCCTATCCAAGACATACAAATTCTAGTCTCAGAATCAGCACCGGACGCGTGGATCAACGTTCACGACATTTTGTATTTTCTACCATCCAGCGGGTTAGAGATGAACTTTATTTGGGCAAGCGAGGAGAGTGGACATTTACATCTCTATTTAGTTACTTGTGCGCTTATACAGAAGAGCAGTGCGCCGAATAGATGTGAGTAGAAATATTTCTTTGGTAGAAAATGGTAGAATTTTGAAAATTGGTAAGGTTTAAGTGGTTGTTATGTTCAAAATTATCATTGGTACAGAAACTACCATTTGGTAGAAAATGGTAGTTTTGGCTTTATTTCGTAAAATACGTTATCATTATATATGCAACTTGCTATAGTCCCAAAAATTACAATGTTTTAAAATACTACCATTTAGTAGAAATTAGTAGAATTGCATAATACTGTTTTTTATTGCTTTCTTATAGATTGCGAGTAATAAATACATTATTAGAATATTTTTCAGCATTATTTTCTCTATTTTGTCCACAGCCGTCATAGAAATGATAACAGAAGACGAAAGCAACGCCGTAGGACCCAACATGGTTAGTAAAGAGCCCATCACTGCTGGAGAATGGGAAGTCATGGCTAGGAAGATATGGGTGAGTGTCATATAAAAATCATGTAATAAAAAAAATAGGCAATTCTGTCGTAATGGCCCCGTGGTTAAGGCGCCCGCTTCAGATACATAACGTTGCGGGTTCGAAACCGGGCAAGTACCAATGTGACTTTTTCTATTTCATATGTACTTTCTCTGTGTATCTTTGACATCGCTGACATCGGTGAAGGAATACATCGTGAGGAAACCTGGACTTGTAATTAATATAAGTCTGAAATCGCCAATCCGCCTTGAGCAAGAGTGGTGATCAATGCTCGTGCCTTCTCTGTATGAGAAGAGGCCTTTGTCCTGCAGTGGGGCAATAATAGGCTGGTACTATTTTATTATACACTATAGATATCGTTCAGTGATCGAGCCGACTTTTCCTCCGCAGGTAGACAACGCCCGGCAGCTGGTGTACTTCGTAGGGCTCCGCGAGACGCCCCTAGAGCGGCACCTGTACGTGGCCCCGCTGTCACCGCCGCGGCCGCACGCTGTACAACTCTTGACCACCGTCGGACACTCCTGCGCAGTCGATATTGATGAGGTGAGTTATCTATTTTAATATTATAAAGAGGAAAGATTTGTTTGTTTGTTTGTAACGAATAGGCTCCAAAACTACAGGACCGATTTTAACCTTTCTTTTACCAATAGATAGCTACATTATTCCTGAGTAACATAGGCTATATAACATCACGCTACGACTCACGGGAGCGGAGCCTGCAGTAACAAAAGACGTAACTCAACGCGGGTGAAATAAGCTACGTGGACGAAGTCGCGGGCAGGTCGCTAGTAAATAAATAAAATTGAAATGTCTGTTTATAAATAAGTGCTTCTTATTTTTGTCTGTCTGTCAGATTTTCCGGCAAATCTCCTAAACGGCTGGTCCAATTTTGTTGGGACTTTTATTCGTAGAAAGCTGATGTTATATGGTACCTAAAAAAATGAATTAGGGTACCGCGCAATAAAAAAACCAAAGGCATTAGCTATGCCAGTCCTACTGCTGTGCTGCGGGGGGAGAACCGGGCTAGTGATTTTCGCTTACACAACATATCATCACGCCTGTGTTCCCCGAAGGGTTAGGCAGATGTGTACCAATGTACACCCACAGTCCGCCGGTATGTTTAGGTCCCATGTAATAGGGGGCGACCCTATTGCCATTAACCGAGCACAAATCCTAACTCCGAGCTGCTACTGAGAATTTCATAGACCAACCCAATAACACTTTTTGCTCGACCTGGGAATCGAACCCAAGACCTCTAGCGTAGCAATCGCACTTAAGACCGCAGCCTAACGTGGCAGTTCGACGCATTCTCGCTTATTAACGTAATATTATTTGGCAGGACTGTACAATGGCGGTGATAACATCGTCGAATATAAGTAGTGTGCCGGTGACGAGGGTGTACCGGATCACCACATCACCACCGCGGTTATTAGTGCAAGGGACCATCACCGATCGGCCGCCTTCAGGTAAGTTCTATAGATAGTATGGTAGTATTGTGATTTAAAGTTATGAATTGTCACTATCAACATTATATTGAATAGTTGTAACTAGCGATAAGATTTTAGTAAAACTACCATTTGGTAGAAAATGGTAGAAATATTTTTTGCAAGAGATATCGGTTGGAAAGTTGTTGTTTCGTAGCAAAGAGATTTATAGCTTGAATATTATAGATAATTGAAAAACTACCATTTGGTAGTTTCTTGTTGTCGTTTATAAAACTCGCATGGTTAAATGTCGACAGTAGAAATAGATAAATTAATAAATAATTAGAATCAGAATTTAAATTTTGACAGAATCTCTGGAGGTTCGAAGCTTCAACGGTTCTTGGGACAGCCGTTCCGGTGACGGCGACGACACAGACAGTGAAACAGGTTCATTAGTTAGAGGTATGACACACATACTCATTTTTGACAGAATGTTAAGGCGGGAAACGATTCGGTCATGTTGAGAGGATGAGTGAAATGCGATTAACAAAAGTAGTTCATATGGCAGATGTGAGTGGCAACACAGAGAGAGGACGCCCTAGAAAGACCTACCCTGACCTTATTGGTGAGGTTCTTCTGAAAGGTCGTGTGCGCAGTACTCGTGACCGGCGTGCTTGTATGACCAGATGTATGAACGTGGACGAGGCGGAGGAAGTATGTAAGGATCGTAGCAGGTGGCCTACTTCTGCCTACCCCCTGTGCCAGTACCTGTCATACTAATCTTGCGGGTTCGATACCGGGCACTTACCAATTTGACTTTTCCATTTCATATGTGCTTTCTAAGTTTATCTTGGACCTGACATCGGTGAAGGAACACATCGTGAGGAAACCTGGACTTGTAATTTATCATCATCTTCCTGCCCTCATCTCATGTTACTTGAGGTCGGCGCAACACGTTTCCCTCTTCCATGCCGTCCTATCAACCGTCATGCTATCACTGACTCCCTTCTCTTTCATATCATTCTTCACACAATCCATACATCTTGTTTGGCCTCAATCTTCCTCTCCATCCATCCACTTTTATATTTATAGCTAATAATTGGGTAAATGACACCATTTTACAATAATTCCATGACACAACTTCACAAAAAAAAAATCAGTTTATTTCACTCTGAAAACCCGATTAATTATAATATATAAAATTCGATTTTTAGTTGCTTTGAAACCAATAAATAGTTAGTGAATTGAGATGTCAAAAAGTGACGTCATAGTTTAGTATTGTCGTACAAAATCTATGGAGGAATCGTGTTTTGACAGCTCATAAAAAGTACGACAATTGATTAGTGGTGTCGTCGACCCAATGAATATAGGTCTGAAATTACCAATCCGCCTTCAGCAAGCATGGTGTTCAATGCTCGTGCCTTCTCTGTATGAGAAGAGGTTTGCCCGCGGCGGGACAGATGCCCAAGCCTGGCCTAAATTTAGAACTCGTTGAAATAAGACGGGTTTAATAATTCTTTCAGAACGCTCGCTTAGCATATCAGACGTCCCACCACCTCAGATATATGAGACGCGCCTCTCTTGCGGGGCGACGGCCTACTGCACGTTGTGGCGCTGCGGCCGCCCGGGGCGAAGCCCTACCGTGCTGCACGTGTACGGAGGACCCGAAGTCCAAACTGTCACCAATAGTTACAAGGTACGTTTATTTTGTAGTAGTCGAGCTCTGTGAAGTAAGTACTACCACCATACCTATTTCTGCCGCAAAGCAGCGTTGCTGTGTTCCGGTTTGAAGGGTATGGGTGCCGGTGTAGTTACAGCCACATGACACATTTCAACTTTGTCTCTGGGATGGCAACGCATTTGCAAGGCCTCTGGTATTGCAGATGTCTATAGGCAGCGGTGACCACTTAACATCATTTAAAACTAAATGAAAATCAATTTAAAAAATGTATCAAAAGTACACTTTGTAAACAAGCTTATTACAAATTAGAAGATTATATTCAAGATAACAATGCTTGGGAACATGCTGGTCCTGCTCCATAGGACAATTTAAAGTCTTGACAAAATCAACTGGTTGCTAATTTAATTATATAAGTATATAAAGGTTCGATCTGGGAGAGAAATAGAACACGTCTTTATAGCAACGAATATGATTTATTACTCTCATATAATCGATACTTACATTATTTAATACACTTAGAATCTAGGTATAGCATGACCTCATTACATAGGTATTCTTCCACTATACGCCCAACAAAAACAGAAAAAAAAAATTACATTAGGTATGTTTTTTTTTTTTTTTTTTTTTTTATACTTAACTTTGTAGCATACATGACATACAATATTAATTATTGTCATTTATTATAAAGTTTTGTCCTGTTCTTATGTATAATTTCCGCTTTATTATTTCTTAAGATTTTAACATTAGGATCAAGATCTTCTAAAACTTTAAAAGGACCATGGTATACATTATCAAATTTATTTCCTGTCTCATTTTTAACTAATAATAAGTCATCTTTGTTATACATCACTGGTTTTAAATACTTATCAAATTTACATTTTCTTTTTAATTTACTTGTAATTAAATTATGTCGTGCTTCAGATTGCGCTTTTTGTAACTTAAATTTTAATTCTAAAGGGTAGCTATCTATGTTATATAAAGGATCAACAGAACAATTTTGAAAATTACTAGGTATATTACATGATTTTCCGAACACTAGTTCGTAGGGAGTATACTTTGTTTCCGAGTGTACAGAGGTATTGTACGAGAAGCACCAATACGGAAGCCATTCACTCCAATATCTACTGTTGTTGTCTGTTTGAATTCTCAAATAAGCATTAAGTGACTTATGTGAGTTCTCAAGTGAACCTATCGATTCATGATGATAAGCACTAGCAAATGTTTGGTTAATATTTAGCAACTTACATACCTCAGTCATAGTACTAGAGATGAACTCCGTTCCCCTGTCAGTCGCGATCTCACGAGGGATACCATACCTGAGTATGAAGTTGTCGACGAAGGCACGTGCTACACTTACGCTATCTTTTCTTACTAATGGATATGCTTCTACATACTTACTTAACTCACATTGTAATGTGAGAATATATGAGTAACTATGATAATCCTTATCTAAGGGCCCAACTATATCTAAATATATTTTATCAAATGCTGACTGCGCAGTCGTGGTTATTACCATTGGTTGCTTTGTATGCAACGAATGCTTTTGTTTTTGACATTTGTCGCATTTTTTTACAAATCCTATAACGTCTTGTACCATGTTTGGCCAAAAGTAATAACGCTGTATATTATTTGTCATACGTTTAATACCTGCATGTCCACTAGTGGGAAGCAAGTGAAAATCATTTAATATTACCCGTTTATCGTCGTCATTTGTTATTCTTATTAAATTCTTCAATATTAAAATTCGTGGACCGGTCCAATTATGACTTCTACAATATTTGGTTAACCATTTTATATATTTCTCACTTATCTCATTTTTAATGATATAAATTTCATCAACTGATATTTTTTTACAGATAGATTCCAAATCTCTCACGAAAGCGTCTCGCGCTGAGCATGATCGAGAAATTGGGTCTAAATAAATTGTCAATTTAGATGGTACATAAATAAAGTCATTTACTTTAATATATTTAGTATTATCTTTAAGTATATACCGAGAAAATATTAATTCAGTACAATTATTCGGCTTTTTAAGAATTTCAACGATTTTCGGTTGATCAGACCGACCATATGTTTTGTTCTTATCGACCGAAGAATTGTCATCTAATTTATTTTTTGCCATACTTCGTGTCATGACATTTAAGACATTCCGATTTATATTTTTTAATTCTACAGATGTAATCACGATGCGAGATAACGCGTCTGCAGCCACGTTATTCACACCTTTAACATATTCAACTTCGTAGTCGTACTCATCTAAGGTTAATCGAAACTTTATTAGCCTACTAGACGGGTTATTGAAACCAAATAAATAAAGTAAAGGTTTATGGTCCGTTTTGATCTTGAATTTTTTACCAAATAAATACGGTCTAAAATATTTAACGGACCAAACAATAGCAAGGAGTTCCTTTTCTATTGTTGGATAGTTTAGCTCGGATTTATTGAGCGGCCGGCTTGCATAAGCAATCGGCATATCATTTTTATTACATAATACGGACCCTACAGCTACACCCGAAGCATCTGTGTGCAATATGAATTCATTATCGTCATCAAAATTTGGATATTGTAAAATGGGTGGATTGGCTAAACTTTGCTTTAACAGATTAAATGAATGTTCACATTCTGTATTCCAAATGAAATGAGCACCTTTCCTGCATAGCCTATTCAAAGGTATTGTTATATCAGCAAAGTGTGGAATGAATTTACGATAGTAATTCGCGAAAGCAACGAAACGTCGTACTTCGTCACTATTTTTTGGCGTGGGGTAATTTTGTATTACTCGTGTTTTTGCAGGGTCAGGCGAAACTCCTTTACCGGATACAATGTGGCCTAAATACAGTAATTCTTTCTTTAAAAACTGACATTTTTCAGGGTTAATTTTTAGATTTACACTTCTAAGTCGTTCAAAAATGTCAATTAAATTTTTATTATGCGATTGTAAATTGCGTCCTATACATATAAGATCATCCAAGTAGACCAGACATTTTTCATGATTTAAACCAGACATTGCTACCGTCATTAACCGACTAAAAGCACTTGGGCTGATTTTCAACCCCATTGGGAGTCGTTTCATTTGATATTGTTTGCTTGTAGTAAATGCAGTGTATTTTCTACTTTCTGGGCATAATTCTAATTGATAATAACTTTGGCTAAGGTCTAAATGGCTAAAATATATTGCTCCTGATAAAGAATCCAGTATGTCCGAAATATTTGGTAAAGGGAACTTATCGTCTTTAAGATTATTATTTAATTTCCGATAATCAATAACAACTCGCCATTTTTTATTACCGCTGTTATCACATTTTTTCGGTACCAAAAGAACAGGGCTAGACCATTCACTAATACTCTCCTCAATAATATCGTTACGTAACATATCGTCGATTTGTTTATCAATCTCAGTTTTTTGACTTTTAGGGAGTCTATAGGGTTTGGTGTATACTGGGTTAGTATTTTCTTTTAAATGAATTGACTGTTTATATAAATTTGTAACGCCTAATTTGTCGCCTGGTAAAAAAAATACATCTGAGTACTTTGCACAAATGTTTTCGATCGAAATTTGTTCTTCTTTATTTAAATGCTTTAAATTCAAAACCGAAAATAATTGTTTTACACGATTCGCATTTAAGTTATCACTTTCAAAAGAACATACAAAATATTCATTTAAAGGTACAATCTCGGGCGTGAAATAACTTAAACATATGTCTGTCTCTCGGGTATTCAAAAATTTTAATGGTATTTTACCATTTATAGGTTTTACTATAACAGATGCTAAAAATACGCCTTCGCTTAACTGTTTAGACATAACAACACATTCATCTTTTAAACTTGTCTCTACTAAGTGAGTAACTTCGCACCTGGCCGGTATAGTCATGTAAGTATTGTAGCCGAGTTGCCCCATTTGTAATGGGATAATAATGGGTACATCATGGTTAATTGTCAATATATTTTGCTCAAAATCTAATATGCAATTAAACCTACTCAAGAAATCTTGCCCTAATATACCATCCGTTCTACAAGTAAAGTTCTTGAGTACATAAAACTTATGCGCGAACTCATAATTATTATAATTTAATTTAAGATAAACAAAGCCATCACAATACACATGACCACCTATACCGTTTATTTTAATGATCTCTATATGGAAAGGAATGTGCAGGCCCTCTAATGCCTCCTGCCTAATTATGGACATCGAAGCGCCGGTGTCAAGTAACCAACTACGCGATACTTGGAATACATCTAAATTAATCGAGTTAATATTCTGACAATAAAAATGTTCATGCACGAAAAAACAAGTTATTATTTTGAGTTTCAGTCTGTACTTCAGGATTTTCTTGTAAACGCCCACTACCACTCGACTCAGCTTGCCTAATTTGGTGTTGTTGGACCGGGCGACGGAACGTTGTGTGGCCACGAAAACCACCACGACCGCGATAAGTGGATGAATTATTAAAGTTACGTACACGATTGGAACAATTGTGATAACCACGACTGGGATTATTATAATTTTGAGAATTAGGAAATACTCTAGACGCACCCCGGTTAAAACTATTATTATAATTACGATGACCGCGGTTTGACCTACCTCTGTTATGATGAAAACTCATCACCCGCTCTTCACCTCCACTCGATAGTTTCTCGTCCAATGCACCCTGGATCGCGTCCTTCAATGTGCTATAATTTCTAGCTGCAATTATTGTGCTAAGACGACTATTTCTCAGACCATCAGAAAATCGTTTTATAGCAATCCGCTCGTTTATTGGCTTCAAAGTTTGGTACAGATCAGTGTTTCCGTTGGCCTGAGTAATAGTCAGATCGACGAACAACTGTTCCTTACCGTAATTCTCGATACTCTTGTCGTTCTGTCTCATATGCTGCAGCTTGCTGTGGATCGCAGTATCGGATTTTTTTGGCAGTAAAGTACTACGCATGTCTAAAATCAAATCTGTAACAGACGAATAAGTATTACGCATGCGCAGTTTAGCGCTTTCAGATAACCGTGACTTTAAAACAAATTGAATGAGTTGCTTTTTACCCGTATCATCTATCATAGACTCATACATCTCGATGTTTGAAATCAATTGTTTGGTGATGTTTTCATCACCCGTCATTACAGGTAACAAAGCAATCGCAGTTTTCAACTCAAACTTTTCCATGGTGCTTTTCGTATCCTCTGTACTATCAGAACAAAGTTGAATTATTTTTGAATACAATTTATTAATACTATCAAATAAGTTTGTAATTATCTGAATGTCACTGTCATTAATTTCTTTATTTTTTATTCCAATTTCAATGGCTATTTGTAAGGCACAAAATTGTTTATACAAAATATTTACTTCGGTAAGTTTAGCTTGTTTTACATTAATTGTCCTTCTAATTGGACCTAACTTTGTAAGGTAATCTTTAATATATTTCAATTTATCAAATATCTCTTTAACCTCACTAGCCATAACATCATTACATAAAGTTGCGTATGATTATTTTTATATTAGTCATCATAATTATACACAAAAATATGGCAAAATTATTTAAAATAACACAATAGTACTACCGTATTTAATAAACTTTAAAATGGGAGTAAACACGTGCATAATATTTAAGACATAAATGTTGTACCCTATACTTGTATCATTACCGTATTTTTTTTTTTTTTTCGTACCCTTTTTACACTAGTCGCACTTTATCTTGGGGTGACCGCACTTTTATTATTTAATCACAACACTCACACGGGTGAAGTTCCTGTAGTAGCTCCAAAATTGGCCTCCCGTTGCTGACGACGGAACAAGCTCATCGACCTTCGCAGATCGAAATCACGAACACCTCTTTCAATCCATTTTCCATGGCATTTCCGATAGTAGCGCATTAGCCATATAGTGCCTCCAACAATCAGTATGACTGCGATAGTGATCAACATATAAGTTATCACACTTGTATGCTGCAACACCTGTTCGGCCCCAGCCGAATTTCCTGCGCCGTTTTGTGCGATTATAACTTCCTGGGTCTTAGATTGTTGTTTGCCCATTTTGAAATTAGATTTTTGTAATTAACAAATTGAGAAACGCGGGAAAAGTCACAAATTGAGTTTACAGTACACGAACCGTCACTTCGTAACGTAACAAATAAAAATAGAGCCATCGTAACAAGTCTTTAAAACTGTCCAAATCACTCAATGTTTATAATAAAGTCGCCTTTTATGGGACATTCCACTGAACTGGCAGGGTCGCCATATAAAGGTTCGATCTGGGAGAGAAATAGAACACGTCTTTATAGCAACGAATATGATTTATTACTCTCATATAATCGATACTTACATTATTTAATACACTTAGAATCTAGGTATAGCATGACCTCATTACATAGGTATTCTTCCACTATAGTACTTTGTTTTGATTAATTATTTTTCTCTTCGACATTAATTCTACATTTGAGTATTCCTCACACACTGATTCCTTGTCTTTGAAATGTATAAATGTATTTAATATTACAATTAACTTAGCTTTCATTTCTAATTTGTAGCACTGAGTACGTATTGCAGTACTTTGAGTGACTTTTTTTTAATAGATCGTTTTGACATCAGTATAGTTTTATGGAATTGTACAACTTATTGTAATAAATTTTTTTAAAAGAGTATGTATGGAGTTTCTTTCCCGTTCTTCTCCATACGAAACTACCTTTTGGAATGGGCAACTAGATTCAATATTTTTAATTTTAACATGTAATTAATTGAAATAAATGATTTGTTTTTTTTTTTATGACATCACGTGGGCCCGCGGCCTTGTTTGCCATACAATAATATAATTCTGAAATAACCGATCCGCCTTGAGCAAGCGTGGTGATCAATGGTCGTGCCTTCTCTGTATGAGAAGAGGCCTTTGCACTGCAGTGGGACAATATCCCTTTTACTCATTAATGTGTCATTCCACAGGGTATCAGGCAACTCCGCATGCATATGCTAGCTGCGCGAGGTTTCAACGTGGTAGCAGTGGACTCTCGCGGGTCCAAGCATAGGGGGCGAGCGTGGGAGGCGGCCATCAAAGGGAAGCTGGGACAGATCGAGCTGGACGACCAGGTTAGAAATTGCTGCTCTTTTAAGAGTTAAGCTGTGTAAAATGTATTTTCAAGACCACAGGAAGACGCTGGATGCAAGCCACTCACAAGCGGTTCTTTTGGAAATCTATCTGGAGGCCTATGTCCAGCAGAGGACGTCCTGCGGCTGATATGCTTGTTATCAGTGCGTATCAATATAACATACCATCACGCCTCTATTTCCCGAAGGGTTAGGCAGAGGTGTACCAATGTACACCCACAGTTCGCCGGTATGTTTAGGTCCCATGTAATAGGGGGCGATCGTATTGCCATTAACCGGGCACAAATCCTAACTCCTAGCTGCTACTGACAATTTCATAGTGAAACCCAATGACACTTTTTGCTCGACCTGGGAATTAAACCCAAGACTTCTAGCGTAGCAGTCGCGTTTAGGACCACTAGGCTAACGAGGCCGTACAACTTCAATTTTATTTATTTGTATATATTGATTTTAATAAAACCATGTTCGCTTTCTTCAGGTCGAGGTATTACAATGGCTGGCCAAGGAAACTGGATGTATAGACATGGAGAGAGTTGCCATCCATGGATGGAGTTACGGTAAGTACATATAAGAATACCAGCCTGTTTCTGGCCCACGGGTCAACCGGTCATTTTGAGGAATCTATGGGGAAGGCCTCTGTTCAGCAGACGTCCTATGGCCGATGTGATGATACAATTTTAAAGGGCATTAAACTAATTATTAATGGAGAAAAGCTATTACAAAATTGATGATAAATCTCTGCACTGATTGATAAACCATGAGTACATGTTCCTATTCTGACATTTTTTATTCTAGTTGCCATTTCAAATTTTTGACTTAAGTTTTAATGTTACCACTGTTATTGTTCTGATTTTATGTAATTCTAATGATTTAACATTTAATAAATGAAAAACCGAAATGTAATAGTGTTATTGGGTTTTTCTATGAAATTCTCAGTAGCAGCTCGGAGTTAGGATTTGTGGCCGGTTAATGGCAATAGGCTCGCCCCCTATTACATGGGACCTAAACATACCGGCGAACTGTGGATGTACATTGTTACACCTCTGCCTAACCCTTCAGGGAATACTGGCGTGATGGTATGCTATCAATAGAATTTCTGTTTAATTTTAGAATTGAATTTTATTTACATGCCGATGAGATGGTAAAATATGGAGGACTATATTTTAAGAAATAATATCTATGTACCAATTACCCATGTTTGCAAAAATAATTTATTTGATTTTATGATTTATTTTGAGTTGCATACATTCTCTTGGCTAGCCAAGTAACAGAATATAGGGAATAGGGAGCTTAGGGCACCCCAACATGGATAGGTTAGGTATTAATGGCAAAATATTTATGCCTAATAATATGATTATTATGTTGAATTTCTATCCCTTTTACATACCATCACGCCTGAATTCCCCGAAGGGTTAGGCAGAGGTGTTACAATGTGCACCCACAGTTCGCCGGTATGTTTTAGGTCCCATGTAATAGGGGGCGAGCCTATGGCACTTAACCGGGCACAAATCCTAACTCTGACTTCTATCCCCTTTATTTATTTCTTTTTTTTGACTGCCCCGTTGGTCTCGTGGTCGCAAGCGCGACTGATGAGCGTGGGGTCCTGGGTTCGATTCCCAGGTCGGGCAAAAAGTGTTATTGGGTTTTTCCATTAGGATTTGCTCAGTAGCAGCCCGGAGTTTGGAAGTCGGTGGTGTGACACCCCCGTGCCTCGGCACGTTAAGCTTTTGGTCCCGGCTGTCATTCGTAGATCTTTGACAGTCGTTACGGATAGTCAGAAGCCAGAAAGTCTGACAACAAGTCTTACCAAGAGGTACCGTGTTGCCCAGTAACTGGGTTGTGGAGGTCAGATAGGCAGTCGCTCCATGTAAAACACTGGTACTCAGCTGCATCCGGTTAGACTGGAAGCCGACCCCAACATAGTTGGGAAAAGGCTAAGCAGTAGTAGTAGTCTTTTATGTTAATATATTTTATGCAAATGGATAGGGAATCGTGTTTCTTACGCACCTTTCTAAGGTCAGTGCAGCTACTCGGTGATGGTTGAAGAGCAAAGAGCTGTATTATATTAGTTGCCACGAGTCGTGGGCACAAATGTCAAGTTAATTATTGGGTATCTGGGGTCCTTTCTGGGTGTTTTGGGGTGCCGTTACGACTGACGGACCAATCGCGTGCAGCGTCGGCGACCCAAAATACCCAGAAATGGTATCAAAAACCCAAACTTTTACTTGTCTACTATACCAGTGTTTTACATGGAGCGACTGCCTATCTGACCTCCACAACCCAGTCACTGGGCAACACGATACCTCTTGGTTAGACTGGTTGTCAGACTTCCCGGCTTCTGACTATCCGTGGTGACTGTCGACGATACAATCTCCCCAGGCGGCTACCTGTCCCTGCTGGCGCTGGCGACGCGGCCGGCGGTGTTCCGGCTGTGCGTGGCGGGCGCGCCCGTCACGTGCTGGCGGCTGTACGACACCGCCTACACGGAGCGCTACATGGGCGCGCCGGCTCGCGCGCCGCACGCCTACACGCGCGCCAGCGTGCTCGCGCACGCGCCCTTCTTCCCCGACCAGTATGTTGCACGTTACGCTACAAGATACGCTGCATGTTACATTAGACGCTACAGTATCTGTACTACAATGTTATGTCTTAAAATAAAAATAGTTTGTTTGCTACTAATCTACTGCCTCGTTGGCCTAGTGGTCCTAAGCGAGACTGCTACGCTAGAGGTCTTGGGTTCGATTCCCGGGTCGAGCAAAAAGTGTTATTTTCTATGAAATTCTCAGTAGCAGCTCGGAGTTAGGATTTGTGCCCGGTTAATGGCAAAAGGCTCGCCCCCTATTACATGGGATCTAAACATACCGGCGAACTGTGGGTGTATACAGGTTCACCTCTGCCTAACCCTTCGGGAAATACAGGCGTGATGGTATGTATGTATATAATCTACTGCCTCGTTAGCCTAGTGGTCCTAAGCGCGACTGCTACGCTAGAGGTCTGGGGTTCGATTTTCAGATCGAGCAAAAAGTGTTATTGGGTTTTTTTATGAAATTCTCATTCTCATTATTAGCAGCTCGGAGTTAGGATTTTGTGTGTCCGGTTAATGGCTATACGCCCCCTATTACGTGGGACCTGTGTGGACATACACACGACTGCCTAACCCTTCAGGGCATACAGGCGTGATGGTATGTTATGTTAAGTTACAATTAATATTAACTTAGTTCATGTTTAGTTCATAAAGTTTTAAGAATACAGGTGCAAGAAGTTTATGTAAACAATTATTGGTAGACCAAATAAAAAGTAAATTAATAATAATGTCTCAGGGAAGGCAGACTGCTCATCATCCACGGGCTGGCAGACGAGAACGTCCACTTCTGCCACACGGCGGCGCTGACTGCGGAGCTGGTCAGGCTCGGGAAGCCTCACCGAGTTCAGGTAACATCGACCTGCAGCTGTTCTACAGGGGTTGACATAAACAAGAGTCCTACTATAAAAGAAGTTGGTCCAATGTCAAGTGGTCACCACTGCCTATACACATCTGTAATACCAGAGGCCTTGCTAATGCGTTGCCATCCTAGAGACAAAGTTGAAATGTGTCATGTGCCTGTAACTACACCGACACCCATACTCTGCAAACCGGAACACAGCAACGCTGCTTTGCGGCAGAAATAGGTATGGTGGTAGTACTTCCCGGACGAGCTCCTTCACAAAGCAAAAATAACGATGACGTTATGTCCGCAGGTATATCCCGGCGAGAGGCACTCGCTACGCGCGATGCACGCAGCGAAGCACTACGAAGCAACGCTACTACACTTCTTACACGAAAACCTGTAATATACTGTACACGCACGGTACATGCAATACACACACATTTGTATGGGGCTGTATTACACGAGATATATGCAAGTAAAAAAGAAAATTTGCCACGCAGTTGACCAGCGGTTGCCACGCAGTCGCTACGCAGTTGCCCCGCAGTCGCCACGCAGTTGTTCATGAAGAAGTTCTAAGAAATACTCTATCAGTCTGTAATTGTCCCGCTGCAGAGAAAAAATCTCTTCTCATATAGAGAAGGTACGAGTTTTGATTTGCTGAATACATCTGTCATTAAGTGGACTTGCCGAGAGTGTTTACACAGTGCAAGTCGGTCGTCGAGTAAGCTGGTTAGTTGTTTGTTTTATGTAATAGATCGATGTCGACACTGGCATAGAAAAATAAATAGTACTTCTTATAAATATCGCTCTAAATATGTTCAAAATGGTGGCATTGCCGTAATTTGTAAGATTTGATTAAGTTCCTATAGCTACCTCCCGGTTCCATCAGACCAGCTCTGTGACATCATTATATTGTATTGTCATGCAGATGGCACATTTATGTAGAATTTCAGCTCAATTGAACATAAATTTGACCCACTTGGGTCAAATTTAACTTGTAAGATTTGTCTAGCCGGGACAGGTGAAAGTTAACAAAGGCTTGTAACAAATCATAAATTTTTATATGCAATCACCATTTTGAGAACAAACCTTCTTTACCGAGAAGAGGTATTATTTAATGTCTATGGTAATTTTTAAGTCGTAAATATATACATGCCTGTTACTTGCATACTTTTGTGCAAGTAACTTGCGTAGTTTTGTGCAAGTAACTTGTGTATTTTGTGCAAGTAACTTGTGTACTTTTGTGCAAGTAACTTGCATACTTTTGTGCAAGTAACTTGCGTACTTTTGTGCAAGTAACTTACGTACTTTTGTGCAAGTAAATTGTATACTTTTGTGCAAGTTACTCTTATACTTTTGTACAAGTAACTTGTGTACCTTTGTGCAAGTTACTGGCATATTTTGTGCCAGTAATTTGTATGGTTTTGTGCAAATAACAGGCGTGTGTAACGGCTTTACAGACATCGTCTCGCAATACGGAAGATTATTCAATGCAATGTTAAGTAATAATACAACGCGCTCGATCAACGTTTTATACGAATGTTGCGCCACAGTCGCGCTATAGTTGTGCCACGGTCGCGTGATAGTTGCACCACTGTCGCGCTATAGTTGCACCACGGTCGCGCTATAGTTGCGCTACTGTCGCGCGATAGCTATGCCACTGTCGCGCTATAGTTGCGCCACTGTCGCGTGATAGTTGCGCCACTGTCGCGCTATAGTTGCGCTACTGCCGCGCTATTGTTGCGCTATTGTCGAGCGATAGGTTTGCAACTGTCGCGCTATAGTTGCGCTACTGTCGCGCGATAGTTGCTGTTGAGTAGCCAGATCAATGCAATACTTATTATTGTTAACTAGCTTTTGCTCGCGGTTAAGCTCGCGTTTGTCTCGATATTAATACCTAGACATGATTATGCTATGATTTAGTGTTATTGGGTTTTTCCATTACAAATTTCTCAGTAACAGCCCGGAGTTTGGAAGTTGGTGGTGTGAAACCCACGGGCTTGGAAATCACGAAAATCCAGACCGATTTCAGTCACGGCGGCTAATCTTAATGCAGACTGGCCAAGTACACAGGAGATAGTATAGTGCACAAGTGTGTGCGCAAACACAGGTGCACTCCCTCTTCCCTATCTCTCAATCCCAAAAACCGAGCTGCTACTGAGAAGTTTGTAATGGAAAAATCCAATAACACCTTTTGCCCTATTTGGAAATCGAATCCAAAATCCTACGCGAAATCAAAGGGGTAGGGTAACATGACTCTAGACCGGGTTACAGCTGCTATACGCAGACAAAACCGGGAGCAAAACTAGTACACTGTTATTAATAAAAGCTGCCTTATTTTTATAATGTTATAATAAATTATATTACCTACTTTACTAGTATACCTGTTAGCTCCTCTACACTTTGTATGCTTGAATATAGAGTGGGGCTCACCGATAGGACAACGCATGGGAATCGAACTTAGGTCTCATCTAGTCTCGTCTAAAAGGTTCGCCCTCTGTTACATGTGACCTAAAAGTACCGATGAACTGTGGGTGCACATTGGTACACCTCTGCTTAACCTTTCGGGGAATACAGGCGTGATGTCTGTTTCGAGCAGTTTTTGAACAATGTTTTAACAATGATTTGCCATTCAATTTAGGACTTTAAATCGTGCACTTTAAGCTTTTGACCGCCTCGTCAAGAAAGCAAAAACGTGCCCTCAGCGTCACGCTACGAATTCATCCTTAAATACCTACAAAATAGTAGTGAGTTCGGAATTATATCGATGTTGTTTTACGAGTTTTATTTACGTATACAAGTCTGTCATAGGATCGTGACCGTGGCGTGCTGGGCACATTTTGTTTGTCATCTATACAGGACATAAATAACTGCCTAGTTAGCCTAGTGGTCCCAAGCGCGACTGCTACGCTAGAGGTCTTGGGTCCGATTCCCAGTTCAGGCAAAGTGTTATTGGGTTTTTCTGTGAAATTATCAGTAGATGCTCGGAGTTAGGATTTGTGCCCGGTTATTGGCAATAGGCTCGCCTCTTATTACATGCGACTTAAACATACCGGCGAACTGTGGATGTACATTGGTACACCTCTGCCTAAGCCTTCGGGGAATACAGGCGTGATGGTATGTTATGTTATGTCTATACATGACAAAAAAGTATTTTTTTTTTAATGACGAGGTAAAATATGTGATTGCTCGCGGGCGGACCGCAGGTAACTTATGGTTGGATTGACAGGCAATGCCGTGTCGGAAAGGTACTACATAATGTGCGATGACTATAAAGATCTTCACACACTATAACATCACCGCTCCGATACGGCAACAGCCCGACTTGAATAGCTATGAAAAATCCAACTGTTAGCTGCGAGCGCGCCGACCGCAAGCCGTCGCCACTTTTTCAATCATGTCAATAGAAAATATATTTTAACACACAAAAAAACACTAAATTGAATGGAAAATTATTTGCTGTTCACAATGACCGATGACCTTTATTCGTTGTCCTATTGTTGCTTAATGGTCAGCGCAGACAAAGCAGCTAAGCTTGAATTCCATTTTCATCGATATTTGTGGTACGCTGTGTTGAAAACGACGTATCTTTGGGTCATTATTACTGTATGGAAATATCGACGCTTACGATGTTTGGTGGGTTGGATCCGTTTTGTGTTACTGCGCCCAATTGTCGTTTAAAACTTGATATGTTCTTGCTATATGCTTCTTTGTCTGTCTGTCTGTTTGGCCACTCATTCATTCATGTATAAATATATTTAAATATAACTGCTATCATTTGAGAGCCCTCAAGAGGCATTTAGGTACCAAACACTTATGACCAATAATTTCAGGACACAAAACTGCCTCGTTAGCCTAGTGGTCCTAAGCGCGACTGCTACGCCAGAGGTCTTGGGTTTGATTCCCAGGTCGAGCGGAGTGCTATTGGGTTTTTCTATAAAATTCTCAGTAGCAGCTCGGAGTTAGGATTTGTGCCCGTTTAATGGCAATAGGCTCGCCCCCTATTACATGGGACCTAAACATACCGGCGAACTGTGGGTGTACATTGGTTACACCTCTGCCTAACCTACGGGGAATACAGGCGGAAACAGTCTGTTCAGAACAGAAAAATGATTACAATAATGGAAGAGTAAGTAAGTTTGGACTTGTTTAAGAGTTTATAAGACCCAATAATTTTCTCTAATACATCATCAATGTTAGAGAAATGGAAGTTAAGTTGACCGCCCTCACCAAATAATCGGTGACCGATATTTTGTCGGTGAGAACATATGAATTCTAATATACCAGAAGTCGGTCCTACGAAACTATGGATCTAATAAACGGTCCGATAATCGGTCCTACAAAAAGTCGGACGAAGGGGGAAGCCCTTAGATGTGCTCTCAAATGATAGTCACCTAATATCCTGTGAAACTGCCACCGATCCAAATCCAAACCGCGCGATACGTAATCCCGCAACACCCCATACAAAATAAAATAAAAATGTATATTTAAAAAAAGAAACTAGTTCATAAAATTATGTTTATCATTGTACATTCTCGCAACAGTTGGATCGATTTTGATGGAATCGTTACGAATGGATTGATAGGCAAATTTGTGAGTGGGACAAATTTTAAAATAATAATAATTTTGACGGCTAATAGGAAGAATACAAGGTCCAATTTCGCTTCCTCGTCAAATTCATGGAAGTATAGTTTCCGGCACGAGTCGTGAGCACAAACTTCAAGTTTTGGGTCTCTTTGGCGGAATGAAGGAGACGGGGGGCGTCGAAACTGGACGCGATCGGTCTGAAGGACGGACCTATCACGTGCAGCGTCGGTGACCCAAAAAACCCAGGATGGAACCTAAAAATTAATTTGAAGTTACTATAGGTCTCTATGGAGAATAACGAGGAAGAAACTTCACGGACACTATTTTAAGACATTTTTTTTTTTGGGGCGGTGGGAAATCATCAAATAACTTCTCCCGCCCTGGGCGGGGCGGGAGGGAGTGACAGACTTTTACTGACTAAAACCCACCCATGTTTCTTCTTGTGCCCTTTGCGTTCCGGGGGCGCGGTATCTCTTATGAACAACCCGCAGCCCCGGCAGGCACTATTTTAAGACTAGGATGTAATTTTAAAGACGTTTCACGTTAAAACCTAAATGCTCTCTGCCCGACCTGGGAACCGAACCCACGACCCCACGCTCAACAGTCGCGCTTGTAACCACTAGACCAACGAGACAGTGATAAGTGCATATAAATAAATTATTCTGTGTCACTTATATTTTTATTTATTGAATTTTTTATCTTCACCTACATTATTATCATTTAAAGAAGCAACAAGAATATTGTAACCAAGGTTTTGTAAAAACCTAATTAAAAAGGGTGTCCGTGGAGTTTCATGCTCGTTCTTCTCCATAGAGACCTACAGTTTGGAACGAGCAACTAGCTTCAACTTCCTGACTGACCGACTCCTTGACAATTCAAGAGTGCCTGTAAATGGTTCAATTGAAATAAATGCTTTGATTTTTGACTTTGTTCTTAAAACAAAGTCAATGTTGTATTAAGAACTTTGCTGTAGTTTGAATAATGTTGGAAATAAAATAACAAGCCTCAAAGCCCTTTGGCTAAACTTACAACTCATCTTGTTGATTTCGGCGAAGCGTAGATGAGGAACATTATCATATCAGCCGATCGACGTCCACAGCTGGACATAGGCCTCCCCTAAAGATAGCCACAATGACCGGTCCTGCGCTGCCCGCATTCAGCGATTTCCCGCGACCTTTACCAGGTCGTCGGTCCACCTCGTGGGGGACCTTCCCACACTGCGCTTTCCGGTGCGTGGTCGCCACTCGAGAGCCTTACCACCCCAACAGCCGTCCGCTCCGCGAGCTATGTGCTTTGCCCATTGCCACTAGAGTTTCGCCATTTGAAGAGCTATGTCATTTCTGATTCGATCGTAAAGAGATCCCAAGCATACCACTCTCTATTGTTCATTGATCGACTTTGAGCTTTCTTACCATGATTTAGAGCACTGATTCGCCCAACAGTCATCCTTAGGGTTAATTCAGCTCGATGCTGAACTGCTGCAGCACTGGTGCAGTTCTGGTGTTTATACTACTGTTGACACGTGACGTTTGTCATCTATTGTGCGATTCAGTGCTTAATGTTCCTCCGCTCCGCTCATCTCCGCTCCGCTCATCTCCGCTCCGCTCATCTCACCTCCCCTCATATCAGCTCCGCTTAGCTCATCTCCGCTCTGCTCAGCTCATCTCGACTTTTTGGAAGGCGGATTAAAGTTTGTCCCATCTCACACGTAGCAGTAAGGATCGCTTCATCCTCGTTTAGCAATGGGCGATGGGCAGAAGGATAGCGTTAATTATATTAGATAGTACTGTGTTAGAGCAATGTATTACTTATTGTAAATATTTTTTAACATTAATAAAAATATATGTTTTTAAAAATCCATGTTTGGTATTTTTTTTTTAAATCTTATCGTGGGCGTATCCTCATGGACTGCTTCCGCCTTGTGGAAGGGGTGTGTCATATTTTTTAATGTGACAAGCCCGCCACACTATTTCCAACCATTGCAACTTCTGTAAGCCAGAATCAACAGTGGACATCGCCAGAAGAGCGCCGAGGCAATGAAGCTCGACGAGTCGCGGGGAAACTATACAACAGTCTTGGATCCCGCAACGAAATTAATCAGAAAAGATTAGCGGAGGAGTAAGAAAATATAAGGGTGTCAGTCTCCAACCGACTAAAACCCCCACGGTGTTCCTCCAACTACCATTGGCCGGGCCAAGGATATCGCTCAGAACATTCTTCCGCACCCAGTCAGGTATTGACCCGCCACCACCACAAAGCGGGCCCCGTCACTCGATGCGGCCGCCAGTCACCGGCCGCACTGACTCCAGAAAAAGCTCACGGGGAACACTACACAGGCCTTAAGTTGACGTATATCTTGGGTTCGATTCCCAGATCAGGCAAAAAAGTGCTATTAGGTTTTTCCATTATGAATTTCTCAGGAGCAGTCCGGAGTTTGGAAGTCGGTGGTGTGACACCCCCGTGTTTCGGAAAGCATGTAAAGCCGTTGGTCCTGCGCCTGAACTCTCCCCGGCTGTGTAATGTCGTCCCATCGGACTATGAGAGTGAGGGAAGAGGGAGTGCACCTGTGTTTGCGCACACACTTGTGCACTATAATATCTCTTGCGTATTTGGCTAGTCTGCATTGAGATTGACCGAAATCAGTTTCGAGAATATTATATTGTAATATTTAGTTTATTTAAGAAGTTATATTACCACGATTTGATATTATTTAAATCGATTTGGATTGATCGTCAACCGTATGGAATTTCCTATTCGATACAGATGTTGAGCAATCAAAACCGATTGAACCAATTGATCTAGAAATAATTTAGTGAAAAAAATTAGTTATTAAGGCGAAACTATACAGATTGATTTTTAATTCACTGGCCATTTTTCAGATAGCAGAAGAAGTCATGATAGTAAAGAACTTTTATTACGGAACCCACCGTGAAATCTATATATCTGCTTAGCCTTTTCCCAACTATGTTGGTTGGGCTTCCAGTCTAACCGGATGCAGCTGAGTACCAGTGTTTTACATGGAGCGACTGCCTATCTGACCTTTTTTTTTTGTTTTGCGATGGAAATCCTCATGGACTTCCTCCGTCATGGGGGTGACAGAGGAGCATGCCGGACTCTTACCGGCTAAAACCACAGCGGTGTTCCACGTTTGGTCGGGAGTGTGGGATTCGCTTAAACATTCACCGCTCCCCCGACAGACCTCGACCCGCTGTTCCTCAGCATGTCCCTCCTCCCCGTGCAGCCATTAACGTAATGGCCGCACCCACCCTCGAGTGGCGCGCGTGGAACACTGCGCCGCTCACTCGGGCCTTTCTAGTCGGTCGACCTGTCTATATGACCTCCACAACACTGTTACTGGGCAACACGGTACCTCTTGGTTAGCCTGGATGTCAGATTTCCCGGTTTTGACTCAAAAATCCAGAATGACAGCCAGGACCAATGGCTTTACGTGATTTCTGAGACACGAGGATGTCACACCAACAACTTCCAAACTCGAAACCGAACCCAGGACCCCGCGCTTAGCAATCACTTTAGCGACCATTTGTTTTGCATTAACATGCCATCACGACTGTATTCCCAGAAGGGTTAGGCACAGATTTACCAATGTACACCTACAGTTTGCCGGTACATTTTAGGTCCCATGTAATAGGGGGCGAGCCTATTGCCATAAACCGGGCACAAATCTTGACTCCGAGCTGCTACTGAGAATTTCGTAGAAAAGCCCATTAACACTTTCGCCTCGGTTTTTTGCCTCTGTAGCCTAGTGGTTCTAAGCGCGTCTGCTACGCTAGAGGTCTTGGTTTCGATTCCCAGGTTGAGCAAAAAGTGTGATTGGGTTTCACTATGAAATTCTTCGTAGCAGCTTGGAGTTAGGATTTGTGCCCGGTTAATGGCAATAGGCTCGCCCCCTATTACATGGGACCTAAACATACCGGCGAATTGTGGGTGTACACTGGTACACCTCTGCCTAACCCTTCGGGGAATAAAGGCGTGATCGTATGTTCATGTGTAAGTATTTAATCACTCTAGGCAACATACCTACCATGAGTCAATAAAGAGAAATGGGTCATCCAATCTCGCTGGCCCTCGTAACCTTAGCTTCTCCTTACCAAGATAAGATAATTATATACAATACTCCAGCTTCTGCCAGTGACTTCGTTCACGTGGTTTCACTCGCTTTAAATTACGTCTTTGGTTACTGCTCCGCACCTATTTATCGTAGCGTGATGTTATATAGCCTGTAGCCTTCCTCGTTAAATGAACTATCCAACACAAAAGTTATTTTTTCAATTCAAACTAGTAGTTTCTGAGATTAACGCCGTCAATCAAACAAACAAACAAACTTCAGCTTTTAATAAAAGTATAGATAAGAACATTACAACAAGGCTAATGGTTTTGCAGTAAAACTTCATAAACACAAACGTAAATTATATCAACGCTAGCGTCTGCTCGCGACTTCGCCCGCGTACCTTATTTCACCCGCTTTAGGTCACGTCTTTGGTAACTGCTCCGCGCACGTGTGTCGTAGCGTGATGTTATACAGCCTATGTTACTCGGGAATAATGTAGCTATCTATTGGGGGAAAATGGTTAAAATTGGTCCAGTAGTTTCGGAGCTTATTCGGTGCAAACAAACAAACAACAAAATCTTTTCTTTTTATAATATTGGTATTTATAAGGAGATTCCTTTCTCAATACCCTTGGCCCCCGGTAGCTTGGGCCCTGTTCCAGATGCCCGTGAGCTTGTGCATGCATATTGTGTTCAGTATATTTACTAATATTATAAAACTGAAGAGTTTGTTTGTTTGGTTGAACGCGCTAATCTCTGGAACTACTGGTTTAAATTGAAAAACTCTGTTTGTGTTGGTTAGTTCATTTACCGAAGATGGCTTTAGAATATATAACATACACGTTACGACCAACAGGTGCGGAGCAGTAACCAAAGACGTAACTTAATGCGGGTGATAAAACAACGCGGACGAAGTCGAGAGCAGAAGCTAGTTAGAACATAACATACCATCACGCCTGTATTCCCCGAAAGGTTAGGCAGAGGTGTACCAATGTACACCCACAGTTCGTCAGTATGTTTAGATCCCATGTAATAGGGGGCGAGCCCATTGCCATCAACCGGGCACAAATCCTAACTCCAAGCAACTACTGAGAATTTCATAGAGAAACCCAATAACACTTTTTGGTTGACCTGGGAATCGAACCCAAGACCTCTAGCGTAGCAGTCGCGCTTAGGACCACTAGGTTAACGGGGCAGTCAGAAATTAATAAAAATGAGAAAATATTAATAATACCAGCCTATTATTGTTCCACTGCAGGGCAAAGGCCTCTTCTCATACAGAGAAGGCACGAGGATTGATCACCATGCTTGCTCAAGGCGGATTGGCGAATACAGACTTATATTAATTACAAATCCAGATTTCCTCACGATGTTTGCCTTCACCGATATAAGAAAGAATTTTTTGTTTGTCTATTTGTTTAACGCGTTAATCTCTGTAACTACTAGACGGATTTGAAAAATTCTTCTGGTATAGAATAGACAGATTCATAAGGAACAGTATAGTACTTATACCATCACGCTACAATACACGGGAGCGGAGCATTAACCGAAGACGTAAATTAACGCGACTGAAAAACCCTGGGGACAGATGCTAGACATTAATTACCTCATTCGTTTCTGGGAAATCCATGAACGAATATACATTTACTTAAGTAAATTAATGTGCGTAACTGTAAATATACAGTTTATTACACAAGCTACAGTTTTGCATTTTCGTAAAGCCGTTGGTCGCAGCCGAACTGCCCCGTTGGTCTCGTGGTCGCTAGCGCGACTGATGAGCATGGGGTCCTGGCTTCGATTCCCAGGTCGAGCAAAAAGTATTATTGGGTTTTTCCATCTGGAATTTCTCAGTAGCAGCTCGGAGTTAGGATTCGTGCCCGGTTAATGGCAATAGGCTCGCCCCCTATTACATGGGACCTAAACATACCGGCGAACTGTGGGTGTATATTGGTACACCTCTGCCTAACCCTTCGGGGAATACAGGCGTGATGGTATGTTGTTGTTGTTGTAATAATTATTATATATTATTAATATAGTTACCAATAAGGGTACAATACTTACGCTGTTTGAGGTTTTCTGCAGCCGCAGCAGCAGCGCCAGCACAGCACGCAGAACTAGGAAGATGGGATGGCGCAAGAGTACTATAAGATTGTAAATATTTAATAATAATAATAAATATGTAATTACACTGACTGCCCCGTTGGTCTCGTGGTCGCAAGCGCGATTGATGAGCGTGGGGTCCCGGGTTTGATTCCCAGGTCGGGCAAAAAGTGTTATTGGGTTTTTCCATTACGATTTGCTCAGTAGCAGCCCGGAGTTTGGAAGTTGGTGGTGTGACACCCCCGTGCCTCGGAAAGCACGTAAAGCCGTTGGTCCTGGCTGTCATTCATAGATCTTTGACAGTTGTTACGGATAGTCAGAAGCCAGGAAGTCTGACAACCAGTCTAACCAAGAGGTTCGTGTTGCCTAGTAACTGGGTTGTGGAGGTCAGATAGGCAGTCGCTCCATGTAAAACACTGGTACTCAGCTGTATCGGGTTAGACTGGAAGCCGACCACAACACAGTTGGGAACAGGCTAAGTAGATGATAATGATGAAATATGTAATTACACATAAAATTACAGCATATGGGGACCTACCAACATCTCTTATTACAGTAGATACCATTTTAATCCTCCCAACAATAGTTCAAAATTAAATTGTCAATTCAAAAGTGCCTGTAAATGGTATACATACGTTTATACGTAAACTCACGCCTTTTTCCCATGGGGGCAAGCAGAAACCACAGCACGCCAACTGCTACGATCCTTACATATTCCTTTCGCCTTGTCAACGTTCATACATCTGGTCATACAAGCACCCTGGTTACGAGTACTGCGCATCCGACCTTTCTGAAGAACCTCACCAATAAGGTCAGGGTAGGTCATTCTAGGGCGTCCTCTGCCGGCGTTGCCACTCACATCTGCCATATAAATCCCTTTTGTTAGTCGTCTTTCACTCATCCTCTCAACATGACCGAACCATCTAAGCATACTCTTTTCAACCTTTGTCACTACATCCTCTTTTAATCCGCAACGTTCTCGTACCGTTTCATTCCTCACTCTATCGTTCAAAGTTACACCACACATACTTCGCAAGGAACGCATCTCCACAGCATTAATCCTACTTTCATGCCTCGTTTGCCATACCCAACATTCACTTCCATACATAAGTGTAGGCAGCAACACGCCATTGTGCACAGCAAGTCGAGCCCCTTTGGACATCGACTGGTTGGTCACAACCGCACGTATAGCACCATTATCTTTATTTCCCGCATTTACTCTCCTTTCCACATCAGCATCAATCTTTCCATCTCTTGTAAACATACTGCCCAAGTATACAAACTCGTTCGTTTGCTCCACACTCACATCATCCAACGATACGTCCTCTTCTTTTTCTAAAACCATCACTTGCTTCTTGTTTTCATTTATATACATCCAACACACCATCACGCCTGTATTCGCCGAAGGGTTAGGCAGAGGTGTACCAGTGTACACCCACAGTTCGCCGGTATATTAATGTCCCATGTAATAAGGGGCGATTCTATTGCCATTACCCGGCCATAGATCCTAACTCCGAGCTGCTACTGAGAATTTCATAGAAAAACCCAATAACACTTTTTGCTCGACCTGGGAATCGAACTTAGACCTCTGGCGTAGCAGTCGTCATGAGTACTAGAAATTTCAGAAATAGCCAAAAACTCTTACCACGCCATTTTGTATGGCTCATAGGACCAAAAATCCACCTTGATGACCTTGATGATTGAAGGTGGATTTTTGGTCCTATGAGCCATACACACTACATACTTTTAAAAGTATGTAGTGTGTAGTTTTAAAGAACTAAATAAACAAACAGACACTGAAGACGACCTTAATCTAGATTCTGCATGCGACCTTGTCCGCATAAATGACAAATCTAAATTAACATTGAAGAAGAAGCTCCAAAACTACTGGACCGATTTTAACCATTTTTTCACCAATACATAGCTACATTATTCCTAAGTAACATAGGCTATATAACATCATCCTACGACACGGGAGCGGAGCAGTAACCAAAGACCTAATAACGCGGGTGAAATAAATCATTAATGGCAATAGGCTCGCCCCTTATTACATGGGACCTGAACATACCGGCGAACTGTGGGTGTACATTGGTACACCTCTGCTTAATCCTTCGGGGAATACAGGCGTGATGGTATGAAATATACCACGCGGACGGAGTCGCGGGCCGAAAAAAGAAAGAAAGAAAATCTATTTATTGGCGCAACTTGAGGCTCTAAAAACAGCTTATTATACATACATACATACATACCATCACGCCTGTATTCCCCGAAGTGTTAGGCAGAGGTGTGTCAATGTACACCCACAGTTCGCCGGTATGTTTAAGTCCCATGTAATAGAGGGCGAACCTATTGCCATTAACCGGGCACAAATCCTAACTCCGAGCTGCTACTGAGAATTCCATAGAAAAATCCAATAACACTTTTTGCTCGACCTGGTAATCTAACCCAAGACCTCTAGTGTAGCAGTCGCGCTTAAGACCACTAGGCTACCGAGGCAGTTATAAATAACAAAAGAAATAAAATAAAATGTGATGGGTGCCCCACTGCTGCGCCAAACAGGCTCAGTTCAGCAATAATGACACCACTTGGGCCTGACGCTGGTTTTCAACTGGACCTTGGGGAGCTGGTATAACAAAAAGGTATTGGATAATATTTGGCAATAGTGCAGCTTCCTATCAGATAAAAAATGTTCATGATCGGACCAGTAGTTCCGGAGATAAGCGCGATCAATTCAAATAACAGACAAACTTTTCATCTATACTAATATTGTAAAGCTGAAGAGTTTGTTTGGTTGGACGCGCTAATCTCAGAAACTACTTGTTTGAATTGAGTAATACTTTTTGTGTTAGATAGATCATTTATCGAGGAAGGCTTTAGGCTTTATAACAACGCTACGACACAAGAGAGCGGAGCAGTCGCCAAAAACGTTATTTAACACGAGTGAAAAAGTCCACGCGGACGAAGACTTCGTTCGCGTGTTTTCTTCATCCACGATGTTATATACCCTAGGACACTCACAAATAACGTGGCTTTCTATGTGTAAATGAATTTTCAAAATCGGTTCAGTAGATCCAGAGATTACCACCTACAAACTCACAAACTTTACCTCTTTATTGTTGTTAATTAAAGATTAATAAGTATATTTACATTTATAGATATATATAAACAATAAAAAAGAAAAAATTCGCATCGATATAATAATGTTGTCCTTCAGAGGTCAAATGCAAACTTAGCATTCTAAACAAGGTTGCGAAATTTGTTGAAAAGAGTCACCGCGGCGGCGGCGCTGGAACACAGGCCATTAGGAGGAACACGGATGGGTTTTAGTCAGTAAGTCTGAAACTCCCGTCCGTTCCGCCCAGAGCGGTAGAAGTAATTTGATGATTTCCCATCCTTAAAAAAATCACCACGATCACGAGTGTTTTCTCTGAAGGGGTAGGCAGAAGTGTACTAATGTACACCCTCAGTTCACCGGTATGTTTAGGTCCCATGTAAGTAATAGGAGGCAAGCCTATTCCCATTAACCGGGCATAAGTCCTAACACCGAACTGCTTCTGAGAATTTTATAGATAAATCCAATTACACTTTGCTCGATCAGGGAATTCAACTCTTGATCTCTAGCGTAGCAGTCGCGCTTAGGACCACTAGGCTAACGAGGCAGTAGATTACATACATACATACCATCACGCCTTGGCTGCGGGTTGTTCGCAAGAGATACCGCGCCCCCGGAACGCAAAGGGCACAAGAAGGAACATGGGTGGGTTTTAGTCAGTAAAAGTCTGACACTCCCTCCCACCCCGCCCAGGGCGGGAGAAGTTATTTGATGATTTCCCACCCACCAAAAAAAAAAAAAAAGCAGTCGCGCTTAGGACCACTACGCTAACGAGGTAAATGCATATTATAAATATTTACAGGTCACCAATACCAAATAACCAATGACTTAACTTTGACTTTGACATTTTTGTCAATCGGGTCCTTTACTGGCAGATGATATTAGGAGTAAGTAACTTAGGTCACTTTTATTTTAGAAAAACAATTAGAAAAAAAAAAAACAATATAACCCACAAAAAGCGACATTTGCGCTTGCGAAGATGCTGGCATAAGCTACATACACGAGCTCAGGACTTTTCCTAACGAGGGTAGACAGAAACAACAAAACGTCACCTGCTACGATCCTTACATACTTCCTTCGCCTCGTCCACGTTCATACATCTGTTCATACAAGCACGCCGGTTACGAGTTCTGCGCACCTGACCTTTCTGAAGAACCTCACCAATAAGGTCAGGGTAGGTCTTTCTGGGTAGAAGCTATTAATATTATAATAATGAAAGTGAACAAAGTAAGGTAAGTGTTTCTGCCTACCCCCATATAAAAATAGGCGTGAGCTAACATCTGTATGTAGAACCACAAATCAGTAAACGACACAAGGTAACTATAAATGAGGAAAATAGTAAAACCAGTTTCATATGTTTGTTTTGAATCGTGAAGCAATTTGAGTGACGTATTTAGCTTACGCTACTACAGCGAGCGTCAACTGTACCATTTATTGTTTGTAGTAGTTAAGTTGTTTGTGAAGGAGCTCGTCCGGGGAAGTACTACCACCATATCTAGTTAGTTTAAATGTCATTGGAAGGCAAACAAGCCGACGGCCCACCTGATGTTAAGTTGTCACCGCTGCCTATAGACATCTGCAATATTTGACGCCTTGCAGATGCGTTGCCAGTCCATAGACAAAGTTAAAATGTGTCATGTGCTTGTAATTACACCGGCACCCATTCCCTTCAAACCGAAACACAGCAACGCTGCTTTGCGGCAGAAATAGGTGGCTCGTGGTGTCGAGCACGACTGTTGACCGTGGTGGTGTGACACACGTGCTTTCCGAAGCACGTAAAGTCGTTGGTTCTTGATCCTGATCTCTCCCTGGTTGTATCGTATTACCGTCCTATTGGATTATGAGTGTGAGGGAAGAGGGAATGCACCTGTGTTTGTACTATAATATCTCCGGCGTACTTGGCTAGTCTGCATTTAGATTAGCCGCCGTGACCGGAATTGGTCTGGAGAATACACACAAGTATAGTGGTATTTTTCGCCGGACGAGCTCCTTCACAAGGAGCTCTACTAACTAAATGTACCTGAAGACTGCCCGTCCTGCACCCAGCTCGCCACACTTTGTAGTCACCCCTTGTAATCACGAGACAGCTGTCATCAGAAAATTAATTTGTTGGATACGCGCTAAGCACCTGTGATATCATCACGTAGGTAAAATCATAAATTACTAAGATTTCCCGTATTAAGTAAAATGATAAGGTAATTAATTCCTTGTATAATAATTTGTAATTTTATGAGTGCCTCATTAGCCTAGTGGTCTTAGCGCGACTGCTACGCTAGAGGTCTTGGGTGCTATTCTCAGATCGAGCAAAGTGTTATTGGGTTTTTCTATGAAATTCTCAGTAGCAGCTCGGTGTTAGGATTTGTGCCCGGTTAATGGCAATAGGCTCGCCCCCTATTACATGGGACCTAATCATACGCGCGAACTGTGGTGTATATTGGTTTCACCTCTGCCTAACCTACGGGGAATATAGGCGTGATGGTATGTGTGGGTGTGTGTGTATGAATTAGAATTCTGTATAAAAAAAGAACCGAACGCGGATAAAGTCACGGGCATAAGTTAGTAAATAATAAGTAAATATTAAATAAAATGTGCGTTGTTTTATTGCAATTAATGAGCCAAATCACTCATCAGTGCTCAACCTTGCAATAATGACCAGTTCTCCTTCCCATGACGTAAGCTCAATGTGTTTATCATATTTTATATCAATCGAAGACGGCACATCATGTCAGTTGCGCCGGAGATGTCATGGCGGCATGACATTAACAAAGAACTATTTTAATCTTAATTAAAATTAAATATAATTTATAAATAATTACAAATGACCTTACAGTTTTGACGAATCAAGTATATTTTTTAATTTTTTGTTTTATTTTTTCGTTTAGTGCTGTGGTTTTTGAACAAAGGTAAGTTCGTGTGACCTTTAATACTTTTGATATTTTTATTATGTCTGTTGATCTCGGAAACTGAGTGACGCGTTTCGATGCGGTTTTTAGTTAGGTACCTACGACATTGATTGGATAATCCGTGCTGTAATATAAATGCGAAAGTAATTGCATGTCGTGTTTATGTGTCTACGCTTTTAAGACTAAACCACTGAACCGATTTTGATAAAATTTGGTAGGGGGTAAGTTTGAACCCCAAGAAAGGATAGGGTGCTTTTTTTTCTGCGACTTCCTCTGCGTTCACGATAATAGACATTAACACGAACAAAGTCGCTTTTAAAAGCTAGTGATATGTACGAGCTGAAAAGTTTTTTTGTTTGTTTAAACTCACTAAGCTCTGGAACTGCCAGTCGGATTGGGATAAATCTTTTTGTGTCCGATAGCCAGATTCTTGAGGAATAGTATAGGCTATATACCATCGCTACGTCTAATGGGAGTTGAGCAGTGACTGAAGACGTGACTTCGTGACTTTATTGGATAAGATACCTAATTGCGTTTAATGGTACTTGTGGTCTGTGAACAGGTTAGAATTGTATTTTGATTTGAAAGTAGTGAGTTACTCATTAGCTGCGGTTGAAAAACTCGATAAAATCGTGTTGTTCCAAGTGTCGGAAGTTCATGGTCAGTCTAAGTTTATAACTAACTTTTCCCGCGACTTTTGGCCGCGTGGAATAGTTACTTAGGACAAACTTTTTTTATTTTTAAGATACAATTTTTTTTAAAACGTCTGTACAAATGTTTATTTATTTTTTAACAATTAGGTAGGTACCTAAATAGTATACAAAATTTCATGGTTTTATCTTTAACTAGAGTCCCGTCGGCCTTAAGTTACGTCTTTGGTTACTGCTCCGCTCCCGCGTGTCGTAGCGTGATGTCATATAGCCTATGTTACTCAGGAATAATGTAACTATCGATTAGTGAAAAAATTGTTAAAATCGCTCTAGTAGTTTCGCAGCTTATTCGATACAAATAAACAAACAAAAAAATCTTTCCTTTTAATAATATTGGTATTTATAAGGAGATTCCTTTCTCAAGACCCTTGGCCCCCGGTATCTTGGACCCTGTGCCCGATGCCCGTGAGCTTGTGCATGCATATTGAGTTCAGTATGTATTAAAACATAAAATACCATCACGCCTGTATTCTCCGAAAGGTTAGGCAGAGATGTACCAATGTATTGCTGAAAAAATCATTATAGTCGGTCCAGTAGTTTCGGAGACTATTCGGTACAAACAAAAAAACAAATCTTCTCAGCCTATTATTGTCCTACTTAAGGGCAAATTCTCATACAGAGAAGGCACGAACATTGATCGACACACTTGCTCAAAGCGAATTGGCGATTTCAGACTTATATTAATTACAAGTCCAGGTTTCCTCACGATGTTTTCCTTCACCGATGTCAGTAATGTCCAAGATTAACTTAGAAAGTACATATGAAATAAAACAAGACACATTGGTACTTGCCCGTGTCCGGTAACGAATCCACAGCGTCGTGCATGAGAGACTGGCGCACTGGGCCATCATGACATCTAAAATCGAATTGGGGGTCAAATAAAAAGTGAATTAGACAGAACACGTTTGTAATGTCATAACTACTAAAACTTGTTTTTTTTCGAAACCGGCTTTCTATAAATATGATGTAGTAGTGTTTAATAGTAGTAGAGCTCTTAGTGAAGGAGCTCGTCCGGGGAAGTACTACCACCATACCTATTCCTGCCGCAAAGCAGCGTTGCTGTGTGCCGGTTTGAAGGGTATGGGTGCCGGTGTAGTTACAGGCACATGACACATTTCAACTTTGTCTCTGGGATGGCAACGCATTTACAAGGCCTCTGGTATTGCAGATGTCTATAGGCCGCGGTGTCCACTTAACTTTAGGTGGGTCGCCGGCTTGTTTGCTATCCAATGATAACATAACACACGTAACATACCATCACGCCTGTATTCCCCGAGGGTTAGGCAGAGGTGTAACAATATACACCCACAGTTCGCCTTTACGTTTAGGTCCCATGTATTAGGGGGCGAGCCTATTGCCATTAACCGGGCACAAATCCTAACTCCGAGCTGCTACTGTGAATTTCATAGAAAAACCCAGAAACACTTTTTGCTCGACCTGGGAATCAAACCCAAGACCTCTAGCGTAGCAGTCGCGCTTTGGACCACTAGCCTAATGACGCTCCAGGAGGAAGGTAAGGAGTATTCGAACAAAAACTTTGATTTTTACTTTTTTATTATGCGGATTGATTTGTAACGTCCCGTATTGGTCTTTAAAAGTAATGGCAAGTCTAAAAATAACGCAAGCTGATCGATTGTAGAAGACATCTCCTCTCCTCTCCGCTTTATTGGAGTCCTAAAAACCATTTGGCGAACACCAAACTTGAATGGCCAAATGACTATAAGTTTAAACTGACGTATTTGAAGCCAGTTTCTCATTATGATAAGTCTTTAATAGCTTCAATAACCTGTTTCTACGTATTTCGGATAATAACTATCTACGTTTGTTATGATGACTCTGCGTTCAAATCATGTTTTTTTCCATGATTAAGTAATGACTTGTATGAAAAACCCTTACAATACCGTGTTGAGGGGAAATACTTAAATATGGACAAACTGGCTTCTGCCCGCGAATTCGTCCGCGTCAAATTTGAGATGTTATCCCACATTTTTCCGATATAAAAAGTATCCTATGTTTTATTCCACACTCCAATCTATCTCAGTGCCAAATTTCACCCAGATCCGTTCAGCCGTTTAAGCGTGAAAGCGTGACAGACATACCTACATCCATCCATACATCCTCACAAACTTTTGAATTGAAGATGTTAGTAGGAGATGGATGGTTTGACGGCGTGCTAGTGCCTAATGTTGTGTATGACAAACGAGACATAAAAGCAGGATTAAGGGGAATTGCCACTCGAAATATGAGTATGTGACAACATGTATTGCTATCTCGCTGCCCTCGTATACAAGATTCTGTGAGCGAAAGAGACAATCGAAAGCCAGATTGATTTCATTCGACAAAATCGGTGATTTGTAATCCTGATTTTCTCGAACAAATTTTAAGGATCTATCCGAAAACAGAACACCGTAAAACATATTATAATTTTTTTTGTCTCATAGTCTGGCGTGTTGGTACATATTACAAGCCTGAAAAAAATGAGTGAATTGTCAAGGGTTCAAAGAAAAGACTTACCTATAAATATTTCGTGAAAGTATTACAGTATCATGGTGAAAAAATAGTAAAGGAGAGCATACAATATTTTCGTCGCATAGATCTCAGAATTTTGAGCGTAAACTATATAATTTTATGTAATGACATTATAGGGAATTTCATGAACTAAAGACATACCTATAAATTATTCCACTGAGCCGTGTATTTTTCTCACAATTTAAAGAAAACTTCAAATTTACTCTTACTTTTGTTATTTTTGTGGATATCTGATTCAACTAACATGAAACGTATCGCTATTTTGAACTTTACTTGTTGCGCGATGCGATATTCTCAGTTACCTAAACATTTGCTTACGACAGGGCCTTAACCAACTTCAAAAATGTTTTTCGCTAATCAGACGGCGAGGAAACAGACTATGCATGACCGTTTCGTTTATTTTTTGTTGTATGCTGTCAGATATGTTCACTAAACCATTATTTGAGGCCATTTTACCCCCGTGGGAAAAAGGCGTGAGTTTATGCATGTACATAAGATGCTAGAATTAAATGTTCACGGTCAGTCCTACTAAAAGGTATCGTATTACCCAGTGACTGGGTTGTGAATGCGAGATACGCAAGGCCGGACTATTCGTAAGGCAGTGTGGCAACTGCTTAGGGGCCCCGTATAAGGAAAGGGCCCCGAAAAAGAATAACATTTTTTAAAATGAATTTAATTTTAATATTTGTAACAAACGAAAAAAAATACACAAATATAAAACAAAACATAACACACCATCACGCCTGTATTCCCCGCAGGGTTAGGCAGAGGTGTAACAATGTACACCCACAGTTCGCCGGTATGTTTAGGCCCCATGTAATATGGGGTGAGCTTATTGCCATTAACCGGGCACAAATCCTAACTCCGAGCTGCTACTGAGAATTTCTTAGAAAAACCCAATAACACTTTTTGCTCGACTTGAACCCAAGATCTCTAGCGTACCAATCGCGCTTAGGACCACTAGGCTACCGAGCTAGTTACAAGTATTAAATTACTAATCATTTTAAAATTTATTTATTTATTTGTATTTCAACTATAAAACTTACCTAAATATTAATTAGATTACAAACTTCGAATATGTACAGTTAATATTTAAAAACAAAAAAAGGAAGCTTATAGGGCATCAAAAAACTCTTCCGCATCGCTATCAATGGTACAAGTGCCCAAAGGGCTGGCAGCATTGCCACGTTGTATTTATTAAAGTATTTGAATTTGTTCATTTTTTTTTTGATGATTACTGTGAAGGCATGCTTTCGCAATGTAGTACCAACAACATCGTTACCATTACTAATATTATAAATGCGAAAGTAACTCTGTCTGGCTGTCTGTTACTCTTTACGACTAAACCACTGAACCGACTTTTAATAAATTTAGTACGGGGTAAGTTTGAACCCCAAGAAAGCATATCTAGGCTATTTATTATCCCGCGAATTAATCTGCATCCGCAATAACCGTTATTTACGCAAACGAAATCATACCTAGTCATAAAAAAAAATTTGGGAAGTCAGAAAGCCTAATAACTGCCTCGGTAGCCTAGTGATCCTAAGCGCGACTGCTACACTAGAGGTCTTGGGTTTTATACCCAGGTCGAGCAAAAAGTGTTATTGAGTTTTTCTATGAAATTCTCAGTAGCAGCTCGGAGTTAGGATTTGTGCCCGGTTAATGGCAATAGGCTCGCCCCCTATTACATGGGACCTAAACATACCGGCGAACTGTGGGTGTACATTGGTACACCTCTGCCTAACCCTTCAGGGAATACAGGCGTGATGGTATGTTAGAAAGCCTAATGGCACCCCGCGACATGGGGCCCCGGCATGGTTAGTCCGGCCCTGCACATAGGTACTCGCTACATGTAAAATACTGGTATTCAGCTGCGTCCGGTTAAACTGGAAGCTGACCCCGACATAGTTGGGACAAGGTTGGGCAGATGATGAAGCATTAAGATGCTTTGCTTGTTGTCTTTTATCTGTAGAGTTTAAACAAGGTGTATTTTTTGCATCCTCGACAAATTCAGGGAGGTAACTATGGTACTGATTCTCAACACGAATCTATCCTACTAATTTTAAAAATGCGAAAGTTTGTGAGGATGTGTGGATGTTTGTTACTCATTCACGCTTAAACGGCTGAACGGATCTGGATGGAATTTGCCACAGAGACAGGTTATAGTCAGAAATAACACAGGCATTTTTTTATCCCGAAAAAATGTACGGCGGTAACTGCCTCGTTGGCCTCGTGGTCCTAAGCGTTACTGCTACGCTAGAGGTCTTGGGTTCGATTCCCAGGTCGAGCAAAAAGTGTTATTGGGTCTTTCTATGAAATTGTCAGTAACAGCTCGGAGTTAGGATTTGTGCCCGGTTAATGGCAATAGGCTCGCCCCCTATTACATGGGACCTAAACATACCGGCGAACTGTGGGTGTACATTGGTACACCTCTGCCTAACCCTTCGGGGAATACAGGCGTGATGGTATGTTATGTGATGGTATGTTAGGATTTCTTCTATTTTTGTTGGTGATTTTCAAATTCGAATTCGCCATCTTGCCGCTGGGTTTAGGCAGGCTGGGCGGTGTACAGCACGCACACAGTGATATAGGCGCGCGACACCGCCCACCGCATATGTAACGGACCGATTCTGTTCTTTGAAAAAGGTGTATTCTAAAAAATTTACAAACAAACAACTAAAAACTAAAAAGTAAAAAATTACTTAAGCTTTGGAAGTCAACGAGCTCAGGGGAGGAGTCGTTTGATGATTTCCCGTCCGCAACAAAAATCGAAAAGCTTTGGAAGTCGGCGGCTTTGGTTCTGTTTGTTGTTTTGTATTACCACTGACTTCCAAAGCTTTTTGATTTATTTTTAAAAGAGTTTATAATTTTCGCTTTTTAGTATAAATTTCCTGTCATCCAAATCCACGAAGGAACAGTTATTATATATATTTGTTTTTTTTACCAAACTACTGAACCAATTCCGATAAATTATATAATATTATATGGGACCACCTTTGAAGTATGGCCTATCAAACAAAAAAAGAATCATCAAAATCGATTCAGAATTGGCGGAGTTATCGCGTAACACACATACAAAAAATGTACAGACGAATTGAGAATCCTTTTTTTGGAAGTCAGTTGAAAATTCGTTCTTGGTAAAAAATCCGTGCATCATTTTTAACTAGAACTTTTTACAACAAATCATTTATATATTATAACTGAGATGTTTATAAGCTGTCGGGGCGTTAACTTGTGTCCTTGGCATTAGTACAATTTATATACACACCATCACGCCTGTATTCCCCGAAGGGTTAGGCAGAGGTGTACCAATGTACACCCACAGTTCGCCGGCATGTTTAGGTCCCATGTAATAGGGGGAAAGCCTATTGCCATCAACATGGGCACAAATCCTAACTACGAGGTGGCACTTGAGAATTGCATAGAAATACCATTTAATTGTACCCTTATTGATAACTATATTTTCGAGCCACTTGGGGTGGAAACCCTTGGGCCGTGGGGTCTGTATGCCCATAGCGTTTATAAGGGATTATTCAAACCGCTGGTTACCACTTCCCATGACCCAAAGGCTGGCCTTTACCTTAGCCAAAGGATTAGCATTGCCATCCAACGTGGCAATGCCGCCAGTCTTTTGGGCACTTTTCCAGTTGACGGCGATTTTTTTTTTTTTTTTATGTGGGAAATCATCAAATAACTTTTCCCGCCGTGGGCGGGGCGGGAGGGAGTGTCAGACTTTTACTGACTAAAACCCACCCATGTTCCTGCTTGTGCCCTTTGCGTTCCGGGGGCGCGGTATCTCTTACGAACAACCCGCAGCCCCGGCAGGCATCGGCCCTCAGTGGCCCCTTCCTTTTGCTGAGTTGACAGCGATGCGGAGGAGATTTTTGATGCTTTTTGATTTCGTTTCTCTCCGCTCTCATGGATCGTAGCATGACATTGTACAAGGTGTTAAAACAAAGAACTTTATTTAAGGGAGTGCAGTACTCATGAAATTGAACAACTTTTACTATAGAACGAACTGTAAAATCGAGAAAAAATATCAACTGCTCCATACATTTATGTTCGCATAACTCGATTACATTTGTAAGGGACAGCTGATTTTTCGTCCCAATTTTCAATTTAATTTCATAGTGAAAGGGGTTTTTTTCGCACTACGTTCCCTTAAAGTTTGTCCTTTGTATAAACTATAACAAAGACGTAACTTAACGGGGTGAAACCGCTGTGTATAGCTAGTGAAATTATAATCGTCATTTCTCTTTTTCCAGGAACGATGCATATCCTCATAGTAGCGGGGTTCCTGGCGTTAGCAGGAGCACAATCAACCATTGACCCTTCAGTCCTCATCAATATCTTCGGAACACCCCCCACAGACACCACACCCCCTCCACCGACCAGAAAGCCGCTTGAACAGGTAATTTGAATAAAGATTAAAGTCAGCTGTAGTAGAGCTCTTAGTGAAGGAGCTCGTCCGGGGAAGTACTACCACCATACCTATTTCTGTCGCAAAGCAGCGTTGCTGTGTTCCGGTTTGAAGGGTATGGGTGCCGGTGTAGTTACAGGCACATGACACATTTCAACTTTGTCTCTGGGATGGCAACGCATTAGCAAGGCCTCTGGTATTGCAGTTGTGTATAGGCAGCGGTGACCACTTAACATCAAAAAACCGTGGCAGACGGGTTCCCACACGAAAGGTTCCGTAAGGCCGACAATATACAGGGTTATTTGTAAAACAATGACAACCTCTCAGGACTATGTTACTAACATCATAATCAACAACTTTTGTTCTATGACATTTAAAAATTTAACATATTTTTTTTCCTCAGATTTTCATACAAAAATAAAAACATTTAAATTGAACGCTCTAAATGTTACGAAGTCTATGCGAAGCAAACGAAAGCGATAGTAAAATAGCGAGGGGAGCGGGGTTAGGGCGGCGGGGGTGTTTGTACTTGACCTATTTACAATTTTACGGAAATCCTTCAGTCGGTCATTCGCTTCGATGCGCTTGCGTTGCTTGATTTTGTAAAAAAATATAGAACAAAAGTTGTTGTTTATGATGATAGTAATACAGTCCTGCAAGGTTGTCATTGTTTTACAAATAACCCTGTATATTATGTATTTGACACTATATACTTATGGTATGTTTTATTAATGTGTAAAAAGACACCTAACGAAGCCGTTACAACTTCTTTCTATTATTGCGAACATTTTTTTTGTTTTGGACCAAAACTGAGAAGCTTTTGGTTACAGAGATATTGAAGGTCAGAAGATCCACCTTTGCTTACGTTGTTTTTAACGAAAGCGACTTGTAAATGTCCAAACTAAATTGTAAATACTACCAAAATTAAAACTGCTTCGTTAGCCTAATGGTCCTTAGCGTGACTGCTATGATAAAGGTCTTGGGTTCGATTCCCAGTTCAAGCAAAAAGTGTTATTGGGTTTTTCTATATAATTCTAAATAACAGCTCGGAGTTAGGATTCGTGCCCGGTTATTGGCAATAGGCTCGCCCTCTATTACATGGGTCCTTAAAAAACATACCGGCGAACTGTGAGTGTACATTGGTGCACCTCTGCCTAACCCTTTGGGGAATACGGGCGTGCGCTGGCATCTAGAATATTAGCTCAATGATACTTAATTTGATGAGCAGTGTGTGTAGTTAACGGCGACGTGACGTGTCTTGTTACACCTTTTACATCTCGTAGATTATAAACCGTCTTCAACCCTCTCATCTTGCCGGGGCTGCGGGTTGTTCGCAAGAGATACCGCGCCCCCGGAACGCAAAGGGCACAAGAAGGAACATGGGTGGGTTTTAGTCAGTAAAAGTCTGACACTCCCTCCCGCCCCGCCCAGGGCGGGAGAAGTTATTTGATGATTTCCCACCCACCAAAAAAAAAAAAAAAAAAAAAAAAAAAACCCTCTCATCTATAAACAATTTAGTCTAAAATTTAATCAGGTTCGCAGTACTATCGATCCAAAATTACTGGACACCCTATTCGGCACACCGCGTACACATAATCGTGTTGGAACCACAAAATCGTTTGAAGAAGTGAGTTTATCTGATCCCTGTATCAAACAGATCCTTTTTATCTGACCTAATTGCATGCCCAACACCCTGGCTTCCTGTTATAACGGAAAAATGAAGACGTTCAATGAAGCCGTAAATTACATGGTGTTTCTATCAATCTGGTGATGGCCCAGTCAAGTGGTTAAGGCCTTTTTTTTTTGGTGCGCAGTAGTAATCCTCATGGACTTCCTGGGCCGATTTTTTACCGGTAAACCTAACTATGCCTATGGCCGGAAGTGCCGAATTCATATAAGCATTCACCGCTTCCCCGTCAAACCTCGACACGCTGTTCCTCAGCAGGTCCCTCCACCCCGTGTAGCCATTCCCATCATGGCCGCACACTGCGCCCGTCCCTTGGGCATTTCTCGTCAGACGACAGACGCCCCTAGTCCGCCCCCTAAGGCCTGCCTCTCATACATGTGCTTGTGTTATTCTATTTCATTGTACTTTCTAAGTTTATCTTGGACACCACTGACATCAGTGAAGGAAAAAGTCGTGAGGAAGCCTGGACTTATACCAGACCCAGACCTAGCAATAAGGATTTGCTCCATGTTACTTAGTTTGATGGCCATTGTGCGTGGTTAATGGTTCTCTTTTTACACTCCGTAGTCTCCTTGTACTTCGTTCTTTCCATTCGTTTTTATTATTAAACAATTAAATTCACCCGTCTCTCCTTTAGTCCATGTCCATGATTTTCTTCAACGTTGTCCCCACACTAGGTAATTCTTCTGTATCGTGAGTGCGTTTACAAACATATAAACTCACATACACAAACAGCCAGACTCCACACCTTCTAGGTCCTCAGTAGATCCTACCAAAGTGAATTATATAAGTACTTTTGTCCACGATATAAGTAGCCTATGTGCATTTCCAGACTATAATCTACCTCTGTGCCAAATTTCAACCAAATCAGTTCAGCCTGAAGCGACACCTATCGCCCAACATGACAACTACAAACTGACGTTTCCTACATCGCGCTATCAAAGTTCTCCGCGACGTCAGCATTTATACAAAATCCCGACAACAGCCGACGGTAGTAGCGTACCAGACGTAACACCCGTCTGCTCAGAGGATCCTCCCTTTTCAATGGAGGATGAGAAACTTTACACCCTGTTTCTCATATCTTCACAAGCCGTTCTGGTGTGAGCAGTCATCCATCCAACCTTTCGCATTTTTGATAGTAATACAATATAATTATGATGAATCATGTAAAATTGACTAGGTTACTCGAAGCACGGGACTCCCGAAGGTTGATAGTTCAACAATCAAACCGTCACTCCTCGTTGAAGTCTTTGGAACTGCACCAACATCTTCCACCCCCAACCCTCAAGCAGCCGAGCGTTCATACGGAGCCACTCGACCCTCGAGGCTTGTGAACGTGGAAGGTCTTCCTACAGTTAACCCCTCACTACTTATAGACATCTTTGGAACTCCACCGACTACCATTTCTTCAAAACTGAGACAAGAATTCGTGAGTTTGTTGCTGCAGTTTTGGGAGGAGACAAGCGCATGGGAAATTTTGATTGTTTGCATTGTGATGTTTTATATATCTGCCTAGCCGTTTCCTTACTATGTTGGGGTCGGCTTCCAGTCTAACCGTTGCCAATACCAGTGTTTTACATGGAGCGGCTGCCTATCTGACCTCCACAACCTAGTTACTGGGCAACACGATACCTCTTGGTTAGACTGGTTGTCAGACTTCCTGGCTGCTGACTGTCCGTAATGACTGCCAAAAATCTACGGATGTCAGCCGGGACCAACGACTCCGCATTGTGATGTTCTGTAGTGTTTAAGATATGGGTTAATAAACAGGGCCGAATTATGAAATTAAGGCAATTAGGAATTTGACATTATCAAACTTTTAGTAATAATTTAATAATTACTAATAACTTTTAGTAGTGGTAGGGCTCTTCCAAGGTAGAACTACCACCATACCTATTTCTGCTGCTAATAAGCGTTGCTGTGTTACGGTTTGAAGGGTATGGGTGCCGGTGTAATTACAGGCACATGACACATTTCAACTTTGCCTCTGGGATGGCAACGCGTTTGCAAGGCCTCTGGTATTGCAGATGTCTACACTCAGCGGTGACCACTTAACATCAGGTAGGCCTTCGTATGCAATCTAATGAAAAAAATCAGTTTTTATTGCAGTCAAAACGCGATTCTCGTAAAGATTTTGGATGGCAAAAGTAAATTATGATGTCACATTTTTGCCGATTCAATTGATTAACTATTTATTGATTTTAAAGCAACTATACATCAAAATGTACTGTTGATTGAAGGTTCATAGTGGTTTATAGTGTCTTGGTATTGTTAATTATTGGTGTCAAATACTTAATTGCCTATGGGCCCCGGGTAGGGGCCCTGGAAAGACAACTGAAAATGTTTCTTCAAGTGAAAATTAACTTTGAAGAATAACAAACTCTAATAAAAAAAAAACGATTAGAAAAATTTACATATTGAAAGTTACAGTCCTTTCAGTAGTCTCAATTTTTTTTTAATAAATTGTCTGATGGCATGTCTTTATAAATGTAGTAAAAAAAAAAACAGCATGATTATGAATAAAATTACGCTGTGGTATAAAATCAACATTTTTGGTACTTACAAAAGGGGCCTAGACGCGAATGGCCCCAACAGAGTTGCCTAATCCGGCCCTGTCAATAAATTGCCTACTGTGACTGTAAGGCACGAGGGACTTGCCTGAGAAGTTCCTTTTTGTTGAATGATCCTGGGTCGATGCGAGTTTTAAGAACTGCAGTTAATAGTAGAAGGGATTATTGCTTTACTCAGTTAAATTTTCAAAATAGCGCTCTTTAACGGGTCATATTTTCTGCTTTAACACTAGAAAAACCACACTAAATGGAAAATTATCACAAAGTAACAAACCATCACGCCTGTACTCCCCGAAGGGTTAGGCAGAGTGTACCAATGTCCCAAAGTTCGCCGGAATGTGTAAGACCCATGTAATAGGGGGCGAGCCTATTGCCATTAACCGGGCACAAATCCTAACCCCGAGCTGCTACTGAGAATTTCATAGAAAAACCAAATAACACTTTGCTCGACCTTTGAATCGAACCCAAGACCTCTAGCGTAGCAGTCGCGCTTAGGACCACTAGGCTACCGAGGCAGTTCTGTTCTGTTCTGTGGCAGTTTCTGTGTGTAACTACGAAAAATTACATGAATGCATGTTTCAAGGGATTCCCAATTGTCACATATCTATGACATCATAGGTAGTTTGTTGCTTTTGGTATTAAAATACATATTTTGCATGGATGGGCTATGACACAATCCAGTCTGTCTGAGAGACATACATGATAAGTGATATACCTACAAGGTGAAGTTTTGCATCTCGTCAAATTTTAGATGGTTGCCATAAAATAAATAAATAAAATAAAATTACGACTCTGGTCAATAAATAATAACCTGCAAGTCTGCTAGCAAGTTCTGCCACTGGCTGATCTTGTCATAATGTCTTCTCAGTAATTATTCTTTCCTCTGTAGTTCACATTTCAGTTCATTATTTATTTATTCAAACTTTTCGCACATAATGTAAATAATACACTGTACAAAGGCGGACTTAATGCCTTAGGCATGGCTGCGGGTTGTTCGTAAGAGATACCGCGCCCCCGGAACGCAAAGGGCACAAGAAGGAAATGGGTGGGTTTTAGTCAGCAAAAGTCTGACACTCCCTCCCGCCCCGCTCAGGGCGGGAGAAGTTATTTGATGATTTACCACCCACCAAAAAAAAAAAATGCCTTAGGCATTTTCTACCAGTCAACCTTAGGGCGATGCAGAGACAAAACATAGTAGGTGCAAGGAACAGAAAGTTTCCAGGAATAAAATATAATAAATACATAAATGAATACATACAAACAAAATATACAAAGTAGATCTCTCTACTTTGTATATTTTGATCAAAATACATAGGTGGAGAACTATAAGAAACTAATTGTGAGACGAGTCTGCCAACTTCATAAGCAAGTGTTCGCGAGCTTTTATTTTGAATGTGAAACGACTGGTAGTCATCCTGATATACTGAGGAAGCGCATTCCAAAGGAAAACCGCCCGCCGCGAATTATTGTCTTCTTTCACTAGTAATTCTGGCCTCATCGCTGATAGAAGGAACCTAGAAGATTACCGAGAGAAGAGGATGAGAAGAGAAGCTTTTCAATTAAGGACACTTATACGAAGCCAAAATTTACAATATAATTTTCTCATCAGCGATAAATTTTTAACCCCCCGACTCAAAAGGAGGGGTGTTATAAGTTTGGCGTGTCTGTGTCTGTCTGTGGCACCGTAACTCTTAAACTGGTGAACCGATTTTAATGCGGTTTTTTATTATTTGTAAGCAGGTTTCCTAGCGATGGTTTGTAAATATATTTTATGAAAATCGGTTCAGCCGTTTCAAGGTTACCAGCTCTTTTGTTACCTGCGGTAGGAGTCGTTATTCTTCTGCCTAGGGTTGCTTATAATTTTAATATAGTAGCCGCCGGTTTTTGGGTTTGTCTCTGGGTTTTTTGGGGCGCCGACGCTTCTCGCGATCGGTCCGACAGACGGACTATCTGTGTGCAGCCTCGGCGTCCCAAAACACCCAGAAACGAATCCAAAAACCCAAAAATTAAGTCGACGTCTGTGCTCACGACTCGTGGCGGCTACTATACTTGTTAGTTGTTTATGTTTGACAGTATTTCAGAATACACCTCATTTGAAAACACAATCGCCCCTTTTCGTATGCGGTAGGCAGTGGCGCGCGACTGTATCACTGTGTGCGTGCGGGTTCATCGCCCCGCCTGCCTGAACCCAGCGGGAAGATGGCCAGTTCCAATTCGAAAATCACATACAAAAGAAGACTATTTATTCTGTTATAGATTCGCGTTGTCAATCACTAGCATAGGCAACTCCTTGAATTTGACGAGAATTCAAAACTCTATCTTGTGTAATTGTAATAAGTGTTAAAATAAGCTCCACTCATGCATATGGGAATTTAAAATAAAGTATCAAAATACTGGCTGCATGATTCACCTCACATATGTACAGTACGGAACCGTTAACATGACAAAAAAGCCCTTTTCTTTAAGCATGGGAAATCGTCAAATGACTTGTACCGCTCTGGGTGGAGCAGAAGTGTCAGATTTTTACTGACTAAAATGCATCCGCGTTCTTCTTTATGCCCTTTAACTTCCAGGGCCGCGGTAACTTTTTCGAGCAAATTCCGCAACCCTGGTAGGCACAGGCCCCAGGGAGACCCATCTCATATGCTGACATCTCTTTGAGGCGCGCGTGGAACACAACGCGCCGTCGACCAGTACCTGAATCTGATTGGACGGCGAGAGTAGGGTAGTCCGATCAGTATCAGGCCCTGGACGACGGCGCGTTGTGTTCAACGCGCAGGTCCGCGCCTACGGTAGCCGGAAATCACCCTGCGACTCCCGGCGCCCGGGGCGTATTCTTCTCTTGCAGCCAACACGCATATGTCATAACAACGGATAAGTACTGTACTGCCACGCCAAACATTAATATTATCTTTAATTATCTTTCAGATCACAGTAAAGCCTACAGAAGGGACTTCTACTTACGTTGATAAGGACGGCCAGAGCTGTCAGTGTGTGCCTTACTATCTCTGCGATGCAAACAACGTTGGTGTGGATGTCAACAACGCCAGTGTTACGGGCTGGGGGACCTTAGATATCAGGTAATCACGAGTAGTACCTAGTAGAGGTCTTTGTGAAGCAGCTCGTCCGGGGAATACCACCATACCTATTTCTGCCGCAAAGCAGCGTTGCTGTGTTCTGGTTTTTAGGGTATGAGTTATTATAAGCACATGAGATGTTCCAATCTCTTTGGGATGGCAACCCATTTGCAAGGCATTGCAGATGTCTATGGGCAGCGGTGACCACTTAACATCAGGTGGGCCGTTTAGTTTGCTGTCAACCAATGATACATAAAAAAAATTACTTAATTGAGGAAGGGTGTCCTTGGAGTTTCTTGCGCATTCTTCTCCGTAGAGATCTACGTTTTGCAACAAGCAACAAGCACCTAGTTTTAACTTTCCGACTAACTAACCGACTCCTTACCGATTTAAAATTGTCTTAGCGTGGGTGTCACACCACCAACTTACAAAACTCCGGGGTGCTACTAAGAAATTCGTAATGGTAAAATTTTAACAGCTAGGAATAAAAGCCAGGACCCTACGCTGAGCAGTCGTGCTTGCAACCACGAGACCAGCGGGGCAGTTCAGGCCTCCGCCCTGCAGTAGGACAATAATAGTCTGGTATTCTTATTGTAACTTAATTCCTCAGGTTCGGCGAAGATGATGATAACACCCGTCAGTGCCAGGAGAGTGTGGAGGTGTGCTGTGCGATCCCCAAGGACGCGTCCGAAGTGCCTAAGCCACCGAAGCCCGTACCTCAACCCGATCCCAAAAAAGTCAAGGGGTGTGGCTACCGCAATCCTCAGGGTTTGGGCGGGGTCACAGTTACCGGTGGAAGTGTGAGTGTTTGAACCGTACCCCCTTTTTTACGGTTGGGGAATCATCGGCGGCGGCGAACTCTCGCGTCCGGCCCTGGTGCAAGCCATGGCCCGTAGCGAGGGGGAATGGGAAGCAGTCGCCTCTTTCTGCTAGGCAGTTATGATAGAAAAGCAATGGGCAGCTCACCTTTCGGACGTTGCATAACGACAGGCATGTCGACGGCACGTTCGTGTTCCACGCGCGCCTCAAAGAGATGACAGCAATTTTAGAAGGAGCCACACAGGGCCGATCCCTGCCAGGGCTGCGCGTTGTTCGAAAGAGATACTGCGCCCCCGGAACGCAAAGGGCACGAGAAGTAACATGGATGGGTTTTAGTCAGTAAAAGTCTGACACTCCCCCCAGCCCCACCAGAAGTCATTAGATGAGTTTCCATACGAAAAAAATAAATAAACATCGGTGTCCTCACAGATCGTACGAGAAGTGTAAACGCTATTAAAAGCTGGTGACGAGGATATGCTCTCCTCTTTACAATTAAGTGGTCCTTTCCCAGGGTGCGGAGTCACAATTCGGCGAGTTTCCCTGGGTGGTCGCGCTGCTGGACAACCGCAACTCCTCATATGTTGGCGTGGGTGTCCTTATCAACCCCCAGGTCGTGATGACCGGAGCTCATGTCGTTCAGAGGTAAGTTAGACCCCCATATGGAGAATTATGCACCACCGTACAATATTTAGCAGTACCTAGTAGAGCTCTTTGTGAAGGAGCTCGTCCGGGGAAGTACTACCACCATACCTATTTCTGCACCGCAAAGCAGCGTAGCTGTGTTCCGGTTTGAAGGGTATGGGTGCCGGTGTAATTACAAGCATATGAGATGTTTCAACTTTGTCTCTGGGATGGCAACACAAGGCCTCTGGTATTGCAGATGTCTGTAGGTAGCGGTGACCACTTAACATCAGGTGGGCCGTTGGGTTGCATACAATACTCATACAACGATATTAAAAAGAAAGCACTATCTACATTCAAAATACCAGCATATTCGATTTCTCACTAAATTGCATGGCGGCCATTTTGAATTTCGCCATTTTGGCTTTTAACTATTTGTTATTATAGTGGCCATAGCCAACAGGATCCGCATCAGGAATTCTGTAAACAGGGAAACCAAGATTTTGTAAAAACGTGTCGTGGAGTTTCTTGCTCGTTCTTCTTCAGAGAGACCTACCTACGTTTTGGAACCAGTAACTAGCTTCAACTAAAGTGGCATTTTTGGGTTCCTTTCCGGTTTTTTTGGGTCCCGACACTGCACGCGATTGGCCCATTAGTCGGACAGATCGCGTGCAGCGAATCCAACCGACCGACTCCTTGACTTTAAAACCACACCACATGAGGCCAAATACAAATTAATGCTAGAACGTATCCAAAACAAATTTATGAGGTTCCTGTACTTGAAGCAGCATGGTGTATCCGGGGTATCCACTGTTGTACCCTACTCTCTTTGTGTTGGGCATGGTAGGTTATAATAAACTGGAGGTAAGACGGGAAGTTGCTCTCGCCACTTATTTATTTAAGATTATGCGTGGTATAATACACAACCCAGGCGTTCTACGCACAGTTAGGTTGTATGTACCCGATGGGCACGTGGGGCGGCGGAGGCGGCCGCCGCTGCTGTGGGTGCCGCCCGCTCGCACCAACCTGCTGCAGCGCGCGCCGCTGACGCGAGCCCTGCTCGCACTCAATATGATGTCACAGCAGCTTGACTGCTTCAGTTGTACTCTGAGTGAATTCACATGGGCCGCATTTTGTAACATTACTCTTGTTTGTTTATAATAATAAGATACTTAGTCTTTGTAATGTATTATTCATACGCTATTGTATTAGGTACCTAATCCTGTGATGATAGTTGTATGTGTTTTACAAATAAATAAATAAAAGTGCCGGTAAATGGTCTAATTGAAATAAATGCTTTGACTTTGATAATTATGTTTTCAGATACCGCTCTGGCGATTTGAAGGTCAGAGCAGGCGAATGGGATACCCAGACTCCCAAAGAGATATACCCGTACGAAGAGAGGATTGTAAAAAACAGCGTCTTGCATGAAAGTAAGTACATTCTTCAGCTGCAAATAGTAGCAGTAGTATTAGAGCTCTTAGTGAAGGAGCTCGTCCGGGGAAGTACTACCACCATACCTATTTCTGCCGCAAAGCAGCGTTGCTGTGTTCCGGTTTGAAGGGTATGGGTGCCGGTATAGTTACAAGCACATGAGACATTTCAACTTTGTCACTGGGATGGCAACACATCTGCAAAGTCTCTGGTATTGCAGTTGTCTATAGGCAGCGGTGACCACTTAACATGAGGTGGGCCGCCGGCTTGTTTACCATGCAAAAAGATTTAAAAAAATCTTAAAAAAACATTTCTTCTTTCAGATTTCATGCCAAAGTCTTTGAAAAATGACATAGCGCTCCTACTTCTGGACAGTCCCTTCGAGCTAACTGAACACATCAACGTGATCTGCATGCCAGACCAGGAGGAGGTCTTTGATGCCAGCAAGAACTGCGTCGCCAACGGGTGGGGCAAGACCCACTTTGGTAAGTAGAGAAATTATAAAAAGCCACACAGTTCGCATCAAATAACTTTGCCGCTCTGAAGTCAGACTTTCTGAACGACCGCCAGGTACCGTCGCTTCGACAAAAAAGGGTTCGCTTACTAAAAAAAACTTGAAATGTGTAAGTTTAATTTTATTATCCAAAAATTAAAAATCTAAAAGTAGCCCCCGACAGAAGAATAAAAATTCTTACCGCAGCTAACAAAAGAGCTGATAACTTTGAAACCGATTTACTTAGATAAGAACACTCCCGACTACTACACCTTTCAAACAAAAAAAACTAAATCAAAATCGGTTCATGCGTTCGAGAGCTACGATGCCACACACACACACACAGACACTCACACAGAGACTTATACAATGATGGAAAAACAAGTATTCTTCGGCTTTGTTAAGTAGTTTTTACACCCATCATATCCGATCATAAAAATTAGAAATTCAGATGACCAGACCAGATGTATGAACGTGGACGAGGCGGAAGTAGTATATAAGGATCGTAGCAGGTGGCGTTCTGTGGTTGCCTACCCCCATGGGAAACAGGCGTGAGTTTATTTATGTATGTAAAAACCTTATACATATTTCAGGTCAAAAAAATGTTTACGCTGTGATTCTGAAAAAGGTCGAGGTAGACATGGTGCCCTACAGCCGCTGCAGCACTTTGCTAAAGAGGACCAGGTTAGGGAATAACTTCAAGCTCCATGACAGCTTCGTGTGCGCTGGTGGTGAAGCCGGGAAAGATACTTGTCAGGTATGATCAATTTAGAATTTTTATTTAAACTTTCGCCCAGTCTAGGAATGTCTACTGTATTGTGGGTGCGTTTACAAACACATAAACTCACATACACTAACAGCCAGACCCGGAACAGGTATCTATGCCGTAGGAATATTTGTTCCGCACGGGAGAACCCGTGACACGCTCAGTCAGCAGCCAATCGCGTTCGTTCAACCCCAGAACCACTTGCCAATTAGTCGTGATTTGCAGTGAACTCTATGGAAAGCGCCCAATCATAGCACCCAAGTAGCCCGCTGCAAACAAAAACAAGCGCAAGTAATAAGTTTAAAAAATTTAAGTAGCCCTCGACAGAAGAATAAAGATCCCTACCGCAGCTAAAGAGCTGGTAACCTTGAAACGGCTGGACCGATTTTAATAAAATATATCTAAGAACCATCGCTAGGAAACCTGCTTTCATATAACAAAACCGCATTCAAATCGGTTCACCCATTTAAGAGCTACGGTGCCACAGACAGACACACAGACATATCAAACTTATAACACCCCTCTTTTTGAGTCGAGGGTTAAAAATGGGGTATTATAATCCCTCCGATACCCAGGGTGAGTGCAGGGCTCCTGATCAGACGATAACCCACTTATTACAGTGTCCAAAGTTTTCCTAGACCTGCACTTTAGAGGACATTAATAACGGAACTGATGCTGCGATAAACGTGCTCACCTACCTATTGGTGCCAAAGCCCAGAGACAAAGCTGAAATGTGTCATGTGTCTGTAATTACACCGGCACCCATACCCTTCAAACCGGAACACAGCAACGCTGCTTTGTGGCTGAAATAGGTATGGTGTTTACTGCAGCCTAATTCATTAGCTCTCTTTTGGTTTCAGGGTGACGGTGGCGCCCCCCTTGCGTGTCCTATCGGCAACAACAGGTACAAGCTGACAGGTCTAGTAGCCTGGGGCATCGGCTGTGGACAGCAGGACGTCCCAGCGGTCTATACAAATGTTCCGCTGTTCAGTCAGTGGGTTGACGACAAAATGGCTGACTGGGGTCTTCAAGCGACGTCTTACAGAATCTCGAAATAATTTGTGTCATTAAACTTTTGACCGCCATTGTCTTGTATAGATGACAAATTAAAATGTGCCCAGCACGCCACGGTCACGATTTTATGACAGACTTATACGTAAATAAAACTCGCAAAACAACATCGATATAATTCCGAACTCGCTACTATTTTGTAGGTGTTAAAGGATGAATTCGTAGCGTGACGCTGAGGGCACGTTTTAGCTTTTTTGACGTGACGGTCAAAATGTTTAAAAAATGACTTCAAAATGGCTGCGCTTATCGTGTTGTGTCACTCTCTACTTATACTGTGCGAGTGAATTGGATTGATTTTTTTTCTGTTTGGCCGCCATTTTGAATTCGTTTTTTTAATGGCGCGAGTAGTATTATAGTTTGTCGTTTGTAAGCTTATAAAATCTGATTATTTTTGTAATAGCAGAGTAACATGAAGATATCTGTTAAGACACGACTAGCGAACTGCCCGCGACTTCGTCCGCGTGGCTTATTTCACTCGCGTTAAGTTACGTTTTTGGTTACTGCTCCGCTCCCGTGAGTCGTAGCGTGATGTTATATAAACCTATTCGTTCAAATCAAACGTCTATTTGCTAGAGACATTAATATTGTATTAAGGTAAGATCTTAAAACCTAAAAAGTAATAATACTCTGCCTGCATGCAAGCGTACAAATTTTTATTTTTACATTCCTTTGCAATAACTTACTATTTTATAAAGAAAATATCTAATCTAATAAGTAAATAAAAAAAATCAGATCTAAATATCAGATAGTTGTTCCGAGTCTGACTGTTTGTGTATGTGTGTTTATATGTTTGTAAACGCACCCACGATACAGGAGACATTCCTAGTGTGGGGCAACATTTAAAAAAAAAAAAACATTACAAATATGTATGTTCCAGAAACTCCTTAATACTATATAAACAATATTTTTAGAGCCAGTCTCGTTATGAACACACAAACAAATATTTCCTCTTTATAATATTAGTGTACATAGAGATAATAAAATACATTGCATTTCCATGTACTAGCTTAGAATTTGTTGTTTTCATCTAGATTTATCACTAATTTCTGTATTTCCTGCAATACTGAGATGAATAATTGTGATTCAAAAACGAAATATATTTAAAAAAAGTTCCAATAGCAAAATTACTTTTTTATCTGTGGCTAAGATACAAATCTTATGTATAAGCAAAAATGTTACCATATAAGTTTAATTACATTTACACACATAAATAACTAAATATATACCCCGTGTTGTTCCCCGTTACTGCTCCGCTCCAGTTGGTCGTAGCGTGATGTTCTATACGTATAAACCTTCCTCTTAAATCGTTCTATCTATGATGAAAACTGCATTAAAATCCGTTGCGCAGTTTAGTAGATATAAGCGTACAGACGGCGGTGAGCGACTTTGTTTTATACTATGTAGAGATACTTGTAAAAATGCTCAAATATCGTCTAGCTAATGTTTAGATTTTTGTCAATATTTTTTTACGAATGTAACATTACATAATTTTTTTACAATCTTGTTTTTTATTCAGTGTAGGTTTGTAAGAATTTCCCAAAAAGAATTTTTAATAAAAACGACCGCCTCCTTCAAAATCTATAAAGAGAAAAAATTTTAAAAGTAACGTTAGTATTAGTTAAAGTTATTTTTCACTTTCTAGTATCAACTTTCTGACATCCAAATCCATGAAGGAACAGTCATACTACGTAAATTAACAAGACACCACTTAAAAGTCACAAGAAAGCAGAATACGCTAATTCGTTTACTTGGATGACATATTTTTTTTGACTGTACTACTGAACAAAGTTCAATAAAATGTATATGGGACCACCTCTGAAGTATGGCCTATCAAACAAAAAAGAATCATCAAAATCGATTTATAATTTGCGGAGATATCGCGTAACACATACAAAAAAAAAAGCATACAGACGAATTGATATGGACATGAAGGAACACATCGTGAGGAAACCTGGACTTGTAATTAATATAAGTCTGAAATCGCCAATCCGCCTTCAGCAAGCATGGTGATCAATGCTCGTGCCTTCTCTGTGTGAGAAGAGGTGTTTGCCCAACAGAGGGACAATAATAGGCTGGTATTATTATTAATGTTTATTTAATTTTTATAGTAGGCAACGCAGTACTGCAATTAGCTTTTTCTAATTCGCCGTGTAACTGTTTCAGTCGACCTCTTGCCAAAGTCAGGTTTGCATTCGTAACTCGCATGCTCTCCTGCAATTGTAAAATATAATTTGCTAGCTTGACATATCATCCTACGGAAATCGTAAATTTTTCCGGGATAAAAAGCATCCTATGTGTTATTCCACACTACAATCTACCTCAGTGCCAAATTTCAACCAGATCCGTTCAGCCGTTTAAGCGTGAAACAGTAACAAACATCCATCCTCAAAAACTATCGCATTTGACTTCGTCCGGCTTATTTATCTCATCCGTTTTAAGTTACGTCTTTGGTTACTGCTCCGCTTCCCTGTGTCGTAGCGTGATGTTATATAGCCTATGTTACTCAGGAATAATGTAGCTATCTATTGGTGATTGTTTTTTTAAATCGGTCCAGTAGTTTGGGAACCTATTTGTTACAAACAAACAAACAAAAAAATCTTGTATTACTCGCCAAGAATCGTAAGCACAAATGTCAAGTAATTTTTTGAGTTTTTGGGGTTTTGAGTGTTTTTTTTTTTTTGGGGGTTGGGAAATCATCAAATAACTTCTCCCGTCCTGGGCGGGGCGGGAGGGAGTGTCAGACTTTTACTGACTAAAACCTACCCATGTTCCTTCTTGTGCTCTTTGCGTTCCGGGGGCGCGGTATCTCTTGCGAACAACCCGCAGCCCCGGCAGGCATCGGCCCTCAGTGGCCCCTTTCCTTTGCTGACACCTCTTTGAGGCGCGCGTGGAACACGAACGCGCCGTCGACACGGTCTGTCGTCAAGTGACGTAAGGACGGTGAGCTACCCATTGCTCACCGTCCACAGGCCCGTATCTACAGTGGCCGGGAGTCATCTCGTGGAGTTTTTGGGTTATTTTCAGAGTTTTTTGGGGCGCGGACGCTGCACGCGACTGGTTCATCTGACGAATCAATCGCGTGCAGCGTCGGCGGGCGGCCAGAAGGAAACCCAAAAACTACCTTAACATTTGTGCTCACGACTCGTGGCGAGTAATAATATAACATACCATCACGCCTGTATTCCCCGAAGGGTTAGGCAGAGGTGTAACAATGTACACCCACAGTTCGCGGGTATGTTTAGGTCCCATGTAATAGGGGGCGAGCCTATTGCCATTAATCGGGCACAAATCCTAACTCCGAGCTGCTACTGAGAATAAATAATATACATCTTCATAATATTTATATAGATATAGATTTAACTGCCTCGGTAGCCTAGTGGTGCTAAACGCTACTGCTACGCTAGAGGTCTTGGGTTCGATTCCCAGGTCGAGCAAAAAGTGTTATTGGGCTTTTCTGTAAAATTCTCAGTCTCGGAGTTAGGATTTGTGCCCGGTTACTGGCAATAGGCTCGCCCCCTATTAAATGGGACTTAAACATACCGGCGAACTGTGGGTGGGTGTACATTGGTACATCTCTGTCTAACCCTTAGGGGCACAAGACCTATATTGACTTCCACCTGTTACTCACTTGCACGTTCAGTAATGTTTTGTCAGCTCTCGTCAATTTTTCCACCGATATGTCTGTGGTATGCTTGATTAGCCCCACCAGGGTCGCGCGGAAGGAGACGTTGCATTCCCCTGCAACAATGTGGGGCGGCCATTTTAGATATGCAAAAGAAGCACTAGCTGTGCGATTGGCTGCGTGTCGCGGGTTCGTTTCCCGTACGGAACACATATTTGTACGGCCTACAGATACTTGTTCCGGGTCTGGCTGTTTGTGTGTTTTTTATAAAAAAAAGAAAGTCTCAATAACATTTTGCTTGACCTAGGAATCAAACCCAGGACAGCAGTAGTCGCGCTAGATCTTAACTGTTTTTAGGGTTCCGTACCCAAATGCTAAAACGAGATTACGGGACCATTTTACTAATACAAATATTTATTTCATTCTGTTTTTAACCCCCAACTCAAAAAGACGGGTGTTATAAGTTTGACGTGTCTGTGTGTCTGTCTGTGGCACCGTAGCTCTTAAACGGGTGAACCGATTTGAATGCGGTTTTGTTATATGAAAGCAGGTTTTGTAGCGATGGTTCTCAGATGTTTTATCAAAATCGGTTCAGCCATTTTAAAGTTATCAGCTGTTTTGTTAACTGCTGTATGAACATTTATTCTTCTGGTCGGGAGTTACTTAAAATATTTAATTTTGTTACTTGATAGAACTTTTTAAAATTAATATTTTGGTTGAGATTTTAATGTCTTTGATCCAAATTCACTTACATAATTTCTGATGGAGGAGCGAGTTATATATGTTGGCATGTGCTGGTGTTGGTGTGGCCGTGGGTGTCAGAATGCTGCGGAGAGGTCCGTCGGGCTCTGGCACATTCGTCGGTAATGTCAGCTTGATTTCTGAAAAATATTTTTATTCGAAGTTAATCTAAACAGCCTTATTAATATTATAGAATAATGCGAAAATAAGTTTGTATGTATCTTTTCACGCCTAAACCACTAAACCGATCATCCTAATTTTTTTAATATTTATACGTTGTCGTTGTTTGTACGTTGTGTTGTTTGTTTGTTATTGTAACTGTCTCGTTAGCCTAGTGGTCCTTAGCGCGACTGCTACGCTAGAGGTCTCGGGTTCGATTCCCAGGTCGAGCAAAAAGTGTTATTGAGTTTTTCTACGAAATTCTCAGTAGCAGCTCGAAATTAGGATTTGTGCCCGGTTAATGGCAATAGGCTCGCCCCCTATTACATGGGACCTAAACATACCGGCGAACTGTGGGTGTACATTGTTACACCTCTGCCTAACCCTTCGGGCAATACAGGCGTGATGGTATGTTATACGTTGTCCGTGTAGGTGTACAGAAACGGACCTACGGAACCTTGTATCCCGAAAAAAAGTAACTGTTCCCGAGTAAAACAACAATGACATTCTTATGATAATAGAGGGAGGGCATCTCTTTCAAATTATGATTGAATTTTAATTATTTGATCGTTGGATGGCAAACAAGCCGATAGCCCACATGATACTCAGTGGACACCGCTATCTATAGACATCTGCAATACCAGAGGCCTTTCAAATGCGTTGCCATCCCAGAGACAAAGTTGAAATGTGTCATGTGCCTGTAATTACTTGTGCGTGTTGTTCGAAAGATATACCACGCACCCAGAATGCAAAGGGCACAAAAAGCAACATGGATGGGTTTTAGTCAATAACACTTCCTCCCGCCCCGCCCAGGGCGAAGCAAGTCATATGATGATTTCCCATCCGAAAAAAATTAAAAAAAAAACCCATACTCTTCAAACCGGAACACAGCACGCTGCTTTGCGGCAGAAATAGGCGTAATGCTAGTATTGTGTAGTTCGTGAACGATGAACGAATAGGAATCGTATCTCCATACTGTACTAGAAGAAACGTTTCCGAACGTTGATTTGTAATCGGTCTAATAGCTCTTTCCGGACTCGAACATTTGCAAGCCGGCAAAGCGGCCAGGAGCGTAATTTGTGTACGTGAACTAGAAATATTCAACCAGTATATAATTTATGGAGAGAATACTGCGACTGATTACACTGACATTCGATGTCTGTGAGTGAGAATGAGAGAGAATAGCCGGCGAACGAATGACGATGCTACCCGCTCTGACGATGCTCTTTTCGTCTTTTGAGAATACAGCTAATACAATGAACTAGTTCACTGTCCGAAATGAACTATTAAGGAGCGATCTTTAACCTATTGACCGCCGCAGTCATGTATAGATGACAAACCAAAATGTGCCCAGCACGCCACGGTCACGATCACATGACAGATTTTTAAATGTAAAAAAAACTCGTAAAACAACATCGATATAATTCCGAACTCACTACTATTTTGTAGGTGTTAAAGGATGAATTCGTAGCGTGACGCTGAGGGCACGTTTTTGCGTTTTTGATCCGGCGGTCAAAAGGTTAAAGTGACCGAGCAGGCACAAGACTAGTATTGTGTGACATTGTCCATGTAAATTTTCTTACAAATAAAAAGTGAAATAGCATGCAGGCCGCAACAAGCTTATGATAATAAATATTGTACTTACCATCATCAGACTCCGGTGCTTCTCCAGCGATCACAAATGACTGAGTGTTGAGGGAAATATCAATATCCTGGAAATTAAAAACAAAGTTATATTTTCTAGTATTTTTGGCTTAGCATTGACATACACTTTAAGTTTAAAAAAAAATGTTTTGCAACCTTATTTTACCAGCCATAGGACGTCCACTGCTGGACATTGATCTCGCCCATAGATTTATAAAAGGACGATTTCCATTGGCCTGCATCCAGCAATTTGTCTGATTATTGTATGATTAAAAGCACTGCAATCTATGGGGGAGGCTTATATCCAGCAGTGGATGTCCTACGGCTGATATGATGAAAATGTACTGTCCATCGGAACAAGATTTTAAAAGGGATTGTAAAATTGGAATTATATAGTTTGTTGACAAAAAGCATTATTTTGACAGTCAAATCCCTTTTAAAGTTTAGTTCTAAATAACCACTGCATTCCTATTTACCCCATTTTACGGTAACAAGGTAAATAAACACCACTGAAGATTCTTACAGGAAAATTATTTAATACAAACCGGAGATCTTCCAATTTCTATCTCAGAATCCGATTCAGAGGCCTCACCGTCCACTACGTGAGCATTTTTTGACATTTTCTAATAAGACTATTATACGAAAAATTATCTGGAATGTTAAAATCAGAATCGCAAATTATCGCAATGTTTACGTATTTTGATAGATGTCATGTCATGTGTTCTGTAAGCTGTTGTTACTATTTCAAGCATAAGTTGTTCGAAAGAGAAAAATACATTTAGTATTGTGTATGAGGACGGAGTGTGGATTACCATCTAATGCTTAATGCTCTAAGTTCTTAGGAGTGGTATCTGAAACGCAAGTTGATGACGTCTTTAAAAGTGACATTTTTAATGTCAAATCTGCGTTTTGTTATTTCATTAAAATTGACATTGTCAAAATAAAAATAATCTTTATGCGAACATTCCTCAAAAAAGGCAGTAGCAAGAATACTTTACTTCTGTAGGTGTTAAAAATAGGTGCTAGTCACATCATGTAACAGTCTTATGAATCCGTAACCGTTTAGGATGATACGTCACGTCGTGGTTCAATACACCGCCGCCGTTTTAAACCTTATTTCAAATGTTTTAGCTATCATAATCCCGTGACATGTATGGCTCGCGGAAAGTGGTACCACCACGGCGTATAATTAAATATAGAAATAAAGTAATATGAATTCTAAACTTATTGTAATAAGGATAAAAACAACTAATTAGAAATAAGATCCTTTATCGTGCTGCGATGTAAGTCAGCGCCGGTCCTTAGGGTATCAAAAATAAAAGAAATAAAACAATCACAAAACATGAAGAACCTTTTACTATCAGATTTAACGTGGACGTATTGACACAGCGACAAAGTATTATTATTTACAATAATGTATTACACTCCTCGTTCAACGCCTAAGGGCACAACTCACCTTTTTTTAAAAATAAATACACCATAGACAATTTAATTTTATGACGTCTTCTGTCATTTGCAGACATTGGCGCGAAAAGTAAAAAAAGAATTAGTTTTTCTGACAGCATAATAAGGATGAAGTTCGATTATTAACATTTATAACTGTCAAATAGATAAAATAAAAAAAAAACTTCTCCAAGTTCCAAGAAATTGTTGAACTGCAGAAGCATTTATCGCTTTTACAAAGTTACTGGTTTTAATTCGCCAAACGGGCCCCCGGTTTCTTGAACGTAAAATTACATTTTTTTATCATTTTCAATAATACATTTGACAATTTGTCACATTAATTTTGCTTCGAGTTTCGTTCGAGAAACTAGAAGAATAATAATAATATGTCTTAACAGCATTTCATTGTAGTTAGCCCAGACCCGTATCTACTGAACAAGATTACAAGAGTCTAAAGTGCTCAAACCATATACAGAGAATGGATTAAGCAATACACAAAATTTACTATTCAACAGAAAGACACAAAACGACTGTGCGGCCAATATCTGTCTCTTTTTTGTAGATTTTTAGTGACGAAGGCGCGATGCCACAAAGCAAACGCTCCTGCAAGACAGTGACGTGGAGCAATCAGGATTCTAAAAAGAGACAACTACTAGCCGATTGATCGCTTTGTCTCTTTCACATTTTGCTGACTTCATGGCTGACTATGACATGTTCAACCCATTCTCTTGGCTCTAACTGATATTGTTTTGCTGGAACTTAAAGAAACTGAGAAAAGAGCGCCATTTTTGCAAATGGACGACAAATTCATCTCGAGTTCCTTATAATGACAAATACTTAATTTTTTCTGATTAATTAGACATTTAATTGTAATTATGTATGTGCAAGTTTTATAAATATTTCAGGTGTTTTAAACAAAACTGAATATCTTTAGAGAACAACAAATGCGTATATTAGATAATTTATTTAGAAAAAAAAAACATGGTATTCGTATCTGCGTAGTTTTTTTTTTACTTATTTGAAGTTTCTGAAACACTTAAACTAATAAACTTTAAAATTCATTTCACGTGATTTGATTGGCTGTTGGCCAGCGGTCAACCATCACAACACTTTGATAATTGAATTTTAATGTTATTTCGTTTTCATAAAGCACAAAATAGCTTGACATTTGATAAGAACAAGCTTGGTGTATTCGAGGACGTTTTCCATTACATTTCACAATTAAAAATAATATTTTAAGTTTATTCAGCCGCCATCTTGAATCTAGTGTCAATTTTGGCGGGAAAAAATATTTTCAAACATAGACAAAAGGTGAACAGCGAGGTATGTACTTATTTAAGCTTAGTAATAATTTAATTACTAAAATATTGAAAATACTTCACGAGTTTTTTAAATAATTACAAATCTGAGGTGTGCAATGATGATACAAAATTTTAAAATCAATTCCATGGAAACCTTTTTTTTAGCAAAAGCTTTCTTCTTCTTCTTTTTGAGAATTTTTCTGATTTTTAAATTCGGTCAGAATAGTATAACATGTCTAAACATTGTTAGAAGTGAAAATTGCGAATTTTCGTTTCCTTTTTTTTATTGAATTACAAATATTATAAATACGCAAGTCTGTCTGTCTGTTACGCTTTAAACGACTAAACCGTTTTTGATAAAATTTGGTATGCTTTTGTTCCGCGAATTTATCTGCGTCCGCGATAATCGATAAAAGATAGTTTCGACCGCATTCAACACCAATCTCTTCAAAGTTAGAGTGAACAGACTTCTTCTGGGTAAGCTCACTCCATCGTCGACTTTGTCTCTGTCACCTCTGACTGTCTCTCTAGAGTCAAGTCAAATAGGGAAGGGACCCATCTCGAATAAAGTAAAAGACTTTATTTTCTTTTCTAGTTATCAAAAGTCAATTGAAAAAGAAAACGAAAACTAGTAATTTTACGATAAATATTTAAAAATGACCATTGAATCCGACTTTTTAACAACTGTCAACACTGATAGAATATTCAAATTATGTTTACTATATTTTATACTTTCTAGTGTTTAAACTATAAGTATTATAATATTATTATGCTAAAAATGTATTATTTTTGTTTTATGTGACTTTTTATGCAATTTAGTATTAATTGTTAGCTAAGTATATATTTCTGAATTAATGTTAAGGCATATATAATTTATATATTTCACTAAAATAAAAAAAAATAAAGAATTTGACTGTATTTTTTTTCTTTTCTGTTACATTAACTGCATGAAAAAAGTCACATAAACGTATAAAGTCTAAGAAAAAATCAGCTACGAGAACTGTTAGCTCACATCAGGAGAAATCAGTCAAATTCAATAATTTTAGTACATTTCTTTTTAAACTATGTACTAGGATTCATAAGACATTTTACCTAGAATGTAGTCTACGATATAGTAATGCATCGCAGGCATCGATTTGTAGTCGATTCTTTGTTCTCGTTTCCTGTAAACCGATTCTTTTTTTCTTTTTTTTTTCTTTTTTTTTCTTTATTTTATTTAGATTTTGATTTCTTTCGTGACACAGTAATATTAAAAATCGACTAAAAACCGACACTCATTGTTTCTAAATAAAATCTTAAGCATTTAACTGAGCGATTAAAATTGAAGAAAAAAAAATACTAAAATATAACATACAATTTGGTGACTACATTTTGATATTCTTAGTTTTAGTTTTTTTACTATAATGATGTTTCGACTAGAGCCATTAGATTAGTCGATTAATCTTTTATATTTTAATAATTTCTCCAAAATCTTGGGAATTATTGAGATTTTAAATGGTACTGGCAGATTCCCGTTTAATAACCCTATTTCTGCTTCTATGTTCTTTATAGTTATTTTACAAATGAGTAGAGTAATGCAGGATAGTCGACTAATCGAGTAATCGGTAAGGTACATGAATAAAACAAAAAAAAAATGGCTACTATTTAAATATTTTGTAACAATCTTCAAAAGTATCTAACTAACGATTTAATTCCAGTAATTATTACAATTGAAAAACAAAAAAATAAGACTAGTTTACAATTATTACTAAAATTTTAACAAAACTATTCATAAACAATTTTTTTTACTTAAAAAAGCAGCTAAATTTAAAAATAAATGCAAAGCTTACAAACTAATTTTACTAAAAAGAAGATTTAATTTAAAACTGTTCTATTAAAATAAATAAAACTTAAATAATTGTGATATGATAGATAATTGCTTGGAGTTCAATTTTTAAAACATTATTTAGGTACTAAGTTCTATAGCTTAGATTAAAAACATCATAAAAGGTTCTAATGCGTCGTTCAGACAGATGTCATGGCGGTATACACATCTGACCTTAACTGTCATCTGTCATCTGTCAGACAGTTTACTAATTACGTCAAAGTGACAGTTGACCCCGCCACCGTCACTACCTCTGTTTGGCCAACGCATAAGGCCCAATCTCCACCAAAATGGAGAGGAGAAGAAATGTGTCCTACGACCAATCGGCTTGCTTTATTTTTACATTCTCACTGCTTACCTTCAGCACATCACAGTATCCTATTGGTTGCTTACGCGACATTTCCCTCCCGCTTTGGTGGAATTCAGGCCTTAAGCTGTACAGACTGAGTCAAAGAGCCTTAGACAGACTATCAAATAATAAAGGCGCGCACATTTGCAAGAAAACTGTTGTAAGAATGTACCTCTTTTGACAAGACAAAACTGTGCTTTATCTATGGACGATAGACGCTTGGTTGTTTTTTTATCAATCGACATTTTCACAATTTAAACGTCAAAGTAAAAATTAAATTCCTAGATAAAATCCCACGATAAAAAGTTGCAATTTTGGTCACAGATGTAGTACTTAATTATTTAAAGAATCATATCAATAAAATTTCAGAAAGCTAAGCTCGATTATTTTTTTTTTTATATGTAATTAAAATGGTCCTACACCAATTGCAATTATTAATTTTCGTAGAAAACATAGTACCTAGCCATAGCCAATCGATGAATTGTGTTGCATAATTAATTTATTTTTTCTAGAACCATAACATAACATTGGTATGCCTGTATTCCCCGAAGGGTTAGGCAAAGGTGTAACAATGTACACCCACTGTTCGCCGGTATGTTTAGGTCCCATGTAATACGGGGCGAGCCTATTGCCATTAACCGGGCACAAATCCTAACTCCGAGCTGCTACTGAGAATTTCATAGAAAAACCTAATAACATTTTTGCTCGACCTGGGAATCGAACCCAAGACCTATAACGTAGCAGTCGCCCTTAGGACCACTAGGCTAACGAGGCAGTTGTTATAGAGAAATAATTGAAATACACTGCTCTACTCGTTTAATTGGGCAATTAGTGGGCGTAGTGACATCAAGTATCGATAACTATTCGATTGGATACAACAAAATGGCAAAAACTGTCAACAATAAAAGATCCGGCAATCATGCTGACGTTATGTGTCAAATTTGACGTTTGAATTGATATAATGTTGCTTGATAAAAAAACAACAATACCTACTTGCATTGCTGTTTTATTTCTAGTGTGCACACTGACTAAATGCAAACGAGTGATTTTTAGCAAAGTTTTGTTTTCCTTAAAAAATAATAATGGGTTGTTTTAATCCATTTTTAAAATGGAGTTCGGAAATCTGTTTTAATTATCTTAAATAATGTTTTTCATTCAATTCCTTGGTTTTTATTTCAGTATATTTTTCATAAGTGCACTACTTTCTATTACAGCGTTATTCAGCAAAAATAGCAGTTATTAAAAAAAAAATTAGCATGCTTCGAAGAAAAAAATAAAGTGAGAAATGGATTAAAATAATACATTGTAAAAGTGATGCCCAAAAGGATGTCAAAGCTCATTAAAGATTATTATAAAAATCGATAAAATTGGACCAAAAAAGCCAAAAGAATCTTAGAAATAAATAAGATCGATTTCGAAAAATATGATCAAGTCGTAAGCACATCCAAAATTCTTTTTTTTTGTATAACACACTTCAAAATTATATCCAGATGTTATTATACCTTGGGAGCGGCATTTTATACCCTGTTGCTTAGATTTTATACAAAAAAGTAAAAAGAAAAATAAACTTCGGTACACAACCATGGATATAATTTTCCTTTTTCAAATTTAAACAAGTCAACCATAGAGAAATTGTGACAGAACAGGCTTGAAAATAAAAATAATACAGCAAAAAGTTTCGTTATCTAAATGGTTTTTTTAAATGTTCCTTTTTTAAATCTAGGTAATCTATTTCTTTTTTATTTTTTAAAATCTAAGGATCAATGCTTTAAAGATGCTACGTAACGCTTATAATAGTAATTTATTAGTTTTTGGGATATTTTATAAAATCATAATCGATTTTTAGGAGGATTCGACTAAGTGCACTCCAAAAACAAAAAGAAAGTCGACTAATTATGTTTCTAAGTAATTTCTTTTCTTTTTAATGTAAATAAAATTTTCCAAAAAGAAATCTACTGTTATTAGTATTTCAAGTTATCATTGATAATATTTAAAACCATGATATAAAATTAAAAAATCAAATAAATTAAAAAAAAAACATAAAAAGAAAATAAAATCATGTTCAGGGACTCACTGTCTTAATTTTTTTTATATTTACCGAATTCGTGGTAATCTAACAATTCAGTTTTTTTTTCTCAATAATCCGAATATTTTTAAACAAATGAGATATTGACCAATGAGAGAACAAGATAGAATATTGCTTCGCTCCAAGAAAGGTAAACCAACTGATTTCCACCTCATTGCTAATGTAATATCATTACAGTAATCATAATATCCTCCCGATTGAATCTCAATGGACACTAGCCAAGTACGCAGGAGATATTATAGTGCACAAGGGTGTGCGCAAACACAGGTGCACTCTCTCTTCCCTCACTCTCATAGTCGAACGGGACGGTAATCCGACAAAACCGGGGAGAGATCAGCCGACACGTGCTTTCCGAGACACGGTGGCGTCACACCACCAAGTTTTATTAATTTCCATAGGGTGTAACTAACATGGTTTTCAAAACAGACTTGGGAATTTATAAACAACAACAACATACCATCACGCCTGTATTCCCCGAAGGGTTAGGTAGAAGTGTACCAGTGTACACCCACAGTTTGCCGGTATGTTAAGGTCCCATGTTATAAGGGGCGAGCCTATTGCCATTAACCGGGCACAAATCCTAACTCCGAGCTGCTACTGAGAATTTCATAAAAAATCCCAATAACACTTTTTGCTCGACCTGGGAAGCGAACCCAAGACCTCTAGCGTAGCAGTCGCTTAGGATCACTAGGCTAACGAGGCAGTAAATTTATAAAGGAATTAATAAAGTTATGTTCAATAGGAAATATTGTAATTTAAAAGAGTAATTAGTGTTGTTAAGGCCGCAGGAAGACGCTGGATGCAGGCCGCTTCCAACCGGTCCTTTTGGAAATCCATGGGAGAGGCCTATGTCCAGCAGTGGACGTCCTACGACTAAGATGATGATGATGAAGTATGGAGCTTCTTGCCCATTCTTCTCGTTAAGAAATTAACTTTTGGAATGAGCAACCAGATTCATTTTACATTTCTTGTAAATGAAGTTCGAAAGGGCCTTTTAATGGTTTAATTAAAATACAGCGTAGTAATGCTGCTAGCCTTTTGGGCACTTGCTCCATTGACAGTATTGCGAGCGAGTTTCTTGGTGCCCCCCCCCCCCCTTTCCTTCCCCTTTTTTATTTAAATTGTACATAACTACTTTGTAATTTTATTAAGTTGGACCGGTCATTGTGGCTATCTTTAGGTGAGTCTTACGTCTAGAAGCAGACGTCGTTCGGCTGTTTGATGATCATGATCAAAAATGATAAAGAGAATACATGATTTGATTTTGAATTTGGAGTCCCCAAAAAACAATAAAAGTAACCTACAAACGAAAGTTACTCCTACGTTCCAAAAAACAGAGTCGAATTTCCAAAAAACCATTCAAATCCGGAAGAACCACTAAGGGTCCTTCCAGACGGTTTCAGCGGCTAAAATTGTAGCAGCAACACGCTTCTAATCTTAGGTCGCACGACGCGGCGGTAGAAATTGTCGAGTGTAGCCAGGTAGTGCGTGTAGCGGTGCGCGCGCAGCCAGTCGGTGGCCGAGCGCAGGTAGCTGGCGTCGCGTGCGCACTGGCAGCGGAAGATGTGTGCCGTTCTCACGCTGTGGCGCTTCGCTACGGTCCTGTGGGAGGTAGAATGGGGTTTAAGCTAGTGAATAGTCACGGTTTAGTTCTTAAATTAAAAAATATGCACTCTTATTTTTTCTAGAATTGTTACAAAATTCTTTTATGATAGAAAACTAGTCTACTGCTGAGTACTACACCCGTATTCAGTTACAATTTTGGGTTCTGCTCAGTGCCCGTTGGTCGTCGCATGATGTTCTATACGTAAAACCTTCCTCTTGAAACACTCGATGAAAACTGCATTAAAATCTGTTGCGTAGTTTAAAAGATTTAAGCGTACAGACGACGAAGCGACTTTGTTTTATACTATGTTGAGATAAAGCAGTACAGATACCTGGCGGGTGATGGCGCATGCGCTGCAGCAGTCTGCCGTCATAGGCCCGTGTCGAACATCTGGAGCGACCTGGTTATAACGTCGTCTTTCAGACATGACTCCAGAAACTCCTCGATCGTGATGACGCCATCTTGGTTCAGGTCCAGCTTTCTGAACACCCGGTCCACCTGGAAATTCAGAGAATAATCTATTGTAGGACGTTTGGAATAGATGAAGATTCCTCTTAGATCTTCGCCAAGGTATACTAGTCAGGTTTGTAGTCAATTTTTTTTGTCTGAAGTTCTGATCAGCTTAAAGTCAAATTCAAAGTCAAATTATTTATTTCAATTAGACCATTAAAAGGCACATTTAAAAAGTCTTAAAAAAAAAATCTTGTTACCCCCTCCCAAAAGGTAGTTTCGTATGGAGAAGAATGGGTAAGAAACTCCATACTAAGTTTACTATTTTAAAATTACACACCTACATACCATCACGCGTGTATTCCCCGAAGGGTTAGGCAGAGGTGTACCAATGTACACCCACAGTTCTCCGGTATGTTTTTAGGTCCCATGTAATAGGGGGCGAGCCTATTGCCGTTAACCGGGCACAAATCCTAACTCCGAGCTGCTACTGAGAATTTCATAGAAAAACCCAAGACCTCTTGCTCGACCTAGGAATCGAACCCAATACCTCTAGCGTAGCAGTAGCGCTTAGCACCACTAGGCTAACGAGGCAGTTAAATCTACATACATAAACTCACATACATGAACTCACGCCTTTTTCCCATGGGGGTAGGCAGAAACCACAGAACGCCACCTGCTACGATCCTTACATACTTCCTTCGCCTCGTCCACGTTCATACATCTGTTCATACAAGCACGCCGGTTACGAGTACTGCGCACCCGACCTTTCCGAAGAACCTCACCAATTAGGTCATGGTAGGTCTTTTTAGGGCGTCCTCTCCCGGCGTTGCCACTCACATCTGCCATATAAATCCCTTTTGTTAATCGCCTTTCACTCATCCTCTCAACATGACCGAACCACCTAAAAAAAAATCTATATCTATACAAATATTATAAAGAGGTATATTCGGTCGTGAGCACAAATGTCAAGGTAATTTTTGGGATTTTGGGTTCCTTTGAGTTTTTTGGGGCGCAGACGCTGCACGCGATTGATCCGTCAGTTGTATCGACCGCGTGCAGCGTCCGCGCCCCAAAAAACCATGTAAGTAACCTAAAAACTCGAAAAATAACTTGAAATTTGTGCTCACGACTCATGGCGAGTAATATTGATTTTACAATTCATATTTGTATATAGGATCATAACACACGTAGAATAATGACACGTAAATTTCTTTTATATCTTCAGCAAGACATATAAGAGATAGATGAATATAGACATAACGTTAGTAATTAAAGTATTTTGGTCTAAAGATCTGAACTATTAAGTTATCCTTAAGTTGGGAGCTTACGATGACTGATTGACTTTTTTCTTGTAAATAGCGTTCAATGGTCAAAGTCAAAACATTTATTTCAATTACAGACAATTTCGAATTGTCAAAGAGTTGGTCAGTTAGTCAGAAAGTTGAAGCTAGTTGCTCGTTCCAAAACATAGGTAGGTCTCTATAGAGAAGAACGAGCAAGAAACTCTATAGACACTCCTTTCAAATTGACTTTGGCCTTGAAATAAATGCCAGTTCTTATCTCACCTGTTCATTAGCTTTAGCATCATCCAGTCTCGCAGCCGGCGATCCTGGAGGCGCCCTCCGACCCAGCAGCTCGTGAACAGCAACCACCACTTCTGCCAGCTCCTGACGGGTGATAGCACCGTCACCATCAACATCGTAGAGGCGGAAAGCCCAGCGCAGACGCTCGTAGACTGAGCCTCGAAGTAGAGTAGACAAGGTGACCAGAAGTTCCTGAAATGAGATTGTGCTTTGTCAGTTTTGGAGACATAACTGGGTAGATTACACCATTTAATAATGATTCCAAGAAAAACTCGATGTATTTTTAAAAAACTATAAAATTAGATTTTTAGTTGTTAGTGAATCGAGATGTCAAAAAAGTGACGTCATAGTTTCGTATTGTCATACAAATCTATGAGGGAATCGCATTTTGACAGCTCATAAAAAGAACGAAAATTGATTAGTGGTGTCATACCCAATTAAATGGCAAACAAGCCGACGACGGCCCACCTGATGTTGAGTGGTCACCGATGCTTATACACATCTGCAATACCAGAGGCCTTGCAAATGCGTTGCCATCCCAGAGACAAAGTTGAAATGTATCATGTGCCTGTAATTACACCGGCACCCATACTGGTGTTGTGAGAAATGAGCTCCGAGGCGGAAACTCGAGCTCCGAGTCGAAGCTCGAGCTCCGAGTCGAAGCTACTGAGTCTTCAAAGCTCGAGCTCTGAGAGGTCGTAAGTCTAAAAGGTTCGAGCCCTGAAGGCTCGAACCTTGAAGGCTCAAGAGCCTTAAATGAAGGACTCGAGTCGAAGCTCGAGCTTTATTTATATGCCTGATAATAATAAAATAAAATATTTTTGTTTTAATGTGGTAAGAAATACGATGAAAACGTATTTTAAACTAGGCAAACTGCACACTGATTTTGACACGAATGGCGTCTACAAGACCAAGTAATTATTACAATAATATTAATAGTAATGTGGGTAGTTCTAATAACTAGCGATAACTGGAACGGCGCGTTTAGTTTCCTCTATAGGAGGAGGTACAAAATTATAATAAAAATATGTTATTATATAGTGAAGATAGTTTGTAAAAAAAAAACATTATTTTAATAACATATTTATTAGATTTATTTTGGAGCATAATATTATGTAGTGAGCCTTTAAAACAGAGCTCGAATCGCGACTCGAGCCTCGGAACTGGGGTTCGAGACTGGGCTCGAGCCTTCAAAATAAGGCTCGAGGCTTCATAGGAGACTCGAGCCTTGAATAAGTCGAAGACTCGGGAGACTCGAGTCTTTTAACAACACTAACCCATACCTTGCAAACCGGAACATAGCAACGTTGCTTTGCCCCAGAAATAAGTATGGTGGTAGTACTTCCCCAGACGAGCTCCATCACAAAGAGCTCTACTAGTAACTCCAGGCAAATATTTGCATGACCTACAGATAGTTGTTCCGGGTCTGGCTGTTTGTGTATGTGAGTTTATATGTTTGTAAACGCACCCACGACACAGGAGACATTCCTAGTATGGGGCAACGTTTTTTTTAACAACAAAATAGTGACAAAACGCACAAAATTGAAATTACATGTTCTTCCCGTCATTATAATCATAAGGGTTCCGTACCCAAAGGGTAAAACGGGACCCTGTTACTAAGATGGAGTTTCTTGCCCGTTCTTCTCCATACGAAACTACCTTTTGGAATGGGCAACTACATTCAATATTTTTAATTTTACCTTGTAATTGACGTTCAAAAGTGTCTTCTAGTGGTCTAATTGAAATAAATGATTTGACTTTGAAAAGACTTCGCTGTCTGTCTATCCGTCTGTCACCAGGCTGTATCTCATGAACCGTGAAAGTTAGACAGTTCAAATTTACACAGATGATGTATTTCTGTTGCCGCTATAACAATAAATACTAAAAAACAAAATAAAATAAATATTCAAAGGGGCTCCCATATAACAGATATGATTTTTTCGCCGTTTTTATAGACAATGGGACGGAAGCTTTCGCGCGCGAGTCCGACTCGCACTTGACCGGTTTTTTACAATGTGTCATTTTACACCCTGAATGTGTGCCAAATATCAGCTAATTTCGTTCAGCCGTTTAAGCGTGAAAGACTAACATACATCCATCCATTCACACAAACTTTCGCTTTTATGATTCTACTAGCTTTTGCCCGCGGCTTAGCTCGCGTTAAGAAGTATTATTATTAATTAGGTATGGTTTATAGTTTTGTTTTAGGGTTGGTATTTATCAAAATCCTTTCGTAGGGGATGCCTACGTCATAACATCTACCTGCATGCCAAATTTCAGCCCGATCCGTCCAGTGATTTGGGCTGTGCGTTGATAGATCACTATTTCAGTCAGTCAGTCACCTTTGAGTTATACGTGTACATTCACATGAACGGAACAGAATGATACCTAATGAATGATGAATGAACGTTTACACAGACTTCTATACAGGGCCGGATTATTCATTATCCAGGTAGGCAATTGCCTCGGGGGGCCCTTACCCCGCATGGGGTAAGGGCCCCGCGCGAGAAATAAACTGAAAATGTTTTTTCAAATGAACAATTGTATTCTTTTCATTTGTTTTATTTTTGACTAGCTGATGCCCGCGACTTCGTTCGCGTTCACTATTTTATTGGTTTCAATTTTGTTTTTCGCTTAACCCTCTTTTTTTATAATTAAAGTAAAAGAAAATAACCTAAGTTACTTCTTATAACATTAGCTATCTGCGAGTAAAAGTCCCGTCAAAATCGGTCCAGCCGTTTCTGAGATAAGTCGGAACAAACAGACAGAAATTTTAAAAATTGTTTTTTTTTTATGTTAATACCGTATTTACTTTCATATGCATTTTGTGGAAAGCTTGTAATTTGAAATCAAAAACAGACCCTTGCAAATATTTATTTTTTCTTTTCTATTTTTTTTTTATTTGTATAAACGTGAAATATCTACAGCCGCACGTAAAACCGATTGCTGACGTGGCGACGCATGCCGTGGCAACGCGTAGCAATGCTATAATATGGTGGTACATTATATACTTTCATGCATATTACTTGTTAAAAATAATATAGATGTTTGACATCTGTCAGGCGTCCCGTGACGGCTCACATTTTTTTTTATTAAGTGCGATCGTGGTATACCTTTCATACGTAGTAAAACATTATTAATATTATAAATGCGAATGTAACTGGGTCTGTTTTTTACGCATTCACGAATAAACCACTGAACTGATTTTGATGAAATTCGGTACGGGGTAAGTTTAAACCCTAAGAAAGGACATACGACTACGTTTTATTCCGCGGCTCCGTTTGCGTCGGCGATATCCGACAATACTATACATAAAATTGCGTTGTGGCATAAGAAAAATAGTGGATAGAGAAGCTCATTACTGCTTCGTTAGCCTAGTGGTAATATAATAAGCGAGACTGCTACGCTAGAGGTCTTGGGCTCGATACCCAGGTCGAGCAAAGTGTTATCGGGTTTTTCTATAAAATTCTCAGTAGCAGCTCGGAGTTAGGATTTGTGCCCGGTTTATGGCAATAGGCTCGCCCCCTATTACATGGGATCTAAACATACTGGTGAACTGTGGGTGTACATTGATACACCGCTGTCTAACCCGGTATATTAGATTAAGTTCATTAACCTAGGGGCCCCAGTATAGTTAGTTCGGCCCTGCTTCTTCATCGAAACCTTCATTTATTTTTGTTTCAAAGCGGAAATCGACCGCGCTACCTAAGCGTGTACCTTCACAGATACACGCCAATGAAATATGGATCTTGTGACCTTTTGTTTAAGGGTTTATATTCTATTAACGCGAACCGTGCAGTTGAAGGATGGATTTAATCAAAATGTCATTCGGTTCCTCGAAGCCGAAGGCCGATGTATTTTAAAACGTTCAAAATCTAGCGACAATCAATGTCAAAAACTTGTCGAAAAAGTTAGTATTAACTAGGGGCATTTTTAACCGACTTCAAAAACAAGGAGGTTATCAATTCGTCTGTATGCTTTTTTTTTGTATATGTGTTACGTGATAACTCCGCCAATTATGAATCGATTTTTATTGATTCTTTTTTTTGTTTCATAGGTCATACTTCAAAAGTGGTCCCATATACATTTTATCAAATTAGTTGAGTAGTTTGGTACAAAAAAAAATAACTGTAATAAATGTGTCATCCAAGTAAACGAATTAGCTTAGTCTGCGTTCTCGTGACTTTTAAGTGGTGCCTTGTTAATTTACGTAGCATTACTGTTCCTTTATGGATTGGGTTTTTTTTGGGGGGTGGGAAATCATCTAATAATTTCTCCCGCCCTTTTAGTGTCAGACTTTTACTGACTAAAACCCACCCATGTTCCTCCTTGTGCCCTTTGATTTCCGGGGGCGCGGTATCTCTTGCGAACAACCCGCAGCCCCGGCATGGATTGGGATGACACGAAGTTGATATTAAAAAGAGAAAAATAAATACTTATTTACAAAAAGGACAAGTTCCTTCAAAAACTAAAAAAATTAAGATAACTTTAGCTTTGGAAGTCGGTGGCAATACAAAACAACAAAAGAACCAAAACCGCCGACTTCCAAAGCTAAAGTTATTTCATTTTTTTTTTTGTTTTCTAAGGACGTTGTCTTTTTTGAAAAAAGGTTTTGACAGATTGAGATAAAGATTAGAATCATCATCATCATCCTGCCCTCATCCCATGTTACTTGGGGTCGGCGCAACGCGTTTTCTTCTTCCATGCCGTCCTGTCAACCGTTATGCTATCGCTGTCTCCCTTCTCATTCATATCTAAGTACTATAATATTTTGTTGTTTTATACTCATCTTCATTGTTTTCACATATAGAAGCAACAAGAATATTGTAACCAAGATTTTGTAAAAACCAAATTGGAAGATAAGAGTGTCCATGGAGTTTCTTGCTCGTTCTTCTCCATAGAGACCGACGCTTCGGAACGAGCAACTAGCTTCAACTTTTAAATGTAACTTCTTGACAATTCAAAAGTGCCTGTAAATGGTCTAATTGTAATAAATGCTTTGACTTTGACTTTATCATTCTTCACACAATTTATCCAGCTAAGATAAGAATGCGATCGATTTAAATTACGAGAATTAGGCTGCCTGTCCACAGACGCGGAGTGTGGCTGCGGAGCGGAGAAACGGAGAAATATTAACCAATAGGATTGCATAACTGGAGCGGAGCGAAGATTGTATGCAATCCTGTTGGTTAATATTTCTCTGCTTCTTCGGCCCGCAGCCTCGCACCGTTCCTGTGGTAAACATCACCAGCCAACATACATTTTATGAGCTGTCAAAACGAGATTCCCCCATAGATTTTGTATGACAATACTAAACTATGACGTCACTTTTTTTTCATCTTAATTCACAAAATATTTGTTGATTACACAGCGACTAGAAATCGAATTTTATAAATATATAAAAATTATTTCGGTTCTCAGGGGTAAAATAAAGTGTTTTTTGTTAGGGAAGTGTCTTGGAATTAGGTGGATGACACCACTAATCAATTGACGTACCTTTTATGAGCTGTCAAAACGCGATTCCCCCATGGATTTTACATGAGAATACATGATGATGATGTCACTGTTTTGACATCTCAATTCACTGACTAGTTATTGATTTCAAATAAAATCGTGTATTTTAGTTATTTAAAAACTAATAGTGTTCTCCGGGCTAAAATAAACTGTTATTTTTGTGAATTCGTGTCTTGGACATACCATCACGCCTGTATTCCCCGGAGGGTTAGGCAGAGGTGTACCAATGTGCACCCACAGTTCGCCGGTATGTTTTAAGTCCCATGTAATAGGGGGGAATCGAACCTAAGACCTCTAGTGTAGCAGTCGCACTTAGCACCACTAGGCTACCGAGGCAGTCGGCTCGTGTCTTGGAATTATTGTTTAATGGTGTCATTTACCTAATTATTGTGTTGGTGTCTCTACTACCCAATAATATTGTCACATACTCATTTTTCGAGTGGCAATTCCTCTTAATACTAGTCATAATAAACTATGACGTCACTTATTCGCCAACTACCACGGTACATACCAATCACATAAAAATCTCCACACCTCTAATCCTATTGAAAACGGTACCTTTCACTATATGGCACGCTCACGCTTGGCCGTCAGCCAGCCCCCCTCAATGGCAATATTGCCAACAGAGGATTTCCTCGCTATTCGTCTTCATCATCAAACATATTGCTAGATTTATAGAAGACTAGCTATATATCCCGCGGTGTCACCCGCGTGCAGTTACGTCTTCGGTTCCTGCTCCGCTCCCATTAGTCGTAGCGTGATGTTCTATACGTATAAACCTATTGCTTGAATCATTTTATCTATTGACGAAAACTGTATTAAAATCTGTTGCGTAGTTTACAAAATCTAAGCGTACAGACGTCGGGAAGCGACTTTGTTTTTTATACTATGTACAGATAATGCTGCCAAAGCGATAATTCTCTATGGCATATTAAAGTTATGGTTGTAAACAACAATGGCGTCGAAGCATAGACAATCGATTGAGTGGTCGGAAACTAGGACTAGACGAAAATAGATTGGCATCTCTGACATCGGTGAAGGAAAACATTGTGAATAAACCAGGTCTTATAATGAACATAAATCTGAAATCGCTAATCCGCCTTGAGTAAGCGTGGTGATTAATGCTTGTGCCTTCTCTGTATGAGAAGAGGCTTTCGCCCTGCAGTGGGACAATAATAGGCTGGTGTTATTATTATTATGGTTAGATCATAAGGTTTGACAGAAAAATAATATTTATAGTTGTCAATTTGTACTAGTTAGTGACACAAAGACGCCGCGATAAGCGATGACATAAAAAAGTGCCAAGTGCATGTTGGACTTAATCACGAAGAGTTCCGTACCACGTACAATTGAAATACATACTAGTATTTTTTAAATTAGCATGGCGGCCATTTTGAAATTCGCCAATTTGTTTTTTTAATTATTTGTTGTTGCACACACTTCGTGAAAATTTAACACACATAACATACTATCACGCCTATATTCCCCGAAGGGTTAGGCAGAGGTGTAACAATGTACACCCACAGTTCGCCGGTATGTTTAGGTCTATTGATTTTTATTTTTCATCTTCGTCGTTATTTTGAACCTGCTTGTGCCTGTTACTACAAGCATAAACTGGTTCAAAATAACCGTCAATTTCTTTCTCTACCGCTAACTATCAAGAATAAGTACCGACATCGTTGCAATACCGGACTGGGCAATTTAAAAACATTGAGGTTATAAAGTTTTGGACCATTAATTTTCAAATTGGTTTCCCGGTAAAACTTCGCCGGCCGTTGGCACCCAATTTAGCTGCATAATAATTTCCGATAACTTTGAATTTCTATTGCTGGTTTATAGAGAGTCAAGTGATTTGTGTTTTGGTTTGAACAAAAGTGTTTCCAGAGCATTTATCACCATGCTTGATTATGGTGGATTGGCGATTCCAGACTTATGTTATCACGGCGCAAGCATAGTACCTACCCTTATTGGTAACTATATTTTCGAGCCGTTTGGGGTGGAAAACCTCGGGTCCGTGTGCCCATAGCCTTTTTAGGGATTTATCTAAACGGTTGGTTGACACTTTCCGTGACCCAAAGTCTGGCTTTTACTGTGGCCAGAGGTTAAGCGATACCATCCAACGTGGCAATGCCACCAGTCTTTTGGGCACTTTTCCGGTTGACGGCGATGCGGAGGAATTTTTTGATGCCATTTAGTTTCGTTTTTGTTATTATTAAGGATTTTTTTTATCTTATTTTACGGCTGTAAATATTTAATAAAAATAATAAAGTCTGTTTTACAAATATGTACTAATAAAAAGCATTGAATTTCATTCCTCATTCTATCGTTCAACGTTACACCGCACACTTCGCAAGGAACGCATACCATTTTTAAATCCCTCCAACTAAAATAATAAATGCCATAGATTTGATTGCATAAAATAATTTTCCCCATTCCTGGCTGTCTTCCAAACTCTTGGGGAAGTCTTGGTAATTTTTATCGTTCACCTATCGTAGCGTAGACTTTTATGGCAGCCATAAATTCGAAGCTAACTTTCAAAACAGGAACTAGTCGATCTGAGGTTTCTATCTTGGCAAATGTACTGAGTACTTCTATTTAATTATCCGAGTGCTTCAGTTACTTAAATTAGTAGTAGAGCTCTTGGTGAAGGAGCTCGTCCGGGGAAGTACTACCACCATACCTATTTCTGCTGCAAAGCAGCGTTGCCGTGTTCCGGTTTCAAGGGTATGGATGCCGGTGTAATTACTATTAACTAGTAATTACTAACGGTTACTGGTATTGCAGATGTCTATAGGCAAGGGTGACCCCGTTACCTATAGACTTCACATCAGGTGGTCGGTCGAAAAAATTTAGTATTACAGCTTTTTGTGAAGAATGTCGTCCAGGTAATACTAGCTTTTGTATCTCGTAATTAAACCTAGGAGGTTGTTGGCTGCTTAACCGGATTTTCGTGTGGTGGCTTAAAAATTACAGCCTCCAGCCAGAGTTAAAAGTGCACAAGTGTGTGAGCAAATACAAGTGCACTCCCTCTTCCCTCACTCTCATAGTCCGATGGGACGGCAATCCACACGACCGGGGAGAGATCAGGCGCAGGACCAGGCGACACGTGCGCTCCGAGCCACGTACCAAACTTCCTGCTGTTACTAAGAAATTCTTAATGAAATACCTTATAAATAACAGTTAGTTGTTCCGGGTCTGGCTATTTGTATACCCACGATATAGGAGAAATTATTTGTAACTAGCTGTTGCCCACGACTGCGTCCGCGTTTCCGTAGTTTTTCGTAAAAAAAAAAAAAGCCTATGTCCTTCCTCACGGTTCAGTGGTTTTGATGTAACAGACAGATTAACTTTCATATTATATTTTAGTAGGGAAATATAATATGTCAATCTATTTATATGATTCTTTTTTATGGAATAGTTAATAATGTTAACTTTTTTAATTAGGGATGACTGAGAGTGTTATAAACGTAAGAGTAGACAAATGTAATCAGAAGGCTTTCGAACTGCTAAGCTATCGGGACTGACACGTGATATTGTGAGTAAACCATAAAAGATAGACATATGCTGGCGTGGGATATTTTTTATATAATTTTAAGGAGAACATTTCCGTCATACCTGATTTCTGTGTAGCTTTAACCATTAAGGTTGCACACGCGACGGAAGCTTAAAAAATGGAGTAACTTCTCCCGTTTTCTCAACATTTCCCTTCACTGCTCTGCTCCTATTGATTGTAGCGTGATGAAAAGTATACTATAACCAACTCAGGAGTATGAAAAATAATTGTACCAAGTTTCGTTAAAATCCGTAAAGTAGTTTTTGTTTCTATAACGGTTATACAGACAGACAGACAGACAAAAATTTTACTGATTGCATTTTTGGCATCAGTATCGATCCCTAATCACCCCTTGATAGTTATTTTGGAAATATATTTCATGTACAGAATTGACCTCTCTACAGATTTATTATAAGTATAGATAGGTAAATAAAATAAAAGTTCTTTGCCCGACCTAGGTATCACACTCAACGCTTATCAGTCGCGTAACCAAGAGATTAATGAGCCAGTCAATTAGTCATAATTATATTAATGGATTGGGAGTTGTCATAATGATAAATTAGCAGACGCGCCTCCTGGTTTGCTCATTATGTTTTTCTTCGCCATTAACAGTGCGTTATAATACAAGTGCGTTAAGTTGGTCATTACCGCAACGGAAGGACGTAACGGATTTGAGAGTGTTATTAAAAAAATGCGTTTTTTAACACACATGTGTGAAAAGGATTCGTGAAAAATGGTGTGCGATTTTTTTTTATCGAACGACTGTCGTGCGCTCACTTTATTGACTGACCATAAGCTGTCAATAACCCGATATTTTAATAAAAAACTAAATAGTTTGATAAAATATAATGTTTATTTATCATATTTCACTATTTGAGATACTTAGTTTCATTTGTTCACAAAATATTTAGCCATAAAAAAAAAAAAAAAACAACTTGTCAAAAGTAAAAAATAATTAACCACACTAGTACTGTAATGTATACTAATATTATAAAGAGAAAAGATTTGTTTGTTGTTTGTAACGAATAGGCTCCGAAACTACTGGACTGCTTTTTAACATTGTTTCACCAATAGATAGCTACATTATTCCTGAGTAACATAAGCTATATAACATCACACTACTACCCACGGGAGCGGAGCAGTAACCAAAGACGTACCGAAAGGCCGGTGAATTAAGCCACGCGAACGAAGTCGCGGGAAACAGCTAGTGTAATATAAAAAGCACACGTACGTAAAACACCGCATTAAAAACCAAAAACTATTGCAATAAGACTCACTTTACGAGCTAGCATGTTAAAAATAACATATAATTATATCCCATAACATGATGGTTACCCCTTCATGTAATGGAGTGTCGTAAACGGTTTCAAAGTTGCCAACTTTTATGAAAGATTGCCAGCATTGTTGCCTATGTTACGAAGCCAGCAAGCGGTGGAGTTGTTCCCGAGTTAAACAAGGACAGACGGCTCACATTGTAAGGGAAATTTTATCTTCTTTAGTAACTGAAGAAAATAAAAAAATATTTTATGATCATTTGTTGCGTTGCTGTGTTCCGGTTTAAAGGGTATGGATGCTGGTGGGTACAGGCCTTGACACATTTCAACTTTGTCTCTGGGATGGCAACACATCTGCAAGGCCCCTGGTATTACAGATGTCTAAAGGCAGCGGTGAAAACTTTACAAATGTTAAGTAATTTCGTTGCGGGATCCAAGAGAGTTGTATCGTTTCTCCGGGCCTCGTCGAGCTTCATTGCCTCGGCGCTCTTCTGGCGGTCTCCACTGTTGATTCTGGCTTTCAGGAGTGGCAGTGGTTAGGAATCGTGTATCGGGCTAGTCCATATAAGTTTTTGGAATAAATTCTTTATTTGCCAGAATTGTACCTATGTACTGTCAGCAGAACAGATAAGTAACCAGAGTCGCCTAATAAGTTCAAAGTTTGTTAAAAACCGATAGATTGTTTTGAATGAAATTTATTGTTATTAAAGGAATATTGTATACAGTTTATTATTTTAATTAAATTTCATGTAAAAACGCGCACCGGTTTCAAAGAAAACTTCAACCTTATTACACGGTTTGGTTACTTATTTTATATGGCAAAGGGTGGTAAACATAAAACTGTCTTCATCATCTGCTCAGCCTTTTCCCAACTATGTTGCGGTCGGCTTCCAGTCTAACCGGATGCAGCTGAATACCAGTGTTTTAAATGGAGCGACTGCCTATCTGACCTCCACAACCCAGTTACTGGGCAACACGATAATACCTCTTGGTAAGACTGGTTGTCAGACTTCCCGGCTTCTGACTATCCGTAACGACTGTCAAAGATCTACGAATGACAGCCGGGACCAACGGCTTTACGTGCTTTCCGAGGCACGGGGGTGTCACACCACCAACTTCCAAACTCCGGGCTGCCACTGAGAAATTCGTAATGGAAAAATCCCAAGAACACTTTTTGCCCGACCAGGGAGTCGAACCCAGGACCCCGCGCCCATCAGTCGCGCTTGCGACCACGAGACCAACGGGGTAAACTAAAGACTGTATTGCAACATCAAATGTTTCCCAAATGCCGAGAAATATTGCGAAATGTTTTAATGATTGGGTGGAGTTTTGGGTCATTTTAATTAGAACCCCGAGGGTCACACTATAACTTAGTTAAATGTCGCGTACAGTTAAATTATAGAGAAAACGTTTACATGGGCCTGAACATAACATACCATCACGCCTGTATTCCCCGAAGGATTAGGCAGAAGTGTACCAATGTACACCCAAAGTTCGCCGATATGTTTAGGTCCCATGTAATAGGGGGCGCGCCTATTGCCATTAACCGGGCACAAATCCTAACTCCGAGCTGCTACTGAGACATTCTCAGACAAACCCAATAACACTTTTTGTTCGACCTGGGAATCGAATCTAAGACCTCTAGCGTAGCAGTCGCGCTTACTACCACTAGGCCAACGAGGCAGTTGTATGTATGTCGATGTATGTATATATTCAGTGCGTTCTTGTCTTTTTTAGTATACTGGACTTCTGCGTGGACAAAGACGCGGGTAAAGATAGTCGTTTTTAATCGTAAAATCAATAAACCGCTAGGTCAGTTGAGTAGCTGAATAGCTACGCCGTAGTCCGCCAGCTACGCCGTAGCGCTCTGACAAAGCTGTAGCAAGGCAGCTACGTCGTAGCAATCAACCTACTACGTAGCTACGACGGTTAATATCAACCATTGATATGATTAAAGCCTTCAAACTAAATAAATAATATTTATGAAATAAATATTTCCAGTAACAAAATTGTTCGAATTTGCGGTAATTGTACACCGCGTACTAAGCCTCGGTAGCATAGTGGTCTTAAGCGCGACTGCTACGCTAGAGGTCTTGGGTTCGATTCCCAGGTCGAGCAAAAAGTGTTATTGGGTTTTTCTATGAAATTATCAGAGTGATACCCGCGCCCCGGCCCATAGCAGTTGGAGGAAAACCGTGGGGTTTTAGTTGGTAGGAGTCCGACACACCCTTCCGCCTTCCTTGAGACGGAGACAGTTCATGAGGATCCCCACGAAGGGCTCCGTATCATTATGTCATCTATAAAAACGGCAAAAAAATCACGTATGTATGTATATTATCAAAGCGTAATTCCTACTATTTTGTATGCAATACGTCTCCAGCACAATATTATATAAGTTGTTTGTTCAGGGGGCCTGGTGACCTGACTTACAGGTTTTTATAAAACTTAGTTTAGGCACCAGTCTTCTACAAATTAATATGAAAATTATTCTGTAGACTGTTTGAAATACATCATCTGTAAAAATTTTAACCGTCTAACTATCACGATTTATGAGATATAGCCTGGTAAGAGACGAACGGACGACCACCTGAGTCTTAGTAATATCGTCCCGTTTTACCCTTTGAGTACGGAACCCTAAAAAGGATTTGACAACCCCGAATCCCAATGAATTTGCCGAAAAAACGGCGACCAAACTGCATGCCCCATAGGCATAACAAGAGCTATAAAGTGTATATTATGTTGATCACACCGCCGCGCGGCGCGCTCCGCCATTACTTGAGGCTTACGCTATAAATGTAAGAGAGCATAAAATTACTTTGTTTATCTACATTGTCGCTTACTCCCCAAAGGGGTAAGCAGTATTGTATAGTTTAGTCGATTGCCCCGTTGGTCTACCTCTCTCTTTTGGTGGAAAGTGTTATTGGGTTTTTCCAGCTCGGAGTTTGAAAGGTTGTGGTGTGATACCTCCGTATTTCGGAAAGTACACAGAGCTGTTGGTCCTACACCTGATATGTCCCTGGTAGTGTCAGATTGCCGTCCCATCGGAGTATGGGAGCTAGGGATGAGGAAGTGCATCTGTGTTTGCGCACACACTTGTGCAGTATAATGTTTCTTGTGTACTTGATTAGTGTTTATTGAAATTCGCCGCCGTGACCGAAATCGGTTTGGAAAACATTATTTATTATAGTACAATTCAGGGGGTTGGCGCTAAAAAGTCGATTCCGCGGTAATCAAGCCCATGCTGACACTTTTGGTTCGTTCGCCAAACACATTACTACTGTTTTGTGTCGTCACAGTCGGTTAAACTTACGTAACATATTTTTCGTTAATATTTTTTTTTAATGACGATAACTCATTTGATAAAAAAACAGGTTCCTGTATACAAAGGGGATGAGAACACGCTGTATCTACGATCAAAACAAGGATATTAGACCGTGTATTGTATTCGAGAATGGAAGATACAAAAACTAAGAAGATGAGCAGAAAAATACAAATAGAAGTAACAGTTAAAGTGGCGCCAAAGAAAATTATTGCTCTAGTGGCGCCCAACACGGGACCACAAAAATAATTGTTAAGGGAGCACCCAACATAGGACTATAAAAATGTCGGTTCAAGTGACACTTGGACACCACCACTTAAGACTTATAGTTATTTTCAAATGCCAACTTTCAACTGCCTCGTTGGCCTAGTAGTCCTAAGCGCGACTGCTACGCTAGAGGTCTTGGGTTCGATTCCCAGGTCGAGCAAAAAGTGTTATTGGGTTTTTCTATGAAATTCTCAGTAGCAGCTCGGAGTTAGGATTTGTGCCCGGTTAATGGCAATAGGCTCGCCCCTTATTAAAAAAAAAAAAAAAAAAAAATTTAATAAAAACGTTTACAAAAATGTACATTTAGCCAACAATATCAAATTTCGCATACAATTATAGTGCCTAATAATAAACTAAAGCTAAAATATTTTTATTACAGGTGCAAAGTAATGATGGTTCGTAATTATGATGTCAGGTAGCGACCCGCCCGATCTAGGTTTATGCAAACCTGTGTTTCAGGCCATCACTTTACGATTCAATTACAATGGGCAATACAATTTTAAGTAAAACTAACTAAAGTAAATCTATTAACAACTATGAGAAAAAGCTTATTTTACATTACATGGGACCTAAATATACCGGCGAACTGTGGGTGTACCTACATTGTTACACCTCTGCCTAATCCTTCGGGGAATACAGGCGTGATGGTTTCAAATGCCATGTTGGCGCGGAATCTTAAGAGAGTCATTTTAAGATATTTAAACACCGCTATATATTTTTCTTTCAGCCCTGCAAAAGAGATTCTTAATTCTAATTTACTTTATTTTCTTAATTCTAATTTAGTTAACGTTTTGACTGCCACAGTCATGTATAGGTGACAAACCAAAATGTGCCCAGCACGCCACGGTCACGATCCCATGACAGACTTTTATTCATAAATAAAACTCATAAAACAACATCGATATAATTCTGAACTCACTACTATTTTGTACAAATTGAAGGATAAATTCGTAGCGTGGCGCTGAGCGTACATTTTCCCTTTTTTGACGTGGCGGTCAAAAGGTTATTAGGGGCAAAAAATCGTATTTATGTACTCTGTAAATAGTTAACTTTTATGCCGACAGATGGCGTTGTTAATCTTGTTTAGAATCCTGAATCGATATTAAGATTCTACGCCAATCAACTAGGTCAAGTGTTACGCAAAAATGATCTCAATACATAATGACATTAGCACTTGTATTGTACACTTGATTAAAATCTTTTACTCCGTAGTTTTCGTAGTCTAACCTTACTTTTACGTTCAAAGTTCGCATCTAGCGATGGCTTTTGCTGTCGTTACGTCAGCATAATACAAACATATAACTTGGCTAGTATCTTCTTATATATACATATATATAATTCTGCAATCTCTTTGTCCGGGTTTATATCAAAATATCGAGTTGTTTTTGCTCCATATCTTGTAGGAGTGGAATTGAATGTTTTAATGTATTGAGTTGTTGAGTGAACATGGAGTTACTTTTATTATTTTGTTTTTGTACAGAAATACCAGTTTTTATTGTCCCACTGGAGGACAAATGCCTCTTTGCGGACAGAGAGGGCACGAGCATTGATCACCATACTTGCTCAAGGCGGATTGTATTTTAACCTTTTGACCGTCACGTCAAAAAAATTAAAACGTGCCCTCAGCGTCAAGCTACGAATTCATCCTTTAACACCTACAAAATAGTAGTGAGTTCGGAATCATGCCGAAGTGGTATTACGAGTTTTATTTACATATGAAAATCTGTCATGTGATCGTGACCTACGTGCTAGGCACATTTTCGTTTGTCATCTATACATGACTACGGCGGTCAATAGGTTAATGCCATTGAATGGCAAACAAGCCAACGGCCCACCTGATGTTAAATGCTCACCGCTACCTATAGACATCTGCAATACCGACGGCCTGCAAACGCGTTGCCATCCCAGAGACATATTTGAAATGTGTCATGTGCCTGTAATTACACCGGCACCCATACCCTTCAACCCCGATGCCTGCCGGGGCTGCGGGTTGTTCGCAAGAGATACCGCGCCCCCGGAACGCAAAGGGCACAAGAAGGAACATGGGTGGGTTTTAGTCAGTAAAAGTCTGACACTCCCTCCCGCCCCGCCCAGGGCGGGAGAAGTTATTTGATGATTTCCCACCCACCAAAAAAAAAAAAAAAAACCCATACCCTTCAAACCGGAACACAGCAACGCTGCTTTGCGGCTGAAATAGGTATGGTGGTAGTGCTTCCCCGGACGAGCTGCTTCACAAAGAGCTCTACTGCTACTATATATTGAAAAAAATGAATGGTACTCACTCTGAAGCTGATAGCGCCGCTGCAGTTCACGTCAAAGGCTTTAAATACGTAATGGGCATAGAGAGCAGAATCTGAAACAAAATGTCAATTTTCAAAATTTTTCGATCAGGAGGGCTACCAGTCGTTTCATATTCAAAGTAAAAGCTCGTGAACACTTGCTTATGAAGTTGGCAGACTCGTCACATAATTAGTTTGTTATATTCCTCCACCTATGTATATTTTGGCTTTCTCTACTCTGTATATTTTGTTTGTATGTATGTATATATGTATTTATTATATTTTATTCCTGGAAACTTTCTGTTCCTTGCACCTACTATGTTTTGTCTCTGCATCACCCTAAGGTTGACTGGTAGAAAATGCCAAAGGCATTAAGTCCGCCTTAGTACAGTGTATTTACATTATGTGTAATAAATTTTAACTAACGAATGGAGTACTGGATTGTTCTTACGATTTTAAGCGTGTGGAGATACACTATTGTTTGTTATTACATTGAGAGTTACCTAATGATTAAGGAGATACAGAGCAAAATACAAATAGGTATCCCCTAACAGTATTTTGTCGCCGACAGACAACATCAACTGGTTGATAATTTAGTTATATATTTAAACATACATACATACATACATACATACCATCACGCCTGTATTTCCCGAAGGGTTAGGCAGAGGTGTAACAATGTACACCCACAGTTCGCCGGTATGTTTAGGTCCCATGTAATAGGGGGCGAGCCTATTGCCATTAACCGGGCACAAATCAAAACTGCCTTGTTGGCTTAGTGGTCCTAAGCGCGACTGCTACGCTAGAGGTCTTGGGTTCGATTCCCAGGTCGAGCAAAAAATGTTATTGGGTTTTTCTATGAAATTCTCAGTAGCAGCTCGGAGTTTGGATTTGTGTCCGGTTAATGGCAATAGGCTCGCCCCCTATTACATGGGACCTAAACATACCGGCGAACTGTGGGTGTACATTGTTACACCTCTGCCTAACCCTTCGGGGAATATAGGCGTGATGGTATGTGTAAATCCAAACTCCGAGCTGCCACTGAGAAATTCCTAATGGAAAAACCCAATAATTCTTTGCTCGACTTGGGAATCGAACCCAGGACCCCATGCTTATCAGTCGCGCTTGCGACCACGAGACGAACGGGCCAGTTATATATTTATTTTATAGTAATTCCACATTTGGTGATAACTATGGCTTATACAATAATTTATTGTCTTTTTGAAGTTAGGAGTGATCGTCTACGATCTGAATATTGTAAACATTTGAACACAATGCATCAATAAACATAATTACTTTAACTCTCATTTCTTCATTTGTACCACTTGGTACCTATTGTAATTTGTAAAAAGTGCTAAGATATTGTGATCGCTTGTGATCGTCCCTTCTAAGTACTTTGTATGTAGAAAAATGGGGAAAAAAAATTACATGATTATGTATTGGAACATTTAAGTTAAATAATTATAAGGTGAAGATGATGTACGTACAAGAAAAACTACAATGGACACGTCTGTAAATTACTAGATAATTTTATGTGTCCCTATTAGTCAAAATCAAAGTCAGAGTCAAAGTCAGAGACAAAGTCAGAGTCAAAGTCAGAGTCAGAGTCAAAGTCAAAGTCAGAGTCAAAGTCAAGTACAAGGTCAGACTCAAAGTCAAAGTCAAAAATCTTATTTTTACTTACTGCCATGTGGAAAAAACTTGGCGTAGATGTCTTTAAAGGACTCTTCTTGTACCACGCCTTCAGGACACTCCTGAAACAAAGAAAGAATAATATTAAATATTTATTTAACTGTCTCATATCACAGGGTGATACAAATTTGCTCGACGTCTAAAATTAATCGCCAAGCAAGAGCTTTAATTCAATTTAAAAAGAAAATTGTATGACCTACAGATAGTTGTTCCGTGTCTGGCTGTTTGTGTATGTGAGTTTATATGTTTGTAAACGCACCCACGATACAGGGGACATTCTTAGTGTGTAGCAACGTTTTCTAAATCAGAGAGATCAAGAAGGTCAGATAGGCAGTTGCTCCGTGTAGTGTAAAACACTGATATTCAGCTGCATCCGGTTAGACTGGAAGCCGACAACACAGTTGGGAAAAGGCTAAGCAAATGATGATGACTATAATAATATTATTAAGAGAAAACAATTTTTTGTTTGTTTGTACCAAACAGGCTCCGAAACCACTGGAGCGATTTCAACAATTTTTTCACCAATAGATAGCTACATTATTCCCGAGTAACATAGGCTATATAACATCACGCTACGTAACTTAACACGTGTGAAATAAGCCGCATGGCCGAAGTCGGGGGCAGTTCGCTAAAGTGATGTGTAAGAAGTTCCCTATTGTTACATGCCATGTTTGTATGTATTGATTTTATATATAGGTTGTCTGTTGGGAAACTTGTAACAATGGAAGGGTATTTGTACCCCTAACTTGTGGGGTCCAAGTGATAAGCGAAATGAGGGGGAAAAAACCGGCCAAGTTCGACTCGGACTCGCACCCGAACGGTAAAGTACTTATTATCAACTAGCGACCTGCCCGCGACTTCGTCCGCGTGACTTATTTCACCCGCGTCAAGTTACATCTTTGGTTACTGCTCGGCTTCCGCGTGTCGTAGCGTGATGTTATATAGCCTATGTTACTCAGGAATAATCTAGCTATTTATTGGTGTAAAACTGGTTAAAATCGATCCAGTAGTTTTGGAGCCTATTCGTTACAAACAAACAAACAAATCTTTCCTTTCTATAATATTAGTATAGATAAAAACGGTAAAAAAATCATGTCTATTGTATAGGAGCCCCCCTTAAATATTTGTTTTATTTTAATTTAGTTATTTATTTTTAAAATGAATATATAATTTAATATTCTGCAAATATTTTAAGCATCTACCTGTTGCTTGTCACCTCATCTACCTGTTGTCGATATCGAGCAAAAAAACACGTTTGTTGTATGGGAGCCCCCTTAAATCCTCATTTTATTCTGTTTTTTAGTATTTGTTGTTATAGCGGCAACAGAAATACATCATCTGTGAAAATTTCAACTGTCTAACTGCCACGGTTCATGAGATACAGCCTGGTGGCAGACGGACGGACAGATGGACAGCGAAGTCTTTGTAATATTTAGGGTTCCGTTTTATCCTTTTGGTACGGAACTCGAAAGAGACACTTAACGAAGCCGATAGCCACATGTTCTTCTCATCATTGCGACTATTCTTTTGTTCTGCACGATACCTAGAAACCTTCTGATTACAGAGATATTAAAGGTCAAAGTTTCAACGTATTTAAGTGTCCCACGAGTTTTTATTTTTACTTACATACCATCACGCCTGTATTCCCCAAAGGGTTAGGCAGAGGTGTACCAATGTACACCCACAGTTCGCCGGTATGTTTAAGTCCCATGTAATAGGGGGCGAGCCTTTTGCCATTATCCGAGCATAAATCCTAACTCCGAGCTGCTAGTGAGAATTCCATAAAAAACCCAATAAAATTTTTTGCTCGACCTGGGAATCGAACCCAAGACCTCTAGCGTAGCAGTCGCGCTTAGGACCACTAGGCTACCGAGGCAGTTATTTTATTTATTATTTTAAATATATTTACTGTCTCTAGTTTTCTTCCTAGGTCTATCATAGTACTCTGTCGTCTAGACATTTGCAATATCAGAGGCAAAGCTAAAACGTCTCATGTGCCTGTAATTACACCGGCACCCATACCCTTCACACCGGAACACAGCAACGCTGCTTTGCGGCAGGAATAGGTATGGTGGTAGTACTTCTCCGGACGAGCTCCTTCACAAAGCGCTCTAGTACTAATCATCATTTATGTTGAATCTCCGGGTACAATGCGAGAACAAAGTAACAACTCAAGCAGCCGTATTGAAAAGAATAAAAATCCCTACCGCAGCTAACACAACAGTTGATAACTTTGGAACCGCTAAACTGATTTCCATCGAACATAGCTAAGAACACTGCCAACTAATTCACATTTCAAACAAAAAAAAACTAAATATAAATCGATTCATGCGTTCGGGAGCTACGACGCCACAGACAGACACACACACACACAGACAGACACATCAAACTTATAACACGCCGTCGTTTTTGCGTCGGGGGTTAAAAAAAAATAAAAATTGAGAATCGCTACCGCTCTTGCCTCGCACCACACCGACTCGCTCGCACGTCAAAACAGCCCCCACGTCGCAACGGAAGCGCTTCCATAGCGTGTCACTTTTTGACCGACTGTGCCGACACAAAAGGGTGTCGGGATTTTGACAGTGTGCCGCCATGTTTCAGGAATGATTATTAAAACAGGTCGCGAAGTATGGTTGTGTTTTCCAACTGTAATTTATTTTTATAATTACAGTTCTTAAACATTATACAGCATAACTGCCCCGTTGGTCTCGTGGTCGCAAGCGCGACTGATGAGCACGGGGTCCTGGGTTCGATTCCCGGGTCGGGCAAAAACTGTTATTGGGTTTTTCCATTAAGAATTTCTCAGTAGCAGCCCGGAGTTTGGAAGTTGGTGGTGTGACACACCCGTGCCTCGGAAAGCATGTAAAGCCGTTGGTCCCGGCTGTCATTCGTAGATCTTTGACAGTCGTTACGGATAGTCAAAAGCCGGGAATACTGACAACCAGTCTTACCAAGAGCTATCGTGTTGTCCAGTTACTGGGTTGTGGAGGTCAGATAGGCAGTGGCTCCATGTAAAACACTGGTATTCAGTTGTATCCGGTTAGACTGGAAGTCGACCCCAATATAGTTGAGTAAAAGGCTGAGCAAATGATGACAGTTCTTAAACATTATTCTAGTTATATTCTAGCTTTTCGTTTTATCTTGTAGCTAGGTTATGTGTGCGTTTGAACTACCTCGTTAGCCTAGTGGTCCTAAGCACGACTGCTACGCTAGAGGTCTTGGCATCGATTCACAAGTCGAGCAAATGGTGTTATTGGGTTTTACTGTACAATTTTTCAGTAGCAGCTCGGAGTTAGGATTAGTGTCCGGTTAATGGCAATAGGCTCGCCCCCTATTACATGGAACCTATGGGTGTACATAGGTACACCTCTGCCTAACCCTTAGGGGAATACAGGCGTGATCGTATGTTATGTGTTATGTTCTTTTCAACGTTGCGGGAAGGCTTAGGCAGAGATGTACCAATGTACATCTAATACATGTAATAGATGGCTAGCCTATTGCCATTAGCCGGGCACAAATCCTAACTCCGAGCTGCTACTGAGAATTTCATAGAAAAACCCAATAACACTGCTCGACCTTTACTACCGCACCTCGACATGTAACTATGGTCTCCACTAAATTTCTTTTTACACCCTTTCTAAAAGACGAACAAATAAAAACTGTATATTTGCGAAAATAGCGTCATAACTCTTACAATGTCAGGCTGTGGACACATGAGGGACGTTGAAAGGCACACTCGCGCTGATATTGTACTCTCGGCTTTACTTGACATGTCGCCCAAAATAGACTGTCTACGTGTCCGCTTGTTTGTTTCAACTTGAGACAATGTGAAGATCTATTTGACTTCGTATGTTGAATATCACGGCGTTTTATTTTTGTTTGCACGGAACCCCAATTCTCTTTCTTTAATACGAACTGACCGCGACTTTGACCGCGTGGCTTATTTTCCCTGCGTTTAGTTACGTCTCTGGTTACTGCCCCACGCCCGTGTGACGTTGCGTGATGTTATATAGCCTATGTTACTCAAGAATAGTGTAACTATTGGTTAAAAAATAAGAAATTACAATTTTTAAGTAATCCCCGAGAGAAGAAAAAATCACTACCGTAGCAAAAGGGCTGATAACTTTGAAACCGCTGAACCGATTTCCATCAAACAAAGCTAAGAACACTCCAGGCTAATTACCCTTCCAAACAAGAAAAACAAAATCAAAATCGGTTAATGCGTTCGGGAGCTACGATGCCACAGACAGATACACACAGACACGTTAAACTTATAACACCCCGTCGTTTTTGCTTTGGCTAAAAATGGTTAAAATCGGTTCAGTAGTTTTGTAGCTTATTCGATACAAACAAACAAAAAAATATTTCTTCTTTATAATGTTTGTATAGAAAAGAAGCTACTCCTAAGTTACTCCTTACGCTGCCTGCCCACGTTAAACAATCGGTGACCGATTTTTTGTCGGAAGGGACCGTCTTTTTGTAGGACTCGTGTCTTACGCGTCCTACAAAAAGTCGGTCCCCACAAAACTACGGATCTATTGAATCGGTCCTACAAAAAATCGTATGTAGAGGGAGGCCCTTATAACATCAGTTATCAGACAGTGAAAATCCCATCAAAATCATCAAAAACGGTCCAGCCGTTTTGAAAAATAGCGCAAACAAACAGACAGATAGACATCCTACTCCTCTGCTAATCTTTTCTGATTAATTTCGTTGCGGAATCCAAGACAGTTGTATCGTTTCTCCGGGACTCGTCGAGCTTCATTGCCTCGGCGCTCTTCTGGCGGTCTCCACTGTTGATTCTGGCTTACAGAAGTTGCAGTGATTGGGAATAGTGTGGCGGGCTTGTCCCATTAATTAGACAGATAGATATCATGATTTATAGCAAATTAGGTTAAGGAACCTCGCCGAGCAGTAATAAGTATTAATGAGATTAATATTTCGTCTATTTCTAATGCTTCTTCAAACATAGTTTTGTCCGGAGTTATATTTAACAGTTAAACTTAATTTTAACTGACCTACATATTGTACAGCCCTGGCCAATGTGACTTTTTCTATTTCATAATGTGACTCTCTAAGTTTATCTTGGACATCACTGACATCGGTGAAGGAAAACATCGTGAGGAAATCTGGATTTGTAATTAATATAAGCCTGAAATCACCAATCCGCCTTAAGTAAGCGTGGCGATCAATGCTCGTGCCTTCTTTGTAGGAGAGCGAGGTAGCTTGGTAGTATGACAGTCCTATTATTGTCCCACTGCAGCACAAAGGCCTCTTCTCATACAGAGAAGGCGCGAGCATTGATCACCACGCTTGCTCAAGGCGGATTGGTGATTTCAGACTTATATTAATTACAAGTCCAGGTTTCCTTAAAATGTTCTCCTTTAACGATGTCAGTGATGTCCGAGATAAACTTAGAAAGTACATATGAATTGAAAAAGTCACATTGGTACTTGCCCGGTATCGAACCCGCATCCTCGCACGGCATCACAAAAATAAAATTCACAAATCTTGAATCACTTTATTTTCTAACAAGTGATACCACCACGTGTAATCCTAGAAAAATTGATATGAAAACGTCAGTTTCTGAGTAACTGTTAGTAACTTTTAGGAACCGAATTTACGAATGACGATTAGTTACTTATAGGAACTGCTAATTAGTTCACCGTGGCATAATTTGTTTAAATGCAAAGTGTTGTATTAATACAATATGGCGACCTGTGTGACAGCCACTCTATTTTTGGCGGGAACGGTCATTGACTTTCTACCCCACTGACCTTTTGCTTGAAGCCAGCACAATGGACAGCTATCTATCTCCTTCGCACTTGTAGAAAAGGCATAGCGACGTCTCTCTCTCATTCATTAGCACGGTGTACACGGGTACCGTTTTGAGTGTTTGCGAACTAATAATAATAATGTCAGTTTGTGTAAAAATGCAAATGGGGGGATTTTCAGCGTGTATTGTTATAAGGGTTGTAAAAGGGGTTGTTATTTTTTATGGGTTGAAAAGGATTTTTATGTCTTAACTAGTTGGTACCTGAGATTTCGTCTTCATGCATGTTTTAAACCCTTTTTATAATCGTTTTTTTTGAATTTTTGCACTTTTTATTGAATTTTACTAGGATTGGTAAAGGTTTTGCTGTAATGAGATGACAAACTGACAGACATAGATACGTCATTTGCATGTATAATACTGAATCTGAAATCTTAAATCTTTATTGCAATCCATAATGTGAACATACAGGTGGTGGGTGTTCATATATAGAAACAATTATGGACCCTGTCGGGCACAGCAAACATAATAAGTAAGGAGAGAGGAAGAGCGCTATCATAATTTATTTATAGGGTGCATACATACATACCATCACGCCTGTATTCCCCGTAGGGTTAGGCAGAGGTGTACCAATGTACACCCACAGTTCGCCGGTATGTTCAGGTCCCATGTAATAGGGGGCGAGCCTATTGACATTAACCAGGCATAAATCCTACCTCCGAGCTGCTACTGAGAATTTCATAGAAAAACCCAATAACACTTTTTTGCTCGACCTGGGAATCGAACCCAAGACCTCTAGCGTAGCAGTCGCGCTTAGGACCACTAGGCTATCGAGGCAGTTATTTATAGGGTAATATTTAATAATAGGTAAATATCTTACTTATTCTGATATTATAATATTATTATAATATTATTATCACTTACTTATTCTGATATTATAATATGACTAAATATTAAGACTATAGATTTATATTTTACTAGTTTCTGCCTGCGACTTCGTCCGCGTTTAATGTGATTATCTCATAGGGACCATAAATTTTTCTGGGATAAAAAGTATCCTATGTTCTATTTCAGATAATAATCTATCTTTGTGTTGAATTTCGTCCAGATCCGTTCAGCGGTTCTGGCGTGATTGAGTGACAAACAATTATCCATCCATATAATCATCCATCCATCCTCACAAACTTTCGCATTTATAATATTTAATACCAGAAGGGTTAGACAGAGGTGTACCAATGCACACCCACATTTCGCCGGTATGTTAAGGTCCCATGTAATAGGGGGCGAGTCTATTGCCATTAACCGGGCACAAATCTTAACTCCGAGCTGCTACTGAGAATTTCATAGAAAAACCCTTTGCTCGACCTGGGAATCGAACCCAAGACCTTAAGTGTAGCAGTCGCGCTTAGGACCACTAGGCTACAGAAGCAGAAAGAAGAAACATTACATAGAAGGCAGATTACAATAGTGCTCATATTATTTTACAAAAACATCATAAACATGTAAGTTTATCTGCTTAGATCCTAAGTCTTCATAAACTAGGTCACATGTTAAAGCTTGCATCAAGCAAACCCCGTAGCAGAAGCTTATATAGGAACCATAGAGAATAGAGCGCCGTCAAAAGCGCGCGCGCTCTGTTAGAGACAGTCTGACACTGCCTTTATAACTCTCAGTTGGAAGAAAACATTGTTTTAGTCTATGCTTCATTATGGAAGACTTATATATGAATGTTTTAGACAATACAATGAGCTTACATACATACCATCACGCCTGTATTCCCCGAAGTGTTAGGCAGAGGTGTAACAATGTACACCCACAATTCGCCGGTATGTTTTAGGCCCCATGTAATAGGGGGCGAGCCTATTGCCATTAACCGGGCACAAATCCTAACTCCGAGCTGCTACTGAGAATTCCATAGAAAAACCCAATAACACTTTTTGCTCGACCTGGGAATCGAATCCATGATCTCTAGCGTAGCAGTTCACGTTGTCACTACATCCTCTTTTAATCCGCAACGTTCTCGTATTATCTCATTAATGCTGAAGCTTATAATTATTGTTTAATTCACCGTGTTCAGTAGATTTTGGCGGTTGCGTGCGATTGGTAAGAGTACAGGTGACTGTAGTTTATGAACATAAGATATTGTTATGCTGTTACTACAACGAAAGCTATGATATACTCGTAAGTATTTTTTTTTTCTTTGATTTGAATCAGTTGCTTTGATATCATTTATTTCAATCATAAAACTTACTAACTGAGAACTGGTCTGGAGAATATTATTATTACCACATACCATCACGCCTCAATTCCCCGAAGGGTTAAGCAGACGTGTACCAATGTATACCCACAGTTCGCCGATATGTTTATGTCCCATATAATACGGGGCGAGTCTTTTGCTATTAACCGGGCACAAATCCTTACTCCAAGCTGCTACAGTTTCATTGAAAAACCCAATAACGCTTTTTGCTTGACCTCGGAATCGAACCTCTAGCGTAGCAGTCACGCTTAGGACCCCTAGGATAACGAGGCAGTTAGGAATTATAACGTAGCTTGGACATATATAAACTGTAAGACCTACAGACCTTTAACAACTTCAGCAAGTAACTTCCCACCTTACCCGGATTTAAACTTATTCACAGTGAACATTGTGCTAAGCTCAATCCCTAGCGTCGACCTTACTTTGACAACTAGTTACATGGACGTTATCGATCTATAGAAATAGTACAGCTCTTTGTTTAGGAGCTCGTCGGTAACAGTACTACCACTGTGCCTATTTCTGCATAGACACATACCACCACGCCTGTATTCCCCGAAGGGTTAGGCAGAGGTGTACCAAAGTACACTCACAGTTCGTCGGTATGTTTTAGGTCCCATGTAACAGGGGGCGAGCCTATTGCCATTAACCGTGCACTGATCCTAACTCCGAGCTGCTACTGAGAAATTCTTAATGGAAAAACCCAATAACACTTCGCTCGACCTGGGAATCGAACTCAGGACCCCATGATCATCAGTCGTGCTTGCGACCACGAGATCAACGGGGCAGTTCTGCCTAAATTAGAAATAGAAATCTCGATACGCAGCAAAATGACCTAAAATGGCGGCGCGTCCCCCTCCACCCCGCGCGATGCATGACCGTCCTTACATAGCGTAATGAACTCTTTGATTCTTTAGCTATCCAGTGGTGTAGTTAAATTTTGGATAGCAATAATAAATATGAAGCTGCAACACCAAACTGTATCCCCCGATTTTGTTATCATTCGTTGTTTTTAACTGCCTCCCTATGGAAGCAATTTCTAAGGACGTATTCACGTCAATACGTCTCAAGCGCGACTATTGACCGTTGGGTCCTGGGTTCGATTAGGATCGAGCAAAAAGTTTTATTAGGTTGTTCCATTACGAATTTCTCAGTAGCAGCCCGGAGTTTGGAAGTTGGTAGTGTGATACCCCCGTGCCTCGGAAAACTACGCAATGCCGTTTTTACTGCGCCTGATCTCTCCCCGGTTGTATCGAATTGCCGTCCCATCGGACTATGAGAGTGAGGGAAGAGGGACTGCACCTGTGTTTGCGCACACACTTGTACACTATAATATCTCCTGCGTACTTGGCTAGTCTCCATTGAGATTAGTCGCCGGAGTCGGAGATTTCAATTTTTTTTTCATATATGCATACATAAACTCACGTCTTTTCGCACCGGGGTAGGCAGAAACAACAGAACGCCATCTGCTTCGATCCTTACATACTCCTTTCGCCTCATCCTCGTTCATACTTCTGGTCATACAAGCACATCAGTTTCGAGTAGTGCGCACCCGACCTTTCTAAAGAAACTCACCAATAAGATCAGGGTAGGTCTTTCCAGAGCGTGGTCCCGGCGTTGCCACTCACTTCTTTCATAAAATTTTTGCTTAACCTTGCTATACAAATAACATAGCTTAGCTTCTACTGTGGCACTACCCGTTTCCGTGTCTCGCCACACTATTTGTGTTTCAACACGCCAAATTGCGTGCCAATGTCGAAGTGAACCGACTTTATTTTATTGTATTGTGGACTAGATTCCGACCTGGCGTTGTCTGAGTTGAAAATAAGGAGCTAGAAACAGCTGTTTTAAAAATATTACATTCATTTCCCAAACAAGCCGACGGCCCACCAAATGTTAAGCGGTCACCGCTGCCTATACACATCTGCAATACCAGAGGCCTTGCAAATGCGTTGCCATCCCAGAGACAAAGTTGAAATGTGTCATGTGCCTGTAACTACACCGGCACCCATACTCTCCACACCGGAACACAGCGACGCTGCTTAGCGGCAGAAATAGATATGGTGGTAGTACTTCCCCGGACGAGCTCCTTCACAGAGAGCTCTACTACTAACAACAAAACTTTGTTCACATTTTATATGCATAGATATTATTTATGTGCCTATCGAATCATAGACAATATAAATGGCACGGTGTTTGCTTTATGGCCCACTAAATATTCTTAGAATTAATTCAAGAGGTTTCGTAGGAGCCTCAATGAGGTTTTATTTCTTATTGGAAAATGGAGGTCGGAACGATAATTATAACCTACTTTTTTAGGTAATGCAACCCCCCACACTTTTCCCAACCACTGCAACTTCTGTAAGCCAGAATCAACAGTGGAGACCGCCAGAAGAGCGCCGAGGCAATGAAGCTTGACGAGTCCCGGAGAAACGATATAACTGTCTTGGATCCCGCAACGAAATTAATCAGAAAAGATTAGCGGAGGAGTAGGAAAAAATATAATTTCCATTTCCCTCCAGACAAGCAGGAGACAGAACAGAACTAGGCCAATAGGCACAAGGGGATGTTTACAACTGGGAGAAGCCCAGATTGCCAAGCACCGCGGATTGCAATTATTATTAACTTAATGGGTCCTAATGTGAGCTGTTACATTTGATTCCAGTAATGGGTATTGGAAAAATGGTTGAACGCACGGAAATTAGATCCTACTTATAAAAATCTAAACAAATATTATGGACTAGTTGCATACCCCGCGGTGTCACCAGCGTTCAGTTACGTCTTTGATTACTGCTCCGCTCCCGTTGGTCGTAGCGTGATGTTCTATACGTGTAAACCTTCCTCTTGAATCACTCTATCTATTGATGGTTAAAATCTATTGCGTAGTTTAAAAGATCTAAGCGTACAGACGGCGGGAAGCGACTTTGTTTTATACTATACAGAGAAAGGATTTGCATATTTGTTTGTATGTAATGGATACACTACTGCCTCGTTAGCCTGGTGGTCCTAAGCGTGACTGCTACGCTAGAGGTCTTGGGTTCGATTCCCAGGTCGAGCAAATGTTATTGGGTTTTTCGGAGTTAGGATTTATGCCCGGTTAATGGCAATAAGCTCGCCTCCTATTACATAGGGCCTAAACATACCGGCAAACTGTGGGTGTGCATTGGTACTCCTCTGCCTAACCCTTCCGGGAATACAGGCGTAATGGTATCCTCAACAATCAATCGTGGCCTCAAAGAGATGCCAGCAAATTTTGATGCGGCCACCTACGGCCGATGCCTGCCGGGGCTGCGGGTAACGAGGCAGTATATTACGAACGACTTCACTTAAAAGGTCGTATTACTTAGTAATGAAACATTTTACCAAAGAAATGCATATATATCGTGTTTGACGACAATTTAATATAAGTAAAGCATTTCAGATATAATTTCCACTAAGTTTACTACAACAGTTGAGTCATAAAACATTTTGTATCGCTCATTATGCTAAGGTTACTCGGAAAATGTAAAAACCGGCCAAGCGGGATTCGAAGCCTTACACGAAGTGTTCCTTACCACTGCCGGGGCCGCGGGTTGTTTGAAAGAGATACCGCGCACCCAGAACGCAAAGGGCACGAGAAGGAACATGGATGGGTTTTAGTCAGTAAAAGTCTGACACTGCCTCCCGCCCTGCCCAGGACGGGGGAAGTCATTTGATGATTTCCCATCCGGAAAAATAAAAGGGTTCCATACCACGCATAACATTTAACACTACATCTCTTGGTGAGATCGAACTGCCCCGTTGGCCGCGTGTTCGCAAGCGCGGCTGATAAGCGTGGTCTCTTTAGTTCGATTCCCAGGTCAAGCAAAAGTATTATGGGCATTTTTCATTAGGGATTTCTCAGTAGCAGCCTTGAGTTTGGAAGTTGGTGGTGTGACACCCCCGTGTTTAGGAAAGCACGTAAAGCCGTTAGTCCCGGCTGTCATTCGTAGATCTTTGATAGTCGTTACGGATAGTCAGAAGCCAGGAAGTCTGACAACCAGTATAACCAAGAGGTATCGTGTTGCCTAGTAACTGGGTTGTGGAGGTCAGATAGGCAGTCGCTCCATGTAAAACAACGAGTATTCAGCAGCACCTGGTCAGACAGGAAGCCGACCCCAACATAGTTGGGAAAAGGCTAGGCAGATATATATTTCTCCGCGGGATCGAATCAGGAATGAGGAGATCCGCAGAAGAACTAAGGTAACCGACTTAACTCTCAAAATTGCGAAACCCAAGTGGCAATGGGCAGGGCACATAGCTTGAAGAGCGGACGGCCGATCGGGTCGTAAGGCTATGGCGACCACGCACCGGAAGGCGCAGTGTGGGAAGGCCCCACACGAGGTGGACCGACGACCTGGTGAAGGTCGCGGGAAATCGCTGGATGCGGGCAGTGCAGGAGCGGTCATTGTGGCTATCTTTAGGGGGGGCCTAAAACTTTTTTTTTGTTTCAATTTTTTTTGTTATCGTTGTCCTACACTTTACATTTCTCCTGTACCGTGGGTCCGTTTACAAACATTTAAACTCACATACACAAACAGCCAGACCCGGAACAACTATCTGTAGGTCAAAAACAATTTTGTTCCGTGCGGCCAACCCGCGACTTAAAGCTCAGTAGCCAATCGCTCATCACGCTACAGGGTGTTAGGGTAAACGAGGGACTTTCTTTAAGGGATCGCGAAAACATATCAACTGCTCCAGATATTTACGTTCGCATAACTCGACAACATGTAAGGAACAGCTGATTCTTTTCCGCAATTTTAAATTTTATTTTATAGTGAAAGTGGTTTATTTTTATAAGCACTACACTCTCTTAACCATCACGCCTGTATTCCCCGAAGAGTTAGGCAGAGGTGTACCAATGTACACCCACAGTTCGCCGGTATGTTTACGTCCCATGTAATAGGGGGCGAGCCTATTGCCATTAACCGGGCACAAATCCTAACTCCGAACTGCTACTGAGAATTTCATAGAAAAACCCAATAACACTTTTTGCTCGACCTGGGAATCGAACCCAAGACCTCTAGCGTAGCAGTCGCTTTTAGGACCACTAGGCCACCGAGGCAATCTCTTAAGGTACGTGTCTTGTTTAACACCTTGTATTCAATTACTTACCGTCTTGAATCCTCGGTACATCACACGTATCTCCTGTTTAGAGAACTTCGTCTGCCGGCAGAGTTCTTCCAGAGCCACAGGGATCGGCTTAGGAGTCCGACTTGTTTGTTCCAACTCATACGCGCATTCCTCAACGGGAGACTCTGGCGGAGTAGCCATCTTGGATTCAAACTCCAAAAACCAGTTATAATTTTCTTGAAATCATTATTTTTTTTCCGTCTAAATGCTATCTGATTTCCAGGATTTGATTTCTGAACGTTACACTATAGATGTTCTTTTTAGCTGTGGTCAAATTGACAGTTCATTTTGGCGGGAATTTTGACAGTTGACAGATTAAAAAGAATGGCAATGGATGGTTAGAAGGCAGGATTCCAGTTCTGAAACAAAGAAATAGAGAGTATTAATATTGAATTAGTGTAAGTAGTTAAAAATGCAGCGGTATGTTTGTAGGAAAATCAGAAAACACGAAGAAAAAAATGATAATCGTAGCCAATTGAGGCAAAAGTTCACTCGAATGTCGGGCTGATGGTACCGCGTGTGTCTGATCATTCAGTTCTATCAATCACTTCAATAGGATATTGAGTAACAAGAATCAAGATCACCTGTACCTTAATAATTAATTTACTTACAGTAGCCGTCACGAGTCATTTTTGGGTTTTTGGATTCGTTTCTGGGTTTTTTGGGTCGCCGACGCTGCACGCGATCGGTCGGACTGATGGACCAATCACGTGCAGCGTCTATGACCCAAAAACCCCAGAAAGGAACGTGACTTTGTGCTCACGACTCGTGGCAGCTACGATACCAGTCATCCTATAGATACCCATGGATTCAAAATTTGGAAAATATTTTACTAGATTCATGATTTCAGTGAATACATGAAAATTTGTTACAAAAAACATACCATCACGCCTGTATTCCCCAGAGGGTTAGGCAGAGGTGTGTCAATGTACACTCACATTTCGCCGGTATGTTTTTAGATACCATGTGATAGGGGGGGGAGTCTATTTCCATTTACCGAGCACAAATCCTAACTCCGAACTGCTACTGAGAAACTCATAGAAAAACCCAATAACACTAATTCATGATACATTCATGATATAATTAACAATTTGGCTTACAAACTGCTACGCCATGACATAATGTGCAGGTGCATGAGTCAGCTGCCAAGGATTAGTTAAAATAGACTTAGATTTGTCACAGCTGTCATCTGGGTAGATGACACCACTAATCAATTGACGTACGCTTTATGAGCTGTCAAAACGCGATTCCCCCATAGATTTTGTATGATAATACTAAACTATGACGTCACTTATTTGACACCTCATTTCATTAACTATTTATTGATTTCAAAGCAACTAAAAATCGAATTGTATAGTTATTTAAAAATGTATCGGGTTTTCAGGGGTAAAATAAACTGTTTTTTTCTGAAGTCGTGTATTGAAACTTTTGTTTAATAGTGTCATGTACCCAACTGCCCCGTTGGCCTCATGTCGCAAGCGTAACTGATGAGCGTGGGGTCCTGGGTTCGATTAACATGTCGGACAAAAAGTGTTATTGGGCTTTTCCATTATGAATTTCTCAGTAGCAGCCCGGAGTTTAGAAGTTGGTGGTTGGTCAGCTTCCAGTCTAACTAGATGCAGCTGAATACCAGTGTTTTACATGGAGCGACTTCCTATCTGACCTCCATAACCCAGTACTTGGACAGCACGATACCTCTTGGTAAGATTGGTTGTCAGTCTTCCCGGCTTTTGACTATCCGTAACGGCTGTCAAAGATTTTACAAATGACAGTCGGGACTAACGGCTTTCCGAGACACGGGGGTGTCACACCACCAACTTCAAAACCTGTGGGCTGCTACTGAGAAATTCCTAATAAAAAACCCAATAACACTTTTTACCCGACCTGGGAAACAAACATACGACCCGACCCTCGACAGTAGCGCTTTGCGACCACAAGGCCAACGGGACAGTGAATCATAACTACTATTATCTATACTAATATTATAAAGAGGAAAGGTTTGTTTGTTTGTTTGTAACGAATCGGCTCCGAAAGTACTGAACCGATTTTAACCATTTTTACACTAATAAATAACAGATTATTCCTGAATAACATAGGCTATATAACATCATGCTAAGACACACGGAAGCCGAGCAGTAACGAAAGATGTAACTTGACGCGGGTGAAATAAGTCACGCGGACGAAGTCGCGGGCAGGTCGCTAGTTAGTAAATAAATCCATGCAGTTCACAATTATCTACCTGGTATTTTGCCGACCCTAACACGCGATAACCGTGAAGGTATCATGCAAATAGCTATCAGACATGACACACAACGACTAAAAGCAATATTTTTTAATTGAAGCGTAATATTTCCCGCCAACTTTGGCTGTGTGCCAAGCCAGAAAAAAACGTGTTCTTTATTTGTAATAGCAATGTTTTTGAACTTTTTAATCGTTGTGTTCGGCGTTTGAAATGAGAATGGGCCTTGACTGGGGTATAAGGGCGTGTTGACACAGACATTTTATTGCTTTCTGAATTCAACGTTTGTGTTTTTTGCGTCGGCACAAAAAAAACAGGGTGCTAGTGATTTTGTAACTGGTTCAGTACATGATTTTTTCCATTAATTAAAATACTAGCTTGTGTCTTTGATCTTACTCCTCTGCTAATATTTTCTGATTAATTTCGTTGCGGGATGCAAGACAGTAATACCGTTTCTCCGGGACTCGTCGACCTTCATTGTTTCGGCGTTTCTCTGGCGATTTCCACTGTTGATTCTGGCTTTCAGGAGTTACAGTGGACGGGAATAGTGAGGGAGGCTTGTCCCTTAAAAAAATTCGAGTTTGAACGCGTGTTTTTTTTTCACCCGCGTTATTTACGTCTTTGGTTACTGCTTCCCTCCCGTGTGTCGTAGCGTAATGTTATATAACCTATACTTTTCCACATAAATCTGAGCCCATCGCCATTAACCTGGCACAAATCTTAACTCCGAGCTGCTACTGAGAATTTCATAGAAAAACCCAATAACACTTCTAGCGTAGCAGTTGCGCTTAGGAACACTAGGGTAATGAGGCAGATAATAGACAATAGTAATTCCATAAAGTTTTTACTTACTACTGTTTTTTTTTAATAAGCGTCTACGTTGTAATCCGTTGCGTGTGGTTTGTTATTTGTGTTTCACTGTTTATTGTAAAACTGATTGCTTATGTTTCAGTGAAATGATTAGCCATTCACTAGTATTTTTAGTCAGTAAGGGCCAAAGCACACACTCTACTTTTAGCTTCGGCGATCTGCGATTTCGCGACTGTTTTGAAGCTGTATTGCGTTTTGGTGACTCGGCGTTCCATTGCAGTATTAAAATTGCGTGGTGAAGGGCCAAAGCACACACGCTACTTTTCATCGTCAACCTACAACAGTCCACTGCTGGACATAGGCCTCTCCAATCGCACGCCACTTAGCTTGATTCTCGGCAACTCTTATCCAGTTGCTACCAGCTACCCTGCAAAGATCGTCGCTCCACGGAGCCTGAGGGCGTTCCACCTTACGCTTGCCGATTCGCGGTCTCCACTCAAGGACACGTCTACCCCAACGGTCATCGGTTCTACGGCTCATATGGCCGGCCCATTGCCACTTCAGCTTACTTATTATTCTATGAGCTATATCGACAACTCTGGTTGTCTGTCGGATCACCTCGTTTCGGATGTGATCTCTCAGAGAGACTCCAAGCATAGCCTGCTTCAAAGCTCGCTGGACGACCTTGAATTTATGGCCCAACCGTACCGTGAGGGTTCACGTTTCGGCCCCGTAAGTCATCACGCTAATTTTACCATCGGCGGTCGTAGAATGTCTAAAACACACACACTATCGAGCCTGTATTTCCCGAAGGGTTAGGCAGAGGTGTACCAATGTACACCCACAGTTCGCCGATATGTGTAGGACCCATGTAATAGGGGGCGAGCCTATTGCCATTAACCGGGCACAAATCCTAACTCCGAGCTGCTACTAAGAATTTCATAGAAAAATCGAATAACACTTTATGCTCGACCTGAGAATCGAACCCAAGACCTCTAGCGTAGCAATCGCGCTTAGGACCACTAGGCTAACAAGGCAGTTCTCAATCTCTAAAACACTTTATTTTAATACTGCGATGGAACGTGGAGAGTCGCCAAAACGCGATGCAGCATCGACACACTCGCAAAATTGCAGATCGCCAATGCTGAAAGTAGCGCGTGTGCTTTGGACCTAAAAAAAATGTGCTAGCATGGTTGCCCAGGATACGTTTCACCCACACATGGAGCTGTTTAAAAAGCCCATTATATTTATGTGCCGAAAACCCTAAACGGCGCAAATCTAACAACCTTCTTGGAAATTATATGCTTGAGTCGTTTGGGGTTGAAACACTAGGGCCTTGGGGTCCGAGCGCTCATCTAGTTTTTTGGGACATCACCAAGCGACTGGTTGACTCTTCACGTGACCAGACGCCCGGCCTTTTCTTGAGTCAAAGAATCAGAATTGCCATACAACGTTGCAATGTTGCCAGCCTTTTTGACAGCGATGCGGATGAGTTTTTTGATGTCATAAGAGCTTCTTCCTTTCTTTTTTGATAAATTGTACAAAGTCAAAGTCAAAGCATTTATTCCAATTAGACCATTTACTTTAGAAATGTCTTTGGAGGTATGAGAAACAGGGTGTAAAGTCTCTCATCCCCCATAGAAAAGGGAGGATCCTCCGACCAGACGGGTGTTGTGTCTGGCGGGCTACTGCCCGGCGGTTGTTGTCGGGATTTTTGTATATATGCTAATTGTCACGTCAAACTTTAATATCGCGATCTAGGCAACGTTAGTTCGCATGCTGAGCGATAGATGTCGCTACATGTCAAGAAGAGACACAAAGTTGAAACTAGTTCTTCGTTCCAAAACGTAGGTCTCTATGGAGGAGAACGAGCAAGAAACTCCACGGACACTCTCTGATGTTGCTAGTGGTCCTAAGCGCGACTTCTACGCTAAAGGTCTTGGGTTCCCAGGTCGAGCGAAGTGTTATTGGGCTTTTATATAACATTCTCAGTAGTAGCTTTTTTTAGGGATGGTAAATCATCAAATGACTTCCCCCGCGCTGGGCGGGGCGGGAGGTAGTGTCAGAGTTTCATCATCTACTTAGCCTTTTCTTAACTGTGTTGGGGTTGGTTGGGAGTGTCAGAGTTTAACTAACTAAAATCCATCCATGTTCCTTCTTGTGCCCTTTGCGTTCCGGGGGCGCGGTATCTTTTACGAACAACCCGCAGCCCCGGCAGGCATCGGCCCTGGGTGGGCCCTTCCAAATTTGACATCTCTTTGAGGCGCGCGTGGAACACGAACGCGTCGTCAACACGGCCTGTCGTTATGCAACGTACGAACGCTGCTACCCATTGCTCACCGTCCACAGGCCCACGTTTATGGTGACCGGGAGTCGTATCGCGGATCCCAACGCCCGGAGCGTCTACCGCGGTGGCTGGTAGCAGCTTGGAGTTATGAGTTGTGCCAGGTCAATGGCAATAGGCTCGCCCCCTATTACATGGGACATAAAAAACATATTGAGGAACTACGGGTGTACATTGGTTACACCTCCGCCTAACGCTTCGGGGAATACAGGCGTGATGGTATGTGTGTTGTGTGTTGCTGTGCTCTAAATGCACTTAAGTTTTGAGCTTTTTGGAACATCTTTTATACACAATATTATGGTATACAAATATATGAATATGTATCGCTAAAAATCCTCAGTATAAACAGGCCTTTACTTTCATGAATCAACACATTAAAAATCTATAATTTATTTATCGATACTTAATATATGATTGACGGATGGAATAAACGATGAAGTGTCAAAATATTTGACAGCTGGCAATGTAATCGTAATATATGATTGACGGATGGAATAAACGATGAAGTGTCAAAATATTTGACAGCTGACAATGTAATCGTAATAATGTATTCCTAACAGACATACAGACGCTACTGGCTCATTGACTTGTAATTATGGACACGCCATTTCTACGAAAGCAATATATCGACTTGAATTGATGTCACGTGATACAAATTGGCCGGTAAGTGGAACGAGTTTAGAATATTGTAAAACATTTATTTTAGAAGACTAAGTATTGAACCGCCTCGGTAGCCTAGTGATCCTAAACGCGACTGCTACGCTAGAGGTCTTGGGTTCGATTCCCAGGTCGCGCAAAGTGTTATTGGGTTTGTCTATAAAATTCTTAGTAGCAGCTCGGAGTTAGGATTTATGCCTGGTTAATGGCAATAGGATATGGGTGCCGGTGTAAATACAGGCACATGACAGCTTTCAACTTTGTCTCTGGGATGGCAACGCATTTGCTTCTGGTATTGCAGATGTGTATAGGCAGCGGTGACCACTTAACATCAGGTGGGCCGTAGGCTCGTTTGACGTCCAATGACATAAACATAACATTCATTATCATTGTATATTTTTATGTGTCTGTAACCTACTAACACTAAAATTTTAGTTAAAATTGTTGCTGACCCTATAGACTCCGGTCTGAAATAAAAATATTCTATTCTACTCTATAAAAAGACGGCATGTGGAAGGGGTAAGTACACGGTACGGTTACGTTATGCCTAGGGCTGAGTGTGCTGACACAGCCACATCCAATTTTTCAATTACCATGCAACGCGATGCTGAGCGAAATGTTGAACTGTGCGGGCAACTTTATACCCTTAGGTAGGTTTTAGTACCACGAGTTTTTGGGACTGCCCCGTTGGTCTTGCGGTCACAAGCGTGACTGTTGAGCGTAGGGTCCCGGGTTCGATTCCCAGGTCGGGCTAAAAGTGCTATTGGGTTTTTCCATTAGGATTTGCTCAGTAGCAGCCCGGAGTTTGGAAGCTGGTGGTGTGATACCACCGTGCCTCGGAAAGCACGTAAAGCCGTTGGTCCCGGCTATCATTCGTAGATCTTCGACAGTCGTTACGGATAGTCAGAAGCCAGGAAGTCTGACAACCAGTCTAACCAAGAGGTAAAGTGTTGCCCAGTAACTGGATTGTAGAGGTCAGATAGGCAGTCGCTCCATGTAAAACACTGGTACTCAGCTGCATCCGGTTAGACTCTGAGCCGACCCCAACATAGTTGGGAAAAGGCTAAGTAGATGATGATGAGTTTTTGGGACAAGCCCGCCACACTATTTCCAACCACTGCAACTTCTGTAAGCCAGAATCAACAGTGGAGACCGCCAGAAGAGCGCCTAGGCAATGAAGCTCGACGAGTCCCGGAGAAACGATACAACTGTCTTGGATCCCGCAACGAAATTAATCAGAAAAGATTAGCGGAGGAGTAGGATAAAAATAAAAGTTCCACGAGTTAGTGAGAAAAAGTGTTCCTAAGAACCGGACAGAGGAATATGGATCCGGAATTAAGGTCAGTCTAACCTATTTAATACCAGTCAGTTCCGGAATCAGATTGGAACAGCGTTCTAGCATTCAAGACTGCTAACTTCCCACCATAATTTTATTATGTCGAATAGACATTGCCTGGGAATTCAGCGCAGTAGAATTTGCTGTAAAACATACAACTGTAATTTAATAAGTTCTCAAACTATTGCAAAATTGATAGAATATTTTGATTTGGAAAGAAGACATTTTGGATATCACTGACATCGAAGAAGGACCTGCCCCGTTGGTCTCGAGGCCGCAAGCGCGACTGATGAGCGTGGGGTCCCGGGTTCGATTCCCAGGTCGGGCAAAAAGTGTTATCGAGTTTTACCATTAGGATTTGCTCAGTAGCAGCCTGGAGTTTGGAAGTTGGTGGTGTGACACCCCCGTGTCTCGGAAAGCACGTAAAGCCATTGGTCCCGGCTGTTATTCGTAGATCTTTGACAGTGGTTACGGATAGTAACAGGCCAGGAAGTCTGACAGCCAGTCTGACCAAGACGTATCGTGTTGCCCAGTTACTGGGTTGTGGAGGTCAGATAGGCAGTCACTCCATGTAAAACACTGGTATTCAGTTGCATCCGGTCAGACTGGCAGCCGACCCCAACCTAGTTGGAGAAAAGGCTAAGTAGATGATAATGACATCGATGAAGGAAAACATCTTAAAGAAACTTGGACTTTTACTCAATATAAGTCTGAAATCACTAATCCGCCTTAGCAAGCGTGGCTAGGCAATTAAGGTGTGGCTAGAATCATTTTGAAAAATCTAACCGTAAGCTGCCAACTCACCACCATCGCGCCTTATTTTTCTTATCATTAATTTTCCTTTAGAAGCCTATCCACAATTAGGCGAATGTACCGGCGTTGGTTTCGGAGATCAGTCTAAATGTGACCCGCCGTACCTTATATAGATCCAATTTTAAAACAGAAACATTTCAAATGCCTAAAAACAGAACTAATCTTCCTGTGGGTGTACATTGTTACACCTCTGCTCTAACCCTTCGGGGAATACAGGCGTGATGGTATGTTATGTTAAAAATATTTTAACGCACACAATTCGAAGTTCTAACTTGAATAAAAATTTCTTTTTTGTAAGGTTTTGATTGAAAAAATACTTTCTGTAGAGCCATTTTTTATTTCAAAAACTCAGAGGCATTCCGACTGAGGAATATATATTCTATCAAGTTTCAAGATTCCAATGCAATTTACTTTCATCTCCGCCCGCAACGACATACTTTCCTTTGAAAAGTTACACCTAAAACTTTATCCCAGGGACGGCAAAAGCTGAATATGCATCGACCTAAATAGAAACTATTTCTAGGTAGTAACACGTAGATATATTAACTCTGGCAATTCTCTGTTTCTACGGCGTTGCTATTATATGCATCGTGAATTGGCGCCCAAATGGGACAGTGATGCTAATGGCGCCCAACTGGGACTGTAAAGTAATTGGCGCCCAAATGGGACTATTACATTTGATGCTTTGTGGTCCTTTCAGTGGACAGTTTCAAATCAAAAACTTTTCAATCACTGACGATTATATAAGTTGTTACAGAGTAATGCAGTAATAACGGTAAAAAGGGATACAGATGTCAACAATTTTGCTTTGACAATGTTTGTATAATATCCCTCCACATTTCACGAAGCTAAAAAGTACTCAGTCAGTAAAGATGGCAGCAGGGTAAACTATAAAGTTCTTTTATATAAATCCAATCATTTATTTAAATTAACCTATTTACAGGCACTTTTAAATAGTCAAGAAGTCGGTCAGTTAGTTAGAAAGTTGAAGCTAGTTGCTCGTTATAAAACGTAGGCAGGTCTCGGTAGTTGGAGGAACACCGGGGGTCACAGCCGGTAGAAGTTAGACGCACCCCTACGCTTTCCCCGAGGCGGAGGATGTGCAGTAGGATTACCACACGATAAAAACAACAGGCCTCTATTCAGAAGTAAATGTGTGAGCAGATATTTTTATCCAGAATTTGATTCACGAGTAAATAAAACTTACTTCTAGATGAGCTAATGTCATGAACAATGATCTTAGAACCATCAAGCGATTATCTATAGTGATACAAAATAGAGGAAGATAATTATGTTTGTTTGATTGATTGTTGGTGCCGAATAGGCTCCGAAGCTACTGGGCTGATTTTAACTATTTTTTCACCAATAGATAGCTATATTACTCCTGAGTAACATAGACTATATAACATCACGCTACGTCACAAGAGCTTAACGCGGACGAAGCTGCAGGATACTACATTTGCCAAATGCAAGTATAACAGATTTAAATTACCCTTTCATAAGGTACATTAATTAAAGCGTTCCTCAGTCCTCGGCCTTTTGTAATTAATGTTCCTCACATAGTTATGTAACACTGCAATTTTACTTCTGTAAGCTAAGATCTCGGGGACGCCAGACCAACGTCATTTAAAATTACTATAATTTTGAGAATAGATAGAGAAATTTGTCGCATGTATACTTACTGTAATACTCACTTATGTTTTAGAAGTAAGAAGAACGGGTAAAGTTCCTTGTCCCCTATTGTAAAGAGAGAATCCTACGACTAGATAGTGTTGTATCTGATGGGCTACCACCCGACTAGTTGTTATTGTCGAGGAGATAATTAAAATCGCGATGCAGGATAGGTTGAATCTCTTTGTAAGTAAGTAAGTGAAGTACCTTTTAAGCCTGTCAGCAGCAAAAATACCTACAACCAAATTTAGAACCTCCTTCTTTGTTTTAAGTTGGTCAAAAAGGGTTCAGCGTTGAAACTAGCAAGTACGTTAAACTGTCTAATGATATGTAAATCTGCCTACCCTCAAATTTTACCCATACTAAAATGACGTAAGCCAGGTGACCGTGGGATCTTGCACCATATACTACGGCACTATTAATGGTTCCGCCATCTTTGATGGTCCCACGGTCCCACGTTGGGCGCCAAGTAATAAATCATTTTCTTCACTAATCACTTGCGGTGAGGCGACATTTGCGCGGTATTAAAATGGATTTATTTAATCTGTTTTATAACAAAATCCTCTTTTCTATGCTTTTATAAGATTTGAATATTATAAGTGGATAGGATGCCGTAATGGAGACGTTTACCATGTATTCAGTACATAATTCTAAACTCCTTAGCGAAGAAATTATTCGTCTGTTATTAAAAATAAACCAAGTGGTGTCCGGTCAATATGTATGGAACGGCTGTGAACGAGAAATTTTGATGTGGGTTGTTTAAAGTCAAAGATAAATTATTTATTTCAATTTGACCAATAAAAGGTTCTTTTGGACGTCATCAAGAAAAGGTAATTGAATCTTGTTGCCCCATCCAAAAAGTGACGCGAGACGACTCCCGGCCACCGTAGATAGGGGCCTGTGGACGATGAGCAATGGGTAGCTCACCGTCCTTACGTTTAACAAAACGACAGGCCGTGTCGACGGCGCGTTCGTGTTCCACGCGCGCCTCAAAGTGATGTCAGCAAAAGGAAGGGGCCACCGAGGGCCGATGCCTGCTGGGGCTGCGGGTTGTTCGTAAGCGATACCGCGCCCCCGGAACGCAAAGGGCACAAGAAGGAACATGGGTGGGTTTTAGTCAGTAAAAGTCTGACACTCCCTCCCGCCCCGCCCAGGACGGGAGAAGTTATTTGATGATTTCCCACCACCCAAAAAAAAAAAAAACCAAAAAGTGAGTAAAGTTTCGTATGAAGAAGAATGGGTAAGAAACTCCATATTTACATTTCTAAATATAAATATTTTATGGCTGTGTAAACATTGGTACACACCAACCCTGAAGGTGGAACCTTCGAAGGTCGACACAACTAGCCAGCGGTTGGAACGGAACCGCTCTATAAATCCTATCAAATAATATGTCGCCTACATTACCATAATGTAACCAGCGCGGCGGATAAACATCATGCCAAGAATTTCAAGCCTCATGTCGAGGCCCCGAAAATACCGCTTTTTTTTTTTTTGGTGGGTGGGAAGTCCTCAAATAACTTCTCCCGCCCAGGGCGGGGCGGGAGGGAGTGTCAGACTTTTACTGACTAAAACCCACCCATGTTCCTTCTTGTGCCCTTTGCGTTCCGGGGGCGCGGTATCTCTTGCGAACAACCCGCAGCCCCGGCAGGCATCGGCCCTCAGTGGCCCCTTCCATGTGCTGACATCTCTTTGAGGCGCGCGTGGAACACGAACGCGCCGTCGACACGGCCTGTCGTTATGCAACGTAAGGACGGTGAGCTACCCATTGCTCACCGTCCACAGGCCCGTATCTACGGTGGCCGGGAGTCGTCTCGCGGCTCAAAAATACCGCTAAGGGCGGGTCTTCACTGCACACGTAAAAAACAGTTATTATGTACCATTTTTACAAATCGGTTTAAAGAATTTATTTCTCATAAGAACATACAGTCCGCTTATAATGAGATACAAAGTAATAAACATGATAATACAATACCATATCAATTTTCCCCCAGAGTTTCAGCAGTTATAATAACATACCATCACGCCTGTATTCCCCGAAGGGTTAGGCAGAGGTGTAACAATGTACACCCACAGTTCACCGATATGTTTAGGTCCCATGTAATAGAGGGCGAGCCTATTGCTATTAACCGGGCACAAATCCTAACTCCGAGCTGCTACTGAGAATTTCATAGAAAAACCCAATAACACTTTTTGCTCGACCTGGGAATCGAACCCAAGACCTTATTATTTTTCGATAACTATCAAGCATTTGAGATGTATTAGCCATTTACAAAAATGTATATCATCAAAATGCAGTAATTTAAACAATTTACCGCCATTATTAGATCGTTATTTTTCAAACGCAGTAATACATGCCGTAAAAATAAATTGGTTTTGTCTTTCCCGTTCGACACTGGCTGCTAAAAAAGGGGAAAACGATTATCCTATGTTTAAAGCTAAATCAGTATTTATTACATAAGGTGCAGTCTTGCATCGTTATCTAGAATCACTACCTTAATTGCCTTCTTGAATTTGACGAGTATACAAAACTGCGCCTTGTACGTATGTACTTATATGCAAAATTACTTCTAGTTTCGTTCAGCCGTTAACTAACATCCATCCAATCATCCCTCCTTACAACCTTTGGCAGTATATATTAGCAGTAGGATATTCCTCTTTTTCTATTAAAAAATCCTGACAATTTCTAATTTTCTCTGTTTTCTGGACAGAGATCTAAAATTCCGGGCGTGTCAGGGAAATTCCTGTCACCTGAAAACCCTACTCGACGCTGACTTTTTCTTTTATATATATCATTAGATGGCAAACAAACCGACGACCCGAGCCCGCCTGATGTTAAATGGTCACCGCTACCTATGCGTTGCCATTCCAGAGACAATGTTGAAATGTGTCATGTGCCTGTAATTACACCGGCACCCATACCCTTCAAACCGGAACACAGCAACGCTGCTTTGCGGCACAAATAGATATGGTGGTAGTACTTCCCCGGACGAGCTCCTTCACAAAGAGCTCTACTACTACTAAAGTACATAATAACACTATTACTTTTAAAGTATTTACCAAAACGCTATGAGCGTTGCGGCTCGTGGCCCCGGCGGTAATGGCGGCAAAGCGCGGGAAGTCGCCATTTTGGAAGCTAATAACCTCTCTGGTTTTAACATAAATAAATGTGTCATCGCGTTATCTTTTCGTGTGGCTTATTCTCAATGGGTTGTGTGGTTCTGTGTGGAAAAAAGCTTCATTTTACATGTAACTACACGTCCTGCCCGCGACTTTGACCGCGTGTCTTATTTCACATACGTTAAGTTACGTCTTCCGTTACTGCTCCGCTCCCGTGGGTCGTAGCGTGATGTTATATAGCATATGCTACTCAGGAATAATGTAGCTATCTATTGGTGAAACAATGGTTCAGTAGTTTCGGAGCCTATTCGTTACCAACAAACAAACAAAAACATCTTTTCTATTTATAATATTATAGCTGTTACCCGCAACTTCGTTCGCGTTCACTATTTATTGATTTCAATTGTGTTTTCGCATAAACCTCTTTTTTTTAGTTTAAGTAAATAAAAAAAATATAATAAAAATAGCTTAAGTTACTTCTTATAACATTAGCTATCTGCGAGTGAAAGTCTCGTCAGAATCGGTCCAGCCGTTTCGGAGTTAAGCTGGAACAAACAGACGGACAAAAATTTTAAAAATTGTTTTTTTTTTATGTTAGTACCGTATATACTTTCATATGCATTTAGTGAAATGCTTGTAATTTGAAATTACAAACAGACCTTTCAATTTTATTTATTTGTATAGATATAGTATAGATGATACGGCTAAATGCCTCTCAAATATTTTGGGTTACTCTGAGAGCTTTTGCAATTCATATGTCCTTTCCAAGTTTGTCTTGGACATCACTGACATCGGTGAAGGAAAATATTGTGAAGAAACCTGGACTCTTTTTTAACCCCCGAAAGCAAAAACGACGGGTTGTTATAAATTTAACGTGTTTGTGTATGTGTGTCTGTCTGTGGCGTCGTAGCTCCCGAACGCATGCATCGATTTTGATTTTGGTTCTTTTGTTTAAAAGATAAATTAATCGGGAGTGTTCTTGGCTATGTTTGATGAAAATCGGTTCAGCAGTACCAAAGTTATCAGCTCTTTTGTTAGCTGCAGTAGGGCTTTTTTGTTTGTGTGTTAGTTTGAACGCACTAATCTCTGGAACTACCAGTCGTATTGGAAAATTCTTTGAGTATATGATGGCCACATTGATAGGGAATAGTATAGGCTATATAACATCACGCTACGACCCACGAGAGCGGAGCAGTAACCAAAGACGTTACTTATGAGACGAGGTCTTTTTACTGCATTGAGATAGGAATAGGGTGGTAGAAAAAATATAAAAGCTCGTATTACACCCACCACCATACCATCACCCCTGTATTCCCCGAAGGGTTAGGCAGAGGTGTAACAATGTACACCCACAAACCAAACAAGCCCAAGTTTGTATTATTGTAACTTTTAACGCATTTTGAAATATTAAGAATTAATCTAGTGATCAAAGATTCTAATCTTGTTCAGGTCTTATATTTTTTTTTATAAAAAGGTACGTTTACGATGTTCTACGTTCAGATACATAGTACCCCTAATGCAAATTATGTAACAGAAAATATTGTAGATAGAGCCTGGTGGTGCTACTTCTAAATATTTTGTTTGTTTTTCTTATTGCAACACTTTGCAGGCACGCACAGACATACACAAACTATATAGCTTATGCCCATGCCTTCGTCGTAAATGTCGGTTATATGCGGAGTTTTTTTTTATATTTTACCATCACGCCTGTATTCCTAGAAGGGTTAGGCAGAAGTGTGCTAATATACACCCACTGTTCGCCGGTATGTTTAGGTCCCATGTAATAGGAGGCGAGCTTATTGCCATTAACCGGGCACAAATCCAAACTCCCAGCTGCTACTGAGAATTTCATAGAAAAACCCAATAACACTTTGCTCGACCTGGGAATCGAACACAAGACCTCCAGCGTAGCAGTCGCGCTTAGGACCACTAGGCCAACGAGGCAGTCAGTATAGATGTCATAAGCTAAAAATAGAATTTGAAGAGGTTTATTACTCTTCCCTGCTCATTGGGGCTACTTTTAATGAGGCCCGAAGTGGTCCTAATACAGGCCTTTCCTCACGAAGGTTCAAGAGCTCGCGAAGAAGCGGGTTTTCAACAGATCTTTTTGAAGTGAAGTAGCTAAACGTCTGGCTTGTGAATTCTGCAGACCCCCGCAGTATTTTGAGAGGCTCTTGGTCTACAGGAAATATCAGAGAGCTAATTACGATGACGGCACGGTTGGCGCTATAGCTGAGCGATCGGCTGCTGCGCTGCATGTCGCGGGTTCGATTCCCGCACGGAACAAATATTTGTATGGCCTACAAATATTTGTTCCGGGTCTGGTTGTTTGTGTATGTGAGTTTATATGTTTGTAAATGCACCAATGCACGAAACAAAGGAGAAATTGTGTGGGGTAAAGTTTAAAAAAAAATTGATATGGTCTTTATGACTTTAATGGAACACCTCGTGGAGAGTTGCTGAAGTACCCGGAAACTAGTAGTAGTAGAGCTCTTTGTGAAGGAGCTCGTCCGGGGAAGTACTACCACTTCGTCTATTTATACGTACATACAGGCGCTGTCTAGTTTGGGGACCACCGGTATTTATAACACATTTCTATTTAAAAAAACTGCCTCGTTGGCCTAGTGGTCCTAAGCGCGGCTGCTACGCTGCAGGTCTTGGGTTGATTCCCAGGTCGAGCAAAAAGTGTTACTCGGTTTTTCTATGAAAGTCTTAGTAGCAGCTCGGAGTTAGGATTTGTGCCCGGTTAATGGCAATAGGCTCGCCCTCTATTACATGAGACCTAAACATACCGGCGAACTGTGGGTGTACATTGGTACACCTCTGCATAACCCTTCGGGGAATACAGGTGTGATGGTATGTGCGTTCTGTTTAAAATTGTTACTTAACATATAATAGCATTGCATAATATTGAGTAGTTCGACGTTTATTTTATTTTGTAACAATGGACCAATAATTTTTTCTTATTCCTATTATTTCCCCCGCAAAGCAGCGTTGCTGTGTTCCGGTTTGAAGGGTATGGGTGCCGGTGTAATTACAAGCACATGACACATTTCAACTTTGTCTCTGGGATGTCAACGCATTTGTAAGGCCTCTGGTATTGCAGATGTCTATAGGCAGCGGTGACCACTTAACATCAGGTGGGCCGTCGGCTCGTTTGCCATCTAATCCTACTTTTTTACTAAAATTATAAATGCGAAAGTATGTGAGGATGGATGGATGGATGGATGTTTGTTACTCTTTCACGATTAAACGGCTGAACAGATCTGGATAAAATTTGGCACTGAGATAGATTGTAGAGTGGAATAACACATAGGATAATTGAAAAATGTACGGTTTCCATGGGCTGATATATCAAATTTCACGCGAACGAAGTCGGGAGCAGAAAGCTAGTGATCTATAAAAAGTCTGACACAGAGAAGGCACGAGCATTAATCACTACGATTGCTCAAGGCGGCTTCCGATTACAGACATAAACTACAGCGCGCACATCACAAACTACATAACCTAAAAACCAAACTTTGAACTGTCAAATAAAAAAAACACGTTTGACATCTGTTACAAAAGCGCGCCAAAAGCTCCCCAGAGACAAGAACAGGATAAAAAAATCCAATAACACAACAGGCAACACATAAAGATTGCCATACACATGTTTCGAAATGCTACCCCTGTATCCGATCATAAAAAGTCTACCCTCATTTTATTAAACCCCCGAGCACATGAAGTTTGGGCTGTAACTACCATGTTCAACAGTAACGCTGTTGGTTTTATATTTCAAGCTTCGTTTTATGTAAAGGTGGTCTCTCACTGGGAGCATTTGCCTATAACAGTTCAGATTCGAGCATTACAGTGTAGTAGTAGTGGAGCTCCTCTGAGGAAGTACTAACACCATATCTATTTCTGCTGCAACGTATAGGCACGTGAGACATATCGACTTTGTCGAATCTGGAAGAAACCTGGACTTGAACAATGATAAGTCTGAAATCGCTTATCCGCCTTGAGCAAGTGTGGTGATCAATGCTTGTGCCTTCTCTGTATGAGAAGAGAGCCCTGCAGTGGGACAATAATAAGCTGGTATTCTTTTTTATTCACAAAAAAAAACAATAATGAGATGGGATTAAGAACTTTTTTATTTAAAAAAAAAAATTATTAAACCAATTGACAGGATTTTTACAACATTTTTCTGGGGCCTCGTTGGCCTAGTGGTCCTAAGCGCGACTGCTACGCTAGAGGTCTTGGGTTCGATTCCCAGGTCGAGCAAAAAGCGTTTTTCTATGAAATTCTCAGTAGCAGCTCGGAGTTAGGATTTGTGCCCGGTTAATTGCAATAGGCTCGCTCCCTATTACATGGGACCTAAACATACCGGCGATCTGTGGGTCTACATTGGTACACCCCTGCCTAACCCTTCGGGAAACACAGGCGTGATAGTATAGTATGTTTTCTGGGGCCCCGTACCCTTTGAGGGGCCCCTAGGCAATTCCCTAAACTGCGTAATCCGGCCCTGTGTAACAGGAAAGGTCAGGAGAGGCAATTTAGTGAGCTCTTCAATGTTTACTGTAGATAGAGACACGTTTTTACTATTGCCTCATGATATAAGCCGTGCGTTTAGAAAGGTTGGCTTTCAAGCTGAATAGTGTGACTGAATATTTGATAAAGTACTGTAGGCGCTCCCGTTGGCTGAGCCACATAAAACCCTAATAATTATCCTTATGTCTATGAGATGAACACATTTAAAAAAGGAGAAAGACTTTTTTTAAGACCGCCCTGGGCGGGGCGGGAGGGCGTGTCAGACTTTTACTGACTAAAACCCACCCATGTTCCTTCTTGTGCCCTTTGCGTTCCGGGGGCGCGGTATCTCTTGCGAACAACCCGCAGAAGGAGAAAGACTTGACAGTCTATATGACAAGAGATGACAACTCAGAATCAGTGTTATTGGGATTTTTTTTACGAAATTCTCAGTAACAGCTTGGAGTTGGGATTTGGGACCGGTTACATGGGACCTAAACATACCGGCGAACTGTTGGTGTACATTGTTACTGCCTAACCCTTCGGGGAATACAGGCGTGATGGTATGTATGCTTCTCGCCGTCTGTCCCTCTGTACGCTTAGATCTTTTAAACTGCGCAACGGATTTTAATGCGATTTTCATCAATAGATAGAGTGATTCAAGAGGAAGGTTTGTACGTGTAGAACATCACGCTACGACCAACGGGAGCGGAGCAATAACCAAAGACGTAATTTAACGCAGGTGAAAAACACAACGAGGGCAATGTCGCGGGCAGTAGCTAGTCAATTACCAATTGAAAACTGCTTAAGCATCCCGCTGCGCTGTGTCTTATAAGCCTTTCCCCAACTATGTTAGGGTCGGCTTCCAGTCTAACCGGATGCAGCTGAATACCAGTGTCTCACATGGAGCGACTGCCTATCTGACCTCCACAACCCAGTAACTGGGCAACACGATACCTCTTGGTTAAACTGGTTGTTAGACTTCCTGGCTTCTGACTATCCGTAACGACTGTCGAAGATCTACGAATGATAGCCGGGACCAACGGCTTTGCGTGCTTTCCGAGCCACGGGAGTGTCACACCACCAACTTCGAAACTCCGGGCTGCTACTGAGCAAATCCTAATGGAAAAACCCAATAATAACACTTTTTGCCCGACCTGGGAATCGAGCCCGGGACCCCACGATTATAAGTCGCGCTTGCGACCACGAGACCAACGGGGCAGTTCGGAGCTGACTCTTAAGCGTCTACAATCATAAAAATATTAAGTATAGATTTTATTAGTTCGCGCATAAAATACAAATTTTCTTACATGAGGTCGTAAATCATGATACGGATCTTTCGAACGTAAAATATTAAAGAAAAATGGCTTAAAAAGGCCTTATAGAGTTTGGTAAGGGTGCTTCCGGATGGTCACTAGAAACGCGCGTTTTTGGGGTTCCTAAACCGCACGTCTGTGGATTTTCTTGCTCGATCTTCTCTATAGAGACCTACGTGTTGGAACGAGCAACTAGCTTCAACTTTCTAACAGACCGACTCCTTGTACCCTCCTCATACCCATTAAAAAAAAATATCGGATTTAAATTGCTATACATTGATAAAAGCAACAGTTACTAACAAACAAACTGTCAGTCTTCCAGAATAAGCTTTCCAAGTATTTTAACAAGCCAGAATTTATTACTGTTTTGATCCAGCGAGAAGCAACATTTCTGGAATCACTCCGCTGTCCATTTATCTATCATTGACGATGTCTTCTGAAAGTTTCCATTGAAAGCTTAACTCATCAAGTATGTAATGAATCTCCAGACCGATTCCGGCCACGGCGGCTAATCTTAATGGACACTAGCCAAGTACGCAGGAGATATTGTAGTGCACAAGTGTGTGCACTCCCTCTTCCCTCACTCTCATAGTCCGAAGGGACGGCAATCCGACACAACCGGGGAGAGATCAGACGCAGGACCGACTTTCGACAGGTCCGTCAGTCGGACCGATCGCGTGCAGCGTCGGCGACTACGATATTAATTTTAGATGTAACTAAAGCAAAACAGTTCCGTAGAAAATCAATAGCGTAGAGCAGAGAGCACGACTGAAATAGACCACATGCATTGTTAAATGGACGACCAACTTTGGACACCAGAACCGATACAAACGTGTCGCTGGACAGAAATATACGAGGAAACTTTTCAACAGCACCATCCATATTAGAAAAACCAGCCTATTATTGTCCCACTGTAGTGAAGTTGTCTGGTGATCCTCTTTTTTCATAAGATTTTTTTACACAAACAACGGCAAAGCCAAAGGAAGGGCCAAATTAGAAATGAAAGCTAAATTAATTGTAATATTTAAAACCAATATACATTTCAACAACTGCCTCGTTGGCCTAGTGCTCTTACGCGCGACTGCTACGCTAGAGGTCTTAGGTTCGATTCCCAGGTCGAGCAAAAATTGGGTTGGTCTATGAATTTTTCAGCAGCAGCTCGGAGTTAGGATTTGTGCCCGGTTTAATGGCAATAGGCTGGCCCCCTATTACATGGGACCTAAAACATACCAGTGAACTGTGGGTGTACAACTGTACATTGGTACACCTCTGCCTAACCCTCTGGGGAATACAGGCGTGATGGTCAATATACATTTGAAAGACAAGGAATCAGTGTGTGAGTCATGCTCAAATGTAGAATTAATGTCGAAGAAAAAAATAATTAATAAAAACAAATTAATTACATAATTAAATTAGCAATAAGTTGATTTTGTCAAAGCAACCATTTTTTATAGAAACGGATGCAGCGAGCTCTCATAAAGATTTGTTCTCAAGATTTCTTTCTTAAAAATAAAATTTACAGCAAATGTGGTATGCTCACTGCAATGTTTGTATCTGCTATAAGAGTTGTAAACTAGAGGTGGGATCTAGCAGCTTTTTTTAATGAAACGAAACTATGTATCGAATAACGTAAGCTGTTTCTGTAACGCGTTAATTTAGTAGCTATTTTCAAGGGTTTTTTCGACAGTAAACTAATGTGGATGCATACTGAATCCCAGGTCCGGTAATTAGATGATCCTAGGAACAGACGAGATCCTCACAAGCTAGGTAGTCAGGTAAATGGTATTTATGCCATCCATCACGCTTATATTCCCCCAAGAGTTAGGCAGAGGTGTAAAAATGTACACCCACAGTTCGCCGGTATGTTTAGGTCCCATGTAATAGGGGGCGAGCCTATTGCCATTAACCGGGCACAATACCTAACTCCGAGCTGCTACTGAGAATTTCATAGAATAACCCAATAACTCTTTTTGCTCGACCTGGGAATCGAACCTAAGACCTCTAGCGTAGCAGTCGCGCATAGGCCCACTTCCTTTTTTTTCTCCGTAACTTTTTCTTATAATTTCGTTCCTCATTCTATCGTTTAATTTACATAATTCAGAATCGCCTGAGCAAGCGTGGTGATCAATGCTCGTGCCTTCTCTGAATGAGAAAAGGCCTTTGCCCAGCACTGGGACAATAATAAGCTAGTATTATTAATCAATAACACGCGACTAGCTTTTGCCCCGTTGGTCTCGAGGTCGCAAGCGCGACTGAAGAGCATGCGGTCCCGGGTTGGATTCCCAGGTCGGTCAAAATAAAAATATTGGGTTTTTTCCATTAGGATTTGCTCAGTAGCAGCCCGGAGTTTGGAAGTTGGTGGTGTTTCACCCCCGTGCCTCGGAAAGCATGTAAAGCCGTTGGTCCCGGCTGTCATTCGCAAATATTTGACAGTCGTTGCGGATAGGCAGAAGCCATAAAGTCTGACAACCAGTTTAACCAAGTGGTATCGTGTTGCCCAGTAACAGGGCTGTGGAGGTCAAATAGGCAGTCGCTCCATGTAAAACACTGGTACTCAGCTGTATCCGGTTAGACTGGAAGCCGACCCCAACATAATTGGGAAAAGGCTAAGTAGATGATGATGAACACGCGACCTGCTTTTAAGTCGATATACAGTTTTAATAACGATCAACGTTGCAGAACGCCCCACTCTAGTCTGAACAACACAAGTGCCGACTGGAAATCTTAAAAGTCGCAGATAAGATAGTTATTATGTTGCAAATATAAACTCGCAACTACTGTTGTTTATCCCGCTAGGGTTGGCAAGCGTTCATGTTTTTATTTTCTGTTTTTTCGATGTGAAGCATCTATAGCCTAGCATAACATAATACAGCACACACACACATCCTCCCTCACACACTCACTTACACACACACCCTACACGTACCCTAATCATCTTTTGTTTTTTATTATGTATGTTACCATAGATTAATAGACACTTTTTGTTTGTGAAAGAGCGGAGTCTCCTAATACAGGCATTTTTTGCTTAAAAGGAGGCTGCAATCTCAAATTTGTTTGTGTTAGTATGGTTACCAAAATATAGCTTTTTATTTTTTATTATTTTATAGCCGCACGTAAAACCGATTGCTGGCGTGGCGACGCATGCCGTGGCTTCGTGTCGCCACGCTTATGTTGGTAGAATTGAGTAGTCACGATTTGTAATAAGTTGTTTGAATTTAAATTGTTTGTATTTATTGAAGATAAATGTTTATTAAATAAACAGTGACCATTTTCTGAAAACAACTCGTAATTTTTTTAATTTTACTCTGTGCCATATTTAGTTCCTGTCGTAATCTGTTCTTTTATGCATATTATTTGTACAAAATAATTTAGATGTTTCACATCTGCCAGGCGACGGCCCACCAGATGTTAAGTGGTCACCGCTGCCTATACACATCTGTAATACCAGAGGCCTTGCAAATGCGTGGCCATCCCAGAGACAAAGTTGAAATGTGTCATGTGCCTGTAATTACACCGGCACCCATACCCTTCAAATCAGAACACAGCAACGCTGGTTTGCGGCAGAAGTAGGTATGGTGGTAGTACTTCCCCGGACGAGCTCCTTCACCAAGAGCTCTACTACTGCTACTATGACGCTTTTATATTTTTGAATCCAGTCTTTTTATTTTTATGCTCGGAATTTCGTTAGCGTGAGTTTCGGTAATTATGAACGCAGGCGAAGACGGATTCAAAGAGTAGCCACAAATAACAAACTCGGGGTACAATTTTCATGTTGGGTTTTTCCATTAGGAATTTCTCAGTAACAGCAACAGTTTGGAAGTTGGCGGTGTGACACCCCCGTGCCCCGGAAAGCACGTAAATCCGATGGTCCCGCTTGTCATTCGTAGATCTTTGACAGACGTTACGAATAGTCAGAAGCCGGAAAGTCTGACAACTAGTCTTACCAAGAGGTATCGTGTTGCCCAGTAACTGGGTCGTGGAGGTCAGATAGGCGGTCGCTCCATGGACACTGGTGTTCAGCTGCATTCAGTTAGACTGGAAACCGATCCCAAAATAGTTGGGAAAAACCAGCCAGGTATATAGAAAATAAACAATTTTATTTATCTTCTCCAAGTTCTCTATTCCCTTCCTTGCACATGGCTGGCAGCAACACATGTGTCAACATGGCACAAATACTACTTTACTCTTATCATCCATACATCGCCAACCCTACCGGTCCCTCCACACGTTTGCTATCGCACTAAGCAATAAATAAGTCAGGAACGCATTCTACATTTATTTCTGAGTGTAATTCGACTCTTATTTTTATAATAGCAAGGTCGAGGTGGTTCGGATTGGCGTAAAATAACATTTCGCTTTTTAAAGCTTCTGCACGAGATCGGTCCGACTGACGGGCCAATCGCGTGCAGCGTCGGCAATACCGAATATTAACGTGACATTTCTGCTCACGACTCATGGCGATTACTATATAATATTTTTATTTTTAAGATAGATATGGCCTGTTTGTGTATTTAAACAAATATAACATACCATCACGCCTGTATTCCCCGAAGAATTAGGCAGAGGTGTAGCAATGTACACCCACAGTTCGCCGGTATGTTTAAGTCCCAGTAATAGGGGGCGAGCCTATCGCCATTCAGCTCAAAGTTGCCATGTGCAAAAACAAACTATTTTTATTTAAAAGTCAAGTGGTCTGGTCTGTTTCCTTTCAGTTGTAACTGGCTGATATCGAATTATTGGCAACACTTGTAGTCTGAAAAATAATGCCGGGTGAAATAATTATGTGCGTTTTATTTTCATTGCTAATTTGACAATCTTCATCGTTTCGAATAGGGGAGGCCTTTGTCCAGCAGTGGACAACGTGTAGCTGATAGAAGCAACAAGAATATTGTAACCAAGATTTTGTAAAAACCAAATTGGAAGAAAAGAGTGTCCATGGAGTTTCTTGCTCTCGTCTCCATAGAGACCTACGCTTTGGAACTAGCTTCAACTTAACAATTCAAAAGTGCCTGTAAATGGTCAAATTGAAATAAATGCTTTGACTTTGACTTTGATATGATGACGATGATTGAGTACAATATCTTTATGTTATTGGGTTTTTCTATGAAATTCTCAGTAGCAGCTCGGAGTTGGGATTTGTGCCCGGTTAATGGCAATAGGCTCGCCCCTATTACATGAGACCTAAACATACCGGCGAACTGTGAGATGATGACTACGTTATTGGTACACCAGCCTCTGCCTAACCCTTCGGGGAATACAGGCATCGTGGTATGTATGTGTGTATTTATGTCTTTTATGATAGATGAGTAAGCAAAATTGCACCTAATACTATGAAGAAACCTATTTTGCGCACTTCAAAAACAAGATTGTTTGCCTAAAAAATAAACAAACAGTAGATGCATTAAGAACATCAAAGATATTGTTATAATAAATACGTTCGCGTGTATATAGATGTAAAAAAATATTTTATAGCTACATTCGAGAAGGTAATAAAAAGACGGCCAAGTGCGAGTCGAGTGAATGGGACTGGGTGGAACATGTACCATACCTATTTCTGCCGCAAAGCAGCGTTGCTGTGTTCCGGTTTGAAGGGTATGGGTGCCGGTGTAATTACAGCCACATGACACATTTCAACTTTGTCTCTAGGTTTTTTTTTACGGATGGGAAATCATCAAATGACTTGCCCCGCCCCGGGCGGGGTGGGAGGGAGTGTCAAACTTTTACTGACTAAAACCCACTCATGTTACTGCTTGTGCCCTTTGCGTTCCGGAGGCGCGGTATAGTGGCCGCCACGAGTCGTGAGCACAAATGTCAAGTCCATTTTTTTATTTTTGGGTTCCTCCCTGGGTTTTTTGAGTCGCCGACGCTGCACGCGATCGGTGAGACCAATAGACCAACTACTGTATCTCTTACGAACAAACCGCAGCCCCGGCAGGCATCGGCCCTGAGTGGCTCCTTCAAAAATTGCTGACATCTCTTTGAGGCGCGCGTGGAACATAAACGCACCGTCGACACGGCCTGTCGTTATGTAACGTACAGACGGTGAGCTACCTATTGCTCACCGTCCACAGGCTCCCGTCTCTGGGCTGGCCGGGAGTCTCTGGGATGGCAATTAATTTGCAAAGTCTCTGGTATTGCAGATGGGTATAGGCAACGCTGGCCGCTTAACATCAGGTAGGCCGTTGGCTTGTTTACCATCTAACGAGATAAAAAAATTTACATAATGTACAGAAACAGACATAGGGTACCTTTCATCCCGAAAAAAGGTGCTGTTCAATAGGATACCTGATAATGTATGGCGCCATGTGTTTTTCGAATCATGATAGAATTTTAAATATAACCGACATTTGCACAGACGAAGCAGCGGGCAAAAGCTATTGAATTATAAATATTATACAACCTGATACTGAGCTGAATATTGCCAAAATCTACCTAAAACATTGACTAAGTACTTGTTTGCCATCCAATAACATAAAACAACATTTCGCGCGTAAACAATGCCACAGATTAAACACAAATGTCAAACGCTGCCAAAACTATTAGACCTTCTTACAGATGAAAATGAAATTAACATGCGAACTCTTTAGATGCGTGGCATGTCGCCAAAAAACGCGCAATACTATTTAGTTAGATAATACAATATTTGGACACGCGAAACTATAAGATTTTTAAGCGGCTTTCTTGTTTTTAACCGCCTTCAAAATGGTGGAGGTTATTAATAATTCTTATAAAGCGTATTTTTTTTAACATCTTTAAATGGCAAACAATCCGACAGACCATCAGATGTTAAGTGGTCACCGCTGCCTATAGAGATCTGCAAAACGAGAGGCCTTGCATTGCCCTTCTAGAGACAAAGTTGAAATGTGTCATGTGGCTGTAATTACACCGGCACCCATACCCTTCAAACCGGAACACAGCAACGCTGCTTTGCGTCAGAAATAGGTATGGTGGTAGTAGTTCCCCGGACCCCGGCTCCTTCACAGCTTTTCTGCTACTACTAAATTCGGGCATAACTCCGTCACATATAGACGGATTTTCAAAATTCCTTCGAAAGAATATACTTTCAGATTGATTCCTTAGAAATTTTATCAAAATCGGTTCTGTTGCTTTTTTTTTTTTTGGGGGGGCTGGGAAAACATCAAATAACTTCTCCCGCCCTGGGCGGGGCGGGAGGAAGTGTCAGACTTTTACTGACTAAAACCCACCCATGTTCCTTCTTGTGCCCTTTGCGTTCCGGGGGCGCGGTATCTCTTGCGAACAACCCGCAGCCCCGGCAGGCATCGGCCCTCAGTGGCCCCTTCTCTATGCTGATATCTCTTTGAGGCGCGCGTGGAACACGAACGCGCCGTCGACACGGCCTGTCGTTATTTAAACGTAAGGACGGTGAGCTACCCATTGCTCACCGTCCACAGGCCCGTATCTACGGTGGCCGGGAGTAGTCTCGCGGGTTCTGTTGCTTGGCTTTTAAATCAAAATAACTGAAACCAATATGTAATCCACGTAAATGAAATTGCGTATTTTGTTTTCTTAAGAATTTCAAGTAGTGTTTTCTATTAGAGAGCGAGCGAGAGAGAATACTCGCATTCTTTTATAGACTCTGTGCAAACCTTGGCGCGCCCATTGTTTTTGCTATTCTTATTTATATTTTTAAATAAAAAATATGTTTGTATTTTTAGTGGAGACCACGTAGATGGCAAACAAGCCGACGGCCCACCTGATGTTAAGTGGTCACCGCTGCCTATAGACATCTGCAATACCAGAGGCCTTGCAAATGCGTTGCCATCCCAGAGACAAGGGTGAAATGTGTCATGTACTTGTAATTACACCAGCACCCTTCAAATGGGAACACAGTAACGCTGCTTTGCGGCAGAAGCAGGTAGGTATGGTGGTAGTAAGGTGCGTTGGGGTAATACGGGACGGATTTTCGATTAATTGCAAAGACGTTGCGAAAACTATTTTTCCTAAATTTTGACATACACAACATACTTAAAAATTGTTGAAATTGATAAATGATTCAACATAGTGTAATTTTAATATTAATTTATTTATAAAACACTCAATACTTTTTGGTCGACTGCTACGCTAGAGGTCTTGGGTTCAATTCCCAGGTCGATCAAAAAGTGTTATTGGGTTTTTCTATGAAATTCTCAGTAGCAGCTCGGAGTTAGGATTTGTGCCCGGTTAATGGCAATAGGCTCGCTCCTTATTACATGGGACCTAAATATACCGGCGAACTGTGGGTGTACATTGTTACACCTCTGCCTAACCCTTCGGGGAATACTGGCGTGATGGTATATTTTTTTTTTATACTTTTTGGTTAGTAAGCCAATACAATCGGCGATCTTACCCCAAGGCGCCTTACTTCCTCGGACGAGTTCCTTCACAAATAGCTCTACAACTACTAAACTATACTTAAAAGTACAGCAAATTCTGTGCTACAATAGTACTGCGGATTGTACGACAGTATATGAACGCCGATCGATTTGTATTCGAGACAAAGATAGCCCAGTCATAACCTAACCATTGAGACGTAAATATGAACATCAAATCGCCCACAGAATGTTTAGACATTGTTGCAACATTATTTGGTACAAGATCTCAGAGCCAAACTAGAGCTATCAACACCAATTTTCTTTCGGATGGGAAATGCCTGACCCGTTGGTCTCGTGGTTGCAAGCACGATAGATGAACGTGAGGTCCCGGGTTTGATACCCAGGTCGGGCAAAAAGTGATATTGGGTTTTTCCATTAGGATTTTCTCAGTAGCAGCCCGGAGTTGGGAAGGAGGTGTGGGGACACTCCCGTGCCTTGGAAAGCACGTAAAGCCGTTGGTCCCGGCTGTTATTCGTAGATCTTAGACAGTTGTTACGTATAGTCAGAAGCCAGAGTGTCTGACAACCAGTCTAACCAAGAGGTACCATGTTGCCCAGCAAATGGGTTGTGGAGGTCAGATAGGCAGTCGCTCCATGTAAAATACTGGTACTCAGCTGTATCCGGTTAGACTGGAAGCCGACCCCAACATAGTTGGGAAAAGGCTAGTAGATGATGATTTCGGATGGGAAATCCGGAAAAAAACCCGACTGCTTTTCTGAGTACTATTAAAAAAGCCCTAAAACAAGAAAGTCATTTTACCCGATTGCACTTAACTTAAGAATCATTAGATACTAAGGCGATGCTTATAAGTGCCAAATCCTTACAAAAATGTTAACTTAGACCTTACATAATAGTCTTTAGGCGCTCTAAGAAGTTTAGTGCACTCGATTAATAAGGATAAGTATATTATAGAACAGGAGCTGATTGTATTTCAATTTTTTTTAAATACAAGATATATTGTAGCAGTCGGGACCCATTCAAGAAATGGAGGCTTAGTGAATTGAGAGCACATACCTATATTACATTGCAAATTACTCCAATCTGCTGGCTAGACGGCTGACTTTTTTATTTTTTTAGTTTCAATCCGCCATTTTTTTTTTTATTTTGATATACCCAGTGTCACTCTCACAGTAAATACGAATCTAACGACACCTCTCAAGCTAAAATCCATCGAGCGGTTTAGGCTGCAGAGCGTGCCAAACATTTGAATTTAGCGCCAAAATCCGCCATTTTGTTTTTTTCTTTTTTGATATACCCAGTGTCACTCTCACAGTAAATACGAATCTAACGACACCTCTCAAGCTAAAATCCATCTAGCCGTTCAGGCTGCAGAGCGTGCCAAACAATTATACATACATACATACTCTCGAATAACATAACCCTCCTTCTGGCGCAGTCGGGTAAAAACTAGCTCCATGTTGGAGTAGATTGCATATAAATGAAAAATCATGGTAATGTTGCCACACTTGACGTTATGTGAAATAACGATCTATCAAAGATGTAATGTATCAATGATGATGATGTAATGTGTACTTTTTAAACAAGCTTATTACAAATTAGAAGATTATGTTCAAGATAACAATGCTTGGGAACATGCTGGTCCTGCTCCATAGGACAATTTAAAGTCTTGATAAAATCAACTGGTTGCTAATTTAATTATATAAGTACCTTGTTTTGATTAATTATTTTTCTCTTCGACATTAATTCTACATTCGAGTATGCCTCACACACTGATTCCTTGTCTTTGAAATGTATAAATGTATTTAATATTACAATTAGTTTAGCTTTCATTTCTAATTTGTAGCACTGAGTATGTATTGCAGTACTTTGAGTTACTTTTTTTAATAGATCGTTTTGACATCAGTATAGTTTTATGGAATTGTACAACTTATTGTAATACATTTTTTAAAAGCCCATTCCTCTCCGTACGAAACTACCTTCTGGAATGGGCAACTAGATTCAATATTATTAATTTTAACATGTAATTGACGTTCAAAAGTGCCTTTTAATGGTCTAATTGAGATAAATTATTTGACTTTGACTTTGAATTATTGTTGATTAAGGTATTGCAAGTGAAGTCGCTGATTAAAAACTAGTAATGCTCCTCTCAAACCCAAACTACTTATTAATGGTCTAATTGAAATAAATGATTTGACTTTTTGACTGTCAAACCCGTGGTTATAATAGCGAGTAGTAAACTGGTAAGGTGTAGTAAATACAGGAATGCCAATAATAGCCCAGAACTGGAAGTCATTAAATATCATAGTTTATTTTGGCAGCTTCGGGTACATTGGCGCCACACTTCGGCTCATTGTTTCGTTGTGAAGAAATAGTATGAACAGAGATAACCGTGGTGTGGGTGGCCCAATCTAGACTGATATTATAAAGCTGAAGAGTTTGTTTGTTTGAACGCGCTAATCTCAAGAACTACTAGTTTGAATTGAAAAAATATTTTTGTGGTGGTTAGTTCATTTATCGAGGAAGGCTTTAAGCTTTATAACATCACGCTACGACACACGGGAGAGGAGCAGTAACTAAAGACGTAACTTAACGCGGGTTAAAAATAAATCCGCGAACAAAGTTGCTGGCAGATGCTGGTACAGTAATAATAGCAGCGCATTATTGTCCAACTGCAAGACAAAGGCTTCTTGTGAGGAATATTTTTGAAGTAAAACTTCTTTACGCACGCTTGACTTGGAGAGTAAGCTGGTGAATGCGCGACTAGAGCGTTACGGAAATGAATGTATTCGGGCGAACGGAAGTTGAGAGGGGAGATATAAGTTAGTGATGATAGAGAGAGAGTAACATACATACATAAACTCACGCCTTTTTCCCATGGGGGTAGGCAGAAACCACAGAACGCCACCTGCTACGCTCCTTACATACTTCTTTCGCCTCGTCCACGTTCATGCATCTGTTCATACAAGCACGCCGGTCACGAGTACTGCGCACCCGATCTTTCTGAAGAACCTCACCAATAAAGTCAGGGTAGGTCTTTCTAGGGCGTCTCCTCCCGGCGAATAGAGAAAGAAAGAGAGAGAGTAACGTTTCGTATATTACTGTAGGAGTAAGAGAGAGCAGTGCGCGCGCTCATTTTCCTTCTCTCTTCCTCAAGTGACACGACTCAAGCTTCACTGGTCTAAAGCACACGTGTATTTATTTTCTGTTGTCTGTCACTTAACGCGAAAATATTAATAACAGATTAACATTATGCCGCAGCTGCTGCCGGCGACTTTGTCCGCGTCAAAGTTGATATATCACCCCAGGGGAACCGCACATTTTCCCGGGATAAAAAGTACCCTATGTGTTATTGCACACTACAATCTACCTCAGTGCCAAATTTCATCCAGATCCGTTCAGCCGTTTAAGCGTGAAAGAGTAACAAACATCCATCTATCCTCACAAACGTTATAATATTACTACCTTCTGCCTGCGACTTTGTCCACCTCAAAGTTGACATATTATCTCACGGAAATAATACATGGTACACAGGCAAAAGCTAGTAATTAATCCATACATATACATACCACCACGCCTGTATTCCCCAAAGGGTTAGGCAGAGGTGTGCCAATATATACCTACAGTTCGCTGGTATGTTTAGGTCCCATGTAACAGGGGGCGAGCCTATTGCCATTTACCGGGCACAGATCCTAACTCCGAGCAGCTACTGAGAATTTCATAGAAAAATCCAATAACACTTTTTGCTCGACCTGGGAATCGAACCGAAGTTCGCTAGCGTAGCAGTCGCGTCGTTAGGACCATCAGGCTAATGGGGCAGTTAGCTAGTAATAAATATAAGTCCAAAATCGCCAATCCGCCTTGAGCAAGCGTGTTGATCAATGCTCGTGCCTTCTCTGTATGAGAAGAGGCCTTTGTTCTACAGTAGGAATTATTTAAGACATAGAATGGCGTTATAGATCGGGAAAGAACACCTGACAATTATCATGCCATACTATTCCATGGTCATTTTATAATATCGTGAGAAACAGTACCAAAAGGCGATGCAGTCCATTAATTATGAGAAGACACTAGCAGTTGATAGACAGAAAATCTATAAATGGGCAGGGCATAGCTCGTGGAGCGGACGGCCGTTGGAATCGTAAAGTTCTCGAGTGGCGCAGTATGGGAAGGCCCCCCACGAGGTGGACTGACAGCCTGGTAAAGGTCGCGGGAAATCGCTAGATGCGGGCAGCGCAGGACCGGTCATTGTGGCTATCTTTAGGGAAGGCCTATATCCAGTTATGGACGTCGTGCGGCTGATAATTATGATGTTTTTTTTTTTAACATATTTGCATGGCAAACAAGCAATCGGTCCCCTCGATGTAAAGACGTGGTCACCGCTGCCTATAAATATCTGCAACACTAGAAGCCTTGCAGATGCGTTGCCATCCCAAAGACAACGTTGAAATGTGTCATGTGCCTGTAATTACACCGGCACCCATACCCTTCAAACCGGAACACAGCAACGCTGCTTTGCGGCAGAAATATGAATGGTGGTAGTACTTCCCCGGACTAGCTCCTTCACCAAGAGCTCTACTGCTAGTACCAAGATAAAGAAGATGGAAAGAAAGAAAGATGCTAGCTTTTACCCTCAACTTCGTTACCGTAAATGTCGGTTACGAAGGATGCGTACAAAGTTCCTTTCTTGGGGTACAAACTTAACCCGTGTCTTTCATCAAAATTGGTTCAGTGTATGAGCTGTGAAAGCGTAACAGTCAGATATGCATGTATGTATTCTCCAGACCGACTCCAGGCACGGCAGCTAATCTTTATTCAGACTAGCCAAGTACGCAGGAGGTATAATAGTGCACAAGTGTGTGCGCAAACATAGGTGCACTCCCTCTCACTCTCATAGTCCGATGGGACGGCAATACAACACAATCGGGGAGAGATCAAGCGCAGGACCAACAGCTTTACGTGCTTCCGAGACACGGGGGTGTCACACCAACAATATAAATGAGACGATATCAAAGAATCAACTGGCATAGGAATTATTTTTCAATTATCCTATTTTTTTAATTTTTAAACAAAATAATTCAATAAATTCACGATTATAAATGGCAAACACCATTAACTGAAATATAAATGGCTAGCTTCTGCTCGCGACTTCGTCCGCGTAGTTTTTCACCCGCATTAAGTTACGTTTTTGGTTACTGCTCTACTCTCGTGTGTCGTAGCGTGATGTTATATAGCCTATAACATTCCTCGATAAATGGACTATTCAAACCAAAAAGAATTTTACCATTCTAATCAGTAGTTCCTGAGATTAGCGCGTTCAACCAAACAAATAAACTCTTCAGCTTTATATATTAGTGTAGATTTTAACAGATGACTGTCTGCACTATCCTTCTACGTACAAAAGTAAATATTAGTCTCGCGAGAGACAATTTTTTACCTAAATTAATTATGACTGATTTCTATGACTTTTTGTATTATTTTTACTTATAGAATTAACCCTAGATTTATGAGTTATAAAAAAAAACACTAAGTATTGGTGGTCCCCGCCCCCCTTTGCTGTTCTCTGCGCCTCCCTGGGTGGCCCGCCCCCCACTTTGAAAACCCCTGGTATCTGTAGGGGATATAGAAGCGAGGCACAGATTCTCAAAGTGGGATTGTCATGCATTTTTAACATTACCTGCCTCTACAGCGGTCGGCCATTACTCAAGTAAATCCCTGGTGCAAACGGAATTGGAATGTATCGCTTTCAGAGTTCCGTGTCCGAAGTGTGGCATACGGGTTCCTATTACTAAAACTCCGTTGTCTGTCAGAAGGCTGGCTTTTAAACTGTAAGGTAGATTACTTGTAATTATCTCAGAGTGTGGCTATTACTGTTATACCAACAAATAATAAAAATAAGTATAGAAATGGGAGTAGAGCTCTTTGTGAAGGAGCTCGTCCGGGGAAGTACTACCACCATACATATATCTGCCACAAAGCAGCGTTGCTGTGTTCCGGTTTGAAGGGTATGGGTGCCGGTGTAGTTACAGGCACATGACACATTTCAACTTAGTCTCTGGGATTAGCCTCTGGTTTTGCAGGTGGGCCGTCGACATATTTGCCATCTAATGATAGATTTAAAAAATAAAAAAATACTACATTGTTAAGTTTTTGAAGTTGATTGTCGCTGAGATAAGATTGCGTCTAGATTTCAAGATACAAGATAGTTTATTGCAACCATAATGTACACATACAGGTGGTAAATATTAAAAGTAGAACCAATTATGGACCCTGTCGGGCACAGCTAAACTTAAAATAATTAGGAGAGAGGAAGAGCGTCCTTTTTCGTTAATTTTATTATTATTTCACGTACGTATGTGAGGAATTGTGTTTTTTTATTCGGTAGCATTTTTGGAATTGGAATAACTATATTTAAATAGGTATGTACCTTTTATTAGAATAGGCCGTAGATTGGATATTCATTATTTATTATTGTCAATATACTAAAGTGTCATTTATTTTAATTGATTTAATTCGATATTATTTATACAGAATAATTATTTATTAAGTGGAATATAATGTCATTTGTTTATTTTTTATTATTGATAGAATTGAATATTATTTATACAGTAGAATTGATTTTCGATTGAATTTCTGTTTTTATATAACGATAAATAGTTATCTGAAGGGCAAAAAAAAATCACTTTATTTTAGCGCTAAAAACCAATTTATTTTTAAATTACTATACAATTCGAAATTAATAAATAAGTACTTAGTGAATTGACATGACAAAAAGTGACGTCACAGTTTAGTATTGTCACACAAAATCTATGACGGAATTGCGTTTTGACAGCTCATAAAAAGTAAGTCAATTGATTAATGGTGTCATCTACCCAATTACGCCCACAGTATTGTCTGACTATATCAAGTGATAAGAATTCACCGAGCCGAGAGAACACTACTCCATAAAGTTTTCTTGAATATGTCATGACGTTAAACGTCACTCATTACCCCACAAACTTCGAAACTGCACCCTAGAGACGTTTTAGTACGCAGCCAGTAACTATTCAGAGATAAAGATGCAGGATTGAATAGGCTTTGCTTTGTGCTGAATTTGTAAAAGGCGGGAAGGACATTGTTACGAAAACATTTAAGTGCCTCGTTAGCCTAGTGGTCCTAAGCGCGACTGCTAGGCTAGAGGTCTTGGGTTCGATTCTTAGGTTGAGAAAAGTGTTATTGTATTTTTCTATGAAATTCTCAGTAGCTGCTCGGAGTTAGGATTTGTGCTCGGTTAACGTCAATAGGCTCACCCCCTCTTACATGAAAGCTAAAGTTACTGGCGAACTGTCGGTGTACATTGGTACACCTCAGCCAAACACTTCGGGGAATACAGGCGTGATGGTAAGTATGTTGACAATAATAATAATCATGTGCGAGAGTGAACTGCAATCTTATTACAAACTAGATTTAGCTCGTGCCTTTGTCCGCGTAGTTTGAACTGCAATGGCCCATCTGGAAATCTCTTAACCGGCTGCAGACCCAGGTTGGCCGCTGAAAACCTTATTTGGCCAAATAGGGCATTCTTCATTAGTTGTAACCAATCAGTCGATGTCCAAAAAGGCTCGACTGGCTGTGCACAATGGTGTGTTGGTGCCTACACTTATGTATGTAAATGAATGTTGGGTATCGCAAACGAGGCATGAAAGTAGGATTAATGTTGGGGAGATGCGTTCCTTCCGAAGTATGTGTGGTGTAACTTTGAACGATAGAGTGAGGAATGAAATTATATGAGAACGTTGCGGATTAAAAGAGGATGTAGTGATAAAGGTAGAAAAGAGTATGCTTAGATGGTTCGGTCATATTGAGAGGATGAGTGATAGGCGACTTACAAAAGGGATCTATATGGCAGATGTGAGTGGCAACGCCAGGAGAGGACGCCGTAGAAAGACCTACCCTGACTTTATTGGTGGGGTTCTTCAGAAATGTTGCGTGCGCAGTAACCGTAACCGGCGTGCTTGTATGAACAGATGTATGAACGTGGACGAGGCGAAAGAAGTATGTAAGGATCGTAGCAGGTGGCGTTCTGTGGTTTCTGCCTACCCCCATGGGAAAAAGGCGTGAGGTTATGTATGTATGTATGTAGGGCATTGTTCACTCATCCCAAACGCAGTGCAAGTGTGGAGCACCATCACAGGACATGCACCACCTTCTTAGTTGCCCGACGTGCATTGGTACACCTCTGCCAAACCCTTCGAGGAATACAGGTGTGATGGTATGTGTACTTACATACATACATATATAAACTCACGCCTTTTTCCCATGGGGGTTGGCAGAAACCACAGAACGCCACCTGCTGCGATCCTTACATATGCATGAACGTGGACGAGGCGAAGGAAGTATGTGTACTTAAGGGGCGAAAATTGTAACTTCAGGATAATTAAGAAAGTAGGTGATAAGTACTCGTAGCAAGTGTCATTGGTTGCTTATTCCTGTCTCAATTTGGTCCGACTGTGTTACTGTGTTTTGCCAGACACGGCGGCGTCAAATATCGTGTTGAGAGGAGATAGCGTGAGATTGCTGACGATAAATAGTCCGAGTGGTTTCAAAATAGTTGTTTATATACCATAAAGGCATTTATGAAAATTAGAAATTAATTTTATAAATGTACTAGCGACCTGCCCGCGATTTCGTCCGCGTGGCTAATTTCACCCGCGTTAAGTTACGTCTTTGGTTACTGCTCCGCTCCCGTGTGTCGTAGCGTAATGTTATATAGCCTATATTACTCATGAATAATGTAGCTGTCTATTAGTGAAAAAATGGTTAAAATCGGTCCAGTAGTTTTGGAGCCTATTCATTACAAATAAAACTCATATATACAAACAGCCAGACTCGGAACAACTATATGTAGGCCATACTAATATTTGCTCCGTGCGGGAATCGAACCCGTGACACGTAGCACAGCAGTGAATTGCTCAACCACTGCGCCAACCGATGTCTTAGATTTTTTTATATTTCTATGTGATATATATTTGTAAACCAATAAATAAAAAAAGCATCTTAAGTCTATGTAAACGAATTTTAGCGCAAAATTACCTAGTATTCTCTAGCTTTGTCTATGGTCTGGAACAAAGGGTAGGCATTGGGTGCCTATATTAAAAAAAAATGACATTTATCCCTCTCTGCTTGATCGTTAGGCGACTAGTTTCGTAAATAAGTGTACCTTTTCATCCTTCTATCTAGGTATTTATTTACAAGACATATTGCAATCAACGGTACGCATTTGGGCAATAAGATAAGATAGATGCGTAAAAAAAAAACAAAAAAAAAACGTAGGTATAGAACAGAATTTAAAACCTAATTATAAATAAAAAAGTAAAGGTTTGATTTTCTTTGAGGTATAAATATATAACTGCCTCGTTGGCCTAGTGGTCCTAAGCGCGACTGCTACGCTAGAGGTCTTGGGTTCGATTCCCAGGTCGAGCAAAAAGTGTTATTGGGTTTTTCTATGAATTTCTCAGTAGCAGCTCGGAGTTAGGATTTGTGCCCGGTTAATGGCAATAGGCTCGCCCCCTATTACATGGGACCTAAAAACATACCGGCGAACTGTGGGTGTATATTGGTACACCTCTGCCTAACCCTCTGGGGAATACAGGCGTGATGGTATGTATGATAAATATATAATATATATAGAACAAAAATACTTACTTACTTTCTTCAGATGTAAGGACAATCACACGTCACACTAAACTTGAATAAAAATAAAAGACTAAGCATAGACAATCGAATAAAAAAAGAAACTAGACAAATTATAACAATTGCCTTCTCTTTATGTCTCCTTGCTACCTACCGCGTCCGATTTCAGATCATTAAAAATAACACGAATAACTAAAACACCAAATTCACATAATTTCTCTACAATTTTTTTTTTAATGCTAAGATTTTTCCGTGTATTTATTTTATCGCGGTAATTTTTGTGCGTTTTACGGCAAAAATAGCGACGCCTCACCGCGATTCTTACGTCTGTCTCGGCCCGGGAACGGGCGGGTACTAACGGTTGGGGTTGCCCTGTTTCTAGTTTATTACACCCAAGGTGTATTGACTAGGCATTTTATAATGAGGAAAGGTGGAAATAGAAATAATATCGGATAAGGAAGGGGATCTTGACAGGAAGTTTGGAGTATTGTGAGACGAGCGTGTGTATGTCTTATAAATATTATATTGCAGTGGCCAATATGGAAATCTCTTAATTAATTGCGGGTCCAGGTTGGTCGTTGTAAAATTAATTTGGCCAAATGGGGCATCCTTAACTGATCCCAAACGCAGTGCCAGTGTAGAGCACCATAAGACGATATACATCCAAGATATAAACTAGGTCAATGATAGACCTGTGCAGGTCGCTCAATACTAGTCGGATAAAATTGAGTGAAAATGAAGAATAAGGCCGTTTTATGCTAGAGTAAAATAAATAAATGGAGAGGATGAGTGAAAGGCGACTAAGAAAAGCAATTTATATGACAGATGGCAGTGGCAACGCCGGGAGGGGACGCCCTAGAAGGACCTACGCTGACCATATTGATGAGGTTTTTCAGTAAGATCGGGTGCGCAGTACTCGTAACCGGCGTGCTTGTATGACCAGATGTATGAACGTGGACGAGGCGAAAGGAGTATGTAAGGATCGTAGCAGGTGGCGTTCTGTGGTGTCTGCCCTTTCTGCCTACCCTCATAAGAAAAAGGCGTGAGGATATGTATCTATATTTCATCAAAGAATAATTAAACAGGCATATACATACGTAAGAAACAAAACAAAATAACAAATATTTTCAGTAACTCCCTTTGTATAGGGGAAAATCTTGTACATGGCAACACTATAGTTACTCCTCGCCGCCATTACCGTTATCGATGTCCCACAGATTACACCTCGGCTCGGGGATACCGACACGTTTAGTTGTTGCTTCTAAAAATATATTTTCAAACATTTTTATTTTAAAATTTGCTGCGATTACGCGTTTTAGCTTACATTCGTCGCCATGAGTCGTGAGTACAAATGTCAAGTAAATTTTTCGGTTTTTCGGGGATTTTTGGGGCGCCGTCGCTGCACACGACCGGTCCGACAGACGGACCAATCGCGTGCAGCGTCAGCGGCCCAAAATACCCAGAAAGGAACACGAAAACTAACTTGACATTTGTGCTCACGACTCGTGGCGACTACTTTACCTGATGATAAGCGGCAATGCCATTGCAGATACTTCGCATAACTCTCTCTTGGACGTCTGACTGTAATGTGTGTTTGCGGACGAATGGAAGACGATCTTGTCAGTATGGAGCATTGTGAGATGAGCGTGTGAATGGCGTTAAATAAGTCTTCAGCTAATGTTTTTTTTTTCAGATAGGATTTGCTCTTTATTTTTAACCCCCGACGCAAAAACGACGGAATGTTATAAGTTTGACGTGTCTGTGTGTGTCCGTCTGTGGCATCGTAGCTCCCGCACGCATGAACCGATTTTGATTTTGTTTTCTGTATTTGAAAGGTTAATTAGTCGGGAGTGCTCGTAGATGTTTGATGGAAATCGGTTCAGCGGTTTCAAAGTTATCAGCTCTTTTGTTAGCTACAGTAGTGATGTTTTTCTTCTGTCGGGGGTTACATAAAAAATTTAATTTTGTTTTTATGTCAGAGGTGGCAGAGAAAGTCGACGATGGAGTGAGCTTACTCAGAAGAAGCCTGTTCACTCTAACTTTGAAGAGGTTAGGGTTGAATGCGCTCGGAAATACAGACGCACGTAGAGAGTTCCACTCCTTTGCAGTGCGCATTATGATGACAAAATAACAAAAAATATCGCTGTTATTTTGGCCCTGCCTTACTTTTTAACTGCCTCGGTAGCCTAGAAGTCCTAAGCGCGACTGCTACGCTAGAGGTCTTGGGTTCGATTCCCAGGTCGAGCCAAAAGTGTTATTGGGTTTTTCTATGAAATTCTCAGTAGCAGCTCGGAGTTAGGATTTGTGCCCGGTTAATGGCAATAGGCTCGCCCCTTATTACATGGGACCTAAAACATACCGGCGAACTGTGGGTGTACATTGTTACACCTCTGCTTAACCCTTCGGGGAATACAGGCGTGATGGTATGTTATTTTGGCCCATTATTCAGCAACGACAATGCCATATTCTGCTCACGTAGTTTCTAGGTCCTCACACCAGGCGACAGGGTATGTGGCACAAGATGGAAGGTGGGCCAAGGTCTGCGGAGAGACTCCAAATAGGCACTGAAGATTGGTGCCATCTGCGATACCAGGAATAATTATGTTCATACATAAACTAAAATTCGACGAATAATTTTTGAGGTTATAAAAAAAACAAACGCATTTTTTTTTAATTTAATTCAAAAATAAAATTTATTGTTAATTATAATTGTATGGAATGTAGCACACGATCCCATACAAATTGGTTCACGATTGTCCGTCCTGGGAAAAAAACAAATCGTAATATATTACCAATTTTCCCAAACCCCAAAAAAAATATGGCGCCCAACATGGGACTACTTTTATTTAAAATTAATAATAATTACGTTGTACAATATACAGGGTGAGTTTTCATTAACTTGTTATATTTCAGGGGATGAAAGTACTCATGAATACGAACAACTTTTGTTAAAGGTCCAAACCCCAAAATATGAAAAAAAAAATCAGCTCTTCCATACATTTTGAACCTGCTGCTGTGCATTTTTGTAAAGATCATGAGTACTCCCACCTCCTTCAAGATGGCAGGTAAAAGAAGACTCACTCTGTATAAATATTAACATGTTCATATTTTTATACTTAAAAAGCATATATTTATAATTGTAAACATAATAATAACGATTGAACTAATAAATTTTGATGCAATTTTCTGTATAATTGAACTAAAAAATTTTCAATTTTTGTTTTGGTATACCGGGTGGAAGGGTCCACTTTAACTAAAACTCTTCCACGGATTCATAGCTTCACCAGAGATGAAAAAAAGCAGCTGTTTGATACATTTAGACCGTGCAAGTTATATTTCTGTACCGAACAGCAGATTCTTAGGTCTAGGATTATATAATAATATTCTGCAGACAGACCGATTTCGATCACGTCGAAAGAAACATTATAGTGCACAAGTGTGTGCGCAAACACAGGCGCACTGCCCCGTCCCTCACTCTCATAGTCATGAAATCGCAATCCGACACGACCGGGCGCAGGACCAACTGCTTTACGTGCTTTCCGAGACACGGGCGTGCTACACTACCAACTGCTATTGAGAAAATCGTAATGGAAAAACCCATTAACACTTTGCCCGACCTGGGAATTGAACCCAGGACCTCACGCTCAGCAGTCACGCTTGCGGCCACGAGACCAACGGGGCAGTGACATCTTCAAGTCAGAATCAAGTACGATGTCCCTTCCAACACGTAGAAGGTTATCAACATGCAAATAAAAGTCTTTCCATACATTAATACTTATATTTGATAAGGTGGTAAGAAAAATAGTAACATTATTATTAAATTATTATAATAATTATTATTCTAAAGACCGCCCCCTTTTGGCTCGTCGACATGTAATTGGGTATTTCTCACCATCTCTACGTAGTATAAAAACAAAGTCGCTTCCCGCCGTCTGTACGCGTAGATCTTTTAAAGTACGCAACGGATTTTAATGAGTTTCCATTAATAGATAGAGTGATTCAAGTAGAAGTTTTGTACGTATATAACATCACGCTACAACCAACGGGAGCGGAGCAGTAATCAAAGACGTAACTATAAGTGACACCGCGGAATATGTAGCTAATTAACCAATAATTTCAAAACAAAAATTTTCGAAAGAAGTACTTTATTTGAGCCCTGAAAACCTGATCAATCTATACTACGAGTAATATCATAAAGCTGAAGAGTTTGTTTGTTTGGTTGAACGCGCTAATCTCAGAAACTACTGGTTAGAATTGAAAAAATCTTTTTGTGTTGGATAGTTCATTTATCGAGGAAGGCTATAGCCTATATAACATCACGCTACGACCAATAGGTGTTGAGCAGTAACCAAAAACGTAACTAAATACGAGAGAAAAAAAACTACGCCAACGAAGTCGCTGGTAGAAGCTAGTTTTTAAATAACTGTAAAATTAGATTTTTGATTTGATTTGTAATTAATAAATACTTAATTAAGTCGGCTCAAAAGTTTTGACAGCTCATCAAAAATACGTCAATTGGGTAGATGGCGCCACTAATCAATTGACATACATTTTAACATACCATCACGCCTGTATTCCCCGGAGAGAGGCAGAGGTGTACCAATGTACACCCACAGTTCGCCGGTATGTTTAGGTCCCATGTAATAGGGAGCGAGCCTATTGCTATTAACCGGGCACAAATCCTAACTCCGAGCCGCTACCGAGAATTTCATAGAAAAAACCTAGTAACACTTTGCTCGACCTGGGAATCGAACCCAAGACCTCTAGCGTAGCAGCCGCGCTTAGGACCACTAGGCCAACGAGGCAGTCTTACACATAAATTTGATGAGCTGTCAAAACGCGATTCCTTCATAGATTTTGTATGACAATACTAAACTATGACGTCACTTTATGCCTAATCTAGTTTTCATAGTTGTTTAAAAATTAACCGGGTTTTCAGAGCTGCCATAAAGTGTTTTTTTACAGAAGTTGTGTAATGGAATCATTATTTAATGGTGTCTACAAGCCCATTTTGACGGCACGGTTGGCGCAGTGGCTGAGCGATTGGCTGCTGCGCTGCGTGTCGCGGGTTCGATTCCCGCACGGAACAAATATTTGTATGGCCTACAGATAGTAGTTCCGTGTCTGGCTGTTTGTGTATGTGAGTTTATATGTTTGTAAACGCACCCACGATACAGGAGAAATTCCCAGTGTGGGGCAAAGTTTAAAAAAAAAAATGGTGTTTAATACCCAGTACATATCATAGGAATATATACATTAATTATATTACAAAATATTCTATGTCTAGCTAGAAAAATCCCTTCTGTTCCAAAAATTTTCGACAGTTCCGTCAATTCTCTTATTAAAACATCACGGTTTCGACACAGCAAATAATTTGCCATACAAGTTACGACGTTAAAACGTGGACATTAAAGTAATTTTTACAATGGCAAGATGAAAAAAGGTGACGGCTGACGGTTGGATTATTCGAGACGATTTCAGCCGTGGCCGAGTTAAAGCTGTACAGTTATAATGAGCGATGACCATAATATCCGGTTTCCGGAATAAAAATCTACCGCAGAATGTTCAAACAACACTTGCTTAGAACACGCTTTTAGATATGTTTCTAACATACCATCACGCCTGCATTCCCCGAAGGGTTAGGCAGAGGTGTAGCCAATGTACACTCACAGTTCCCCGGTATATTTAGGTGCTATGCAATAGGGGGCGAGCCTATTGTAATTAACCGGGCACAAATCCTAACTCCGAGCTGCTACTGAGAATTTCATACAAAAACCACTTTTCTCGATTTGAATCGAACCCAAGATCTCTAGCGTATAAGTGTTTCTGTCGCTAGAATACGCCTTAAAATGATAGAGACAGAATAATTAAGGTCATTGCTCACTTCAAGCAAATAAATTGCTACTAAAATTACTTGCTGTGTCGAAAGCGATCATAATTCGATGAAAACACTCATCCAAAATCGGCTTTCGACCAGTCGTAAAAGGATTTTTAAAAAGCCGATTTATCAACAAAATCGGTTAAAATAATATTCGGGAATTGACTTAAGAGTACACCGCATCAAAATCTATCCATTCATTTCCAAACATGGTATATTACACAGATGAAGCTCCAACTTAACGTGTGGGTTTGATTCTTAGGTGTTGCAATTTGAATATTACAAATATCAGGAAAACAAGGCGTTTTTTTTTTTTTGGTGGGTGGGAAATCATCAAATAACTTCTCCCGCCCTGGGCGGGGCGGGAGGGAGTGTCAGGCTTTTACTGACTAAAACCCACTCATGTTCCTTCTTAAGGGAATGTAGTGCCACTTTCACTATGGAATCAAACTTAAAATTGCGAAAAAAAATCAGCTGTTCCTTACATGTTGTCGAGTTATGCGAACGTAAATGTATGGAGCAGTTGATTTTTATTTTCGATTTTACGATTCGTACTATAGTCAAAGTTGTTCATTTTCATGAGTACTGTACTCCCTTAAAAACTCGTTTACCCTAACACCCTGTATATCCTTTTTTGGTTTAAAATAATATAAATGTTTTATATACAGGGTGTAAAGAGACATGTCACATAGCCGTTAACTTCACATGCCTCTAAACTAAGTCACATTGAGCTAACATACCACATACCATCACGCCTGTATTCCCGAAGGGTTAGGCAGAGGTGTAACAATTTACACCCACAGTTCGCCGGTATGTTTAGGTCCCATGTAATAGGGGGATAAAAATATGAAAAAAAAAATTAATGTCATAGAACAAAAGTTGTTGATTATGATGTTAGTAACATTGTCCTGAGAGGTTGTCTATGTTTTACAAATAACCCTGTATAATAGATACTGGCTTGGAACACACAACCTCCACCTTTTTACAAGCTTTTGTTTACTTCCATCTGTCCAGGTCTGTGGGTCAAATCTTACAAGTTAAATTTAACCTACTTCCCGATGTTCTATTGAGCTGGAATTTTGCATAAATGTGCAATTTGCATGACAATGCAATATAATGATGTCACAGAGCTGGTCTGATGATGAAGCCGGAAGGTGGAGCTAGGAACTTAATCAAATCTTGCAAGTTAAATTTGACCCACTTCCCAGTGTTCGATTCAGCTGGAATTTTGAATATATATGCAGATTCCATGACAATACAATATAAACGCTTGTATACAATATATAATAAAAAAACGGAAGCAGTAAAAGAATTTACTGGACATAAATTTAAAAGAAAACTAATTGTCTTTTTATTAGATAAATGTTACTACTCTGTACAAGAATTTTTGAATGATAATACTCACATAACTTAATTCTGACCTTACATGTGTTGACTTTCGCTTGACATCTAATTTTATTTTGAATGTTTTAACTTACGCCAATTTGTTTCTTCCGCAATGACATTTTAATGTGTTTGTTATATTTATTATTGTGACTTTAAAAAAAAAAAAATATTCACTCACACCTGTATTCCCCGAAGGGTTAGGCAGAGGTGTAACAATGTACACCCACAGTTCGCCGGTATATTTAGGTCCCATGTAATAAGGGGCGAGCCTATTGCCATTAATCGGGCACAATTCCTAACTCCGAGCTGCTACTGAGAGTTTCATAGAAAAACCCAATAACACTTTTTGCTCGACCTGGGAATCGAACCCAAGACCTCTAGCGTAGCAGTCGCGCTTAGGACCACTAGGCTACCGAGGCAGTTAATTTGTGATTATTTAATATGTTCAATTTTGACCTTCCAATTACTTTGGCATGATAAACTTTAATATTGTCATTAATAACTTTCGCAAAGTCAAAGCATTTATTTCAATTAGGCCATTTACAGGCACTTTTGAATTGTCAAGAAGTTACATTTAAAAGTTGAAGCTAGTTGCTCGTTCCAAAGCGTAGGTCTCTATGGAGAAGAACGAGCAAGAAACTCCATGGACACTAGCATGATTAATATTGTCACTACCTTAAATACATAGATACATATTTGTACGCCTGTTGGCATAACATAGCGACCCTCCTTTAGCCTAAGATCTATTCTAATACCTATGTTATACAAATAAAGAATTATGAATTACAAATTTGTTTTTTTAATTGAACTTTTATTTTTGCTTCAACTTTCGAATCAAACCGCACACCCACAGATAAAAAAAACAATTGAAAACAATAATTTACAATAGCAACACTCACTTCACATACACTCAGTTCATAGTTTATATACTACAAATATATTTATATATATGTAACTTTACATAGTTTGTGTAAATACGCACTATTATCATACCATATTACGACCATTATCCCCTGCTATCCGGTCCACGATCTATAAAAAGAAAAAGAAAAATTGAATAATCCATCCATACAAATATTGCATGGGACCTAAACATACCGGCGAACTGTGGGTGTATATTGTTACACCTCTGCCTAACACTTCGAGGAATACAGGCGTGATGGTATGTATGTATGTTACTAATATTATAAATACAAACGTAGCTTTAAACACACATACCATCACGCCTGTATTCCCCGAGGGGTTAGGCAGAGGTGTAGCTATATACACCCAGTTCGCCAGTAACTATAAGTCCCATGTAATAGGGGGCGAGCCTATTGCCATTAATCGAGCACAAATCCTAACTCCGAGCTGCTACTGAGAATTTTATAGAAAAACCTAATAACACTTTTGCTCGACCTGGGAATCGAACCCAAAACCTCTAGCTTAGCAGTCGCGCTTAGGACCACTAGGCTAACGAGGCAGTTAAAAGTAATAACTAACTAGTAAGTAACTATGTCTGTTACGCTTTAACAACTAAACCACTGAACCAATTTTGATGAAATCTGATACAGGTTGAGTCTGAACCTTAACAAAGAACATATTTCGTTTATTTCGTTTCATATTTTCCATAATTTCGTCTGCGTCTACGATAACTAGGCAAGCAAAATCGCGAGCAAAAGCTAGTCTCTTATACAAATAAAAATGTATGGTTAAATGTCTGTTTGTTACGGCTTATCTCCGAAACTACTGAACCGATTTGGATGGGACTTTACCTGGCAGGTAGCTGATGTTATAAGAAATAAATTGGGCCATTTTTATTTTAGAAAAAAAATTAAGGTTTTGTGTAAAAAAAATTAACCTCGCAGATAATCGATTCCGATTTTTACATTCATTCCGAAGTATGTCTGCGGACAAAGTCGCGGGCAGAATCTACTGGCAATGAAAACTCACCCCTCTTATTATTGGTAGGCTAAGCACAGATCCCAGTACTGGTACCATTCTTAGGAAATTCACCGCTGCTGGCAGGAACCCTCTGTGGACAGAAATATGGTGATTACAATGATGGAGACAGTTAAATAGTTTAACAATAAACATGTTATACAGGTTGGAGATAGACTTGGGTAGCTCGTGAGCTTTTGATTGATGTCGCTGAATAGCTCAGAAGCTCAGTAGCACTCGGCACACGTACAAATACGAAATACGAAGCCACCGAGCCGTTCACCGATCAGTGATTAATTCGCTGAACGCTACGTGTTTTTACCACACACACACACATACCATCACGCCTGTATTCCCCGAAGGGTTAGGCAGAGGTGTAACAATGTACAATTGTACACCCAGGATTCACCGGTATGTTTTTAGGTCCCATTTAATAAGGGGCGAGCCTACACAAATCCTAACTCCGAGCTGCTACTGAGAATTTCATAGAAAAACCCAATAACACGTTTTGCTCGACCTGGGAATCGAAGCCAAGACCTCTAGCGTAGCAGTCGCGCTTAGTACCACTAGGCCAACGAGGCAGTTACGTGTTTTTATACTAAAGAAAAGTGTTCATAGTTTCCAAAGAGCTACTGACTATTGAGCGAGCCGAACCGTCTCATTCGACGCGTGTGCGGCCGTGCGGTGTGAGGCAAATAAGCTAACAGTCTGCGTCTGAGCGATCCAGCTATGGAAGCGCCACAGAGTGATATAGCTCTTTTGAGGAAAACAGCTAATCGCTCTTTTTCTTTTCGGTGAGCTATTTAGCCCAAGTCAAGTTGGAAAGGACATCGTGACAAACTAAGCTTTTACCATGGATTCACTCATTCTCTGGACCCCCAGCGTCATCGACAGAAAACAACATATTATGGTAGGTTTTATAAAAAAGATCTATTGTACTATACAAAAGTGTAATACGTACTGAGACCAAAATTTAACATAACATACCATCACGCCTGTATTCCCCGAAGGGTTAGGCAGAGGTGTACCAATGTACACCCACAGTTCGCCGGTATGTTTAGGTCCCATGTAATAGGGGGCGAGCCTATTGCCATTGACCGGGCACAAATCCTAACTCCGAGCTGCTACTGAGAATTTCATAGAAAAACCCAATAGCGCTTTTTGCTCGACCTGGGAATCGAATTCAAGACCTCTAGCGTAGCAGTCGCACTTAGTACGACGAGGCTAACGAGGCAGTTTCATCAAACTCACCGGAACAAAAGTAAAAAGCCATAGATCTCAGCAATCATGCCGATCATGGGCCATCCCAGGAGTACTATCGTGATGCCGCCGAAGAACGCCACAGAAGCCTTGATCTTATGCCGTTGGAAGAAGAAGAAAAATGTCCGCTGGAGCCCTATGACGCAAGCCAGGCCACTGATGAAGAGAATCTGAAAGTTGAGAAAATAATTTTTTAATATCATTGGGTGGCAAACAAGACGATGGGCCAGCTGATGTTAAGTGGCCACCTCAGCCTATAGACATCTGCAATACCAGAGGCCTTGCAAACGCGTTGCCATCCCAGAGACAAAGTTGAAATGTGTCATGTGCCTGTAACTACACCGGCACCCATACCCTTCAAACCGGAACACAGCAACGCTGCTTTGCGGTAGAAATAGGTATGATGGTAGTACTTCCCCGGACGAGCTCCTTCACAAAGAGCTCGACTGCTACAATAAATACAAATACTTACATTTCCTATAGCCAGCAGACCTTTATCGAACAACAGCAGGACTCCTAAGAAGAGGAATGTCATGCCGAACCCGGCGAGGCCCACGCCTATTTCTGAAATCAACATTAAATAATAATTTGAGTACCAAAGTATTATTAGTAAAGAAATTATGTTTAAGGAAAACTTTTTTCCCTAGTTTTTTGCCTAGTGGTGCTGAGTGCGACTGCTACGCTAGAGGTCTTGGGTTCGATTCCCAGGTCGAGCAAAAATTGTTATTGGGTTTTTCTATGAAATTCTCAGTAGCAGCTCGGAGTTAGGATTTGTGCCCGGTTAATGGCAATAGGCTCGCCCCCTATTGCATGAGACCTAAACATACCGGTGAACTGTGGGTGTACATTGGTACACCTCTGCCTAACCCTGCCGGGAATACAGGCCTTTTTTGCTCAATATCCATAATGGCAACAGGTAGGCACTTGAAATGTTCACAAAATACTCAGTTGTATTTTTACTTTTATAATAAATAATAAAATTAAAATAAAAAAGATATTTAAGGGGGGCTCCCATACAACAAACGTGATTTTTTGCCATTCTTATAGATAATAGTACGGAACCCTTCGTGCGCGAGTCTGACTCGCACTTATCCGGTTTTTTTATTTGTAACTATCACTCTCAGTACTAATATGCTTTTATGGCATTGGTTAAATTTGATACGGGGTAACTTTGAACCCCAAGAAAGATCATTGGCTTTTTATTTAGCGACTTTATATCCATCATCCATGTTAATGTCCATGTTAATCTCTAGCGGCATAGCCAAAAAAATACATTCTTACAGTGGCAGACTTAAACAGTACAAAATGACCACACTGAAGAAACGCCGACGTTTAAATGAAGCAATGTTTGTGTGCAAAGTAATGACACATCAAATATACTGCCCCCAGTTACTGAATACCTTCAACTTCCGTGCCCCCTCAAGAATTCCTCGCAGCCCAATAACGCCACTCTGTCCACCACAAGGGAGAACGGTTTTAGGCGCCAATTCCCCTTACGCGAGATTATGCAGTCGTTAATAGTTGTGGCGATAATATCGATCTGCATTTTGACTCTCTGAGCAAATTGAAAGCCAAATTTTATAAATATCTCCCTGATTTAACGTTCACTGTTTGATCGAAATATGTTTTATAATTAAATATGTTGTAATTTTTTTTTAGTTATTTTTGTACAACTGTTTATGCATGCGGAGTTTACCTATAAGTGATTGTTGTACTACATTAACGCAGATGAAGACACAGGCAATAGCTAGTAGATTGTAAATAAAACCTCATTTCCACTGAAATTGTTACTTAACAAAACAGATTTGGTGTTGCTACTGTAGATACTTTAATAAGATTAAGAAGATTATCGTAATACTACGTAATGCACTAGAATTCTTCTAATTGTTAATAATTAGGTAAAGATTATAAATTTATCAATCTGATAGCTTCAATCAAAGATTTGCACTGATGGTATCAGGAACGACTTGGTAGTTATCACTTAAGCAGCAAAAAAATATATTTTTCATGATCAAACTTCGGTCACGGTACTCTCACTGGATACTAGCCAAGTACACAGGAGAAATAAAAGTGCACAACCACAGTTACTCTTCCTCTTCCTTCTCTCATAGTCTGCTGAGGCGGCAATTTGACACAACCGGAGACAGAGAGATTTTTTGACAGAACAGAATGGAAGATGACGTGTGCGCCGACCCCAAGTAACATGGGATAAAGGCAGGAAGTCGATATTAGAGATGTAAGACAGATAGTAGTGTTGTTAAGGATTAACGCCTATGCTGAGTTGGATATTTGACAATGGGGCTTTCGTTTAGGGGTAATAGGGGCCAGGCTATAGCTGTTCTACGTAAAAAGGCGACCAGAACTGGTAGCAGGATTGAATACAAGAGTAAAACCTAAACAGGTTTTAAAAACACAGCAAGTCAGTTTGGGAGGAGATTTTAGCGATTATTTCATAATTTTAAACTGTTATTTCTAATATAATTTGAAGAGTATATTGTATAGATATAGATAAGTATGAAAAAGCTGTGTTTTTAACAGTATTGATTGAAATAAATACGTTTTTGTTGAAATTTCCGTGTCAAAATCGCAAGACTTAGAACTATGACATAAAAAATTTAATACTTACTCTGAACGTCTGTTATCTCAATCATTTTGTGCTTTTTTAATAAATTACTATTATTTTAAACTATCTTAAGTATATAATTATGTTAAAACATATATTTTTTTGTAAATTCATAACCTCGACTCCACGTCATTTTATTAATTGTGACAGTTGACATTGACATTGACAATGATAGTTGAGTTGCCAATATAAAAAAACATTGGTATTAAAATCTTTTTTTTAAATAAGGCCCTTTTTTGTTTGATAAAGCAAAATGGAAAAAATATTATATTGTTATTTTTTTAATCTTACAATTACTTATAATGTAAATATGAATTTTGTGAGTCCACTTGTTACACAAGCTTCATGGAGCCTACTATTAACTGATTTAGTTATCAAAAAGCTTTGGAAAATATTTTATTGAATGCTAACCTTGGCGACCTGATTCTAAAACATTATCATACTTATGTATTTACCTATACCATCACGCCTGTATTCCCCGGAGGGTTAGGCAGAGGTGTACCAATTTACACCCACAGTTCGCCGGTATGTTTAGGTCCCATGTAATAGGGGGCGAGCCTATTGCCATTAACCGGGCACAAATCCTAACTCCGAGCTGCTACTGAGAAATTCCAAATGGAAAAACCCAATAATACTTTTTGCTCGACCTGGGAATCGAACCCAGGACCCCATGCTCATCAGTCTCGCTTGCGACCACGAGACCAACGGGGCAGTCATTATGTATTCTGTACGTATTCTGTAGTCTTATGTATTTACTAGTTTATTATGCAACATACTTACCTAACCAAAATTACGACCGTTTTTAAGCAATAAACTGTCAATTTCCTTATTTTTTTATAGCCATTACTAGTTTAAGCAAGGTCATTGACTTTTATTTTACGGCATTCGACAAATGCAAATTCAATAAGTACCCACTTACATGCTCGTATTAAAGGTCTGAGGATTCCAGCAGAGGTGGCCCGGCACCATTCGGGAATCGCGGAACACTGGAGTGGTTTTTAGTCAGTAAGAGCCTGACAGACCTCTCCGGCCACTCAGGGCGCCGGACATCTATTAGGGTCTTCTTCTTTTCATATCGATGATAATGTATGTAATGTAGCTACTGTAGCTGGTCACGTTTATTTCCGCGTCTGAGGCACTAATCAAATCAACCAGGGTGCAGGTGAATGGACAATTGGTACACTCCAACATTTTAATATGGAACATTGTCTGATTATCTCCGCAGTCGAACTGGATGACACACGGGTCTAGGATGGCCCAATTCGCCAGATTATATTGCAGCGGCCTACCTGGGTCCGCAGTTGGTTCAATGCCTTCCAGGTAGATCACTGCAATTCACGACTAGGGGACACGGTGTTCTTCGATACTAATATAATAAAGAGGAAAATATTTTTGGTTTGTTTGTAACGAATAGGCTCCGAAACTACTGAACCGATTTTAACCATTGTTTCACCAATAGATAGCTACATTATTCCCGAGTAACATAGGCTATATAACATCACGCTATGACTTACGGGAGCGGAGCAGTAACGGAAGATGCAACTTAACGCTGGCGATAAGACACGCGGACGAAGTCGCGGGCAGGTCGCTAGGAGGACTATAAGGATTAAAGGTGTAGAGGTGAGGAGAGAGGAGTAATTCAAAGTCAAAATCAAAGTCAAATCATTTATTTCAATTAGACCATTAAAAGGCACTTTTGAACGTCAATTACATGTTAAATTAAAAATATTGAATCTAGTCGCCCATTCCAAAAGGTAGTTTCGTATGGAGAAGAACTGGTAAGAAACTCCATACACAGTCTTTTAAAAATAATTATTACAATAACTTGTACAATTCCATAAAACTATACTGATGTCAAAACGATCTATGAAAATTAAAGTTACTAAGAGTACAGCAATACGTACTCAGTGCTACAAATTAGAAATGAAAGCTAAATTAATTGTAATATTTAATACCAATATACATTCCAAAGACAAGGAATCAGTGTGTGAGGCATACTCAAATGTAGAATTAATGTCGAAGAGAAAAATAATTAATCAAAATAAAGTACATTATATAATTAAATTAGCAACCAGTTGATTTTGTCAAGATGCGGATGATGATTCATGCGGATGAAGTGGCGGGCAAAAGTTAGTTCTGAAAGCTAATAGAGGTGCTACGGTCGGCTCGTCAATATTTCCAATCGATACACAGAGCAAATACTTAGTATGTAATGTTGATTTATATTTACGTTAGGTAAATAATTGGCAAACGTTATTTACCTAAGCATGATGCGTCAGAAATTATAATCAAGCGGTAAGTGAGGTATTTAACTAATGATTAATGATAATGGCACATGGCCCCGATGTAAACTTCGAGGCATGTGCAGGCCCCTCTTTTCCAATTGGGCAGTCTGGGCAAATCGTGCTCAGGACCCCACGACCGTCAGGGGGCCCCGGCCTGCCCTAAAAACAATCATTCTTTGCAGTCCGTTCCATACTACGCAATAATACCCGATTCAATGACAAAATAATTAATTTGCAATGCGATTTACATTTGTTGAGTAGGCTCTTATTAGGGAATTGGATCAAGGGCTGGATCGCCATTGACGAACATAGGTACTTCCAGAAGTGTAGCCTAGACTATTATAGATGTGGGCGATGTTGCATCAGCGAGGCCCCTGTTATTTCCTTCCTAAGATCTACCCAATTAAAAATAGATCTGTCCTACCAAAAATGTTTTGACACGATGATAATGAAAAAAAATTTCAAAAACCATACATATTTGAAAAAGCAAAATTTTTTTTTTTAGGTAACTCTCTGCAGAAGAATAGAAATCCCTACCGCAGCTCACAAAAGAGCTGATAACTTTGAAACCGCTGAACCGATTTCCATCAAACATAGCTAAGAACACTCTCGACTAATTCACCTTTCAAACAAAATAAACAAAATCAAAATCGGTTCATGCGTTCGGGAGCTACGATGCCACAGACAGACACACACAGAGACAGATCAAACTTATAACACCCCGTCGTTTTTGAAACATGCGTAAATTATTTTTTTACAAAAGTAATGTTATTTTTTGAGCGTAAAAGTGTTCAAATGACCAAGTCATCTGTGGCAAAGTCTAAGCGCATCGCATTTTTTAAAGAGGCCTCGCGAGGCCCCTTTAACAGCGAGGTCGTGAGTTGGGACCCACTTCGCTCACGCCTAGCTACGCCACTGGGTACGTTCGTAGCATGAAACACATAAATCTCTTTCGCAGTCGGATAAAAAGTACACATAATTATTATGTACCTAAACAGGTACATAGTTTATGTTATCGAGCGATTACTGAATATTAAAAGGTGTTTAATCTATCCAAGAATTAGTTGCGGTAAACCTTTGCTCGAAGTTGGACGAAATCGGACGTTTCACGAAATTCCTCGTGAATATAAAATGTATTACAATCTATTTATCGTTTTCTGTTTAATTAGTTTTTCAAGTGTTGTTTGTGCTCATGATAATCTGGCGGAAGGTATGTGTCTTAATTTTTTTTTTTATTATAAAGAGGATGTAGTGACAACGGTTGAAAAGACTAAGCTTGGATGGTTCGGTCATGTTGAGAGGATGAGCCAAAGGGGGCTAGGAAAAGAAATTTTTATGGCAGATGTGAGTGGCAACGCTGCGAGAGGACACCCTAGAGAGACCTATACTGATCTTATTGGTGAGGTTCTTCAGAAAGGTCGGGTGCGCATTACTTGTAACCGGAGTGCTTGTATGACCAGATGTATGAACGAGGCGACAGGAGTATGCAAGGATTGTAGCAGGTGGCATTCGGCGTTTCTGCCAAACCCAATTTTTTTTTTTGTTTTTGTTTTTATAATTTTTTTTTTGGGGTACCTAAACATACCAGCGAGCTGTGGGTGTACACTGGTACACCTCTGCCTAACCCTTCGGGGAATGCGGGCGTGATAGTATGTTAGAAATGGAAAACACCCCTACGTCATATATGACAACGTGGCATTCTCTTAGCTTTAAATTATACATGATTAACAGATGACAATCTGCACTGTCCCGCTACGTACAAAAGTAAGGATTCATCTCACGGGAGACAATTTTTGACCTAAATAAATTACGATTGATGATATCTTCGAAATTATGCATTTTTGGACCACTTATTCTATGGATTTTGGTATTATTTTGACTTAAAGAATATAATCCTAGAGTTATAGGATATAAAAAACACCGGCCAAGTGCGAGTCTGACTCGCGCACGAAGGGTCCCCTACCATTATCTATAAAAACGGCAACAATCATGTCTGTTGTACGAGTGTCGCCTTAAATATTTATTTTATTCTGTTTTTTAAGTATTTGTTGTTATAGCGGCAACAGAAATATATCATCTGTGAAATTTTTCAACTGTCTGACTGTCATGAGATACAGCCTAGTGACAGACGGACGAACGGACAACGGAGTCTTAATAGCAGGGTCCCGTTTTACCCTTTGGGTACGGAAGCTTAAAAAACACGTAGCATAACATGGCGAGCGGAGTAGTAATCAAAGAAGTAACTGGGTAACTAAGCGAGTGACACTTTAGAGTTGTAACTAATGCCTAGATGTAATATTTACTGGAATTCAGTTACGCCAAAATCAGTACAGTCACTGTTGTAAATATTTATAATGTTACATTTACGTTCTGTGTCAAATTTAAAAACAATTTTCTCATGAAATTAGGATTACATTACGGAATTTTAGTCTTTACTAGCTAAACCCCGCGGTTTCACCCGCGTTCAGACACGTCATTGGTTAGCGTGATGTTGCATCTATCTGCCTAGTCTTTTCCCAACTTGGAGGAGTGCCCAGTTTGGGCAGTACAGCGCCGTGAACTCGTCGCAGCGACAACTGCGGGTAGCCTCTCGCTCCAGGACGTTGTTCTGACCACGGTCGGGAGCGAGAGTGCTTGCATTTCTTAAATAAATTAAAAATGTACTGCCTCGTTAGCCTAGTAGTCCTAAGCGCGACTGCTACTTAGGTTCGGGTTCGATTCCCAGGTCGAGCAAAAGAGTGTTATTGGGTTTTTCTGTAAAATTCTCAGCAGCAGCTCGGAGTTAGGATTTGTGCCCGGTTAATGGCAATAGGCTCGCCCCCATTACATGTGGTACATTGATACACCTCTGCCAAACCCTTCGGGGAATACAGGCGTGATGGTAAGTGTAAAAAAAAAGTATTTGTTGAAATAACAGTACAATACATACAGTCCACAATATTATTTAATGTAAAACATAAAATAATACCTACTTACAAAAAAAACTTTGATTTTGGACATTTTGTAATTTGTCCAAGAAATGTTTTTGATTGAATTATGTTTTTATACAAGGATACGTTACACGAGATTTTTTCGTAGAGAATTTTAAGCCTTATTGTTTAGGAATAACTGCCTTGTTAGCCTAGTGGTCCTAAGCGTGACTGCTACGCTAGAGGTCTTGGTTTCGATTCCTAGGTCGAGCAAAAAGTGTTATTGGGTTTTTCTATGAATTTCTCAGTAGCAGCTCGGAGTTAGGATTTGTGCCCGGTTAATGGCAATAGGCTCGCCCCCTATTACATGGGACCTAAACATACCGGCGAACTGTTGGGTGTTTATTGTTACACCTCTGCCTAACCCTTTCGAGAATACAGGCGTGATGGTAAACCTCTAAACCTCTTAAGGAGTACTTCATTTCATTCTTTGGCTACTAAGTTCAGAAAATGGTGTGTTGGTGCTCGTTAGTGTTAGATATCGCCAAGCTGCTGGCCGGCCTTTTCTTAGGCCAAAGCTGCCAGACTTTTGGGCACTTGTCCCATTGAGAGCGAGTTTTGTGATGCCCTACGAACTCCTTCTTTTATCTATCATGATTTATACGTAATTACTTCCAGCCTATTAATGTTCTACTGCAAGACAAACGCCTCTTCTTATACAGAGAAGGCACGAGCTTCTCTGTATAAGAAGAATCTAATCTAATCTCTTCTATTGAGATTAGCCGCCGTGATCGAAATTGGTCAGGAGAATATGTCTAATAATAAAATAAAAAATATATAAACATACCACCACGCCTGTATTCCCCGAAGGGTTAGGCAGAGGTGTATGATGTACACCCACAGTTCGCCGGGATATTTAGGTCCCATGTAATAAGGGGCGAGCCTATTGCCATTAACCGGGCACAAATCCTAATTCCAAGCTGCTACTGAGAATTTCATAGAAAAACCCAATAACACTTTTTGCTCGACCTGGGAATCGAACCCTAGACCTCTAGCGTAGCAGTCGCGCTTAGGACCACTAGGCTACCGAGGCAGTTAATAATAACATCAAATATATCTTACATCTCATCATAATAATCATCATATCAGCTGTTGGACGTCCACTGCTGGACATAGGCCTCCCCCATAGATTTCCAAAAGAACCGGTTGGAAGCGGCCTGCATCCAGCGTCTTCCTGCGGTCTTAATCAGGTCGTCCGTCCACCTTGCGGGTGGACGTCCTACGCTGCGTTTGCCGGTGCGCGGTCTCCATTCAAGAACTTTGCGGCTTCATCGGCCATCAGTTCTGTGTGGCATGTGCCCTGCCCACTGCCACTTTGACTTGCTGATTCGCTGAATCTTATATTTAATTTTTTTATTCCAACTTAATGCACATAATGTAAAAAAATACACTGTACAAAGGCTTTAATGCCTTGGTCATTTTCTTCCAGTCTGCCTTAGGGTAATGCAGAGACAAAACATAGTAGGTACAAGGAACAGAAAGTTTCCAGGAATAAAATTAAAATATAAATAATACAAACATACAAAGTAGAGAGCGATAAAAATACATAAGTGGATAAATATAAGAAACTAATTGTGGGACGAGTCTGCCAACTTCATAAGCAAGTGTTCGCGAGCTTTTACTTTGAATGTGAAACGACTGGTGGCCATCTTGATATTCCGAGGAAGCGCATTCCAAAGGAAAACCGCCTGGAGAAGGAAAGAAGATTTTCAAAAACCAGCGCGGTGAGAAGGACATTGTATATAATTATTATGTCTGTATTTGTCTTCATTTTCAGGGTCAGAGTGTATCACTGAAGAGGGCATGAAGGGCACATGCGTTGATGTTCGCAGATGTATGCAGTATGTCCAATATCTAAAGAATAGATACATCCACAAAACTAATCCGCAGGTAATATTTTCAATCATCACGCCTGAATTCCCCGAAGGGTGACACAGAGGTGTGCCAATGTACACCTACAGTTCACCGGTATGTTTAAGTCCTATGTAATAGCCTATCGCCATTAACCAGGTACAAAATTCTAACTCCGAGCTGGTGCTGAGAATGTCTTAGAAAAATCGAATACCACTTTGTTCGACCTTGGAATAGAACCCAAGACCTTTAGCGGGAGCATCGCCGAGTCCTCGTGGCGGCCATCGGCGGCGGCGAACTCTCGCGTCCGGCCCTGGTGCAAGCCATGGTCCGGAGCGAGAGGGAATGGGATGCAGTCGCCTCCTTCTGCGAGGCAGTAATGCTTGAGAAGGAGGCGGCGGGACGATTGAGACAGCGGTTCTCCCGTCCCAGCCGCCGCGGTAGACGCTCCGGACGTCGGGAGCCGCGAGACGACTCCCGGCCACCGTAGATACGGGCCTGTGGACGGTGAGCAATGGGTAGCTCACCGTCCTTACGTTGCATAACGACAGGCCGTGTCGACGGCGCGTTCGTGTCCCACGCGCGCCTCAAAGAGATATCAGCAAAAGGAAGGGGCCACTGAGGGCCGATGCCTGCCGGGGCTGCGGGTTGTTCGTAAGAGGTACCGCGCCCCCGGAACGCAAAGGGCACAAGAAGGAACATGGGTGGGTTTTAGTCAGTAAAAGTCTGACACTCCCTCCCGCCCCGCCCAGGGCGGGAGAAGTTATTTGATAATTTCCCAACCCCCAAAAAAAAAAAAACATAGTTGAGAAAAGGCTAAGCAGATGATGATGAAGTCAGTGATGTCCAAGTTAAACCTAGAAAGATATTGATCATTGCAATTTTCCTCTTTTAGATGTGTTTTTACAAAGGTGATATCCCTATTGTTTGCTGCACCGATTGTGAGCTGATCAACGATACAAAGTAAGCAAAATTTGAAGATCTTTGATGAAAAAAAAAAATAACTAGTTCTCTAATAAATTTAAATTTCATTGCAATACGACCATCGATTTGTAGAATAAATTAGATTATATCTGGCCGACCTGTTTACTGATTAACTTCGCTGACTGTACATACAACCCTTCACAATTTATAATATTACATACCATCACGCCTGTATTCCCCAGTGGGTTAGGCAGAGGTGTACCAATGTACACCCACAGTTCGCCGGTATGTTTTTACGTCCCATGTAATAGGGGGCGAGCCTATTGCCATTAACCGGGCACAAATCCTAACTCCGCCAATTATTAATCGATTTTGATGATTCTTTATTTGTTTGATAGATCATACTTCAAAGGTGGTCCCATATTAGTTTTATCGACATTGGTTCAGTAGTTTAGTAAAAAAAAAAAACTGAAGAAAATATTGTCATCCAACTAAACGAATTAGCGTATTCTGCTTTCTTGTGACTTTTAAGTGGTGTCTTGTTAATTTACGTAGTATTACTGTTCCTTCATGGATGTGGATAACGGGAAATTGATACTAAAAAGTGAAAAATAAAAACAAAAATCTTTGGAAGTCGGCGGCTTTGGTTTTGTTTGTTGTTTTGTATTGCCACCGATTTCCAAAACTTTTTGTTTTTTTTCCGGATGGGAAATCTACAAATGACTTCTCCCCTGAGCTCGTTGACTTCCAAAGCTAAAGTTACTTTTCACTTTTTAGTTTTTGGAGGATCAAGTCTTTTTGTAAAAAAGTTTTTATTAAAAACTAGCGACCTGCCCGCGGCTTCGTCCGCGTGGTTTTTTTCAACCGCGTTAAGTTACATCTTTCGATATTGCTCCGCTCCCGTGGGCAGTAATGTGATGACATATAGCTTATGATGCTCAGAAATAATGTAGCTATCTACTGGTAAAAAATGGTTAAAAACTGTCCATTAGTTTAGGAGCTTATTCGTTACAAATAAACAAAAAAGTGTTCGTGTGTTCGTTCACGTGGTTTTTTTACCCGCGTTAAGTTACGTCTTGGGTACTGCTACGCTCCCGTGTGTCGTAGCGTGATGTTATTAAACCTAAAGCCTTCCTCGATTAATGAACTATCCAACACAAAAAGATTTTTTTAATTCAAACCAGCAGTTCCTGAGATTAGCGCGTTCAACCAAACAAACAAACTCTTCAGTTTTGTAATATCAGTATAGATTCTTATTAATTACAATGTTTCTGTGCCCTACCAAGGTTCATAACTGTATTTTTTGAAGCTTGTTGTAATCTTTTTTATACACATTGTGATAGTCAAATAAATACATGAACATGGTTAAAAACTCTATATCAGTGCTGAACTAAAGCGTTTCTTTTTCAGCAGCGTCGTGGTGGATAGATTTGGGCTGCATTACTTCAAAACTAGGAGGAAGGCGCATGACAGTAAGTAAATAATCCTTCATTCTTTTCCTTCATTCAAAAATTTATTTAATACTTGCGTCCTGCCCACGACTATGCCCGTGTGGTTTGACTTAAAGAAATATCACTCGCGTTAGGTTACATCTTTCGTTACTGCTCCGGATCTATTGGTCGTAGCGTGATGTTATACACCACTAAATTTTAATAAGTACAAATACTTTAAGGGCCTGAACTAAACTGCCTCGGTAACCTAGTGGTCCTAAGCGCGACTGCCACGCTAGAGGTCTTGGGTTCGATTCCCAGGTCGAGCAAAAAGTGTTATTGGGGTTTTCTATGAAATTCTCAGTAGCAGCTCGGAGTTAGGATTTGTGCCCGGTTAATGGCAATAGACTCGCTCCTTATTACAGGGGACCTAAATATACCGGCGAATTGTGGGTGTATATTGTTACACCTCTGCCTAACCCTTCGGGGAATACAGGCGTGATGGTATATATATATATACTTTAAGGGCTTATTATAGAAGGTTTTGTTATCATATATGTAAAGTCTCAATAAATAATATTCATAAACAGCAAAGTTATTACCGTTTGTTTATATCCCAAAATGTCACTCAATATATGGATTTTTTTTTTCAGATTAGCGCTGCGCGTAGTATTTTGTAGTAGCAATGGTTATGAATGATTGATTCAATATTTTACTTTTGATTACACAAATATGTTCAGTAACGGGTACAGATAGAGCCCCATTTTTTTTGTACTAATTAAAATATAGTGGTGTACAACCTGTTACTGAGAAGTAATGTAGCTATCTATTGCTGAAAAATATGTTAAGATCGGTCCAGTAGTTTCCGAGCCTATTCAAAACAAACAAACAAAATAAATGACCTCTTTATAATATTTGTATACATTATTCTAGCCATTTTAATATTGCTTTGTAATTTTAATTGTTGTATTTTTAACTCTCTGCGCTGAACCGAGCGTTGAAAATCCAACAGTGCGCACGATAAAGTACACATAACATACCATCATGCCTGTAGTCCCCGAAGGGTTAGGCAGTGGTTTACCAATATACACCTACTGTTCGCCGGTATTAGGCCCCATGTAATAGGGGGCGAGCCTATTGCCATTAACCGGGCACAAATCCTAACTCCGAGCTGCTACTGAGAATTTCATAGCAAAAACCCAACAACATTTTCTGCCCGACCTGGGAATCGAACCTAAGACCTCTAGCGTAGCAGTCGCGCTTAGGCTAACGAGGCAGTTTATTAATTTAGCTTTCATTTCTTAATTTGAAGCACTTAGTACGTGTTGTAGTACTTAGAATGACTTTTATTGTTGACTAGCTGTTGCCCGCGACTTCGCTCGCGTTCACTATTTTATTGGTTTCAATTTTGTTTTCACATAACCCTCTTTTTTTTAAATTAAAGTATCTATTTATTTATTTATTTATTTATTACAACTTAAACTATCATTACAGGGTTTACCCTAATGCGACAGTTAAGAACTTAGTAACTAATAATCTAAACTAAGTATATAATATATATTTACAACATTCCTAAATTAATAAACTATTAAGACTATTAAAACTATTAAATTACAAAAACATACACAAATATACTTTAATAAATAACATTAAAAATCAGGTATTATTTTGCTTGTAGCACAATATAAATAGTAATACTCTTGCGAATTCACTAAAACAACATGTAAACACATCAATTTTATTTTGAAGGTCGTTGATGGTACGGATAGCTCTGCTAAAGGGTGCCTTGGCAAGCAAGTTAGTTCTGGCAGTAGGTACCAGTAGCAGTGGCGGGCCGCGCCGCCTCCACACGTAGCGGTCCGGCACACACAGACTTAAGCGCCGCAATACTCCCGGGTTACTCTCCACTCCACGAAGGACCTTCACCAAGTAGACGACCAGCGTAAACTCCCGTCGGACATGCAGTTGATTATAGCCAACCATGCCCAAGACAAACAGATTGGGATACATCAGTGGGTAAAACGGATATACCCCATATAATTAAAAATTAAATTAAGTAAATAAAAATAGCCTCAGTTACTTCTTATAACATTAGCTATCTGCGAGTGACAGTCCCGTCAAAATCGGTCTAGCCATTTCGGAGATAAGCCGGAACAAACAGACAGACAGACAAAAATTTTTTTTTTTTTTGTTAGTACCGTATATACTACACACCCACACATAACGTACCATCACGCCTGTATTCCCCTGAGGGTTAGGCAGGGGTGTAACAATGTACACCCACAGTTCGCCGGTATGTTTAGGTCCCATGTAATAGGGGGCGAGCCTACCGTATATACTTTCATATGCATTTAGTGAAAAGCTTGTAATTTGAAATTACAAACAGTCCCTTAATTTTTTTTATATGTATAGATAGATCGTTTTGACATTAGCATATTTTTTTATAGAATTAATGTAACTGTATAAGATATTGTGATACATATTTAAAAAAAGAGGTGTATGGAGTTTCTTTCCCGTTCTTCTCCATACGAAACTACCTTTTGGAATGGGCAACTAGGTTCAGTATATTTTATTTTTACCTATTTATTGACGTTCAAGAGTGCCTTTTAATGGTCAAATTGAAATAAATGATTTGACTCTGTACGGAATTCTTTGTGTGCGAAATTCGCTCGCAATTTGTCGGGCTTTTTGTGTACGTGTGTACTTATTTACGCAAGTATATGGGGTTCTCAGAAATGGAATAACGCAATTATAAGTGTGTAAATACATGCTTAACTTGCTTGCTATGTATTTATCTTGTACAAGCGAACTGCCCGCAACTTCGTCCGCGTGGCTTATTTCACCCGCGTTAAGTGACGTCTTTGGTTACTGCTCCGCTCCCGTGTGTCGTAGCCTATGTTACTCAGGAATAATGTAGCTAGCCATTGGTGAAAAAATGGTTTAAATTGGTCCAGTAGTTTCGGAGCCTATTCATTACAAACAAACAAATCTTTCCTCTTTATAATATTAGTATAGATGACGTTTTTGGTAGATCAGTGATTTGTCATGACTATATTGTCCCGGCTTTTAGACCAGGGTCAAGTAATTTATTTAAAAAATCAGTAGTAGAGCTCTTCGCGAAGGAGCTCGTCCGGGGAAGTACTACCACCATACCTATTTCTGCCGCAAAGCAGCGTTGCTGTGTTCCGGTTTGAAGGGTATGGGTGCCGGTGTAGTTACAGCCACATGACACATTTCAACTTTGTCTCTGGGATGGCAACGCATTAGCAAGGCCTCTGGTATTATAGATGTCTATACGCAGCGGTGACTACTTAACATCAGGTGGACCGTCGGTTCTTTTAATGGGACAAGCCCGCCACACTATTCCCAACCACTGCAACTTCTGTAAGCCAGAATCAACAGTGGAGACCGCCAGAAGAGCGCCGAGGCAATGAAGCTCGACGAGTCCCGGAGAAACGATAAAACTGTCTTGGATCCCGCAACGAAATTAATCAGAAAAGATTAGCGGAGGAGTAGGAAAAAATATTGTTTCCACTTCCCTCCAAACAAGCAGGAGACAGAACAGAACTAGGTCAATAGGCACAAGGGGATATTTACAACTGGGAGAAGCCCAGATTGCCAAGCACCACGGTTTGCAATTGTTACTAACTTAATGGGTCCTAATGTGAGCTGTTACATTTGATTCCAGTAATAGGTATGGCAAAAACGCCTGAACGCACGGAAATTAGTTCTAGTTTCTACGAGGTCCGCGTAATAAACTACACCGGATGTAACCAGTATACTGTCTAACATAATATTTCGTTCATTCTGCCAAAGATTACACTCCCATCAACCGTCGGTTCGTTTGCCATCACCAAAGAGATTGAAAAATATTGGATTAGAGGACCCTCCCAATCCCAATAAGATTGAGGAACTTCCCACCCTATCCCTCATACCTTTAAGACATAAATTCATGAAAATTCTTGTTTATCTTTTTCAGAATGTCTTGAGTACATAGTGGATGAGCCTTACCCCTGTAACTTATGGGGGGGTGTGCAGAGATACCTAGATGATGACGCAAACTGCTATGGTTACACCCTGACTGCTATCCTGGCTGTAGCAGGAGGTATGGATGCTGTTCGAGGCCAGTACCCTCATATGGTAAGGAGTAAGGATTTTTTTTTTGTTAATACATGACTAGAGACCCGTCCGCGACTTCGTTCGCGTTGCTTATTTCACCCGCGTTTAGTTACGTCTTTCGTTACTGCTCCGCTCCCGTGGGCCACAGCGTGATGGTATATAGCCTATGTTACTCAGGAATAATGTAGCTATCTATTGGTGAACAATGGGTAAAATCGGTGCAGTAGTTTCGGCGCTTATTCGTTACAAACAAACAAAAAAATCTATTGTCATTATAATCTAAATTTACCTACGTTTATTTACACACGAGAGCGGAGCAGTAATAAAACATAACGTAACATATCATCACGCCTGTATTCCCTGAAGTAATTAGGCAGAGGTGTAAGTTCCAATGTACACCCACCCACAGTTCGCCGGTATGTTTAGGTCCCATGTAATAGGGGGCGAGCCTATGGCCATTAACCGTGCACAAAATCTGATTTGATGCTTAGACAGAGGATCGCTGTATATTCTATTCAAATTTCTAGAAGACCGAGTGACGGAAAGTACACGCCTTCGCCTCCGGGAAAGGCGCTTTCAGTTTGGTCACCTGAAAACTTATGCTACTCTAGTACTTTTTCAGGAGAGAAACCTTTGCCCCGTTGCTATGACACCACGCACTCGTATATCTCTTGGATGGAGGCTTGTATTTCAGTTTACCTGCCTTACAGTTTATGCTTCCCTAGTACACTGTCAGGAGAAACCTTTGCTACTTGCTAGACACCGCGCTCTCTCCAAACAGAGCTTTCCAAATTTTTCCCAACTTGCATTTCAGAATAGCTACCATACAGTTTATGCTACCCTAGTACTTTTTCAGGAGAAAATACGCGAAACCCCTGCCTCGTTGCTATGACACCGCGCTCCCTACATACAGAGCTTCTCTGTGGTAACGGCGGATGGAGGCTTGTATTTCAGTTTAGTCACCTTGAAGTTTATGCTCCCCTAGTACTTTTTCAGGAGTAAATCTTTGCCTCGTTGCTATGACATCGCGCTCTCTCTATAATACGTCTCCTCAGTGTGTAACGGGGGATGAGCGTTTGTATTTTTGTATAATCACCTCGAAGTTTATGCTACCCTAGTACCTTTCCCGGAGAAAATACGCGAAACCCCTGCCTCGTTGCTATGACAACGCTCTCTGTCACATGAAGGCTTTACACTTTTTCCATAATATTATTACACTTGCTTCTGCTCGCGACTTCGTCCGCGCAGACTTTTCACCCGCATTACGTCTTTGGTTACTGCTTCGCACCTATTGGTCGCAGCGTGATGTTATATAGCATATAGCCTTCCTCGATAAATAAACTATCCAACGAAAAAGGATTTTTTCAATTCAAACCAGTAGTTCATGAGATTAGAGCGTTCAACCAAATAAACAAACTCTTCAGCTTTATTAGTATAGATTGCTACCTTGGTAGTTGTTCAGGAGAAAATCTACGAAACCTTTGCCTCATTGCTATGATACCGCTATCTGTCAACTGAACGCTTATCAGAATCTCCATTTTGCATTTCAGATTAGCTACCTTACAGTTCATGCTATCCTAGTACTTTTTCAGGACACAACCTTTGCCAAGTTGCTATGACACCGCGCTCTCTCCAAATAGAGCTTTTCTGATGTGGCGCCGGACGCTAGCATTTCAGTTTAGTCACCTTGAGTTTTATGCTGCTCTGGTACTTTTTCAGGTGAGACTCTGCGACCTCTGACTCGTTGCCATGACAACGCGCTCTGCCAAGCTTTTATATTATGGAAAACCAGCGAAAAGCCCGCTAATTCGTCCGCCTGTATTCCCCGAAGGGTCAGACAGAGGTGTAACTAATTTACACCCACAGTTCGCCGGTATGTTTAGGTCCCATGTAATAGGGGGCGAGCCTATTGCCATTAACCGGGCACAAATCCTAACTCCGAGCTGCTACTGAGAATTTAATAGAAAAACTCAATAACACTTTTTGCTCGACGTCAGAATCGTACCCAAGACCTCTAGCGTAGCAGTCGCGCTTAGAACCACTAGGCTAACGAGGCAGTTCCTCCTTTTTTGTCCTTTTTTGAAGTCGGTTAACAACCCACCCTACAGATGTAGAAATACATTATTCTATCCAAAATTTAAGATGAGTTTTATAGAAAAGCTCACGCCGCCACTGTCGGGAAGGTTTTTCAGCTGTTTAGCATGATTGCAGTGTGTGGAGGCTTGCATTTCAGATTAGCTTCCTCACAGTTAATGCTATTGTAGCGCACGAGTGGATAGCTATACAGCAATACATCGCAAACGAATAGCGTCCTTGATGCTCTGCTTGCGGGGCAGCCCCAACAGCTTCTTGCAACTCATTGCGGATGGAATGGACACTGACAGTTCACTCATGGAGTACTGGACAGAACAACATGTCAGGCGTTCCTGATTTTGTGTGTCGTATAGTGTGTGTAATATTATTTATTTATTATTTAATTACCAACACCCAATATGTATAAGTTATATAAGCTTGTAATTTATCTGAAATAAATAATTTGAATTTTGAATTTAATGCTAAGAATCTGTAAAAACCCTGACTCGTTGCTACGAAACCAGGCTCTCTTCGTACAGAGCCTTTCAATATCGTTAGCTATCTTAAAGTTCATGCTTTCCTAGTTACTTTTCAGGGAAGAACCTGCGAAACCTTTGCCCCGTTGCTGCGACGACACCCCGCTCTTTTCATTCAGTTCAGTCACCTTGAAGTTTATGTTACCCTGGTACTTTTTCAGGAGAAAATCTGCGAACCCCTGACTCGTTGCTATGACACCGCGCTCTCTTTAAACAGAGAGATATTCAGCGTTGTGACCGCGCGGCGGGTGGACATTTGCTTTTCAGTTTAATTACCTTGAAGTTTATGCTACCCTAGTACTTTTTCAGAAGATACTTTGCGAAACCCCTGCCTCGTTGCTATGACACCGCGCTCCGTATCTAATACAGCCGTCATAAGAAAAAGGTCTTAATGACACAACATGAAGTAACCGATTTCCGACTTTAAGAATTATTAATTTACAGTCGGAAATCGATTACTACGTTTGTCGTGTAATTATGTCCTTTTTTCTTATGACGGCAGTATAGCCACCAAGATCTAATATTAGAAAAAGGATTTTTGTTTGTTTGTTTGTAACGAATAGGCTCCGAAACTACTGGACTGATTTTAACCAATTTTTCGCCAATAGATAGTTATCTATTGGCGATAAAATGGTTAAAATTATCAGGAAGTAACTTATGCTATATAACATGACGCTACGACACACGGGAGCGGAGCAGTAACCAAACATAACATACTATCACGTCTATATTCACCGAAGGATTAGGCAGAGGTGTACCAATGAACACCCACAGTTTGCCGGTATGTTTAAGTCCCATGTAATAGAGGGCGAGCCTATTGCCATTAGCCGGGTACAAATCCTAACTCCGAGCTGCTACTGAGAATTTTATAGAAAAACCCAGTAACACTACTTGACTTGGGAATCAAACCCAAGACCATGAGCATAGCAGTCGCGCTTAGGACCACTAGGCAACTAAGAAGTCTCAAAAGACGTACTTTCCCTAACGCGGGTGAAAATATACAAGCGGACGAAGTCGTGGGCAGCTTGCTACTTACAAGTTGCCGCTCCACAAAAGTCACCCTCCTTCACCTTGAACTTTATGCTACCCTAGTACTTTTTCAGGAGAAAATTTGCGAAACCTTTGCCTCGTTGCTATGACGACGCGCTGTCTTCAAACAGAACTTTACAGTATTGTGACGGGGGAGACGTCCATTTCAGTTTAATCACCTTGAAATTTATGCTACCCTAGTACTTTTTCAGGAGAGAGTACGCGAAACGTCTGAATCGCTGCTATGACAACGCGCTCTGTCAACGGACGGCTTTTCATCTTGCATTACAGATTATCTACCTTACACTTTAATGGTACCCTAGTACTTTTTCAGGAGAGAATCTGCGAAAACTCTGCCTCGTTGCTATGATACCGCGCTCCGTTTATTTTATTGAAAACTAGCTTCCGCCCGTGATTTTGTCCGCGTGTCTTATTTCACCCGCGTTAAGTTACATCTTTGGCTACTGCTCAGCTCACGTGTGTCGTAGCGTGATGTTAAATAGCCTTTGTTATTCAGGAATAACGTAGCTATCTATAGGTGAAAAAATTATTAAAATCGGTCCGATAATTTTGGACCCTTTTCGGTACAAACAAACAGACAAATCCTTAATAGTATATTAGTATCGATAAAATCCGTACAGCTGCTTCACAAAACTCACCCTCCTACGAATAGCGCATGTCATCTCCACCAGAATATTGCTTTCTCTTTCCCACGAATATGTTAACGATACTAATAACAGAAAGCTAAAGAGTTTGTTTGTTTGGTTGAACACGCTAATCTCAGAAACTACTGGTTTGAATTGAAGAAGTATTTTTGTGTTGAATAGTCAATTGATCTAGGTAGGCTATTGGTCATAACATCACGCTACGACCAGTAGCTGCGAAACAGTAACCAAAGACGTAACTTAATGCGGGTGATAAAATTACAAGCGCGAAGTCGCGAGCAGAGGCTAGTGTGAAATAAATGTGTTTCTGTTTCCCTCTGAAGCGAATACTGCCTTCTTGTCGCGCATAGTCGTTTGGTTGTATTGCTATCCCGCTCTCTGAATAGGGGTGTGGCTTGGAGGGTATACCCTCAGTGCTCTGGATTTCTGGAGCAGTCGGTGGCAGCTATCGAACACCGTCTAGTGTTTTTTAGCTGCCATCGAATGTAAACATTTGAGACTGCATGGTGATTCTGCTGTGTATTTGCTTCTGCCAGCGACTTTGTCCGCGTCAAAATGGACATATTATCTCACGGAAACCGTTAATTTTCCGGGGATAAAAAGTAGCCTATGTGCTATTTCAGAGTATAATCTATCTTTGAACTTAATTTCATCTAAATCCGTTCAGCCGTTACAAACATCCATCCATCCTCACAAATTTTCGAATTTATATTATTAATTATTAATGTTATTAGGATAGCTTTTTTGAGGTCAATCATAAAAAATAATTTTTATTTGTTTTTTGTTTTTGTTTTTAATCAATACTAATGTTATATAGAGGAAGATTACTGTTTGTTTGTGCCGAATAAGCTCCGAAATTGCTGGACAAATTTTAGCCATTTTTCTCCAATAGATAGCTACATTATTCCTGAGTAGCTTTTGCTAAATAACATCATACAATTTCATGAAATGATCGAACACAGTGCAAAAATAAACCTCTGAATACTATAAATACCGATCTGTATCCTGACTCACAACTTTTGACCTAATATTGAACCTTATTGACATGACCCTAACCAAACGGCGGAGAATCTTAACACCGACTTCTAATTCGACTACAACGCCATCTAGTGCGGCAATGTACAACTCTTACAATTTTAGCACTAATATTTTAGTTTTTTTTGCCGACGGACCACCTGATGTTAAGTGGTCACCGCTGCCTATACACATCTGCAATACCAGAGGCCTTGCACATGCGTTGCCATCCCAGATACAAAGTTGAAATGTGTCATGTGGCTGTAACTACACCGGCACCCATACCCTTCAAACCGGAACACAGCAACGCTGCTTCGCGGCAGAAATACGTATGGAGGTAGTACTTCCCTGGACGACCTCCTTCACAGAGAGCTCTACTGTTACTATACACTAGTTCCCCACAGGCACTGCTGGGATTTGGAGACGATGTGAATTCTGCTGAGTGGCTGTGTGGAGGTACCCTGATCAGCCACAGGTACATTCTCACTGCTGCCCACTGCAAGTCAACCCATCACTCGTAAGTACTATAAAAACGAATTTTATAAGATACCACCATCATTCCCCGAAGGGTTAGGCAGAGGTGTACCAATGTACACCCACAGTTCGCCGGTATGTTTACGTCCATGTAATAGGGGGCGAGCCTATTGCCATTAACCGTGCACAAATTCTAACTCCAAACTGTTACTGAGAATTTTGTAGAAAGGCCTAATAACAATGTGGTCGATCTGGAAATCGAACCCAAGACCTCTAGCGTAACAGTTGCGCTTAGGACTACTAGGCTAACGAGGTAGTCCACAAGATGAGTATTTTTGTTTGTAATGAATAAACTCAAAAACTACTGAACCGATTTTAAAAATTCTTTTACCTATGAAAAGCTACATTATCAGCGATTAACATGAGCCATATATTAATTTAAAAAAATACGAACCCGTATAGAAAAACGACGCGGACAGAGACGCGAGCAAAGTGCTAACTAAGACTTAAGAAATGCCACATATGGAAATATATTGTTCACTAAAACAACATTGTCAACAGTGACGTTAGTATGTTGGTGACGCGGTTTCATTAGAATGTCGGTGCCGCGGATCTATTAGCATGTCGGTGATGAGGTTTTCTTTATAATTAATTACAATGGCTTGCGCCAATAACATTAATCAATATGTAAAGCATAAGCCAAAGTAAATTTCATGTAATTTACTTTAGCTTATGATTTACCTACTGATTACAAAACATATTTCAAAATAGATAACAAGTCCGATGTAAATGATACTTAACAATATCAATGTAAATGATACTTAAAAAAACTATTAAAAGAAGAAAAACTATTAGTACATCGGTGACCCGTATCCTACAGCATGTTGGTGACGCGGATCCTACTGCATGTTGGTGACACGGATCCTACAGCATTTTGGTGACGCAGATCTTTTAGCATGTTGGCGACGCCGGTCCAATAGCATGTCGGAGACCCGGATCCTTTAGCATATCGGTGACGGGTACCATTGACATGTCGGTGACGGGTACCATAGACATGTCGGTGACGCGAACTTATAAATTTTATCCCTACCAAAAATCGTTCAGGCAACTATAGAAGTTTTTACTTCAAAACATGCAGGTAGCCTAAAATATCAAACCTTACAAATATCACAGAGGTCCAGTGAGGTACATAGCCCTCGGCATACTAAAGAGGACAGACCCTCCGGAAATATGGCAGAAGTACACCGTGAAGCAGGTCATCCTACACCCAGAGTACAAGCCACCCTCGAAGTACCATGACGTCGCGCTATTGGTCACTAACGAATGGTAAGTCCGCGTTGAAGATGTACGCTCAAATTCAAAACAAGACCACAACCCAGTTACTGGGTAACACGATACCCCTTGGTTAGACTGGTTGTCAGACTTCCAGGCTTCTGACTATCCGTAAACGACTGTCAAAGATCCACGAATGACAGCCGGGCCCTACAGCTTTACTTCCAAACTACGGCCTCCTAATGGAAATACCCAATAACACGTTTTGCTCGACCTGTAAATCGAACCCGGGACCCCACGCTCATCGGTCACGCTTGCGACCACGAGACCAACCACCAACCAGGATTTTGTATAAACCTAATTAAAAAGAGTGTCCGTGGATTTTCTTGCTCGTTCTTCTCAACAGACTTTACTAAGTTTTGGAACGAGCAACTAGCTTTAATGTTGCCTCACACTAGGAATATCTCCTGCATCGTGGGTGCGTTTACAGACATATAAACTCACATACACAAACAGCCAGACCCGGAACTACTATCAGTAGGAGACTTAGCGCAGTAGCCAATCGCTGAGCAACTTCGCCAACCAGGTCCTCGACTTTGCCTCTTGGATGGCAACAAGTTCAGTTCAATAGCGAGATGGCCTGGAAATTTCAAACCAGTACGAACAAAACTAACTGCTTTTAACTTTCAGGATAAAATTCACACATGTAATATTGCCAGCGTGTCTGGACACTGGAGACACTGATGGTAAAGTGGCTTTCGCGACTGGATGGGGGTCCCTTGGACATCGGCAGAGTCTGGCGGATAACTTGCAAACTGTGAGTCTTCATCATCCATTAATGATAGCTCTATCCACATTAATCTATACTGTGGGTGTTCTCCAGACCGACTCCAACCACGGTGGCTAATCTTTATTTAGATTATCCAAGTATGCAGGAGATATTATAGTGCACAAGTGTGTGCGCAATACGACACGACCGGGAGAGGTCAGGCGCAGGACCGACGGCTTTACGTGCTTTCCGAAGCACGAGGGTGTCATACCATCAACTTTCAAACTCCGGGCTGCTACTGAGTAAATCCTAATGGAAAAATCCAATAAAACTTTTTGCCCAATCTGGGAATCAAACCCGGGACCCCACGCTCATCAGTCGTGCTTGCGACCACGAGACCAACGGGGCAGGTCAACTTCTGACGCATATACAACTTTGAAAAATTCTTCAAGTGTCAGCTGAACCCATGCGTGTTCCACTCAGATCTGCCATCATCAGTTCACTGTTTACTTGAAAATTTATGCATGCAACGGCAACTCGTTTTGCATATTTGAATTAAATAACACATTTCAGTATTTAGCCGCGTTACGGGATAATTATGATAGCCAGATTCAAGAGGCATAGTATCACGCTACGACACAAGGGAGCGGGTCAGTAATCCGGCTTTCAAACGGGAACACAGAAACGCTACTTTACATTAGGACCCATTAAGTTAATGATAATTGCAATCCGTGGTGCTTGGCAATCTGGGCTTCTCCCAGTTGTAAATATCCCCTTGTGCCTATTGGCCTAGACTGTTCTTTCTCCTGCTTGTTTGGAAGGAAGTGGAAACTATGTTTTTACTTGTACGACTGTTGTATCATTTCTCGGGAACTCGTCGACGGTCTCCACTGTTGATTCTGGCTTTCAGAAGTTGCAGTGGTTGGGAGTAGTGTGGTGGGCTAGTCCTATATAAAGAACATTGCTTTGTGGCAGAAATAGGTATGATGGTAATACTTCTCCTTCACAAAGAGCTCTACTACTACTACTTTCATCTTCCAGGTGGTCCTCAGTGAATACAGCGAGGCAGAGTGCGCTGCCATCTACCCCCCACACAGACTACTCCTCCACGGGTACAACCACACCACACAGATGTGTTATGGAGACAAGGAGCAGATTAACGATACTTGTGAGGTAAGAATACCTTTGATGCAGTGAGGGAGGGGAAGGTTTCTTCCTCCCATTCCACCTGCAGCAGACGCACCAGGCGGTCTCCGACTATCTTGAATAAGGGCCTGAGGGTAGGGAATCGGGCAGAGTCCGCCAGAGACAAGCTTAAGAGGAAGGAGAGTGACATTTAAAAAGAAGCAGTAAAATGGTCTAATGAAAAATGCTATGACTTGTAGCGACATCTATCGCTCAGCGTACGAACTACTACGACAAACTGGAGTTGCCTAGACCGCTATATCAAAGTTCGCCACGACGTTTAGCATATATACAAAATACCGACAATAACTGTTGGGCAGTAGCCCACCAGACACAACACTCGTCTGGTCGGAGGATCCTCCCTTTTCTTTGGAGGTATGAGAAACAGGGTGTAAAGTTTCTCATCCTCCATTAAAAAGAGAGGATCTTCCAACCTCCGTATGCTGAGCGATTCATGTCTCTGAAGACTTGACTTTGAAGTTGACATACAGAGAAGCTACGACCATTGATCGCCTAACTCATTTCAGACTTAAATTTAATACAATTCCAGGTTGCCCCACGAAGTCAGTGACATCCAAGATAAACTTAGAAAGTACAGCATATAAAGTGAAATAAATCACATAGGTACTTGCCTGTGTCCACCTGGAGAATAGGATCGAAGGTAGCAGCCAGGGTCACCTTCGACAATAATACCATTTCTTTGTTTTGTCTTTTTTTTATAATATGGTTGGATGGAAACCAAGCTGACATATAGATAGTGTAGTATATAGATAGTACATATAGATAGTGGTCACTGCTACCTATAGACATCTGCAATACCAGAGGCCTTGCAAATGCGTTGCCATCCCAGAGACAAAGTTGAAATGTGTCATGTGGCTGTAACTACACCGGCACCCATACCCTTCAAACCGGAACACAGCAACACTGCTTTGCGGCAGAAATAAGAATGGTGGTAGTACTTCTCCAGACGAGCTCCTTCACAAAGAGCTCTACTTACCCAAATATTCTTCTCCCCCCAGGGTGACAGCGGCGGCCCCCTCCAGGTGCAGTCAGAGCTATCGTCGTGTGTATATACAGTCCTAGGTGTAACGTCGCACGGCAAGTCTTGTGGGTTCGGTGGGGGCTTCGGAGTCTACAATAGAGTGTCATACTACGTGCCTTGGATTGAAAGCATAGTGTGGCCTTGAAGATATGGAATTTCGGAAATAAATATTGGATCTCATGTATTTCCTTAATTGTATCCCACATCATTATCATTTTCCTGCAATTATCCCATGTTACTTGGGGTCGGCGCAACACGTTTTCTTCTTCCATTCCGTCCTGTCAATGTCTTGGTACAACTGACTCTCTTCTCTTTCATTGGAATTGTAATAAATAATAAATATTAACTGCCTCGGTTGCCTAGTGGTGCTAAGCGCGACTGCTACGCCAGAGGTCTTGGGTTCGACTCCCAAGTCGAGCAAAAAGTGTTATTGGGTTTTTCTATGAAATTCTCAGTTGCAGCTCGGAGTAAAAATTTGTGCCTGGTTAATGGCAATAGGCTTGCCCCCTATTACATGGGACCTATACATACCGGCGAACTGTGGGTGTACATTGTTACACCTCTGCCTAACCCCTCGGGGAATACAGGCGTGATGGTATGTTATGTTATGCAATAAATATTATATATATCTACACTAATATTTTAAAAAGAAAAAATGTATGTTAGTAACGAAAAGGCTCCGAAACTACTGAACCGATTTTAAAACAGTCGTCACCAATAGATAGCTACATAACTCCTGAATAACAAAGGCTATATAACATCACGGTACGACACACGGGAGCGGAGCACTAACAAAAGACGTAACTTAACGCGGGTGAAATGAGCCACGCGGACGAATTCGCGGGCAGGTCGCTAGTTTACACTAACATCATCATCTGCTTAGCTTTTTCCCAAGTTCTGTGGTGGGGTCGGCTTCCAGTCTAACCGGATGCAGCTGAATACCAGTGTTTTACATGGAGCGACTGTCTATCTGACCTCCACAACCCAGTTAGTGGGCAACACAATACCTCTTGGTTACACTGGTTGTCAGACTTCCTGGCTTCTGACTATCCGTAACGACTGTCAAAGACCTACGAACGACAGCCGGGACCAACGGTTTTACGTGATTTCCAACGCACGGGGGTGTCACACCAACAACTTCCAAATTCCGGGCTGCTACTGAGCAAATCCTATTGGAAAAACCGAACAACACTTTTTGCCCGACCTGGGAGTCGAACCCGGGACCCCACGCTCATCAGTCGCGCTTGCGACCATGAGACCAACGGACCAGTCTTTTTGATTTATTTAAACGCGCAAATTTCTGGAAGTGCCATGCAGTTGGATTGGAAAAATATTACTGTGGGTGTAAATTGGTACACCTCTGCCTAACCCTTCGGGGAATACAGGCGTGATGGTATGTTGTTATTGTATTGTATGTGATAATCAGATTCACGAGGCATAGTATAGGATATACATACAACATCACGCTGTCGGTCGTTAGAGGCGTAAGGCTCTCGAGTGGCAACCACGCACCATAAGGTGCAGTATAGGTCCGCCCCTATGAGTGATGAGGTGGACCGACGACCTGATAAAGGTCGGGAGAAATCGCTGGATGCGGGCAGCGCAGGATCGGTCATTTTTTTTTTTTTTTGGTAGGTGGGAAATCATCAAATAACTTCTCCCGCCCTGGGCGGGGCGGGAGGGAGTGTCAGACTTTTACTGACTAAAACCCACCCATGTTCCTTCTTGTGCCCTTTGCGTCCCGGGGGCGCGGTATCTCTTGCGAGCAACCCGCAGCCCCGGCAGGCATCGGCCCTCAGTGGCCCCTTCCTTTTGCTGACATCTCTTTGAGGCGCGCGTGGAACACGAACGCGCCGTCGACACGGCCTGTCGTTATGCAACGTAAGGACGGTGAGCTACCCATTGCTCACCGTCCACAGGCCCGTATCTACGGTGGCCGGGAGTCGTCTCGCGAGGATCGGTCATTGTGGTTACCTTTAGGGGAGGCCTATGTCCAGCATGATGATCATGATATAACATCATGCTACAACACACGGGAGCGGAGCAGTAATCAGAGACGTAACTAAACGCGGTGGAAAAAATCACGCGAACGAAGTAGCGGACAATTGCTAGTTTTCTAAATAAAGAAATGAAAAGCAATTCAATTCACAAAATATCCATATACCCACGTCAGGCAATCGGTGTCCGATTTTTTTGTCGGAGACAATGAAACATACGAATTCTAATGTACCTATCAACGCACACGTGCTACAAAAAGTCGGTCCCACGAAACTATGGATCTATTGAACGGTCCGATAATCGGTCCTACAAAACGTCGGACAAGGGCGGAGGCCCATAAACAAAATCTATTAGCAGAACTTGAAAAAAAAGTCCAATGTAATCGGATTGTAATCCAAAAACAATGCAATAAGACCCAAGTTACGAACCTAGTGTGCATATACAAATTATGTAAAAAAATTACATTCATTTTTTGACACTAAATGTCTCCTGTATCGTGGGTGCGTTTACAAACATATAAACTCACATACACAAACAGCCAGACCCGGAACAACTATCTGTAAACCAAATATTTGTCCCGTGCGTTAATCGAACCCGCGACACGCAGCGTAGCAGCCAATCGGTCAGCTACTCCAAGCGTGTTGTCTAAATTCTGTGCCTAGCTATTTTCTGCAAGCCTATTCCCTGGGCCATGTAAAGGCAATCATGGTTGACTAATTAGCTTGTAAACGTTACCCTGACCGAAACTGGAACTAATTTATAATATTTTACATAAGCTACCGTACTGTTAAACGGTTCTATTTCTTGAAAAATGTACTTAAAGCCATCAGCTGTGATATTATTTGTGTTATTTCAATTACTTTATGTTGTATCTAGCAATGTGGAGGAAGGTAAGTCGTCTTCATCTCCATCAGCATAACAACGTCTACTGCTGAACATAGCCCTTCTCTAAAGATAGCCACAATGTCCGATCCTGCTCTGCCGGCATCCAGCGATTTCCAGCGACCTTCACCAGATCGTCGGTCCACCCTTTCCGTACTGTGCCTTCGAGGGTACGCTCTACGAGCTATGTGCCCTGCTCATTGTCACTTCAGTTTCGAATTTTGAGGACTATGTCGGTAACTTATATTAATTCTTCTGCGGATTTCTTTCTTTCTGATTTGGTCCCGCAGGAACCCCAAAGAGAGAAGAAGGTAACTATCGTGGATCAGCATCACTTAGCTCAACTATTATGAAGGGAACCAAATTATCCAACCCACGCGCCACCATCAGCGAGACATTTAAGTGAGCATGACAAAGCTCTCAACCACCATGCTCATTATGTCCAACTGATAATAACTGAATAGATTTTTTCCTTTGATTTTCAGGTTCACCATGTGCAATGAAAGATGGTACTAAAGGCATTTGCAAAAAACGGTCTGAATGCTACCATGCCACTGAAGATTTGATCAATTTTGTACTCCCAACGGTACGTTGTTCTTTAGAGTTCCGCACCCAAAGGGTAAAATGGTACCCTATTACTTATACTCCGTCGTCCGTCTGTCACCAGGCTGTATCTCATGAACCGTGATCGTTAGACAGTTTAAATTTTCACAGATGATGTATTTCTGTTGCCGCTCTAACAACAAATAAAAAAAATATAATAAAATGAACGTTTATGGGGGCTTCCATACAACAAACGTTATTTTTTTAACCGTTTTTGTAGAAAATGGTACGGAACCCTACGTGCACGAGTCTGACTCTCACTTGGCCGTTTTTTTTAAAGTTCCGTACACAAACATCATCACCATCATATCAGCCGTAGGACGTCCACAACCGGACACAGGTCTCTCCCATAGATTTTCAAAAAAAACCGGTTGGAAGCGGCCCGCATCCAGCGTTTTCCTGCGGTTTTAATCAGGTCCGGTCTTGCGTCTCGGTGTGTGGTCTCAATGCGAAAACTTACAAATACAAATGCGCTTATAACACCAGCCTATTACTGTCCTACTGCAGGACAAAGGCCTATTCTCATACAGAGAAGGCACGAGCATTGATCACCACGCTTGCTAAAGGCGGGTTGGCGATTTCAGACTTATATTAATTTTAAGTCCAGGTTTCCACACGATGTTAGTGATGTCTAAAATAAACTTTACAATAAATCTTTAAGTGTGTAGGTACTAGCTGTGCCAGCCCTGGTATCATGGTCGCAAGCGTGATGGCTGAGTGTGGAGTCTTTAATACGATTCCTACGTCCGGCAAAGTGTTATTAGATTTTCCATTACTAAGTAGTAGGCCGCAGAGGTTCCGTAACACTTTGTGATAAAAACAACGAAAGAATCTTTTTTTTTTAAAGATACATACATACATACCATCACGCCTGTATTCCCCGAAAGGTTAGGCAGAGGTGTAACCAATGTAAACCCTCAGTTCGCGCGTATGTTTAGGTCACATGTAACAGGGGGCGAGCCAATTGCCATTAACCGGGCACCAATCCTAACTCCGAGCTGCTACTGAGAATTTCATAGAAAAATCCAATAACACTTTTTGCTCGACCTGGGAATCAAACCCCAGACCAGTAAGCTAACGATGCAGGCAAACATCGTTGCCAATAGACATCTTTAATACCAGCGGCCTTGCAAATGCGTTGCCATCCCAGAGACAAAGTTGAAATGGGTCATGTGTCTGTAATTACACCGGCACCCATACCTTTCAAACCGGCACACAGCAACGCTGCTTTGCGGCAGAAATAGGTATGGTGATCTACACTCGTGCTTTCTTTATATGATAAGAGGCCTTTGTCCTGCAGAGGGATAATAATAGGCTGGTTTTATTTATTCATGTTTTTTTTTTGTCAGTTTTGCTCATTCAGCATATGGAACCCAATCGTCTGTTGTCTAGACTGTCGTTTCATTCAAAATAGGTGAGCCTTACATCTATGCCTATCTTTAAAAAAAAACTTTATTTTGGACCTACTCTGACCTTATTGGTGAGGTTCTTCAGAAAGGTCGGGTGCGCAGTACTCGTAACCGGCGTACTTGTATGACATGTCTGAACGTGGACAAGCCGAGAGGAGAATGTAAGGATCGTAGATGGTTTTCCGTGGTTTCTGCCTACCCCCATGGGGAAAACTTTGAAATTCAATATTTCCTTTATAACATTGAATTACACAAGGAGCAGTTTTGCATCCTAGTCACGAATCAATAATATTTAGAATAAATTCGAATTTTTTGTAGATGATTTTTGAATTCGAACTAGCCATCTTCCCGCTGGACCTTAGACAGATGATGATGGTGATGATCAAATAATCAGTATGTCTGTGTGTTTCAGGTTTTTTGAAGGGTTGACCATGAAAATGTCATTGTAAGCACTAGCTTTATTTTTTAGTAAAAAAGAAAATTGAGCTCACTTTATTTTGGACATCGGCGAAGGAAATAGGATGGCATATCATCAAATGACTTCGCCCAGTCTGGGTGGAGCGGAAGAGAGTGTCAGACTCTTACTGACTAAAACCGATCCGTGTTCCTCCTAATGCCTTTTATGTTTAAGGGCCGCGGTAACTCTTTCGAACGTATTCCGCATCCTTGGCAGGCACTGGCCCTAGTAGGGGTATGATGAAATATCTTTGAGACTCGCGTGGAACACAACGCGCCGTGTGCTGATCCGGGCCTGGTTCTGATCAGACAGAACGCCACCTAACGCTTCTTCAACCAGGCCAACCTGGGCTTAAATTTCATCTATGTCTGAAATCGCCAATCCGCCTTGAGCAAGCGTGGTGATCAGTGCTTGTGCCTTCTCTGTATGAGAAGAGACATTTGCTCTGGAGTGGGACAATAAGCTGGATTTGTTTTTCAAAATGTCCGACAATTTTTTTTTTTTTTGGGGGTTGGGAAATCATCATATAACTTCTCCCGCCCTGGGCGAGGCGGGAGGGAGTGTCAGAATTTTACTGACTAAAACCCACCCATGTTCCTTCTTGTGCCCTTTGCGTTCCGGGGGCGCGGTATCTCTTACGAACAACCCGCAGCCCCGGCAACAACCCGCAGCCCCAGCTTGTCCGACTATTAATGTTGCTTTTTTGTTTACTAGTAACTTTCAAATGGAACTTGTAATCGCTGATAATGTAGAAACGGACCAAAAACGTAAGTAACAAGAATTTTTTTTTTTGCAACTCTCAATATTGCTCGCGTTGTCACCCGCTTTGAGTTACGTCTTTGGTTACTGCTCCACTCCCGAACGGCGTAGCGTGATGTTCTATACGTATGAGCCTTCCTCTTCAAACACTCTATATATTGATAAGCGCATTAAAATTCGTTGCGTAATTCAAATCATCTTATCGTATACAGGGTTATTTGTAAAACAGTGACAACCTTGCAGGACTGTATTACTATCATCATAAACAACAACTTTTGTTCTATATTTTTTTACAGAATCAAGCAACGCAAGCGCATTGAAGTGAATGACCGACTGAAGGATTTCCGTAAAATTGTAAATAGGTCAAGTACAAACACCCCCGCCGCCCTAACCCCGCTCCCCTCGCTATTTTACTATCGCTTTCGTTTGCTTCGCATAGACTTCGTAACATTTAGAGCGTTCAATTTAAATGTTTTTATTTTTGTATTAAAATCTGATAAACTAAAATATGAAAAATTTTTAAATGTCATAGAACAAAAGTTGTTGATTATGATGTTAGTAACATAGTCCTGAGAGGTTGTCATTGTTTTACAAATAGCCCTGTATAAACAGACGGTGGGAAACGATTTTGTTTTATATTACGCAGAGTATTGTGTTACTTCGTGGAAATAATAAAATAATGAACTTATTACAACATTCATTACTTTATTGCGATATTACTATATGTACATACATACCATCACTGCTGTTTTCCCCGAAGGGTTAGGCAGAGGTGTACTAATGTACACTTACAGTTCGCCGGTATGTTTAGGTCCCATGTAATAAGGGGCGAGCCTATTGCTATTAACTGGGCACAAATCCTAACTCCGAGCTGCTACTGAAAATTTCACAGAAAAATCCAATGACACTTTATGCTCGACCTGGGAATCGAACCCAAGACCAACCGAGGCAGTTATTATATGTATAGTTCCAGAATTGTATCCGTCGAGTATCCGTCGTCGAGTATCCGTCGGCTTGTTTGCCATCTAATGATTTAGAAAATGTACGATTCCTTTGTTAAATTAAATGTGTTTTTAGATTGTCTTGAAGGATTCGACTTTGCCTGCAATAAATTCGAGAAATTCAAGGATTTGGATGACAGCGTCCGGTGTTATGAGAGTCCTTACACGAAGGAGGAAGTGGTGATTGGAGCTTATGACCCTCGGAGGGACGGGTACCCTCACATGGTAAGTTTCATTGCCTCTTGTTTTTTTTTTATATTTCTTTGGATGGCAAATAAGCCGACGCAGCGGCCCGCTTGATGTTAAGTGGTCACCGCTACCTATCACACGACACCACCACACACCACGCATTGTAGACATCTGCAATACCAGAGGCCTTGCAAATGCGTTGCTATCCCAGAGGCAAAGTTAAAATGTGTCATGTGCCTGTAATTACACCGACACCCATACCCTTCAAATTGGAACACAGAGCTGTTTTGGGGCAGAAATATACGTAAGATAGAGCAGTAATCCGATACAACCGGGAAGAGATCAGGAGCTGGACCAACGGCTTCACGTGCTTTCCGATGCACGGGGGTGTCACACTACCAACTTCCAAACACCGGGCTGCTACTGACAAATGCGTACCTAATGGAGAAACCCAATAACACTTGTTGCCTGACCTGGGAATCAAATCCGTGCTCAACAGTCGCACTTGCGAACACGAGATCAACGGGGTATCTGAAAAGTTAATTCATAATGGCCGTTTCTTTTGGCAGGCTCTCATTGGCTATGGAGATAAACCTCTTAATGCTGAATGGGTATGCAGCGGTGCCATCATTAATGAATATTTTATACTCTCCGCTGCGCATTGTACATCAAGTTTGTCACTGTAAGTATTATTTACCATAACCATACGAGCCAAAGCACACAAGGTACTTTTATCGGCGATCTGCGATTTTGCGACAGTATTGATGTTGATAACTGCTGCATTGCTTGCTGTATTGTTGTTGGTACGCTAGAGGTCTTGGGTTTGATTTCCAGATCGAGCAAAGTGTTATTGGGTTTTTCTATGAAATTCTCAGTAGCAGCACGAAGTTTGAATTTGTGCCCGGTTAATGGCAATAGGCTCGCCCCCTATTACATGGGACCTAAACATACCGGCGAACTGTGGGTGTAGATTGGTACACCTCTGCCTAACCCTTCGGGGATACAGGTGTTATGGTATGTTATTGATGTTGATAAGTACCTAGTTGCTAAAACGCGCGATTCCGATACCGCGTCCGAACGCAGGAATTCGCGAAATCGCGATGCACATCGATAGAATTTTTAAAACGCGCGGATTGAATACTTCGATGGAACGCAGAGAGTCGCCAAACGAGATGCAGCATCGATACGGTCGCAAAACCGCAGCTGTCCAAAGCTAAAAGTAGCGTGTGTGCTGTGGCCCTTACATCTATACAAATAAATAAAATTAAAGAGTCTGTTTGTAATGACAAAATAACAGCTTTATATTAAACTAGCGACCACCCCGCGATTTCGTCCGCGTGACTTAGTTCACCCGCGTTATGTTACGTGATTCGTTACTGCTCCGCTCCCGTGGCCCTGAGCGTGATTGTATATAGCCTATGTTACTCAGGAATAATGTAGTTATCTATTGGCAAAAAATTGTTTAAAATCGAGCCAGTAGTTTCGTAACAGGCGTGCTTGTATGACCAGGCGTATGAACGTGGACGAGGCGAAAGGGGGATGTAAGGATCGTAGCAGGTGGCGTTCTGTGGACTGTCTACCCCCATGGGAAAAAGGCATGAGTTTATGTATGTGTGTATGTAATATGTATACTTATTTCTTTTTTCAACAGAGGAGCAATGCAGATGGCTGCCCTAGGCGTTACAAACCGGACGGCGGGCAATCCTAGGTCCTGGCAGATATATGAATTTGTCAAAATCATTACCCACCCGAATTACGTACCTCCCTCCAAGTACCACGACATCGCATTACTGATGACAGGAGCTAAGTAAGTCAAAATTTAAAATCATCATCAGCTTCATGTCAGCTGAACGACGTCCTCTGCTGGACATAGCCCTCCCCTAAAGATAGCATCCAGCGATTTCTCCTGACCTTTGCCAGGTAACTGCCTCGTTAGCCTAGTAGTCCTAAGCGCGACTGCTACACTAGACGTCTTGGGTTCGATTCCCAGGTCGAGCAGAAAGTTGGGATTGGGTTTTTCTATAAAATTCTCAGTAGCAGCTCGGAGTTAGGATTTGTGCCCGGTCGATCACGTCGTTTTTTGCAAATCTGGCTACAGGCTAGTTTTAAACTAATAAAGTCCTGTATCATCATCATATCTGTAATAGGACGTCCACTGCTGGACATAGGCCTCCCCCAAAGATTTCCAAAAGTACCGGTTGGAAGCGGCCTGCAACCAGAGTCTTCCAGCGGTCTTAATCAGTTCGTCCGTCCACCTTGTGGGTGGGCGTTCTTCGCTGCGCTTGCCGGTGCGTGGTCTCTATTCGAGAACTTTGCAGCTCCATCGGCCATCAGCTCTGTGTGGCATGTACCCTGTCCACTGCCACTACAGCTTGCTGATTCGCTGGGCTATGTCGGTAACTTTGGTTAGTCTGCGGATCTCCTCAAAAATACCTTTATGTTTCAGAATAAGATTCAATCAGGATGTGATACCAGCCTGTCTTTATCGAGGTGTAGAGATGCCCAAGGGGGCCACAGCATTGGGATGGGGGGTGATGGGCAGTCGGAACTCGTTGACGGGAATTCTAAAGGGTGTAAGTTTTGAGAACTTACTAATCTACAAACTAATCTAGACCTAAACTGGCTGACTAAAAATAATCTTTACGTTCACTTTAACTGCCCCGTTGGCCTCGTGGTCGCAAGCGCGACTGATAAGCATGTTGTCCTGGGTCCGATTCCCAGGTCGAGCAAAGTGTTATTGGATTCTTTCATTATGAATTTCTCAATAGCAGCTCGGAGTTAGGATTTGTGCCCGGTTAATGGCAATAGGCTCGCCCCCCATTACATGAAAGCTGAAATATACCGGCGAACTGTGGGTGTTCATTGGTACACCTCTGCCAACACTTCGGGGAATACAGGCGTGATAGTATGTATGGTACTGCTAAAAAATTTTGTGTTTGTTTGTAAAACACACTAATCTCTGAAACTTCCAGCCGGTTTGGAAAAAATCCTTTGTATATGCGCTGTGAAATCCTCATGGACATTCTCCGTCATGGGGGTGACGAAGGGGCATGCCGGACTCTTACCGGCTAAAGCCACTGCGGTGTTCCACCTCTGCCTATGACCGAGGGTGCGGGCTTTGCATAAGCATTCATCGCTCCCGCAACAGTCTCATTGCTTCTCTTATCTGCCCAGAGAATCAAATCGTAGGACCTCATCTACTTCACCGCCCAAATTACAGTGTCGACGGCGCGTTTGTGTTCCACGCGCGCCTCAAAGAGATGTCAGCAATTTTAGAAGGGGCTACTCAGGGCCAATGCCTGCCTGGGCTGCGGGTTGTTCGTAAGAGATACCGCGCCCCCGGAACGCAAAGGGCACAAGAAGGAACATGGGTGGCTTTTAGTCAATAAAAGTCTTACACTCTTTTCCGCCCCGCCCAGGGCAGGCGAAGTCATTTGATGATTTGCCATCGGTCAAAGAAAAACCCGCTTAATTTGGTTTTTATTTCAGGTGAATATCTTTAAGTTATCTAGCAATCAATGTATGGATGCGTATCCAGCACACAGATTTCTGTTACGTGGCTACGATAGAAGCACTCAAGTTTGTTACGGAGATGCTGAACAAATCAACGACAGCTGTCAGGTAAGACTGACAAAAAACATGATAGTAAATCTGCTATTATACTACCAGCCCATATTTTTATATCATTGGATGGCTAACGTAAAAGTCAGAAGCCAGGAAGTCTGACAACCAGTCTAACCAAGAGGTATCGTGTTGCCCAGTAACTGGGTTGTGGAGGTCAGATAGGCAGTCGCTTTATGTAAATCACTGGTATTCAGCTGCATCCAGTTAGACTGGAAGCCGACCCCTACATCGTTAGGAAAAGGGTAAACAGATGATGATGGATGGCAAACAAGCCGACGGCTCACCTGATGTTAAGTGGTCACAGCTGCCTATACACATCTGCAATACCAGAGGCCTTGCAAATGCGTTGCCATCCCAGAGACAAAGTTGAAATGTGGCATGTGGCTGTAATTACACCGGCACCCGTACCCTTCAAACAGGAATAAGTGTCAGTCACCTACCTTTCTGTTGAAAAGTGGAAACCAACGAAACTTGCATTTGCAGCATTGCCACGTTGGATGGCAATGCTTAACCTCTGGCCAAGGTTAAACCAAGCCTTTGGGTCGCGGGAAGTGTCAACCAACCGTTTAGATAAATCCCTAAAAAGGCTATGCGCACACGGACCCCACGGCTCAAGGGTTTCCACACCAAACGGGTCGAAAATAAGGATACTATACTTACGCCGTTTGAGGTTTTCTGCAGCCGCAGCAGCAGCGCCAGCACAGCACGCAGAACTAGGAAATTGGGATGGCGCAAGAGTATCGATTGTAACTTAATTTTCTATTTCAGTTTTTAAGGGAGTGCGTTAATCCAGCTTTGCATGTTGTAAATTCCTGACTTCTTCCTCCCATCAGGGCGACAGTGGCGGCCCCCTCCAAATTAGGACCTATCTAAAACCATCCAAATGTCTACATGTAATAACGGGGATCACAGCATACGGTAGAGCCTGTGGAAGTTTCGGCAGCTCTGGTTTATACACTCGGGTCTCCATCTATGTACCCTGGATTGAAAGTATTGCGGGAAAGTTGAGTTAAAGAAGACGAAGAATTACGGAGAAGAATATCGAACAAGAAGAAGAATTATGAAGAAGAGAGTTGTTGTTGCTTTTTGTATGACTAGCTTCTGCCCGAGACTTCGTCCGCGTCAAGTTTGATTTATTATTTCACGGGAACCGTACATTTTTCCGGGATAAAAAGTACTTTATCTTTTATTCCTCACTACAATCTACCTCAGTGTCAAATTTCATCCGGATCCGTTCAGCCGTTTAAGCGTGAAAGAGTAACAAATATACATCCATTTGTCATCCTCAAAAACTTTCGTTTTTATTATATCACAAGCTGTTGCCCGCGACTTCGCCCGCGTTGCCGTCGTTTTTCATTAAAAAAAGTAGCCTATGTCCTTCCGTATTTCATGTATACCTTTGGTGTTTCTATACCGATTTCTATGATTCTTTTTTATTGAATAGTTAATAATGTTAACTTTTTTAATTAGGGATGACTGAGAGTGTTATAAACGTAAGAGTAGACAAATATAATCAGAAAGCTTCGAACTGCTAAGCTATCGGGAGTTACACGTGATATTGTGAGTCAACCATAAAAGATAGACATATGCTGTCGTGGGATATTTTTTATATAATTTTAAGGAGAACATTTCCGTGATACATGATTTCTGTGTAGCTTTAACCATTAAGATTGCACACGCGACGGAAGCTTAAAAAATGGAGTAACTTCTCCCGTTTTCCCAACATTTCCCTTCACTGCTCTGCTCCTATTGATTGTAGCGTGATGAAAAGTATACTATAACCAACTCAGGAGTATGAAAAATAATTGTACCAAGTTTCGTTAAAATAACGGTTATACAGACGGACAGACAGACAGACATAAATTTTACTGATTGCATTTTTGGCATCAGTATCGATCCCTAATCACCCCCTGATAGTTGTTTTGGAAATATATTCAATGTACAGAATTGACCTCTCTACAGATATATTATAAGTATAGATTAGCTTCTGCCCACGACTTCGTCCGCATCTTATTTGATGTATTATCTCACGGGAAATGTACATTTTTCCGGGATAAAAAGCAGCCTATATGTGCCAAAGGAGTATGCGACAATTTGGGCCCACTTCGCAACATTGCTGAACAGTGATGAGACCCATGTCATATGAAAGCTCTTAAAGAGTACTTCATTTTATTCTATGTCAGCTAAGTTCAAATCTATCATCATCTGCTTAGCCTTTTCCCAACCATGTCGGGGTCGGCTTCTAGTCTAACCGGATACAGCTGAATATTAGTGTTTTACATGGAGCGACTGCCTATCTGACCTCCACAACCCGTTTCTGAGCAACACGATACCTCTTGGTTAGACTGGCTGTCAGACTTCCTGGCTTCTGACTATCCATAACGACGATCAAAGATCTACGAATGACAGCCGGGACCAACGGCTTTACGTGCTTTCCGCGGCACGGGGGTATCACACCACCAACTCCCAAACTCCGGGCAGCTACTGAGCAAATCCTAATGGAAAAACCCAATAACACTTTCTGTCCGACCTGGGAATCAAACCCGGAACCGCTAGCGTAGCAGTCGCGAAACAAAATAAAAAATAAGAAAAAAGTAAAGAAATATAAGTAGATTTTGTTACTGGATGGGTGACCTCCTTAATACTACGTATACTGGCTGATGCCCACGACTTCGTCCTTCTAAATGCCTTCTAAATTCTTTTACGCGAAACCCTAAATCTTAATGAAACTAGCCTAAGTTAGTCCTCATAACGTCAACTATAAGCCACTGGAAGTCCCGTCATAATCGGTCCAGCCGTTTCGGAGATTATCCAGAACAAACAGACATAAAGATAAGTATACCGCTTAATCATTCATAAAATATATGTACTATAATTTTACATTTTTTTTTTGGTGGGTGGGAAATCATCAAATAACTTCTCCCGCCCTCAGTGTCAGACTTTTACTGACTAAAACCCACCCATGTTCCTTCTTGTGCCCTTTGCGTTCCGGGGGCGCGGTATCTCTTACGAACAACCCGCAGCCCCGGCAGGCATCGGCCCACAGTGGCCCCTTCCTTTTGCTGACATCTCTTTGAGGCGCGCGTGGAACACGAACGCGCCGTCGACACGGCCTGTCGTTATGCAACGTAAGGACGGTGAGCTACCCATTGCTCACCGTCCACAGGCCCGTATCTACGGTGGCCGGGAGTCGTCTCGCGGCTCCCGGCGTCCTTAATTTTACGTTGTCACTCTTAAATCATTGAACCGATTTTGATTAAATTTGGAACAGGGTAAGTTTGAACCCTAAGAAAGGATATAGAATATTGTTTATTCCGCGGCCGAAAACCGCTATTATTTTTAGTAGTAGTAGAGCTCTTTGTGAAGGACCTCGTCCGGGGAAGTACTACCACCATACCTATTTCTGCCGCAAAGCAGCGTTGCTGTGTTCCGGTTTGAAGGCTTTGGGTGCCGGTCAGGTTGGACTGCTCCGTTAGTCTCGTGGTCGCAATCGCGATTGATGAGCACGGGGTCCTGGGTTCGATTCCCGGGTCGGGCAAAAAGTGTTATTGGGTTTTTCCATTATGAATTTCTCAGTAGCAGCCCGGAGTTTGGAAGTTAGTGGTGTGACACCCCCGTGCCTCGGAAAGCACGTAAAGCCGTTGGTCCCGGCTGTCATTCGTAGATCTTTGACAGTCGTTACGGATAATCAGAAGCCAGGAAGTCTGACAACCAGTCTGACCAAGAGGTATCGTGTTGCCCAGTAAATGGGTTGTGGAGGTCAGATAGGCCGTCGCTTCATGTAAAACACTGGTATTCAGCTGTATCTGGTTAGACTGGTAGCCGACCCCAACATAGTTGGGAAAAGGTTAAGTAGATGATGATGGGTGCCGGTGTAATTACAGGCACATGAGACATGTCAACTTTGTCTCTGGGATGGCAACGCATTTGCAAGGCCTCTGGTATTGCAGATGTCTATAGCACTGGAAACCACTTAACATCAGGTTGGCCGTCGGCTTGTTTGCCATCCAACTACGATTATAAAAAAAAACTCGCACTTACATATATACCATCACGCTTATTCCCCGAAGGGTTAGGCAGAGGTGTAACTAATGTACACACACATATAATAGAGGGTGACCCTATTGCTATGAACCGGGCACAAAGTCTAACTCCGAAATGCTACTGAGAATTTCATAGAAAAACCTAATAATACTGCTCGACTTGGAAATTGATCCCAAGACCTCTAGCGACTGCCGGGGCTGCGGGTTGTTCGCAAGAGATACCGCGCCCCCGGAACGCAAAGGGCACAAGAAGGAACATGGGTGGGTTTTAGTCAGTAAAAGTCTGACACTCCCTCCCGCCCCGCCCAGGGCGGGAGAAGTTATTTGACGATTTCCCACCCAACAAAAAAAAAAAAAAGACCTCTAGCGAAGCAGTCGCTCTTAGGATCCCTAGGCGTTTTTTGTTTTTTTCGGATGGGAAACCATCAAGTAACTTCTCCGGTCCTTTGTGTCAGACTTTTACTGACTAAAACCTACCCATGTTCATTATTGTGCCCTTTGCGTTACGGAAGCGCGGTATCTCTTTCGAACGATCCGCAGCCCCGGCAGGCATCGACCCTGAGTAGACCCTCAAATTTGCTGACATCTCTTTGAGCCCGCGTGGAACACGTCGACACGGCCTGTCGTTATGCAACGTACGGATGGTGAGCTACTCATTGCTTACCGTCCACAAACCCGCGTCTACGGTGGCCGGGAGTCGTTCCGCGGCTCCCGACGTCCGGAGCGTCTCCCGCGGAGACTCTCTGCCTCAAGATCACTAGTCTAACGAGGCAGTTATCGCACGAAGTTACGGGCAAAAGTTAGTCAGAAATTAAAATGGTTTTTGAACTAAAAAAAGTGTCAACGCGTGTGTCGAGACTTATCGAGCTAAAAACATCCATTGCGAATTTAATTCCGTTTTTTTCTTTGAAGTACATAAGTGTACACAGTGCTCAGCAGACGTATTTTGATGCTCAATAATGCATTTCAAGTTGCGAACTGTGAAATTGTTTTTATTTCTACGATTTCTAAATGCTTTTGGTTCTAAGTCCGAAGGTATAGTAGACTTTGTTACTTTATTTCATCATCATCATCATGTATTCTTGAAGACTAGCCAAGTACGCAGGAGATATTATAGTGTACAAGTGTGTGCGCAAACACAGGTGCACTCCCTCTTCCCTCACTCTCATAGTCCGATGGGACGGCAATCCGATTCCAAACTCCGGGTTATTACCGAGAATTTTTCATGAAAAAACCCAGTAACGTTTTGCCCGACGTGGGAATAGAACCCGCGCTCAACGGTTTCGGTTGCCAGCACGAGACCAACGGGGCAGTCAGTCATCACCATCATATCAGCCGTAGGACGTCCACTGCTGGACATAGGCCTCCTCCATAGATGTCCAAAAGGACTGGTTGGAAGCGGCCTGCATCCAGCGTCTTCCTGCGGTCTTAATCAGGTCGTCTGTCCAGCTTGTGGGTGATGCGTGGTCTCCATTCGAGAACTTAGCGGCCCCATCGGCAATCAGTTCTGCGTGTCATGTGCCCTGCCCACTGCCATTATTGCTTTATCATAAAACAGATTAGCCAATTACATTATATGTAGCGTCATTCACTCGCTCATCTCACAGTACACCAAAAATACTGACAAGATCGTCTTCCATTCGTGCGCGAACACATCACAGTCAAGCGTCCTAGAGAGTTAAGCGAGAACAGATCATGTTGGATTGGCGACTGTGGGCCTCACAGGGACGGCAAATATATGACTCCAATTAAAGGTAGTACTAAGACAATGGCATACATTGATAGGTGCGTCCTTCCTGTTTGTTTGTCATGAAAATAAGCTACTTTTACTGTGGAATCACCTTTTACACAAAAAAACTAAATTAAAATAGGTTCATACGTTCGGGAGCTACGATGCCACAGATAGACACAGACACGTCAAATTTATAACACCCCGTCGTTTTTGCGTCGGGGGTTAAAAATTTGATTGTGTGTTAAAAATTAACCTGTATGTTATTGCCATTCGGGAATAACACACAGCAATAACAGTATTTGTTGACCTAAAACAAAAGCAAAATATTTTTTTAGCAGCCGCTGAGGACGATGCAGAAGGAATAGGACCGAATTTTCACTTAGCGGATAAATATTTTAAACGTCCATATCTCTTTACTTATGGTTTTCCTAAAAAAACTCTTATTGTCTGATAATCAGTCCAGAATAGAGAATTTATGGTTTCAGTTTAAGAATAGATGTCCCTTACACCCGACATATTATGTTCTATTCTTTCATTAACTGCATGCCACCCGGGAGCTGTCACATTTTTTATCTTGCCACTGTGAAAATTCGTTATGATGATCAAGTAGTTTGACGCCTTAACCACTGGGCCATGAAAATGAAAAATGTTCATTAGACCTTCTCATGCATGAGATGACGAGTTTGATACCGGGCAAGTACCAATGTCAATTCTTAAGTGCTTTATTAGTTCATTTTGGTAGACTGACATCGATGAAGGAAAACATCGTGAGGAAACCTGGCCTTATAATTAATATAAGTCTGAAATCGCCAATATACCTTCAGCAAGTATGATGAACAATGCTCGTGCCTTCTCTGTATGAGACGAGGCCTTTGTTCTGCAGCGGGACAATTTAGAGCCTTAACTTGTATGGTGAATAATTTGCTGTGTCGTCCATGCTGTTAATGAGCGATGGCGTAAACTCTGAAATTCAGGATGTAAAGAGACACATTACATAACCGTTAACTACGCATATTGACCATTAATACAACTTATCATCATCATATCAGCCGAGCGACGTCCACAGCTGGACATAGGCCTCCCCTAAAGATAGCCACAATGACCGGTCCTGCGCTGCCCGCATCTGCCCGACCTTTACCAGGTCGTCAGTCCACCTCGTGGGGTCCTTCCCAAACTGCGCCTTTGCGTGGTCGCCACTCGAGCATCTTACGACTCCAACGGCCGTTCGCTCTACAAGGTATGTGCACTGCCCACCACTTGAGTTTTGCCATTTTAACCTATGTTGGGTACCTAAGTTCTGTTGAGGATCTCCTCATTTCTGATTCGATCTCGCAGACTAGGTCAAATTAAGTACTTTGAGCAAATATTGTTGCTGGAAAATTACTTTTATTTTACTGAGACATTCGTAATGGAAAAACCCAATACCTCTTTTCGCTAGACCTTAACGAAAGGGGAGATATCAGGCGCGGGACCAACAGCTGTACGTGCTTTCCGAGGCATGAGGGTTCCACACTATTAAGTTCTAAACTCCGGGCTGCTACTGAGAAAGTTCTAATGAAAAACCCAAGAAGCCACAATCAGCAGTCACGCTTTAGACATAACTCTTCAAAAAACTCATTTCTTTTAATTTCCATTAACAAGATGTATTAAATCGCCGTGAAACTATTACAAGAATTTAAACAAGTGGTCAGTAATGGAGCCATGTTACCAGTACATAATTGCAAGTGCATATATATAACACGGAGCTGCTAACTTACATAGATAAGAGGTTTCAAGGTCAAAGGAACTCCTATTTTTACATACAAACATATACAGGGTTATTTGGAAAATAATGACAACCTTGCAGGACTGTATTACTATCATCATAAACAACAACTTTTGTTCTATAATTTTTTACAGAATCAAGCAACGCAAGCGCATCGAAGCGAATGACCGACTAAAGGATTTCCGTAAAATTGTAAATAGGTCAAGTACAAACACCCCCGCCGCCCTAACCCCGCTCCCCTCGCTATTTTACTATCGCTTTCGTTTGCTTCGCATAGACTTCGTAACATTTAAAGCGTTCAATTTAAATATTTTTATTTTTGTATGAAAATCTGATGAACTAAAATATGATAAATTTTTAAATGTCATAGAACAAAAGTTGTTGATTATGATGTTAGTAACACAGTCCTGAGGGGTTGTCATTGTTTTACAAATAACCCTGTATAAGAACTAACATACAACATATATAACTGCCTCAGTAGCCTAGTGGTCCTAAGCGCGACTGCTACGCTAGAGGTCTTGGGTTCGATTCCCAGGTCGAGCAAAACGTGTTATTGGGTTTTTCTATGAAATTCTCAGTAGCAGCTCGGAGTTAGAATTTGTGCCCGGTTAATGGCAATAGGCTCGCCCCCTATTACATGGGACCTAAAACATACCGGCGAGCTGTGGGTGTACATTGTTACACCTCTGCCTAACCCTTCTGGGAATACAGGCGTGATGGTATGTATGTATACTTATATAAAAAAACATACAAATACAGATAACACCCCCTAGCAGTAACATAGTAACATAGTTGTAAACATCACCTTGTGCCTATTGGCCTAGTTCTGTTCTGTCTCCTGCTTGTCTGGAGGGAAATGGAAATTATGTTTTTTCCTACTCCTCTGCTAATCTTTTCTGATTAATTTCGTTGCGGGATCCAAGACAGTTGTATCGTTTCTCCGGGACTCGTCGAGCTTCATTACCTCGGCGCTCTTCTGACGGTCTCCACTTTTGATTTTGACTTACAGAAGTTGCAGCGATTGGGAATAGTGCGGCGGGCTAATCCCAAAAAAAACATACATATGTACATACCATCACGCCTGTATTCCTCGAACGATTAGGCAGAGGTGTACCATAGTTCGCCGGTATGTTTAAGTCCCATGTGGGTGGCGAGCCTATTGCCGTTAACCGGGCAAAAATCCTTACTCCGAGCTGCTACTGAGAACTTCATGGAAAAACCCAATAACACTTTTTGTTCGACCTGGGAAGCGAATCCAAGACATCTAACTTGCGGCTTACTCTTAAGTTTGAGCTTTTAATTACTTTTACCTTTCTAGATGTTTGTGGCTAATCAAATGCGCCCATCATCATGCATGTCAACATCCAGGTGTTCGATTGCGATGAAATTTTGCATTCATATGTATTCCTAGGTAAAAAATAGCCCACATTCTACTTTAAACAATATTCGACCCCTGTGCCAAATTTAATTTAGATCCGTTTAACCATTCTGGGATGATTCAGTAACAAGCATCGATCCATACAAAGTTAAAAATACCCCGCGTTGTCACCCTCGTTCATTTACGTCTTTGATTACTGCTCCGCTCCCTTTAGTCGTATCGTAATGTTCTACGTACGAACCTTCCTCTTGAATCACTCTATCTATCGATGAAAACCGCATTAAAATTCGTAGCGGAGTTTAAAAGATCTACGCGTACAGACTGCGGGAACCGATTTTGTTTTATGCTACGTAAAGAAGTGAAATAAGATTGCTACGTCAGTTTTAATGTCCCAGGTTCACCATGCGTAAGGGAGGACGGTTCACCAGGCATCTGCACCAAACTCTTCGAATGTGAGTCCGCCTGGGCTGATATGAGGCTATTGGATACTCCAGAGGTTAGCCTAAAGATTTTTTTTTTCAATTGTATTATATTCTTTAAGATAGGTTTCCTCTTATCTCTAGTCTAGGTCAGAAGTGACAGAGACAAAGCCGACGATAGAGTGAGGTTCACTCTAACATGAAAGAGATTAGGGTTGAATGCGTTCGGAAATACAGATGCAGGAGTCCCACTTGTTTGCACTGCGTGTTATAAAAGACGTTTGGAAACACTTAGTGCGAATTGGAATATCAACAAGTTAAGGATGGTTATTTCGGAGGTAGGAGGAGGTATCAATAGAAGAGCGACAAGCAGGCATCTGTGCGACAATTTTAAAAATGTTTCACGTCCAATATCTCATACTGTTCTCCCCTAAAAACAATTCGAACCGGTTGGCCAACTGGCTGGGCTTAATTAATCAGGCCCATTAATCATTATTAAAAGCTTTTGATTTTAGTATTGCTCGTATGAAGTTCTGGAACCAACAGTATGCTGTCCTGACTGTAGCTCCGTTGAAAATAGGTGAGTGATTTCAAGAGTTCCGTATTCAAAAGATGCCAGCGGAACGCTATTAGGTTCCGCTGTCTGTCTACCAACGGAATAGGCAGCCCGCCGACGTCAGACAATCGGTGATCGATTTTTTTGTCGGAGAGAGTAAAACGTCTGAATTCTAATATCGCCCAACGCAGATGTCCTATAAAAAGTCGTACATGTCCGATTTTTTGTAGGACCCATTAACAGATCGTTAAATAGATCCATAGTTTTGTGAGACCGACATTAATTGGTAGGACATCTGAGTGAGTGCAAGGTGCGAAAGTCATGAAACCTCCATCATTTTGTCATGGCTCGACTAAATTAATGTAATTGTTTTTTTTTTTGACTTCCAGCCCCTATGACTTTGGTTTCCTGATCAGTAACTACGCCAATGCCAGTGAAGGTATGTACTGTGACTCCTGAGATGTCAATAGTAGCAGTAGAGCTCTTTGAAGCTCCGTGGAAATACTACCACCATACCTATTTCTGCCGCAAAGCAGCGTTGCTGTGTTCCGGTTTGAAGGGTAAGTGCTGGTGTAATTACAGGCACATAAGATGTAGATGTTTGTCCAGAGACAAACGTTGAAACATCTCATGATCCTTATCTCAGATGGCAACGCATTAATAAGGCCTCTGGTATTGCAGATGTCTATAGGCAGCGGTGACCACATGACATAACGTGGGCCGTCGCCGTTGGCTTGTTTACCGTCAAATGAACTGTGTAATCAAACGATATTAGAGTTCAGTAAAGTTAAGAAGGCTTTTAAAAAAGCACTTGACTCGACACACTAAGGAAACTAAAACCAAAACTGATAGAACAATATCTCTTCCTTACAGTATGTCTTGAAAAATTCTATCACAAATTCAAATGCAATAGATACGCCGAGCTCAAAGATTTGGATGACAGCGTCACTTGTTACGGGAACCCTAAGAAGCTGGAGACTGTAATAGCGGGAGGTTATGACGCTCAGAGGAACGAGTTTCCTCACATGGTCAGTATCTCCACAGTATAAATAACACAACATTAATAATTTGTAGAAATCCCTACCGCAGCTAACAAAAGAGCTGGTAATTTTGAAACCGCTGAACCGATTTCCATCGAACATAGCTAAGAACACTCCCGACTGATTCACACATACCATCACGCCTGTATTCCCCGAAGGGTTAGGCAGAGGTGTAACAATGTACACCCACAGTTCGCCGGTATGTTTAGGTCCCATGTAATAGGGGGCGAGCCTATTGCCATTAACCGGGCACAAATCCTAAGTCCGAGCTGCTACTGAGAATTTCATAGAAAAACCCAATAACACTTTTTGCTCGACCTGGGAATCGAACCCAAGACCTCTATCGTAGCAGTCGCTCTTAGGACCACTAGGCCACCGAGGCAGTTCACCATCTTTCAAACAAAAATAAACAAAATGAAAATCGGTTCATGTGTTCGGGAGCTACGATGCCACAGACAGAAACACACAGACACAGGTCAAACTTGTAAAACCCCGTCGTATTTGCGTCGGGGGTTAAAAACAAAGGTGCTTGGCAATCTGGGCTTCTCCCAGTCGTAAACATCCCCTTGTGCCTATTGGCCTAGTTCTGTTCTGTCTCCTGCTTGTTTGGAGGGAAGTGGAAACTATATTTTTTCCTACTCCTCCGCTGATCTTTTCTGATTAATTTCGTTGAGGGATTCAAGACAGTTGTATCGTTTCTCCGGGACTCGTCGAGCTTCATTGCCTCGGCGCTCTTCTGGCGGTCTCCACTGTTGATTCTGGCTTTCAGGAGTTGCAGTGCTTGGGAATAGTGCGTCGGCTTGTACAAAATAAGAAGTATCCTAGCTACCGCCTTATTTCACTCGTGTATTGTACCGTAATATTATATAGTCTATGTTACTGAGGAATAATGCAGCTCTCTATTGGTAAAAAATGGTTAAAATCGGTCTAGTAGTTACGGAGCCCATTCGATACAAACAAACAAAAATCTTTCTTTTTTTAATTTCTCCGCTCCACAACCTCATCCCACCGGCCCCCTTCCTCCATCGGACATCTCGACGCACCGTAAACTACTATCCCCATATTGTTGCCATTCCATCAATTCGCACTAAGCATTCCCAAACGTCTTCTATAAGGCCCACAGCAAAGGAGTGGAACTCTCTACCTGTGTCTGTATTTCCGAACGCATTCAACCCTCATCATTATCTACTTAGCGTTTTCCCAACTATGTTGGGGTCGGCTTCCAGTCTAACTGGATGCAGCTAAGTACCAATGTTTTACATGGAGCGACTGCCTATCTGACCTCCACAACCCAGTTACTAGGCAACACGATACCTCTTGGTTAGACTGGTTGTCAGACTTCCTGGCTTCTGACTATCCGTAACGACTGTTCGACGGCACGGTTGGCGCAGTGGCTGAGCGATTGACTGCTGCGCTTCGTGTCGCGGGTTCGATTCCCGCACGGAACAAATATTTGTATGGCGTACAGATAGTTGTTTCGGGTCTGGCTGTTTGTGTATGTGAATTTATATGTTTGTAACCGCACCCACGATACAGGAGTCATTCCTAGTGTGGGGCAACGTTTTCTCAAAAAAAAAAAAAAAAAAAACAAAGACTGTCAAAGATACACGAATGACAGCCGGGACCAACGGCTTTACGTGCTTTCCGAGGCACGGGGGTGTCATACCACCAACTTCCAAACTCCGGGCTGCTACTGAGCAAATCCTAATGGAAAAACCCAATAACGCTTTTTGCCCGACCTGGGAATCGAACCCGGGACCCCACACTCGTCAGTCGCGCTTGCAACCACAAGACCAACGGGGCAGTTCGAACGCATTCAACCCTAATCCCTTCAAAATTAGAGTGTCAGGCTTCTTCTAGGGAGCTCACTCCATCGTCGACTTTGTCTGTCACCTCTGACTTAGACTTGAGTCAAGAGCAAACCCATCTCGAGTAAAAAAAAGCCTGGTTGGTGCTTGCCCAGGGTAGATACTGACCGAGTAATCAGATAGTGTTTGCTATTATGATTTTTACTTCCAAATTTGACCCTGTGAATTCAAAATGGCCGTTTTATTTTACCAGGCTCTCATTGGCTATGGAGAACGCCTTGATGTTGCTGATTGGATGTGTGGCGGCTCTGTTATCAGTGATAGGTACATTCTCTCAGCTGCTCACTGTATATCAAGTCCAACGTTGTAAGTATCCTGATAATAGTACTGTGGAAACTCTAGCTGGTTTAACCAGGCAAACAAGCCGATGACCCACCTGATGACAAGTAGTCACCGCTGCCTATACACATCTGCAATACCAGAGGCCTTGCAAATGCGTTGCCATCTCAGAGACGAAGTTGAAATGTGTCATGTGCCTGTAACTACACCGGCTACCATACCCTTCAAACCGGAACACAGCAACGCTGCTTTGCGGCAGAAATGGGTATGGTGGTAGTACTTCCGCAGAAGCTCCTTTACAAAGAGCTCTACTACTCCTAAATGAATGAATTAATTAAAGTACAGATTTTGACTTCAACTTTCATAAATCTTCTTCTGCAGTGGAGAAATTCGGTTCGCTGCCTTAGGAGTGTTGAAGCGGACGGATCATCCGTACTTATGGCAGATTTATAATGTGGTCAAGATTTATGGACATCCGGAATACAAACCTCCCTCCAAGTACCATGACATCGCTCTACTGGCTACAGGAGCTAAGTAAGTTAAAATGTATTTATAAAATTACTAGCTGACCCAACAAACGTTATTTTTTACCTTAAAAATTACGAACTGCCCGAGATTTCGCCCGCGTCTTCACTGCTCGGCTCCCGTGTGTCGTAGTGTGATGTTATATAGCCTATGTTACTAAGGAATAATGTAGCTATCTATTAGTGAAACAATGGTTAAAATCGGTTCAGTAGTTTCAGAGCCTATTCGTTACAAACAAACAATTTATAATATGATTTTATTATGAAGTACATTAAGTAATAGTATAAATAACTGCTTCGAGCCTAATGGTCCTCAACGCAACTGCTATGCTAGAGGTCTTGGGTTCGATTCTCAGGTCAAGTAAAGTGTCATTGGGTTTTTCTATGAAATTCTTAGTAGCAGCTCGGAGTTAGAATTTGTGCCCGGTTTATGGCAATAGGCTCGCTCCCTATTACATAGAACCTAAAACATACCGGCGGACTGAAGGTGTACATTGGAACACCTCTGCGTAACCCTAAGGGGAATACAGGCGTGATGGGTCGGTTTCAATCTAACCGGATGCAGCTGAATACAGAGTTTTACATGGCGCAACTGCCTAACTAACCTCAACCTAGTCACCGGGCATCACGATACCTCTTGGTAAGACTGGTTGTCAGACTTCCTGGCTTCTGACTATCCGTAACGACTGTCAAAGATCTACGAATGACAACCGGGACCGGGAGTTCTGTTCTGTCTCCTGCTTGTTTGGAGGGAAGTGGAAACAATATTTTTTCCTACTCCTCCGCTAATCTTTTCTGATTAATTTCGTTGCGGGATCCAAGACAGTTGTATCGTTTCTCCGGTACTCGTCGAGCTTCATTGCCTCGGCGCTCTTCTGGCGGTCTCCACTGTTGATTCTGGCTTACAGAAGTTGCAGTGGTTGGGAATAGTGTGGCGGGCTTGTCCCATTAAAAAAAAAAAAAAACCGGGACCAACGGCTTTACATGCTTTCCGAGACACGGGGATGTCACACCGCCAACTTTCAAACTCCGTGCTGCTAATGAGAAATTCTTAACACCTAAACACGATACCCCTTGTTAGGACTGGATGTTAGACTTTTAGGTTTTGAAAACCGGTAAAAAACCTACTTCTTTTTACAGGATAAGGTTCAACAGAGAAGTCATACCAGCTTGCCTACATAGAGGTGGGCAGATGGCCAAGGTGGCCACAGCAACTGGATGGGGCGCAATGGGACATCGGAAACCTTTGGCGGAAATATTGCAAGTGGTAAGTCAAAGTCAAATTGAAAATCAAAGTCAAAGTCAATGTCAAGGTGAAAGTCAAAGCATTTATTTCAATTAAACCGTTTAGAGGTATTTTTGAATTGTCAAAGAGTCGATCAGTTAGCAAGTTAAAGCTAGTTGCTTGTTCCAAAACGTAGGTAGGATTGCCTGTCTGACGTTCACAATCCAGTTACTCAGTAACACAATACCCTTTGGTAAGCTGATTGTCAGACTTATGAGCTTCTATCTACTCGAAATGACTGTCAAAAATTTACGAATGATAGCCAGGACCAACGGTGACACGTGCTTTCCGAGACACGGAGGTGTTGCACCCCCAACTTCTAAACTCCGGGCTGCTACTGAGAAATTCCTAAAGGAGCATCGACCAAAGGACCCCACGCCCGGCACTTGCTAACTTAATTTTGAAAAAATTTCAGGTGGATATCTACAAATTCAGTGATGCAGAATGCATGCAAGCGTACCCTGCCCATAGACATCTTAAAAATGGATACGACAAGACCACGCAAGTTTGCTACGGAGATGAGGAACAGATTAATGATACCTGTGAAGTATGCATTTAATTGTAATTATTTTACTATTATTTATAGTCAAAGTCAAAGTGAAAGTCAACGTCAAAGTCAAAATAATTGCTAAGGTCACCTTTTTATAAAATATTTACAGCCTCAAAATTACGTTATAAAAAAAACTTAATAATAACAAAAATACAGCTTGGACCCTGTTCCCGATACCGGTGGGCTACTATTTTTTATATTTTTAAATGTTTTTATTTTTTATATTAATATTTAAAAATGTATTTAATATGTATGAGAAATAAATAAATGTAAATAACAAAAATACTAAAACTATATGGCAACAAAAAATATCTCCGCATCGCCGTCAACCGGAAAAGTGACCAAAAGACTGGTGGCATTGCCACGTTGGATGCAATCTTACAAGTTAAAGTTAAGGTCGAAATTGAAGTCATAGCAACGGCAAAGTTAATCAGTATACAATTTTAGAAGTAACTGCCTCAATAGCTTAGTGGTCCTTAGCGCGACCGCTACGCTTGAGGTCTTGGGTTCGACTCCCAGGTCGAGCAAGAAGTGTTATTGGGTTTTTCTATGAAACTCTCAGTAGCAGCTCGGAGTTAGGATTTATGCCCGGTTAATGGCAATAGGCTCGCCCCTTATTATATGGGACCTAAACATACCGGCAAACTGTGGGCGTACATTGTTACACCTCTGCCTAACCCTTCAAGAAATACAGGCGTGATGGTACGTGTGTGTGTGTATTTTAGAAGTATGAGAAAAATTGTGGAAATTTCCTCATCCAAACGTCAAAATCGGTACAGCGGTTTTGGTGCGTAAGTGTAACAGACAGACAGACTTACATACCATCACGCCTGTATTCCCCGAAGGGTTAGGCAGAGGTGTACCGATGCACACTCACAGTTCGCCGGTATGTTTAGGTCCCATGTAATAGAGGGCGAGCCTATTGCCATTAACCGGGCATAAATAACTTCTAACTCCGAGCTGTTACTCTCAAATTCATAGAAAAACCCAATAATACTTTGCACGACCTGGAAACCGAACCGAAGACCCTTGTTTCTTTCACATTTATAATAATAATTAGGATTAACCCATTTTTTCTCCTCAGGGCGACAGCGGCGGACCTCTCCAAGTCAAAAACAATAACCGTGGAAAATCGAGTTGTTTATACACCATAATTGGGGTGACGTCATACGGCAGGGCATGTGGTTATGTGGGCAGCTCCGGAATGTACACCAAAGTATCTTATTACATAACCTGGATCGAGAGTATTACAGGAAGCCTGAAAAGATCATGAATGCAATGACCGCACAATTGTGTTGATGACACCACTAATTAATTGGCGTACTTTTTATGAGCTGTCAAAACGCGATTCCCCCATAGATTTTGTGAGACAATACTAAACTGTGACGTCACTTTATTGACATCTCAATTTTCTATTTTTTTATTTCAAAGCAACTAAAAATCGATTTTAATAGTTATTTAAAAAAACATCGGGTTTTGAGGGGTAAAATAAACTGTTTTTTCTGAAGTTGTGCCTTGAAATTATTATATAATGATGTCATAAAGACGTAAATAATTGCGAGTTTTCTTTTTATGTATTAACAATAACAAACATACCATCACGCCTGTATTGCCCAAAGGGTTAGGCAGAGGTGTATCAATGTACACCCACAGTTCGCCGATATGTTTTAGGGCCCATGTAATAGGGGGCGAGCCTATTGCCATTAACCGGGCACAAATCCTAACTCCAAGCTGCTGGTGAGAATTTCATAGAAAAACCCAATAATACTGCGCTACCCGGGAATCGAACCCAAGACCTCTAGCGTAGCAGTCGCGCTTAGGACCACTAGGCCAACGAGGCAGTTATTCCATAATCTATTATAATCATCATGTCAGCTGAACGATGTCCACTGCTGGACATAGGCGTCCCCTAAAGATACCCACAATGACCGGTCCAGCACTGCCAGCATCCAGCGATTTCCCGCGACCTTTACCAGGTCGTCGGTCCACTTCAATTATTCAATAATCTAGATAAGTATAATGAAGCTGAAGAGCTTCTTTCTTTGTTTAAATAATATTATAGTGCACAAGTGTGTGCGCAAACACAGGTGCACTTACTCTTTCCTATCTCTCATAGTCCGATAGGACAACAATTAGACATAACCGGGAAGAGATCGGGCGCAGGACCAACGGCTTTACGTGCTTTCCGAAACATGAAGCTGCCACACCACTAACTTCCAAACTCCGGGCTGCTACTAAAAAAATCGTAATGGAAAAACCCAATAACACTTTTTACCTGATCAGGGAATCGAACCCAGAACCCCACGCTAAACAGTCGCATTTGCGACCACGGGACCAACGAGGTCCGATTAAAATATATTTTTTTGACTTTGACTTTCATTTTCACTTTGACTTTGACTTTGACTTTGATCTTGACTATAAGAAAGTCGTTGGCAAAAGGTAGTGGGTATTATAAATAAAAAGACACAATTCGCAACTTAAAATTAGTCTTATTATTAATATCATTTACTCCTAAGTATATTTTTGTATTGAATTAAGTAGATATTTAGTGCAAATCAATGTTACTTATTGAGTATAAAGATACAAACTTAACCTAACTTTACAGGTATTTTTACACTCAATATTAAAATGGCCCTATTTCTGACGCACTCCGGAACACAGAAGCAATAATCATATTATTATTAATTAATGTTTTTTATAAAATAAATGGCTGGATTATGTCTCCCAGGTCCTTGATCTTTTAGACCGAGGATCTGGGAGAGGCCAGAGCCTCGTTGGTATTTCAGCAGGGTGCACCGCGAGCAGGTGAGGTTGACTTTGGCTCATAGATGGAGGATGGTGGTAGAGCCACTTACACCCCATGAGCGCTCAAATGAGGGTTAACAAAACACAAATTATTTTTTTTTACCCCCCACAAAAGAATAGGAATCCCTACCGCAGCTAACAAAAGAGCAGATAACTTTGAATCCGCTGAACCGATTTCCATCAAACATAGCTAAGAACACTCCCAACTAATTCACTTCTCAAACAAAAAGAAACAAAATCAAAATCGGTTCATGCGTTCGGGAGCTACGATGCCACAGACAGATACACACACAGACACGCCAAACTTATAACACCCCGTCGTTTTTGGCGTCGGGGGTTAAAAATAGCTGGATAGCCGCTCCCAACCGGTCCTTTATTTTTATACCACAAATAAGCTAGCGGCCCGCCTGATGATAAACGGTTATCGCTGCCTGCAATGGATACTTGCAACACCAGAGGCATCACTCGTGTGTTGCCGACCTCATAAAAACCTGAAAAGCCTTCTTTCTTGAAGAACCCCATGCTGCTCTGTCCTTCAGATCAGCATGCAGTAGATCTTTTGGAAATCAATGGGGGGGGGGGGGGCTATGTCCAGCACTGCATGTCCTACGGCTGTTGTGATGATGATGGCTGGCAACAAGGTCTGAGTTCAGGTGCTTGCAGAGTCGCGCGGTGAAGGTAGACCTGAAAATTAAAACCTATTTAAGAGAGGTGATACAAACGGTTAAGGCAGCAGCTGAGAGATTGGCCACTGCAATCCGCGTCGCGGGTTCAGTTCCCGCACGGGTCAAATTTTTATAAGGCCTGCAGTTAGTTGTTCCAGGTATTAGGTCAAATTACCTAACTGCCTCGGTAGCCTAGTGGTCCTAAGTGCGACTGCTACGCTAGAGGTCTTGGGTTCGATTCCCAGGTCAAGTAAAGTGACATTGGGTTTTTCTATGATATTCTCAATGGCAATATGCTCGCCCCTTATTACATGGGACCTAAACACACCGGTGAGCTGCGGATTGTACATTGGTAAACCTCTGCCTAACCCTTCGGGGAAAGCAGGCGCAATGGTATGTGCATGTGTGTAAAAAAAAATTACCACACAGTTGGGACGCTGGTTGAGCAATTGACGCAGGACCAACGGCTTTACGTGCTTTCCGAGGCACGGGGGTGTCACACCATCAACTTCCAAACTCCGGGCTGCTACTAAGTTTCTGATAGAAACACCTAATGACTGTTTTTCCGATCTTGGAATCGAACCCACAACCTCAAATCAACGTCGTAATTTTGTTTTAACACACACACATACATAAACTCACGTCTTTTTCCCATGGGGGTAGGCAGAAACCACAGAACGCCACCTGCTACGATCCTTACATACTCCTTTCACCTCGTCCACGTTCATACATCTGTTCATACAAGCTCGCCGGTTACGAGTACTGCGCACCCGACCTTCCTGAACAACCTCACCAATAAGGTCATGGTAGGTCTTTCTAGTGCGTGACCTCCCCGCGTTGCCACTATTTAAATGTTTAAGGAAAAGCTCCTACAATTTGAAAAGGATGCAAGAATGAGAAACAGGTTGTAAAGTTCCTTTTCCTCGATTAAAAGGGAGGATTCTTCGTGCAGACGGGTGTTGTGTCTGGTGGGCTACTGCTCGACGGTTGTTGTCGGGATCCTGATACAGGCTAACGTCGCGGTGAACTTTGATAGCACGATTTGCCAAACGTCAGTGTAGTTCGCTTGTGGAGCGATAGATGGCGCTGTAGTAATTTAGAAACTAACCGACATCTTCAAAGGCTTTTCGGGATCTCGAGTGACTCGAAGAACCAGCTCAGGACCTCGCCAATGATAACCCGTTGGATCTGGAAATCAAAAAAAGAACTATTAAGCACTAAGCATATGTAAGAGCTAAACCTTGAGTTAAGTTACATCTTTGGTTACTGCTCCGCTCCCGTAAGTCGTAGCGTGATGTTATATAGCCTATAATAGTCTTCATAAATCGGGCTATCATCATTACCTACTGAGCCTTTTCCCAATGTTGGGGTCGGCTTCCAGTCTAACCGGATGCAGCTGAATATCAGTGTTTTACATGGAGCGACTGCCTATCTGACCTCCACAACCCAGTTACTGGGCAAACGATACCCCTTGGTTAGACTGGTTATCAGACTTCCTGGCTTCTGACTATCCGTAACGACTGTCAAAGATCTACGAACGACAGCCGGTGTTTTCCGAGGCACGGGTGTGCCACCAACTTCCAAACTCCGGGCTGCTACTGAGCAAATACTAGTGGAAAAACTCAATAACACTTTTTGCCTGACCTGGGAATCGAACCCGGGACCACTCAGTCGCGCTTGCGACCACGAGACCATCGGGTCAGTCTTTATGAATCTAGCTATCTTAAACGAAAATATTTTTTCCAATTCGACTGGTACTTGCAGATATTAGGGGGTTTAAACATACAAAGAAAAAACATTTCCACTTTATTTTATTAAGTATAGATATTTTTTTAATTTGTAATGAACTCTCATACAATAATTAGCACCTGGCATGTTATCTCTTCACCACCTTTGGTAGACTGGTAGAGAATGCCTAAGGCATTAAGTCCGCCTTTGTACTTTTGTAGCTAAGTTCAATATTACATAAGCAAGGTACTGCCTAGTTCTTGGGGGTGCAAATGATTTATGATAAAGGGGAACTTAATGGCTTTTCACCCCCCAAAAGATTAAAAAGTCGTTCTCGTATCTTTGTACAGACCAATAGGGTGACGTCATAGTTATTGACCTTACGGCCACACCCACTGCTCACCCCTCTCCCCAACCGACTCTCCCATTACGTATCTGTTTCCACAAAGGGCTTTTCTAAAAACCTTTTTGGAACTTTGCAGGCAACTAATCTTAGGGGGTGTAACAATACACATGACATAAGAGTTAAATTCGCATGCTGACCATCAAACTAAGTGTGGGGACAAATGATTGCTTAGAAATGAGTTTTATATAAAATAGTGAAAACACTATTTTATTAAATGCGCCATTAAGTCCTTTCATAACACACCAAACATGATACAATTACTTTGATTTTATTTTGTGAACACTTATTTTATGTCCGCTGTACGCCGCCATTTTGAATTTTTCATGACGCCATACGCCATTACATAATCAGCGGAACATTATCAAGCCTTCAAAGAAACCTAATTAGCTAATAAAATGACGACTTTTACCATCACGCTTGTATTCCCCGAAGGGTTAGGCAGAGGTGCACCAATGTACACCCACATTTCGCCAGTATTTTTTTAGGTCCCATGTAATAGGGGGCGAGCCTATTGCCATTAACCGGGCCCAAATGCTAACTTCGAGCTGCTACTAAGAAATTTATAGAAAAACCCAATAACACTTTGCTCGACCTGGGAATCGAACCCAAGACCTCTAGCGACGACATTTGGTTGAGACAAACCCGACACTTTATTCCCAACCACTACCACTCCTAAAAACCAAAATCAACCGTGGAGACCGCCAGAAAAGCGCCGAGGCAATGAAGCTCGAAGAATCCCGGAGAAACGATACAACTGTCTTGGATTCATTAATCAGAAAAGATTAACGGAGGAGTAAAATAAAATAAAGCGCCCATCGTAGAATATCCAATCACCTACCTTCATGTTTAACTGGACTGCAGGACTGCGCCCCTGTTGGCGGCTCGAAGGACCAATACGTCAGGTTCGGCACACGGCGAGTGTCGCACTGCCGAGGGAAGAAGGAAGGAAACCTAGTCTAGAAAATGTCAAATCTCCACTGCGCATGTCCGCTGTCTAGCAAACAATATTTTAGTACCTAGATGCAGATGCCCCGTTGATCTGTGGTTGCAAATGCGACTGCTTAAGTCTGGTCCTAGGTGTAATTCCCAGGTCGGATGAGTGATTTATGAGGAAGATGTCTACATATAAAACATCACGCTATGAGTAACAGGAGTGGAGCAGTAATCAAAGACACAGCGAGATATATAGGTAGATAATTAAAATAAAAATTGTTGCTTTTTAGCTAATGTAGCTCTCAGTTATCACATAGGATATGTAACATCTGCCAATTCACTTTGGTATTATGCAACATTAACGTTATAACCTAAAAAATGATTCAAGTATTATTTGAAATGATTTTTCGAACATTAAGTAATGAGCTCGTAATGAAATATCAATCTTGTGGTAACAAAATACACCTTTAAATTGGATGCATTGGTTATAGTGACATCTAGCGGTGGGTAGCGGTGTACGGTTTAATGTCTACTTTTTTTTGAACTCATACATTATTCGCGAAGATTCCACCAGTACCTCTACCATGAGTTTACACAGCCAAAACTCGCTAGCGTCTCCGTAAATTATTTGTATGAGATATTGTACAGCGCCCCAAGCGGTCACAGAAATAATTAAAATTCGTACCATGAGCGTAATAGATATCGATAGGTTGAAAACCTAGCGTAGCCTATTCGATAGTCGCAAACGTTTCTCAGCTGCCGCCATACAAAACGGTACCATGACTCACTAATTCGACAGACGCTATCGAATGATACGCTTGCGATGGTAGTTACGTAGCTCACTAGCATTTTGACGTGTGAAACATATGTTTACATACGATTTTGAGCCTATTTAAGTTAAAATAATGTCTGTAAGAGCTTATTTAGCATGAAATATCTAACTGGCTGCTGAATTTGAAGACCAACGATGTGAACAACATGAATTTCAAGCCAAAATGATAATTTATGTCGGATACAAAATTGGAAAATATAAGTGAAAGATAGTTTATTAAAATTTACAAACTCTCTAAAGAAACTTTGATGATTGAGAAGTATTCCTTAATAAATTGCATTGCTCACGTCTTAAGTATGTTTAGACACTTGAACTAACTAAAAATACACTTAAACTCACCTAACACTTAATAAATTGCATTGCTCACGTCTTAAGTATTTTTAGACACTTGAACTAACTAAAAATACACTTAAACTTACCTAACACTTTCAAAGTTTCAAGTGGCTTGGCATATCTACCTGTGATGAAGGACAACTATTTGGGGTTTTGTAACCTTAGGATTTAAAATAATTTAATAGAAAGTAGAAACATGTGAGACACTGGTCCTCATTGTATTAAATCATCCGAAATATTCTATTGTACTTTCAAAGCACACAACATACAACGTGCGCCGCTCTGTCTGTGACACCACGTCAACAAACAAAATTACAAATTAAATAGACGACAGTGGCATATTATAAGGAATAAAAATTAAAAAAACTACTAAATACCATAAGTAGTCCACGCACCGTGAGCTTTTCTATTTAGTCGGTTTATTTTGTGATATTGACTGTCTTAACATTTTTAGCATAGCGTAATACTACATTTTGAGCTTACGAGCCGTTCTCTCTTCTTATTAGTGAGACAGAAAGAAACAAAAAATAAGTAGTGAAGCATTCTAACGAGTAGAGTGAAGTTAGCCATACGACACGATCTATCGAGCTTGCCTTAGCGCCTGCGTAAGACTCTATAAATCTCATGGTGCATTATCGAAATCTATTTGATCCACGTTCGCACGCTAGCGAGTTAAACGCTAGCGAGTAATTTTTCGATGACATCTCATGGTAGAGGTACTGTGCACTTGTCATAGTCAGCTACCCAATTAGAGATTCTGTTATCGATAATAATTAGTTATCGATATGTTATGCTAAATTTAGTCAACTGCGTCGTTAGCCTAGTGTTCCTAAGCGCGACTGCTACTTTAGCGGTCTTGGATTCAATTACCAGGTAGAGCAAAAAGTGTTATTGGGTTTTTCTATGAAATTCTCAGTAGTTACTCAGAGTTAGGATCTGTTCCCGGTTAATGGCAATAGGCTCGCCCCCTATTACATGGGACCTAAATATACCAGCGAACTGTGGGTGTACGTTGGTACACCTCTGTCTAACCCTTCGGGGAATTCAGGCGTGATGGTATGCTGTGTATATTAGTCAAATCTGAGATGTATCTCGATAACAAATTTCATCAGTCCGTTATGGAACAAGCAAAACTTCGGTCCCAACAATGGAGACTACTACTGAACGGTTCTGGATGAAATTTGGCACTGAGATAGATTATTGTGTGGAATAACACATAGTCTACTTTTTATCCCGGAAAAATGTACGGTTCCCGTTGGATAGTATATCAAATTTGACGCGGACGAAGTCGCGGGCAGAAGCTAGTCTAAAAATATTTTTCGACTCTAGCTGTGTATTTTCTTTTTGAAAATTTAACGTGAAATGTCGATAAATAAGTCACCACGATAGAGGAGGATGAATAGTAATGACCTTGTTATGGAAATATCAATCTTATTGGTAGCATTATACAGCTTTAAATTGCATGCATTTGTTATAGTGACATCTAGCGGCGGGTAGTGGAAATTTGTCGTAAACCTATTCTTTATGGTCTTATGAACGGAAATTTCTCCGTTCATAAGACCATAAGGAATAGATGAAACGCGCGCAATTCGATTTGACCAAAGAGCGCACGCTTTGCTTACTTAAGCACGACGCGCGCTCATTGGTCAAATCAAATAGCGCGCGCTTCTCCGGCTTCCTGTTACACACTTTCGTTCCGTTTCACGTAATCACTCACAGTTTGTCCAGCTTACCTTACCTTGTGGCCTTTTCACCAATTCGCAAAGGAGTGGAACTCTCTACCTGCGTCTGTATTTCCAAACCAATCTCTTCAAAGTTAGAGTGAACAGGCTTCTTCTAGGTAAGGTCACTCCATCTTCGACTTTGTCTCTGTCACCTTTGACCTAGACTAGAGTCAAGAGCATACCACCATCACGCCTGTATTCCCCGAAGGGTTAGGTAGAGGTGTACCAGTGTACACCCACAGTTCGCCGGTATGTTTTTGTTTTTGGTGGGTGGGAAATCATCAAATAACTTCTCCCGCCCTGGGCGGGGCGGGAGGGAGTGTCAGACTTTTACTGACTAAAACCCACCCATGTTCCTTCTTGTGCCCTTTGCGTTCCGGGGGCGCGGTATCTCTTGCGAACAACCCGCAGCCCCGGCAGGCATCGGCCCGCAGTGGCCCCTTCCAAGTGCTGACATCTCTTTGAGGCGCGCGTGGAACACGAACGCGCCGTCGACACGGCCTGTTGTTATGCAACGTAAGGACGGTGAGCTACCCATTGCTCACCGTCCACAGGCCCGTATCTACGGTGGCCGGGAGTCGTCTCGCAGCTTCCGACGTCCGGAGCGTCTACCGCGGCGGCTGGGAGAACCGCTGTCTCAACCGTCCCGTCGCCGGTATGTTTAGATCCCATGTAATAGGGGGCGAGCCTATTGCCATTAACCGGGCACAGATCCTAACTCCGAGCTGCTGCTGAGAATTTCGTAGAAAAACCCAATAACACTTTTTGCTTGACCTGGGAATCTTCATTATTTATTACATTCCTATAATTATATATATTGTAAACTGTTTTTGTAAATTGCCTTCAAAATTGCCTTTTAAAATGAATGGTAATTTAAATGAATTGAAATGAATGGTTAGATCTCAACTTTCACTTCGTCACACCTGGGAATCGAACCCAGGAAGGAGTCCAAGCTCATTAGTCGCACTTATAAATATAAGACCAACTGGTGGAATCCCCGTTGAAGCCACCTAATAAATAATACCAGGCTATCCCACTATAGGACAAAGGCCTCAGAGAAATTCTAAGCATTGATCACCACGCTTCTTTAACGCGGATTGGCGATTTCAGCCACCAATTAAGTCCAGGTTTCTTTGCAATGTTTTCCTTCACCGATGTCAGCGATGTCCAAGATAAACTTACAAAGAAATAAAATGAACAAGTAACAAATACTTAAATAAGAAGCAGGCGCCTTAACCATTAAGCCACCTTTTCTTTTGTTTTTCTTACCGGCTAAAACCACTGCAGCGTTCCACCTCTGCCTATGGCCGGGGGTACGGGATTCGCATAAGCATTCGCCGCTCCCCGACAGGCCTCGACCAGTACCTCAGCAGGTCCCTCCACCCCGTGCAGCCATTCCCATAATGGCCGCACCCACATTCACATTCATGTGGCGCTCGTGGAACACTGCGCCGCTCACTCGAGCCTTTCTGGTCGGATGACAGACCCACTTAAAGGGATTATCAATTACAGAAGGGAAAATAAAAAGTATTTAAGTATGCTATTATTATTTATTTAAAAGTTTTGTAACTCATTAGTACTCGTACATGTCCACCGAGATAACTGCATTCCATTACGTAAATAAAATGCAATTACCTGTCGAAGAAGCTGTACAGGCACGGACTCAAGATAAAAGGGAAAGATTTTAAAGACTAAAAATTGAGTCACTAGCAATTTTCCATAACTGGTAATAAGTACTTTTAAATCTCTCCTGTTGAATCCGTCCCTGCTTTAGCTCTTGTATCACTTATAACTAACAAAAATATGGAACACAAGTTTTGGTCGTGTTCCACATTCTTAGGTAGGCAACTAATCAATACTTGGTGTTACTACAATACGTATTGCCGCTGGTCCTGATGGTGGAAGTCAGTGCATATACTCAAGTGTCTAAATATCTCCGCTAATGAGATTGGCAGGGGTAACCGAAATCTCATTAACTGAGATACGCCAGAGCCTCGTTCGTGAGTCAGCAGGGTGTACCGCGAGCAGGTGAGGTTGACTTTGGCCCCGAAGGTGTTGATAGAGCCACTTACACCCCATAGATGAAAAGGGGTTGAGAAACTGCAGGCTGCTCTGTGATTGGCAGTTCGCCAACAAGGACCACCTGAAATGAAAAATAGTTTGAATTAAAATATTTGAATCAATGATTAATCTCAATGGAGTCTGGCATAGTACACAGTATTTTCCGAGATTACCTTTTATAAACAAATAAACTTTACCTATATATTATAATAATTACTGATCTGCTTCCAGCTGTGTGTGTGTGATGTAAAATAGCCTATACTATTAATTATGAGTCTGGCCATCACACACATATTTTTTTTTAATTCGGCTGGCTTTCTCAAGGCCAGCGGGTTTAAACAAACACAAAGCTTTATTATAAAAGTGTAGATACAGCTTTACTTTTCTCTATTTAACGCCATCTATCGGCAAACCATAAGACAAAAAGTAACTCCGATTCATTAGTATATTTTGAAGGAGGCCAAAGAAAAGATGGATGGAATGTGTGAAGAATGATATGATAGAGAAGGGAGGCAGTGACAGCATGACGGTTGATAGGACGGAATGGAAGAAGAAAACGTGTTGCGGCGACCTCAGGTAACAGGAGATGAGGGCAGGAAGATGATCATAAATACTAGGATCTTACCTTCATATTTCAGCATATTTGGCATTCACGGTAAGAACAGGACTGCAGTTACTCTCGTGGCACCTTTCAGGTCTCGTGGGAAGCTGCTTCGACTGCAACTTTTGCTGCCTGGAACCTGAAAATTAATACAATAGTATTTGTAAATTTTTTGACAAAGTTGATGTCACCCGCGTTCAGGGGATTGCTGCGCTCCCATTAGTCGTAGCGTGCTGTTCTATACGTATAAACCTTTCCTCACTCTTTCTTTTGATAAAAACCATATTAAAATCAGCTGCGTAGTTTAAAAGATCTAAACGAGTACAGACGGCGGAAAGCAACTTTGTTCCATACGTAAGTAAGTTTGATTGATTTTTTGCATGTTATACGTTGTCAAGTGTACAGAAACGAACATAGGATACTTCCCACCCCGATAAAAAGAACTGTTCCCGAGGAAAACCACATTAACATTCTTATGATAATAGATGGCGCCACGTGTCTTTCGAATCATGACTGAATTTTAAATTAAAATATCGAAAACATTTTGTGAATCTAGAGTGTTCACGTAGACGGAAACCTAATATAAAACTAACCTTTATGCATGGTGCTGGTGTCCGGAAGGCCGGCTCGAAGGACCAACCCATCTCCCACTGGTCCTGGCGTCGCACTGCGGCAATTATACGAAGGATACATAGTCTAGACAAATTCTATTGCGCATGTAACGCTGCGCAGGTCGGCGATCAATACTTCGAAAAGAAATACAAGATGCAATTGTTGTATTGAATGATGCAGAACAGGACCAACGAATGTAATGAACGAGCGAGTGAACAAATGAATGAATGAAGCTTTATTTACTTGCCACCGGTAAAAATGAGCGATAACTTTATTTACTCTAGCTACCGGGTCATGAGTGAACGATTGAATGAATGAATAAATATTAGCTTTGTTTGCTTGCCGCCAGGGCGCGGATGAATGCTTTGAGTGACCCCTGTGCCGCGCCCAAACCGTAGTTGGGAGAATAGCGTGGGGTTTTAGTCGATAGTTCCCGAGGCGAAGTTATTAAGACCCATTTACATGATGCAACTTTTTCATACAATTAAATTGAAGCAATAATTGACTTGCATGGTATGGTTTTTTTTTTCTTTTTTTTTGGGGGTGGGAAATCATCAAATAACTTCTCCCGCCCTGGGCGGGGCGGGAGGGAGTGTCAGACTTTTACTGACTAAAATCCACCCATGTTCCTTCTTATGCCCTTTTCGTTCCGTTCGTAACTTCTTGACAATTCAAAAGTGCCTGTAAATGGTCTAATTGAAATAAATTCTTTGACTTTGACTTTGAACCATGGCTTGCACCAGGGCCGGACGCGAGAGTTCGCCGCCGCTGCATGGTATGGTTGCGTTCGTGTTCCACGCGCGCCTCAAACTGATGTCAGCAATTATTTTTTGAAGGAGCCACTCAGAGCCGATCACTGCCGGGGCTGCGGGTTGTTCGTAAGAGATACCGTGCCCCCGGAACGCAAAGGGCACAAAAAGGAATATGGATGGGTTTTAGTCAGTAAAAGTCTGACACACATTTGATGATTCACAACCGTAAAAAAGACAAAATGGTATGTACAACACGTAATATTCTTGATCTGAAAAAATATTAGTGGACACTAAAATACATAATTATATTACATACCATCACGCCTGCTAAAGGGTTAGACAGAGGTGTTATGTTAAAATGCAATATAAACGCCCATTTAAAATAACCCCATATAAATGACTGGTAAAAAAATTGACGGCATAAAACTTAAGAAAATTAATCGCTCAGGCATAGTCCATTTCCCTGCCCTCTGGTTAGGGCAAAAAAATGTTAAAATCAGTTATCATTTGGAGTAAAAAAATCTGAATTATCGCCATCTAGAGAATAACTAAGTTCGCAGGAGTTGTTATAGTGTACATGTGTGTGCGCAAACACAGGTGCACTCTGGGACGGCTGTGTCGGATTACACAACCTGAGAGAGATCAGGCGCAGGACCAACGGCTTTATGTGATTTTTAAGACACGAGGGTATCACACTACCAACTTCCAAACTCCGGGCCCGACTTGGGATTTGCACCCAAGATCGGATCAAAAAGGGGCGATTACTTTTCGGAGCTTACACGTGCAGCTTGCGGATAAATCACCCACGAACAAGATACGAAGTCCTCTGTGTCCAATATTCGGTATTCTACAGATTGCTTGCAGCTTTTAACGTTCTACAAAGCCACAAATCCGATATATTTACCCTTCATTTGGGCACCCCAACTAATTTTAATACCCCAAAACACGCTACGCCACTGATTGCAGCCACCTTTGGGAGGGCTCAGCTAAATACTAGATTGCCGCGCTAGACTCGGTGGAGCGCAAACCTAAGAGGGCTATTAGCGACGAAACACTGGTGTATACCGAGCTTCACAGCTTGACTTTTCGACGCAAGGTCAAATGCTCATCAATCTTCTACAGACTGTACTTCGCTAAGTGCGCTCTAGAACTCCACGACCTCATCCCAACGGACCCCTTCCACTATCGGACATGTAGATGCACCTTAAATTACCAACCTCATCTTGTTGCCAATCCATCAATTAGCTTCAAGCGTCTTTTATTACGCAGTGCGCAAAGGACTAGTACTCTCTGCCCACCTTTTTTTTTAAGGAACGGGAAATCATCAATTGACTGCTTCTTTTGTATGAAATTTGAATGGAATAGGAAGCCGCCCGTGCCATGTCCGCGCCCAATGCCATTTATATGTGGCTTGCGCGTAAGTACCCGTACTGTGGCGGTTGAGAGCTTTATCATACTTACTTAAAAGTCTCGCTGATGGTGGCGCGTGTGTTGGATCATTCAGTTCCCTATTTTTTTGCTCACCTTCATTATTTTCACATATAGAAGCAACAAGAAGAATATTGAACGAAGATTTTGTAAAAACTAAATTGAAGGAATAGATTGTCCATGGAGTTTCTTGTTCGTTCTTCTCCATAGAGACCTACGTTTTGGAACGAGCAACTAGCTTCAACCTTAAACTGTAACTTCTTGACAATTCAAAATCGCTTTAATTTAAATAAATGCTTTGACTTTGGCTTTGAATGTAAGTGTTAATAGGTACTTGGATGCCGGGGCTGCGGGTTGTTCGCAAGAGATACCGCGCCCCCGGAACGCAAAGGGCATAAGAAGGAACATGGGTGGGTTTTAGTCAGTAAAAGTGTGACACTCCCTCCCGTCCCGCCCGGGGCGGGAGAAGTTATTTGATGATTTCCCACCCACCAAAAAAAAAAAAAAAAAAAAAAAAAAAAAAAAAAAAAAAAATAGGTACTTGGAAATAAAACACACAGTTAACTTAACCTAGGTTATATACTATATTTTCTTAATAACTATTCTTAACATTATATAGGTTTTCTAAAATTGTCTTGCAGATGACCATTAAACACTATTCTGTCTTCATTGAATTGTAAATTAAAGAGAAGTTAATTGATGATGACATAAAATTATTAAAAAGAAGGGCAAGAGTTCACATTTTTATTTTCATAAAAATATTTGAGAATACTTGCAACGCGTTTTACGCATTACAAGTGCTCTTGTGACCAACTCCCCTCCATGACCCGCAAAGATTTCACGAGTCACCCTCCATAATGTAACTGTAAAATGTTTAAATTAAAACATAAAACATTTACATTTAAACATTTTGCACTTACATCTCTATTAATATCCGGCGCGGATTCGAAAGTGGTCAAAAAAAGCACAAATAATCTAAGTCGTAAAGGCAAAGGTTAGTTGAATTTTTTTTGACAATATCTCGAAACCGCGCCTAACAAAGTCATCCAACAAAACGATTCTGGCTGTACATTTTACTCAAATAATTAACACCCAAAAAAAAATACATTGCCATTATATTTTTCAAAGCATGTTAATATTTAGAACAAAATGTTTTCGCTTTCACAAACCGCTGATGGCCGTGGAGTAGGCGCTCAGTCTGTGAAAGCCGACTTCGTTAGGAGTCCGGTGGTTTGGTGATTGCTAGGAAGACAACCCGTGGCGGCTGCATATTGTCAAAGCAGCGCCATGAGAAGAGCTGGCAGCTTCTCGCTTACAAGAACCTGGAACAAATAAAAAAAATTTTTTTTATTACTTACAGAACTAACTATCGTACCATTGGAGGGGGAGGGGGGGGGGGGGCTGACACACTGTTCCTAAATGCTGCCTGAAAGCCTGAGTCAAAATCGGCGAATACCAGAAAAGCGCCGAGGCAATGAAGCTCAACGAGTCCCGGCGAAACGATTCAAATGTCTTGGATCCCGCAACGAAATTTTAATTGACTGCGTAAACTATACATATTGTATTTAACTATAGCATTAATTTAATTATTAATTGAAGTTGACTAGTAATGGTAAAAATGAATCTCAATTTGTTGTGATTGTACCACTGACTTCTAACTATGACCGTACCAGGAAATAGGGGCGGTCTGAATATGGCCACCGCCGCGCGGTAAGTACGCCCTTCTGCGCATGTCAAACGTAGCCGAACCGTGTTCCAATCAAGAGCTGATTTTCAAAATGGCGGACGCGACACGTTCTGACAAGTAATGGAATTTAAGAAGAGAAAGACTTCCTCGTAATTTTTTATCTTTATGAATTTAACACGACGCGCGGTTAATGTAGGTGCTCCAAAAATTTAAACAACAAATTTTTTGAAGGTTCTTAATTTTAAACGCGATCAAAAAAAGCTCCCCAAAAATAACCAACGTTCGCACTTAATGACCTATGTAAGTGAATTTAGAAGCCGCTATTTTGAAGATACCACCAGCCACGCCCAACCTACATAATAATGAAGACAAAAAATAAAGGACCCCTCTACTTACCATCACCTTGTCACAAAAAAAATACCCTATTATTATTACCGCACTGCAGAACAAAGGCTTCTCCAACAAAGAAGGGTCGAGGATCGATCACCATGACACTCGGCGATGTCAGTTTCCTCACGACGTTTTCCTTCACCAATGTCACTGATGTCCAAGATAAAATTAGAAAAGGAAGGACTTTTTTTATACACTTACCTTTGTCTCTGAAGCAGGGGCAGTCGGTACTGTAAGTTGGGAGGTCACCAGGAACACGTGCTGCGCTCCTGGCGTCGGGCTGGGCAATGAGCCAGGCTCCAAGGAAGTCTAGGACAACCTAAATTGCAAGGCGCATGTCTCATTTCCCGATCGATACACTGCAATGTGAACGTAGAGCAACGCCGCTGCGCTGTAGCGAAATTTTGGTGTCAGAGGGGGCGAGGGGTGGGGTATTGCGCAGAGGGTAGTTCACCTCAGTTTAGAGCGGTTGCTAAGTCTAGAGCTTGCTGTGGGTGCCAGGAGGGGAGATGTATGCTTATATAGAATTGCAGTAAAAAGGGTTGGCGCACACATTACGTGACCATTTAACATTAATCTCAGGAATCAATTTGAAAAATTCTTTCACTACTTGAATTTGTATGTTGGATGGTAATAAGCTTTATGTTAAGTTTTAAGGGCTGCGTACATCCAAAAAAAAACGGAACCATTATAGGATCAATCGCGTGTCTGTCCGTCCGTCACAGTCAATTATCTCCGAATCTTCTAAATCGATTAAGTTGAAATTTGGTACACATATAAATTTTTGTGACCCAAACGCATAGGTGTGACGTGAATATACGAAATCTGTATATGGGGGTCACTTTTTGGGGCAAGATGAAAAATTAAAATAATAAATTGCATACAGTGGTCCTAAGCGCGACTGCTACGCTAAAGGTCTTGGGTTCGATTCCCAGGACGAGCAAAAAGTGTTATTGGGTTTTTCAATGAAATTCTCAGTAGCAGCTCGGAGTTAGGATTTGTGGCCGGTTAATGGCAATAGGCTCGCCCCATATTACATGGGACCTAAACATACCGGCGAATTGTTGGTGTACATTGTTACACCTCTGCCTAACCCTTCGGGGGATACAGGCGTGATGATATGTGTGTATTGGTGTGCCCGGTTTATTAACTGTTATTTTAGTTTGCTTTAGGTTTAATCAGTATTTTTGGTTTTTAAATAATTTATAGTTATCTGTGGAAAACGTAGTGGGTAACATATTTATCATAGTTTAGTATGTAAGCCTTATCATTAACATGTAATAAGTTGCTGTGTGTTATTCCTAAAATAAAAAAAAAAATAAAAACAAATGTTTTTTTGACATTGACAAAAGTGCAAAGTCGGATAGATAGAGAGGAAGAGAGAGGCCAAATAAAAGATGAATGGATTGTCACGTGAAGAATGATATGAAAGAGAAGGGAGAGAGTGATATCAAGACTTTGAGAAGACGGGATGGCAGGAGAAGACGTGTTGCGCCGACCTCAGTAACATGAGATACCGAAACAATTGAATCGCAAAATAAATAAATGTAATGAGACCATTTCTTTAAGAAAATGATGTTCATATACAATTCATCATTATCTGCTTAGCCTTTTCCCAACTGTGTTGGGGTCGGCTTCCAGTCCAACTGGATTTAGCTGAGTACCAGTGTTTTACATGGAGCGACTGCCTATCTGACCTCCACTACCCAGTTAATGGGCAACATGATACCTCTTGGTTAGACTGGTTGTCAGACTTCCTGGCTTCTAACTAACCGTAACGATTGTCAGAGATCTACGAATGACAGCCGGGACCAACGGCTTTACGTGCTTTCCGAGGCACGGGGGTGGCACACCACCAACTTCTAAACTCCAGGCTGCTACTGAGCGAATCCTAATGGAAAAACCCAATAACACTCATATACAATTACATAATCAAATTACCTGAATATGAGATTGAAAGTCTTTGGTTACTGCTCCGCTCCCGTGGGTCGTGGCGTGATTTTATATAGCTTAGACTGTACCTCAGGAATCTGGCTCTCATATACATAAAGAATTGTCCAATCCGACTGGTAGTTCCAGAGATTAGCGCGTCTATCAATCAAAAAGTCCGCAGGTTTGTTTCATTAGTACCTATAGATTTCGTTGATAATTACATACACATACCATCACGCCTGTATTCCCCGAAGAGTTAGGCAGAGGTGTAACAATGTACACCTACAGTTCGCCGGTATATTTAGGTCCCATGTAATAGGTTGCGAGCCTATTGCCATTAACGGGCACAAATCCTAACTCCTGAGAATTTCATAGGAAAACCCAATAACACTTTTGCTCGACCTGGGAATCGAACCCAAGACCTCTAGCGTAGCAGTCGCGCTTAGGACCACTAGGCTACCGAGGCAGTTATACACATATACATATTTATACAATTTGAAAAAAAAAAAAAACATTTGTAAGTTTAGCAAAATATTTATTTTTATAAATGTGAAGCTTTTCAAATCAAATCAAACCAAATGAAATCAAATCATTTATTATTTGTAAAACATAGGTAGGTAACAAAATAATAATACAGATTTTATAGCTTATAAAAGTGCGCTATGTTTTGTCTATGGTAAGACAAACAAATGTGTGTAGTTTTAAAGTTTACAGTAAAAAAAAAAATTAAAATATCAGAAACATTATCAGCGTTGGCCTTTAGGGGCGATGCCGCGTCCCTTCGCCATTTGGTTCACATAGAGTGTTCATCCGCTTTCATTAAAAACATTGGAATAAATATGATTGTAATCAATTTAGTTTTTTGTTTTTACGTTTTACGGTTTTGTGCACTAATTAACCGACTTCAAAAAGAAACAGGGTAATCAATTCGTCTGTATATATTTTTTTGTATGTGTGTTACGTTACGCGGTATCTCCGCTAATTATGAATCCATTTTGATGATTCTTTTTTCGTTTGATAGGTCACATTTCAGCTTAATAAAAAAAAAATGCTGAAGAAATATTGTCATCCAAGTAAACGAATTAGCGTATTTTGTTTTCTTGTGACTTTTAAGTGATGTAGTCCCCGTGCCTCGGAAAGCACGTAAAGCCGTTGGTCCCGGCTGTCATTCGTGTATCTTTGACAGTCGTTACGGATAGTCAGAAGCCAGGAAGTCTGACAACCAGTCTAACCAAGAGGTATCGTGTTGCCTAGTAACTGGGTTGTGGAGGTCAGATAGGCAGTCGCTCCATGTAAAAGTTGGGAAAAGGCTAAGTAGATGATGATGTGACTTCTAAGTGGTGTCTTGTTAATTCACGTAGTATTACTGTTCCTTCATGGATTTGGATGACCGGATGTTGATACTAAAAAGGCGAAAATTAAAAACTTTTTTACAACATAGCCAATCCCCTTAAAAAGTGAAAAATAAAAGTGCTTTTTACCGATATTTTATGTTGACCATTCCGTTTATTTTTAAATCTTTATTTAATTTAAGAGGGTTCGACCATGCATGATCATGCCACCCTCATAGGTCTTACAATAATAAGATTATTTAATAGCAATGTTATATTTTATTGATAATTAAATAATATACTTTAATTTTAATAATAATGTGATATAATTGATAATTTAATACTAACGTTAATCTGTTTGAAAATTTAAAATTTTTATATTTCCCATTTTTGCCCTATTTTTGGATTTTTATAGGAAAGCACAATAACTAGTATTTCCATAAAACTTTTAAATTAATAATAAAAACTACAATTACAGTGATCATGAAAAATAAACGCAGGAAATCTATAAATTTCTAATGTGACGGCTGTCAAGGCCGTCATGAAAAGAAATCAAGTTTAAATACTACACTTCTCAATATGGCCCTGGATGACCGAGCATGGCAACCAGCCACACTTCCCATTCGTTTTGGTGGTCTCGGCATCCGTAAAATTTCTAGTTGCAGTTTACCGGCTTCTTGTCTTCTGTCTACAGCACCGATAAGTTAATTTCGAAGATTCTATCACCATCAATGATTAAATTTGAAGTGCCGTGTTTGACCGAAGCGGTGAACGCCTGGAAAGTAACTTGCCCGGATACAGATCGACCCGTGAACCCATCTTCCCAAAGACAATGGGACGAGCCGCTCTGCAGGTTGGTACGGAATAATTTAATTAATACGTCCGTCAATTCTGCTGAGCGTGCCCGCCTGCTGGCTGTGGGTGAGTGGGAGTCGGGTCTTTGGCTTCAGGCACTTCCGTCGCCCAACATAGGCACTATGCTGAGTGACTCTACATTCCGGCTCGCTACATGCCTGCGCTTGGGCGCTCCTTGTGGGGCTCCGCACCGCTGTCAGTGCGGTGAAGCTGTAGACTGCCTCGGACACCATGGTCTGTCATGCAGTAAAAGCGCTGGCCGCATAGCACGGCACGCCAGCATTAATGACATCATCCGTCGTGCTCTTGTCTCCGCCGGAGTGCCAGCTGTTTTGGAGCCAATTGGCTTGGCACGCGACGATGGGAAGAGACCAGATGGGATGACTATAATGCCTTGGAAGTTGGGTAGGCCTTTGGTGTGGGATGCAACATGCGTCGACACCCTTGCGCCATCCTATATTCCTAGCACGACGTGTTGTGCTGGCGCGGCTGATACTGGTGCCATCCCCGGACTCGTTGCTCAGCTCCGCCTCGCCGCCGCCGGAATCCAGCCCCACTGTGAGTGCTGCCACACCGGCCACGGCAGTTGCGTCGAGCTCGAGCGACGAGTATTTCTCTCCGCTGTCGTCGCCACCACCTGCTCGTCGACGGGAAGGACGCCGGCCACCGACCTGCTTGGGATCCCGAGGCCCACTGGCTTCTGATAGGGTCCCCGCTGCCGGTGGAAGTGTGCAGCGCATGAGATGGACACAGTACGTTAATTTTTTACTGGCCTGTGGACGGTGAGCAATGGGTAGCTCACCGTCCTTACGTTGCATAACGACAGGCCGTGTCGACGGCGCGTTCGTGTTCCACGCGCGCCTCAAAGAGATGTCAGCAAAAGGAAGGGGCCACTGAGGGCCGATGCCTGCCGGGGCTGCGGGTTGTTCGCAAGAGATACCGCGCCCCCGGAACGCAAAGGGCACAAGAAGGAACATGGGTGGGTTTTAGTCAGTAAAAGTCTGACACTCCCTCCCGCCCCGCCCAGGGCGGGAGAAGTTATTTGATGATATCCCACCCACCAAAAAAAAAAAAAAAAAGTACGTTAATTTTAATAATAATGTTATATAATTGATAATTTAATTCTATTGTTATTTTTCTAAATATTTGCATGCCGAATGGTAAAATATGGCTGAACTGATTTTGATTTATAACAACTATTGTGTACCCATATTTGCAAACAAACGTTTATTCTATTCTACTCTATTCTAAAAAAAAATATTTAAGTTACTATTTTCTACGCTTCATTGCTAATTTAACTATATAATATAAGAACTTGGCCTCTTCTGATTGAGGGTAAGCCAGAATGATATAACATTTTCCAATTTCACGTAAATTTACATTGTTCTCACGTGGCAACCGACAACTCAACTTCATTCCGGACTCACTCCACGACCATTCCTTTATGTAACCACTACGTCTGCTAATAAATCAATTTGGGGTATAGTGTTGGTACATTAGTCGCCATGAGTCGTGAGCACAATTAATGTCAAGTTAATTTTTCGGTTTTTGGGTCCCTTTCAGGGTTCTTGGGGCGCCGACGATGCACACGATCGGTCCAACTGACGGACGAATCGCGTGCAGCGTCGGCGGCCCAAGAACCCTGAAAGGGACCCAAAAACCGACAAATTAACTTGACATTTGTGTAAGACGGGGTACTGGATTGGAGGAGTTTTGCAGAGAAAAGACCAGATTCATAGATCAGGGAGAGTGTTCATAGTTCAGCATGAAGTTCTCGTATTTTGCTCATATTTGCCACCAGCCCGGTTAATTACTCTGGAACTTTACCGTAACGTTGACCATTGGGCTCGCCTTAATAGAGGCGGTAAGTCCCCTCTTTGAGGAGTGGCTGGAGAGGCGCCACGGCGCCCACACCTACCGCCTGACGCAGGTCCTCACCGGACACGGGTGTTTCGGGAGGTTCCTGCACCTCATCGGGCGGGAGGAAACGTCCGGGTGTCACCATTGTGTGGATCGCCCCGAGGACACGGTGGAGCACACCGTGGCGGTATGTCCCGCTTGGGCGGAGCATCGCCGAGTCCTCGTGGTGGCCATCGGCGGCGGCGAACTCTCGCGTCCGGCCCTGGTGCAAGCCATGGTCCAGAGCGAGAGGGAATGGGATGCAGTCGCCTCCCTCTGTGAGGCAGTAATGCTAGAGAAGGAGGCGGCGGGACGGTTGAGACAGCGGTTCTCACGTCCCAGCCGCCGCGGTAGACGCTCCGGACGTCGGGAGCCGCGAGACGACTCCCGGCCACCGTAGATACGGGCCTGTAGACGGTGAGCAATGGGTAGCTCACCGTCCTTACGTTGCATAACGACAGGCCGTGTCGACGGCGCGTTCGTGTTCCACGCGCGCCTCAAAGAGATGTCAGCAAAGGGAAGGGGCCACTGAGGGCCGATGCCTGCCGGGGCTGCGGGTTGTTCGTAAGAGATACCGCGTTCCCGGAACGCAAAGGGCACAAGAAGGAACATGGGTGGGTTTTAGTCAGTGAAAGTGTGACACTACCTCCCGCCCCGCCCAGGGCGGGAGAAGTTATTTGATGATTTCCCATCCCCCAAAAAAAAAAACGGGGACCATGTATTTTTGGTGTTCCGAATCGTTCCATTTTTACTATGAACTTTAAGTTCGTTTATTTTAATTAAATATTTATTTACAGACATGACTTATTATTTTAACTATCGACTACACATATGTGCACAATATAAAAACAAAGAACGGTTACACTATGCTATTATTTTCGGAGTTATCGACTGTTATGTGTTCGTTTTGGGGGAGCAGCCCATTTTCATTTTTATTTTGTCTGTATTGACCACATAAGGCGCTATGAATGACCCTTTGAATTTAAGTAGGTACCTAGTTTCTAAGTTATCTGTAAGTTAACATTATATTTTTTGTATGCCAATAGGCAGAATGTACTGGGAATATACCTAAAACTAACACCATTATTGTAACACCTGCATTCTATACAAATAAAGAAATTATTATTATAATTTACATCGATTTCCAGGTCGGGCAAAAGTAATATTGGATTTTTCCATTAGGAATTTCTCAATAAAAGCCCGGAGTTCGGAAGTTGGTGGTGTGACACCCCGGAAAGCACGTAAAGCCGTTGGTCCAGCGCCTGATCTCTCCCCTGTCGTGTCGAATTGCCGTCCCATCGGACTATGAGAGTGAGCGAAAAGGGAGTGCACCTGTGTTTGCGCACACACTTGTGCACTATAATATCTCCTGCGTACTTGGCTAGTCTGCATTAATATTAGCCGCCGTGGCCGGAATCGGCCTGGAGAATAAATACATACATTAATCGTCTTTAAGGAACATGATATTAAACTCGTATTGCCGGTCATATTTACTTGTATAAAAGCAAATTGTCTGGGCTATTTTTATATTACGATAAGGAAAAATAATTATTATATTTATCCATTGGGAAATTGTTGACACCATAAACCATTAATTCCAGGACACAACTTCCATAAGAAACTCTATATTTTAGCTCCGAAAACCCGATTAATTTACAATTAACTTTTAAATTCGATTTTTAATGGCTTTGAAATTATTTAATTAAATAGTCAATTGAGTATTTTATTTATTTACATAGAACAATATAATTATGTACAATTACAAAAAAACCGGCCAAGTGCGAGTCGAACTCGCGCACGAAGGTTTCCGTATCTATAAAAACGAGCAAAAAATTCGGTCTCGAATCCCGATCCCGAGCCCGCTTATATATTTATTTTATTCTGTTTTTTAATATTAGTTATTATAGCGGCAACAGAAATACATCATCTGTGAAAATTTCAACTGTCTAACTATCACGGTTCATGAGATACAGCCTGGTGACAGACGGGCAATAGGGTCCCGTTTTACCCTATGGGCACGGAACCCTAAAAAGGAACTTCATAGAGCATTAAACGCGGCAAGTGCCTAAAAGGTTAGCAGCATTGCCACCTTGTATGGTAATGCTAATTCTTTGGCCTAAGAAAAGGCCAGCCCTCTGGTCACGTGAAGAGTCGACCAGTCGCTTGGCGATGTCTTAAAAAAATAGATGAGCGCTCGGAACCCATGGCCCTAGTGTTTTAACCCCAAATAGCTTAAACATGTAGCTTCCAAGAAGGTTGTTATTTTTAACCAACTTCAAAAAGAGAAGGTTATCAATTCGTCTGTTTTTTTTTTTGTATGTTTGTTACGCGTTATCTCGATTAATTATTAATCGATTTTAAGGATTCTTTTTTGTTTGATAGGTCATACTTCAAAGGTGGTCCCATATACATTTTATCGAAATTGGTTCAGCAGTTTCGTAAATAAAAAAAATTAAAAAAAATATGTCATCCAAAAAATAAAAAAATATATACCATTACGCCTGTATTCCCCGAAGGGTTAGGCAGAGGTGTAACAATGTACACCCACAGTTCGCCGGTATATTTAGGTCCCATGTAATAAGGGGCGAGCCTATTGCCATTAACCGGGCACAAATCCTAACTCCGAGCTGCTACTGAGAATTTCATAGAAAAACCCAATAACACTTTTGCTCGACCTGGGAATCGAACCCAAGACCTCTAGCGTAGCAGTCGCACTTAGGACCAATAGGCTAACCAGAAAAAAAATCAAAAATTGTTTTTGTTTTGTGATGCATATTTTTTCATTTTGTAAAACGCTGTTTATTTTTTCATTACAAACAGACACTTCAATGTTATCAACGTGTTTATATCGAAGGTATTCAAAGCGGTAGTAGAGCTCTTTGTGAAGGAGCTCGGACCTCTAGCGTAGCAGTCGCGCTTAGGACCACTAGGCCAACGAGGTAGTTCAACCAAGTAAACGAATTAGCGTATTCTGCTTTCTTGTGACTTTTAAGTGGTGTCTTGTTAATTTACGTAGTATTACTGTTCCTTCATGGATATGGATGTCAGGAAGTTGATACTAAAAAGCGAAAAACTAAAAACTTTTTTACAAAAGACAACCGCCTTCAAAATCTAAAAAGTGAAAAATAACTTTAGCTTTGGAAGTCGACGAGCTCTGGGGAGGAGTCATTTGATGATTTCCCATCCGAAACAAAGAGCTTTGGAAGTCGGTGGCAATACAGAACAAAGTTATTTTTCCCTTTTTATTTTTTTGTTAATTGAGTTGTCAAAAAAGTGACGTCACTGTTTAGTATTTTCTTGCAAAATCTAGGAGGGAATCGCGTTTTGATAGCTCATAAAAAGTACCTCGACTGACTGTAGACTGCCTCGGTAGCCTAGTGGTCCTAAGCGGGACTGCTACGCTAGAGGTCTTGGGTTCGATTCCCAGGTCGAGCAAAAAGTGTTATTGAGTTTTTCTATGAAATTCTCAGTAGCAGCTCGGAGTTAGGATTTGTGCCCGTTTAATGGCAATAGTCTCGCCCCCTATTACATGGGACCTAAACATACCGGCGAACTGTGGGTGTATATTGTTCCCTTCGGGGAATACAGGCGTGATGGTATGTTATATGTGTTATAAAAAGTACGTCAATTCTCTGTTCACGTCTGAGTCTAGAAGTGGGCGATGTGACACCCCCGTGGTTCGGAAAGCACGTGTCGTCAGTGCACCTGATCCCACCCTGGTCGTGTCGAATTGCCGTCCCATCGGATCATAAGAGTTAGGGAAAACGTCAAAAAAAGGAAAGAGAAAAGAGTGTCCATGGAGTTTCTTGCTCGTTCTTCTCCATAGAGACCTACGTTTTGGAACGAGCAACTAGCTTCAACTTTCTGACTAACTGGCCGACTCCTTGACAATTCAAAAGTAGCTTTGTACTTATATGGCTTACATGACATACCATTACACCTGTATTTCACGAAGGGTTAGGCAGAGGTGTACCAATGGACAATTGTACACCCATGTTTAGGTCCCATTTAATATGGGGTGAGCCTATTGCCATTAACCGGGCACAAATCCTAACTCCGAGCTGTTACTGAGAAATTCCTAATGGAAAAACCCAATAACACTTTGCTCGACCTGGGAATCGAATCCAGGACCCCATGCTTATCAGTTGCGCTTGCGACCACGAGACCAACGGGGCAGTAAAGCTAGTGTATTTATATTTAAACCAGTTTTTCAGTTTTGTATATATTTAGATGAGGTACGTTAAGATGTCAGTTGGTACTCGACGTTTGGAAGAAACGCCGGATACGCAAACATGTTTAAATATATAATATTGTGTCTGTGCGTCAGTGTAATACTGTGTGATCTTAATAAGAAAGAAGGTAGCTACAATTATTTTTGACCGACTGGTTTCTGCCCACGACTTTCCCCCGTCAAATTTTATATATTATCCCACGGGAATCGTACATTTTTCCTAGAGAAAAAGTATCCTATGTGTTATTTGTTTATGCGTGAAAGAGTAACAAGCATCCATCATTTATTTATTTATTTACAACATAACTAACATTACTGGTCACCCCCAATCGGTAGCGTGATCTTACACAATATTTTACAAAATAAAATAATCTTATAAATTATTTACCTAATTATTATTAACTACACTGCTCCTGCAAAATATTTTTTGTGAACTCATTCAGTTTAGGTTGCATGTAATAGGGGGCGAGCCTATTGCCATTAACTGGGCACAAATCCTAACTCCGATCTGCTACTGAGAATTTCATAGAAAAACCCAATAACACTTTTGCTCGACCTGGGAATCGATCCCAAGACATCTAGCGTAGCAGTCGCACTTAGGACCACTAGGCTAACCAGAAAAAAAAACAAAAATTGTTTGTTTTGTGATGCATAATTTTTCATTTTGTAAAACGCTGTTTATTTTTTCATTACAAACAGACACTTCAATGTTATCAACGTGTTTATATCGAAGGTATTCAAAGCGGTAGTAGAGCTCTTTGTGAAAGAGCTCGTCCGGGGAAGTACTACCACCATACCTATTTCTACCGCAAAGCAGCGTTGCTGTGTTCCGATTTGAAGGGTATGGGTGCCGGTGTAATTACAAGCACATGACACATTTCAACTTTGTCTCTGGGATGGCAACGCATTTGCAAGGCCTCTGGTATTGCAGATGTGTATAGGCAACGGTGACCACTTAACATCAGGTGGGCCGTCGGCTTGTGTGCCATCCAATAACTTGTTTATCATATATTTTTTTCTTATTTTCAAGTTCTTAATCCATATGTTTATAGAACTAGTTTCGTTTAAGGCCCTGTCGTTAGCAAATGTTTAGGTAATTGACAATAACGCATTGCGGCAACAAATAAGGTTCAAAATAGCGATCCGTTTGATGTCAGTTGAATCGGATAACCACAAAAATAACAGTAATTTTGAAGTTTACATTAAATTGTGAAAAAAATACACGGCTCAGTGGAATAATTTATAGGTATGTCTTTAGTTCATGAAATTCCTTATAATGTCATTACATAAAATTATGTAACTATTATTGTAGCCTAGTGGTCCTGAGCGCGACTGCTACGCTAAAGGTCTGGGGTTCGATTCCCAGGTCGAGCAAAAATTGTTATTGGGTTTTTTTATGAAATTCTCAGTAGCAGCTCGGAGTTAGGATTTGTGCCCGGTCAATGGCAATAGGCTCGCCCCCTATTACATGGGACCTAAACATACCGGCGAACTGTGGGTGTACATAGTTACACCTCTGCCTAACCCTTCGGGGAATACAGGCGTGATGGTATGTGATATGTGATTTAAAATTATATAGTTTATGCTCTCATTTCCGATTTTTTTACCATGATACTCTTGTACTTTCATGGAATATTTATAGGTAAGTCTTTTCTTGGAACCCTTGACAATACACTCAATTCACTACACTCAAAAAAAAATTATCAGGCTTGTAATATGTACCAAAACGCCAGACTATGAGACAAAATGGATGTGTTTTACGGTGTCCTGTGTTCGGATAGCCCCTTAAGAACGCAAGCTATGATAAAACCAGTAACATTAACGTTTGCTTTTTGTAAACTCGTTTTTGTAATGTAGCTAGTGCTCACACCGGTCCGACGAGGATGCACCCATGTGTGCGCACTGAGATGCACATACTAATAATAGGAAAGACTGAAAAACGATTATTGACACCGACGATGTGCATACAAAAATACATTCATACCATCACGCCTGTATTCTCCATATAACTTTGGTGTTTCTATACTGATTTCTATGATTCTTTTTTATGGAATAGTTAATAATGTTAACTTTTTTAATTATGGATGACTGAGAGTGTTATCAACGTAAGAGTAGACAAATATAATCAGAAAGCTTCGAACTGCTAAGCTATCGGGAGTTACACGTGATATTGTGAGTCAACCATAAAAGATAGACATATGCTGTCGTGGGATATTTTTTATATAATTTTAAGAAGAACATTTCCGTCATACATGATTTCTGTGTAGCTTTAACCATGAAGGTTGCACACGCGACGGAAGCTTAAAAAATGGAGTAACTTTTCCCGTTTTCCCAACACCGCTCTGCTCCTATTGATTGTATCGTGATGAAAAGTATCCTATAACCAACTCAGGAGTATGAAATTTTTTTTTGTATGTAGTATGAAAAGTTTTTGTTTCTATAACGGTTATACAGACAGACAGACAGACAAAAATTTTACTGATTGCATTTTTGGCATCAGTATCGATCCCTAATCACCCCCTGATAGTTATTTTGGAAATATATTTCATGTACAGAATTGACCTCTCTACAGATTTATTATAAGTATAGATTACAGAGTTGTCAGATTTTGATAATTCCTACTTTAGCTCTGGAAGTCGGGTTCCTTTACAAAACTACAAACAGAACCAAAGCCGCCGACTTCCAAAGCTAAAGTTATTTTTCACTTTTTAGTTTTTGAAGGCCGTTGGCTTTTTTTTTAAGTTTTAGTTTAGATTATTGAATATACCTATACATGTGTATCTCTTGCAGGGGCGGAATGTGAATGGGAAGGACTCAAAGGCAAATGTGTGAAAGAAACAAGATGTCTGACTACCCTGGATACCGCGAGTCCAAAACATCCGGTAAGTGCAGGGCCGGACCGCAAATTTGTGGGCCCTAGGCTAACACAATTTGGGGGCCCCACTTAATTATTCAAATTAATTGTCACTTTGTCTTTAGTCATATCTTGTATGCGATAGCTATAGGAGACAAAATAGGACATTAATAGTCTATTTTGATACAAGTGAGTTGTAAGGAAGAATGCTCAGAGCGATATCCATTGGGGATTTAATCATTAGGAGAGCGCCATACCCCTCCAGGCAGTCCATGAGGATCTCTAAATATGCACACACTCACACTCACGCCTGTATTCCCCGAAGGGTTAGGCAGAGGTGTAACAATGTACACCCACAGTTCGCCGGTATATTTAGGTCCCATGTAATAAGGGGCGAGCCTATTGCCATTAACCGGGCACAAATCCTAACTTCGAGCTGCTACTGAGAATTTCATAGAAAAACCCAATAACACTTTTTGCTCGACCTGGGAATCGAACCCAAGACCTCTAGCGTAGCAGTCGCGCTTAGGACCACTAGGCTACCGAGGCAGTTCTCAAAAAAATATATACTAGTGAGTTAAGTTAGACATTACAGTCCAGCCTGAATTTCAGCAGGAGTAACAGGTGACGGCGTAACTGAGCCGAGAGCGGTATGATTAATAAGAACTTTATACAGGGTGTTAGGGTAAACGAGGGACTTTTTTTAATGGAGTGCAGTACTAATGGAAACGAACAACTTTTGCTATAGTACGAACCGTGAAATAGAAAAAAAAAACGGCTCCATAAATTCATGATCGCACAACGCAACAACATGTAAGAAACAACCGTTTTTTTTTTATCTTTAGTTTGATTTCATAGTGAGAGTGGTTTATTTTCATAAGCACTACACCCCCTTAAGTACGTCTCTTGTTTAAAACCTTTTTTAACAACTTCTTTACACATACTTGTTTCCTTCTTTCTTTCTTCTTTTCAACTGCCTCGTTGGCCTAGTAGTCCTAAGCGCGACTGCTACGCTAGAGGTCTTGGGTCCGATTCCCAGGTCGTGCAAAAAATGTTATTGGGTTTTTCTATGAATTTCTCAGTAGCAGCTTGGAGTTAGGATTTGTGCCCGGTTAATGGCAATCTCACACACTGATTCCTTGTCTTTGAAATGTATATTGATATTAAATACTACAATTAATTTAGCTTTCATTTGTGGCACTGAGTACGTATTGCTGTACTAAGAGTGACTTATTTTTGATAGATCGTTTTGAGATTAGTATAGTTTTATGGAATTGTACAACTTATTGTAATACATTTTTTTAAAAGAGTATGTATGGAGTTACTTTCCCGTTCTTCTCCATACGAAACTACCTTTTGGAATGGGAAACTAGATCCAATTTAATTTTTTTTTTTAATTAATTTTGACATGTAATTGACGTTAAAAGTGTCATATAATCGTCTAAATGAAATTAAAATGATTTGATTTTGATTTTGACCAATGTAATTTTTTTTTCAACGTACGGAACAGCTACATGTTGGCCATACAAAAAATTGTCCGGGGCACAAATCGATACCCAATACGCCAAGCGTGCATGTAAAAAAAAACCTTATCAAGCCGGTACTAAGATTTTGAATTGTTATTTTTAGGTTTGTTCCCAACAAAATGGAGAATCGATCATATGCTGTACTGACTGCGAATTGGTTGACGACACAGAGTAAGTTTATTTAGGTACCGTCAGCAACAAAAGTCAAGTAGTCATATATTGGTCCATCAGACCGACCGATCGCGTGCAGCATCGGCTACCCAAAAAACTCAGAAAGGGACCCCTAAGTGTACAAATGTACTTGACGTTTGTGCTAACGGCTCGTGGCGGCTACTATGACATACCAGTTTTATTAAATTCCTTAAACACGAGTTTTGTTATGAGTTTGGTTACTGCTCCGCTCCCGTGGTGTCGTAGCTAATGTTATATATGCCAGCTTTTCGTAACACGCCGTATACACAGGTTTTTTTTTAAGGGATGGGAAATCATCAATTGACTTTCCCAGCCCTGGGCGGGGCGGGAGGGAGTGTCAGACTTTTACTCACTAAAACCCTTCCATGTTCCTTCTTGTGCCCTTCGCGTTCCGTGGGCGCGGTATCTCTTACGAACAACCCGCAGCCCCGGCAGGCATCGGCCCTGAGTGGCCCCCTTCTAAAATTGCTGACATCTCTTTGAGGCGCGCGTGGAACACGAACGCGCCGTTGACACGGCCTGTCGTTATGCAACGTACGGACGGTGAGCTACCCATCGCTTACCGTTCACAGGTCCGTGTCTACGGTGGCCGGGGGACTCTGCCTCAACCGTCCGGCCGCCTCCTTCTCTAGCATAACTGCCTCGCAGAAGGAGGTGACTGCTTCCCATTCCCCCTCGCTCCAGACCATGGCTTGCACCAGGACCGAACTCAAGAGTTCGCCGCCGCCCTCGCCGTATACACAAGTTACTACTTCGCTAACCCTAACCACGTGTTTTGTTTAAGAAATGCAGTATTCAGTCCAACCATAGGCTTTTACTGGAAAGATGGGCGGAAAGCTAGAGACAGTAAGTTACACCCTTTCTATAAACTTCTATTTTATTATGCTTATCCCTGTGGCCTGAAAAATCTTACAAGCTACATTTGATCCACTTCCCGATATTTAATTTCACGCTTGTATCTCCCGAAGGTTTAGGCAGAGGTGTACCAATTTACAACCACAGTTCGCCGGTATTTTTAGGTCCCATGTAATAGGGGATGAGCCTATTGCCATTAACCGGGTACTAAATATGAACTCCGAGCTGCTACTGAGGGTTTCATAGAAAAACCCAATAATACTTTGCTCGGCCTGGAAATCGCACCCAAGACCTCTAGCGTAGCAGTCGCGCTTTGGACCACTAGGCTAACGTAGATCTGTGACAGTCACAAGTCGGGAAGTCTGACAACCAGTCTTACCGCGTGGTCTCGTGTTGCCCAGTAACTGTGTTGTGGAGGTCAGATAGGCAATCACTCCATGTAAAACACTGGCATTCAGCTGCAGTCGATTAGACTGGAAGCCGATCACAACATATTTGGAAAAAGGCTAGTCTGAGTTGTATATATTTAGAAGATTATAACTGGTTCGATTCCCAGGTCGAGCAAAGTGTTATTGGGTTTTTCTATGAAATTCTTAGTTGCTACTAAGCGAGCGTTGCTTCGAGCTGCTGCTCGAAGTTAGGATTTGTGCCCGGTTAATGGCAATAGGCTCGCCCCCTATTAGATGGGACCTAAACATACCGGCGAACTGACGGTGTACATTGTTACACCACTGTCTAACCCTTCGGGGAATACAGGCGTGATGGTATGTTATTATAAATGTTATTGGCATTATTATTTCCAGATTGTCTCCAGTATTTAAAAGATTTACCATATCAGTGCAAACAAGATGGTTTCTATGGAGGGATTCGCAGAGAACTGGATGGCGAGAAGAAGTGTTATAATTACGCCGAATGGGCGGTAGGGGGAGCGCCAGAATATGGTAGAGAGCCTTCCGCGAAATACCCTCATCAGGTACATACGAAGTTTAGTTATTTTATGTCACTTGATGACAAAGAAGCCCACGGTCCACGTAATATTAAGTGGTCACTGCTGCTTATAGACATTTGCAATACCAGAGGCCTTGCAAATGCGTTGACATCTCAGAGACAAAGTTGAACTGTCTCATGGACTTGTAATTACACCGGCACCCATACCCTTCCCTTCTGCGATGCAGTGATGCTAGAGAAGGAGGTGGCGGGGCGGGAGAGGCAAAGACTCTCTCGTCCCAGCTGCCGCGGTTGACGCTCCGGGCGTCGGGAGCCGCGAGACGACTCCCGGCCACCGTAGACGCGGGTCTGTGGACGGTGAGCAATGGGTAGCTCCCCGTCCTTACGTCACTTGACGACAGACCGTGACGACGGCGCGTTCGTGTTCCACACGCGGCTCAAAGAGATGTCAGCAAACAATTTGAAGGGGCCACTTAGGGCCATACCTGCCGGGGCTGCGGGTTGTTCGAAAGAGATACCGCGCCCCCGGAATGCAAAGGGCACAGGAAGGAACATGGATGGGTTTTAGTCAGTAAAAGCCTGACACTCCCTCCCGCCCCGCCCAGAGCGGGAGAAGTCATTAGATGATTTCCATCGGTATCATTGGTAAAAAAAAAACCTATACCCTTCAACCCGGAACACAGCAACGCTGCTTTGCGGCAGAAATAGGTATGGTGGTAGTACTTCCCCGGACGAGCTGCTTCACTAAGAGCTCTACCACTAAGGTATTTATCCAACTAATTCATTAATTCAAAAGTATTTTCAGTACAATTGTTTCTGAATTTCTATCTCCAGGTGTTACTAGGATACGGTGATGATGTTCGAACAGCAGAGTGGCACGCGGGAGGCTTCATCATAAGCGACAAGTACATTGTTACGGTTGCTCATAGCACAAAAATGTAAGTTTGTCACGGTTACCTCCTAAACTACTTTAGAGCTATGAGGAATAAGGTGCAAAGTTCCTTGTCCGAAATTGAAAATAGGAGTTTGGGGTCCCGGGTTCGATTCCGGTCGGGCAAAAAGTGTTATTGGGTTTTTCCACTAGGATCTGCTCAGTAGCAGCCCGGAGTTTGGATGTTGGTAGTGTGACACCCCCGTGCCTCGGCAAGCACGTAAAGCCGTTGGAGCTGGCTGTCATTCGTAGATCTTTGACAGTCGTTACGGATAGTCAGAAGCCAGGAAGTCTGACAACCAGTCTAACCAAGAGGTATTGTGTTGCCCAGTGACTGGGTTGTGGAGGCCAGATAGGCAGTCGCTCCATGTAAAACACTGGTACTCAGCTGCATCCGGTTAGACAGGAAGCCGACCCCAACATAGTTGGGATAAGGCTAAGCAGATGATGATGATTGTTTTCAACTTCATTGTTTTCACATATAGAAGCAACAAGAATATTGTAATTTGTAACCAAGATTTTGTAAAAACCAATTTGAAAAGAGTGTCCATGGAGTTTCTTGCTCGTTCTTCTCCATAGAGATCTACGTTTTGGAACGAGCAACTAGCTTCAACTTTATGACTAACTGACCGACTTCTTGACAATTCAAAAGTGCCTGTGTGGTCTAATAGAAATGAACACTCTGGCTTTGACAATTATTTTCACGTCGTAATGATTTATTTAATATTCAGTCCGCCAGGAATGGAAGTGAAGTATCTCGCCATGGGAGTGAAGAACCGATCAGATCCTCCAGAATCATGGCAGATTCATAACGTTAAGCGGTTCATCGTCCACCCAGAATATAAACCACCAAGTAAATACCACGATATTGCGCTGATTGAATCCGATACACCGTAAGTAATTTTATTGTAAAACCGACTTTAAAAAACGGAAGATTCTCAATTCGACCTTATTGGTGAGGTTCTTCAGAAAGGTCGTGTGCGCAGTACTCGTAACCGGCGTGCTTGTATGAACAGATGTATGAACGTGGACGAGGCGAAGGAAGTATGTAAGGATTGTAGCAGGTGGCGCTCTGTAGTTTCTGCGTACCCACATGGGAAAAAGGCGGGAGTTTATGTATGTATGTTTATGAACTGCCTCGTTAGCCTAGTGGTCCTAAGCACCACTGCTACGCTAGAGGTCTTGGGTTCGATTCCCAGGTCGAGTAAAGTGTTATTGAGTTTTTCTATTAAATTCTCAGTAGCAGCTCGGAGTTAGGATTTGTGCCCGGTTAATGGTAATAGGCTCGCCCCCTATTACATGGGAGTTAAACATACCGGCGAACTGTGGGTGGACATTAGTACACCTCTGCCTAACCCTTATGGGAATACAGGCGTGAGGTGGTCCCATAACGAAATTTGTTATAAATCTAAATATCCCTGATCCCAACACTTCTCTTTCAGGATACAGTTCGATAACAATGTGCTACCGGCCTGTCTCCACGTAGATGAACATGCATTCGTTGCGGATGCTATCACCACTACTTGGTTCAGCCTCGATAAAGAAGTTTCCCGGAACACATTGGCGGATACTATTGGAACGGTACCTTATATTAAATCTCAGTTTTAGAATTCCGTGCTCGAACTGCGCCAAAACGGGACCCTATGAAAAGAAAGATAAAAAGAAAAATTGTTTATTGACACAGACCATGTGCACAGAAAAAATTAAATATAAGCCCTTAAAAAAGATAAAAAAATAACATAATTGGGTAGATGACACCACTAATCATTTGACGTACTTTTTATGAGCTGTCAAAACGCGATTCCCCCATAGATTTTGTATGACAACACTAAACCATGACGTCACTTTTGTGACATTTCAATTCATTAACTTGAAGGCGATTTTTTCTGAAAACTTTTTTTATGCGGATACTAAAAATGGACTCCAATTTTCAGATCAAATTGGAGGCTTTCAGCGAAGAGGAATGCAAAGCTGCTATTGCGCCGGTCAGGAATTTGAAAAACGGTTATGATCACACCACTCAAATGTGCTATGGCAGCAAAACGGACAGGACGAATCCGGCTGAAACTTGCAAGGTGATAATAAATCTGGGCGCATAAAATAACCATTATCATCATTATGATCATATCAGCCGGACGACGTCCACTGCTGGACGTAGGCCTCCCCTAAAGATACCCACAATGACCGGTCCTGCGCTGACCGCATCCAGCGTTTTCCCGCGACCTTTACCAGGTCGTCGGTCCACCTCCTTGGGTCCTTCCCACACTGCATATACTGGTGCGTAGTCGCCTTATGATCCCAACGGCCTTCCTCTCTACAAGCTATGTGTACCGCCCATTGCCACTTAAGTCTCGCAAAGACAGCTTTGTCGGTTACCTTATTTCTTCTGCGGATCTCCTCATTCCTGACTCCATCTCGTAGAGAGACCCCGAACGTAGCCCTCTACATTGCTCTCTGAGCGACTTTAAGCTTCCTTAGTAGAAAAATAATACGAAAATGTAATACCAGCTTTATTGTTCCACTCTCGGGGATGTATGGTGGTAGGACAGGCTGCACATGCTGAAGGGGTCCGAACCAATACCAATCGGGGGCGCAGATCATGCGTCAGGCAAATACCGAGCTCTCGTCTCATGGTAGTAAAAGGAACCGTGGGGTATCAGTCGGTATAAATCCGATATAATCCTCCGTTCTCCCCGGACGGAAGGTAAACATAAGGATATACATACCATCACGCCAATATTCCCCGAAGGGTTAAGCAGAGGTGTACCAACGTCCACCTACAGTTCGCCGGTATGTTAAGGTTCCATGGAATAGGGGGCGAGCCTATTGCCATTAACCGGGCACAAATCCTAACTCCGAGCTGCAGTTGCGCTTAGGATCACTAGGCTAACGAGGCAGTTATCCCTTCGAGAAAAAAGGGCAAAGGTCTCTTTTCATACAGGGAAGGTATGAGCGTTGATAGTGATCAATGCTAATATCTTCTCTGTATAAATATATGATTTGTAAGTCCAAGTTTCCTCAGTTATGTTTTCCTTCACCGATGTCAGAGATGTGCAAGATAAACTTGAGAAAAGGCTACAAAGATGATGATGATGAATTTATATTTTATAAATAAAGGATTATAATGATGAATGAAAGGCGACTGACAAAAGGGATTTATATGGCAGATGTGAGTGGCAACGCCGGGGGGGGCCGCCCTAGAAAGGCCTACCCTGACCTTATTGGTGAGGTTATTCAGAAAGGTCGGGTGCGCAGTACTCGTAACCGGCGTGCTTGTATGACCAGGTGTACGAACATGGACGAGGCGAAAGAAGTATGTTAGGATCGTATGTAAAGGATATTAATATTAATACAAGATAATGTTTCCAGGGTTTCTCTGGTGAGCCATTGCTGATCGATACGCAGTTTTCAAGGTGCCTGTACACTGCTATTGGAGTTACTTCATTCGGGTTTGATTGTCGCTCAAACAAAACAAATGATATATACACCAGGGTGGCACACTATGTACCTTGGATTGAAGGCATAGTGTGGCCTTAAGAGGATTGTGAACTACAAGTCTTGAAGGCGATTGGGTAGATGACACCACTAATCAATTGACGTACTTTTTATGAGCTGTCAAAACGCGATCCCCGCATAAATTTTTTATGACAATACTATACTATGACGTCACTTTTTTTGTAATTTCAATTCACTATTTATTAATTTCAAAGCAATAAAAATCGAATTTTATAATTTAGTATTTAAAATTCATCGGGTTGTCAGTGCTAAAATAAAATGTTTTTGTTATTGAAGTCGTGTCTTGGAATTTGATTAATGGTGTCTAGGTCTACTGACCAATTACCAACATTTATTTTAGAGAAATACAGGGTTACTTTTAATTTACCTGCCATATTTCAGAAGTACTTATGAATACGAGCAACTTTTGCTAAAGGAGCAGCCCAGAAATATGAAATAAAAACGGAAAAAAACACGTTTGTTGTACGGGAGCCCCCTTAAATGTTTATTTTATTCTGTTTTTAAGTATTTGTTGTTATAGCGGCAACAGAAATACATCATCTGTGAAAATTTCAACTGTCTAACTATCACGGTTCATGAGATATAGCCTGGTGACAGACGAACGGCGGAGTCTTAGTAATAGGGTCCCGTTTTACCCTTTGGGTACGGAAACCCAAAATTCCGCTGCTCCCTATATTTTAATCATGTTGTAGTGCAATTTTGTGGGAAACAGCTGTTTTTTTTCATATTTCAAAGTTGGTTCCATTATGAAAGTCGTTTATATTCGTGAGTTGACTTTACCCCCTGAAAGATGGCAGGTGAATGAGAAGTAACCGTGATTAATATTTGTAACACTGTATTATAACTATAAGTTTGCAAAACATGTACGCACTAATTTTAACGTAACCCCTGTATAACTAATTATGTTTTAATACAATAAACGAATTTGAATTTGAGATATTGTTTCGGGCGATAACATTTTCACCTAAAGATTTACGAAATGATACAGTTTTGGTCTAATTACATTTATCATAACTTAATCTAGATCTATAAGTTTTTCGTTTTTTAATAAATAATTCAGATTAGTTTAATTAACAAAAAATAAAACGCTCGTGAAGTTTTTAATTCAAAAATATCAGTATTATCGCCCGTAAAACAATACACTGACCAAAAATTAAATGTTTTCGAATAAATCTTGAGTTTTATTTACTTACGGTATGTATAAATGTAAGGTTAGGTAAATCGTTACAATGCTGTCACTTATAATTTTCAATGACGGCACATAATAAATGTTTTGCGTCACAAATTATTTATACATACATACATAAACTCACGCCTTTTCCCATGGGGGTAGGCAGAAACCACAGAACGCCACCTGCTACGATCCTTACATACTTCCATCGCCTCGTCTAAGTTCATGCATCTGTTCATACAGCACGCCGGTTACGAGTACTGCTCACCCGACCTTTCTGAAGGAACCTCACCAATTAGGTCATGGTAGGTCTTTCTAGGGCGTCCTCTCCCGGCGTTGCCACTCACATCTGCCATATAAATCCCTTTCGTTAGTCGCCTTTCACTCATTCTCACAACATGACCGAACCACCTAAGCATACTCTTTTCTAATTTTGTCACTACATCCTCTTTTAATCCGCAACGTTCATCAAATTATTTATAGTAAAACTATTAGCCAAATCCAAAAAAAATGCATTAAAACGAAAATCTTAAAATTACGAACGACTTACTTACAGTTTTATATGCTGGAAGAAAATAATATATAATTTAAAAAAAAAAAATATTCCCAATGTCCTAGTATCTGAGGTTTTATATTTCACGTCAATAAAAACAACATTGTTTGTGTCATTGTCATTCTGTCATTCGTGAGAAACCGACGAACGTCAAAATCGCGTCGTCCGGTCTTTGTCTACCATTTTGTTTTAAAATCGTGAATTATAAATCTTACCCCACCTAATTGTAATTCACGCGAATACATAATAAGCCACGCAATTTTTCCACTACAATAGCGTATACAACACTTAAATAATAAGTGGATCCAACACCAAAGTGCCTAACCTAAAAACAAAATATTTTGTTGTAAAATAGTTTTACTCGTGTCAAACTGAATATGGTACGAGGTGGTCGTGGAGGCCGCGGCATGGGGATCCGCGGTGGCATGGGGCGGCCCCCATTCACTAGGCCTCGTGTTTTAATGCTGCGCCCACCTTTCGACCTTATACTTGCTGAGCCGGCATTTCCAAGATGCAAGCCAGCACCGGACGATTCCGCACTAACACAGGTAAACTAAACTTATTTTTATTATTGTAACACTTAAACTGTTATTTATTTACGGTACATCGTTTTCACATTCATGTATATTGTACTCATTTGATATAACAATTTTTTTTTTAAAAGAATATGTACAATCAACAAAAGAGATAAGTATCCAGGGTCTTAAATATTGTTAAAGTTTTCTTAGAAAATGATGGATGTTTGCAAATTTAATTGCATCATCATCTGCTTAGCCGACAGTCGATATAGATAGTCAGAAGCCAGAAAGTCTGACAACCAAGGTATTGTGTCGCCCAGTAACCGGGTTGTGGAGGTCAGATAGGCAGTCGCTCCATGTACAACACTGATATTCTGATATTTTACATCTGGGTAGACTGGAAACCATCCTCAACATAGTTAGGAAAAGGCTAAGCAGATGGTGGTGATGTTAATGTTCAATAGTGTGTGTTAACGGTTTTAATATCATTTAAATTAATTTGTATTTTTTACGCTAGTTTGAGCTCTGGTAAATAGTGCATTGTCTCAGTTGCCAAAGAAGAAACTAGGTAACATATCAGTTAATCAACGGGTCCTGCTAAGGTCAGTGCCTGCCAGGGTTGCAGTTTGTTAGAAAGAGTTACCACCTGGAATGCAAAGGGTATAGGGAGGAACATAGATGGGTTTTAGTCAGACACTCCCTTCCATTCTGCCCAGGGTGGAAGAAGTTATTTGATGATTTCCCATCCCTAAAAAAACGAAGCTCAACCCTAATAACATGGGACCTAAACATACCGGCGAACTGTGAGTGTACATAGTTACTTTGGTACACCTCTGCCTAACCCAATAGGAATACAGACATGATGGTATGTATGTAAAAAAAAAAGGCAACATATCAGTACTAGAAAAAATAAAATTAAAAATCGGTCCCAAGCAATATTGACCAGAAAGTTTTAATTATAACAAAAAAATACAACTTTTGCTTACAGGCCCTGCTTAAACGGCACGCAGAGCTATGCCCGACACCAGCAGAGCAGTCTGCAGTGCTGAGTCTAGTCACGAAATTGCAAACTGTACTGGACAACCTCGTTGTTGCACCCGGAGAATTTGCAGCAGCTGTAAGTGTCACATTATAATATTCAATGTTGTTGCAATATTGGTAACTAATCCTTTAGTAGCTTGGTTGTAACCTCAACTGCTGAGCGTAAGGGTTCGATTCCCAGGTAGGACACATCCCTGGGTTGCAAATTGGACATTACGAGGAACACGGATGGGTTTTTAGTAAGAGTGACACTGCCTTCCGCTCCGACCAGGGCGGGATTGGGACATTTGATGGAGTTGGACACAAAGGGGTTTTTTAAATACAGTCTTCTTGATTTCTTTCCCGACAGCAACTGGAGGAGGTTCGTCAGGTGGGGTCTTATAAGAAGGGGACAATGATGGCTGGGAAGAATGTGGCTGACATTGTGGTCATCATGAAGACTCTGCCCACCAAGGAGGCGGTCGAGGGCCTTTCTCACAAGGTATTGTGTCGCTTCCTTCTTTTTTATTAACATTGGATGCCAAAGAAGCCGACGGCCCATGTGATGTTAAGTGGTCACTGCTACCTATAGTCATCTGCAATACCCAGAGGCCTTGCTAATGCGTTGCCCTCCCAGAGACAAAGTTGAAATGTGTCATGTGCCTGTAATTACACCGGCACCCATACCCTTCAAACCTTCTTCTGGATAAGCTCATTTTATCGTAGACTTTGTCTTTGGCACCTTTGACCAAAATTACTAACACTCCGTCATACGATCGACTCGGTCATGTTGAGAGGATGAGTGAAAGGCGACTAACAAAAGGGATTTATATGGCAGAGGTGAGTGGCAACGCCGGGAGAGGACCCCCTAGAAAAACCTACCATGACCTTATTGGTGAGGTTCTTCAGAAAGGTCGGGTGCGCAATACTCGTAACCGGCGTGCTTGTATAAACAGATGTATGAACGTGGACGAGGCGAAAGGACATACCACTTTAAGGATCGTAGCAGGTGGCGTTTTATGGTTTCTGTCCCTGTGGGCAAAAGTGAGTTTATGTATGTATATGTGTGTACTAATACTAAACGCTTGATATGCTCCACAGGTCAATGAGGAGCTGAACAAGTTAATACGAGCTGAGACTCCGGGCGCATCGGACACGACAGTCCAGTGCCACGAGCGGGGGTTTACGGTGACGGGGTCCACCGCAGCCGTCCGCGTCCTCATCACCACCCTGCACCAAAACCTCCGGAAGCTGGAGCCTGAGGTAATGCGGCAAGCCCACCACGCTATTCCCAACCACTGCAACTCCTGAAAGCTAGAATCGACAGTAGAGACCACAGGATAATGAAAATCGACGAGTCCAAAAAAAATTCAACTATCTTGGATCCCGCAAGGAAAATAATCAGAAAAGATTAACAGAGGAACCTTAAAAGTACGTTTATAAGGTTGAAATTCGTATTCTGGCCAGTTTTTTAAAGTAATTCGTTAATTCCAGGTGCATTTGGACTACAAGCTGATCAGCAGTCACTTGGCTGCTATCCGTCACAGCCGCTGGTTCGAGGAGAATGCTCATCATTCCTCCATCAAGGTCTGTTTATACCACACCGAACTTAAGGGTTTCGCGGTGTCGTGTGTGAGCGATAAATGCGAGGAACTCAGCGGTATACCCTGCTTGCGTCCTATATGGCAGTCTGAGAGCGCTGAGACGAATGTCAGAACTATATGGTGACTTTTCGGGAGGCCTTTCTAAGAGGCGGTCGATCTATATTTTTATCCTCTGTCTTGTGAAAAGTAATATAATGTTACGCAGTGGTTTAAATTAATACCAAGTGAATTCACTAAGTACATATTATATAGTTTACATGTCTAAGGCGAGACTCGACGTAACGCGTATTTGTTTTGAAGGCGACCAGACGAAGGACTCGGATTCTCCCGATTCCTGATATTTATTTAAACTTTAGGCAGCAAAAGTTCAAAGTCGGACTTAATGCCTTAGATATTCTCTACCAGTCAACAAAGGAGGACAAGAGATAACATGGCAGGTGCTAATTATAAAATCATACCATCACGGCTGTATTCCCCGAAGGGTTACACAGTGGTGTAACAATGTACACCCACAGTTCGCCGGTATATTTAGGTCCCATGTAAAAGGGGGCGAGCCTATTGCCATTAACCGGGCACAAATCCTAACTCCGAGCTGCTACTGACAGTCGCAGTCGCGCTTAGGACCACTAGGCTACCGAGGCAGTTATAAAAAGTTGTTTATTATAAAATCAATATAAACTGCCTCGTTAGCCTAGTGGTCCTAAGCGCGACTGCTACGCTAGAGGTCTTGGGTTCGATTCCCAGGTCGAGCAAAAACTGATATTGGGTTTTTCTATGAAATGCTCAGTAGCAGCTCGGAGTTAGGATTTGTGGCCGGTTAATGGCAATAGGCTCGCCCCCTATTACATGGGACCTAAACATACCGGCGAACTGTGGGTGTACATTGTTACACCTCTGCCTAACCCTTCGGGGAATACAGGCGTGATGGTATGTTATGTTATAAACCAAAATTTGATACTTAAAAAAAGAAAGAATTGAATGCATTTATATTTTTTTTTAAATGCACAAAAGTACGACATAACTAAAATCATTCATTCTAATAAGTAAATAGTACAACTAATAATATACATACAACAAATCTAGTCATGAATGTAGTGACAAAAGTAGAAAAGAGTATGCTTAGATGGTTCGGTCATGTTGAGAGGATGAGTGATAGGCGACTTACAAAAGGGATTTATATGGCAGATGTGAGTGGCAACGCCGGGAGAGGACGCCCTAGAAAGACCTACCATGACCTAATTGGTGAGGTTCTTCGGAAAGGTCGCGTGCGCAGTACTCGTAACCGGCGTGCTTGTATGAACAGATGTATGAACGTGGACGAGGCGAAGGAAGTATGTAAGGATCGTAGCAGGTGGCGTTCTGTGGTTTCTGCCTACCCCCATGGGATAAAGGCATATACATATTTTATGAAAACAATAAAAAGGAGGATCACAGATTCGAGAAGTAATGACCAAGATCCCGTAGGACACTTCTCGCGTGTAGCTTTGCATCGTGTTGTGTCCCGTCAGATTCGTCGCTCATGCAGGACACACAAAACCGAAATCATTTATTACAAACTAGCTTATGCCCGCAAACTGCCCCGTTGGTCTCGTAGTTCAAGCGCGACTTTTGAGCGTGGGGTCCTGGGTTCGATTCCCAGGTCAGGCAAAAAGTCTTATTGGGTTTTTCCATTAGCATTTGCTCAGTAGCGGCCCGGAGTTTGGAAGTTGGTGGTGTGACTCCCCCGTGGCTCGGTAAGCACGTAAAGCTGTTGATCCCGGCTGTTATTCGTAGATCTTTGACAGTCGTTACTGATAGTCAGAAGCCAGGAAGTCTGACAACCAGTCTTACCAAGAGGTATCGTGTTGCCCAGTAACTGTGTTGTGGAGGTCAGATAGGCAGTCGCTCCATGTACAACACTGGCATTCAGCTGCATCTGGTTAGATTGGACGCCGACCCCATCAAAGTTGAGAAAAGCGAATGACACTATTTTGTCCCATCCAGGTCCTAATCCGCCTTCTCCGCGACATGTGCCAGCGTCACTCGGGACTCGAACCCCTGACCCCGTGGATGATCGACCTCCTGGCCCATCACTGCATCATGAACAACCCGGCCAGGCAGGCTCTACCAATCAATGTGGCTTTCAGGTAAATTTTACCATATCATTTTTATTAGTTTAGCTTCAGTCATAGGAAATTAACAACATACCATCACGCCTGTATTCTCCGAAGGGTTAGGCAGAGGTGTACCTGTACACCCACAGTTCGCCGGTATGTTTAGGTCGCATGTAATAGGGGGCGAGCCTGTTGCCATTAACCGGGCACAAATCCTAACTCCGAGCTGCTACTGAGAATTTCGTAGAAAAACCCAATAACACTATTTGCTTGACCTGGGAATCGAACCCAAGACTTGACGCTTTTTTTTTTTTGGGGGGTGGGAAATCTGCGTTTGATCATGCCCTGGTCGTGTCGGATGGAAGTCCCATCGTACTATGAGAGTTAGAGAAGAGGGAGTGCACCTGCGTCTGCGCACACACACGTGCACTATAATATCTTGCGTATACTTGGCTAGTCTGCATTAAGATTAGCCGGAATCGGTCTGGAGAATACATGCTTAGATAATGACATTTAGGTGTCGCCTAGTGTTAATAGAAGCTCGCCCCCTCCCCAGACGCGCGCTGTCGCTGCTGGCGGGCGGGCTGTTCCTGCCGGGGTGCGCGGGGCTGGCGGACCCGTGCGAGGCGCACGCGCGCGCGCACACCGCGCTCGACCTCGCCGCGCAGGACCTCGCCGCCGCCACCGCGCAGACGTGAGTACTCCAAACGTGACCTGACTAGCCATCATCTGCAAAGCGATCGTGAACAGCACTGGTCTGTCTGTGAGGTACTGAATCGATTGCGTACCCAGGTAGACCGTTGCAAACATACCTCCTTCTGCGAAGCAGTAATGCTGCCGAAGGAGGAGGTGGGACGCGTGAGGGAGAGGCAAACCTCTCGCGCTAGCCGCAATAGAAGAAGACGCCCCGGGCGTCGGGAGTCTCAAAGCGATTCTCGGCCACCGCAGTCGCGGGCCTGCGGTCGACTGCGAGTCGTGTTCCTCAAAGAAATGTCAGCATAACAGACAGGGCCTGCTAGAGCCAATGCCTGCCAGGGTTACGGAATTTGGTGGAAAGAGTCACCGCGGCTGTCGAACGCAAAGGACATTAGGAGGAACACGGATAGGTTTTAGTCAGTAAGAGTCTGACACTCCCTTTTGCTCCGCCCAGAGCGGAAGACGTCATTTGACGATTTTCAATACCTAAAAAAAAAATGGCCGCTGCAAACATTATCTGGCGAAATGAGGCATCATAGACCGTCAGGCATCCAGTGCGACTGCGGAACCCTTGATCAGCCAATATCCCATATGCTGGAGTGTCCGGTTTGTTAAGAAAAAAAATCACTAATTACAAAACTACCCCACTAAACCCCCCCTCTTTCTCCCTCTGTCTCTTACTCTCTACTAAATAACTTTATTGGTACATACGTACATAAACTCACTCTTATTTCCCATGGGGGTAGGCAGAAACTACAGAACGCCACCTGCTACGATCCTTACATACTTCTTTCGCCTCGTCCACGTTCATACATCTGGTCATACAAGCACGCCGGTTACGAGTACTGCGCACCCGACCTTTCTGAAGAACCTCACCAATAAGGTCAGGGTAGGTGTTTCTACGGCGACCTCCCCGGCGTTGCCACTTACATCTGCCATATAAATCCCTTTTGTTAGTCGCCTTTCACTCATCCCCTCAACATGACCGAACCATCTAAGCATGCTCTTTTCCACATTTGTCACTACATCAACTTTTAATCCGCAACGTTCTCGTATCATTTCATTCCTCACTCTATTGTTCAAAGTTACCCCACACATACTTCGCAAGGAACGCATCTCCACAGCATTAATCTTACTTTCATGCCTCGTTATTCACTTCCATACATAATTGAAGGCACCAGCAAGCTATTGTGCACAGCCAGTCGAGTCTTTTTAGATATCCACTCGTTACTTATTACTTTACTGGGTACTTTATTGCTGTATTTTTTTTTTTGGGGGTTGGAAGTCTTCAAATAACTTCTCCCGCCCTGGGCGGGGCGGGAGGGAGTGTCAGACTTTTACTGACTAAAACCCACCCATGTTCCTTCTTGTGCCCTTTGCGTTCCGGGGGCGCGGTATCTCTTACGAACAACCCGCAGCCCCGGCAGGCATCGGCCCTCAGTGGCCCCTTCTCTATGCTGACATCTCTTTGAGGCGCGCGTGGAACACGAACGCGCCGTCGACACGGCACTTTATTGGTGTTGGATATATATTTTTTAGTATTTTATAGCGATGTAAACTATCGAATAAAAATGTAAAAATATAGAAGCATGTTCCCTATGGTCAATTTAAACCACCCAAAAACAGACTCAAACACATACAAAGAATTTCATTATAATCGGTCCAGCCGTTTAGGAGGAGTTAACACACCATCACGCCTGTATTCCCCGAAGGGTTAGGCAGAGGTGTAACAATGTACACCCATGATCCGCCAGTATGTTTAGGTCCCATGTAATCGGGGGCGAGCCTATTGCCATTAACGGGGCACAGATCCTAACTCCGAGATGCTACTGAGAATTTCATAGAAAAACCCAACAACACTGCTCTAGGTAAAAATCTAAACCAAAACCTCTAGCGTGGAAGTCGGACTTAAGACCACTAGGGTAACAAGGCAGTCACCTATATAAAGATAATATTTCTGTTTTCAGTTTACTCCGCGTAGTGGCTCGCGGCGGCCACCGGTACGTGCTCGGGCTCCAAGCCTTCGAAGGTGGCAAGGACATCTCCACGGAGATCACAGTGTGGGACGGCGTGGTGGTATCCCCACTAGCCCCAGCTTACCAGGAGACCCCGGAAGCCATGGATACTGAAGATAAAGGTAAATTGCACTTGCATTCCATGTAGAATTAGTGAGTATTAATAAATTATTTATTTATTTACTAAAACTTGTTGCACATAATGTAAATAATACACTGTACAAAGGCGGACTTAATGCCTTTGGCATTTTCTACCAGTCAACCTTAGGGCGATGCAGAGACAAAACATAGTAGGTGCAAGGAACAGAAAGTCTCCAGGAATAAAATATATAAATACATACAACATATACAGGGTTATTTGTAAAACATAGACAACCTCTCAGGACTATGTTACTAACATCGTAATCAACAACTTTTGTTCTATGACATTTAAAAAATTTTCATACAAAAATAAAAACATTTAAATTGAACGCTCTAAATGTTACGAAGTCTATGCGAAGCAAACGAAAGCGATAGTAAAATAGCGACGGGAGCGGGGTTAGGGCGGCGGGGGTGTTTGTACTTGACCTATTTACAATTTTACGGAAATCCTTCAGTCGGTCATTCGCTTCGATGCGCTTGCGTTGCTTGATTCTGTAAAAAATTATAGAACAAAAGTTGTTGTTTATGATGATAGTAATACAGTCCTGCAAGGTTGTCATTGTTTTACAAATAACCCTGTATACACACAAAACATACAGAGTAGAGAAAGATCAAAATACATAGGTGGAGAAATACAACAAACTAATTGTGAGACGAGTCTGCCAACTGCATAACCAAGTACATTTAATGGGAAACGACTGGTAGCCATCCTGATATTCTGAGGAAGCGCATTCCAAAGGAATACCGCCTGGACAAGAAAAGAAGATTTATGAAAACCAGAGCGGTGAGAAGGACATCGTAGAAGACGATTATTGGAGGAGCGAAGATTCTTACTGCGTGCAGAGCACAAGTATTGATAGTCAGAAGTCAGATTGGAAGGAGAACTAGGTTTGTCTAAAAGAGAGAACAAAGTTGTCAAAGCCCTTAACGCCCTGCGCTGTCTGATGGGCAACCATTTTGAGAACGACTGATATGCAGACACATGATCATATTTACGGAGATTAAATACGAATCGAATGCAGTTATTAAGAAGTCGAGTCAATTATTATACATACAGGACTTTTCTGAACTAAAACTTCTTTACGCACGCTTGACTTTGGGAGTAAGCTGGTGAATGCGTGACGAGAGCGTTACGGAAATGAGTGATCGGCCGAACGGAAATTTAGAGTGAGAGTGAAGATAGAAAGAGAGAGAGAGTTACGTTTCGTATATTACTGTAGGAGTAAGAGAGAGCAGTGCGCGCGCTTATTTTCTTTCTCTCTTCCTCAAGTACACGTGTTTATTTGTAATATCCATTGATGGCAAACAAGCCGTCGGCCCACCTGATGTTAAGTGGTCACCGCTGCCTATACACATCTGTAATACCAGAGGCCTTGCAAATGCGTTGCCATCCCAGAGACAAAGATGAAATGTGTCATGTGCCTGTAATTGGATAGGTGACACCATTAAACGTTAATTACAAAACACAACTTCACAAAAAAAATGTGTGTTTTAACCCTGTTCCAGTTTTACACATAACATACCATCACGCCTGTATTCCCCGAAGGGATAGGCAGAGGTGTACCAATGTACACCCACAGTTCGCCGGTATGTTTGGGTCTCATGGAATAGGGGGCGAGCCTATTGCCATTAACCGGGCTGTTCCATTTTTAGTTGCTTTGAAACCAATAAATTAATAGTGAATTGAGATGACAAAAAAGTGACGTCATGGTTTAGTATTGTCACACAAAATCTATGGGGGAATCGCGTTTTGACAGCTCATAAAAAGTACGTCAATTGATTAGTGGTGTCATCTACCCAATTACACTAGGCGTTCCCCTCCCTTTTTGAGTTCCACGCGAATAATGGACGATCCATAATCAATTACTTTGTTTTTTCAGATGACGATGCCCATGATGGAGTTGCTGCATAGATTTATGTGTAAATAAAGTAATTATAAGTTTTATATTAAAAGATAACCATCTTAAATAAATCGATACACTTACCAAACTTGTTTTTTTATTTGGAAACTGGCTTCTGTCTGCGACTTCCATTTCCTTGCCTTGCGCAAGTAAGTCAAATGTTCGTCATATCAGCCGATCGACGTCCACTGCTGGAAATAGCCCCCCCCCCCCCCCCCCCCCTAAAGAAAGCCACAATTACCGGTCCTGCGCTGCCCGCATCCAGCGGTTTCCCATGACCTTTATTAGGTCGTCGGTCCACCTCGTGGGGAGGCTTCCCAGACTGCGCCTTCTGGATTTGACAATATCAAGTCAAATCTTACTGTACTATTTATAAATGCAAAAGTTTGCGATCACGCCAGATCGGATGAACGGATCTGAATGAAATTTGGCACAGAGATAGATTATAGTCTGGAACCTGGGTACGATTCCCAGGTCGGGCAAAAAGTGTAATTGAGTTTTTCCATTAGGAATTTGAATTTCTCAGTAAAACAGCCTGGAGTTTGGAAGTTGGTGGTGTGACACCGCCGTGTTTCGGAAAGCACGTAAAGCCGTTGGTCCCGGTTGTCATTCGTAGATCTTTGACAGTTGTTACGGATAGTCAGAAGCCGGGAAGTCTGACAACCTTTCTTACCGCGTGATATCGTGTTACCCAGTAACTGGGTTGTGGAGGTCAGATAGGCAGTCGCTCCATGTAGAACGTTGACCGCGTAGTTCTTGAAAACTACGCAGCGCATTTTTATGCGTTTTTTACCACCATTTAGTAAGTTTGTTCGATTTATTTAAACAAGCTTAATTCTGTAAATACCAGTCTGATTAGAAAATAATCTTGGCTTTTAATAAAAGAATCCTAGCCGATGCTGCACGCGTTTGGTCTGACTGACGGACCAATCGTGTGCAGCGTTGGCGCCCCCCGCCTCCTTCATTCCGCCAAAGAGACCCAAAAATTAACTTGAAGTTTGTGCTCACGACTCATGTCGGTTACTATACCAAATTGGGATTGAACATGTGTCGGGTTCGCAGACCTAAAAGAAAGTATTTTTTAGAGACGTTGTGTCTTAAAATTTGTGGTTAACCGATTCGAGGCCACTGCCGCGCCAGGGGCGTCATATAACAATATTCAGTGAGGTCAATGACGCACCTAGCGCGGCATATAGGAATGATTGAAAAACACGTTAAAACTAAACATGGCGCTCCTAGCGCGGCATCGAACAAACTTCTTTACCCGTGGTAATAATGTGCCAAAATAAAGATGGCCGTGAATCGGCATCGCTGAATATTGGTGTTTATACCACTATTATGTGATTACCGTGACTGCCCCGTTGGTTTCGTGGTCGCAAGCGTGACTGATGAGCACGGGGTCCTAGGTTCGATTCCCGGGTCGGGCAAAGTGTTATTGGGTTTTTCCATTGCGAATTTCTCAGTAGCAGCCCGGAGTTTGGAAGTTGGTGGTGTCACACCCCCGTGCCTCGGAAAGCACGTAACGCCTTTGGTCCCGGCTGTCATTCGTAGATCTTTGACAATCGTTACGGATAGTCAGAAGCCAGAAAGTCTGACAACCAGTCTTACCAAGAGGTATCGTGTTGCCCAGTTGGAGGTCAGATAGGCAGTCGCTCCATGTAAAACACTGATATTCAGCTGCATCCGGTTAGACTGGAAGCCGACCCCAACATAGTTGAGAAAAAATGCACCAAACTTCCTTATAATTAGTACCAACATTCACACATAGATGGCGTTAAATTAAAATTTAAAATCAATACGCCCACAGATGGCGCTAATAACAATAAAGGTACCATAACCCCAAACTTGAACTAATACTTATATAATGCTTTATCTCACATTTAAGTATTGATCGTGACTTGCGCAGTACAGTTAGACTTTTCTGGAATAATTTGACTTCCTTTGTACAATATCTGCATTGCGACAATCACCGTCTGGCGCCTGGTCCTTAGAGCCGCAATCTCGGGTCATTGTACTGACTGCGGCCCTAGCAAGGATTATATCCGATATTGTAGAAGTTTAGTTACTGTAGAACTGCCTCGGTAGCCTAGTGATCTTAAGCGCGACTGCTACGCTAGAGGTCTTGGGTTCGATTCCGAGGTCAAACAAAAAGTGTTATTGAGTTGTGTAAGATTCTCAGTAACAGCTCGGAGTTAGGATTTGTGCCCGGTTAATGGCAATAGGCTCGCCCTCTATTACATGGGACTTAATAATATACCAGCGAACTATGGATGTACACTGGTACACTTCTGCCTAACCCTTTGGGGAATACAGGCGTGATGGTATGTATGTAATAAGGTATTTCTACGTTAATAAGACACGAAGACATGGATTGTTAGTAAGTTACATTGGTTAAATAGATTATAAGAATTAGGTTAGGTATTTTATTGTTTTATTTCGAACAATCTCAATATTACCTTCCTCTTCCCTGAGACTCCAAGACAGATAAACCAAGTCTTTATTTTAGAATGTTCACTGAAATGGTCCTCAGTGGGAATTAAGGACCAATTTTGAGTAACATCTTTTGAAAAATAAAGGCCAGTTTCCAATAAGATCTTGTGGGAATTGTGGACCAATTTAGAGTAACGATCAATATGATTCCGAAAACACCTCATTCTAGCGTATTATTCTGGAATCGCCAATCCGTCTTTTTTAACCCCCAATACGAAAACGACAGGGTGTTATATGTTTGACGTGTCTATGTGTGTGTATGTGTCTGTCTGTGGCATCGTAGCTCCCGAACGGATGAACCGATTTTGATTTTGCTTTTTTGAGTTTGATTCGGCTTCATGGGTGGTGAGTGGTGGTGGTTTGGTGGACGTGAATATGCGACCCCACCTTTAAGAACATAAGTTCGTTCGGTCGGTCATTCCGTTTGTTATGAATGTGGATTCTGTCTTTGATACTAACTACTAAATTAAATTAAATAAAAAATATACATACCTACCATCACGCCTGTATTCCCCGAAGGGTTAGGCAGAGGTGTACCATGTACACCGACAGTTCGCTGGTATGTTTAGGTCCCATGTAATAGGGGGCGAGCCTATTGCCATTAACCGAGCACAACTCCGAGCTGCTACTGAGAATTTCATAGAAAAACCCAATAACACTTTTTGCTCGACCTGGGAATCGAACCCAAGACCTCTAGCTTAGCAGTCGCGCTTAGGACCACTAGGCCAACGAGGCAGTTATTTAATGGAACATTGAAGAATCTTTAGCATGTTCCACCTTCATTATTTTCCTTTTGCAATCACAATGTAATACGCTTTTATTTCCCTACAAGCGACCTGCTCGCGACTTCGTACGCGTGGCTTATTTCATCCGCGTTAAGTTACGTCTTTAGTTACTGCTGCGCTCCAGTGGGTCGTAGCGTGATGTTATATAGCCTATGTTACTCAGGAATAATGTAGCTGTCTATTGGTAAAACAATGTGTAAAATCGGTCCAGTAGTATCGGAGTCTATTCGTTACAAACAAACAAACTCTTCTTTATAATATTAATATAGATTTACCTATAATCATAATGGTATTTGAGGGCAGATCGAGTTTTTTGTTCAAAATTACAATTCCCGACATGGGAATCGGACCCAGGACTACGCCCTCGGTCCTATACATAATGAATGCACTGTACCTACAGCTCATATTGAAGTATTGATCGCTGGAGTGTGACCTGCGCAGTGCAGCTAGATATTTCTAGACTAGACTTCCTCTGTGCAGTGTCGCAGTGCGCCACCCGCCGTCTGCCGTGCATCACGTATCGTCCTTCGAGCGGCCGCCGCAGTACCGGACGGCTCTGCAGCTCTTCAGCACCTCGTCTTCCAGATTAAAGATAAAGGTACGTGTTTCTACAGCAATAATAATTTAATAACGAGTTATGTTACCAGGATTTAGTAATAATTAGATTTGAAAGAGTGTCCGTAGAGTTTCTTGCTCGTTCTTCTCCATAGAGACCTACGTTTTGGAACGAGCAACTAGCTTCAACTTTCTGACTAACTAACCGACTCCTTGACAGTTCAAAAGTGCCTGTAAATGGTTTAATTCAATTTTTACAATAAAATCATTTCTTTTTGAATTTAAATTTTATGAAACTTTATTCTGAAATCGTCTACTTACCTACCTATGGTTACGTCATAGTTATAATAAGGAATTATTCACGCACTAAAAAATAATTTCAAGATATATTTGTGATCTAGCATTGAGAGCGGGGGGATGCGGGTAAATACGGGGGAAGGGCGGGGGGAGGAAGGGTGCGGTGCGGGAGGCAGGGTAACAGGAGACGCGATGAGGGTGCGGTCGGAAAATCAATAAAAATTAAAGGTCTTTCATGAACCGCATTGGTGTGTAGATGCGAGCGTGGCAGTAAGGGGACGCCATAGACTTGTAGGAGAGACAAGATAGTGATTTATTGTTTTGTAAGTACATAACTGACTGCCCTGTTGGTCTCGTGGTCGGAAGCGTGACTGTTGAACGCGGCGGATTTGATTCTCAGGTTGGACAATTTTTTTTTTTTGGTTTTTAGTTTAATAATTTCTCAGTAGCAGCATGGAGTTTGGAAGATGGTGGTGTGACACCCACGTGTCTCGGAAAGTACGTAAAGCTATTGGTCCTGCGCCTGATCTCTCCCCGGTTGTGTCGAATTGCCGTCCCATCGGACTATCAGAGTGAGGAAAGAGGGAGTGCGCCTGTGTTTGCTCACACACTTGTACACTATAATATCTACTGCGTACTTGGCTGGTCTCCATTAAAATTTGTTCTGAAGAATATAATAAGGATATAATTTTAAAATGTTTATTTTACATGTTTTTCAGAACCCCAGAAGGCGAAGAGTGACACCCCCTCATCTGTAAAGGCGGCTGATTGGCGAGTTCCTCCTTCGAACCTTGCAGATCTTTCAGTTCATCAGTCATCAGTTCCAGATGCCCCAAGCGGAGGAGATCCGACGGAAGTGAGTGATTAAAAAATAATTACTAAATAATAGGTACTGCTTCGTTAGCCTAGTGGTCCGAATCGCGACTGCTACGCTAGAGGTCTTGGGTTCGATTCCCAGGTCGAGCAGTGTTATTGGGTTTTTCTATGAAATTCTCAGTAGCAGCTCGGAGTGAGCATTTGTGCCCGGTTAATGGCAATAGGCTCGCCCCCTATTACATGGGACCTAAACGTACCGGCGAACTGTGGGTGTACATTGTTACCCCTCTGCCTAACCCTTCGGACAATACATTCGTGATGGTGTGTTTGTATGTAAATAATAAATAAGTTTGTACAAAATCATGCGTGAATCATCACGCTTGCTCAGGGCGGGTTGGCGATATCAGACTTACATCAATTACAAATCTAGGTTTCCTCACGATGCTTTCCTTGCACCTTACCCTCCAGGCCATCACGCAATCATCATCTCTTTACTTACACAAAGTAATTTTGCATTTCAGTCCGTCGCAGCAGCTGATGTGACCCTGATCTCATCCTCGCCACCCATAGCAGACGTCAAAGACATCACCTCGGGGGCTGTGGTGACTCCGTGATCGCAAACCAGGCCGCGTAGGCGTCGAGCCCGTCAACTTCTGAACTATTTACCCTTTGAACTGTTACTGAATGCAAGCCTGCCCTCTTTGTATGGTATGTTTAGTGAAGCGCAAATGTACGAGTTTGTATACTTGGGCAGTATGTTTATAAGAGATGGAATGATCGATACTGATGTGGAAAGGAAAGTAAATCCGGGAAATAAAGAGAATGGTGCTAAACATGCGGTTGTGACCAACCAGTCGATGTCCAACGGGGCTCGACTGGCTGTGCGCAATGGTGTGTTGGTACCTACACTTATATATGGAAGTGAATGATGGGTAGGTACTTGCTAAGTATGTATGGTGTAACTTTGAACTATAGATTGAGGAAAATTATAAGCGAACGTTGACGCTTAAAATAGGATGTAGTGATAAAGGTTGAAAAGACTAGGTATGCTTCGATGGTTCGGTCATGTTGAGAGGATGAGTGAAAGGCGACTAACAAAAGGGATTTATATGGCAGATGTGAGTGGCAAAACCGGGAGGAGACGCCCTTGAAGGACCTACCATGACTTTTTCGTAAGGTTCTCCAGAAAGGTCGGGTGCGCAGTACTCGTAACCGGCGTGCTTGTGTGACCAGATGTATGAACGTGGACGAGGCGGAAGGAGTATGTCAGGACGGCGTTTCTGTTTTCTGCCTACCCCCATGTGTATTTTTTATTATTTAATTTCGTAATACTTATTTTAATTGGAGTATTTTTGGGACAAGCCCGACATACTATTTCCAAACCACTGCAAGTATTGAAGTGGCGGATTCCAGAAAAACGCCGAGGCATTGAAGCCCGACGAGTCTCGGAGAAACAATTCAATGTACAGGGTGTCAAAAGAGACATTACATAGCCGGCACGTAGCGACATCTATCGCTCAGCATGCGAACTACTACGACAAACTGACGTTGCCTAGATCGCGCTATCAAAGTTCCCCGTGACGTTAGCATAAATGCATAATCCCAACAGCAACCGTCGGGCAGTAGCCCACCAGACACAACACCCGTCTGGTCGGAGGATCCTCCCTTTTCTATGGAGGATGAGAGACTTTACACCTTGTTTCTCATACCTCGACAAAACTAAGTCAATGAACGCGTTTTTTGCTACGAAATAGCTTCTGCTTTTAACCCCCGACCTCGTGTTATAAGTTTGACGTGTCTGTGTGTGTGTCTGTCTGTGGCAACGTAGCTCCGGAACGCATCCACCGATTTTGATTTAGTTTTTTGTTTGAAAGGTGAATTAGTCAGGAGTGTTCTTAGCTATGTTTGATGGAAATCGGTTCAGCGGTTTCAAAGTTATCAGCTGTTTTGTTAGCTGTGGTAGGGATTTTTATTCTTCTGTCGGGGGTTCACTTAAATTTTGTTTACAATGACTGCTTATGACAGTACGCAATTTAACGCACTCAAAACATTATGTTGACACGCGTATGCAACAGCATAGTAGCCGCCACGATTCGTGAGCACAAACGTCAAGCTAATTAGCGACGACGCTGTACGCGATTGGTCCGTCAGTCGGCCCGATTGCGTGCAGCGTCGGCGGCCCAAAAGGAATCGAAAAACCCAAAAATTAACTTGACGTTTGTGCTCACGACTCCTGGCGACTAGTCTACAAGGGTCGTGGGAGTATTTAAAGTTTCATTGTAACCTTTAAAACTGATTTTCGAGCTTTGAACTTCAAAATCTCCGAACCGAAAGGTTTCCAGGTATGGTTCAGAACACAATAAAACAACGCAATAATAGGAAGATCTACTTATCGGCTTCATTGATGTCTCTTTTTACATCCTATGGATTTTTAAATTGAGTTAATGTATATTATGTTTGTCTTCATTTAGAAAAGTTAGGTCTTAAGTTAGGTAGTAGAGCTCGTTGTGCCAGAGCTCGCCCGGGGAAGCACTACCACCATACCTATTTCTGCCGCCAAGCAGCGTTGCTGTGTTCCGGTTTGAAGGGTATGGATGCCGGCGTCATCACAGGCACATGAGACATTCCAGCTTTGTCTCTAAGACGGCTAGTTGTTTACTGGCGACTAGGAGACCCACCTGTCCTGTATGGATAGACGTCGTAATTTTAAAGCTATTTTACTCTATGGAATGTAATGACAAACTCATAATATTAAGGTTTAGGTTAAGTATTTTGTTGTTTTATTTCGAACAATCTCAATATTACCTTCCTCTTCCCCGAGAGTCCACATACCATTTATTCTGTATTCCCCGAAGGATTAGGCAAAGATGTACCCAATATACACCCACAGTTCGCCGGTATGTTCGGGCCCCATGTAATAGGGGACGAGCCTATTGCCATTAACCGGGCACAGATCCTAACTCCGAGCTGCTACTGAGAATTTGACAGTAAAAAAACCAATAAGCTGAGATCCACTAGGCTAACCAGGCAGTTAGAGAGAGTCCAAGACAGATAAACCAAGTTGTGGGGGGGATGCCTACAGTTGGAAATCAAAAGAAAGCTTCAGCTTGAACGTTGAAAGGCACCTCGCCGTATTTATTTCAAAATTATGTGACGCATTGACCATATAAGTATCACTATATGGACTAAGTTTCTAGGTAAACGTTTATTCGGTTCTGGAGGTTTCCACTGACCCCCCTATTCTTCAACTGCTGTAGGGTCTGCCTTACTTCAGGGGGCTCAGTTTTTGAACGTTCAGTTTTTTTATTTATTTAACTTTAATGGGCAACCTACAATTGTGTATACTGATAAAACTTAAAACTACAATGTACTACAATCTAGGATTAGTATAACAATTTCTTACAGGCTAGCACCGCATGCCCCATATTGTAACAGTAAAATTGTACCATAAGTACTAGACTATAGAATTAACTTACATAATATAAACCTAATTAGAAAAAAAACAAATTTATACAAAAATAAGAAATACAGAAAAATAACTGAAGAAAAAACAATTAGCATTGTTGACTGTGATTCTGTGGAACTTACTAAATGAGCCAAAAATTAAATAATAATACAATGAATAACTTCAACTAACACAGATCCTTCCTTCCATTTTTGTATAAATAATAAAAATAATCAATCTAACTGCCTCGGTGGTCTAGTGGTCCTAAGAGCGACTGTTATGCTAGAGGTCTTGGGTTCGATTCCCAGGTCGAGCAAAAAATGTTATTGGGTTTTTCTATGAAATTCTCAGTAGCAGCTCGGAGTTAGGATTTGTGCCCGGTTAATGGCAATAGGCTCGCCCCCTATTACATGGGACCTAAACATACAGGCGAACTGTGGGTGTACATTGTTACACCTCTGCCTAACCCTTCGGGGGATACAGGCGTGTCGGTATATATATATCAATCTATTAGTAAAAACAGAAGGTCCGAAGTGATAATTATAGCCTAGGGCGCAATAAGAGAAACAGGAAAAGTCCAATAAACAATAGTGTTTTCCATATGCTCATAACTTTGTACTGACTGCATATTTTTGGTTGCGGCCTGGATATAATGACTCAGTATTTAGTCGTGATATGATAGACAACTAGGGTTATCACATGTCCAGAATTGCAAAATTTGTTCGAAAGAGTTACCGCGGCCCTGAAACGCAAAGAGCATTATTTTTTTAATTTTATTTTTTATTAGGACAAGCCCGCCACACTATTCCCAACCACTGCAACTTCTATAAGCCAAAATCAACAGTGGAGACCGCCAGAAGAGCGCCGAGGCAATGAAGCTCGACGAGTCCCGGAGAAACGATACAACTATCTTGGCTCCCGCAACGAAATTAATCAGAAAAGATTAGCGGAGGAGTAGGAAAAAATATAATACAATGCAAAGGGCATTAACAGAAACACGGATGGCTTTTAGTCAACAACAGTCTGACGCTCCCTTCCGCTTCACTCAGAGAGGAAGAAGTCATTTCATGATTCCCCGTTCTTAAAAAAGAAAAATAAAGGGTTACCATTGTATTTAAATCAGAATCTACAATTTTTAACAAAAAAACACAGATAACATATTTAAATAAAGTTTAAAGGGCAAATTGTTGGCGACTTCCAGACCACCCCATCCCCCATATATCATCAAAAATAACCAAAGAAAAGACCTCCCCACCGACCCCATCCCCCTTAAGTACTAAGCTAATACTAGAATGATCCCTAGTAGGGACTAGAGTCTTCATCATCATCACATCAGCCTAGAGCCGTCCACTGCTGCACGTAGGCCTCCCCCAAAGAACGACAACCATCCCGGTCCTACGAATCTAGGTAAAAAATTCATTTCATAGAGAAGGGATACAAACCATACCTGCCCCGGTGGCCTCGTGGTCGCAAGCGCGACTGATGAGCCTGAGTCCTGGATTCGATTCTCAGGTCAGGCAAAAGGTGTTATTAGATTTTTCCATTAGGATTTGCTCAGTAGCGGCCCGGAGTTTGGAAGTTGGTGGTGCGACACCCGCGTGCCTCGGAAAGCACGTAAAGCCGTTGGTCCCGGCTGTCATTCGTAGATCTTTGACAGTCGTTACGGATAGTCACAAGCCTGGAAGTCTGACAACCAGTCTTACCAAGAGGTATCGTGTTGCCTAGTAACTAGGTTGTGGAGGTCAGATAGGTAGTCGCTCCATGTAAAACACTGGTATTCAGCTGCGTCCGGTTAGACTGGAAGCCGACCTCAACATAGTTGGGAAGAGGACTACTGAGCAAATCCTAGTGGAAAAACCCAATAACAGTTTTTGCCCGACCTGGGAATCGAACCCCACGCCGTTACCAATTGTATTAATTGTTACCGAAAACTATTACCTTACGGCTTAATGCACCCCATGTTGTTTCGAGAGTAAACTTTTTTACATCTAACAGACTCGTTTCCCTGAGAAACCTCTCTCATAAACTATTTTTTAACCCCCGACGCAAAAACGACGACGTGTTATAAGTTTGACGTGTCTGTGTGTGTGTGTGTGTCTGTGGCATCGTAGCTCCCGAACGCATGAACCGATTTTTATTTTGTATTTTGTGCTTAAAAGGATAATTAGTCGAGAGTGTTCTTAGCTTTGTTTGATGGAAATCGGTTCAGCGGTTTCAAAGTTATCAGCTCTTTTGTAAGCCACAGTAGTGTATTTTTTTCTTCTGTTGGGGGTTACTTAAAATTTTATAATTTTGTGTTTTTGTTCAAAAATTATTAGCGCGTCTCACTTGCTTGAGACATTGCGCTGAATGAAACAACAAGCATTTCGGCCATGCTTGCGTTAGCGATAGACGGACTAGAAAGGGCCCTGTTAAAAAACAGTAGAAATCAAACCGTATATCGTTACGCGCTGCTAGATGTCGCTATACTAAATGCATTCAATTTACATACCATCACGCCCATATTCCCCGACGGGTTAGGCAGAAGTATACCAATGTACACCTACAGTTCGCCGGTATGTTTAAGTCTCATATAATAGGGGGCGAGCCTATTGCCATTAACCGGGCACAAAACCTAACTCCGAGCTGCTACTGACAATTTCATAGAAAACCCCAATAACACTTTGCTCGACCTGGGAATTGAACCCAAGACCTCTAGCGTAGCAGTCGCGCTCAGGACCACTAGGCTAACGAGGCAGTGTTGATTGCAACAGCTTTACATTATAGTATTTAATTCATTCAGTAAATGATTCTGAAATAAAACCCACCCTTCATGCTTTTGCAACCTATCTCTTTCTCCTTCTATAAGTCCGAAGAGAAAGGAGCTTGTTTCAAACTTCTTCTTCCAAGTCATTTTGTTTGTATCCCTTTCTAACAAAGCAAACATCCATAAGCTAGATGTAAAAGAGCCATGGTCCGCAGATACACACAGACTCACCAGTTACGGTATGGTCTGTTGCAGGCACTGCGGGGGACTCGTGGAATAGGCGAAACCGGCGGGACTGTTTCACCCCCGACGCAAAAACGACGGGGTGTTATAAGTTTGACGTGTCTGTGTGTGTGTGTGTCTGTGGCATCGTAGCTCCCGAATGTATAAACCGATTTTGATTTTGTTTTTCAAAGGTAAATTTGTCGGGAGTGTTCTTAGCTTTGTTTGATGGAAATCGGTTCAGCGGTTTCAAAGTTATCAGCTCTTTTGTTAGCTGCGGTAGGGATTTTTATTCTTCTGTCGGGGGTTACTTAAAATTTTGTGTTTTGTATGATTCGATACTTATTTCGGTTTTAAGATATCTGTTCCATGTTGCTATTTGTAAAAAAACCTGTTTTTTTTTTTAATGTTCCGGTAAATACGTCTCACTTCTAATTTTAAGAGCTTTGTCTGTTACCTTAGTTCTTCTCTCACCTCATTTCTGATTCGATCTCGCAGAGAGACCCTGAGCGTAGCCCTCGGAGCTCCAGATGTCAGGAATATCCAAGATAAATAACAAAGTGGTCCTTGTTTCCCACAGAATGAACTTTAAGTGAGCTTTAACTCCCAAAGGATGTAATTCAAAATTGGTCCTTAATTCCCACTAAGGACCATTCTTAAAGACTTTGTTTGTCTGTCTTGGAGTCTCAGGGAAGGGGAAGGTAATATTGAGATTGTTCGAAATAAAACAACGAAATACTTAACCTAATTCTTATTATCTAACTATTACTAAAATGTTTGATGTCATCAAAATAGGGATGTTCGTAGGTAATTTCAATGTAGCATTAGTTTTCTCGTACTATTTTATTGAGAGGCAAACACCTGCAATACCAGAGGCATTGCAAGTACCTAGCCACTCTAGAGACAAAGCTGGAATGTCTCATGTGCCAGTGATGACGCCGGCATCCATACCCTTCAGACCGGAACACAGCGACGCTGCTTGGCGGCAGAAATAGATATGGTGGTAGTACTTCCCCGGACGAGCTCTGGCACAACGAGCTCTACTACCTAACCTGAGACCTAACTTTTCTAAATAAAGACAAACATAATATACATTAACTTAATTTAAAATATCATCAAGGGTGCAAAAAGACTCTTGATGAAATTGATAGCGGTGGTGTCTCAGCAGATAGCCTGAAGCCGGGAAGTCTGACAACCAGTCTTACCAAGAGGTATCGTGTTGCCCAGTAACTGGGTTGTGGAGGTCAGATAGGCAGTCGCTCCATGTAAAACACTGGTATTCAGCCGCATTTGGTTAGACTGGAAGCCGACCACAACATAGTTGGGAACAGGCTATGCAGATAGGTAGAACGGCTGTGGGATTTGTATTTTTACACCCCGTTCTTGGGACACTTGGTGCTATGTTGCCTTGCTGATTTTCTGATGGTAGCTACTGTTCATTTTGACATTTAAGACTTGCAGTGGGTGGTGGAAAAACACTCAAAATAAAATATATATACTATGAACTTAAAAAATAAAAATAACATTCAATTATTGTCGCACTGCAGGGCAAGGGCCTCTTCTCCTAAAAAGAAGGCAGGCTTGCATTTAGTTATAAAAGAATAAAATATAGTGTTGACAGGTTAGTTGGGTACATAGTTCAGAAGTTGACGGGCTCGACGCCTACGCGGTCTGGTTTGAGACCACGGAGTCACCACAGCCCCTGAGGTGATGTCTTTGACGTCTGCCACGGGTGGCGAAGATGAGCTCAGGGTTACATCAGCTGCTGCGACGGACTGAAATGCAAAATCACTTTGTGTAAGTAAAGAGATGATGATTGCGTGATGGCCTGGAGGGTAAGGTGCAAGGAAAGCATCGTGAGGAAACCTAGATTTGTAATTGTTAAAAGTCTGGTATCGCCAACCCGCCCTGAGCAAGCGTAATGATTCACGCATGATTTTGCACATACTTATTTATTATTTACATACAAACACACCATCACGCCTGTATTCCTCAAAGGGTTAGGCAAAGGTGTACCAATGTGCATCCACAGTAATTCACCGGTATGTTTTAAGTCCCATGTAATAGGGGGCGAGCCTATTGCCATTAACCGGACACAAATCCTAACTCCGAACTGCTACTGAGGATTTCATAGAAAAACTCAATAACACTTTGCTCGACCTGGGACCTGATAAGTCTGGAATCGCTTATCTACCCTGAGCAAGCGTGATGATTAACGCATGAATTTGAGTGCCATTACTTTTTCCTATTTTTTTTCTTCGACTGCCTCGCTGGCCTACTGGTCCTAAGCGCGACTGTTACGCTAAAGGTGACGGAAATAGTGTTATTGGGTTTTTCCATTAAATTTTCAGTAGCAGCTCGGAGTTATGATTTGTGCCAGGTTAATTGCAATAGGCTCGCCCCCTATTACATGGGACCTACATATACCGGCGAACTGTGCACTGTGTACATTGGTACACCTCTGCCTAACCTTTCAGGGAATACTGGCGTGATGGTATGCTGTTGTATTTTTTAATCACTCACCTCCATCTTTACTTGAGATATCTGAAGATCTGCAAGGTTCGAAGGAGGAACTCGCCAATCAGCCGCCTTTACAGGTGAGAGGATGTCACTCTTCGCCTTCTGGGGTTCTGAAAAATTTATTAAATAAACATTTTAAAATTATATCCTTATTATATTCTTCAGACTAAACTGTAATGGAGACCAGCCAAGTACGCAGGAGATATTATAGTGTACAAGTGTGTGAGCAAACACAGGCGCACTCCCTCTTCCCTCACTCTGATAGTCCGATGGTACGGCAATCCGACACAACCGGGCAAAGATCAGGCGCAGGACCTACAGCTTTACGTACTTTCCGAGACACGGGCTCCAAGACCGAACTCCATCCACGCTACTACTGAGAAATTCGTAACGTAAAAACTCAATAAAAAAATTGTCCAACCTGAGAATCAGTCGCCCCGCGCTCAACAGTCACGCCTCCGACCACGAGACCAACAGGGCAGTCAGTCATGTACATAAAATATCATAAATCACTCTTGTCTCTCCTACAAGTTTATGGCGTCCCCTTACTGGCACGCTCGCATCTACACACTAATGCGGTTCCCGAAAGACCTTTCAATTTTATTGATTTTAGGACCGCACCCTCGCCGCGTCCCCTATTACCCTGCCTCCCGCACCGCACCCTTGCCCCCCCCCCCCCCCCCTTCCCTCGTATTTGCCCGCATCCCCTCGCTCTCAATGCTAGATCACAAATATATCTTGAAATTATTTTTAGTGCGCCAATAATTCCTTATTATAACTACGACGTAACCATAGGTAGGCAAGTAGTCGATTAGGAAATAAAGTTTCATAAAAATTAAATTTAAAAAGTAAAGATTTTATTGTTAAAATTGAATTAAACCATTTACAGGCTTAAGACTTTTGAACTGTCAAGCAGTCGGTTAGTTAGTCAGAAAGTTGAAGCTAGTTGCTCGTCGAAAAACGTAGGTCTCTATGCAGAAGAACGAGCAAGAAACTCCACGGACACTCTTTCCAATCAAATTATTACAAAATCCTGGTAACATGATTCGTTATTAAATTATTATTTAAATAGAAACACGTACCTTTATCTTTAATCTGGGAGACGAGGTGCTGAAGAGCTGCAGAGCCGTCCGGTACTGCGGCGACCGCTCGAAGGACGATACGTGATGCACGGCAGACGGCGGGTGGCGCACTGCGACACTGCACAGAGGAAGTCTAGTCTAGAAATATCTAGCTGCACTGCGCAGGTCACACTCCAGCGATCAATACTTCAATATGAGCTATACAGTGCATTCATTATGTATAGGACACAAAACAAATAAATAGACAGAAGTTTTATTTCTTATACTTTGCGCTCACAACTGATATTTTTACCAATTTTTTTGTCGTCAAGAATGGAACATCAATAGATACAAATAAATGAAATTGAAGGGTCTGTTTGTAATTTCAAATTACAAGCTTTTCACTAAATGCATATGAAAGTATATACGGTACTAACATAAAAAAAACACACACATACCATCACGACTGTATTCCCCGAAGGATTAGGCAGAGGTGTAACTATGTACACCCACAGTTCGCCGGTATGTTTAGGTCCCATGTAATAGGGGGCGAGCCTATTGCCATTGGCCGGACACAAATCCTAACTCCGAGCTGCTACTGAGAATTTCATAGAAAAACCCAATAACACTTTTGGCTCGACCTGGGAATCGAAGCCGAGACCTCTAGCGTAGCAGTCGCGCTTAAGACCACTAGGCTACCGAGGCAGTTAAAAAAAAACAATTTTAAAATTTTTGTCTGTCTGTCGGTCTGTTGGTTCCGGCTCATCTCCGAAACGGGTCGACCGATTTTGACAGGACTTTCACTCGCAGATAGCTGATGTTATAAGAAGTAACTTAGGCTAGTTTTATTTAAATTAATTATTTACTTTCATTTAAAAAAAGAGGGTTATGCGAAAACCAAAATTGATACCAATAAAATAGTGAACGCGAACGAAGTCGCGGGCAACAGCTAGTATGAAATATAATATAAAAAATCGATCAAAAAATTCGGTCCTGACAGGATGGCTTTTTTTTTGGGGGGGTGGGAAATCATAAATAACCTCTCGCGCCCTGGGCGGGGCGGGAGGACGTGTCAAACTTTTACTGACTAAAACTCACCCATGTTCCTTCTTATGCCCTTTGCGTTCCGGGGGCGCGGTATCTCTTACGAACAACCCGCAGGACGGAAAGGCTTACGCCCGTAAATTCGTTCAATTCTTTTTCTAACCATAAAAGTACCCTGATTTACTTCTTATAACATCAGCTCTCTGCCAGTGAAGAGATAAACAGGAATAAAATTTGTTTTTCCTGTTATTATTGCGCAAACTTTGATATTTATTTTGAATCTGTATTTATTTCTCTCCACAATCAGGTATAGCAGTCGCCACGAGTCGTGAGCACAAATGTCAAGTTAATTTTCGGGATTTCTGGTTCCTTTCTGGGCCGCCGACGCTGTACGCGATTGGTCCGTCAGTCGGACCAATCGCGTACATGTGCAGCGTCGTGCGTTTACAAACATATAAACTCGCATACACAAACAGCCAGACCCGGAACAACTATCTGTATATCATATAAATATTTGTTGCGTGCGTTAATCGAACCCGCGACACGCAGCGTAGCAGCGAATCGCTCAGCCACTACGTCAGCCGTGTCTTTACCAGCATCTAGGGTACCATTTATACGCATGTGTATTCTTGCCTTTAGGTACAGTATTCGCAATGAGTAGTGAGCACAAAATTCACCTGCGCAGAAGTTCATTTTTAAGTCTATTTGAAAAAAAATATATATATACACACCACACCACAAACGCGGGCCTGTGAACGGTGAGCAATGGGTAGCTCACCGTCCGTACGTTGCATAACGACAGGCCGTGTCGACGGCGCGTTCGTGTTCCACGCGCGCCTCCAAGAGATGTCAGCAAAGGGAAGGGGCCACTGAGGGCCGATGTCTGCCGGGGCTGCTGGTTGTTCGTAAGAGATACCGCGCCCCCGGAACGCAAAGGGCACAAGAAGGAACGTGGGTGGGTTTTAGTCAGTAAAAGTCTGACACTCCCTCCCGCCCCGCCCAGGGCGGGAGAAGTTATTTGGTGATTTCCCACCTCCCAAAAAAAAAAAAAAAGCCGTGTCTTCACTGCGAGTTATTCCAAAGAGACACCACGCCCCGGAACGCAAAGGGCACAAGAAGGAACATGGATGGGTTTTAGTCGGTATGAAGTCTGACACTAAAGGGCGGGGGAAGTCATTGTATGATTTCCCACCTGAAAATAAAAAAGCAGAAAAGCCGTTTTATCAAAAATTACCTTGATTGATATCGAATGATCCAACGCAGGCCACTTAGTATTAGTCAGAGTTTTGTCTGGGCATTGCAACGAACGTAGTTACCCACTGCCGCGTCCGAACTGCACTGTCGTTACCGCAGTATCTCATAGGAGCACAACGAGACCTGGATGTGATCAATTGAAGTGTTTCAATCATAAAATTTATATGTTGTAGTTCTCCATCCTCGACAAATTCAGGATGGCAACATTTTATTTACAAAGAAAAGATGGAATAACTGCCCCGTTGGTCTCGGTCTCGCAAGCGCGACTGATGACCACGGTGTCCTTGGTGCGATTCCCAGGTCGGGCAAAAAGTGTTATTGGGTTTTCCATTACGAATTTCTCAATAGCAGCCTGGAGTTTGGAAGTTTGTGGTGTGACATCCCCGTACCTCGGAAAGCACGTAAAGCCGTTGATCCCGGCAGATCATAGATCTTTGACAGTCGTTACGGACTGTCAGAAGACAGAACGTTTGACAACCAGTCTTACCAAGAAGTATCGTGTTGCCCATTACCTTGATTGTGGAATTCAGATAGGCAGTCGCTCTATGTAAAACACTGATATTCAGCTGCATCCGGTTAGACTGGAAGCCGACCCCAACATAGTTGGGAAAAGGCTAAGTAGGTAATGAGAAAAGAGGAAAGAAAAACTAGTTATTTCCCGTGAAAATTACGCACGCAATATATTTTTCTTTTTTTGTTTAGAATATTAAATAAATATTGTTCTAGATGCCTGATTTGCTGACATCTCTTTGAGGCGCGCGTGGAACACGAACGCGCCGTCGACACGGCCTGTCCTTATGCAACGTACGGACGGTGAGCTACCCATTGCTCACCGTCTACAAGCCCGCGTCTACGGTGGCCGGGAGTCGTCTCGCGGCTCCCGAAGCCCGGAGCGTCTACCGCGGCGGCTGGGACGGGAGACTCTCCGCCTCAACCGTCCCGCCGTCTCCTTCTCTAGCACAACTGCTTCGCAGAAGGAGGACAGTAGGATCAGTTAGCATTTATGTCATTTATGAGAACCTCCTGTAATTTGCTGAAGATGCAAAACTGCCGGGCCGTGTACAGGGTACACAATACACCAATAAGTCCAATGAAGCCGCATCCGACCGCCCGCAGCGCATTGTGGGTATTGTGCACAGATTAATGCATCCGGCGTCTGACAAGAAGTGGTATTTATTCACTTGTTTCATTTATTTACGACTACATTTCTGCCAGCGTCTTCGTACTCGTCAAAGTTGATATAATATCCCACGGGAACCGTATATTTTTCCGGGATAAAAATTAGCATAAGTGTTTTTCCAAACTGAGATCTATCTCAGTGCCAAATTTCATCAAGATCCGTTCAGCCGTTTTAAAGAGTAACAAACATCCATCCATCCATCTATTCATCCTCACAAACTTTCGCATTTATAATAATTATTGGTAGAAGTAGGATATATATTATTATGTATATATATGTAGGATCGTAGGACTCACCAATATACCTATGTATTATAACTATCAGTACTTCGTACAGATACATAGGTGAAAGATCGTATCAAACCATCACGCCTGTATTCCCCGAAGGGTTAGGCAGAGGTGTACCAATATACACTCACAGTTCGCTCGTTCGCCGCCAGCGACACGCCCCGACTTACGCTGAAGACCAGCGCCGTGGTATCGTGCCATCGAGCACGGGCCTCGGCATGCTGAGCGTCAGCCGTTTCGCACGGTAGTGGCGCATAATTATCTCTGTCAATGTCTCTGTCACAACCCAGTTACTGGGCAACACGATACCTCTTGGTAGGACTGGTTGTCAGACTTTTTGGCTTCTGACTATTCGTAACGACTGTCAAAGATCTACGAATGACAGCCGAGACCAACGGCTTTACGTGCTTTCCGAGGCACGGGGGTGTGACACCACCAACTTCCAAACTCCGGGCTGCTACTGAGAATGGAAAAACCCAATAACACTTTTTGCCCGACCCGGGAATCGAACCCAGGACCCCGTGCTCATCAGTCGCGCTTCCGACCACAAGACCAACGGGGCAGCTTTTTCTTTGCTCATACCAATTTGGATTTATATGGCAGATATTTGACGACACGGTTGGCGCAGTGGCCGAGCGATCGACTGCTGCGCTGCCTGTCGCGGGTTCGATTCCCGCACGGAACAAATATTTGTATGACCTACAGATAGTTGTTCCGGGTCTGGCTGTTTGTGTATGTGAGTTTATATGTTTGTAAACGCACCCACGATACAGGAGAAATTCCTAGTGTGGGGCAACGTTTATATTTGTAAAAAAAAAAAAAAAAAAAAAAAGATGTGAGTGATAACGCCGGGAGGGGACGCCCTAGAAAGACCCACCCTGACCTTATTGGTGGGTTCTTCAGAAAGGTCGGATGAGCAGTACTCGTAACCGGCGTGCTTGTATGAACGTGGACGAGGCGAAAGGAGTATGTAAGGATCGCAGCAGGTGGCGTTTTTTGGTTTCTGTCTGTCCCCGTGGGAAAAAGGCGTGAGTTTATGTATGTATGTTTCTTTTTGTCTTGGGCTTGAGGAAAAAAAAATGTTTATGTTATGTGCGTCGCCTTTCGTAAAAATGGTATTTCTTTCTTTCTTAACACGTCATAGAGGGGAGGGCGTGGCGACGCACTGCGGCAACAACACAAAGGAAATCTGGCTGCACTGCGCAGGTCACGACCAATACTGCAATGCGGATATAATGTTTGTACCTACTACTTTGAAATTGTGAATATACTTCAAGATTTGCGATTTTTAGTTCAACGCCATCTATAGTGGACGCCAAGCACTAATATTTTTTCAGTACTTTTCGAGGCGTGTGCCCATAGCCTTTTTAGGGATTTATCTATACGGTTGGTTGACACTTCCCGTGACTCAAAGGCTGGCTTTTACCTTGGCCACAGGTTAAGCATTGCCATCCAACGTGGCAATGCCGCCAGTCTTTTGGGCACTTTTCCGTTTGACGGCGATGCGGAGGAATTGTTTGATGCCATTTAGTTTTAGTTTCTTTTTTGTTATTATTAAGGTTTTTTTATCTAACTCCCTCGGTAGCCTAGTGGTCCTAAGTGTGACTGCTACGCTAGAGGTCTTGCGTTCGATTCCCAGGTCGAGCAAAAAAGTGTTATTAGGTTTTTCTATGAAATTCTCAGTAGCAACTCCGAGCGGAGTTAGGATTTGTGCTCGGTTAATGGCAATAGGCTCGCCCGCTATTACATGGGACCTAAACATACCGGTAAACAGTGGGTGTTAACTGGTACACCTCTGCCTAACCCTCGGGGAATACAGGCGTGATGGTATGTATGTTTTTTATCTAATTTTAAGGCTGTAAATATTTAATCTATATATTTATTAATCAAAATGACATTTAGCACTAATTTTAACTGACGATAAGCATTCTTTGATGTGAGACAAGATGCTTTTTTTTGTTTGCAAGAAAACATTTTGGTTTTTTGCGATTTGAATTTCTGGTTTTAACGCCATCTGTGATTCAACGCAGGTACTAATTGTAGAGAAAGATTTGATGCATTTGACAATGCATTTTGGTTCAGCTCACTTAAATATCTCACTGATGTGTGTTTTATCATACAGTGTGGCCAAGATGCGGACTTCCGAAAGAAAGTTATGGTCTAAGTCTTTCTTCTTGGGCTTTCCAAATCACCCCCATTTAAATATATTTTATATATTCTTTTTTTTTCAATTCGAGAATATTAAACTGTTTCAATTATTTTTCAAACATAAAACTTACTTAAACAAATATAATAAAGTTACATACTATGAACATTTTATGTATAAAAACAAACAAGGAAGCATGAGGCTTCCGCATTGCTGTCAATGGACATGAGCCCAAAAGGTTGGCAGCATTGCCACGTTGTGTGGCAATCCCTTATATATCTGTGGCCTGGTGCTAAAAGGGCCAAAGTACGTTTTTGTATGAAACGAGATTGTAATGTCAGTTTATTGATTAACTGTTTGCAAGCGCACACTACATTGGCGTTCTTTACATAGTAACTATTGAAATATAGTTAATACACTAACGCCCTTTTAGCACAAAACTTAAAAAAAATATCAAAATATCATACTTTTACAATAAACTGGCATTACAACCTCGTTTCATACAAAAACGTACTTTGGCCCTTTTAGCACCAGGCCACAGATATTACGTTCTACGATTTTTTGTGGTTAGGAGCTAGACGATTCTTGCCTGGCATTGAATTTTGTTAATTTTGTCTTATTGTGTAGCATTTTTTTGGAAATTAAAATATACATTCCGACTAGCCAAGTACTCAGGAGATATTATAGTGTACAAGTGTGTGCGCGAACACAGGTGCACTTCCTCTTCCCTCACTCTCATAGTCCGATGCGACGGCAATCCGACACAATCGGGAAGATCAGGCGCAGGACCAACGGCTTTACGTGCTTTCCGAGACACGGGGGGGACACAGGGGTGTCACACCACCAACTTCCAAACTCCGGGCTGTTACTGAAAAATTCCTAATTCAAAATCCTAACAACACTTTTTCACCTGTGAATCGAACCCAGGACCCCACGCTCAACAGTCGTGCCTGTACCACGAGACCAACGGGGCAGTTGAATATCTTTATATTGATTATAATTATAAAAACATACAGAGGAATTGATAACCTCCTTTTTTTTGAAGTCGTTTAGAAAGAAAATAATCACTTGAGGGGCTACATTGCGCGGCCCAGAAGACCACGAGATCTGGGGCTGTCAGACAAAAATACAAGGGGCTGTAGTCGTGATGGCCCAGTGGTTAAGACGCCCACATTTTTTTTTGTTTTTCTTTCGGATGAGATATCAACCAATGACTTCCCTCCGCCCTGGACGGGATGGGAGGGAGTGTCAGACTTTTACCGACTAAAACCCATCCATGTTTCTCCTTGTGCCCTTTGCGTTCCGGGGGCGCGGTATGTCTTTCGAACAACCCGCAGCCCCGACTGGCACCGGCCCTGACTGGCCCCTCCGATTTGCTGACGTCTTTTTAAAGGTCGCGTGGAACGTCGACACGGACTGTCGTTATGCAACGTACGGACAGTGAGCTACCCATTGCTCACCGTCCACAGGCCCGCGTTTACGGTGGCCGGGAGCCGTCTCGCAGCTCCCCACGTCCGGAGCGTGTCCCGCGGCGACACAGCGGCGGACAGGAGACTCTCTGCCTCAACCGTCTCGCCGCCTCATTCTCTAGCATAACTGCTTCGCAGAAGGAGGCGACTGCTTCCCATTCCCTCTCGCTCTTCGCCGCCTACCCGGCGGTGCTTCGCCGAAGCGGGGCACACCACCACGGTACCTCACAGGCTTGAGGTTGTGAGTTTGATACTAGGCAAGTTCCAATGGTACTTTTTCAAAATATGTGCTTTCTAAATTGTTCTTTTGTGTTGGTTGTGTCGGATTGCCGTACCATCGGGCTTTGTGAGTGAAGGATGAGGGAATGCACCTGTGATTGCGCACATACTCGTACACTGTAATGTCTCCGGCGTTAAGAGCGGCTAGTCAGCATTAAGAGCCACGGAGACCGGAATCGGTCTGAAGAATACATACATGCTTTCTAAGTTTATCTCGGACATCACTGGCATCGGAGAAGGAAAACATCGTGAGGAAAGCTGGACTTATAATCAGTATACGTCTGAAATTGCCAATCCGCTTAGAGCAAGCGTGGTGATCAATGCTTGTGGCTTCTCTGTATGAGAAGAGGCCTTTGCCCTGCAGTGGGACAATAATAGGCTGGTATTGTTAATATTTTACAAGGTGCAGTATTACATCCTCGTCTTTGAGAAGGCTGTCTTAAAACACATGTGATAGGGGACACCATCACGCCTGTATTCCCCGAAGGGTTAGGCAGGGGTGTACCAATGTACACCCGCAGTTCGCCGGTATGTTTAGATACCATTTAATAGCGGGCGAGCCTATTGCCATAAGCCGGGCACAAAAGTTGGTCCCGGCTATCATTCGTAGATCTTTGACAGTCGTTACAGATAGTCAGAAGCCAGGAACTTTGACAACCAGTCTAACCAAGAGGTATCGTGTTGCCCAGTAACTGGGTTGTGGAGGTCAGATAGGCAGTCGCTCCATGTAAAACACTGGTATTCAGCTGCATCCGGTTAGACTGGAAGCCGATCCCAACATAGTTGGGAAAAAGGCTAAATAGATGAATACATTGACTTTGACAAGACGAGACTGCACTTTATAAAAAGTTTTTGAGGGGGAGAAGGAAGTTTTAAAAATAATACAACACAATTTACCTAACCTACTTACCACTAAATCTTATATATTTTTAAAATATTATATCATAATGTCTCGATGTGAACTATTCAGATGTTATCATAAATGTATCATTTTTTTTTACAAAAATAATTTACTTAACCTAAGTTTTATTTACACTTTCTTATTGATTAATTTTATGACCCAAAATTGAATAAACTGTGCCAGAGCCTCGTTGGTAGTTCAGCAGGGTGCACCGCGAGCAGGTGAGGTTGACTTTGGCTCATAGATGGAGGATGGTGGTAGAGCCACTTGCACCCCGTTGTAATGATGCTGGAAGTAGCTGATTTTGATTGCGGAGATTAGTCGCTTCCAGAACTACTCGTCAATAGATGGTGTTGCTTGTGGATCTGAAAAATTGAACATGTTTTCTTTGAATACAAGTAACAAAATTGAAAAACCCCCGACAGAACAATGAAGATTCCTACCACAGCTAACAAAAGAGCTGTTAACCTTTAAACGGCTAAACCGATTTTGATAAAACATATCTAAGAACCATTGCTAGGAAACCCGCTTTCAAATAAAAAATACCGCATTCAAATCGGTTCACCCGTTTAAGAGCTACGGTGCTACAGACAGACACACAGACACGTCAAACTTATAACACCCACCGTTTTAACCCCCGACGCAAAAACGACGGGGTGTTATAAGTTTGACGTGTCTGTGTGTTGTGTGTGTGTCTGTCTGTGGCATCGTAGCTCCCGAACGCATGAACGAATTTTGATTTAGTTGTTTTTGTTTGAAAGGTGAATTAGTCGGGAGTGTTCTTAGCTATGTTTGATGGAAATCGGTTCAGCGGTTTCAAAGTTATCAGCTCTTTTGTAAGCTGCGGTAGGGATTTTTTTCTTCTGTCGGGGGTTACTTAAAATTTTTTATATTGTTTTTTTTTTAATGAAACAGTTCTGGCTCAATCCTCATGGACTGCCTCCATCTCGGGTTAGGCGGAAGGATGTGTTGGACTCCTACCGACTAAAAGCCCTACGCTGTTCCTCCAACTACCACTGCCCGGGGCACGGTTATCGCACTGACCTTTTTCCGCAAATTCTAGAACAAAAACTCACCTTCATGTTATGCGCTAGCTACTGGGCAGCACGTCCTGATACGCTGCATCACCTGTCTTCCAACACGAGGTGGAAGTCGCCGTCCACCCATCAGGTACCTGAAAATGTTAAACAAATACTTAAAGACCTAGTCCTAAGCGCGACTGCTACGCTAGACGTCTTCAGATGTTATTGGGTTTTTCTATAAAATGCTCAGTAGCAGCTCGTAGTTAGGATTTGTGCCCGGTTAATGGCAATAGGCTCGCCCCTTATTACATGGGACCTAAACATTCCAGCAAACTGTGGTTGTACATTGGTACACCTCTGCCTAACCCTTCGGGGAATACAGGCGTGATGGTATGTATGTATATACATATTTCTTGAGGTAAGCGCCACCATATGTTAAAACTGCCTCATAGCTTATCTACCCTTCGAATCCTTTTGTAGTCCAATAGAAAGTCAGAATGACACACTTTTATTGATGGCAGGACCACACCCACGCCCCCCCATCGCCCACTAGGCCCCCCACCCTGCACCCCGGCGTCCCTACCACGCCCCGTATGACGATTTTTTCCGTCTCTTTGTAATATGACGTGATCGTTACCACGTATGTTACTGACGACTTGAGAATGATTCTGTAGAAACTATTGATACTGCAGAACAAAGGCCTCTTCTCATACAGAGAAGGCACGAGCATTGATCACCACGCTTGCCCAAGGCGGATTGGGGATTACAGTCTTAATGTTTTCCTTTACCGACGTCTGTGATGTCCAAGATAAACTTAGAAAGTGCATATGAATTTAAAATGTCACATTGGTACTTGACTGGTATCGAACCCGGTGGGGCTGAGAGGCGGGTGGGGCGGGCGACATTTCTTTTTTGGGTTACATCATTTATATGTTGAATCTACGGGTACAAAATAATAACTCGTGCTCTTTAAAAGAGAGAATGTAAGAAAAAAAAATCAAAATAAATTGAATGTACCCAAAAAAGAAAACGATGCCTCGTCCCGGACGACGTTAGAACTAAATACTGTCTCGTATCACTTACTGACTTACCTTTTTTTAGTGCTTGGAGCACGTGGTACAATAGGGCTGCGGAACCAGAAGCTTCGGTCGCGACTCGAAGGACCAACTAAAAAAATACTGCATCACTTAGCTTCATTTTAATGCTTGGGGCACGTGGTACAATAGGGCTGCGGGACCAGACGCCTCGGTTGCGGCTCGAAGGACCAACTCGTCAAGTTCGGCAGACGGCGGGCGACGCACTGCGGCACTGCACAAGGGGAGTTTAGTCTAGTCTAGAGAAGGCTAGCTGCACTGCGCAGGTCACGCAGCATTGATCAATACACTTGAATATGAGTTATACGGTGCAACTTGTATATTTACAGCCCAACGAGCTTCCACCCGCGAATTCGTCCGCTTGGCTTATTTCACCCGAGTTAAGTTATATCTTTGGTTACTGCTCCGCTCCCGTTTGTCATAGCATGATGTTATACAGCCTATGTTACTCAGGAATAATGTAGCTATCTAGTAGTGATAAAATGGTTAAAATCGGTTCAGTAGATTCAGAGCTTATTCTGTACAAACAAACAAACAAAATTATCTGTCCTCTGTAGAATATTGGTATGGAAAAGCAATTTGTGATGTGTTCGCGGACGAATTGAAAACGATCTTGTGTCGAGTGAATGTTATTGAAATAAGTATGACTTTAAGTAATCTAAGTTCTCAAAAACTAAACAACACTGCCTTGTTAGCCTAGTGGTCCTAAGCGCAACTGCTACGCTAGATATTTTGGGTTCGATTTCCGGGTCGAGCAAAGTGTTATTAGGTTTTTCTATGAAATTCTCAGTAGCAGCTCGGAGTTAGGATTTTAGTTTTATTGCGTTTTACCATTAGAAAATTCTTAATTTAACCACACACATAACATCACGCTATTACCCACGGAAGCGGAGCAGTAATCAACGACGTTACTTAACGCGGAAGAGACTGGGTTTCCAGACGTCCGGATAGAGCCTGACATAGTCAGGCTTTTTGGATGCGCGTCCGGCCTGTCCAGCCAGCCCTCGCGGTCCACCCACCTAATGTTAAGTGGACACCGCTGCCTATAGACATCTGCAATACCAGAGGCCTTGCTAATGCGTTGCCATCCCAGAGACAAAGTTGAAATGTGTCATGTGCCTGTAACTACACCGGCACCCATAGCCTTCAAACCGGAACACAGCAACGCTGCTTTGCGGCAGAAATAGGTATGGTGGTAGTACTTCCCCGGACGAGTACTTCCCAACATATATATGGATACCAAGAATTCAGTTTGTACAGATTTCATGGCCTCATTTATTTATAGTTATCTAATTACTAAGTGTGAAGTGAAGATGTGATGTGTGTCTGTGTGTGTGATGTGTGAATGTGTTGTGTGAGATCAAGAGAGCCGAGCGGTATACCGTCAGATTTGGAGTCTCCATTTTATTGGGATAAACAGTTAGTCAGTAAGATTCTGATTCTCCCTTCCGCTCCGCTCAGAGAGGAAGAAGTCAATTAATGATTTCTAAAAAAAAAATGGGGTGTGGTTGTGTCATGGCCGTGTTGTACGTGAACACGTTCCATAATTCTTTTTTTCGAAACTTCTCTGAATTAAAATTAAGATACGCAGCAAAATGACCTCAAAATGGCGGCGCGTCTCCCTCCACCCCGCGCGATGTATGACAGTCCTTACATAACGTAATAAATTCTTTGATTCTTTAGCTATCCAGTGATGTAATTAAGGGGCTATCCGAACACAGGTCACCGTAAAACACACATTTTTTGTCGCATAGTCTAGCGTATTGGTACATATTACAAGCCTGAAAACAAATTTGAGTATTGTCAAGGGTTCAAAGAAAAGACTTACCTATAAATATTTCATGAAAGTATAACAGAATCATGGTAAAATAATCGTAAAGGAGAGCATAAAATATATTTTCATCGCATAGATCTCAGAATTTTGAGCGTAAACTATATAATTTTATGTAATGACATTATAGAGAATTTCATAAACTAAAGACATACCTATAAATTATTCCACTGAGCCGAGTATTTTTTTACAATTTAAAGAAAACTTAGATGGTTCGGTCATGTTGAGAGGATGAGTGAAAGGCGACTAACGAAAGGGATTTATATGGCAGATGTGAGTGGCAACGCCGGGAGGGGACGCCCTAGAAAGACCTACCCTGACCTTATTGGTGAGGTTCTTCAGAAAGGTCGTGTGCGCAGTACTCGTAACTGGCGTGCTTGTATGAACAGATGTATGACGTGGACGAGGCGAAAGGAGTATGTAAGGATTGTAGCAGGTGGCGTTCTGTGGTTTCTGCCTACCCCCATGGGAAAAAGGCGTCAGTTTATGTATGTATGTAGAAAACTTCAAAATTACTGTTATTTTTGTGGTTATTCGACCCAACTGACATCAAACGGATCGCTATTATGAATCTTATTTGTTGCTGCGATGCGTTATTGTCAATTACCTAAACATTTGCTTACGACATGGCCTTAAATTTTGGATAGCAATGATAGATATTGAAGCTGCAGCACCAAACTCTATCCCCCGATTTTGTTGTCATTCGTTTTTTTGAATTGTCTCCCTATGAAAGCAATTTTTAAACACGTATTCACGTCAACCGCCTCGTTCGCGTGTAACTGCCTCGTTGGCTTAGTGGTCCTAAGCGCGACTGCTACGCTAGAGGTCATGGGTTTTTCTATAAAATTGTCACTAGCAGCTCGGAGTTAGGATTTGTGCCCGGATAATGCCAATAGGCTCGCCCTCTATTACATGGAACCTAAAACATACCGGCGAACTGTCGGTGTACATTGGTACATCTCTGCCTAACCCTTCGGGGAATACAGGCGTGACAGTATGTGTATTCACGTCAAAAAAGTAAACCAATACAGCTATATTAGTATACAGCACTATAGCAGGCAAACCAACAGTTGCTTTCATTGAAATAAGCAGCCAAAAATCGATTAATTTGTACGCTGAGTACTCATCGATGTTTTGATTTATTAGACATTAATTGGTAGTTCAATTACAATCACAACGATTCTGCCTGCTAAACATTACATTACAATTACCCACAATTGTAATTGATAACCATCTCTGACAAATGAAACATGTTTAGTTTAATAAGTAATATTATATATATTACTTATCATGCATGTTTACATCTTACATGTTTCATTTAATTTACTACCGTCTGACCGCGACATCGTTCGCGAGTTTGTTTTCGCCTGCGTTATTTTACATCTTTGGTTACTGCTCCGCTCCCGTGTGTCGTAGCGTGATGGCATATAGCTTAGACTATTTCTCGTGAATCTGGCTATTATATACTAAAAGATTTTATTAATCTTAATGGCAGTTCCAGAGATTAGCGCGTTTAAACAAACATAAAAAAATCTTCAAATTTATTATGTTTAGTACCCGAGTTTAGTTACGTCTTTGGTTACTGCTGCGCTCCTGTATGTCGTTGCGCGATGTTTTATACGTGTGAACCTTCCTCTTGAATCACTCTATCTATTGATGAAAACCGCATTGAAATCCGTTGTGCAGTTTAAAAGATCTAAGCGTACAGACGGCGGGAAGCGACATTGTTTTATACTATGTAGAGGTAGATAGATTCATACCTATTAATATGACACACTTATCAAGCTACACACGATATAGTTAACTAGAGATCCGCCCGCGACTCCGTCCGCGTGGCTTATTTCACCCGTATCCTTGTTATGTCTTTGGTTACTGCTCCGTTCCCGTGCGTCGTAGCGTGATGTGATAGAGCCTAAAGCCTTCCTCGATAAATGAACTATCCAACACAAAATAATTGTTCAATTCGTTCAATTGTAGCGTGATGTTATATAGTCTATGTTCAACAAGGATATTGTAGCTATCTATTCGTGTAACAATGGTTAAAATCGGTCCAGTAGTTTCGGAGTTAATTCAGTACAAACAAACAAAAATTCTTTCCTCGTTATAATATTAAGTATGGATTTCAAGACCAGTTTCGCCGCGTCTGTTTCGCGCGCCACTCGTTCCATGATTTGTACTTATTATTGTTCATTAATTTTATAGTTTTTTACGCAAAATGCTTCCTAGTATTTTAGCAGTGTTGACCTTCAGTCTGTGTGTGTTATCTGAACTCATAAATAAACATGAAGGTTTGTGATTTTTTCTTTTGTTTCTCTTTAGGGTTCCGCACCCAAAGGGTAAAACGGGAACCTATTACTAAGACTCCGGTGTCCGTCCGTCCGTCTGTCACCAGGCTGTATCTCATGAACCGTGATAGTTAGACAGTTGAAACTTTCACAGATGATGTATTTCTGTTGCCGCTATAACAACATGTACTAAAAAATAGAATTAAATAGATATTTAAGGGGACTCCCATACAGCAAACGTGATTTTTTGCTCGTTTTTGCTCGATATTGATAACGGCAACAGGTAGACGCTTGAAATATTCACAGAATATTTAGGTTATGTATTCACTTAAAAAATAAATAATTTGTAAATTAAAATAAAACCAATATTCGTGCCCGGTTAATGGCAATAGTCTCGCCCCCTATTACATTGGACCCAAACACATCAGCGAACTGTGAGTGTACATTGGACACCTCTGTCTTATCCTTCGGGAAATACAGGCGTGATGGTATGAATTAACAATCTAATTTGTCTCAATCTGTCAAAAATGCCTCTATTTACCCACATTTTCAACATTGACTGTCGCTGAAATGTCCATTAGGAATTTCTCAGTAGCCCCGTGTCACCCCCGTGACTTGGAAAGCACGTAAACCCGTTAGTCCCGGCTGTCATTAACCTTAGACAGTCATTACAGATAGTCAGAAACCGGGAAGTCTGACAACCGGTCTAACCAGGAGGTATCGTGTTGCCCAGTAACTGGGTTGTGGAGGTCAGATAGGCAGTCGCTCCATGTAGAACACCGGTATTCAGCTGCATTCTGTTGGACTGGAAGCCGACCCCAACATAGTTGAGAAAAGGCTAGGCAGATATGATCCTTCCAATCTAGTATAACACGTAAAACACACTTGTTATGGCAGAAGGAAGATTATTAGAATCATTCATTTTAAATGCGCATTTAGATATTGCAGTGTGTCATAAATTACGAGGAGTTATCATCTGCGCTGGCGTCGTATGCATAATTAAAACAAGATTTATTTATATAATTCTGAAATCTTTAATCCGCCTTGACCAAGCGTGGTGATCAGTTCTCGTGCCTTCTCTGTATGAGACGAGGCTTTTTCCCTATAGCAGAACAATAATAGGCTAACATTTTTTTTTTGTACTGCCTTGGTAGCCTAGTGGTCCTAAGCGCGACTGCTAGGTCTTGGGTTCAATTCCCAGGTCGAGCAAAAAGTGTTATTGGGTTTTTCTGTAAAATTCTCAGTAGCAGCTCGGAGTTAGGATTTGTGCCCGGTTAATGGCAATAGACTCGCCCCCTATTACATGGGACCTTAACATACCGGCAAACTGTGGGTGTACACTGGTACACCTCTGTCTAACACTTCGGGGAATACAGGCGTGATAGTGATGGTATTTTTTTTTGTATTACATACACACTTAAACTCACGACGTTTTGCCATGGGGGTAGGCAGAAACCACAGAACGCCACCTGTCACGATCCTTACATACTCCTTTCGCCTCGTCCACGTTCATACATCTGTTCATACAAGCACGCCAGTTACGAGTACTGAGCACCCGACCTTTCCGAAGAACCTCAACGATGAGGTTTTTTATATTTTGTTTGTCTCGCGAATATGATGATGAGATGTGATGATATGTCATGTTGCAGGTTCCAGGTGTGCCTGGAAGGAAGCCAGTGGCGTCTGTGTCAGCATATACCAGTGTGAAAGTGCCCCACTGTTTCTCAAGACCCGGGAACACCCACCAGTAAGCATACTCCTACTAATATTATAAATGAGAAAGTTTGTAAGGATGTATGGATGTTTGTTACTCTTTCACGCTTAAACGGCTGAACGGATCTGGATGAAACTTGGCACTGAGATAGATTGGAGTATGGAATAATACATAGAATACTTTTTATCCCGGAAAATGTACGGTTCCCGTGGGATAGTGTATCAAATTTGACGCGGACGAAGGCGCGAATAGAATCTAGTTACTCATATAATAAAACTAGCCTACAATTTCACCCAAGCTACGTTTCGCTAGCCTAGTGGTCCTAAGCGCGACTGCTACGCTAGAGGTCTTAGGTTCGATAAACAGGTCGAGCAAAGTGTTATTGGGTATTTCTATGAAATTCTCAGTAGCAGCTCGGAGTTAGGATTTGTGCCCGATTAATGGCAATAGGCTCGCCCCCTATTACATGGGACCTAAACATACTGGCGAACTGTTGGTGTACATTCGTACACCTCTGCCTAACCCTTCGGGGAATACAGGCGTGATGGTATGTTATTTATTTATTCTCATAATACATACGTGTAGTAAGTCTATATGTTTGTTGATTGTTATAGTAAATTAAATATTTTACATCAGCTTCTGCTCGAGACTTAGTCCACGTAGTTATTTCACTTTTATTAGATTACATCGTTGGTTACTGCTCCGCACCTATCGGTCATAGCGTGATGTTACATAGCCTATAGCCTTCCTCAATAAATGAACTATGCAACATAAAATAATTTTTCAATTCGAAGCAGCAGTTCCTGAGATTATCGCGTTCAACCAAACAATCAAACTCTTCAGCTTTATGACATTAGTATAGACGGCAATTTCACTTTCAGATATGCACATTCAATGGCAAGGAACCAGTTGTTTGTTGCACAGACTGCACTATTGTCGAAGATGTTAGGTAAGTGTAAAGCCGGATTTAGTCTTAACTGAAGGTCTTGGATGGCAAACAAGCCGACAGCCCACCTGATGTTAAGTGGTCACCGCTGCCTATACACATCTGCAATACCAGAGGCCTTGCAGATGCGTTGCCATCCCAGAGACAAAGTTGAAATGTGTCATGTGCCTGTAACTACACCGGCACCCATACCCTTCAAACCGAAACACAGCAACGCTGTTTTGCGGCAGAAATAGGTATGGTGGTAGTACTTCCCCGGACGAGCTCCTTCACAAAGAGCTCTACTACAACTAAAACTTTTTTGATTGTTTCAGGAAGATCGTGTTCAACCCTCGGACAGAAGTAATGTCTTTGACAGGAGAAAAGGCTAACGATAGTAAGTTGATAAACTTTGTAAAAACTTACATACCATCAAAGTCAAAGACAAAGTCAAATCATTTATTTCAATTAGACCATTAAAAGGCACTTTTGAACGTCAATTACATGTTAAATTAAAAATATTGAATCTAGTTGCCCATCACGCCTGTATTCCCCGAAGGATTAGGCAGAGGTGTATCAATGTACACCCACAGTTCGCCGGTATGTTTTTTGGTCCCATGTAATAGGGGGCGAGCCTTTTGCCGTTAACCAGGCATATATCCTAACTCCGAGCTGCTACTGAGAATTTCAAAGAAAAATCCAATAGCACTTTTTGCTCGACCTGGAAATCGAACCCAAGACCTTCAGTGTAGCAGTCGCGCTTAAGACCACTAGACCAACGAGGCAGTAAAAACTTGACGCCAGAATATATCTCGACACAAGTAATTATGATGCAATCCTGTAAGCAAATATTCTGATCCACCCGTCATGTTCGTGAACGGGCGCTGTCAATTGGGATTGGTCATCCCTTGACTTCCACTGCTTACATGCTTATATTTTTACTAGCGAACTGCCCGCGACTTTGTCCGCGTAGCTAATTTCACCTGCGTTAATTGATGCCTTTGGTTACTGTTCCGCTCCCGTGGGTTGTAGCGTGATGGTATAAAGCCTATGTTACTCAGGAATAATGTAGCTAACTATTGGTGAAAAAATGGTTAAAATTGGTCCAGTAGTTTCGGAGCCTATTCATTACAAACAAATAAACAAAAAATCTTTACTCTTTATTGTATTAGTATAGATTTTTCATTGTTTTTACAGATAGAACATACATACAATCACGCCTATATTCCCCGAAGGGTTAGGCAGAGGTGTAACAATGTACACCCACAGTTCGCCGGTATGTTTAGGTCCCATGTAATAGGGGGCGAGCCTATTGCCATTAACCGGGCACAAATCCTAACTCGGAGCTGTTACTGAGAATTTCATAGAAAAACCCAATAACACTTTTTACTCGACCTGGGAATCGAACCCAAGACCTCTAGCGTAGCAGTCGCGCTTAGGACCACTAGGCTAACGAGGCAGTAAAACAAAAGTAATAGGTATTATAGATGTGTGCCCCACTGCTGCGCCAAACAGGCTCAGTTCAGCAATAATGCCAGACCACTGGGGCCTTGCCCATTCTTCTCCTAGATTCTAGACTCGATTCTATTCTTATTTTCTTATTTATGGTGTTTTAAAGTCCCGATTAATGATCTAATTGAAATGAATAAAAAAATGAAAAAATTAAACTTTTTCAGAATGTGTGAACTTCATCGACAAATTGGATTATGACTGCAAAATAAACACACGAGCCAACTACACGAGGAGCCTGGATCCTGTCTTCAACTGTTACGAGATCGGAGTCAGCACAGAAACCATTCCTGCAGAACTGCCTCCTCCGAGGGAGTCCTACCTGGTAAGGATCAGGCCAACAGGTTCCATGTTATTGGATGGTAAACAGGCCGGCGAATCGATTTTGTCTGTGTGGTTGATTTCACACGCGTTAGGTTACGTCTGTGATTACTGCTCCGCTCCCGTATGACGTAGCGTGATGTGATATAGCTTATACTATTCCTCATGAATGTAGCTATCACACACAAACCGTTTTGTCTCAATCGGCTTGGTAGTTCCAAAGCACGATTAAAAAAAAACAAATAATGTTTTTGTTTTTTTTTTAAACTGCCTCGTTAGCCTAGTGGTCCTAAGCACGATTACTATGCTAAAGGTCTTGGGTTGGATTCCCAAGTCGAGCAAAAAGTGTTACTGGGTTTTTTATGAATTCCTCAGTGGCAGCTCGGAGTTGAGATTCGTGCCCGGTTAATGGCAATAGGCTCGCCCCCTATTACATGAGACCTAAACATACCAGCGAACTGTGGGTGTACATTGGTTACACCTCTGCCTAACCTTTCGGGGTTACAGGCGTGATGGTACGTTATGTCTATTAACAATAATACACTGGTATTATGACAGGCTGTCCCGACCCCGACCATTAATCGCCTTGCTCACGGCGGATTGACGATTTGTGACTTATATCTATACAAATAAATACATTAAAAGCATTTGGTTGCAATGTCAAAATAACAGCTTGTTCACCGACTTCAAAACAAAGCAAACTGCCACGTTGGTCTCGTGGTCGCAAGCGCGACTGATAAGCGTGGGGTCCCGGGTTCGATTCCCAGGTCGGGCAAAAAGTGTTATTAGGTTTTTCCATTAGGATGTCTTCTTTCAGGCTTTACTGGGATATGGCGAAGCCCTGGAAACAGCACAATGGCAATGCGCTGGGACGATAATTAGTGAGAAATACATTCTCACAGCAGCCCACTGTCTTTCACAAGAGAAGATGTAAGTATAATACCGGCCTGTTAATGTCCCACTGCAGGACAAAGGCCTCTTCTCATACAGAGAAGGCACGAGCATTGATCACCACGCTCGCTCGAGGCGGATTGGCGATTTTAGATTTATATTTAAACAGTTAATATAATAAACTGCCCCATTGGTCTCGTGATTCTCGTGGGTTCGATTCCCAGGTCGAGCAAAGTGTTATTGGGTTTTTCCATTAAGAATTTCTCATTAGCAGCTCGGAGTTACGATTTGGGCAATAGGCTCGCCCCCTATTACGTGGGACCTAAAACATACCGGCAAACTGTGGGTGTACATTGGTACTCCTCTGCTTAACCCTTGGGGAATACAGGCGTGATGGTATATTTTTGTTGTCTGTATAAGTCCAAATTTCCTTTCGACACTCAATTACACTTGCAAATTCGCCCGAAAACACAGCAGTGTGCCTGGCAGTAACTCCTGTATCGTTATTGGCTTAGCCTAGAACTCAAAGTGGTTGCTCACACACACAATACAGTCCAGAATCTCTGAACCTCTGAGCTTTAAGTACCACCTCACCTTTCACCATTATTTTTTAATTTTCAGAGGTCCTGTAAAATTTGTAGCTGTAGGTATTCACAAACGCACTGACCCTCCCAAGAAATGGCAGAAATACAACGTGAGGAGGACCATCCCTCACCCGGAGTACCAGCCACCTTCTAAGTACAACGATATTGCGCTGCTGGAGACTGAGAAGACGTAAGTACATGATGAAAGAACGAAAGAAAGACCTAAGAAATAGCAACTAGCTTCAACTTTCTGAATAACTGATCGATTTCTTGACAATTTAAAAGCACCCGAAACACATACCATCACGCCTGTATTCCCTGAAGGATTAGGCAGAAGTATACCCATGTACACCCACAATTCGCCGGTATGTTTCGGTCCCATGTAATAGGGGGCGAGCCTATTGCAATTAACCAGGCACAAATCCTAACGCCGAGCTGCTGGCGAGAATTTAATCGCAAAACCCAATAACACATTCTGATCGACCTGAGAATTGAACCCAAGTCCTCTAGCGTAGCAGTCGCGCTTTGGACCACTAGGCTAACGAGGCAGTAAATGTGCCTGCAATTACACCGGCACCCATGCCCTTCAAACCGGAACACAGCAACGCTACTTTGCGGCAGGAATAGGTATGGTGGTAGTACTTCCCCGGACGAGCTCCTTCACAAAGAGCGCTACTACTTCTAACAAATCTAAACAAAGTCCTTCATAATATTTTCAGGATATCTTTCAGCAGAGAAGTTCTGCCAGCATGTCTACATTCAGACCCGAATATAACGGAATTATTTACAGAAGCGAATATTCTTGTTTGGGAGAAGGATGGAGAAGAACAGGGAAGTCTGAGACCGGTAAGCGATTGATTACCGACTCTATGCCAGTGATTATTGAGCAAATTTTTGCAAATTCCATTTCTATATGAATCAAATTGGTCCTGTCCTTGCAACCTTTTATGTATATGAAAAAACATAAACTCACGCCTTTGACCCATGGGGGTAGGCAGAAACCACAGAGCGCCACCTGCTACGATCCTTACATACTCCTTTCGCCTCGTCCACGTTCATACATCTGGTCATACAAGCACACCGGTTACGAGTACTGCGCACCCGACCTTTTTGGAAATCCTCACCAATAAGATCAGAGTAAGTCTTTCTAGGGCATCACCTCCCAATGTTGATCAATTCTGTGTATTTTTTATTTCAGATCCCTCTCCAGCAGTTCGATGAACTACAATGTTCTATTTACTACCTACCTCACGATAAATTACTGAACGGCTTCAATAAAACCTCGCAGATCTGCTATGGGGACGTCGTTAGACCTACAGATCCTTGCCAGGTAAGACAAACTGGCTTTCAGCTTCTTTTCATTAAAAAACTACCTCGTTAGCCTAGTGGTCCTAAGCGCGACTGCTACGCTAGAGGTCTTGGGTTCGATTCCCAGGTCGAGCAAAAAGTGTTATTGGGTTTTTCTATGAAATTCTCAGTAGCAGCTCGGAGTTAGGCTTTGTGCCCAGTTAATGGCAATAGGCTCGCCCCCTATTACATGGGACCTAAACATACCGGGGAACTGTGGGTGTACATTGTCACACCTTTGCCTAACCTTTCGGGGAATACAGGCGTGTTGGTATGTTTTGTTATGTTCACCGCTGCCTATAGACATCTGCAATACCAGAGGCCTTGCAAATGCGTTGCCATCCCAGAGACAAAGTTGAAATATCTCATGTGGCTGTAATTACACCGGCACCCATACCCTCCAAACTGGAACACAGCAACGCTGCTTTGCGGCAGAAATAGGTATGGTGGTAGTACTTCCCCGGACGACCTCCTTCACAAAGAGCTCTACTACTAATACCTTGAGAAACAGTGGTGATTAATGCCGGTGTCTTCTCCGTATGAGAAGAGTCCTTTGTCCTGCAGTGGGACAATAATAGACTCGTATTTCATTTTTTATTTAATATTATTTTTTTATTAATTATATTATATTTAACTTTTAGAACTATGAATAATTATATTTATATTTTATTTATTTTTTGAAGGAAGTTTAATTCCTACTTTATTATTAATTGTAGGGTGGGGATATCAACCTGAGCGAATTCAAGCTGGGATATATTTATTATTTTATACTTTATTTGTTTCTTTACCTTTATTAATAGGATTTTTTTATATTTTCAATGAAATACATTGTATAATAATTTATTTTTTTAAATTACACATAACATAAACATACCATCACGCCTGTATTCCCCGAAGGGTTAGGCAGAGGTGTAACAATGTACACCCACAGTTCGCCGTTATGTTTAGGTCCCATGTAATAGGGGGCGAGCCTATTGCCATTAACCGGGCACAAATCCTAACTCCGAGCTGCTACTGAGAATTTCATAGAAAAATCCAATAACACTTTTTGCTCGACCTGGGAATCGAACCCAAGACCTCTAGCGTAGCAGTCGCGCTTAGGACCACTAGGCTACCGAGGCATTTTTTTAAATTTTTAAATATAAATATGTATATATTTTATTTTTCTATAGTTTTAGCTTTTTTAGTTAAAATACCAATATATTTTGTTCATTTGTGATTACCTAAAGCTCATGTAGAAGCTGTATTTATTCCGCTCATGCTTTATTCATTTGTTTTTCGCCCCCAGAGCGACAGCGGCAGTCCCCTGATGGCTACCTCCAAACTCTTCGAGTGCGCGCCAAGTATCCTTGGAGTATTCTCAATTGACAGAACCTGCGGCACCGCTGGAAGTTCCGGGCTGTTCACCAAAGTTCTCCACTATGTACCTTGGATTGAAAGCGTTGTATGGCCTTAAATTGATGAAGAATAATATTTAAAAAGACTTATTTTGTTGCAAGTATTGTATCCAACCTGGTATGACAAAACAAACTTATTCATTGTATTTATTGATTCGTGTTGAGAATCAAGCGTTACCTTCGTCAGTTTGACAAGTATGCAATAAATGCTACGTAGTATTAAGTTCCGACTGACGGACCAATCGCGTGCAGCGTCGGCGGCCCAAAACACCCAGAAAGGCACCGAAAATCCCAAAAATTTACTTAACATTTATGCTCACGACTCGTGGCGACTACTTTTCCTAATAGTTAATTTTTTGTAAATACATTTATCTAGATACTAATATACTTATTAAATTGAAAATTAAAAAAAAAAATTAACTTTTTTATTTATTATCATCATCATGTCAGTCGTAGGACATCCACTGCTGGACATAGGCCTCCCCCAAAGATTTCCAAAAGGACCGGTTAGAAGCTGCCTGCATCCAGCATCTGGCTCCCGTCTTAATCAGGTCGTCCGTCCACCTTGTGACCTTATATTTTATTTATAACTAGCTGTTGCCCGCAACTTCGTCCGCGTTTCCGTCGTTTCTCGTAAAAAAAAGTAGCCTATGTCCTACCTCACGGTTCAGTGGTTTTGATGTAACAGACAGATTAACTTTCATATTTTAGTAGGGAAATATAATATGTCAATCTACAATACTGTTGAAAAATATCGCAATACGGAACCGCACAATATTATTGTTGATAGCTGTGCCCGCGACTCCGTCAGCTTGTAGTAAGAGTAGACAAATATAATCAGAAAGCTTCGAACTGCTAAGCTATCGGGAGTTACACGTGATATTGTGAGTCAACTATAAAAGATAGACATATGCTGTCGTGGGATATTTTTTATATAATTTTAAGGAGAACATTTCTGTTATACGTGATTTCTGTGTAGCTTTAACTTCTCCCGTTTTCCCAACATTTCCCTTCACTGCTCTGCTCCTATTGGTTATAGCGTGATGAAAAGTATACTATAACCAACTCAGGAGTATGAAAAAATAATTGTACCAAGTTTCGTTAAAATCCGTCGAGTAGTTTTTGTTTCTATAGCGGTTATACAGACAGACAGACAAAAATTTTACTGATTGCATTTTTGGCATCAGTATCGATCCCTAATCACCCCCTGATAGTTATTTTGGAAATATATTTCATGTACAGAATTGACCTCTCTACAGATTGATTATAAGTATAGATAAGAAAATATTGTGCCCGGTTAATGGCAATAAGCTCTCCCCCTATTACATGGGACCTAAACATACCGGTGAACTGTGGGTGTACATTAGTTCACCTCTGCCTAACTCTACGGGGAATACAGGCGTGAAGGTCATTATCTACTTAGCCTTTTCCCAACTATGTTGGGGTCGGCTTCCAGTCTAACCAACTACAGCTGAGTACCAGTGTTTTACATGGAGCGACTGTCTATCTGACCTCCACAACCCAGTTACTGGGCAACATAATACCTCTTGGTAAGACTGGTTGTCAGACTTCCTGGCTTCTGACTGTCCGTAACGACTGTCAAATATCTATGAACGACAACCCGGACCAACGGCTTTACGTGCTTTCCGAGACACGGGGGTGTTACACAACCAACTTCCAAACTCCGGGCTGCTACTGATAAATTCGTAATGGAAAAACCCAATAACACTTTTTACCCGAAAATACATTTTAATTTCTTATTCTTAATAACCTTTGATAAGAATGTAGGTACCTTTTTGATAACAGTTAGGTCTTGTTTTGACTAAACCGTTGGTCTCGGGCTCTAGTCTAGAAATATCTAGCTGCACTGCGCAGATCACACTTCAGCGATCAAAACTTCAATATGAGATCAACATGACCCACGACCCACGGAAGCGGAACAGTAACCAAATGCTGGTAACAAAACTACGCGGACGAAGTCACAGGCAGAGGCTAGCAAGCAAATAAAAAACACAAAATTAAAAAATGTAAGTAACCCCGGACAGAAAAAAAAAATCCCTACCGCAGCTAACAAAAGAGCTCATAACTTTGAAATCGCTGAACAGATTTCAATCAAACATAGCTAAGAACACTCCACACTAATGAACCTTTCAAACACCAAAAACAAAATCAAAATCGGTTCATACGTTGGGGAGCTACGATGCCACAGACAGACACACACACAGACACGTCAAACTTATAACACCCCTACACTGGAGGAGTGCCCAGCTTGGGTAACGCAGCGCCATGAACTCGTCGCAGCGACAACTGCGGGTAGCCGCCCTCGCTCCAGGACGTTGTTCTGTCCATGGTCGGGAGGGAGAGTGCTACGGGGACCCCGTCGCCTCCTTCTGCGAGGAGGTGATGGCCGCCAAAGCGGCGGCGGAACGGGAAAGGGAGGCTACTTTCTCCCATCAGAAGACCAGGCACCGGAGGGCGCGAGAGGATCTCCAGCCACTGTGAAATGGGGCCTGCGGCGGCAGACTTGGGGTAAGTCCGTCACCCGAACAGACATAGGCCCGAGAGTAAGGCGCGCGTGGTGTTCCCCGTGCGCTTTTTCTGGAGTCAGTTCGGTGAAGGGGTCCGCCTAGTGGTAGTGGCGGGCCAATACCTGCCGGGGTGCGGAAGAATGCTCAGAGCAATACCCGTGCACCGGCCAATGTCAGTTAGAGGAACACCGTGGTGTTTTAGTCGGTAGGAGTCCGACACACCCCTCCGCCTTCCCCGAGGCGAAGGCAGTCCTTGAGGATATCCTCACGAGAAAAAAAAACTTAGAACACCCCGTCGTTTTCACGTCGGGGGCTAAAAATATTTTTTTTAACGGAATATTTTTAACAACACGTTATGTTTGACCTTTGCTGCTCAAAAGTTAGTACCCTTATTACTGTTACCACAAGCGTCAGAAAAAAAATGTAAACAGTTTTATAATCTAATCACCTACCTACATAATAAAAACAAGTTCTATCTAAAAATATAACTAAACTAGATTCTGCTCGCGACTCCGTCCGCGTCAAAGTTAATATAAATTATTCCACGGGAAACGCACGTTTATAAGATGTAGTATTAGCCACGAGTCGTGATAGGCCTCGGTGGCCTAGTGGTCCTAAGAGCGACTGCTACGCTAGAGGTTTTGGGTTCGATTCCCAGGTCGAGCAAAAAGTGTTATTGGGTTTTTCTATGAAATTCTCAGTAGCAGCTCGGAGTTAGGATTTGTGCCCGGTTAATGGCAATAGGCTCGCCCCCTATTACATGGGACCTAAACATACCGGCGAACTGTGGGTGTACATTGTTACACCTCTGCCTAACCCTTCGGGGAATACAGGCGTGATGATATGTTATGTTGTCGTAATAGGTTTTTGGGCCGCCGACGCTTCACGCGATCGGTCCATCTGACAGACCAATCGCGTGCAGCGTCGGCGGCAAAGGCAAAATACCCGGAAAGAAACCCGAAAACTCGTAAATTAACTAGATATTTGTACGTTTGGCTCCCAAGCTGGAACGGGCCGGGGCCGCTTTCTAGCGGCTCTTGCTCAACCTGAGGAGTCCAAACGCCTTCTGCCGGAGGCTCTACGCGGGAGTCGTGCGGTCGATGGCCCTTTATGGCCCCGGTGTGGGCGCTGGGTTTAAAGTGGCTTGCCGCCCATTACCTGAACGCGTCCCAACGGGTGATTGCCATAAGGGTCATCCGGGGATACCGCACGATGTCCGGCGAGGCGGCGAGCCTCCTTGCCGGACTGCCGCCGTGGGATCTGGGGGCGCTGGTCCTTGCGCGCCTGCATAAGTGGCGCGTAGAGGTACTGGGCCGGGGGGAGACTCCGCTGCCGCGGCAAATCGCCGCTCAGCGGACTCACGTCCGGCTCGATCTCATGGCGCATGGAGGGAGCGACTGTCGCAACCCCGTGCAGGGCACGCCTCAATCGAGGCGGTAAGTCCCCTCTTTGAGGAGTGGCTAGAGCGGCGCTACGGCGCCCTCACCTACCGCCTGACGCCGGACAGAAAGGAACATGGATAGGTTTTAGTCAGTAAAAGTCTGACACTCCCTCCCGCCCCGCCAAGGGCGGGAGAAGTCATTGGATGATTTCCCATCGGTAAAAAAAAAAACTTGATATTTGTGCTCACGACTCGTGGCGACCAATATAAAAAGTATTTTATGTGCTATTTCACACTACAATCTATATTTGTGCTAAATTTCATCCAGTTCCGTTCTGCCGTTCTGGCGTGATTGAGGAACAAACATCCATCCATCCTCACAAACTTTCGCATTTATAATATTATTAGGAAGTTGGATAGGATAGGATTAAAATGCAATGTGCATCATCATTGTCATCTACTTAGCCTTTTCCCAACTATGTTGGGGTCGTCTTCCAGTCCAACCGGATACAGCTGAGTACCAGTGTTTTACATGGAGCGACTGCCTATCTGACCTCCATAACCCATTGACTGGGCAACACGATACGTCTTTCTTAGAGGGGTTGTCATACTTCCTGGCTTCTGACTATCCGTAACGACTGTCAAAGTTCTACGAATGACAGCCGGGACCAACTGCTTTACGTGCTTTCCAAGCCACGGGGGTGTCACATAACCAACTTCCAAACTCCGGACTGCTACTGAGTAAATCCTAATGGAAAAACCCAATAACAATTTTTGCCCGACCTGGGAATCGAACCCGGGACCCCACCCTCATCAGTCGCGATTGCGACCACGAGACGAACGGGGCAGTCTGATTACCATGCAATGTGCGTATGTAGTCAAAATGGCATCTTAATCGTACATCAGGAAGTGGGTCAAATTTAACTTGTAGAATTTTTCTAAGTTTCTATGGCTACCTTCCGGCTTCATCATCAGACCAGCTCTGTGACATCATTTAATTGCATTGTCATGCAAATTGTACATTTACGCAAAATTCCAGCTCAATAGAACATCGGGAACTGGGTCAAATGTAACTTGTAAGATTTGATCAAGTTTCTACGGTCACCTTCCGGCTTCATCATCAGACCAGCTCTGTGACATCATCTTATTGCATTGTCATGCAAATTGTACATTTACGCAAAATTCCAGCTCAATAGAACATCGGGAAGGGGGTCAAATTTAACTTGTCACATTTGACTAGCCAATAGTATCGAGATTCCGTGTTTATAATCAGTAAGCAAGTGACCTTTTAGCTTTTACAATGTTATATTGTTTACATTTCAAAACAAGTCTTATAAGGAAATCTGCAAAAAACCCAGTTTCAAATATTTTATGAAGTATATGATTGACTAGCTGTTGCCCGCGACTTCGTTCGCGTTCACTATTTTATTGGTTTCGAATTTGTTTTCGCATAACCCTCGATTTTTAAATTAAAGTAAAAAAAGCCTAAGTCACTTCTTATAACATTAGCTATCTGCGAATGAAAGTGCCGTCAAAATCCGTCAGTTCAATCAGTCGAAAATCTAAGAAGATTTATACAAACTTTCACCCAATATTTTATCCCCTTGGGGGTAGAACTGATCAAAATCCTTTCTTAGCGGATGCCTACGTCATAACATCTACCTGCATGCCAAATTTCAGCCCGATCCGTCCAGTGGTTTGGGCTGTACGTTGATAGATCACTATGTCAGTCAGTCACCTTTGAGTTATATATATTTAGAATTTTAGCCGTCTGGAATAACCTAGAACTCTATACTGACGGACTCTCTTTTGAAATGATATAAGAGTGATCAGAGACGGTTACAATCATCATCTTCCTGCCCTTATCCCATGTTACTTGTGGTCGGCGCAACACGTTTTCTTCTTCCACGCTGTCCTGTCAACCGTCATGCCATCGCTAACTCCCTTCTCTTTCATATCATTCTTCACGCAATCCATACATCTTTTCTTTGGCCTCCCTCTTCCCCTCCATCCATCCACATTCATATTCATAACTCTTTTGGTCACATGCGTCCCATCCCTTATCTTCACATGCCCATACCAAGACAAACGGTTCCCTTTCAACTTTTCTGTCACTGGCGCTACTTTCAAACTTCCTCTAATATACTCATTCCTTACCTTATCCATTCTAGTCACACCACACATCCACCTCAACATTCTCATCTCCGCTACATGTAATCTTTTTTCATGCGTCTTATTCACGGCCCAACATTCTGATCCATAGACGGTCACAATACTGGTAATAAATATTACAATTACTTGATCTTTAATCTTTAACTGCCTCGGTACCCTAGTGGTAATAAGCGCGACTGCTACGGTCTTGGCTTCGATTTCCAGGACGAGCAAAAAGTGTTATTGGGTTTTTCTATGAAATTCTCAGTAGCAGCTCGGAGTAAGGATCTGTGTCCGGTTAATGGCAATAGGCTCGCCCCCTATTACATGGGACCTAAACATACCGGCGAACTATGGGTGTACATTGTTACACCTCTGCCCAACCCTTCGGGGAATACAGGCGTGATGGATGGATGCAGCTGAATACCAATGTTTTACATGGAGCGACTGCCTATCTGACCTCCACAACCCAGCTACTGAGCAACACGATACCTCTTGGTTAGACTGGTTGTCAGACTTCCTGGCTTCTGACTATCCGTAACGACTGTCAAAGATCTACGAATGACAGCCGGAACCAACGGCTTTACGTGCTTTCCGAGGCACGGGGGTATCACACTACCATCTTCCAAACTCCGGGCTGCTACTGCGCAAATCCAAATGGAAAAACCCAATAACACTTTTTGCCCGACCTTGGAATCGAACCCGGGACTCATTATCATAACAATTACGTACCTACATGTTTATATATTGTATTCGGAATATACAATAAGTAGATTAGATAAAAATGAAGTAAAAACGATCTTGACTTTTAAATTAAACACTAGTTTCTGCTCACGACTTCGTCCGCGTGGCTTATTTAACCCGCGTTAAGTTACGTCTTTGGTTACTGCTCCGCTCCTACGCATCGTAGCGTTATTATAGCCTATGTTACTTCCTGATAATTTAACTTTCTATTAGTGAAAAACACAAAATTAAAAATTTTAAGTTACCCCCGACAGAAGAAAAAAATCACTACCGTAACAAACAAAAGAGCTGATAACTTTGAAACCGCTGAACCGATTTCCATCAAACATAGCTTTTTTTTTTGCGGAGTGGGAAATCATCAAATAACTTCTCCCGCCCTGGGCGGGGCGGGAGGGAGTGTCAGACTTTTACTGACTAAACCCACCCATGTTCCTTCTTGTGCCCTTTGCGTTCCGGGGGCGCGGTATCTCTTACGAACAACCCGCAGCCCCGGCAGGCATCGGCCCTCAGTGGCCCCTTCCCTTTGCTGAACTCTTTGAGGCGCGCATGGAACACGAACGCCTGTCGTTATACAACGTAAGGACGGTGAGGTACCCATTGCTCACCGTCCACAGGCCTGTATCTACGGTGGCCGGGAGTCGTCTCGCGGCTCCCGACATCATCAAACATAGCTAAGACCACTCTCGACTAATTACCCTTTCAAACACAAAAAACAAAATCAAAATTGGTTCATGCGTTCGGGAGCTACGATGCCACAGACAGACACACACACACACACCCCCAGACACGTCAAACTTATAACACCCCGTCGTTTTTGCGTCACGGGTTAAAAAATTGTTAAAATCGGTCCAGTAGTTTCCGAGTTCAATACACTGTATACACATACCATCACGCCCGTATTTCCCGAACGATTAGGCAGTGGTGTAACAATGTACACCCACAGTTCACCGGTATGTTTAGGTCCCATGTAATAGAGGGCGAGCCTATTGCCATTAACCGGGCACAAATCCCAACTCCGAACTGCTACTGAGAATTTCATAGAAAAACCCAATACAAATTTGCTGATTCGAACGAATTTGGGTTCGAATTTGATTCGAACCCAAGACCTCTAGCGTAGTAGTCGCGCTTAGGACCACTAGGCTAATGAGGGAGTCGGAGCTTATTCTGTACAAACAAACGAAAAAATGTTTCTTTTTTTTATGGTTACGTAGTTTACGAGTATCTGTGCTAATATTATAAAAAGAAAAGATTTTGTTTGTTTGTAACGAATAGGCTCCGAATCTACTGGACCAATTTCAACATTTTTTTCACCAATAGATAGCTACATTACTCCTGAGTAACATAGGCTATATAACATCACGCTACGACTCACGGTAGCGGAGCAGTACCTGGAAACGTACATTAACGCGGGTGAAATAAGCCACGGGGACGGAGTCGCGGGCAGTTCGCTAATATTAGATAAAAATGCGTACTTGACCTTTATATTGAACATATGCTAGGTTCAAGTGTAGTTGGAAGACAGCGTCCGCGGTGAACGCCTGTTTTGTCACCATGACTAAATATATAATAATATGTCTGTCTGTCAGTTTGACCATCGCATTGTGTGGGGTATTGCATTTGGATGAAGGTAACATTTATTTTATTTTTAACCGACTTCAAAATGAAGGAGGTGATCAATTCGTCTGTATGTTTTTTGTATGTGTGTTACGCGATATCTCCGCCAATTATGAATCGATTTTGACGACTCTTTTTTGTTTGATAGATCATACTTTGCAGGTGGTTCCATGTAAAGTTTATCGAAATTGGTTCAGTGGCTTAGTAAAAAAATAATAATGAAAAAAATATGTCATCCAAGTAAACGAATTAGCGTCGTATTCTACTTTCTTGTGACTTTTAAGTGGTGTCTTGTTCATTTACGTTGTATAACTGTTATCTTATGGATTTGGATGTCAGGAAATTGATACTGACAAGCGAAATATAAAAAGTTTTCTAGCTTTGGCTTATAAACATTTTGTTTCGGCTAATCTTGTGAACAGCTTAAGGGTACTTTTACTCGCAGATAGCAAATATTGTAAGAAATAACTTAGGCCACTTTTCTTTAAATTTTTTTATACCATCACGCCTGTATTCCCTCGAGGGTTAGGCAAAGGTGTACCAATCTAAACCAACAGTTCGTCGGTATGTTTTTAGGTCCCATGTAATAGGGGGCGACCCCATCACCCCACCCATCTTTTTTAATTATATAAAAAAAAAATCTCCTCGTAGGCCTAGTGGTCCTAATCGCGACTGCTACGCTAAAGGTCTTGGGTTCGATTCCCAGGTCGAGCAAAAAGCGTTATTGGGTTTTTCTATGAATTTCTCAGTAGCAGCTCGGAGTTAGGAATTGTGCCCGGTTAATGGCAATAGGCTCGCCCCCTATTACATTGGACTTAAAACATATCAGCGAACTGTGGGTGTACATTGGTACACCTCTGTCTAGCCCTCCGGGGAATATAGGCGCGATGGTATGTGATGTTATTATTGCAGGAGCTAACTGCGAGTGGGAGGGAGTCAAAGGCAAATGTGCGAAAGAGACGCAATGCTTAACTACGTTGGACAGACGCGGTGATAAACCCCCGGTAAGTAACATCGGTCAGACGACCTTATTTACTTTACAATTTTTTAGTACAATTCGATGGCAAACAAGCCGACGGCCCACCTGATGTTAAGTGGTCACCGCTGCCTATACACATCTGCAATACCAGAGGCCTTGCAAATGCGTTGCCATCCCAGAGACAAAGTTGATTTTGAGGGCGCGTTCGTGTTCCACGCGCGCCTCAAAGAGATGTCAGCAAAAGGAAGGGGCCACTGAGGGCCGATGCCTGACTAAAACCCATCCATGTTCCTTCTTGTGCCCTTTGCGTTCTGGGGTCGCGGTATCTCTTACGAACAACGCGCAGCCCCGGCAGGCATCGGCCCTGAGTGGCCCCTTCTAAAATTGCTGACATCACTTTGAGGCGCGCGTGGAACACGAACGCGGACGTTGAGCTGCTCATTGCTCACCGTCCACAGGCCCGCGTCTACGGTGGCCGGGAGTCGTCTCGCGGCTCCTAACACCCGGAGACCCTCTGCCTCAACCGTCCCGAATATGATAATGAAGTGATCTTCTACTTTATTTCAGATTTGTTCCACGAAAGGTGAAGTGACTGTCATCTGTTGCACTGACTGCAAACTAGTCAATGATACTAGGTACTTACAATATTATAGTTCTATGTTATAAACTAGGACATTTCTGACATCGCCAGGGCCGGACTGTCAGGGGCCCGGGGTGGGAAAACTAAATGATATACTCATGCTAATTATATTTGTATTTTGGTTAAAATTGAACACACCACATACTATCAAACAGCACGGTTGACGCAGTGGCTGAGCGATTGGCTGCTGCGCTGTGTGTCGCGGGTTCTGTTCCCGCACGGAACTGTACTGCCTATAGATAGTTGTTTCGGGTCTGGCTGTTTGTGTATGTGAGTTTATATGTTTGTAAACGCACCCACGATACAGGAGACATTCCTAGTGCGGGGCAACGTTTTTTAAAGCAAAGCAACACGCCTGTATACCCCAAAGGGTTAGGCAGAGGTGTACTTATATACACACACGCATAGTTCGCCAGTATCTTTAGGTCCCACGTAACAGGTGACGAGCTTTTTGCCGTTAACCGAGCACAAATCCTAACACAGAATTAAAAAAGGACATTTTGTATTTGTATCAATGGGGCCCCCAACTGACTCCAAATAGCCTGATAGCCTTGATTAAGAGAAATTTTGCGTGATTTGGCCCCCCCAGGACCCGTCCCCCTTAGTCCGCCGCTGGACATCCAACAAACAAAAAAATCTTTCTCTTTCCAAATTGGTATAGATACATAAATTTTGACTAATATCATTTATTTTTCAGAAATGTGGTGATGAGCCCGACGACTGGTTTCTATTGGAAAGATGGCACTAAAGCGAGAGACAGTGAGTATTATAAGCCTTACTAGCCTCCGCCCGCGGCTTCGTCCGCCCCCAAATTGATACATTATCCTACGGGAACGTTAGGTACATTTTCCGGGATAAGATCATATAAAAAAAAACAAATCAAATCATTTATTGTTCAAATTCAAATCCATTTATTTTGTGAACACAGGGTACATACAGAAGATGTTACAATAAATAGGATCCGAACTGTGTCCCGCCAATAGGCATACAAAATACGAAGGGTTTTTAAGCCACACATACAAAACATGTAAACATAAGAAGTAGGCTATAATCTATCTCTGTGAGAAATTACATCCAGATCCATTCAGCCGTTCTGACATGATTCAGAGACAAACATCCATCCAAACTTTCGCATTCAAAATAGTAGTAAGTGACTGAATAGCAAACAAGCCGACGGCGACGGACGACCTGATGTTAAGTGGTCACCGCTGCCTATACACATCTGTAATACCAGAGGCCTTGCTAATGCGTTGCCATCCCAGTGACAAAGTTGAAATGTGTCATGTGCCTGTAATTACACCGGCACCCATACCCTTCAAACCGGAACACAGCAACGCTGCTTTGCGGCAGAAATAGGTATGGTGGTAGTACTTCCCCGGACGAGCTCCTTCACAAAGAGCTTAATTCCTTCTTTTTAACTTCGATATATTATGCAAATGCACCGATTTACGTTATTTTGTTTATATGAATCTTTAGCTAATTGGTCTCGTGGTCGTAAACGCGACTGATGATCATAGGGTCCCGGTTTCGATTCCCAGGTCGGGCAAAAAGTGTTATTGGGTTTTTCCATTAGGATCTGCTCAGTAGCAGCCTGAAGTTTGGAAGTTGGTGGTGTGACACCCCCGTGCCTCGGAAAGCACGTAAAGCTGTTGGTCCCGGCTGTCAGTCGTAGATCTTTGACAGTCGTTACGGATAGTCAGAACCCGGGAACTCTGACAACCAGTCTTACCAAGAGGTATCGTGTTGCCTAGTAACTGGATTGTGGAAGTCAGATAGGCAGTCGCTCCATGTAAAACACTGGTATTCAGCTGCATCCGGTTAGACTGGAAGCCGACCCCAACATAATTGGGAAAAGGCTGAGCAGATAATGATGACCTATTATTATCAAAAAATAATAAATAATACTTGTTAATCTCACGTTATTTTCTACATATCTTTACTGTTACTGACTCCCAATCTTAGTGACTTAATCTCAGTATAAACTGACCTCCACTATCGAATTAAAATAATGATAGTATATAAATAAATAATTTAAGAGATAACCGGTTTAAGAAGCTAATTATTATTCTAGACACTTACATTTTTAAACCCTGACTCAAAAACAATATTTAAAATCGGTTCATGCGTTCGGGAGTTACGATTTTTTTTTTTTTTGGGGGGTGGGAAGTCATCAAATAACTTTTCTCGCCCTGGGCGGGGCGGGAGGGAGTGTCAGACTTTTACTGACTAAAACCCACCCATGTTCCTTCTTGTGCCCTTTGCGTTCCGGGGGCGCGGTATTTCTTACGAACAACCCGCAGACTGTAGAAACTAGAACAGAACCAAAAGAAAAGCCGTTGTCACACGTTGTTAAAGTGTTACAGTAGGTACCTATACAACGTGTGACTCCGGATTTTCTTTTGGTACTGTTCTTGTTTTTTTGACACACCACGTAGCCTATGTTCAGCGGAGAATTAAGACGGTTCTAACGATACCTCAATTGTCGAGTTCCGATAAGTAGTTTAGAAGCTATGCGGTATCAGATGAACGTACACACACACATACATAGCCTGTCAAAATCTTGCCGTGTCGACGGCGCGTTTGTGTTCCACGCGCGCCTCAAAGAGATGTCAGCAAAGGAAGGGGCCACTGAGGGCCTGCCGGGGCTGCGGGTTGTTCGTAAGCGATACCGCGCCCCCGGAACGCAAAGGGCACAAGAAGGAATATGGGTGGGTTTTAGTCAGTAAAAGTCTGACACTCCCTCCCGCCCCGCCCAGGGCGGGAGAAGTTATTTGATGATTTCCCACCTCCCAAAAAAAAAATGTACCTATACAACGTGTGACTCCGGCTTTTCTTTTGATTCTGTTCTTGTTTTTTTGACACGCCACGTAGCCTATGTTCAGCGGAGAATTAAGACGGTTCTAACGATACCTCAATTGTCGAGTTCCGATAAGTAGTTTAGAAGCTATGAGGTAACAGATCAACGTACACACACATGCATAGCCTGTCAAAATCATAACCCTCCTTTGGCTTTGCCGTAGTCGGGTAAAAAGGCACTTAATGGAGCAAAAAGTTAGGTACAAGTTTATCTTATCGCTGCGAATTTATTTTCTACGCCTTACCTGATCATACCATTTGATTACGAAGATATCAAAGGTTAAAATAGCAACTGATTTTTTTTAGCTTTTCCGCGAAAACAAGTTTTATATGTTATGTATCTAGTCTCCAGGCCGATTCCGGTCACGGCGATTAATCTTAAAGCAGACTAACCAAGTACGCAGGAGATATTATAGTGTACAAGTGTGTGCGCAAACACAGGTGCACTCCCTCTTCCCTCACTCTCATAGTCCGGTGGGACGGCAAAACACGACCGGGGAGAGATCAGGCGCAGAACCAACGGCTTTACGTGGTTTCCGAGACACGGGGGTGCCAACTTCCAAACTACGGGCTGTTACTGAGAAATTCCTAATGGAAAAATTCATGGACTTATAATGAATACTAGCTGTCGCGGGCTGACATCGTTATGGTTATAAAATTTTAAGTAACACCTAAACAGAAGAATAAATATCCCTACCGCAGCTAACAAAAAAGTTGATAACTTTGAAACCGTTGAACTGATTTCCATCAAACATAGCTAAGAACACTCCCGACTAATTCACCTTTCAAACAAAAACAAACAAAATCAAAATCGGTTCATCCGTTCGGGAGCTACGATGCCACAGACAGACAGACACACACAGACGCGTCAAACTTATAACACCCCGTCGTTTTTGCGTCGGGGGTTAAAAATACTACCCGCGACTTCGGACTTGGCTTTTTTCACCCGCGTTAAGTTACGTCTTCTGTTACTGCTCCGCTCCCGTGAGTCGTAGCGTGATGTTATATAGCCTATGTTACTCAAGAATAATGTAGCTATCTATTGGTGAAAAAATTTTTAATATCGGTCCAGTAGTTTCAGAGCTTATTCTTTATAAACAAACAAATCTTTCCTCTTTATAATACTAGTAACATATCATACCATCACGCCTGTATTCCCAGAGGAGTTAGGCAGAGGTGTACCAATGTACACCCACAGTTCGCCGGTATGTTCAGGTCCCATGTAATAGGGGGCGAGCCTATTGCCATTAACCGGACACAAATCCTAACTCCGATCTGCTACTGAGAATTTGATATAAAAACCCAATAACACTTTTTGCTCGACCTCGGAATCGAATCCAAGACCTCTAGCGTAGCAGTCGCGCTTAGGACCACTAGGCTGACGAGGCAGAATATTAGTATAGCTAAATCTGAAATCGCCAATCGCGTGGTGATCAATGCAAATGTATAAGGAAAGGCCTTTGCCCTGCAGTCGGACAATAATAAGCTGGTATTATTATTATTTTATTTTTTTAGGTTGCCTTGAATACCTGAAAACTCTACCATACAGATGTCGTGATGGTGGGTTCTACTCCGGAATAAGCAGGAGCTACGACGAGGAGAAGAAATGCCATAACATAGGATTGTGGGGCATAGGTGGTGCACCATCCCCAGGTCACGAACCTGGTGCTAAGTACCCACACCAGGTAAATTACTTGTTTGGAGGTATGAGAAACACGGTGTGAAGTTCATCATCCTCCATTGAAAAGGGAAGTCAAAGCCAAAGTCTAAGCATTTATTTCAGTTAGACCATTTACAAGCAGTTTTGAATTGTCAAGAAGTTACAGTTTAAAAGTTGAAGCTAGTTGCTCGTTCCAAAGTGTAGTTCTCTATGGAGAAGAACGAGCAAGGAGGAGGTGTTGAGTCTGGTGGGCTACTGTCCGATGGTTGTTGTCAGTATTTTATAAACAGGGTTATTTGTAAAACAATGACAACCTTGCAGGACTGTATTACTATCATCATAAACAACAACTTTTGTTCTATATTTTTTTACAAAATCAAGCAACGCAAGCGCATTGAAGTGAATGACCGACTGAAGGATTTCCGTAAAATTGTAAATAGGTCAAGTACAAACACCCCCGCCACCCTAACCCCACTCCCCTCGCTATTTTACTATCGCTTTCGTTTGCTTCGCATAGTCTTCGTAACATTTAGAGCGTTTAAAATGTTTTTATTTTTGTATGAAAATCTGATGAACTAAAATATGTTTTTTTTTAAATGTCATAGAACAAAAGTTGTTGATTATGATGTTAGTAACATAGTCCTGAGAGGTTGTCTATGTTTTACAAATAACCCTGTATATGCTAACGTCACGGCGAACTTTGATAGCGCGATCTAGGCAACGTTAGTTTGTCGTAGAAGTTCGCATGCTGAGCGATAAATGTCGCTACACTTTTTTTGGGTCCGTACTGCTAAACGGACCCCTGTTACAGTTATTATCCTACTTCCTACTAATATTATACATTAAATATCTAAAAGGATCTGGTGGGAAGAGGGAGAGGGACCTGTGTTTGCGCACACACTTGTGCACTAAAATATATCCTGCGTACTTGGCTAGTCTCCATTAAGATTAGCCGCCGTGACTGGAATTGGTTTGGAGAAGCTGATTAATTACTGTTGTTTTAATTGCCAGGCTTTGCTGGGATTCGGTGATGAGTTGGCTTCAGCTAATTGGCTTGCAGGAGGCTCCATCATCAGCGACAAATACATATTGACAGCGGCAAACACACTCAAGTAATTTTCAATTTTTCAACTTCCCTTATTCTTAAGCGACTCCAAAAATGAAGGCGATTATCATAATATATCGCATAACATACCATCACGCCTGTATTCCCTGAAGGGTTGGGCAGAGGTGTATCAATGTACACCCACAGTTCTCCGGTATGTTTAGGTCCCATGTAATAGGGGGCGAGCCTATTGCCATTAACCGGGCACAAATCCTAACTCCGAACTGCTACTGAGAATTTCATAGAAACACCCGATAACACTTTGCTGGGCCTGAGAATCGAATCCAAGACCTCTAGCGTAGCAGTCGCGCTTAGGACCACTAGGCTAACGAGGCAGTTAGGCAATTATCAATTACGTTGAATCCTTTATTTTGTTGTTTTTCTGTGTGTTATCTCAACACTCTGTCATTTATCAACCGATTTGGATTTTTTTTTTCAGATTGGTCTTTTAGAAATTTTATGAAAATCGGTTTAGTAATTTGGTTTTTAAATCAAAATAACTGAAAATATTACATCATCCAAGTAAAATTAAATAGCGCATTTTGCTTTCTATGGACTCGCCGAGTTTCATTCCCTCGGCGCTTTTCTGGCGTTCTCCACTATTGATACTGACTTTCAGGAGTTGCAGTGGTTGGGAAGAGTGTGGCGGGCTTGTCCCTTGATTTTCTATACGTACAAACCTTCCTCTTAAATCACTCTATCTGTTGATGGAAACCGTATTAAAATCCGTTGCGAGATCTAAGCGTTCAGACGACGGGAAACGACTTTGTTTTATACTATGTAGATATAAATTTATTTTTGGACTATAATCTTCGCAGTGGTGCCCCGAAATTCATTTTATTGGGTGTGAAGAAGCTATCAGACTCTCACAGCTTATGGCAGACTCACGAAGTGAAGAGATTTATCCAGCATCCAGACTACAAAGCGGACAGCAAGTACAATGACATCGCCCTTATTGAGACAGCGACTCCGTAAGTACTTACTCAAGCTTTTTTAACCGACTTCAAAAAAGGAAGAGGTTCCCCATTCGACTATATGTTTGTTACGCGGTAATTCTGCCAGTTATGAATTGATTTTGATGATTTTTGTTTGGTAGGTTACACTTCAAAGGTGGTCCCACATAAATTTTATCGAAATTGGTTCAGTAGTTTGGTGTATAAATCAAAGCATAAAACATACCAACACGCCTGTATTCCCCGAAGGGTTAGGCTGAGATGTACTAATGTACACCCACAATTCGCCGGTATGTTTAGATCCCATGTAGTAGTGGGCGAGCCTGTTACCATTAACCGGATACTAGTCTTAACTCCGAGCTGCTACTGAGAATTTCAAAAATAATAACTCATAAAATATGTCATCCAAATAAACGGAATCTGCTTAGCGGCAGAAATAGATATGGTGGTAGTACTTCCTCAGACGAGCTCCTTCACTAAGAGCTCTATTGCTACTACGCTGACATTAGCCCGAAAATAATCCATCTAAACTAAATACGGTATGTATTTCAGGATAACTTTCAGCAAGGACGTGCTCCCAGCGTGCCTCCACGTCGAAGCGGCGTACGATTTGACAGCAGTCACCACAACATGGCGGGACCTGACGTCAGCTGACTATGAAAAGATGTCTGACGAATTTCAAACAGTAAGTTAACTGATACAACTTCAAGAAACTCCGGGAAATATTTTTTAAATATCGTTGGATGGCAAACAAGCCGACGACGTCCCACCTGATGTTAAGTGATCACCGCTACCTATACATTTCTGCAATACCAGAGGCCTAGTTAATGCGTTGCCATCTCAGAGACAAAGTTAAAATGTGTCATGTGCCTGTAATTACTACACCAGCACCCATACCCTTCACACCGGAACACAGCAACGCTGCTTTGCGGTAGAAATAGGTATGGTGCTGTACTTCCCCGGTTGAGCTCCTTCACAAAGCGCTCTAGTACCACTCCTAAATGAATCTAATAATAAAAGAAATAGGTGTTATTTTATCCGACTTCAAAAAGGACATTAAGTATCAATTTTTTTTGTATGTGTGTTACGCGATAAGTCCGCCAATTAAAATTAAAATGAATCAATTCAATTACAATTAAAATTAATTAATTAAATTAATTTCATTTCAATTTATGAATCGATTTTGATGATAATTTTTTTGTTTGATAGGTCATACCTCAATAGTGGTTCCATATGAATTTTATCGAAATCGGCTCAGGAGTTTGGTAAAAAATGTGAATGACTGAAAAAAATATGTCATCCAAGTAAACGAATTAGCGTATTCTGCTTTCTTGTGACTTTTAAGTGGTGTCTTGTTAATTCACGTAGTATAACTGTTCCTTCATGGATTGGAACTATAAAATTGATACTAAAAGCGAAAAAAAAAATATTTACAACGCAACAAAACCAAAACCAAAGCCAAAGTCCAAAGCTAAAGTTATTTTTTTTACATTTTAGTTTTTGATGGAGGTTATCTTTTTTAACTGCCTCGTTAGCCTAGTGGTCGTAAGCGCGACTGCTACGCTAGAGGTCTTGGGTTCGATTCCCAGGTCGAGCAAAAAGTGTTATTGGGTTTTTCTATGAAATTTTCAGTAACAGCTCGGAGTTAGGATTTGTGCCCGGTTAATGGCAATAGGCTCGCCCCCTATCACATGGGACCTAAACATACCGGCGAACTGTGGGTGTACATTGTTACACCTCTGCCTAACCCTTCGGGGAATATAGGCGTGATGGTATGTAGATGTAGCCATCTTGTCTCTGGGTTTACCTACCTACAACATATTCATAACGTATATGTTCTTTTCCAGATCAATTTGGAGAAATTTAATGAAGAAGAATGCAAGACGGCTTTTGCTTCAACTGAATCAGCTGAAGAAATCGATTATGAGCGTCAGATGTGTTATGGAAGCAAATCCCACGCACCTGAAGCAGCCAGGGTAATTTATTTTTCATTCTTGAAGTGAAAGCTCACTTGAGGAAGAGAGGAAGAAAATGAGCGCGCGAACTGCTCTCTCCTGCTCCTTCAGTAATATACACTGAACGTAACTCTCTCTCTTTCTATCATCACTAACTTATATTTCCCTCTCGACTTCCGTTCGCCCGATCACACTCATTTCCGTAACGCTCTCGTCAAGCATTCACCAGCTTACTCCCCAAGTCAAGCGTACGTTAAGAAGTTTTACTCCAAAAACATTGTATCACACTAGGAATGTCTCCTGTATCGTGGCTGCATTTTATCATCGTCCAGCACTGGACGTCGATCGGCTGATATGATCAGCCGAACGAGGTCCACTGCTGGACATAGGCCTCCCCTAAGGATTTTTTTTTCTTTATTCGAGACTAGCGAGTTTCCCGGGACTTCATCCGCGTAGCTTATTTCACAAGCTTTTTTTTAAGTTTTTTTTTTAAGTTTTTGGTTACTGCTCCGCTTCCGTGTGTCGTAGCGTGATGTCTGTATGCCTATGACACTCATAAATAACGTGGCTTTCTATGGGTAAAAGAATTTTCCAAATCGGGTTAATAGATCCAGAGATTACCCCCTACAACTTCGCAAACTCACAAATGTTACCCCTCGACGATGGAATGAGCTTACCCAGAAGAAGCCTGTTCACTCTAACTTTGAAGAGATTAGGGTTGAATGCGTTCGGAAATAATGACGCAGGAAAAGAGTTCCACTCCTTAGTTGTGCGCTAAAAGACATTTGGAAACGCCGGCCACAAGGTGAGGGTGGTAATTTGCACTGCATCTCGATGTCCGATGGTGGAAGGCTGCCAGTGGGTTGATGTCGTGGAGTTCCAATTGTAGATAGACAGCCACAATAACCGGTCCTGCGCTGCCCGCACGATACAGGAGAAATTCCTGGTGTGGGATCTAAGTTTAAAAAGAAACCAGGCAAGTGGGAGTCGGTCTCGCGCACGAAGGGTTCCGTACCATTATTTATAAAACCACCAAAAAAATCACGCTTGTTGTATGGGAGCCCCCCTTAAATATTTATTTTATTCTGTTTTTAAGTATTTCTTGTATAGCGGCAACATAAATACATCATCTGTCAAAATTTCAACTGTCTAACTATCACGGTTCATGAGATACAGCCTGGTGACAGACGAGAGGACAGCGCAGTCTTTGTATGAGAGTCCCGTTAACCGTTTGGGTACGGAACCCTTAAAATATATGCGAATAAATATGTATGATTTCCAGGGACACGTTGGAGAGCCATTGCTGATCGACTCCCAGTTCTCTCGCTGTATCTTCACCATTGTTGGCGTGACCGTTCATGGCAGTGGACCGAACACCACCCGGCTCCCGAACCTCTACACCAGGGTTGCCCACTACAAGCCCTGGATCGAGAGTGTGGTGTGGGCCTGAATGAAGCCTGGCAAACATTGACCGATTTTTACATCAAATAAAATACGTCGTTGAAATAAAAACGGCTTTTTTTTTAAATATGATCTTTTTAGGGGTACTTTATTCCCCGAAGGGTCAGGCAGAGGTGTACCAATGTACACCCACAGTTCGCCGGTATGTTTAGGTCCCATGTACTAGGGTGCGAGCCTATTGCCATTAACCCAGCACAAATCCTAACCCCGAGCTGCTACTGAGAATTTCATAGAAAAACCCAATAACACTTTTTGATCGAACTGGGAATCGAACCCAAGACCTCTAGCGTAGCAGTTATGCTTAGGACCTTAGGCTAACGAGGCAGTTAATAATGAAAAAAAAACTATATTTGACATTTGAATTAGCAATTCGAAAATCAAAACTGATTTTCTTCTCATCTCTTCGACTTTATATATTCCAGATTGTAATTTACTGATTAACATGAATTATTGTTATAATTAAGTTTTTCATACGTTCTAAATTTCCGACTTTTTCGGTACATTTACCAAATGTTATCTTTCATACAAACCTTATCCTGACAAAACTTGGAAAGCACATAAGTAAATTGTAAAACACAAGATTAAACATTTTAAGTAACCCCCGACAGAAGAATAAAAATCCCTACCGCAGCTAACAAAAGAGCTGATAACTTTGAAACCGCTGAACCGATTTCCATCAAACATAGCTTAGAACACTCCCGACTAATTCACCTATCAAACAAAAAAAACTAAATCAAAATCGGTTCATGCGTTCGTGAGCTACGATGCCGCAGACAGACAATCACACACAGACACGTCGAACTTATATAACCCCGTCGTTTTTGCGTCTGGGGTTAAAAATAAATCAGCCAAATTGGTCAAGTCGTTCTCGAGTTATTGTTATTTATTTAGGACTAGCTGTTGACCGCGACTTGGTTCGCGTTCACTATTTCGTTGATTTCAATTTTGTTTTCGCATAACTGTCTTATTTTTAAATTAAATTTCTAAAATAAAATTAGCTTAAGTTACTCCCTATAACATTAGCTACCTGCTAGTAAAAGTCCCGCCAAGATCGGCTCAGCCGTTTCAGAGATTAGCTGGAACAAACAGACAGACAGACAGACAAAAATTTGAAAATTTTTTTGATGTTAATACCGTTTATATGGATTTAGTGAAAAGCTGTTAACTTGACATTACAAACAGACACTTCAATTTTATTTATTTGTATTGTAGTCTTGCTATATATCCCGCGGTGGCACCCGCGTCCAGTTCCGTCTTTGGTTACTGTTCCGCCCCCGTTAAGTCATAGCGTGATGTTCTATACGTGTAAACCTTCATCTTGAATCACTCTATGTATTGATGAAAACCGCATTAAAATCCGTTGCGTAATTTAAAAGATCTAAGCGTACAGACGGCGGGAAGCGACTTTGTTCAATACTATGTAAAGATGAAAGATAATATACAGCTTGGTCTCTGTTGATTTTTACTCTTAAATAACACAGTGATGAGAAATGACGTCAGAGGTGTCGGGAGTTTACCATTAAGTCACAACACTGGAACTCATGACTAAATATTAGGTATACAAATATTTCTGACATCGGTGAAGGAAAACATCGTGAGGAAACCTGGACTTGTAGTTAATACAAGTCTAAAATCGCCAATCCGTTTTGAGCAAGCGTGGTGATCAATGCTCGTGCCTTCTCTGTATGAGAAGAGGGCTTTGTTCTGTGACAATAATAGGCTGGTAGTTAATTATGTACATTAAGGGTACAAAAAATGGACAGCCCATTACCACACATATTTTAAAATTAATTAATAACTGCCTCGTTAGCCTAGTGGTCCTAAGCGCGACTGCTATGCTAGAGGTCTTGGGTTCGATTCCCAGGTCGAGCAAAAAGTGTTATTGGGTTTTTCTATGAAATTCTCAGTAGCAGCTCGGAGTTAGGATTTGTGTCCGGTTAATGGCAATAGGCTCGCCCCCTATTACATGGGACCTAAACATACCGGCGATCTGTGGGTGTACATTGGTACACCTCTGCCTAACCCTTCGGGGAATACAGGCGTGATGGTATGTATGTATGTAAAATTAATTAATTAATAAACAAGTCAAAATCAAATGTAAAATAAAAAACTTTTAAACGTCACGATTTCCAGTAAATGTCAAAATGACCTACCGAACTCACACAAAAAACTTAACAACAATCGGTCAAGCCGTTTCGAAGGAATTTAGTTACTAACACTGTGACACGAGAACTTTAAATACATACCAGCTTTTGCCCGCGAATTCGTCCGCCAGCTCCGCTCTCGTGTATCGTAGCGTGATGTTATATAGCCTATGACACTCATAAATAACTTGGCCTTCTATGGGTAAAAGAATTTTCATAATCGGTTCAGTAGATCCAGAGATTACCACCTACAACCTCACAACTACCCGTATACTAATATTATAAAAAGGAAAGATTTTTTTATTTGTTTGTTTGTAACGTATACGCTCCGAAACTGCTGGACCGATTTTAACCATTGTTTCACCAATAGATAGCTACATTATTCCTGAGTAACATAGGCTATATAACATCACGCTACGACACACGGGAGCGGAGCAGTGACGACAGACGTAACTCAACGCAGGTTGAAATTAGCCACGCGGACGAAGTTACCGGCTCGCTAAGTTTTATAAACACAAGTCGCGGGCAACAACTAGTGTGTTAATAAGAATCTCGTCTCATTAACCTTTGTTGATGTCTAAACTAGTTATTTCAAAATATTATACAAAACAAACTAGCTTTTCTCGTCTATCTGTTTGTCCGCTTTATCATCATCGAATCATATCAGCCGGCCGACGTTCACTGCTGGCCATAACATAACAATCCACGCCTGTATTGTGCCAACGTTCACCCACAGTTCGCCGGTATGTTCAGGCCCCATGTAGTAGGGGGCGAGCCTATTGCCATTAACCGGGCACAAATCCTAACTCCGAGCTGCTACTGAGAATTTCATAGAAAAACCCCGTAACACTTTTTGCTCGACCTGGGAATCGAACCCAAGACCTCTAGCGTAGCAGTCGCGCTTAGGACCACTAGGCTGATGAGGCAGGCTGCTGGACATAGGCCCTCCCCTAAAGATTGCCGCAATGACCGGTCCTGCCCAGCCCGCATCTACCGACTTCCCGCGACCTTTACCAGGTCGTCGGTCCCTCTCTGCCTTCCTACAAAACACCTTCCTTGCCAGCTTAGTTCCTCAAAATTACACATCATTTGCGCTGTCACGCCTAGCCCACTTAATTATATTCTGATATATGTTTTATAGTTGACTGCCCCGTTGGTCTCGTGGTCGCAAGCGCGACTGATGAGCGTGGGGTCCCGGGTTCGATTCCCAAGTCGGGCAAAAAGTGTTATGTTTGATAGTCGTTGAGAGGATCCGGCGGTTGGGTCTCGAGGTGACCTTGCACAAATCCAAGGCCTCGGAATAAGCCACCGTCGGGATCACAACTAACGGTAGGAGGAGGGGTTCACATCGCTGGAGAGGTGCCACGGCGCCCTCACCTACCGCCTGACGCAGGTCCTCACCGGACACGGGTGTTTCGGGAGGTTCCTGCACCTCGTCGGGCGTGAGGAAACGTCCGGGTGTCACCATTGTGTAGATCGCCCCGAGGATACGGTGGAGCACACCGTGGCGGTGTGCCCCGCTTGGGCGGAGCATCGGCGGTGAACTCTCGCGTCCGGCCCTGGTGCAAGCCATGGTCAGGAGCGAGAGGGAATGGGATGCAGTCGCCTCCTTCTGCGAGGCAGTAATGTTAGAGAAGGAGGCGGCGGGACGGCTGAGACAGAGGTTCTCGCGTCCCAGCCGCCACGGTAGACGCTCTAGATGTCGGGAGCCGCGAAACGACTCCCGGCCACCGTAGATACGGGCCTGTGGACGGTGAGCAATGAGTAGCTCACCGTCCTTATATTTAAACAACGACAGGCCGTGTTGACGACGCGTTCGTGTTCCACGCGCGCCTCAAAGAGATGTCAGCAAGAGGAAGGGGCCACTGAGGGCCGATGCCTGCCGGGGCTGCGGGTTGTTCGTAAGAGATACCGCGCCCCCGGAACGCAAAGGGCACAAGAAGGAACATGGGTGGGTTTTAGTCAGTAAAAGTCTGACACTCTGAAAGCACGTAAAGCAGTTGGTCCTGGCTGTCATTCGTAGATCTTTGACAGTCGTTACGGATAGTCAGGAAGTCTGACAACCAGTCTAACCAAGAGGTATCGTGTTGCCCAGTAACTGGGTTGTGAAGGTCTGATAGGCAGTCGCTCCATGTTAAACACTGGTACTCAGCTGTATCCGGTTGGACTGGAAGCCGACCCCAACATAGTTTGGAAAAGGCTAAGCAGATATATATTTAATGGTTATGTCATGTTGAGAGGATGAGTGAAAGGTGACTAATAAAATTTATATGGCAGATGTGAGTGGCAACGCTGGGAGGGGGGACGCCCTAGAAAGACTCACCCTGACCTCGTTGGTCAGGTTTTTCAGAAAGGTCGCGTGCGCAGTACTCTTAACCGGCGTGCTTGTATGACCAGATGTATGAACGTGGACGAGGCGAAAGGAGTATGTAGCAGGTGGCGTTCTGTGGTTTCTGCTTACCCCCATGCGAAAAAGGCGTGAGTTTACTACTAAGCTAAGCTACAATTAAGCTGAAGAGGTTTTTTATTTGTATGTTTATTTAAATGCGCTTATTTCTGAAACTTCCAGTAGGATTGTAAAACTTCCTTTTGTATATGATAGCCAGATGCATGTGGAATCGAATAGGATATATACCATCACGCTATGACACACGGGAGCGAAGCACTACGACGAATAGCAGACGTAACTTAACGCAGGTGAAAAAAAAAATACGTGGGTGAAGTCGCGAGCAGAAGCTAGCCAAATATCAAACCGTTTATTGTTTTTCCTGTTTTACGAACATCGACCGTAGTATCGTTGGAAACTTGTTTTTGGAATGACGTGTTTCTAGTAAATAATTATGATAAATACAATTGTTAGCTTCTGTTTGTTGACCCTATGTCTCGCTGGTGAGGATTTCCGTAAGGTGTTCGATTTGCCTGAAGGTAAGTCATTCTGATATCCTACTAATATTATAAACGCAAAAGTTTGTGAGGATGGATGGATGATGGATGTTTGTTACTCTCTCACGCTTAAGGCCCTGTCGCAAGCAAATGTTTAAGAAATTGACAATAACGCATCGCGGCAACAAATAAGGTTCAAAATAGCGATACGTTTGATGTTAGTTGAATCGGATAACCACAAAAATAACAGTAATTTTGAAGTTAAGTTTTCTTTAAATTGTGAAAAAAATACACGGCTCAGTGGAATAATTTATAGGTATGTCTTTAGTTCATGAAATTCCCTATAATGTCATTACATAAAATTATATAGTTTACGCTCATAATTCTGAGATCCATGAGACGAAAAAATATTTGCATGCTCTTCTTTACGATTTTTTACCATGTTACTGTTATACTTTCTTGAAATATTTATAGGTAAGTCTTTTCTTTGAACCCTTGACAATACACTTTTTTTTTCAGGCTTGTAATATGTACCAATACGCCAGACTTCGCTACAAAAAATGTGTATTTGACGGTGTGTTCGGATAGCCCCTTAAACGGCTGAACGGCTCTGGATGAAATTTGGCACTGAGATACATTGTAGTGTGGAATAACATATATGCTACTTTTTATGCCGGAAAAATATACGGTGCCCGTGGGATAATATATCAAATTTGACGCGAGCGAAGTCGCGGGCATAAGCTAGTTAAAGATATGATTTTTATCTAGATACTTGTTATTTTTTCAGGATCTGAATGCACCTCAGATGGTCTTCTTGGAAAGTGTACCTTATTACATAATTGCTCATCAGCCCTTGATGCCATACGACGGAAGATGCATCCACCAGTAAGTGCGGATTGATTCCTTTCGTTTTTTACCAGAAGGATAAACATACAAGAATCAGTAGTGGGGTAGTAGAGCTCTTTGTGAAGGAGCTCGTTTGGGGAAGTACAACCACCATATCTATTTCTGCCGCAAAGCTGAGTTGCCGTGTTCCGGTTAAAAGGGTATGGGTGCCAGTGTAATTACAGCCACATGACACCTTTCAACTTTGTCTCTGGGATGGCAACGCATTTGCAAGGCCTCTGGTATTGCAGATGTGTATAGGCAGCGGTGATCACTTAACATCAGATGAGACGTCGGCTCGTTTTCCATCCAATGATAAGAAAGACTTTCTTTTTGGGAAACGCCTGTTTTATTAGTGTGAACAATCACTGTTTTTAATAAACTGGCTGCCACGAGTCGTGTTAAGTGGTCAAACCGGAACACGGCAACTCAGCTTTGCGGCAGAAATAGGTATGGTGGTAGTACTTCCCCGGACGAGCTCCTTCACAAAAAGCTGTACTTCTACTAAAGGTTACTTAGTCTGATGGGCAGTTTGCATAGTTAACGGGTAGGAAATGTGTCTTGGAGTAATCCTTGTACTCTTATTATTTCAGTTATGCAGCTTTGAAGACAAAACTCCAGTTGTTTGCTGTACATTAATAACACAAAAACAAGAATGTCCGCCGACCTCAACTGAAACGTAGGTGACCATTATTTTTGGCTTAAAACTATCATGTAAATTAATAGAACTGCCTCGTTGTTCTCTTGATCGCAAGCGCGACTGATGAGCATGGGGTCCTGGGTTCGATTCCCAGGTCGAGCAAAATGTTATTGGGTTTTTCCTTGAAATTCTCAGTAGCAGCACGGAGTTACGATTTGTGCCCGGTTTATGACAATAGGCTCGCCCCCTATTACATGGGACATTAACATACCGGCGAACTGTGGGCGTACATTGTTACACCTCTGCCTAACCCTTCGGGGAATACAGGCGTGATGGTATGTATGATAATATCTATTGTATATTCTGTACCTTTCTTTTCAGAGATCCTTTGAAAGACCTGGAGCTGGACTCAAGGTTTAACCAAACTGGAAGCAAAGCAAGGGGCAGTAAGTGTTGATTACATAACTGCCCCGGCGTTCTCATGATGTCAGGGACGTTAAAAAAAAACTTAGAAAATACAGTCATGTGAATCGAAAAAGTCATCTTGTTACTTTTTCTCGGATTTGAACTCAGAGCCTCATGCACGAGATGCGACATTGGTGATATATATACACATTCTTAGGGGGAACCCTATTACCAAGATTCCGCTGTCCGTCTGTCGGTCACAAGGCTGTATCTCATGAACCGTGATAGTTAGACAGTTGACATTTTCACAGATGATGTATTTCTGTTGCCGCTATAACAACAAATACTAAAAAACAGAATAAAATAAATATTTAAGGGGCTCCCATACAACAGACATGATTATTTCGCCGTTTTTATGGATAATGGTACGGAACCCCTAGTGCGCAAGTCCGACTTGCACTTGGCCGGTTTTTATACATGTACACATTTTTATATATCTACCTATATTTAAAAGAAATCGAGGACTGCCTCGTTTGTCTAGTGACCCTAAGCATGACTGCTACGCTAGAGATCTTGGAATCGATTCCCAGGTCGAGCAAAATACTATTGGGTTTTTCTATGAAATTCTCAGTAGCAGCTCGGAGTTAGGATTTGTGCCCGGTTAGTGGCAATAGTCTCGCCCCCTATTACATGGGACTTTAACATACCGGCGAACTGTGGTTGTTCATTGGTACACCTCTGCCTAACCCTTCGGGAACAACAGGCGTGATGGAATGCATTTAAAAGAAATATAAAAAAAAAAATATATAACATCATGCCTGTATTCCCCGAAGGGTTAGGCAGAGGTGTAACATTGTACACCCACAGTTCGCCGGTATATTTAGGTCCCATGTAAAAAAAGAAAAAAAAAATCTAACTATCTAATTTAAAAGAAATCTAGAATGTAAAAGTCCATTTTTTTTCAGATTGTATAAAATTCTTGAAAACCCTGGACTATCCATGCCGCTTGTATTGGAAGAGAAGTCTCTCCGAGGACTGCTATGATGGGGGAGCACCGCCCTTGGGAGATTCTGCAAGTGCTCATTCATTGGACAGTTCGACTAGTGAATCGAAACGCAATGATCAGACACAGGTCAGCGTACAAATCAAATCATTTATCCTAACATTGTCGTAATGGCCCACTGGTTAAGCTGCCCGCCTGTCACCATGAGGTTCAAATCCGGGCAAGTACCAATGCGATTTTTCCAATTCATATGTACTTTCTAATTTTATCTTAGACATCGCTGGCATCGGTGAAGGAAAACATCGTAGGGAACTTGAACTTTTAATTAATATAAGTCTGAAATCACCAATCCGCCTTGAGCAAGCGTTTGTCCTGCAGTGTAACAATAATAGGCTTGTATTATTATTCCATCATCATCATCATACCATCACGCCTGTATTCCCCGAAGGGTTAGGAAGAGGTGTACCAATGTACACCCACAGTTCGCCGGTATGTTTAGGTTCCATGTAATAGGGGGCGAGCCTATTGCCATTAACCGGGCACAAATCGTAACTCCGAGCTGGTACTGAGAATTGTATTATTATTATTAATAACTATTCATGATGTACCCCTCGGTGTCACCCGCGTTCAGTTACGTCTTTGGTTACTGCTTCGCTCCTTGCGTAAGATAAAAAGCTGGTATAAATATTTTAAGCTTGTTTCAGAGTGGCAGTTTCCCGGCCTTCTACCGTCCATGGTTGGATGTGCCAGCAATCAGTCACGGCACACCCGCCTTTCGGCAGCAATATCCACACATGGTAAGTCAAAGCATTCATTTCAATTAGACCATTTACAGGCACTTTTGAATTGTCAAGCAGTCGGTCAGTTAGTCAGAAAGTTGAAGCTAGTTGCTCGTTCCTACACGTAGGTCTCTATGGACAAGAACGAACAAGAAACTCCACAGACGTTCTTTTTAGTTTGGTTTGTACAAAATCCTGTTTACATTATTCTTGTTGCTTCCATATGTAAAAATAATGAAACTGACGAAGCATACCATCACGCCTGTATTCCCCGAAGGGTTAGGCAGAGCTGTACCAATGTACACCCACAATTCTCTCTCTACTTTGTATGTTTTGTTTGTATGTATGTATATATGTATTTATTATTAAAATATATTCTATTCCTGAATATTTTCTGTTCCTTGCACCTACTATGTTTTGTCTCTGCATCACCCTAAGGTAGACTGGTAGAAAATGCCTAAGGCATTAAGTCCACCTTTGTACGGTGTATTATTTACATTATGTGCATAAAGTTTAATAAATAAATAAATACTAACTGCTACTGACCATTTCATAGAAAAACCCAATAACACTTTGGTCGACTTGGATATCAAACCCAAGACCTCTAGCGTAGCAGTCACGCTTAGGACTACTAGGCTAACGAGGCAGTTCCACTTTCATAAACGTTAAATCGTTATTGTTTTGTGTCAGGCATTGCTAGGGTATGGAGATGATGTGCCGACAGCCCAGTGGCTGTGCGGAGGCTCCGTCATCAGCGAGAACTACATCCTCACAGCTGCCCACTGCATAGCAAGTCCTTCTGTGTGAGTACCAGTCCTGGGTCGAAATCAGGTCGGCTCGCCGTGCGATTGTTACGGGATAAGTTTGAACCCTAAGAAAGGACATGGGCTACTTTTTATTTTTTATTTTGCATTCTAAGTTTATTTTGGTTATCACTGACTTCTCTGAAGGAAAACATCGTGAGGAAACCTGAACATATAATTAATAGAAGTCTGAAACCGCCAATCCGCCTAGAGCTAGCGTGATGATCAATGCTCGTGCCTTCTCTGTTTGAGAAGAGGCCTTTGCCCTCCAGTGGAACAAAAAAAGGCTTGTATTATTAATAATAACTAGTTATGATGTACCCATCGGTGTCAGCCGCGTTCAGTTACGTCTTTGGTTACTGCTTCGCTCCTTGCTTGTGTTGGTTATAGCGTGATGTTCTATACGTACAAACTCTTCTCTTGAATCACTCTATCTATTGCTGAAAACTGCATTAAAATCCGGTGCATAGTTTAAAAGATCTAAGCGTGCAGACGGCGGGAAGCGACTATTATGCGATAATTAATTTCCGTGTTCAGAGGTCCAGTGAAGTTCGTGGCTCTGGGTATACTAAAGCGCTCAGACTCTCCTGATTACTGGCAGACCCTCAACGTGAAGAGGATCATCCCTCACCCGGAGTACCAGCCACCTTCTAAGTACAACGATATCGCGCTGCTGGAGACTGAACAGAAGTAAGCTGATCCTACTATAATATTACACATAACATAACATACCATCACGCCTGTATTCCCCGGAGGGTTAGGCAGAGATGTACCAATGTACACCCACAGTCGCCAGTATGTTTAGGTCCCATGTAATAGGGGGCGAGCCTATTGCCATTAACCGGGCACAAATCCAAACTCCGATAGTGTGATGTTATATAGCCTATACTTGCCTTATGAATCTGGCTATCATAATATACAAAGTATTAGTTTAAACATACCATCACGCCTGTATTCCCCGAAGGATTAGGCAGAGGTGTACCAATGTACACCCACAGTTCGCCGGTATGTTTAGGTCCCATGTAATAGGGGGCGAGCCTATTGCCATTAACCGGGCGCTAATCCTAACTCCGAGCTGCTACTGAGAATTTCATAACTCAATAACACTTTTTGCTCGACCTGGGAATCGAACCCAAGACCTCTAGCGTAGCAGTCGCGCTTAAGACCACTAGGCCAACGGGGCAGTTTAAACAAGGGACGTACTTCAATGAAGTGTAGTGGCTGCGGGTTGTTCGTAAGAGATACTGCGCCCCCGTAACGCAAAGGGCACAAGAAGGAACATGGGTGGGTTTTAGTCAGTAAAAGTCTGACACTCCCTCCCGCCCCGCCCAGGGCGGGAGAAGTAATTTGATGAATCCAAAGGAAGTGAAGTGCTTATGAAAATAAACCACTTCCAATATGAAATCTAACTTAAAATTGCAATACTGTTCCTCTCATGCTGTCGAGTTATGCCAAAAATGTAATATGTCATTGTTTTTCCCGATTTTACGGTTCGTACTACAGTAAAAGTTGTTCATTTGCATGAGTACTGCACTCCCTTAAAGCAAGCCCCTCATATACCCTGTATAACAATATTTTTACTAATTGGCTAACAGCCAATTAGTAAAAATATTGTTATAGAGATTGTTCCAGAGATTAGTGCGTTGAAACAAGCAAAAAAAACTCTTCAGCTTTATACTATTAGTGCCAGCTTCTCCTCACGACTATTAAACGGAATTTACATGATAAAATCCTGTTCTAAATATGCTGTTCCTCTCCAGAATATCGTTTAGCAGCAATGTCCTGCCCGCCTGTCTCCATTGGGAACCGCAAGCAGATGAGACAGCTGAGGCCACGGGCTGGGGAGCCTTGGGGCACCGCCAGGGATTAGCAGACACCTTGCAAACAGTGAGCCCTATTTTAAGACACTGATCCAGACAGACCTGGATCAACTATCTGCAGGTCATACAGATGTGGCATATCAATCGCTTAGTTGTATTCTCCACACCGATTCCGGTCACAGTAGACTAACTAAGTCCATCATCTACTTAGACTTTTCCCAACTATGTCGGGGTCGGCATCTAGTCTAACCTGATGCAGCTGAATTCCAGTATTGTACATGGAGCGACTGCCTATCTGACCTCCACAACACAGTTACTGGGCAACACGATACCTCTTGGTTAGACTGGTTGTCAGACTTCCCCGCTTCTGACTATCTGGTTACTGTCTAATAACTATGACAGACAGCCGGGACCGACAGCTTATAAAGAAAACTACATAGAACATGGTAGAGCTTTGACCTTCTAATTTCTTTGTAACCAGCAGCATCCCAGACATGGTTCAGACCAAAAAATTGTTCGCAATAGTGGGAAGACATGCGCGTCCCAACTTTTGGCTTTGTTGAATGTCTTTTGAACACTCTTCTTTACGAGTCAGGTACTCAAAAAGAGGGGTGTCATAAGTTTGACGAGTCCGTGTGTTTGTCTGTGGCACCATAGCTCTTAGACGGATGAACCGGTTTTTATTATTTGAAAACAGGTTTCCTAGCAATGGTTCTTCGATATGTTTTATCAAAATCGGTTCAGCCGTTTTAAAGTTATCAGCTCTTTTGTTAGCTGCGGTAGGGATCTTTATTCTTCTGTCGTGGGTTAGGGACCCTTTATTAATTCAGTAGTGGCTTGAAGACCTTTGTTCACCTTCATTTCCAGGTTACACTGCAGAGATATGACGCGGAGACGTGTTCCCAGCTGTATCCTGTACACAGACTACTGAGCAAAGGATATAATCACAGCTCCCAGATGTGTTATGGAGACAAGCAAGAAGCCAAGGATACCTGTGAAGTATGATATAGGCTTAGTTAATTTTTTCCCGGAAAAATTTCGGCTACGGCAGCCAATCTCAATGGAGACTAGCCAAGTACGCAAGAGATATTATAGTGTACAAGTGTGTGCGCAAACACAGGTGCACTCCCTCTTCCCTCACTCTCATAGTCCGATAGGACGGCAGTCTATCAAGTAGTAGTAGAGCTCTTTGTGAAGGAGCTCGTCCGGGGAAATACTACCACCATACCTATTTCTGCCGCAAAGCAGCGTTGCTGTGTTCCGGTTTGAAGGGTATGAGTGCCGGTGTAATTACAGGCACATACGAAATTTTAACTTTGTCTCTGGGAAGGCAACGCATCTGCAATACCAGATGGTGTTGCAGATGTGCATAGGCAGAGGTGACCATTTAACATCAGGTAGGCCGTCAGCTTGTTTGTCATCCAAGGATATTTAAAACCGACCGGAAAGAAATCGGAGATTACGGCTTTACGTGCTTTCCAAGGCACATGGGGGTCACACCACCCATTTACAAACTCCAGCCTGTTACAGAGAAATTCGTAATAGAGAAATCCAACATCCAAATGGTCAAATTATTTGTTTGTTTGTTTGTAAGAGATAATTCCCCTGAAGTACTGACCAGCGGTCGACTACCTCACTGAGCTGGTGTTGTTGCTTTAAAATTAAGTTCTCTCCCCACAGGGCGACAGCGGAGGCCCTCTTCAAGTAGCCAACGAATACCGGCGCTGCGCATATACAGTTCTCGGTGTGACGTCATACGGCAGACAGTGCGGCATCTCCGCCGGCTCCGGGATGTACACCAGAGTCTACCACTACGTTCCCTGGATTGAGAGCATCGTGTGGCCTTGAGGAGGCCCGCAGAGGTCGTTAGTTCGATCCTTGACTGTTGACAATTCACGTGATTTCAAAACCGGCACACATCTTGGATAATTATGGTTCCTAATGCACAGTATGTCTGTTGGACATTTTATAATGACCGCCACGAGTCGTGAGCACAAACATCAAGTAAATTTGTGGGTTTTTGTTTCTTGGGGCGCCGCCGACGCTGCACGCGATTGCTCCGACAAACGGACCGATCGCGAGCAGCGTCGGCGCCCCAAAATACCTAAAGAGGAACCCAAAAATAAACTTGACATTTCTGTTCACGACTCGTGGCGGCTATTATTCTACCATATCAAGAATATTGTAACCAGGATTTTGTAAAAACTTAATTGAAAAGAGTGTCCGTGGAGTTTCTTGCTCGTTCTTTTCCATAAAGACCTACGTTTTGGAACGAGAAACTAGCGTCAACTTTCTGACTAACTGACCGACTTCTTGACAGTTCAAACATACATACACATACATAAATTCACGCCTCTTTCCCATTGGGGTAGGCAGAAACCACAGAACGCCACCTGCTACGATCCTTACATACTTCCTTCGCCTCGTCCACGTTCATACATCTGTTCATACAAGCACGCCGGTTACGAGTACTGCCCACCCGACCTTTCTGAAGAACCTCACCAATAAGGTCAGAGTAGGTCTTTCTAGGGCGTCCTCTCCCGGCGTTGCCACTCACATCTGCCATATAAATCCCTTTTGTTAGTCGCCTTTCACTCATCCTCTCAACATGACCGAACCATCTAAGCATACTCTTTTCTACTTTTGTCACTACATCCTCTTTTAATCCGCAACGTTCTCGTATAATTTCCTTCCTCACTCTATCGTTCAAAGTATCCACACATACTTCGCAACACAAAAGTGCTTGTAAATGCTTCAAATAAATTCTTTGACTTTGCCTTATGAACATGATTACTAGTGACGCGAAGCCTAAATAAGTAATTTTTGTGTTTCATATTTACAAAATAAACATGATTTGTGTTTCTGCAACACTACTGTGTTTTTTTTTCCACCTACAATTTATTTTTTAAACCAAAGATATGATTTTTCAATTCATATGTACTTTCTAAGTTTATCTCGGACATCACTGACATCGGTGAAGGAAAACATCGTGAGGATACCTGGACTTATAGTGAATGTAAGTCTGAAATCGCCAATCCGCCTTGAGCAAGCGTGGTGATCAATGCTCGTGCCTTCTATGTATCAAAAGAGGCCTTTGTTGGCTTTGTTTGGCAGAAATGGGTATGGTGGTAGTACTTCCCCGGACGAGCTACTTCACAAAGAGCTATAACGGTCGTCGGTGGTTAGAATGGGGACATTAGAGAAGACGGGAGTGTAATGGTCATATATTACCGTGCACAGCGAGGCTTAGGAGAGACCCCTTTACAGTCTTCTCAGGGATGTGCCCTAACAGGGCGAGTTCTGGTACAGTCTTTTGAAAGGAAACGAAACCCTCTCCATGTACTGATGGTGTCCACTAATGATTTTAGTTACTAGCTGTACTTGTACTCTTACTTGGTACTGTATAGTATGTTAGAATCAAGTCAAGTCAAGTCAAAACATTTATTTCAATTAGACCATTTACAGGCGCTTTTGAATTGTCAAGAAGTTACATTTAAAAGTTGAAGCTAGTCACTCGTTCCAAAACGTAGGTCTCTATGGAGAAGAACGAGCAGGAAACTCCTCGGACACTCTTTTCCTTCAATTTGGTTTTTACAAAAATCTTGATTACAATATTCTTGTTGCTTCTATATGTGAAAACAATGAAGATGAATATAAAATGATTGACTTTTAGATGAACGAAGTCGCGATCAGAAGTTAGTGATATTATCATGATGTAAACAAGTGTTGGTCGGATCGAGTCTCATAATACGATTATCGACAATAATAATTAACTTCAGTGTTATTTATAGACATTATTAATAGTACCCACAGGGTGTATTTTTAAACGGACTCAAGCAATACTATTATCATATTTAGAAACGCATAATAAATTATTATATTTTTATCCCAAAGTCCTCTTTAATTTGTGCCCGGTTAATGGCAATAGGCTCGCCCCCTATTACATGGGACCTAAATATACCGGCGAACTCTGGGTGTACATTGTTACACCTCTGCCTAACCCTTCGGGGAATACAGGCGTGATGGTATGTGTCCTCTTTGGGTTAAAAATATTATAATTTATTGTTGTTTTGTTGTCCTCAACAAAAACAAAATGGTATAAAAGGGTACCGTAGTCAAATAAAATCGATAAATTTTCGATTTACATTCTTTATTATTAGTTTTGTACACAAACTAGCTTCTGCTCGCGACTTCGTCCGCTTAGTTTTTTCACTCGCATGAGGTTACGTCTTTAGTTACTGCTCCGCCCCTCTTGGTCGTAGCGTGATGTTATATAGCCTATAGCCTTCCTCGATATAACACAACACAAAAAAAAATGTTCAATTCTAACCAGTAGTTCCTGAGACTAGCGCGTTCAACCAAACAAACTCTTCAGCTTTATAATATTAGTTTAGATATATAAAATCAAGTGTCTGTTTGTTTAAATGTCAAAATAACAGCTTGTTAACATACCATCACGCCTATAAGTATTCGCCGAAGGGTTAGGCAGAGGTGTACAAATGTACACCCACAGTTCGCCGGTATGTTGAGGTCCCATGTAATAGGGGGCGAGCCTATTGCCATTAACCGGGCACAAATCCTAACTCCGAGCTGCTACTGAGAATTTCATAGAAAAAAAATCAATAACACTTTGCTGGGAATCGGACCCAAGACCTCTATCGTAGCAGTCACGCTTAGGACCACTAGGCTAACGAGGCAGTTAGCTAGGGAGGGAGGCTTTTCTTAAAATTTAATTACTTTCACATTTCAAAAGATATTTTCTTTCAGATTGGTCTCATAGTAATCTTATTATCGGCTCGGTAGTTTGGTTCTTAAATCAAAATATCTGAAAAATACTGCCTCGTTGGCCTAGTGCAATATACAGGGTTATTTGTAAAACACAGACAACCTCTCAGGACTATGTTACTAACATCATAATCAACAACTTTTGTTCTATGACATTTAAAATTTTTTCATCAGATCTTCATACGAAAATAAAAACATTTAAATTGAACGCTCTAAATGTTACGAAGTCTATGCGAAGCAAACGAAAGCGATAGTAAAATAGCGAGGGGAGCGGGGTTAGGGCGGCGGGGGTGTTTGTACTTGACCTATTTACAATTTTACTGAAATCCTTCAGTCGGTCATTCGCTTCGATGCGCTTGCGTTGCTTGATTCTGTAAAAAAATATAGAACAAAAGTTGTTGTTTATGATGATAGTAATACAGTCCTGGAAGGTTGTCATTGTTTTACAAATAACCCTGTATATATGTTCCATTCTCTGCGACAAACAAATCGGTCATCGATTGTCTGACGTGAGCCGACAGGCTATAAGTTGCTATGTAGTATATGCATCTACCAGCATTCAATAACGTGTGTACCTAATCAATTCATGACAGCGGTCCAACCGGTATTTATAATAACTTAGAGAATCTTGAAATAAACAACATTTAATCAATCATGTAAGTTGGATTAAAATCTACGCTTCTTATACTAATACTTCCTTCTGCAAGCGCCTTCGTTCGCGTAGCTTACATTACCCGCGTTAATTTACTTTGGTTACTGCTCCGCTCCCGTGAGTCATAGCGTAATGTTATAGCCTATGTTACTCAGTAATATAGCTATATATTAAAGAAAAAATTAAGGAGTGGAACTCTCTACCTGCGTCTGTATTCCCGAACGCATTCAACCCTAATCTCTTCAAAGTTAGAGTGAACAGGCTTCTTCTGGGTAAGCTCACTCCATCGTCGACTTTGTCACTGTCATCTCTGACCTAGACTAGAGTCAAGGGGATACCCACCACAAATAAAATAATAAACAAGTTCATCTGTGTAACACCCAACCAGATTGGAAAAAATATTTTTTGAAAATAATAGCCGGATTCATGAGGATGAGGAAACAAATCACTCGGACGGAATCACGAGCAGAAGCATAGTTATTTCAATAAAAAAAACTTGTTGACTTGTCAAGTTCATCTTTTGAACGCAGACGACGGTTCAAGGTTATGTCGTGTTAAAATTAAGTTGGAGCACTTAAACATATAAATTGGCAGACATGTTTTTAAGAGAAAAAAGAGGATGTGGTGACATAGGTTGAAGAGAGTATATGTTAGATGGTTCGGTCATGTTGAGGGAATGAGTGAAAGGCGACTAACAAAAGGGATTTATATGGCAGATGTGAGTGGCAACGCCGGGAGATTACCCCCTAGAAAGACCTACCCTGACCTTGTTGGTGAGGTTCTTCAGAAAGGTCGTGTGCGCAGTACTCGTAACCGGCGTGCTTTTATAACTAGATGCACGAACGTGGACGAGGTGAAATGAGTATGTAAGGATCGCAGCAGGTGGCGTGCTGTGGTTTCTGCCTACCCCCATAGGAAAAAGGCGTGAGTTTATGTATGTATGTTTTTATACCGTACTAGCAATATACCCCGCGGTGTCACACACGTTCAGATACGTCTTTTATTACTGCTCTATACGTATAAACCTTCCTCTAGAATCCCCTGTCTATTGATGAAAACCGCATCGAAATCCGTTCCGCAGTTTAAAAGATCCAAGCTTACAGACGGCGGGAAGCGACTTCGTTGTAAACATACAATATTATTAAATATTTACAACATTAAAATTAGATAAAAAAAACCTTAATACTAAGAAAAAAGAAACTAAAATTAAATGGCATCAAACAATTCCTCCGCATCGCCGTCAAACGGAAAAGTGCCCAAAAGTCTGGCGGCATTGCCACGTTGATGGCAATGCTTAACCTCTGGCCAAGGTAAAAACCAGCCTTTGGGTCATATGTACATATTATTATGTAGAGACTAGCGACTTGCCCCTGTTTCGCTCAGGTGTGTATGATATAACATAACATTTAGATTTCTATGCTGTATCTCATTTAAATATTGTCTTAGTAAATACACAATTACTACTAATCCTACTTCCTACTTATAATCTTATAGATGCGAAAGTTTGTGTGGATAGATGGATCAGATAGATGGATGTTTGTTACTCTTTCACGCTTAAACTGCTGAACGGATCTGGATGAAATTTGGCACTGAGATAAATTGTAGTTAGGATTAATAAATAGGATACTTTTTATCCCAGAAAAATGTACGGTTCCCGTGGGATAATATATCAAATTGGACGAAGTCGCGGGGAGACGCTAGTAAATAAATAATGCCAGCCTATTATCATCCCACTGTAGTGCAAAGCTCTCTTCTCATACAGAGAAGGCACGAGCATTGATCACCACGCTTGCTCATGGCGGATTCGCGATTTCAGACAAATAATTATAAGTCCAAGTTTCCTCACGATATTTTTTCTTAACCAATAACATAACATCACGCCTGTATTCCCCGAAGGGTTAGGCAGAGGTGTACCAATGTACACCCACAGTTCGCCGGTATGTTTAGGTCCCATGTAATAGGGGGCGAGCCTATTGCCATTAACCGGGCACAAATCCTAACTTCGAGCTGCTACTGAGAATTTCATAGAAAAACCCAATAACACTTTTTGCTCGACCTGGGAATCGAACCCAAGACCTCTAGCGTAGCGGTCGCACTTAGCACCACTAGGCTACCGAGGCAGTTCTTAACCAATGTCAGTGATGTGTATGTAGCTAGTTTTATTTCAAAACCAGGTTTAAAAATATCATGTACAACCTGTATTTTAAACATGATATAAACACAATTTATCGTCTTTTACTTATTAGTCTTGATTGAGGTCTGAATAACTACACATGTTATTATAAGACCGGGTACCGATTGAATAATGAATAATAAATTGTTTTTAATTTTGTTTTCATGCACAATTGTTCATTGTGAAGATGATATCAGCAAAAGTGAATTATTAGAATTACCTGAAGGTATGTACAATTTATATGCACTTTCTAACTTTATCTTGGACATCACTGACCGGGAGAGGACGCCCTAGAAAGACCTATCCTGACCTTATTGGTGGGGTTCTTCAGAAAGGTCGCGTGCGCAGTACTCGTAACCGGCGTGCTTGTATGAACAGATGTATGAATGTGGAAGAGGCGAGAGAAGTATGTAAGGATCGTAGCAGGTGGCGTTCTGTGGTTTCTGCCTACCCCTATGGGAAAAAGGCGTGAGTTTATGTATGTATGTGTATCACTGACATCGGCGAAGGAAAACATCGTGAGGAAACCTGGACTTGTAATTAGTATAAGTCTGAAGTCACCAATCCCCCTTGAGTAAGCGTGGTGATCAATGCTCGTGCCTTCACTGTAAAAATAGGGGTTTGCCCTGTAGTGGGTCAATAATAGACTGGCATTATTTTGCTCCCACTATACTTCCATTTTATTAAACTTTTAAATGTTTTATTAAAAAAGCAACACTAATAAATTGTAACCAGCATTTTGCAAAAAAACTTAACAGAAAAGAGTGTCCATGGAGTTTCTTGCTCGATCTTCTCCATAGAGACCTACGCTTTAGAACGAGCAACTAGCTTCAACTCTCTGACTAACTGACCAACTTCCTGACAATTCAAAAGTGACTGAATTCGTCAAATGACTTCTTCTGCTTTGGGCGAGTGTCAGACTCTTACTGATTTAAACCCATCCGTGTTCCTTTTAATCCCATTTGCGTTCGAGGGCCGCAGCGTCTCTTTAGAACAAATTTCGCAACCCGGGCAGGCACTGGCCTAAGTGGGCTCCTTTGAGGCGCGCGTGGAACACAACACGCAGTAGACCCAGACCGGGGTCTGATCGCCCTTCGAGCCACCCAACGCTCGCCGTCTGCAAGCCCGCGTCCCTCCTCTGTAAGCTTAGATCTTTTAAATTACGCAACGTATTAATTGCGGTTTTCATCAATAGATAAACCGATTCAAGAGGAAGGTATAGAACCTCACGCTACGACTCACTAGAGCGGAGCATTAACCACAGACGTAGTTTGTTGGCTATATAGAATACAATAGAATAAGTATTTATTCGCATCAACAGTACAGCTATTAACAATACATACTTGTTAGACTTAAATATAGTGCAGGTTTTTTTTTTTGGTGGGTGGGAAATCATCAAATAACTTCTCCCGCCCTGGGCGGGGCGGGAGGGAGTGTCAGACTTTTACTGAACTAAAACCCACCCATGTTCCTTCTTGTGCCCTTTGCGTTCCGGGGGCGCGGTATCTCTTGCGAACAACCCGCAGCCCCGGCAGGCATCGGCCCTTAGTGGCCCCTTCCTTTTGCTGACATCTCTTTGAGGCGCGCGTGGAACACGAACGCACCGTCGACACGGCCTGTCGTTATGCAACGTAAGGACGGGGAGCTACCCATTGCTCACCGTCCACAGGCCCGTATCTACGGTAGCCGGGAGTCGTCTCGCGGCTCACGACGTCCGGAGCGTCTACCGCGGTGGCTGAGACGGGAGAACCGTTGTCTCAACTGTCCCGCCGCCTCCTTCTCAAGCATTACTGCCTCGCAGAAGGAGGCGACTGCATCCCATTCCCTCTCGCTCCGGACCATGGCTTGCACCAGGGCCGGACGCGAGAGTTCGCCGCCGCCGATGGCCGCCACGAGGACTCGGCGATGCTCCGCCCAAGCGGGGCATACCGCCACGGTGTGCTCCACCGTGTCCTCGGGGAAATATAATGCAGGTAGACTTAAGTTGTCGTAACTAGTACCCTTGCTAAGTTATCGGGATAACTTGTATTAAGGGCACCAGTCTTGTTTCATATTTAAGGCGATACAATATTAGAATGAAAGCAATTAATTTTTGACATACTTAACATTAAAGTTTTTGGAGGTATGAGAAACAGGGTGTAAAGTCTCTCATCCCCCATAGAAAAGGGAGGATCCTCCGACCAGACGGGTGTTGTGTCTGGTGGGCTACTGCCCGACGGTTGTTGTCGGGATTCTTGTATATATGCTAATCGTCTTTTTATGCTATCGAACTTTAATATCGCGATCTAGGCAACGTCAGTTCGCATGCTGAGCGATAGATGTCGCTACAAGTTAAATTAAAATCTAAAAATAAAATAAAATGGGAACTACGGAGAAACCAATATACAATTGTAAAACATTGAATGTGATGATGAGGTGTGTTAGTGATGAGTGTGAAGTGTGTTTATTGTGTATGTGTGAAAAATGTAGCAGTTTACTAACACTTATCTCCAGAAAGAAGACGCTGTTCTGTGTCTGTGTGTGTGTGTATATAATCTTCATTTGTTTTTTTTAGGATCTAAGTGCAAATGGGATGGAGTTGATGGCGTCTGCAAAAGTGTGTATGATTGTGCGTCCGCTATGGGAGATATCAAGAGGAAAAACTATCCTCCGGTAAGTAAATATAATACTTTTTAAATATTTACAGCCTTATAATTACAAATCCTTAATAAAAACAAAAAGAAACTAAAACTAAATGGCATCAAAATACTCGTCCGCATCACCGTCAACCATAGCCTTTTTAGGAATCTATCTAAACGGTTGGTTGGCTGCGGGTTGTTCGTAAGAGATACCGCGCCCCCGGAACGCAAAGGGCACAAGAAGGAACATAGGTGGGTTTTAGTCAGTAAAAGTCTGACACTCCCTCCCGCCCCGCCCAGGGCGGGAGAAGTTATTTGATGATTTCCCACCCCCCCCCCCCCCCAAAAAAAAAACAGTTGGTTGACACTTCCCGCGACCCAAACGCTGGCTTTTACCTTGGCCAGAGGTTAAGCATTGCCATCCAACGTGGCAATGCCGCCAGTCTTTTGGGCACTTTTCCGGTTGACGGTGATGCGGAGGAATTTTTTAATGCCATTTAGTTTTAATATAATACTTACTTTAATTAGCTTCTAAAGAAACGATATAAAAAAGTTTTTTTTGGCGAACAAGCCGACCTTATGTTTAGTGATCACCGCTGCCTATACACATCTGCAATACCAGAGGCCTTGCTCATGCGTTGCCATCCCAGAGACAAAGTTGAAATGTGTCATGTGCCTGTAATTACACCGGCACCCATACCCTTCAAACCGGAACATAGCAACGCTGCTTTGCGGCAGAAATAGGTATGGTGGTAGTACTTCCCCGTACGAGCTCGTTCACTAAGAGCTTTACTACTCAGAAATACAAGAAACGTGTTTTTTTTACCATGATAATAATACATAAACTCACGCCTTTTCCCCATGGGGGTAAGCTGAAACCACAGAACGCCACCTGTTAAGATCCTTACATACTCCTTTCGCCTCGTCCACGTTCAGACATCTGGTCATACAAGCACGCCGGTTACGAGTACTGCGCACGCGACCTTTCTGAAGAACCTCACCAATAATTCTGATATTAATACCAGTCTGTTATTGTCCCTCTGCAGGGCAAAGCCCTCTTCTCATACAGAGAAGGCACGAGCATTGATCACCACCCTTGCTCAAGGCGGATTAGCAATTTCAAACTAATATCTATACTAACATTATAAAGCTGAAGAGTTTGTTTGGTTGGTTGCACGCGCTAATCTCAGAAACTACTGCTTCGAATTAAACCATTATTTTTGTGTTAGATAGTCAATTTACCGAGGAAGGCTATAGGCTATATAACATCACGCTATGACTAACAGGTGCGAAGCAGTAACCAAAGAAGTAACTTAATGCGGGTGATAAAACTACGCGGACGAAGTCGCGAGCAGAACCTAGTTAATTATAAGTTCAGATTTCCTCACGATGGTTCCTTCCATAATAATGGCAATAGGCTCGCCCCCTATTACATGGGACCTAAACATGCCGGCGAACTGTGGGTACATTGTTACACCTCTGCCTAACTCTTCGGGGAATACAGGCGAGATGGTGTGTGATGATGGTTCCTTCCACCGATATCAGCGTTTTATTATTTTCAGATATGCAGCTTCGATGGAGTGAAGCCTTTCATATGCTGTACTGATTGCGAACCACAATTTTTTGTGTGAGTATAACTTTTCTTCTTGCAAATAGCCTTACATCTATGATTTTTTTTTTTTGTGGGGTCGGAAATCAGCAAATAACTTCTCCCGCCCTGGGCGGGGCGGGAGGGAGTGTCAGACTTTTACTGCCTAAAACCCACCCATGTTCTTTCTTGTGCACTTTGCGTTCCGGGGGCGCGGTATCTCTTACGAACAACCCGCAGCCCCGGCAGGCATCGGCCCTCAGTGGCCCCTTCCTTATGCTGACATCTCTTTGAGGCGCGCGTGGAACACGAACGCGCCGTCGACACGGCCTGTCGTTTTGTTAAACGTAAGGACGGTGAGCTACGCATTGCTTACCGTCCACAGGCCCGTATCTACGGTGGCCGGGAGTCGTCTCGCGGCTCCCGACGTCCGGAGCGTCTACCACGGCGGCTGGGACGTGAGAACCGCTGTCTCAACCGTCCCGCCGCCTCCTTCTCAAGCATTACTGCCTCGCAGAAGGTTACATCTATGATGGCTGAATGATTAAATATGTTACTAAGAACAAAACTCGAGAACGGCTGTACCGATTTGGCTAATTCTTTTTAAACCCCGAAGCAAAACCGACGGGGTGTTATAAGTTTGACGTGTCTGTGTGTGTGTGTGTCTGTCTGTGGCATCGTAGCTCCAGAACGCATGAACCGATTTTGATTTAGTTTTTTGTGTTTGAAAGGTTAATTAGTCGAGAGTGTTCTTAGCTTTGTTTGATGGAAATCGGTTCAGCGGTTTCAAAGTTATCAGCTCTTTTGTTAGCTGCGGTAGTGATATTTTTATTATGTCGGGGGTAACTTAAAAGTTTTTAATTTTCTGTTCTTTAATTGTGTATGTGTATATAAGAAAAAAATTGAAAAGGCCACCGGAACCTCATTCTTTGCAAATATGGGTAATACAGTGTTCTTTTATGAGAAGATTCTCCATAATTTACCGGGAATACGGTGCGTAGTACTCGTAACCGGCGTGCTTGTTTGAACAGATATATGAACGTGGACGTGCCTTAGTGTTGTCGAAATAAAATTATTTGACTTTGTCTTTACCTAAATATTTCTTTTATTTTTTCAGGGATCTGGACACCGACGTCAATGTGGCGTATTACAAGACGGGAGAGAAATCCAGAGACAGTAAGTCTCTATGTGTTTAAGAGCTCGTGGCTTTGTCTGCGTATAATTATGTTAAATATTCTTTATCCTTATTTTGTTCCGGGTTGCAAAATCCTTATGGATGTCCCCCGTAAAGGGAAGGGTTAGGAGTTCCCAGAAGAAACCGCGCCTTCTGTGGTCCTAGACTGGTATCAGCCCGCATCGCATGTTAAAAATACCCAGTTCGTAAATATCTCAGTATCCAAAAAAAAGGGGACAAAAGGCGGTTTCACATCGGCGAGGGGTGGCGTGAATTATTTGGGCGTGAATTGAATTTTTTACAGAAAAACTTTAATTGGGGAGGTGACACCATTAAACAATAATTCCAAGACACAACTTCACAAAACTGCCTTCATAGCCTAGTGGTCCTAAGCGCGACTGCTACGCTAGAGGTCTTGGGTTCCATTCCCAGGTCGAGCAAAAAGTGTTATTGGGTTTTTCTATGAAATTGTCAGTAGCAGCTCGGAGTTAGGATTTGTGCCTGGTTGATGGCAATAGGCTCGCCCCCTATTACATGGGACCTAAAACATAACGGCGAACTGTGGGTGTACATTGGTATACCTCTGCCTAACCCTTCGAGGAATACAGGCGTGATGGTATCTTCACAAAAAATATAATTTATTTTAGCCTTATAAACCCGATGATTTTTTAAATAACTATAAAATTCGATTTTTAGTGGCTCTGAAATCAATAAATAGTTAGCGAAATGAGATGTCAAACAAGTGACGTCATAGTTCAGTATTGTCATACTTTGACAGTTGTTTACATGTTTTTGACATATTTTGACAACTCATAAAAAGTACGTCAATAGTAGTGGTGTTATCTACCCTATTCTCGTCGCGACCATCTTTGTTGTGAAAGATCTAGATGCGTGAGGATATGAGAGGCGAGCCTTTATACAGGGTTATTTGTAAAAAAAAGACAACCTCCCAGGACCATGTTACTAATATCATAATCAACAACTTTTGTTCTATGACGTTTAAAAAAAATTCATATTTTAGTTCATCAGATTTTCATACAAAAATAAAAACATTTAAATTGGACGCTCTAAATGTTACGAAGTCTATGCGAAGCAAACGAAAGCGATAGTAAAATAGCGAGGGGAGCGGGGTTAGGGCGGCGGGGGTGTTTGTACTTGACCTATTTACAATTTTACGGAAATCCTGCAGTCGGTCATTCACTTCAATGCGCTTGCGTTGCTTGATTCTGTAAAAAATTATAGAACAAAAGTTGTTGTTTATGATGATAGTAATACAGTCCTGCAAGGTTATCATTGTTTTACAAATAACCCCGTATATTTTATATTTATACAACACTGAACCACCTATATTGCCGTCTGAATTTATTTAACGCTTTTTAATGGTTCCTTTCAGAATGTCTAGAATACTTCCACAAGCTGGACTATCCCTGCGTTGGTCAGCCACAGATCAAAGTGACCAAACACAAGGATGATGACAAGAATTGCTACGCGACTGAACTGTCATTGTCCATCATATCAGGAGGGAGAAACGCAGGGAGAGATCAGTTCCCACATATGGTAAGATTCCGTAGTCGTAATAGTGATTATACCTTTTATTACAGAGTAAAGGCCTCTTCTCATACAGAGAAGGCACGAGCATTGATAACCATGCTTGCTCAAAGCGGTTTGGAGATTTTAGATTTGTATTTATGAAAAGTAATTCAGGGTTTATTTTGCATAAATTATTTTCGCCTTACGTTTTTGAATAGCAATGTGTTGTTTAATTTTACTTTTGCTATAATGGTTTTGTCAGGCGCAATGACAGTTTCAAAAATCAGTTTTCTATTTTTCCAGGCGTTGTTGGGGTACGGTAATGACACGAAGACAGCTCAGTGGCTGTGTGGTGGCTCCGTCATCAGCGAAAGATATATCCTCACTGCTGCTCACTGCATATCAAGTCCGTCTGTGTGAGTAACTGAAGACTTTTTTTTTCGAAATTATTGTATGGTGAAAAGTTCGAAATTTTCGAGCTCAAAGTAGAGACAGTTTAAAGGGTACCAGTGCCAGTGTCCTTACAGGCACATGAGACATTTCAACTTTGTCTCTGCGATGACAACGCATTTGCAAGGCCGCTGGTATTGCTGATGTTTATAGGCAGCAGTGACCACTTAACATCAGGTGGGCCGTCAGCTATAGTTTGCCATCCAACGAGGTTTAAAAACTCCACCAAATTAATTTATTTTTATTTCAGAGGCCAAGTGAAGTTCGTCGCTCTGGGCATCCTCAAACGCTCGGACCCTCCCGAAATGTGGCATAAATACAACGTGAAGAGGATCGTCCCTCACCCGGAGTACCAGCCACCTTCTAAGTACAACGATATCGCGCTGCTGGAGACTGAGAAGGAGTAAGTACTAATTTCAATCTAAACAAATGAAGGGTCAAAATGTCTGTCTATTTGTACCGCCTAATCTCCTAAACGGCTGAACCAATTTTTACAGGACTTTTACTGACAGATAGCTGATGTTATAAGAAGTAACTTAGGCTACTTTTTAGTTTAGATAAATAAGTAGGATTCCGCACAAAAATTATAAAGACATCAACCCCCGGAAGGGACACCTTAGAAAGACCTACACCCTGACTTTATTGGTGAGATTCTTCAGAAAGGTCGGGTGCTCAATACTCGTAACCAGCGTGCTTATATGATTAGATGTATGAACGTAGACGAGGCGAAAGGAGTAAGTAAGAACCGTAGGTAGCGTTCTGCGGCATTAATTTATGTATGAAATCGCAGGGTTATTTATATGCTAATATCAAAAAAACTAAGAAGATGCTGAGATTATCTATAGAAGTTTCTTTCCAGAATATCTTTCAACGTTCACGTTCTCCCGGCATGTCTACACATAATTGGGGAGTCAGATCGCCTGGCTGATGCCACTGGATGGGGCGCGTTGGGACACCGAAGGGAGTTGGCAGAAACGCTACAACTTGTAAGCATCACTTTTGTTTATATGATCGGCATACAAGCCGACGGCCCACCTGATGTTTAGTGGTCACCGCTGCCTATAAACATCTACAATACCAGAGGCCTTACAAATGCGTTGCCATCCCAGAGACAAGGTTGAAATGTCTTATGTGCCTACTACTCCACTATAAATGGTTGTGAATTCTTTCACGACACGATTGGCTGCTACACTCCAACACATATTTGTATGGCTTAGTTGTTCCGTGTCTGGCTGTTGGTGTATGTGAGTTTATATGTTTGTAAACGCACCCACGATACAGGAGAAATCAGAGTGGGGCTAAAAGTTATTTAGAAAAGACAAATAAAAGTCTATTTGTCACAGGTTACACTAGAAAGGTTTGAAGAGAATGAGTGCCAGAGAGCATACCCCAAGCACAGACACTTACGCCAGGGCTACAACCATTCAACGCAGATGTGCTACGGACATAGGGAGGATCCCAAGGATACTTGTGAGGTAGGATTTTTTCCATTACCCCTCCCACAGACGCCCCCGTGAAGGCAAAGCTTTTTACCTCGGTGTCTGCTAAAGGCCTCCATTACAATCGTAATAGAAATCAATGTTTTTTCCACTCAAAGATAAATTTTCAGACAACCTCCGTAGCCTAGTGGACCCGCACCTGCTACGCTAGAGGTTTTGGATTCGATTCCTAAGTGGAGCAGTGTTATTGGGTTTTTCTGTGAAATTCTCAGTAGCAGCTCGGAGTTAGGATTTGTGCCCGTTTATTTATTTATTTATTAAACTTTATGCACGTAATGTAAAAAATACACTGTACAAAGGCAGACTTAATGCCTTAAGCATTTTCTACCAGTCTACCTTAGGGTGATGCAATGATAAAACATAGTAGGTGCAAAGAACAGAAAATATTCAGGTATAGATTATACTTTAATCATAAATACATATATACATACATACATACAAACAAAACATACAAAGTAGAGAGAGATAAAAATACATAGTTGGAGAAATAATAAACAAATTAATTGTGAGACGAGTGTGCCAACCTCACAAGGAAGTTTATTAGCAATAGGCTCGCCCCCTATTACATGAGACCTAAAAATATACCAAGGAACCGTGGGTGTACATTGGTACACCCCTCCTAACCCTTCAGGGAATGCAGACGTATTTTTTCGGGATAGGGGCCCTAAGCTGAGGCCTTAGGCAATTACTTACAATACCCAGTTGATAATCCGACCCTGGCAACAGTAACAAGACTTCTTTCTTCTCAGGGTGACAGCGGTGGTCCCCTACAGTCCAGGGGCCACCTCTCCGACTGCCTCTTCACGATCCTCGGGGTTACGTCATACGGCAGGTCATGTGGCTTCGCTGGCGGCTCCGGCATGTACACCAGGGTCTACCACTATGTACCCTGGATTGAGAGTATAGTCTGGCCTTGAGGAACGGAAGACTGATGCAGAATCTGTTACCCTCTAGCTAAACCTAAATAAAAAGTAAATAGTAAACATCTTTTTTATGAGCTGTCAAAATGCGATTCCCCCATAGATTTTGTATGACGATACTAAATTATGACGTCAGTGCTTTGGTAACTTAATTGACTATTTAACGATTTCAAGGTAAATGAAAATTAATTTTTACTGTTTGTTGAAAATAGCCGAGTTTTCAGAGATAAAATAATTTTTTTTTTAGAGAAATTAAAAACTACTCGCCTAGGCGTTTTCCAACTATGTTGGGGTCGGCTTCCAGTCTAACCAGATGCAGCTGAATACCAGTGTTTTACATAGAGCGACTGCCTATCTGACCTCCGCAACCCAGTTACTGGGCAACACAATACCTCTTGGTAAAACTGGTTGTGACTTACCGGCTTCTGACTTCTGACCACGACCGCCTCATTAGCCTAGTGGTCCTAAGCGCGACTGCTACGCTAGAGGTCCTGGAGTCGATTCCCAGGTCCAGCAGTGTTATTAGGTTTTTATATGAAATTCTCAGTAGCAGCTCACAGTTAAGTTTTGTGCCCGGTTAATGGCAATAGGCTTGCCCCCTATTACATGGGACCTAAACATATCGGCGAACTGTGGGTGTACATTGGTGCACGTCTGCCTAACCCTTCGGGGAATACAGGCGTCATGGTATGTGATAAGATAAACTTAGAAAATACATATGAATTGTAAAAATCTCATTCGTACTTGCCCGGATTTGAACCCACAACCTCATGTTCACAGGCGGGCAGCTTAACCAGTGGGCCATTACGACAATGTTAGGATAAATGATTTGATTTGTACGCTGACCTGTGTCTGATCATTGCGTTTCGATTCACTAGTCGAACTGTCCAATGAATGAGCACTTGCAGAATCTCCCAAGGGCGGTGCTCCCCCATCATAGCAGTCCTCGGAGACTTCTCTTCCAATACTACCCAATTGCGAAGTCTGGTATTTTAACTTTTTGACCGCCACATCAAAAATGCAAAAACGTGCCCTCAGCGTCACGCTACGAATTCATCCTTTAACACCTACAAAATAGTAGCGAGTTCGGAATTATATCGATGTCGTTTTACGAGATTTATTTGTCTACAAGTCTGTCATGGGATCGTGACAGTGGCGTGCTGAGCACATTTTGTTTTGTCATCTATACATGACTGTGGCGGTCAAAACAAAGTTGGTCAAATAAAACACGAACTGTACAAAGTGTATTTTTCCTTTATATCTCAAAAAAATTTAACAATAATTTAGTCACTTTTAATTGACAAAAATTAACATTAAAAAGATGGTTATGGCTATTTTGTTAAAACTAAAAAAAATAATAAAAATAAAAATTTTACACAATACTGTGGTAATCTCTCAAATTATGTTTACAAATTAAAAAAAAATGCTTTAATTAGGGTTACATTTAGTTATGTTCAATATTTACAAATTAATAAGTTTCTAAAGAAAATTATTATTTAAAAAATATGTAATTTTTTTTCCGACGCTACATAGTTTGTCTATGAGTGCCGAAAAATCGCTTGTTTTGATTTTCATCATTTTTAGTTACTAATCAGTTTAAGGATGTATTAATTAAGAATTTAATTATTTGAAATGAGCGCAACATTTTTAATTTCATAAAATAATTGACAAGAATCTCAAACCAATTATTTTACAAAAAACAAAAATACAGTTAGCAAAAAAAGGCGACTCATTTCAAATATTTCCAAATTCCTTTTTCTATCCATTATTAACTACTAATACACAATTCATGTCTTGTTCAACATACATTGCGTTTTTTATATAAAAACCTACATTAATTCAATAAACAAAACAAGCAATGTACACAAACGATAATAAAGTTCGGTTTAGAATCTAAAAAGAAAACTTTACACTTATTTCTATAGAAAATAACGCAGATTTCATTAAAAAAAATAATAATAACTTAAGAAAACACGTCCTAATCGTTGTTTCGACTTAAAAAGATACAAAATAAAAGATATAACTACGTCTTTTTATATGATCAGCCCGAAAGACTAGCGTGTTTAAAAGCGTGATCAAAAAATCAAGCGGTTTTGCTGACTGTACCTTTTTCAATTTAAAAAAATACAAATGAAAATGTAACTGTGTTTTATTTTTAATCTGTTAAAAAGTATGGTTGACAAAAAAAAATATGTTTAGTTCGATTTTTGAGTCTTCATAAAAATCGAGAAAATAAAATCGACACGATCGCGTGTCTGATAATGTTTAATTTAGGACAAAGAAATAAAAATCATAAAGATACCATTCAAGATAATTCGAAACGCATAAGCGGTTCGGCAAATTCGGTTCGGCTTTTTCTATACAACTTCACGAACGGTTTTTGGAATGCCGAACCGTATTTGCTGAACCACTAAGTTTATAGCGACTCTTACGTCTTGCGTCTCTATAATGATAAAAAAAAAGATAATGAATAATAATAAACATTACAAAAAAAGAAGTATTCAACTACACGCAGGTCTGAACACGCTTTTAAAACAGATTGAAAAGTTCTCTTTGGTTTATACAGAAAATACAGAAAATTAAATGTTATGGCAGGCAGAACTTGAAGGAAATGTGGGTCACCTTCTTATGGTCATTGCGTAAACATAGGTAAAGTTGAAAAAATTAACAACTATAGGCAAAGTTGAAAAAGTTAAAAAATTCAAGGCAAAGTTGACAAACTAAAAATAGTGATTATTCTTAGTGGCAAAGTTACAAAACCAAACCTAATTAGTTGTTATGAAAATTCAGGTTAAATAAAAAGGCGTTGGCCTGTGTTATGTTAAAATCTTAGAATATTATGAGTGAAACAGTTGACATGCATAATTTTTGAATTAAAGAATTTTGTTTGACTTGGACCTTGCAATTTATTAATTACATACACATACCATCACGCCTATATTCCCCGAAGGGTTAGGCAGAGGTGTAACAATGTACACCCACAGATCGCCGGTATATTTAGGTCCCATGTAATAGGGGGCGAGCCTATTGCCATTAACCGGGCACAAATCCTAACTCCGAGCTGTTACTGAGAATTTCATAGAAAAACCCAATATCACTTTTTGCTCGACCTGGGAATCGAACCCAAGACCTCTAGCGTAGCAGTCGCGCTTAGGACCACTAGGCTAACGAGGCGGTTAAAAAGAGGAGGTAATAATTAAAATATGTGAAACTCAAGTAGTTTCTTCTTTTCACTCTGTAGAAGGAAAGAAAAAATTAGGTATTTTTCAAATTGCCTTTATCTACTTCAATGAACATAGAAGATTAGCTAATATCACTGTGTAAATATATTTTGGTACGCATAAAGACAATCAAGTTACACCTTCCAGTATCAGCTAACTCATTGTGCAAATTTAGCGTACACTGAAAAATTTACAGCTTGAATTATCATCGTGTGTAAAACCAATCGATTAAAAGTAATCGATATATCAACAACGTGAAAAATCGATAAAAAACCCCAATATTTTTACACAGTTTTTATCAACAGAACCCTTGCCAAAAAGAGATACGAATAGTAGTCATAAGATAAGTAGGCATGGTCTTAATCCTACGCTGTACATGAAAAAATATTATCTGCTCCTATTATTTTTTATTTATACATTGTCAGCCCAAAACTACACGAAACAGCTGACTTATATTCTGTACAAAATTTACATCGTAAACCGTTGATTTTGTTAGATTTTGAAATAACTCTGGAAATCTGTTAAGTTTGGCGAAAACAAGATGCGTTATTCCGAAAAAGGGAAATAAACTTATGAAGTTTATTCTTGTTGTTTTACAGAATTTGCTAATTTATTTCTAGCTAATAACACGTTGAAACACGTTAAGGTGAAAACTAAGTATTAAAGTATGAATCACATTAATACTACATCCTATGGTTGTGGAATATAATTGCTAGCATTTGGCTGACTGAGCAAAATCACTGACAATTTTTGAAATGACGAACCACCAAAAATCGACTGAGAATCGAAACGGATCGCCTAAAAATTTGCAAAAATAACCACTTAGTTACTTCTGCTTAAAACTTTGGCAATATCAGATATATCGCAAGTGACGTCACCATTCCAGAGTCACATCGGCACCCTTTAAACTGGAACACAGCCTACTTGCCGGAAGAAATAGGCACGATACTAAGTAATTCCTTAATTTTTAAGCAAAACCTTTTGATACCTCTGGTGTCTTGTGGATTTTTTATTTAATGGTGGACATGTATAGGAATCTGTTCAATTGCAAAAAGAGCTTTAACGAAAGCGGCTAAGTAATAATTTACCCCCTGAAGAAGTAAAAAAACATATTTCTACCGTCTTTTTTGCATTTAAACCTATCTCATCAGTCTGCACTGCATTATCTGACGTTTACCTACTAAAAAAACATGTCGTCAGTCGCTACAATTACAAAAAAAAAACGTTTTATAATTTTTTTTTTTACTAATTAAATAATGTCCATTAATAGGAACATATTAGGCCAAATATTTAACTAGTTTTCACACGCCTAGCATCGCTAAATCTAAATCTAAAATTGGTGTTACATTTAAGTAATTTTTTAATAATTTTGGAGGCAAATTTTGACTTAGACATTTTTGAACATAAGACTTAAATCGAACCATCGCATGAGGGCAACTTTGCCTCTATTCATTTATGACAAAATCGTCGCGTAAAATTGCCACATTTAGGCCCTAAATGTTAAAAATCACAACAGTACCTAAGTAGAGAAAGTTTTCTAGACTTTTAAGTAACATTGTTTATTTCAAAATCAACTTTACGCTCAATTTTCAGTTTTTTTTTTTTTATATACCCTAATTTCCAACCCATCTACCCCATGAAGGAGGGTAGTAATTTTTATCCCTTCATCATATTTCACTAATATATAAGTATAATAAAAATCAGCCAAAATTCAGCAAAAGGGCTGTCACAATATAAGATCCCATATTCAACAAAAAATGAAACGTAAAGTTGATTTCCACCCCGATTAATACAATCACTCCTCCAGTCAATTTAAAGTCCTCATTCCGAATAATTACAATTACAAATTGCTTATCAATCTTTGCGGAAGCACCTTATTTTTTAATTTATTCAATTCCTTTTTATTTACAACCGAAATTTCTTGGTTTTTACGCAACGTTCACATAGTTAATTTTATTATCATGATTGTATAGACTTTTCTTTTATACATTTGGAGAACTATCACAAGTTTTGTTTTACGATATAATAATTGTGTAAGCCTTGTATAAAAACCATTACAGCAGAAAAATACTTACCTAAGTCTTGAATAGGTCGGAGATTCCGGCCCACATTTCAAAGTCTCATTCATAGGAGGCGAGCCTTTCGCCGTTAACCAAGCACAAATCTAGGCTCCAGACTCCAGGCCGCTACACTTCCAGATGAGACCAGTTCCAGACATCAAGATAAGTAGATTTCATGCGCAAAATTTTACTTATTTTCCAAAAAGTCCTACGCGTATACAAGCCATATTCACGTCTTATCGACGCAATGCTTAATTTTTTTTTTACCGGGGTTAAATCATCTGAGTTGACTTCAAATTTAACATCACGACTGTAGGCAAAGTTGGAGTACCAGCACTTTACGCTAGTTTTTTTAAGTCCCTTGTAAAAGGGAGTGGGCCTGTTGCCGGTTAAAATTTTCAAATGTACGTCCAAATTTTGGACACACACATAAATTACATTGCATTGATTGTTTAGGCTTTTTGGCCCATTCGGCCTAAAAATTGCCGTTAAAATTTAAATGTTCTATCTAAATTAATCTAAAAAGGACATCCAAAATTTTGATTTATTTACATTTTTTTAATTTATAGCCCGCTAACGTCGCCAATAAAGGTTGAAATTATTTTGAGGAATTTTTAGCGATATTTGTGCAACTATCTCATGTGCATTTAGATTAGTATTTGAGGTTTCAATGCCCCCTTGATTATGTTTAATTAAGTAGTACAATACTGGGGATAATTTAGGGTTCAATTTTCTTTAACCACATTCTATTTTGCTAACACCAAGAAACGATAAGTTCTAAGAAACTCGAGTTAGATCTACGTCCAGCTGTGGACTTTAAAGTGCTGATAATTTAAGTAGATTTATCATATTTCATTTTCTGTGTATGATTCCCAGAATCATAAAAGACTTCTCCGTATTTCTACAAATAACTCCATAAGTTAAAACATTGCATTACTATGTACTTCAGTCTTCACACGACAATTGAAAACAACGCCATCTCTTACGAACAAACGTAAACTAAACAATTGAACACAGCGCCATCTGTCTTCAAGACCCGCGAACTATTTTGGAAGATTAGTCTTTTTCACACACACACAGCTCCTTATATGTAAGTCTTTTGTCCTTATCAAGCGTACGTCACCTTTTTGGTATGTTAGGGATCCTCCGCGGAATTTGACAGATACTATGCGTGTGTGCGAGGTCTAGTCATAGTGACTGGACGCTAGGCTAGTTCGGGAAGAGTGTAGTGTTGAACTGTGTTGAGGCATCGTTGTCGATGGAGGGGGCATGCGGGTGCTTGCCGCTTGTCTTTCTTGCTCTTCTAATTGGACAGTGAATTCCTCTTCGAGAGCCTGTAAATGATAAAGTAAGTTGAGGTTTTGTGGTACAACTTTAAATTAGAGAGTATATTTAACTTACGTAGGATGATTGTATACCAAGCAGTTTATTTAGAGTTAAAAATTACGAAAGTTACTCCTAACTCTCAAACGACACTTAACTTTAAGCCGTTCTTATATGTATCTTTGTCACTACAATACACCTTAAATTGACAGAGATGTCATGACTTAAAAGCGACTTAGAATGCTGGTATACTATCATCAAACCTAGTAAAAGAACATATATTCATTTGTATTACAACTACATATTTAATATTAAACATTTCTATAAAAGTTATATTTAATAAACAGTAAATAAATACTTTTCATATATGATCACGGAAACATTCCATGCCAAAAAGTTTACTTTCAAGAAAAAAATCGTGCAAAATTCAGTGCTATTTAAATTCTTTTCCTACGGTAGTGAAAACCAAGTATATTTTATCGTAAAGAAAGAGATAACGATTGCCACAGGAAACACGATACGCTGTCCGAACACTTTCGAGTCTAAAACCAAATATTCAGGCACCAACTGCGAGAGAACTGCAGAATATCTTTGTCATTCCTGAGTTATTTCAGAAAAATCGTCAGTTAATAAGTCAGTGTTCGATAGATGTATAAGCAAGTCCGCGTTGATGCTTAACTCCTTTTTCGCCAAAATTTCACATCACAACCAAATTTCTCAGTTCACAACGTCGCGGAAAAGTTGTCTCGCTGCGCGTGAATTTGGGAAACTTCGCAGAATTCACTACTCCGAAATCCGTGAGAATTCGTCAGAAGACAAGCAATCACTTTCAACAATTCTTCTACACAACTATAAACTTCGGGTCGGAATAAAACTGGCACACCTGCTTTGAATTCGTAGGAAAAAACCAAGCATCGGAACTTGTGGACTCAAATAGGCTTAGACTTCCACAATTTCCAGGTGGAAAAAGACGACAAGAGCAAATAATATCGTCAAGACCTTTATAAAATAAACAGCGTTCCTCAAGGCTATCTACTAGGACCCCAAATACACAAATTAGAAAAAGCTTAGCGTGTTTCCTGCAGCGATCGTTAAAATAAAAGTGCTATAGAAGAAACCACATACCATGCATCCGGTGTTGTCCACTCCGTGTTAGCAGTACCTCATCACCACGCCGTTAAAGTATCCTGTATATTGTTATTGGGATTGCTGAGACCTTTTTCTTGTAAGAAGATCGTCAAGAGACAATTTAATGATTTTTTTTTAGACAAGACTTTCTAAAGTTTGATTAAGCAAGTGCTTGTAAAGTCAATCTAAACCTAGCTGATAATAAAGCTAGATAGCATACTTGCTTTGAATACCCATAAAGAAAATCTGAATGGTAAATGGTTAAATCGAGCAGGTTGCGCTCAAATCGAGTCCATGTACAGCCCATACATTATGTATGAGACTCGTTCCACTTGAGTGACTCAAATTGACATTGACACTTTTAAATAACGACTCATAAAGAGGTTTCAGCAAAATACCAACAATACACGAAGATTGAAGCACATGCTCATGCGTTGCGACTTTTAATCGCGCGACTGATATGTCGTGTGTTAAATAGGCTGTATGTACATCTGTAGTTAGGTGTGTAGACATCCTGAATTGATGGTAAGTTTAGAAGCTAGGATAAACCTTAGTAGGGTAGGGTATATTCAACATTGTTTATGCTAAACTCAGGAATTATTAGAGTTACCTACCCAGCTCCTTACTGAAATGGCTGGATTTACTCTAGGCAAAGTTGACTAACCAAGGAGGCTAACTTTGCCCAAGCAGGCTAACATTACCCAAGTAGGCTAGCTTTGCCCAAAACAAACCTTAGTTTACCCAAGCTTCTGACATTATTTGTCTAACATTGCATATCACCATTGTAAATGCTGTAATTAATTAAAGCAAGCTCAAATATTAGCGTTTTTGCTTTATTATGAAATTTGGCAGTTTTAACCCTAATCCCTTTGAAATAAACCCAATTTCAAATGACCTGATTTACTTCGTCTTATTTTCTATTATTTTTCAATACTAATATGTACATGGTGTAAGGGCACCGTAACGAAGACTTTTACCAAAGATTCAGTTCATGATCCTAGAGAACCCAAAGCGACGAAATATTTAGCCGATTAATATAAAAAAAAACAAAAAATGCTATCGCTGAGTGGTCTAGAATCATTAACTGAATTCATGGCAAAAATCTAAAGGTCTTAACTCCCATCCACCATGTAGTAAGACTTTAAGTCTCAATCACTCGAAAGCAAAATAAAATATTAACTCCCAAACACCGTTTCAGACAAAAAAAAATACATGATAAACTATAAAACATAACATCTTTATTTACATTTATAATTTGCGTAATATAAATGATTTATTTAAATAATTAAATGACATTTCACGATAACGCGTACTTTTTACGCTAGCTTGTACATTAAGGGCTAGACTTTACAGAAATGATAATTCGTTTAAAACTCCCCATTTCGTTGGTAATTACATAATTATTTTAGTAATTAACCGATTCATGGCCACCGCCATTGTGGTTCATTGGCCAAAAGGTTTGGTTCGGTGCCGCGCCAGAGGCGTCATGTCTAGTTTTGAAGTTGTTTTTTATTACATGCCGTGCATGGTGCTCTATTGGCCTAACTGAATATTTTTAAATGACGCCCCTGGCGCGGCAGTCGCCACGAATCGATTAAAAGCCTTATTAAAATAATCAATTTTAAAAGCACACACATTTGAAATAACAATCAATATTATATTTCACAAATGCAGTGTTAAAATTACTATTTTCTTAAGTAATATCCGAAGGCCCAATTCTACTAATTAAAGACATTCAAAATCTCATCTCAGCGACAATCAATGTCAAAAAAGTAGGTATATTAGGCATTTTTGACAGATACTGAATTTCCTATGACACAACATGCAATGGGTAAAGGTTTGAACATGCATCTCTGATCTCTGACACCCTATGGGTTACCGAGGCAAACGCGACCGACTATAACTACACTGTGGCAAGTTCTAGGCCGAATGTCACTAAAAAAACCCATATCAAACTAGAGTTTGACAAGGTGTAGCAATAAATATACATGGATTAGTTCGATTGTCAGCTAAATCCCCATTTATTTAAACGGACTTAACTATAAACCCGTTTCGCAGCAAATTATCATTTCCGTTAAGCGTTTAAATACTTAATACTTCAGGTTATTACAAGCAAGTTTCAATGAAACGAATTTAAAATGGCCGCGTGCCCTGGCCTCTCACACGTTCGCTATGCTGTGCGAGTGAAATGGCACGGCAAGCTCCTCTGTTTGGCCGCCATTTAAAATTCGTTTCAATATTGGAGAAAGTTACATAAGCCTTTTCAAATCTCATGGTAAGTAACATTATTGGTTGTTAGTATGTTTGTCAATCAATCATACATAACAGGCAACATGACAATTGGCATTTTAAGATGCGTTTACATTGAAGCGGAGACGGTTGTCGTCTCCCCTTCAGTGGAAACGCACCCTACTGATCAGGCTTATAAATGCTGGAGTTTAGGGTGACACATACCTATTATATCATCATCATTTGGCAAAGATTTGGGATTGAGGCAAAGTTGAAATCTTCCTGTCGTGACTGTTTCATTTCCTTACATTTTCAAAATACTAATAAAATCTCAATTCAATATTCAACTTCAAAGTACTATTTGACTGGATTACGAGGTCACATTATTTCATAGCACGTCCCTAAAGAGTTTTTGATATCATACGATTGACTATAGCCGATATTGTGTGACGTTCGGGGTAAAGGCATTATTTAAAAATCTATATGGCAAGCACAAAAATGTATGTGCAACCTGCTAAAATGTCAGATTGATGATCCAAATAATTGTATATCAATATTTTGCTAAACGTTTAAAAAAGCACAAGATTTTGTTTAGCAGGCAACTTTGCCCAAAATGTAAGTAAATGAAACAGTCGATATAATTTCAACAATTTTGTAATAAAAATGGAAATTAGTAACAGTAAAATTAAAAATCATCTTCAAAAGACCAAAAATATAATTAAAATTAATTTACAATAAACATTAACTCGCTGACTTATAAAAAATGTTTAAAGTTGAAATAACATAAAATATCTTACAAAATATAATATTAAAAAGACATTTTTAATTACTCAACTTTAAGCATTTATAAGTAATTGAATTATTATAAGTAAATGAAGTATTTTGTACAACGAAATAATAAGCTAGTTGACAGTTGGACAAATTTAAAAAGAAAATGAATTATTATTTACAAATAAATTTAATTTTTCGAGTGACAACTTGCGTAAAACGGAACGCAAATTAGGAGAGAGTTATGTCACTGTCATAAAATACAAATGGAGGTCACTCGAGACGCCATGACAGCTCCGTTTTGACAGCCTACTGCAGAACAAAGGCATACAGAGAGAAGACTTCTCATACAGAGAAGACACGAGCATTGATCACCACGCTTGCTCATGGCGGATTGATGATTTTAGAATGTTATTAATTACACAATCAGGTCTCCTTCACCGGTGTCAATGATATGTCCAAGATATACCCGTGATCGAATCCACAACCTCACGCATAAGAGGCGGGTGTCTTAACCACAGGGTCATCACGACATTTCAAGTTATATAAATGAAAAAACAAGAAGTTTTGTAACTGTTAGGTTTGTAGTGAAATATTCATATTTTGAGTAGCAATAGACCATAACTGCCTCGGTAGCCTAGTGGCCCTAAGTGCGACTGCTACGCTAGAGGTCTTGGGTTCGATTCCCAGGTCGAGCAAAAAGTGTTATTGGGTTTTTCTATGAAATTCTCAGTAGCAGGTCGGAGTTTGGATTTGAGCCCGGTTAATGACAATAGGCTCGCCCCTTATTACATGGGACTTAAATATACCGGCGAACTGTGGGTGTACATTGTTACACCTCTGCCTAACCCTTCGGGGAATACAGGCGTGATAATGGTATATTTAGGTTTTTTGGCGTGATGGTATATTATAGACCATAAAAGAGATTATTTTAATGGATTTCTCATAAACTGTCAACTAGATTACAGTAAGGTAATTATTAACAATAAACTCCTAGACTCTTTCAATGACTTAACCCATTCACAAATCATAGCTCCTCGACTATATTAGGAATGTATGTATATATTTCGTTTTTATATGCGTTTGAAGACTGGCACTTAAAATATAATTCATACTATTCAGAAATGCGAAAGTAACTCGTCTGTCTGTTACGCTTTCACGACTAAACTACTGAACAGATTTTGATGAAATTTGGTACCCCAAGAAAGGACATAGGCTAATTTTTATTCTACAACTTTGATTCTAAGTCTGGGAAAATCGTCAACTACGCGGAAGAAGTTGCCATATTTATCTGAATAATGATATTGAATGGCTATCAAGCCGACGGCCCACCTGATGTTAAGTGGTCACCGCTGCCTATAGACATCTGCAATACCAGAGGCCTTACAACTGCGTTGCCATCCCAGAAACGCGGGAGATTTAATTAAGTCCTATGGCCAGTTTCCGGCTTCATCATGAGACCAGCTCTGTGACATCATTATATTGTAATGTCACGCAAATTGCAGATTTAAGCAAAATTCCAGCTCAATCGAACATCGGGAAGTGGGTCGAATTGAACTTGTAAGATTTGACCCACAGACACTGGGACAGGTGAGAGTAAATAAAAGCTTGTAATAATTAGTTTTTTATTTTAAACACTAGTATTTAAACGCATAACTCATTTTCGCTTTACCTACCGCTTCATTTACGCGCGTAAAATAAAGCAATAGGTGAGCGTAAGCCCAAATACGAGAGGCGTAATTATTGTATCAATAAAAATATTATTATTATTAACTTCGTTAGTGGCGACGCACTTCATAATCATTATTATTAAATGAATTTGCTGACCCCTTATTGGGTAGCGTAATAATTTATATACACCATGTATTTTTTTAAATCTTAAAAATGTCGATGAATATTTAAATATTTGATTGCAATTTTTACAGCCTAGTGGTCCTAAACGCGACTGCTGCGCTAGAGGTCTTGGGTTCGATTCCCAGGTCGAGCAAAGTGTTATTAGGTTTTTCTATGAAATTCTCAGTAGCAGCTCGGAGACAGGATTTGTGCCCGGTTAATGGCATTAGGCTCGCCCCCTATTGCATAGGATCTTAACATACCGGCGAACTGTGGGTGTACACTGGTACATCTCTGCCTAACCCTTCGGGGAATACAGGCGTGATGGTATGATATGTAATTTTAATAGGTAAGCACGAAAACAAGTCTTTCTAAAGACTGTTTTTATAAACACTAAGTAACACGTAAAAGTAATGCCTAAATACTTTTTTTTTTGGATTTTCACTTTATGCCATGGAGATTCCCTTGGCTTCTAAATTCTTAAAGAAACTACCTGTCAGAACGTGGCATGTCCGCCATTTTGAGTATCAGTTAAAACTGTGTAACACTTATCGTAATAAATTCATTTATTACTTATTTAGTCTACATTCATTTTATAAAGAGGATAGATTTGTATTTTTGTATGTTTGTATCGAATAGGATCCGAAACTACTGGACCGAAATTAACCATTTTTTCTAGATTAGATAGCAACATTATTCCCGAGTAACATAGGCTATATACCATCACGCTACAGACCACGGGAGCGGAGCAGTAACGAAAGGCGTAACTTAACGCAAGTGAAATAAACCACGCGGGCAGGTCGTTACTCGTTAGTTATAAATTACTCTCGACTCAGAGCTGAGCGTTGATAATCTTACAGTGCGCGTTTATTTAGGCATCACATTTAGGCGTCACTTAATGTTAGTGAAAACGAAAATTAGGACAGCAGATCTGCCTAGTCAAAGTATTTTTTTTCCGAGGTTCTGTATTCTGTTCTGTGAAAGGCGACTAACAAAAGCGATTTAAATGGCAAATGTGAATGGCAACGCCGGGAGAGGATGCCCTAGTAAGACCTACCCTGACCTTATTGGTGAGGTTCTTCAGAAAGGTCGCGTGCGCAGTACTCGTAACCGGCGTGCCTGTATGAACAGATGTATGAACGTGGACGAGGCGAAAGAAGTATGCAAGGATCGTAGCAGGTGGCGTTCTGTGGTTTCTGCCTACCCCCATGAGAAAAAGGCGTGAGTTTATGTATGTATGTAGGTTCTATATTCGACTGTATGTATTTTTTTTTTAATGTATTTTCACTTTTTTCGCCGGCAATTGTCGACCAATTTTTTAATTTTTTGATTTATTTTACTTTTTAAGATTTAAAAAAAGACACCCGGTATAAATAAATGTTTAACTATTAAAAATATCAAATTCAACTTTTAAATATAATTCATCTAACCTACGACTTTGGATTTGAGGCACATCGAATCTATTTCTAAGTATTGCCGTAATTTTACGCTGACATAGCGAATTTGGTTTAGTCGAACACCGACAATATTGGCCGAAAATTTCTTCGACAATGTTGACCGAAAATTTCGTCGACAATATTGACCGAAATTTCGCTGAAATAATTGGAAGTTATTTCTTTTTAAATTACCACCTAAGTACGCGTTGTTTTATTGCTAAAATATTAAGCTAAAGAATATTTATTATAATTATTATCTTTTTGCCGACTTCTATTGAGTTATCTCCCCGCGATACTCAAAAAGCGAAAAATACTATTAACATTCTAGAATTACTTTAAGGTTTCTTTTAATAAGATGTTTTGACCGAAATTCAGACATAAGCGGATGATTTCTTTTACTAAATCATCATGATATTATTTTTTCCCCTACATTGAATTTTCAACGCCCTGCCTACAGCGCTCAAAATCCAGTGCCTAAAAGTCCCGCACGCGGTAACACAAAATCCTAGACTTTTTTTTTTTGTCGAATTTCTTATACATATATTAAAATGACAACTAGTAATAGCAAAAATACATCTAAAAATGGAAGGACCGCCCTCTCGATAAATTATTCAGTAAAATTGACTTTAATATATATATTTTTTTGATGTATATCGCGTCGAATTTCTAATTAAATACTAATTTAATTAATAAATAAAGCTATTTGGCTAGTTATAGGAAGTTGGTAGTAGGTATACTAAATAAGGTGAAAGTCCCAATTACTATCATAGTGTGATCAGTAGACATACTAATATCATAAATCTTAGGAACTTTGGGTGCCAAGTGTGAGATTTCTCTCTCACGCTCGATTGCGAGCGCGTTAGAATTTTATATGGGAAAAATTTATAGCGCCACCTGGTGGTCACTAGGAGAAACCTAATTTTTCATACAAAATTCAAACACGCTCGCAATCGACCGTGAATGGAAAAAACTCACACTTGCCACTCAGAATGGACGACCGTGAGGTTCTCGAGTGGCGCACGGAAAGCGCAGTGTAGGAAGGCCCCCACGAGTTGGACCGACGACCTGGCGAGGGTCGCGGGAAATCGCTGGATACGGGCAGCGCAGGACCGATCATTGTGGCCTTCTCCAACCGGTTTAAAGCAATAGATAGAGTGATTCAAGACGAAGATTTATACGTTAAGAACATCACGCTACGACCAACGGGAGCGGAGCAGCAACCGAAGTCGTAACTGACCGGGGGTGAAACCGCGGGGTACACAGCTAGTATATTAGTTCATTCTTTATTACATGTGAAATGTAACCGAGGCTAAACTCAAACCAAATCTTAAATCTTTATTGCAATTGCATAATGTGAACATACAGACGGTATGATCAAATTTGGCGTATGGAGATTTCAAGTTAGCTTAAAATAAGTCAGAATATTAACAGACATCTAGCAACTGGTGCTTCCACCTCACATCTAAAGGCAAGTTTGTGACAAACAAATTATTATTTTTGTAAACGTTTTGTGATTTTATATTGGAATATTTTTAAAACTTTTGGCAGTATTTTATGGAAGACAGTATGGTTAATTAACTTTAATGGAAGAGAAATCGCATGGCTTCATAGTTATGTTACTTATTTGGAAGAAACTGTAGAATGAATGGGCGAATTTATCAACCAATGCCGGGTTATTTGCAATATGTCGGTAATCCGTTAAGGGGATGTAGGGCAGGTCATTAGCAACCAAATGGCCTCTCGTTAAAATGTCAACCATTTTTGAGTAATACGGCAAACATCTTTGTTGCCGTAGCTACCATCTTTATTATTATTTTATTTAAACCTTCATTGTTTTTACATACAAAAGCAACAAGAATAATGTAACCAGGACTTTATAAAAACCAAAACAGTGTCCGTGGAGTTTCTTGGTAGTTCTTCTCCATAGAGACCTACGCGTTGAAACGAGCAACTAGCTTCAGCTTTCTGACTAACTGACCGACTTCTTGACAATTCAAAAGTGTCTGTAAATGGTCTCTCTGGAATAAATGCTTTAACTTTGACATCATAAAATAAATAACAGCCTCGGTAGCCTAGTGGTCCTAAGCGCGACTGCTACGCTAGAGGTCTTGGGTTCGATTCCCAGGACGAGCAAAGTGTTATTGGGTTTTTCCCTAAATTTCTCAGTAACAGCTCGGAGTTAGGATTTGTGCCCGGTTATTGGAAATAGGCTCGCCCCCTTGGACCAAAACATACCGGCGAACTGTGGGTGTACATTGGTACACCTCTGCCTAAATCTTCGGGAAAACAAGGCGTGATGGTATGTTATCATAAAAGAAATATAAAATGTCGTATTACTTGAAAATGCTTGACATTTGCTCGAGGTTCTTTGGGATCATTTCGATGCAAATGATCTCCCCTACAGCCCTACAGTCCTACAACAAAATAACGACACATTACAGAACCACCCCTCCACAACGAGCGCCATTTTGCTTGTAACATCATATTCAAGATATAAAAATAATTTTACACAATTGTACATTTTTTTTAGTAAAATAAAGTATAATAAGGAATTTTAAGACGAAGCGAGTTAGTAATTTTAAGCTTTAATTAATATAACCTTAAATAATAAATAAATGGTGTCAAAGTGTTTTTACATGTGTGTGTGGATCATTAAAAGTAATTCAAAATTTATGAGACAAAATGGCGATTTGTAGAGTAATGTCAATATCTAGAGGCATCTGAAATTAGTGTGAAACAGTTGCTGCAACATTCAATGTTGCTAGCAACATTGGATGCGCGGTTATTTAGTTATTTAGTAACTTTTGGCGTAAAAATATGTTGTACAATATTTTGTTATCGAATTTTAGTAGCTGTTGCTGCAACATCAAATATACTAACAACACTAATACTGCAACATTAAACATTACTAACAGCACCGTTACGGCAACATCAAATGTTGAGAGCAACTGTTGCACTTTGGTGTTGCTTGTAACACAACATTTTGTTGTTAATTTTTAGTAAGGCAACCCCCTGTTTATTATCTTCAGTAATTGACATCACCCTATAGGAAAACAGATCATGCATGTGGCAAGACGACATTCTTGTCAGAACGAAGAGTACAAAATAAACATTTTTTATGTATTTACAACGCAAGAACACTTTAAAATGCTAAACATAATACCATACAGTTTTAAAATCATGCTAATTAACGTTTGAAACATGCATTTTATACAATTTTGGATGCGGGAGGGAGTGGTCGACTTGTATACACATTAATCCCTCTAATATTATAAAGAGGAAAGATCTTTTTGTTTAGTTTGTTTGTACCGAATAAGCTCCAGAACTACTGGACCGATTTTAACCATAGTTTCACTAATAGATAGCTACAGTATTCATAAGTAACACAGGTTATATAACATCACGTTACTACACACGGGAGCGGAGCAGTAACCTAAGACGTAACTTAACGCGGGTGAAATTTTGGCTTCTGACTATTCATAAAGACTGTCAAAGACCTACAAATAACAGCCGGGACCAACGGCTTCAACTTCCAAGCTCTGCGCTGTTACAGAAAAATTGACAATCTGTTCTTCTCAACAAGAATCGGGCAAGAAAACCCCTTGGTAGGACTTTCATTTCGACATTGATGGGTACGTAATGTTAGGCTAAAAAGCCCTCGCCCCCACATCCAAAAAAAAAACAAACTAAACATTAGAATCCGGCGGCCCATCCGTCTTATCACTCAAAATAGACTTCCTAATATTCAACGTAGATAATTGACTCACTGGAATCTCTGTATTTGAATAGCTGTTTGACCCCCTAACAGGCCCCCATCTACTGAAATGTGTTTCAAGATCCTCGCTCGAATCTATCGTGTAGGTACTGTCACTGCGCTCACTCCTCGTCGAGTAAGCCGTTTCTAGTGATGGAAGATCTATCATAACAGCCTCTAAGGCCCGATCTTGTTTAAGACTCTGTTGGGAGATGCTTCTTTTCATGGTCTGACTGACTTCTGCCTTTAAGAGTTGTTCTGACATGGATTGTCTGTTCAATTTCTTGTCTTTCGGTCTTTCTATTTCTTCTGTGATCTGTCTCTCGTCCCCGTAAGCCATTATGGGTTCTCTACGCCAGTCATCGCTGGAGTTGAAGACTGAGAAACCGGATATTTTGTCGGAAACCAGTTTTAGGTTGGAGGTTGAGGCGTAGCGTTGCCCTTTGGTCAATTTCCCGCGTTTTGTCGTATTAGTTGCGCTCGCTGCAGCGGATCTCGTGGCTCTACTTGGACTTATACTCTTCCTCCTATCCATGTTAGGAGTATTTGCGGCAGATATGAAGTTTAGGCTGGTCCTTGACCTGGATAAGGACCCAATAAAGGACGTACGTTGATGGTAAGCGCTGAGTACGTGTTGTAGAACATTTTTGGGCCATGTAGCGTTTAAGAACAGTCCTCGATCAGGGATCGGTATTCCGAACTTTTTCTCATGGTCATCCAGCTGCTTCTCGAAGGATTTTATGATGGTCTGTTCAGAATTAGGGTGTTATTAACTTCTGGATATGGGCTTAGACAATCTACGATGGCACTGGACGACTACAACGTGTTCTTTTTGAAAATCTAGTGTTTTGAAACGTATTTTAAGCCATAGGATATATTTTGTAGTACTCAAGTAATCTAAATGGACAAATACGCCATGGGAAGTACCACCTTAATAATGCTGTTGATTCTTGTATCATGAATTCAATTATGTTTAAAAGAATTTTTCGTAACGAAAACCAAATATGTTGGCAAATCTATACAAATCAATAAAATTTAAGGGTCCGTTTGTAATTTCAAATTATAAGCTTTTAAATTTTTGTCTGTCTGTCTGTCTGTTCATTCCGGCTTATCTCCGAAACGGCTGGACCGATTTTGACGGGACTTTCACTCGCAGATAGCTGATGTTATAAGAAGTAACTTAGGCTATTTTTATTTTTTTATTTACTTAAATTTAAAAAAAAAGAGGTTTATATGCGAAAACAAAATTGAAACCAATAAAATAATGAACGCGAACGAAGTCGCGGGCAACAGCTAGTATATAAATATAATCTAACCAACCTCGTATGAATAAAGCTTCGACTATTTAATTCAACTAAAACGAAATACGTTTCAAAACTCACTAGAACATCTATCTGGCTATCACCATCTCCGGAACCCACCACCAAACATTAGTTTTGAAGCAATGAACAAACATGCTTACTTATATGTTGAAAGAAATGATTTTACTACCAAAACTTATTTTTGTTACTACAATCATAAAGCTAAACTGTTTGTTTGTTTGAGCGCGATAATATCAGGAACTACTGATGTGATTTTAAAAAATCCTTTAGCGTTATATAGCCCTGTTCCTGCTGCCCTTACGCGACGACACACGGGAGCGGAGCAGTAACCAAAGACGTAAATTATGTCCACTAAGGCCCGGCGCCCATTGGCGGCACGGCATGTCAAGGGGTTTTTTTTCGACAAATACAAATACAACTTCACTGTAAGGAAATAAAGTTGAAATTTCAATGTTAACGGTTTTTTTGGATGGGAAATTCTCAAATGACTTCTTTCCCCCCCCTGGGCGGGGCGGGAGGTAGTGTCAGATTTTTACTGCTGAAAACCCATCCATGTTCCTTCTTGTGCCCTTTGCGTTCCGGGGTGCGCGATATCTCCTACGAACAACCCGCAGACACCGGCCCTAATTAGCTTCTCCAGCCGCAATGAGATCTGACATACAGATGGCTTGGGATCTGGGTAAACATATAGGCTATAGTTGCCGCCACGAGTCGTGAGCACAAATGTCAAGTTAACTGTTGGGTTTTTGGGTTCCTTTCCGAGTTTTTTGGGGCGTCGACACTACATGCGATCGGCACGACCGACGGACCAATCGAGTGGGGGGTGAGCACTCCAAAAAACCTAAATATACCATCATCACGCCTGTAGTCCCCGAAGGGTTAGGCAGAGGTGTAACCATGTACACCCACAGTTCGCCGGTATATTTAGGTCCCATGTAATAAGGGGCGAGCCTATTGCCATTAACCGGGCACAAATCCTAACTCCGACCTGCTACTGAGAATTTCATAGAAAAATCGACTAACACTTTTTGCTCGACCTGGGAATCGAACCCAAGACCTCTAGCGTAGCAGTCGCGCTTAGGACCACTAGGCTACCGAGGTAGTCAAAAAAAACCTAGAAAGGAGCCCAAAATCTCAAAAATTAACTTGAAGTTTGTGCTCACGACTCGTGGCGTGAAAATTAAAGTACTTGAATGGCTGGCTTTCGGTAACCAATTTAGTCTTCCAAATTTTGTAAAACCCGTTTCCGCCCATAACCTGCTAGGTTGACAAGTGAGATGACAATGACGGCGCGTTCGTGTTCCACGCGCGCCTTAAAGAGATGTCAGCAAAGGGAAGGGGCCAGTGAGGGCCGATGCCTGCCGGGGCTGCGGGTTGGTCGTAAGAGATACCGCGCCCCCGGAACGCAAAGGGCACAAGAAGGAACATGGGTGGGTTTTAGTTAGTAAAAGTCTGACACTCCCTCCCGCCCCGCCCAAGGCGGGAGGAGTTATTTGACGATTTCCCACCGCCCAAAAAAAAAAAAAAGTCAGATGACAATTCGAAAAAATATATATCACGTTAGTTTTGGTACCTGAATCGATTTCCTTTCCACATACAAGTATTTGAACACATGCATACAATCCACCCAATCATGAATGCAAGCTAATTACACATGCTCTCGTAAGAATTTTAAAGATGTTCAAATATTTGTGTGTAACCGACTGTATTAAAAATTGAAACATACAAAAAAAAAACATAACATACAGTGTGTACTTGTTATTTCAACAGCCATCTTATTACAGAATAAATATGAATGTTTACACGGCAATAACAAGAAAAAATTAAATTCGTTTTCTGTCAGTCAGTCAGATACGGCTTTTCTCCGAAACGGCTAGACCGATTTAGACGAGACTTTCACTGGCATATAGCTGATATTATAAGGAGTAACACGTTAAAGTAAATATATACCGTGCAAAAACATTAAAAAAGAAACTCCATGTTAACCGACATTTAACACTTTGAAGGACACAAAACGAGACCCAATAGAAGTTTTATTGTTATGACGCCTATGGGCGTTTAGTGTCCTTCATAGTGCTAAGCAAACGAAGTCGCGAGAAAAGCTAGTATATATTATACAAGTTAGACTTTAAGTTAAATAATTTTCAATACAGTCGGTTTCCACAGATGTTCATGCATTCATCACGCTATAATCAAATGGGGAAAAAACACATATAAAACAAAGATTGTCGTACTTTTGTTTCTGCTTCCAAGATATCACAAAATTTGGAATTTGTGTTCACTGTTCGCATTTCAGGAGTCGAAAGTACTCATGATTGTGAAGAAATATGATAAAGCTGTTGTGTCAAGGAAAACACGATCAAAATGTATGGAATTGCAGATTGTTTTTAGGGGACTCTATTACTAAGACTCCGGTGTCCGTCCGTCCGTCTGTCACCAGGCTGTATCTCATGAATCGTGATAGTTAGACAGTTGAAATTTTCACAGATAATGTATTTCTGTTGCCGCTATAACAACAAATACTACAAAACAGAATAAAATAAATATTTAAGGGGCTCCCATACAACAGACATGATTTTTTTGCCGTTTTTATAGATAATGGTACGGAACCCTTCGTGAAAGAGTCACACTCCCACGCGGCCGGTTTTTTTAAGTCGTTTGGCCCAAAACATTACCACGTTCACTGCAATTGTCTTATTGAAATTAATAATAATTAATCCATGAGTACTTTCATCTTCTGAAAAATCGGCAGCGGATATAAGTCCAGTTCCACAATACAAGGTGTACTCACCAGCTTCCTGTCCCCGAGGGTGGCGCGCCACTCCTTCAGCTCCTGGGAGTAGCGCTCCTCGACCGCCTTCATCTTGCTGCCCTCGTGGTTCATGAGAGCTTTCCTCTTCTCGTTCTGGTACTGTTCCAGCTCACGGAGGAGGGCCTGGTGGCAGGAGTTTGAAGATGTTGAATCGAATTTTGAATCAGAACTATTGGTTAATGGTGTTATGTCAACTACCCAATTATTGTTTGGATTAATTATATTTAATGATACCAAATTAAGACAGCTTTTTGATGTTATTTTATCGTGTGTAACTGCCTTCTTAACCTAGTAGCCCTAACCTAAGCGCACTGCTACGCTAGCGTAGCAGTGCGCTTAGTGTGCAAAGCTGTCCTCTAGAGGTCTTGGGTTTGATTCCCAGGTCGAGCAAATGTTATTAGGTTTTTCTATGAAATTCTCAGTAGCAGCTCGGAGATAGGATTTGTGCACGGGAACCTAAACATACCGGTGAACTGTGGGTGTACATTGGTACACCTCTACCTAACCATTCGGGGAATACAGGCGTAAATGCTTTGACTTGACTATAAACATATGAGTGTGGTGTACCTCTCCAGCGGCCTTGAGCTCCTCTCTCGCCTTGGCATGTTTGGTCGCGAGCCTCTGCTGCTCCGCGCGGTAACGACGTTTCTCATTCTCTTGGAACTAGACGGGCAAACAGAAAATATTGAATTAAAATCAATTATACATCGAGTTGCATTTGGCGTAGTAGTAATTAGATAGCAAACAAACTGACGGCCTAGCTAATGTTAAGTAGTCACCGCTGCCTATACACATCTGTAATACCAGAGGCCTTGAGGCTAATACGTTGCCATCCCAGAGACAAAGTTGAAATGTGTCATGTGCCTGTAATTACACCGGCACCCATACCCTTCAAACCGGAACACAGCAACGCTGCTTTGCGGCAGAAATAGGTTTGGTGGTAGTACTTCCCCGGACGAGCTTGTTATCCAAGATGTTTAAAAAAAGGGGGACATCGGCAAAAATGGTACACAAATTCTTACCTTTTTCAACCTGTCCCGTTCGTCCTCATGGCTCACGTTGACAGAGCTGATCCTCAAAGACTCCCTGAACATCATCTCTCGCGCTTTCTGTTCCGCGCGGATCCGCTTGGGCAAGGATCTCTTCTCCAGCGCTTGCACTTTGGCCAGTTCTTCCTCTTTACGGGTGTTCTTTCTGCAGAAGATAAAGAATAATTTAAGCTTGCCCCCTCCTATTACATGGGGCCTAAACATATCGGCGAACTGAGCGTGTGGATTGGTACAACTCTGCCTAACCCTCCTTGGAATACAGGCGTGATGGTATGCTGTTATTGTAGGTAAATGATAGCTTCTCATACGGTCTCTACATCTGTAAGTCAAATCACGTATCCTACCTCTTAATCTGCTCCAACTCCTTATCATGGCGGACCAGCATCTGGTGCCTCCGCAGCAGGAACTCGTCCTTCAGCTGCCTCTTCGCCAGCTGGTGACGCTCGTGGATCTGCTTCTCTTCCAACTCCCATAGGGCTGCCTCTCGGGTTCTCATTATCTGGGGAGAAGGGTTGATGTTAGTTGGTTGTTTAGGAAATAATTAGAATATTTATTTACATAGTATCTCTAACTATAGTCCAGTCATTTTGTTCGAAAATTAAGGGTTATCTAGAAAGTTTTCCGGGGGTTTTAAAAATTAGTAATTTATAGATTTCGATATGCTCTTTCCGAATTTCAACTTTGCCACCTCGTAAAGTAGCCGGCACTGCACGCGATTGGTCCATCAGTCCAATATAGCGCGTGCAGCGTCGGCTACCCGAAAAACCTAAAAATGAACTTGACGCTTGTGCTCAAGACTCGTGGAGGCTACTAGATATTTGTCGCTCGCGCCGCCATATTGAACAAATGGAGCATTTCTCCAATATGGGTCATATGTTCAAAACCCCCGGACAATAGCAAATGACTGAACTACGGAAGATTTACACAAATCATGATATCCAAAAAAAAAAAGGGAAAAGGTTTTATTTAATATATTTTATACAAATAATGTTCATCAAAAGGTATAACGTAGGTATACTCCTTCATTATCAAAGGAGGCCATAGCTATACAGTCAAGAGCATAAATATTTATCATTTTTTTTTAATATCGACTATTTTTTTATCATGGAAAAAGAAATAACTGCCTCGTTGGCCTAGTGGTCTTAAGCGCAACTACTACGCTAGAGGTCTTGGGTTCGATTCCCAGGTCGAGCAAAAAGTGCTGTTGGGTTTTTCTGTGATAATCTCAGAGCAGCTCGGGGTTAGGATTTGTGCCCGGTTAATGGCAATAGGCTCGCCCGGTTAATGGCAATAGGCTCGCCCCCTATTACATGGGACCAAAAACCTACCGGCGAACTGTGGGTGTACATTGGTACACCTCTGGCTAACCCTTCGGGGAATACAGGCGTGATGGTATGTGGAAAAAAAATCAAGATCCGTTAGAAAATTGACGCTAACAAAATCATGGGAAATATCTCGTCAATTAATAATTGTAAACTGAGTTTGTGCTGTACTCTACCACGACATAAAGTTCACATTGCAATGGTCTACCACCAGCAGACCGCTATAGTACAATATCACCTCGTTGGTCCCACGCTGCTGACATCATGCAGACAGTCCGTCAAGTAGTCAGGCTGGAACATGGTTTTCTGTGGAACAACTAGACGCATAGAGAACCATGTTGCAGCCCAACACTTGAGGATGCTTCGGCGATCTTCGGGTGTCCTCGGGAACCTTCGGGTTTCTTCAATGTTTTTAATGGCTAGTTTAAATTCATAAAGTTATATTATTATTACTTTCCCAGGGATGTCGAATTTAAAATCCAAGAAGTCATCTGTCGTTGATTTATAGGAAATAATTGTTCCGTTGTTTTTGTGATCGCAAGGGCGACTGGTAAGTGCCGGGTTCTGGCTTCGATTCCCAGGTCGGGCAAAAAAAGTACTGGGTTTTTTTATTAGGAATTTCTTAGTAGCAGCCCGGAGTTTGGAAGTTGGTGGTGTGACAACCCCGTGGCTCGGAAAGCACGTAAAGACGTTGGTCCCGGCTGTCATTCGTTGATCTTTGACAGTCGTTACGGATAGTCAGAAGCCGGGAAGTCTGACAACCAGTCTAACCAAGAGGTATCGTGTTCAGAGATGGGCCAACACGGTGGTTTTAGCTGGAAGTCTATGAGGCTTTCCACAGCGTACAAAAGAATAGGCAAATAGTTTTTAGAGGATCTATGGTGTGTGTATGTATATGGAGAGCGGATGTGTGTCACCTGGTGGCGCTGCTGCAGGTACTGGCGGTCGGCGAGCGCCTGGCGGTCGCGGTGCGCGTCGTGTATGCGGCGTAGCACGGCGTCGCCGGCGTCGGCGAGCGCGGCCACGAAGGCGCGCTCGCGCTCGGCGTGCTCGGCGTCGAGGCGCGCGCGCCGCACGCGGTAGGCGTCCTTGCGCCGCTCCTTCGCCACCAGCTCCACCTCCTGCGCACAAAATGCACTTACTAAATGGGGTAGACGACACCACTAATCAATTGGCATACTTTTTATGACCTGTCAATACGCGATTCCCCGTAGATTTTGTATGACAATACTAAATTATGACGTCACTTTTTTGTCATCTCAATTCACTAACCATTTATTAATTTCAAAGCAACAAAAAATAAAAGTTAATAGTTATTTAAACATTCATCAGGTTTTCAGAGGTAAAATAAACTGGTTTCTTTGTGAAGCTGTGTCTTGGAATTATTGTTATTAACATTAACGCGGACGAAGTCGCGAATGTTGTAACATCACTAATTAGTATTATAGTAAGCGTCTACACCACTATTAATTATCTATGACATATATAAATGTAGTCGTTGGTTCCGGTCGCATGGCCCGTCACTGTACTGTATCCACCCGTCAAGTAATGTAACTCTTGTGTGTCTGCCCGGAATTAAATAATTATCTATAAAGAAAGTATCTTTATTTATCAATCACCAAACAACAGCGAGCAGAAGCTATGCTATACTAATATTATAAAGAGAAAATATTGTTTTATTTGTCTGTAATGAATAGGTTCCGAAACTACTAGACCGAATTTAACAATTTCTTTACCAATATATAGCCTAAATAACATAGGCTATATGACATCACGCTACGACACACGGGAGTGGAGCAGTAACCAAAGGCGTCAGTAAACGCGGGTGAAATATGCCACGCGAACGAAAGCGTTGCTAGTAATTACATAAAAACATATGTAAGTATATACCTGTTTTAGTAACCTCAGTTCCTGTTTGAGCGTATCCCGGAAGTGCCGAAGATCCCTCTCGTGATCCGCTCTGAGTCGCTTGGCGGCGTGTCGCAGCTCCGCTTCCAGCTGTTGCTCCGCTCGCTCGGCGGCCGCTCGTTGCGCTCGAGCCAGCGCTTCCAAGTCGGACTCGTGTGCTCGGCCGAGGGATACTAACTCTGCTTCGAACCTAATTTACAAAAGATCGTTGACAATAATTACCGCCGAAACAAGAAGCACATTGGATGGCATACAAGCCGACGGCCCACCTAATGTGTCAACTTTGTCTCTGGGATGGCAACGCATTAGCAAGGCCTCTGGTATTGCAGATGTCTATAGGCAGCGGTGACCACTTAACATCAGGTAGGCCGTCAGCTTGTTTGCCATGCAATGATATTAAAAAAAAACCGTAAAGTACATTTTTAAAGAAATAATTAAATATATTTTCATATTACACTTTTTTAAACCTGGCCACACTAACCTCTTGTCCTGCTGCTCTCTCAGCTGGCTCTCTTTGGCGTTCAGGTCCTGGAACTGCTTCTGCTCCTGTTTCTGCAGCATCTTGATCTCCCTGAGCTCCTGCTTGCGGAGCGCGTGGTCGTCCCACGTGCGTCCGCTCTCCTCGTCGCCCCAAATTACCTGTGAAACGAAGGTTTTGAGTTGAGGACATTGGCCGCTGGCTGCGTGCCGCTGTTCTGATTCCCGCACGGTAGAAATATTTATAAAGGGTTTCACAAACAAAAAAATTATGATGATTTATATTGAAAAACTATACATAACATAACTGCCTCGTTAGCCTAGTGGTTCTAAGCGCGACTGCTGCGCTAGAGGTCTTGGTTTCGATTCTCAGGTCAAGCAAAAAGTGTTTTTCGGTTTTGAAATTCTCAGTAGCAGCTCGGAGTCAGGATTTGTGCCCTGTTAATGGCAATAGGCTCGCCGTCTATTACATGGGCCCTAAACATAACGGCGAACTGTGGGTGTACATTGGTACACCTTCTCCCTAACCCTTCGGGGAATACAGGCGTGATGGTGTGTGTATGTATGATTTATATTGAATACGTTATTCAAAGTCCTCCCCAGATTATAAACCAAGATACAATTATGTTCTCACCTTGGAAGTAGTAGTGGTGACTATAACGCCATCTATCTCAAATTTCCTCGTTCGTTTGCGAGTCTTCTTCTTCAAGTTAGCCATGTGGATGTCCTCCTTTGACCTGCAGACAAAATGTATTTATTTAGACTCTGAGATGACACTAAAGAGGCTTATATCAAACATGTGATGTGATAACCGATAGAATGAAGAATAAAATTACACAAGAAAGTTGCGGATTAAAAGAGGACGTAGTGATAAAGGTTGGAAAGAGTATGCTTAGATGGTTCGGTCATGTTGAGAGGATGAGTGGAAGGCGACTAACAAAAGGGATTTATATGGCTGATGTGAGTGGCAACGCCGGGAGAGGACGCCCTAGAAAGACCTACCCTGACCTTATTGGTGAGGTTCTTCAGAAAGGTCGGGTGCGCAGTACTCGTAACCGGCGTGCTTGTATGACCAGATGTATGAACGTGGACGAGGCGAAAGGAGTATGTAAGTATAGTAGGGTGGCGTTCTGGGTTTCTGCCTACCCGCATGGGAAAAAAGCGTGAGTTTATGTATGTATGTATGTTTGTGATGCGATGAGTTGCCGATAGCATGGATTTTTACTCGTGTTTATAAGGCAAATTCGCTAGGGTGACGTAACACGTGTTGCTACAGAAACACAACCAGTTCATGAAGTGACGTTTCATAAAATGATCAATTGGATAGATGACACCATTAAACAATAAGTCCAAGACACAACTTCTCTAAATAAACACTTTATTTTAGCTTTGAAAACCTGATTATTTTATAAATAACTATAAAATTAGATTGCTATTTGCTTTCAAATCAATAAACAGAGTATTGAGATATCAAAATGTCACATTACGGCTGGTTTAGTATTGTCGCACAAAAAATACGGGGGAATCGCGTTTTCACAGCTCATAAAAAGTATGTCAATTGATTAGTGGTATCATCTACCTAATTCTGAGGTCTGTCCGCGACATGTTGACAACATTACCTCTGTATCCTGTTGACGGGCTGTCCATCTTGCTGCTTTCTCCTAAGTACCACGGGCTCACCGGTGTCACCATTATCCAGGTTCTGACTATCTGTATTCACTCTGTAACAAACAATTTGCAGTTTAGAATCAGGTAGAACAACAATATGGTCAAGCAGTTTTCTTTTGATTATTTATGAGGATTTGTGCCCGGTTAATGGCAATAGACTCGCCCCCTATTACATGGGAGCTAAACATACCAGCGAACTGTGGGTGTACAGTGGTACACCTCTGCCTAATCCTTCGGGAAATACAGGCGTGATGGTATGTTATTTGCCTTCTTTGTATGAGAAGAAGAATTTGCCCTACAGTGAAACAATATATCAGGCTAGTATTGTTTCAACTGCAAAAGAAATAATACTGAAATTCAACTAAGTTAAATTTGGTACCCATTGTTGGACTTGAAACTGATCTTCATTTTACAAATCATGGTAAACATTTTTGATTTAAAACAAATATAATAATATAATTTTGACGACACGGTTGGCGCAGTGGCCGAGCGATCGACTGCTGGTCGGCGTGTCGCAGGATCGATTCCTGAACGGAACAAATATTTGTACCTACAGATAGTTGTTCCGGGTCTGGCTGTTTGTGTATGTGAGTTTATATGTTTGTAAACGCACCCACGATACAGGAGACAGTCCCAGTGTGGGGCAACGTTTTTTTAAAGCAAAGCAAAGCATCACGCCTGTATACCCTGAAGGGTTAGGCAGAGGTGTACTTATATATACACACCCACAGTTCGCCGGTATCTTTAGGTCCCACGTATCCCACGTCTAGAGTTTCTAGCCCATTCTTCTCCATAAGAATATGTTGAAATCTAGCACACAATCAGAAATCGATCTAGCTCGACACATAGGACTTGCTCAAGGCGATTTTAAACTTATATTAACGTTTTCGTTAACCAATATCAATGATGTCCAAAATAAACTTCTGATTGCATAGTAGCCGCCACGAGTCGTGAGCACAAATATCAATATAATTTTTGGGCTTTTTTGGGGCGCCGACGCTGCACGCGATTGGCCCTACTTAAACTTACTACTAAAAACTTACTTGACATGTGTGCTCACGACTCGTGGCGGCTACTATGCTACGATACATGTGAATTTTAAAAGTCACATTTTATTTGTCCAGATTTGACCCTTGCGACCTCATGTATGAGAGGCGGGCGCCTTAACCGCTAGGACATCACGACATTGCGAGTAGAAGGTAGTGGTAGAATTACCTGGCTCCACCGTTCACGTTAACATTGAGATGCGCGAGATGCAGGTCTGGGTGGGAGGCTGTGGTCGCGGTGGTAGCACTGGTCGCCAAGGAGTCCGCGTCTTGGAGAACTCGGGATGATGATGAGGCTACTGAACCGCTGTCTGACTGTGATCTGCTGTAAGTTTTTGTTTTATTAATGATTTGCTCAAATTTAATATAAAGAGAGTTAGAAATGCCATTTACATTTCACATTTTAACATGATCATACTAAAATCATAACATACCATCACGCTTGTATTCCCCGAAGGGTTACGCAGAGGTGTACCAATGTACAGTCACAGTTCGCCGTTATGTTTAGGGCCCATGTAATAGGGGGCGAGCCTATTGCCATTAACCGGGCACAAATCCTAACTCCGAGCTGCTACTGAGAATTTGAAAACCGAAAAACACTTTTTGCTCGACTGGGAATCGAACCCAAAACCTCTAGCATGGCAGTCGCGCAAAGGACCACTAGACCAACGAGGCAGTTATCATTCTCATAGTATAAATGCAAAAGTAATCCGGTCTGTATATTTATTACGCTTTAACTACTAAACCGCTGAACCGATTTTGATGAAATTTAATTTTTATTTAATTTTTAACTGCCTCGTTGGCCTAGTGGTTCTAAGTGCGACTGCTACGCTAGAGGTCTTGGGTTCGATTCTAAGATCAAGCAAAAACTGTTATTGGGTTTTTTTATGAAATTCTCAGTAGCAGCTCGGAGTTTGGATTTGTGCCCGGTTAATGGCAATAGGCTCGCCCCCTGTTACATGGGACCTAAACATACCGGCGAACTGTGGGTGTACGTTGGTATATCTCTGCCTAACCCTTAGGGGAATAGAGGCGTGATGGTTTAATACGGGGTAAGTTTGAACTCAAGATATAGATAGACTACTTTTTATCCCGCAACTCCGCCTGCATCACCAACAATAGCGCAAACAAAGTCACAGGCATAAGTTAAAAAATTAATAAGACCATTGATTGTTGGAATTGTCAATTATTAAATTTATTGTTTCGCCATGCGGTCTCCATAGACCGCTGGGGCACTGCAAGTGTGTTACATAGTTACCTCTCAAAGCTGTCGGGACTGAGTCGCGTGCTGACGGAGCCGAGAGCGATGTGTGTCGCGGCCGAGTCTCGAACCCGGACCTCTTCGTTCCCAACTGTTACTACCGAGACGTGTGATGTGTCCTGTGAACAAAATGTTATATGTTTTAAAGTTCAAAATATTTGAAAAACTTTTACCAAGTTCTCATGAATGTGAACAATTTCATTTTTTATTTTTATTAAAGTCAAATCTATATTTAGAAATATATGCCATTAATTATGTATCACCTGGGTTAGACATTACAATTCAATTTGCAGTGATAGACAACCGCCACATTAGACTATTTGACTATGACCGAGGGAAGAGCTACAAACACAGGTGCATTAAATCTTTTGCGCACACACTTGTGCACTGTAATATCTCCAGTGTACTTGGCTAGTCTCAGTGGAGCCTTAAAAAGATGGCCAATTTTTAATTCTATTTTCGTTGTTCTACTCTCGTACAATAATTTGCACCTGCCATGTTATTTCTTGTCCTCCTTTGGTAGACTGGTAGAGAATGTCTAAGGCATTAAGTCCGCCTTTGTACTTTTGCTGCCTAAAGTTTAAATCCATACTAATGTCCATACGAAAGTAACTGTCTGTCTGTTTGTTATGCTTTCACACCTAAACCACTGAACCGATTTTGATGAAATTTGGTACGGGGTGAGTTTGAACCCCAAGAAAGGACATAGACTACTTTTTATTCCGCGACTTTGTCTGCTTCTGCGTTTACCGACATTTACGCGGACAAAGTACCTGGCGGAAGCTAGATTTTTAACGTCATTGGATGGCATACAAGCTATCGGCCTGCCTAATGTTAAGTGGTCATCACTGCCTATACACATCTGTAATACCAGAGACCTGTCAAACGCGTTGCCATCCCAAAAACAAAATTGAAATGCCTCATGTGCCTGTAATTACACCGGCACTCATACCCTTCAAACCGGAACACAGCAACGCTGCTTTGCGGCAGAAATAGGTATGGTGGTAGTACTTCCCCGGACGAGCTCCTCCAGGAACTCTACCACTACTAGATAATCAATAAATTAGCTCACCAAATTGAGTCCGTTAGTAACACTGTCATCGAACACTCCGGAGTCTGTGGCGGCGGCCGTGGGACTTAGTATTAATACCTCGCTGCTGTCCAAACGACGACCACGAGTTTTTTCTGTAAACAAACATTTATTTATGTCATTCGTAAATCTTTGACAGTCGTCACGGATAGTCAGAAGCCAGGAAGTCTGACAACCAGTCTAACCAAGAGGTATCGTGTTGCCTAGTTACTGGGTTGTGGAGATCAGATAGGCAGTCGCTCCATGTAAAACACTGGTATTCAGCTGCATCTGGTTAGACTGGAAGCCGACCCCAATGTAGTCGGGAAAAGGTTAGGCAGGTATAAATGCTAAGTTTCATATTGCATAACTGCCTCGTTAGCCTTGTGATCCTAAGCGCGACTGCTACGCTAGAGGTCTTGGGTACGATTCCCAGGTTAAGCAAAAAGTGTTATTGGGTTTTTCTATGAAATTCTCAGTAGCAGCTCGGAGTTAGGATTTGTGCCCGGTAATGGCAATAGGCTCGCCCCTTATTACATGAGACCTAAACATACCGACGAACTGTGGGTGTACATTGTTACACCTCTGCCTAACCCTTCGGGGAATACAGGCGTGATGATGATGGTCATATTCCATAAACCAGAACAAACCCTAGCAAGTGCTCTTACTATGTCATTAAACCAATTTCTACATGAACGTAATTATCTCGTGTGAATGATCAAAATTAGTAACGGGTTTAAAATATGTAATATACACATATACATATATATATAAAAAAAATAATAGTACTATGTGTTCATTATTTAGTATTTTTTACAACCGATACGACGGCACGGTTGGCGCAGTGGCTGAGCGATCGGCTGCTGCGCTGCGTGTCGCGGGTTCGATTCCTGTATGGAACAAATGTTTGTATGACCTACAGATAGTTCCGGCCTGGCTGTTTCTGTATGTGAGTTTGTTAACGCACCCACGATACAGGAGATATTCCTAGTGTGAAAGGCTGACCTATATACCGTTTATGCGCTCTACTGTAAAATTTATATACAGGTCCTTACTAGGTTTTGAAATGGGGCAGCTGTTTTGGGGTGTTTACAACCCAATTATGACGATTTTTATACTAACCGCTATAGTGCGTGCAGTCCAACGAGTCCAGTGAGGAGGGCGCGAAGCAGTCGTCGTCGGACGAGGAGCCCAGACCTACTATCACTACTTCGTCAGCTATGGGAGGTGTAGTTGATATCGTGACGGCGTTCGGCGGGAGCTGGGGAAGACGAGACATTCGATTATAACTCTACGTGGTAACAAGGAACCACTGGAAAATCAAAAGAAAGCAATTTCGTTTTTTCGTTTACTTGAATGATATTTTCATTAAAAAACCGATGTAGATAAAATGTTTCCAATCTGAAGTGTAATCATTTGAAATGAAAAACACATAATTATTTTTTTTTTTATAACCCCCGACGTAAGAACAGTAATCACTACCGCAGCTAACAAAAGAGCTGATAACTTTGAAACCGCTGAACCGATTTCTATCAAACATAGCTTAGAACACTCCCGACTAATTAACCTTTCAAACAAAATCAAAATCGGTTCATGCGTTCAGGAGCTACGATGGTACAGACACACACAGACACGTCAAACTTATAACACCCCGTCGTTTTTGCGTCAGGGGTTAAAAATAGAGTTGTTATTAACCAGTACTCACATTGGCAGCAGTACTAAGAACAGGCGGATGCGTCGTGGTGACGGTGACGAGTCCAGCCGGCGTGGTGGCCGCTAAGCTGTTGGGTTCCACCACCACCACGCTCTCCTTCACCGCCACCACCACCGGGCTGACGGGCGGGAGCGGGGTCGGGGACGTCACCACTACTGTCTGTGTCGGCGGGACGGGGGCGGGCGGTTTGGTGGCGGGTGGGTCTGGTTCCTTTGGTTGTGGTGGCTGTGGGGAGGAAGAATATGGGATTAAAAATATGATGGTGGTTTGTGATGCAAGTAAGAATCCAATCAAATCATCTTTATTGTGGACTATAGGTCTAATAGGTATACATCGTAAATACAGGCCTTAAATAATTAAAATAGGTTTAGCTATGTCCCGGCGTTGAGGCATACAATAATAAAATACAAATCAGAAGTTAGAACACAATTAGTCATATTAGTCTCGATACATTATTAAAATATTCGCCTCGGTAGCCTAGTGGTCCTAAGCGCGACTGCTACGCTAGAGGTCTTGAGTTCGATTCCCAGGTCGAGCAAAAAGTGTTATTGGGTTTTTCTATGAAATTCTCAGTAGCAGCTCGGAGTTAGGATTTGTGCCCGGTTAATGGCAATAGGCTCGCCCCTTATTACATTGGACCTAAATATACCGGCGAACTGTGGGTGTACATTGTTACACCTCTGCCTAACCCTTCGGGGAATACAGGCGTGATGGTATATATATATATATTATAAATACATGCAAATTCAAGTCATAATGTATTATTAAAAGTATGACAACTCACCGTAACAGGCCTGATTTCAACAGCATTATGTTGCGATCTCCTATCGTGTCTCTTGTCTTCTCTCCTCCTGTCATCAAACCGATCCTCATCCACAGAGCTAGACCTGGGGTAATTCTTCTCCAACCTATTCACTTCTGCGCTAACTCTGTTCACTTCTATTCCAGTCTTATCTACAGAATCCCTCTTACTATTTCTAGCTTCTCTTTCATGTAAGGAATTCGGTCTGCTTTTATCTCTTGTAACTTCTGTGTCTTCTGTGGAGTTGCTTCTCGAGTAGGCTTTGTCTTTGACTTCTGGTTTTGTTCTTGTATCTGTTTTGCTTGTTGCTTCTGACTTTGGTTTTTCGTTGACTTCTTGTTTGGGTTGATCTTGTGATTCGGTTTTTTTGCTTTCTACCGCTTTCTCTGCCTCTCTGCATACCTGTGGGTGTTACAAATATATGGGGTGTAATTAGACACATGACATTGCCGTTAACTGCGCACACTACTGATCAAACTAAGTGACACTATTTTCGGTGTAAAAATTACTGGTAGGTATAGCAGTCGCCACGAGTCGTGAGCAAAAATGTCAAGTTAATTTTCGGGATTTCGGGTTCCTTTCCGGGTATTTTGAGACCGATCGCGTGAAGCGCCGGCACCCCAAACACCAAAAATTAACTTGTTAATTGTGCTCACGACTCGTGGCGACTCATATAGCAAAACATTGTGCTTAGGGGCTCACCTAACAGTACAGAAGGATATTCAATATTCAGTAAGAACATTTCAAACTTGATTTCGTCCAAAACGTTAAAATCAGTTGTAACCTGATGTTAAATGGTCACCGCTGCCTATAGACATCTGCAATACCAGAGGCCTTGCACATGCGTTGCTATCCCAGAGACAAAGTTGAAATGTGTCATGTGCCTGTAATTACACCGGCACCCATACCCTTGAAGCCGGAACACAGCAACGCTGCTTCGCGGCAGAAATAAGTATGGTGGTAGTACTTTTTCTTTAAATGGGACAAGCCCGCCACACTTTTCCCAACCACTGCAACTCCTGTAAGCCAGAATCAACAGCGGAAACCGCCAGAAGAGCGCCGAGGCAATGAAGCTCGACGAGTCCCGGAGAAACGACACAACTGTCTTGGATCCCGCAACGAAATTAATCAAAAAAGATTAGCGGAGGAGTAGGAAAAATAATATGATTTCCACTTGCCTCCAAACAAGCAGGTGGTAGTACTTCCCCGGACGAGCTCCTTCACAAAGAGCTCTCCTACTACTACGTATTGAAATAAATGCTTTAAGTTGTGACTTAGTAGCTCGCTCACCTGGTCCACAATAAGCCTGCCCGCGGTCGCAGCAGGCAAGGCTTCCGTTACTTCGTCCGCATGCTTCTGCGGCGACGACGACGCCGGCGTCCGGGGCGGGGTGGGGGTGGGCGTGGCGGGCGCGGGGGGAGGAGGCGCGGGCTGCTTGCGCGCGGGCGCGGGGGCGGGGCTGGGCGCGGGCACGGGGGCGGGGGCGGGGGCGGGGGCGGGGACTGAAGGGGGGAGCGGCGCGGGGCCTTTTTCTTTTTTTGGTGCCTGTAAATTGAATGTATTTTTTATGTATTATTTATAATATTATGGTGGTCGACTCCATTGTTTACTGCATTGTTTGCATTGTTTATTGTTTGTTGTGGTTTTACTGCCTCGGTAGCCTAGTGGTCCTAAGCGCGACTGCTACGCTAGAGGTCTTGGGTTCGATTCCCAGGTCGAGCAAAAAGTGTTATTGGGTTTTTCTATGAAATTCTCAGTAGTAGCTCGGAGTTAGGATTTGTGCCCGGTTAATAAAAGTACAGAGGCGAACGTTAGCGATCGATCAATTTTGAACCTTATTCTTAGGAACATAAGAGCGAAAGCCGTTCGTGACGACGATGTTACTCAGACTGAGGATGCACCGAAAACTAGTCAGTATCGGTTATTTCGCATCACACTTGTAATTCTTAATCTTGATTGCAAAGTACAAAGGCAAACATTATCAGGGAACCATTTTTTAAACCTTAACTTTAAGCAAATAAGGTTGAAATTGGTATACCACCAATACTAATGATAGTACAAGTACAACTTACGGGTGGTTTCCTGTCAGCAGGCGGGTGTTCGTCCTCGTGCGGCCGCTTGGCTGCGGCGGCGGCTGCCGGGGACGTGGGGGAGGCGGGGGGCGCGGGCGCGGCGGGCGGCGGGGAGGGGGGCGAGCGTGTAGCAGCCGCCACCGGGGTGGTGCCCGCGGGGGGCTCGTCCGACACTATGGGAGACACGGGGCATAATATTAATAAATCATCGTCATCGTCCTTATCATCAAAAACATCGTCGTCATCATCATCGTTGTCATCATCGTCAACATCGTCATCAACAAAATCATCGTCGTCGTCGTCATCAACAAAATCATCGTCATCGTCGTCATCATCAAAATCACCGTCATCATCAAAATCATCGTCAACGTCGTCATCATCAAAATCATCGTCTTCGTCATCATCATCAAAATCATCGTCTTCGTCGTCATCATCAAAATCATCGTCATCATCAAAAATATTGTCATCGTCCTTATCATCAAAATCGTTGTCATCATCGTCGTTGTTGTCATCGTCATCATCATCAAAATCATCGTCCACGTCGTCATCATCGTCATCATCGTCATCGTCGTCATCATCAAAATCATCGTCCTCGCCGTCATCATCAAAATCATCGTCATCGTCGTCATCATTAAAATCATCGTCGTTGTCGTCATCACCAAAATCATCGTCATCGGCGTCATCACCAAAATCATCGTCTTCGTCGTCATCTTCGTTATCATCAAAATCGTTGTCATCATCGTCGTTGTTGTCATCGTCATCATCAAAATCATCGTCATCGTCGTCATCATTAAAATCATCGTCGTCGTCGTCATCATCAAAATCATCGCCTTCGTCGTCATCAACAAAATCATCGTCTTCGTCGTCATCATTAAAATCATCGTCTTCATCGTCATCATCAAAATCATCGCCTTCGTCGTCATCAACAAAATCATCGTCTTCGTCGTCATCATTAAAATCATCGTCTTCATCGTCTTCATCGTCATCAACAAAATCATCGTCATCATCAAAAATATTGTCATCGTCTTTATCATCAAAATCGTTGTCATCATCGTCGTTGTTGTCATCGTCATCATCATCAAAATCATCGTCCACGTCGTCATCATCAAAATCATCGTCGTCATCATCATCGTTGTCATCATCGTCTTCATCGTCATCAACAAAATCATCGTCTTCGTCATCATCATCAAAATCATCGTCTTCGTCGTCATCACCAAAATCATCGTCAATGTCGTCATCATCAAAATCATCGTCATCGTCGTCATCACCAAAATCATCGTCTTCGTCGTCATCACCAAAATCATCGCCTTCGTCGTCATCACCAAAATCATCGTCTTCGTCGTCATCATTAAAATCATCGTCTTCATCGTCATCAACAAAATCATCGTCCTCGTCGTCATCATCAAAATCATCGTCATCGTCGTCATCATCAAAATCATCGTCATCATCAAAAATATTGTCATCGTCCTTATCATCAAAATCGTTGTCATCATCGTCGTTGTTGTCATCGTCATCATCATCAAAATCATCGTCCACGTCGTCAAAATCATCGGCGTCATCATCATCAAAATCATCGTCCTCATCGTCATCATCGTCATCATCGTCATCGTCGTCATCATCAAAATCATCGTCCCCGCCGTCATCATCAAAAATATTGTCATCGTCCTTATCATCAAAATCGTTGTCATCATCGTCGTTGTTGTCAACGTCATCATCAAAACCATCGTCATCATCATCAAAATCATCGTCCTCGTAGTCGCCATCAAAATCATCATCGCCGTAGTCAACATCGACATAGACATCATCGTCATGGGTATTATCGTAAAAATAAAAATAAATAAATAAATAAATAAATGTAAAGAAACACTTACTCTTGACATCTGGCGTGTCGCCGGAACGGACGGAGGTGGAGTCATCTTCCTCCATTGGTATATGAGAGCTGCGCGGCTCCTGTGTGTTACAAACAACCATTGTTACTACACGACTCTCTCTCTCTCTCTCATTAAAATACAGGTAATATAAAGGGTGCAAGAAGACACTTAACAAAGCCAAAAGATTTCCTTTTAACTCCGATCATTTTTTTTTTGTTTTGGACCATATATATTGGGCCGGCACGAGTCGTGAGCACAGACAGTGCACTTTCGGCCAAATTAATTCAGTAACGGTTTTACTAAAATCATTGTTAGGTATTAACACGAGGTAAAATTAAAAAATTTAATGGTACTTATAATTTTACTGTGATACAGTCATATTAGGCTTTCGTAACGGAAACATATTTCAATAAAATAAAAAGGCTAGAAATAATAACTTATTTTTATTTTTTAACGTTTTGTCATTCCGAAAGCATGCCTTCCGTAAAAAATCTAGAAAACTATATGAAAACAAAAAATAAATACGAAATAAAAAAAAAACAACAACAACATACCATCACGCCTGTATTCCCCGAAGGGTTTGGCAGAGGTGTAACAATGTACACCCACAGTTCGCCGGTATGTTTAGGTCCCATGTAATAGGGGGCGAGCCTATTGCCATTAACCGGGCACAAATCCTAACTCCGAGCTGCTACTGAGAATTTCATAAAAAACACCAAATAACACTTTTTGCTCGACCTGGGAATCGAACCCAAGACCTCTAGCGTGGCAGTCGCGCTTTGGACCACTAGGCTACCGAGGCAGTTACCAAAAAAAAAACATTTTAAAAAATTCAAAATGTAAGTCAACTAAAACTGCACAAAAGTGTACAGTAGCCGAACAACATGCTAGTGTCCAATAGACGACGAGCATCGACAGACGAACAGGCACGGACCAGTCGCGAGGCGCCGACGCCCTCTGCGTCTTTCATTCCGCCAAAGAGACCTTTTTTTTTTGTTTTTGGGTGTGGGAAATCATCAAATAACTTCTCCCGCCCTGGGCGGGGCGGGAGGGAGTGTCAGACTTTTACTGACTAAAACCCACTCATATTCCTTCTTGTGCCCTATGCGTTCCGGGGGCGCGGTATCTCTTACGAACAACCCGCAGCCCCGGCAGGCATCGGCCCTGAGTGGCCGCTCTACTTGCTGACATCTCTTTGAGGCGCGCGTGGAACACGAACGCGCCGTCGACACGGCCTGTCGTTATACAACGTACGGACGGTGAGCTACCCATTGCTCACCGTTCACAGGCCCGCGTCTGTGGTGTGGTGTTTTTTTTAAAAGAGACCTAAATATTAACTTCTGCGCAGGTGAATTTTGTGCTCACGACCAGAATACACATGCCTATAAATGGTACCCTAGGTGCTGGTAAGCCGGCATGCCAGTACCTGGCATTCTTTGAAGCCGCTATACACATGCTTGTGGGTGGTATACCTGTTACCAGAATTAAGCTACTTCATGCTACTTCCACCACTTTAGCTGGCATGTGAGTGTTCCTCCTCACTACCCCGCGAGGGGCAAAAATCAAACGAGCTGCGATTTCCTGACATGCTTTGTACTGGGAGTCTCGATCCACGCCAGCATGCCAGCAGCTCGTCTTTACCAGTAACTGGCTGGTAACTGCCTCGTTAGCCTAGTGGTCCTAAGCGCGACTGCTACGCTAGAGGTCCTGGGTTCGATTCCCAGGTCGAGCAAAAAGCGTTATTGGGATTTTCTGTAAAATTCTCAGTAGCAGCTCGGAGTTAGGATTCGTGTGGCCCGGTTAATGGCAATAGGCTCGCCCCTATTACATGGGACCTGGGACTGGTACACCTCTGCCTAACCCTTCTGTGAATACAGGCGTGGCTTAAGAACACTGATTACGAAGATATTAAAGATCAAAGTTCAAATCTAACTAAACGGTGAATTTTCGCACCAAAAATAATATTTGTTCAATGTTTGATGATCAATTTTTTTTTTATGGGACAAGCCCGCCACACTATTCCCAACCACTGCAACTTCTGTAAGCCAGAATCAACAGTGGAAACCGCCAGAAGAGCGCCGAGGCAATGAAGCTCGACGAGTCCCGGAGAAACGATATAACTGTCTTGGATCCCGCAACGAAATTAATCAGAAAAGATTAGCGGAGGAGTAGGAAAAAAATATAGTTTTCACTTCCCTCAAAACAAGCAGGATACAGAGCAGAACTAGGCCAATAGGCACAAGGGGATGTTTACAACGGGGAGAAGCCCAGATTGCCAAGCACCGCGGATTGCAATTATTATTAACTTAATGGGTCCTAATGTGAGCTGTTACATTTGATGTCAGTAATAGGTATGGCATAAACGCCTGAACGCACGGAAATTAGTTCTAGTTTCTACGAGGTCCGCGTAATAAACTACTCCGGATGTAACCAGTATACTGTTTAACATAATATTTCGTTGATAATCAATTATATGTGACGTGTCTTGTTACACCCTATGTAAGTTGTAGAGTGTAGGTACCTTCGACGCAGGCGGATGCCCTAGCGGCTGGGCGTCCGATTCGTTTGCAATGTAAACAATACACACGACACATTAACGTATTGAACACAATACAATACTTGTCTGCTACATACTAGATGCAGTTTTGCATCCGCGCCAAATTATAGAAGGTAGAAAAAGAACTATTCTGAAAGTTCACGTGGATGGAAAACTGCATCTTGTATACTAAAAATACCTGTGTGGTAGCCCAAAAACTTAGTTAGTAGTAATCGATAATAAATTTAAATTCATCAGGAATATAGTTGATAATTGCATGCAAAATATAATTACTTTTCAATAAATTAATTAATTAATTGACACAAATATCTTAAACTATACAAATCTTTAAATGAATACGAATTAAAATATTTGTTTAAAGTAAAATTACCCACCACTTTTACAATTGACCTACCAGCTAAATCACCCTATAGTCGAAATTATCCCACTATCGAAATTACCCCATAATCAAAATAGTCCCAAAGTCGAAACTACACCACAGTCAAAATTACCCAGTAATCAAAATAGCCCCAACGTGGAAATTACCCCTCACTCAAAATCACCCCGTTATCAAAATTACCCCGCTCTACTTCAAAATATTATTAATACTAGTAGTAATTAATAAAATAATAATAATAAATACTTATCAAATAATATATACTAACCAATTCTCTGGTACTGTTCCTTATTTTTCTTGCCTCTCCTCGATTTCGACTGAGCATTGTAATGAATCGCATCGAAAAGAGGCAAGCGGGTTAGTAAGCGTGCAATAGAAGCAGACACACGTGTCAATTCATAGTACATTTTACATAGATGATATAAATTACGGGTGGAAGGGGATATCGTTAAGAAAACTTTTATTCCTAGTCTAGAAAAACATCTTCATATGATTTCTTAAATAAAACAGTTACATTTTAATATTCAGTATGTTAGGTTCAACAAGGAACTTAATAAGGGAAGGTATTCAGTATTCGATTCCCGTCCTAAATATTTAAAAAACCATAATTTGCGACGTAATTATCCAATAAATTTATACTCCATACCGATTGCGATCACGGCGGCTAATCTCAATGCAGACTAACCAAGCTCGCAGGAGATATTATAGTGCACAAGTGAGTGCGCAAACACAGTTGCACTCCCTCTTTCCTCTCTTTCATCTGTAATTACACTGCCACCCATAACCTTCACACCGGAATACAGCAGCGCTGCTTTGCGGCAGAAATAAGTATGGCGGTAGTACTTCCCCGGACGCATTCCTTCACTAAGACTAGAAATTTTCCACATTTGGGTGATACTGACCTCTGAATCGTCATCCAGGACCTCCTCCTCCACGACCTCGGCTCTGTACTCCAGAAGCAGGTCCCTCAGAGGCTTAGCGTCCAGCTTCCCGTTGACAAACTCATGCTTCATCAGCTCAATCGCTGTCGGCCTCTTTTCGGGGTCCTGTGGGGTAAAGGTTGGGTTAGAAATATGAAATAACTAGCTAATGTCTAGTCTTTTATGTGTGGGGTTTAAATTTTTTACGCGAAATGCAAAGTAATTTTCTAAAATGAAAATAATCTAAGTTACTCTGACGAGGTCCTCTTAAAGTTCAATTTTGTTTACCTTGACAAGGGCTTTGGATATGAAGTCGTTGAAGGATTTGCTCCACCTCGAGGGCTGGTCTAACGTGGGCGGCTCGCTCTTCTGTATCTTGAGGAGCACCCTCATTGGGGTCATTTCGTGGTTAGGGGGCTCCATCTGCGCGAACTCTATTAGAGTTATGCCTAGAGACCAGATATCCACCTGGAAAAAATATTTAAAAGTGTCATTGGAATGTGTGGTACTTTTTGTGACAATCATCAACAGCACATCAGCCGAACGACAGCCACTGCTGGACATAGGCCTGCTCTAAAGATAGCCACAATGACCGGTCCTGTGTTGCCCGCATCCAACGATTTCCCGCGACCCCAACGGCCGTCTGCTCTACGAGCTATGTGCCCTGCCCATTGCCACTTAAGTTTCATCATTTTGAGAGCGATGTCGGTTACCTTAGTTCTTCTTATTAACTGATAATGAACTCAAACACAACACAAATAATGCTGGAAATTGCATGCTGTTTGCATGCAATTTACAGCGTCTCGAGCGATATTTATAATCCTGCAAGCAAAATTAAGCAAATTTCAACTCTATGTCCGTTGTACAGTTCGCACCCACCACCTCTAGCGTAGCAGTCCCGCTTAGGACCACTAGGCTAACGAGGCAGTATAAAAATCTATGAATGTATGTATGTAACTGTCTCGTTAGCCTAGTGGTCCTAAGCGCGAATGCTACGCTAGAGGTCTTGGGTTCGACGCCCAGGTCGAGCAAAGCGTTATTGGGATTTTTATGAAATTCTCAATAGCAGCTCGGAGTTAGGATTTGTGCCTGGTTAATGGCAATAGGCTCGCCCTTTATTACATGGAACCTAAACATACCGGCGAACTGTGGGTGTAGTACACTGGTACACCTCTGCCTAACCCTTCGGGGAATACAGGCGTGATGGTATGTTATGTATCATCGATACGAAAAAAAAGAAGAAGTGGTCTAAGAAATCAATTCATACCTTAAAATCATAGGGATGATCTCTGAAAGTTTCACACAACACGACTTCCGGCGCCATCCAATATGGAGTCCCGATAAACGTATCGTGTTTCTGTAATGTCGACTTGTTCTTTGCGGACACCCCGAAGTCAGCTAGAAATAAATGAAACTTCATTAATATTTGAAAATTTCTCCACTCCCGATGTTCGTAGCGTAGTGTAAAAATCATTGTTGGTCCAACCCGACTGATAGTTCCAGGGAATAGCGCGTTTTAACACACAGACAATAAAATTCATCAGCTTTATGACATAAGTACAAATTACAAATATAAACCTGGAATAAATTTGGTAAATAATGGTGAAAATCGTATACAAATTCACTGCAATTTAAACAAAAAAATTAATAGGGGGCGAGCCTATTGCCATTAACCGGGCACAAATCCTAACTCCGAGCTGCTACTGAGAATTTCATAGAAAAAAAAAACCAATAACACTTTTTGCTCAACCTGGAAATCGAACCCAAGACCTCTAGCGTACCAGTCATGCTTAGGACCACTAGGACAACGAGGCACTTAAAAACAATCCAAAATAAATACAAATAAATAAATTGAATTGAATATTAATTCAAGTCAGCCTGTCATTGTTCCTCTGCAGGGCAAAGGCCTCTTCTCGTACAGAGAAGACACGAGCATTGATCACCACGCTTGCTAAAAGCGGATTGGTGATTTCAGACTTATTAAAATTATAAGTTCAGGTTTCCCAGGTCGAGCAAAAAGTGTTATTGGATTTTTTTTCTATGAAATTCTCAGTAGCAGCTCGAATTTGTGCCCGGTTAATGGCAATAGACTCGCCCCCTATCACATGGACCTAAACATACCGGCGAACTGTGGGTGTACACTGGTACACCTATGCCCAACCCTTCGGGGAATACAGGCGTGATGGTATGTTATTTATTTATTATTATTTATTTATGGTCTGCCAACAGTTGTTACAGTAATGTATGTATAAATTAAGTGTACAATCTAGTTATAAGTATCACTGCACAACCAATTACAGGCAAACACTGCATGCTTAGGATATTTGCCTTTACAGAAAGAGTAGATTATATAAAAGTGAAGAAAATCTTAAAATAAAACGTAGTCAATTTAAATATTTTGTGTACAAAAAAATAGAAAAATAGTATTAACAGATAAGGCTATTTGACCGGTTAAGTAAAATAAAATCGCATGCTGTAACTAAGGCACAATAAATTGGGTATAGCGTCTTCAAGCGGGACACGATCAGTACTCCAAGACACTTATAAATTATAAGTTCAGGTTTCCTCACGATGCTTTCCTTCACCGATGTCAGTGGTAGTGCAAGTTAGTTAAAAAATGCGTTAGTATATTTCTTATTAACAAATACCTTATTAACAGCATGCTTCATACAAAAAGCGTTGAAATTGTAGGTTACTTAAACATACACTCAACGTCAAAAAAATCGCACCTCCCAAAAATGTTGCTTAGTCTCGTTGTATACATTTATTTGAATTTAAATTAGTATTGATTGGATAGTCATTTAACTACTTTAAAATAAACTACGATTTTATTTTAAAAACAATAATGTTCGCTCGTAAAAGTGACGCTAAAAACAAATTGTCTCGAGGTTCACTTTTTCCGCTGGCTAAAAGAGGTATAAAAGTGTTGTTCAATGTAGATTTTGAGGCATTTTCGAACATAATTTTGTTAATGTACCGTTTGAAAAATCATTTTGAAAATTAGGATCAATAGTGGTTGTGTTTCCTTTATTAGTTAATCCGTATTTTTTTCTTATACTGATACCTAAACAAAATAAAAACTATGATTAACTATAGTTTATTTCATAACCTTTCGACTGAAATCTAATAGATCTCTTAATAATGGTGTGAACATAAATAAAAAATGTTACAAATATTTCTTGCAACGAAAGGTGCGATTTCTATGAGGCCGAGTGTATTTTAGTAAATTTTCCATAATTCGTATCCATTTGTTTACATAAAGCCTTCACCACATGACACATTATATACAAAGCGCAGTTTTGCATTCTCATCAAATTTCAGGAGGCGGTCGTGAAAGATATAAATTAATAATTCAATAAATTGACGACACCTGGCCAATAATTAATAAATACTGGTTTTTTTTTTTTAATATTGGTTATTTTTTCAACTGCCTCGTTAGTCTAGAGGTCCTAAGTCGACTGCTACGTTAGGGTCAGTTCACACCGAGACGCGACGCGACGCGACGCTGCGCGCACATCGACTCAAAATATAACTTTATTTACTACACGAAAAGATACACATTTCTTTGCGAGAATTCGGCGCTGGATAGTGCTACGTCGTGTAAATTCTCACAATGAAATGTGTATCTTTTCGTGTAGTAAATAAAGTGTAAAGTTGTGCGCGCAGCGTCGCGTCGCGTCTCGGTGTGAGCTGACCCTTAGAGGCCTTGGGTTCGATTCCCAAGTCGAGCAAGTGTTATTGGGGTTTTCTATGAAATTCTCAATAGCAGCTCGGAGTTGGGGTTGTGCCCGGTTAATGGCAATAGGGTCGCCCCCTATTACATGGGTCCTAAACATACCGGCGAACTGTGGGTGTACATTGGTACACCTCTGCCTAACCCTTCGGGAAATACAGGCGTGATGGTATGTTTTTTTTGTTGTTCAAAAAGAAGAAAGTTATCAATTCGTCTGTATGTTTTTCTTTTTTGTTTGTATGTTACGCGATAACTCCGCCAATTATGAATCGATTTTGATAATTCTTTTTTTGTTTGATACGACATACTTCAAAGGCGGTCCCATATAAATTTTAAAGAAATTAGTTTAGTAGTTTGGTAAAACAAAAATACTGAAAACAAAATATGTCATCCAAGTAAACGAATTAGCGTATTCTGCTTTCTTGTGACTTTTAAGTGGTGTCTTGTTAATTTACGTAGTATAACTGTTCCTTCATGGATTTGGATGTCAGGAAGTTGATACTAGAAAGCGAAAAATAAAAACTAAACGGAGATTGCTTTTTTTGTAAAAACAAGATTTTTTGTTTAGTTGTATGAGTTTGACAGTATTTCAGGATACACCTTTTTCAAAGAACAGAATCAACCCGTTGCGTGTGCGGTAGGGAGTATCGCGCGACTATATCACTGTGGGCATGAGGTTCATCGCCCCGCCTGCCTGAACCCAACGGCAAGATGGCGAGTTCCAATTCGAAAATTACCTACTAAAATAAAAAAAACACCGCGTAGCCTTTTCCCAACTACGTTGGGGTCAGCTTCCAGTCTAACCGAATGCAGCTGAATACCAGTGTTTTACATGGAGCGACTGCTTATCTGACCTCCACAACCCAGTTACTGGGCAACACGATACCGCTTGGCTTACCAAGAGTTGGAAGCCGGGAAGCCTAAACCCAGCGGCAAGATGGCTAGTTCCAATTCGAAACCCACGTACAAATAATACACCTATATATTTATTTTATTACACATTAATGTTGAGAATCACTCGCATAATTACCTCCTCGAGAATGAAAAACTGCACCTTGTATGTCAGAAACAATACAAAAAAAACACCAAAGAACTTACAAGTATTAATAAAACCTTCAAATTTATACACCACTATTTTTTAATTAGTCCAAAAAAAATGGGGCTCTATCTGTACCCGTTACTGACCATATCTGTGTAGTCAAAGGTAAAAAAAAACAAAATCCCAAAATTGTCCACGTTATTTTGTCATAATTGGTAAATTCATAATTGAATCAATCATTCATAACCATTGCTACTACAAAACACTACGAGCAGTGCTCATTTATAAGGGGAAGTGCGCGCACGCTTCTAAAAAAAATATTTCCATACATTGAGTGACATTTTGGGATATAAACAAACGCTAATAACTTTGCTGTTTATGAATATTATTTATTGAGACTTTCTATAAGACCTTCTATAATAAGCCCTTTAAGTATTTGCACTAATTTAAAATTAGTGGTGTAAATGACACCAAGAAATACACACACAAATATGTTAGGACATACCCAGCCGCCATCTTCCTTGAAGCAAAGACAGCCTCGACCAATCATACACAGAGATTTGAAGGAGCTAAGCTTCAGGTCTCTATGTATGACTGGCCGCGAACGTGTCAACTCGTAGTTCCGGGATTAGAAGGATGCGCCTTAACAACTATTTTTAACCGACTTAAAAAGATGTAAAAGTGTTATTGAGTTTTTCTATGAAATTCTCAGTAGCAGCTCGGAGTTAGGATTTGTGTTCGGTTAATGGCAATAGGCTCGACCCCTATTACATGGGACCTAAACATACCGGCGAACTGTGGGTGTACATTGTTACACCTCTGCCTAACCCTTCGGGGAATACAGGCGTGATGGTGTGTGTGTATTATTAATATTAATACTGAAAAATCAACATGGTTAGTACAAAAATATTAGTTTGTTAATACAAGCATATCAGAATGACAATACAAAAGTTTTTAGGGAAAAATTCACATACCACACATACATTTTATTAAATAAAATAAGAGTTTCATAAATATATGCTTGTTTAAACGTGCACAAGTAATCTTAACACCGTTTTGCCCACGAAACAGTTTATTTTTTTAAGTATTTTTTGGGATGGCAATAAAGCCGACGGCCCACCTGATGTTAAGTGGTCACCGCTGCCTATACACATCTGCAATACCAGAGGCCTTGCACATGCGTTGCCATCCCAGAGACAAAAACAAATACTCGAGCTTATTAATTCCGCACCCGTTGATAGATACTTGCAATTTCAAATTTATGCAAGTATAAAGTGACGTTTGTAGCCTGTTCTATAAATCAGTCTTAGGTTGTCCGCCCACATCGAATCGGTGACCGATTTTTTTGTCGGAAAGAATGGAACATATCAATTCTAATTTACCAACGCACACGTCCCACGAAAAGTCGGTCCCACGAATCTATTGATAGGTCCAAAAATCGGTGTTATAAAAAGTCGGATGTGTGCGGAATCTCTTAAATAAGTTTAGTTCTACCAAAACAAACTAACCCACATTAATGTTCTCCCATTTTTTGAGCTACATTTAGAGCGTTATGAATTAAGAAAATTATCTTTATGAAACCAAATTAATCTCCAAAACATACCTTCAGATGAGAAATGAAACGCATGTGACCAGAAGAGTTATGAATATAAATGTGAATGGATGGACAGGAAGAGGTAGGCCAAAGAAAAGATGTATGGATTGTGTGAGCATTGATATGAAAGATAAGGGAGTCGGTGATATCATGACGGTTAACAGGACGGCATGGAAGAAGAAAACGTGTTCCGCCGACCCCAAGTAACATGGCATGAGCGCAGGAAGATAATAATGATGATAGACTTGATTTTAAATCAACTCACCTAATTTAACCCCGCCCGTCATGGTTGCCAAAACATTGCCAGCCTTCAAATCTCTATGGATAACTCGTCTCGAATGTAAGAACTGCAAGCCTCTGCACATCTCTCGACAGACGTAGGCTATCTGGATCTCGTTCAGCCCTTTCTCTAACTCCGCCATGACCGAGTCGAGGGCGCCACCATCGCAGTATTCTAAGAGCATCTGGAATTGGAAATGAAGATTGGTATTTATGTAAGCGTGTCTTTGGTTACTGTTCCGCTCCCGTGGGTCGTGGCGTGATGTTATATAGCCTCATTCAATCTAATATATACAACATATTTTTTTCAATGGTAGTTCTAGAGATTTGCGCATTTAACAAAACAAACAATCAAACAAACAAGACATTGTTCAATTTTATTACATTAGTATCAATTAGGGTGAAAAGTTGTTTGCGTGTGCCTTACAAACGTTCTCATTGAACACTGACAGTATGTTTTACATTAATCACCACACTGACATAATCACCAAATTGACCGAAGCTTGTTATCAAAACTACACTTCGTGTGTTCGTTATTTTGTCATTGTAACATTGACAATTAGTCACTATTACTAGTTAAATCACCAGTCTAATATAATATCACCAAATTACCCAAAACTCGTTGTCATCAAAGTACACTGCGTAAAATTTAACGACGATTCAATTTTTTACACTCTGACAGTATGTAGATGTTTTAAATTAATCACCAGTCTGACATAGTCCCAACTCACCCACAGCTTGTTATCAATAAATCAAAATTCGTTTAATTAGACATTCCTTAAGTAAATTAATGTACTTATTTCAATAATCACCACTCTGACACAATCACCAACTCACCCATAGCTTGTTGTCAATGAAGTACGCTTCGTGCAGTTCGACGACGTTCGGATGGCGACACTCCGACAGTATGTCGATCTCGACGGTGAAGTCCGCCAGATCATCTTCATTGTCAAGGACACACATCTTGGCGGCGGCAAGCTGACCTGTCTGTTTGTTTTGCGCTTTGTATACCTGGAAATTGGTAATGACGATATTATTTACCACGTCACGAGTGAACAGGCTTCTTCTGGGTAAGCTCACTCCATCTTCGAATTTGTAGGAATCCATCTAATTCGCCTCGCCATCTTTTCCGTGGACTCCGTCTCACTGTGTTAGACTAACAGCCCTGTAGTATCCCAAGTACTACAGAGCTGATACTCTGACACAGTATGTCCGGAAGCAGAAATGTCCTGCCTAGTCTCTTATAAGTTTGGCAGCCTTTTTACGCGAGAATATTGAAATTTATGACTTCGATTAAATTTTTGTCCCACATCCTCCAAACCGGAACACAGCAACGCTGCTTTGCGGCAGAAATAGGTATGGTGGTAGTACTTCCCCGGACGAGCTCCTTCACAAAGAGCTCTACTACTGCTAACTTGCGTTGACTTGGCGAGAATGTCATAAGATGTTAACTGACCTTTCCGAACGCGCCATCGCCGAGCTCGCCAACCATGTCCCAGTTCTCCGAGGGATCGCTGTTATCCCGGATGTTGTTAAACACCTTCTTTTTCTTCGCATCGTTACCGCTGCCCAGGTGCAGCACCTAAATAAGAAGGTTGACAATTAGATTGGTCAGGAACTGAGCTGTCATCACCTGAATTGCCGACTCCGGACAAAAACTTTAATTTGGTTGAAATAGAGCTATCCTTGGACGCCCCGGTTTCTTAACTATCTCGAACTGCCTCGTTAGCCTAGTGGCCCTAAACGCGACTGCTACGCTAGAGGTCTGGGATTCGAAAATGTTATTGGGTTTTTCTATAAAATTCTCTGTAGCAGCTCGAAGTTAGGATTTGTGGCCGGTTAATGGCAATAGGCTCGCCCCCTATTACATGGGACCTAAATATACCGGAGAACTGTGGGTGTACATTGTTACACCACTGCCTAACCCTTCGGGGAATACAGGCGTGATGGTATGTTTGAGAAACCGAGCAGACGGGTATTGTGTCTGGTGGGCTACTGCCCGTCGATTGTTGTCGGGATTTTGTATGTATGCTAACGTCGCGGCGAACTTTGATAGCGTGATCTAGGCAACGTCAGTTTGTCGTAGTTCGCATGTTGGGCGGCAGATGTCGCCACACTTACCTTCTTAAGATTATTAAAGAACGACATTTTGTTAGTGTGCGCGTCGCAGGAGCGCGCGCCTGCGCCTCATCCGTCCTTACACATCGTGTCACACCTCCACTTTGCCTCTGTGCATCTCTGTGGACAAAAAAATATAGTTTTAATACCAGCCTATTATTGTTTCACTGCAGGGTGCCGCCATTATGGAAATGACTGCACGGGGAGAAGGGACCCGATGAGAAACAGCAGGTCGAGGCCTGTCGGGGAAGCGGTGAATGCTTACGCGTATCCCGCAACCCCGGTCATAGGCTGAGGTGGAACACCGCAGTAGTTTTCGCCGATAAGAGTCTAGCATGACGGGGTGTCGGCCCCTCCGACACCTCCACGATGGAGATAGTCCATAAGGATTTCCACCGCGCACCAAAATAAAGCCCTCTTTTCACACAGAGAAGACACGAGCATTGATCACCACGCTTGCTTAAGGCGGATTGGCGTTAACAGACTTATATTACTTATAAGTAACTGCCATATTTGTACGGGAGCATAGACTTCAGCATAGACAGCTGGATGCAGGCCGCTTCCATCCGGTCCCTTTGGAAATCTATGGGGGAGGCCTATATCCAGCTTTGGACTTCCCGTGGGTGATATAATCATAATGGTGATGATGATAGACTTTTCGAGAAATATCTCTTTTATCTTTGATTTTTTTCCGAAATGCCGTAACCATGACTTCTAGGTACATTAGTCGCCACGAGTTGTGAGCAGAGATGTCAAGTTACATTTCATTTTTTGGGTTCTTTTGAAGGTTTTTTCAGACGCCGACGCCGCACGCGATCGGTCCAACTGACGGACCAATCGAGTGCAGGGTCCGCGGCCCAAAATACCCAGAAAGGAACCTCAAAATTAACTTGACATTTGTGCTCACGACTCGTGGCGTCTAATATACCAATGTATTTATCAGCAGAACATCTCTCAAGCATCACAATAGCCATTCAATAAACGTAATCATATTCCGCGTTGTTTGAGGACAAACGCTTTATAAACTATTTGTTTATTTCCCGTATGTCAGGAAGCATATTCATGCGTTGTGTAAAATAACTGGTTTTTAGAGCGAACTTTAGACCTGTAGAATTCCCCCCCCCGATCAATTCTAAAAGTAAAATGTAGCTTTCTACATACCATCACGCCTGTATTCCCCGAAGGGTTAGGCAGAGGTGTACCAATCTACACGCACAGTTCGCCGGTATGTTTAGGTCCCATGTAACAGGGGGCGAGCCTATTGCCATTGACCGGGCACGACCTTAACTCCAAGCTGCTACTGAGAATTTCATAGAAAAACCCAATCCAACCCAACCCCACGTCTGCCTAATCCTTCGGGGAATACAGGCGTGATGGTATATGTGTTTTTATTGGAAAATTAAATAGAAGAAATAGAATCAAGAATTAGGAATAAAGTCAAATTAAATAGATAATTAACAGAATTATTTATGAAAATGGTAAACCGACCTCAATGCAAACGTTATTTAACGAGCGTTATGTACTATTTGCACGTCGTCATATCGGAGACAAGGTCGGTTCACGATCCACATTACAATAAAATTCCTGAACAAATTAAAAACTTACCCTTGTCAAAATTTAAAAAATGTTTCACAAAATTACTTGTAGAGAAATGTTATTACTCTGTGCAGGATTTCTTAGACGATGATACACTTAAATAACCTAATTGTCAATTTTATATTATACATAATGATTTGCATGCTAATAAGGCAGAATGTATATGGATCTCAACTTTGTAATTTACCATCCTATTTTTATGTACCTACATTCTTAGCAAATAAAGACATATTCTATTCTATTCTATTCTAATCTTAACGTTCGTGAAATATTGTTGTAATTAAAGTCTATGATAATGTCCAGTGATATTAATGTTAGTTCATTCATAAACTGCGGTTCATTCAAGGTATCCATGTCTGACTGCCCTGTTTAGTCTCGTGCTTGCAAGCGTGGGGACCTGGGTTCCATTTCAAGGTCGAGCAAAAAGTGTCATTGAGTTTTTCCATTAGGAATTTCTCAGTAGCAGCCCGGAGTTTGGCAGGTGGTGGTGTGACGCGCCCGTGCCTGAAAAGTATGGAAAGCTGTTGGTCCTGTGCCTGATCTCTCACCGGCCCTGTCAGATTGTCATCTCCAAACCCCACGCTGCTACTAAGAAACTTTCTAAGGAAAAAATACAATGACACCTTTTGCCCGACCTCACTCGAATTATTAAAAAATAATATAACAGGCCACGTGGAGTAAGATTGTGAGAGAATGGTGTCCAAGAGCTGGAAGAAGAAGTGCTGGCAGTCCGGCGGCAAGATAGGCAGACGCCGTGGTTGCTATCGAGGGTAGAACCTGGGTGAGGCAGCAGTGAAGTCGAGTTATGGATGAAGATGTCATGAACAATGGATTAAGTTGACCAAAACATTCATTCAATAAAAAATAATCACAACAAAAAAGCCTTTAGGCAGTTCAAAACGCATATTTATCAATTGTTATCGTTTAACGGAAGCGTGCGCAGGAGTCGATAAAAGTTTAATTTATTATAATTATAGTAGTCAATATGAGTCATACGTCAATTGATAAGAGTGTTGGTTAGTTAGTTGTCTGTTAGATTTAACTGACATATTCCATTAGGCTGATTCGCTCACTCAAATGTATACTAATACTGACTTCTGGCCGCGACTGCGTCCGCGTCAAGGTTAACATAATATATCATAACACGGGCACCGTAAATTTCCCAGGATAAAAATACAAACATACATACCATCACGCCTGTACTCCCCGAAGGGTTAGGCAGAGGTGTACCAATGTACCTACACCCACAGTTCGCCGGTATGGTTAAGTCCCATGTAAAAGGGGGCGAGCCTATTGCCATTAACCGAGCACAAATCTTAACTCTGAGCTGCTTATGAGAAATTTAATAGAAAAACCCAATTACACTTTTTGCTTGACCTGGGAATCGAACCGAAGACGTCCAGCGTAGCAGTCGCGCTTAGGACCACTAGACTAACGAGGCAGTCAGGATAAAAATCTCATTGTCAAATTTCAACCACATCCGCTCAGCCGTTTACGCGTAGAAAGAAAGAGTAACAAACATACATCCATCCTCACCAACTTTCCTCGCGTCCGGCCTTGGTGCAAGCCATGGTCCGGAGCGAGAGGGAATGGGATGCAGTCGCCTCCTTCTGCGAGGCAGTGATACTTGAGAAGGAGGCGGCGGGACGGTTGAGACAGCGGTTCTCACGTCCCAGCCGCCGCGGTAGACGCTCCGGACGTCGGGAGCCGCGAGACGACTCCCGGCCACCGTAGATACGGGCCTGTGGACGGTGAGCACTCTCACCCTCCTTACGTTGCATAACGACAGGCCGTGTCGACGGCGCGTTCGTGTTCTACGCGCGCCTCAAAGAGATGTCAGCAAAAGGAAGGGGCCACTGAGGGCCGATGCCTGCCGGGGCTGCGGGTTGTTCGCAAGAGATACCGCGCCCCCGGAACGCAAAGGGCACAAGAAGGAACATGGGTGGGTTTTAGTCAGTAAAAGTCTGACACTCCCTCCCGCCCCGCCCAGGGCGGGAGAAGTTACTTGATGATTTCCCACCCACCAAAAAAAAAAAATTCTGACAAACTTTGGCATTGATAATATTAGAAGGAGTAGGAAGAAGGATAGTAATGGGTGAATCACGCCTAATCAGACACGAGCCTATCAAAAGTTTTTAAGAAGAATGCATGACTGTGATATCTTTGAGCACCTACTTAACTGCGAAATATTTATTTACTAGCTGCTATCAGCGTTTTCGTTTGCTTGGTTTTTCCCACCCGCATTAAGTTAGGTCTTTGGTTACTGCTCCTCTCCCGTGTGTCGTAGCGCGATGTTATATAGCCTGTAGCCTTTCTCGATAACTGAACTATCTAACACAAAAATAATTTTTCAATTCCAACCAGTAGTTCCTGAGATTAGCGCGTTCAACCAAACAAACAAACTCTTCAGCTTTATAATATTAGGAAAGATTTATCGAAAATACCACGTTTGTTGTATGAGAGCCTCTTTAAATATTTATTAGACTCTGTTTTTTAGTATTTGTTGTTATAGCGGCAACAGAAATATGTACATCATCTGTAAGAATTTCAACTGTCTAACTATCACGATTCATGAGACATAGCCTGGTGACAGACGGATAAACGGACTGCGCAGCCTTAGTAATCCTGCCGGGGCTGCGGGTTGTTCGTAAGAGATACCGCGCCCCCGGAACACAAAGGGCACAAGAAGGAACATGGGTGGGTTTTAGTCAGTAAAAGTCTGACACTCCCTCCCGCCCCGCCCAGGGCGGGAGAAGTTATTTGATGATTTCCTACCCCCAAACAAAAAAAAAGCCTTAGTAATAGGGGCTTTACTCTTTGGGTACGGAACCCCAAAAAGAACCGGATAAGTGCGAGTCGGAGTCGCCCACAGAGGGTTCGGTACGTAAGATCATTATAAGTTACAGAATTAAATAAATAATAAATTAAATTTAAAAAAAATCGTTTCGCAAACTTCGGAGACAGAGGGGGAACGGTATTTTTTATATATTTTTCATCTATACTTATAATAAATCTGTAGAGAGGTCAATTCTGTACATGAAATATATTTCCAAAATAACTATCAGGGGGTGATTAGGGATCGATACTGATGCCAAAAATGCAATCAGTAAAATTTTTGTCTGTCCGTCTGTCTGTATAACCGTTATAGAAACAAAAACTACTCGACGGATTTTAACGAAACTTGGTACAATTGTTTTTCATACTCCTGAGTTGGCTATAGTATACTTTTCATCACGCTACAATCAATAGGACCAGAGCAGTGAAGGGAAATGTTGGGAAAACGGGAGAAGTTACTCCATTTTTTAAGCTTCCGTCGCGTGTGCAACCTTAATGGTTAAAGCTACACAGAAATCATGTATGACGGAAATGTTCTCCTTAAAATTATATAAAAAATATCCCACGACAGCATATGTCTATCTTTTATGGTTGACTCACAATATCACGTGTAACTCCCGATAGCTTTGCAGTTCGAAGCTTTCTGATTATATTTGTCTACTCTTACCTTTATAACACTCTCAGGCCTAATTAAAATAGTTAACATTAATAACTATTCCATAAAAAAGAATCATAGAAATCGGTATAGAAACACCAAAGTTATACAATAAATACGAAAGGACATAGGCTATTTTTTTTTACGAAAAACGACGGAAACGCGGACGAAGTCGCGGGCAACAGCTAGTTATAAATAAGACATTATTCGTCGGATTTTTTTTCACAAAATATATTTTGCAATGTGTACATCAAGCCTTTTTAAATGATACCCCAATTGTACTAGTACCTTCAATTTGAAATTTCAACCCCTATAAACAAATATAGACCCCCTACTTTTTTTAGATTTAATTAAAAATATATAGTTTTGAGACTTTTCCTTGTACTTATGGACTATAACGATGCTACTTGTCAAATTTCATAGCTCTAGGTCAACGGGAACTACCCTATAGGTTTTGATTCCCTTGACAGTGTCGAAATATGCGATTTTTGCTAAATAAACGGCCGTATCTTTTTTACGTAAACTTAGAAGTTTGATTTTTCACAACTTCATGGGACCGTCGACCTGAGTATACGGTTTAAATTTCAACTTGATACCTCCACGCATTCCCGAAATAAAGGGTCATGACAGACATACAGACAGACGGGAGGACGGGCAACAAAGTGATCTTATAAGGATTCCGTATTTTAACACATAATGTAAATAATACACTGTACAAAGGCGGACTTTGGCATTTGGCATTTTCTACCAGTCAACCTTAGGGCGATGCAGAGACAAAACATAGTAGGTGCAAGGAACAGAAAGTTTCCAGGAATAAAATATAATAAATACATATATACATACATACAAACAAAATATACTGAGTAGAGACAGATAAAAATACATAGTTGGAAAAATAATTAACAAATTAATTGTGAGACGAGTCTGCCAACCTCACAAGGAAGTGTTCACGAGCTTTTACTTTGAATGATTTTTGAGGTACGGAACCCTAAAAAAAACATTTTACCCAACTTTCCCCTGCAAATCAAACATAATAAAACTCGTAACCGTTTTAGAAACTCAGCACCAAATACTATGTGTAATGCCAATACACAGTTATTTCTAACATCAGCGCTGGGTTACCTAATGGGTTGTCGCAATGCCACATACCACGGCCTAAGGCTCGTTCTGGTATTGGAAAATTTGCTAAACTATGTACAGACGGCCGAGGGTTAGGCAATTTGTCAATACATGCTTAGGACTCCGTCCAGGGAAGTACTACCACCATTATTAAAGTCAAAGTGAAAGCATTTATTTCAATTAGACTATTTACAGGCCTCGTTTAACTGCATCGGTAGCCTGGTGGTCTTAAGCACAACTGCTACGCTAGAGGTCTTGGGATCCATTCTCAGGTCGAGCAAAAAGTGTTATTGGGTTTTTCTACGGAATTCTCAGTAGCAGCTCGGAGTTATGATTTGTGCCCGCTTAATGGCAATAGGCTCGCCCTCTATTGCATTGGACTTAAACATACCCGCGAAGTGTGGGTGTACATTAGTACAACTCTGCCTAACTCTTCGGGGAATACAGGCGTGATGGTATGGTATGTATGGTATTAACAGGCACTTTTGAATTGTCAAGAAGTTTCCCATACAAAAAGTTGAAGCTAATTGCAATCAACGGCAAGCTTGATGCTAAGCCTCTGAGGGATCTCCTTCTGGAATACAGAGCCGAGGTCGTGGAGGAGGAGGCCTTGGATGACGATTCAGAGGTCAGTTTCGATCACAAGTGGAAAAAATCCATTGGTCTTTGTGAAGCAGCTCGTCCGGAGAAATACTAACACCATACCAATTTCTACCGCGAAGCAGCGTTGCTGTGTTCCGGTTTGAAGGGTATGGGTGCCGGTGTAATTACAGGCACATGACACATTTCAACTTTGTCTCTGGGATGGTAACTTATATGCAAGGCCTCAAAAAAAAAACTCATTGTGGGATCGCCATAACACGTCTGCAATGATTCACGATCATGATACATCTTTAAATTTTAGTGCTTATTAACGGGACCTAATTTAATTAACCAAGCAAAAGCCAAGAGGCGACAATTAGGTGATGGGACTGACATGTGGTGTCTCAATAAATTTTGGGCATGGTCTGAGAGGGTACATATTACAGTTGGGTAGATGACACCACTAATCAATTGACGTACTTTTTATGAGCTGTCAAAACGCGATTCCCCCATAGATTTCGTACGACAATACTAGGGCGTGCAAAACCGATTTTGAATTCCGGTTTTTGAGTCCCCAAAACCGGAAACCGGTGTTAGCCCCGGTTTTGGCGACAATTTTATATTGTTTTTATAGTAGAATTTTAACAAGAAAACAATATTCTTAGATACCCACAAACTCTACAAATAAAACAAATTGTATGAAATACCTCATTTTGCGTTTATTTAAAAATTCATCGGGTCTTCAGGGCTAAAATAAAATGTTCTTTTTTTGAGAAGTTGTGTCTTGGAATTATTGTTTAATGGTGTCATTTACCCAATTAAAAACTCTCGATTTTACACTAAGCTGATGAAAAGCCTCTCATACTTGGGATTGTTGGTTGAAATCCGAGCAGGAACCAAATAATATATGTGACTTTTTCAACTCATATTTACTTATTAAGTTTATCTTGGACAATAAGCGACATCAGTAAAGGAAAACATCGTGAGGAAACCTTGACTGTTAATATAAGTCTGAATTCGCCAACCCACCTTCCACCTTCTCTGTATGAGAAGGGGCCATATTATAATTTAACACGACACCATAACAGGCATCCTGTTGTTAGACGAACAACACTTTGGCACTCCAGGCTGGATTCCTACTATCTTACCAATTATAATTATAATATAAATGCGGTCATGTTGAGAGGATGAGTGAAAGGCGACTAATAAAATGGATTTATTTGGCAGATGTGAGTGGCAACGCCGGGAGAGTACGCCCTAGAAAGACCTACCCTGACCTTATTGGTAGGGTTCTTCAGAATTAAGGTCGGGTGCGCAGTACTCGTAACCGGCGTGCTTGTATGAACAGATGTATGAACGTGGACGAGGCGAAAGAAGTATGTAAGAATCGTAGCAGGTGGCGTTCTGTGGTTTCTGCGTACCCCCAAGGGAAAAAGGCGTGTGTTTATGTATGTATGTAAATGCGAAAGTTAGTGAGGATGGATGGATGTTAGGTACTCAATCACGCGAAAACGGCTGAACGAATCTGGATGGAATTTTGTTTGGAATAGCACATAGGATACTTTTTATCTATACTAATATTATAAAGAGGAAAGATTTGTTTGTTTGTTTGTAACGAATAGGCTCCGAAACTACTGGATCGATTATAACTATTTTTACACCAATAAATAGCTATATTATTCCTGAGTCACATAGGCTATATAACATCACGCTATGACACACGGAAGCCGAGCAGTAACAAAAGATGTAAGTTGACGCGGTTGAAATAAGTGACGCGGACAAAGTCGCGGGTAGGTCGCTAGTCCCTGATAAATGTACGATTCCCGTGGGATAATCAACGCGGCCAGAAGCTAGCTGGTCACAAAAGGGAGGAACCTCCGAGCAGACGGGTGTTATGTCTGGTGGGCTGGGCCCGATGGTTGTAGTCGGGATTCTGCATTTATGCTAACGTCACAAAGAACTGCCTCGTTGGCCTAGTGGTCCAAAGCGCGACTGCTACGCTAGAGGTCTTCGGTTCGATTCCCAGGTCGAGCAAAAAGTGTTATTGGATTTTTCTACGAAATTCTCAGTAGCAGCTCGGAGTTAGGATTTGTGCCCGGTTAATAGCAATAGGCTCGCCCCCTATTACATGGGACCTAAACATACCGGCGAACTGTGGGTGTACATTGTTACACCTCCGCGTAACCCTTCGGGAATACAGGCGTGATGGTATGTTATGTCACAAAGAACTTTGACATTGTGAAATAAAAACATCAGTAGTAGTTCGCATGTGCCACGATAGATGTCGCCACATTAATTAGCCATTAGTTGTAAACGAAAAAGGCTTTCTTAAAGGGAATATTGCCAATATAACGTTCAGAAATCAGAATAAAATAATGCCACCAGACGGCCAGATGTGCCAATTGTGAGACGAGCCTTCTAACTACGCGAGTTGCTTTTTAATTGAGTAGGGCGTGTGGTCCAAGGGTATAAGAGACAGCGTGATGGAAATGTTCAAAAGGAACAAAAGTCACCAAGTCTTCAATTCTCAAACCGCAGGTATTTATTTTAATTAGACAATTACAAAATACTTTTAAAAGTCATAAACGAGAAAATATACATTTTAAATATTTCGTTTACAAGGTTTGTAAAACTGAATAAAAAGAAAACATGATTTCACTCACTTGAGAATAATAACTACTACTACTGACTTACTTTATGTCTGTTTGTTCCGGCTAATCTCCGAAACGGCTCAACCAATTTTGACGGGACTGTCACTAACTGGTAGCTAATGTTATAAAGAGTTACTAAGGCTGCTTTTATTTTAGAAAAAGACTTGAGAGTTCTGCGCTAAAATAATAATTCGCGAGCATAAAAATAGTTTATTCTTATAATCAATGAGCCAGTCATTGTATTTTGAACCTTAATCGCTACTATCGTAGAGTTCTTAAAAAAACTTTAGGACCAAATAAAATAAAAATCAGTTTCTGCATCTTACAACTTGGACCACGCACGACCCGATCGCATGATGTCACCTTATCGTGTGTCCCTACGTCACCAGTATTTATGTTTACCCTGTAATTATGATAGCGTTAAGATACTTGGATGTTTTAAAGTTCCGATGACGAATATTACAGTCTGGTTACATTGGCAGTTTGGAAGATAATGCTAGAATTACTTGGTAACACTTTATGACTAATATGGAACTTTGGTTGAGTGAAAAATATTTGGTTATTTTTTTGTTCACTGCCAAGCAAAGGCCATCTTCCCTATTGCGTTCCCTTCTCTGGCCAATCCTAAACTTATTTTACTAATTTAATAAATGATAAAGTTCAAGAGGATGGGTTTTTTTCGGATGAGAAATCATCAAATGACTTCCCCCACCCTGGGCGGGGCGGGAGGGAGTGACAGACTTTTACTGACTATAACCCGCCCATGTTCCTTCTTGTGCCCTTTGCGTTCCGGGGGCGCGGTATCTCTTTCGAACAACCCGCGGCAAGAGGCTGGATGGATGGATGTTTGTTACTGTTTCACGCTTAAACGGCTGAACGGATCTGGATGAAATTCGACACTGAGGTAGATTGTAGTGTGGAATAACACATAGGTTATTTTTATCCAGGAAAATTAATTAATTATATGAAATTTGATCGTAGCCAAGCCGTCTTAGGAATATTATCGTCATGCTTAATACGCCATTACAATCCAACCGCATCACCATTTCCGTGAACTTCTTACGTTAGACACCATATTCATATTATGACCTAATGTTTGCCCCGCATCTGTGACGTCATCGTGATTCAATTGTTATATACTAGCCCGTGATTTTGTCCGCGGTTTGACGGCAAACAAGCCGACGGCCCACCTGATGTTAAGTGGTCACCGCTGCCTATACACATCTGCAATACCAGAGGCCTTGCAAATGCGTTGCCATCCCATGTGCCTGTAATTACACTGGCACCCATACCCTTCGAACCGGAACACAGCAACGCTGCTTTGCGGCAGAAATAGGTATGGTGGTAGTATTTCCCCGGACGAGCTCCTTCACAAAGAGCTGGATGACAAGATCTGTATGGCCTACAGATAGTTGTTTCGGGTCTGGCTGTGTGTGTATGTGAATTTATATGTTTGTAAACGCACCCACGATACAGGAGAAATTCCTAGTGTGGGGCAACGTTTTTTTTTTTAAAAAAAAAAAAAAAAAAAAAAAAAAAAAAAAGAAAGAGACAAAGTTGAAACGTCTCATGTGGCTGTTATTACACTAGGATCCATACCCTTCAAACCGGAACACAGCAACGCTTTTTGCGGCAGTAATAGGTATGGTGGAAGTACTTCTCCGGACGAGCTCCTTCACAAAGAGCTCTACTACTACTAAACGTCAAAGGTGATATTATTATCCCACGGTAACCATTCCAGCCTATAATCTATCTCTTTGCCAAATTTCATCAAGATCCATTCAACCGTTCTGACGTTATTAAGTATGTATGTATGTATGTATTCTCCAGACCGATACCCGCCACGGCGGCTAATCTTTATTCAGACTAGCCAAGTACGCAGGAGATAATATAGCGCACAAGTGTGTGCGCAAACAAAGGTGCACTCCCTCTTCCCTAACTCTCATAGTCCGATGGGACGGCAATCCGACACAACCGGGGAGAGATCAGGCGCAGGACCAACAGTTTTACGTGCTTTCCGAGGCGGGGGTGTCACACCAACAACTTCCAAACTCCGGGCTACTACTGATTAATTCCTAATGGAAACAACACTTTTTGCCCGACCTGGGTATCGAACCCAGAACCCCACGCTCAACAGTCGTGCTCGCCACCACGAAACCAACGAGACAGTAACAAACATCTATCCATCCAACCGAACTATCGCATTTATAATAGAAGTAAGATTCACATTGTGACATTATGTTTGCTCTCAATCCGTGACGTGATCATGATTCAATTGTTTTACCAAGTATATTTATGACTTTATGACTAAGTTTTTTTTTTATTAGAATATTATATTGTATGTGCACTGTCCTTGGTCGGTCTACGTAAATAAATCTTCGAACAGCAAATCACTTTTTATTTTGGGTGTCTAATGTCTGTGTATTTTTAGGGTTAGAGATATGCCACACGGACGGTCGGTGAAGCAGACACGTGTTGGAGTGGAGACCACGTTTAGGCAAACGGAGTGTGGGACTCCCTGCTGCACCGTGGGCAGCGGATGGATGCAGGCTGCCCAGGTACGGGATGGTTGGCGCTCTTTGGGGGAGGCCTACGTAGCAGTGGACGGCACTAGGCTGATTTCTCTGACTCCTTGCCAATTGCGCGCGCGTACCGGCGCGACACGTTGTTTCGACGCACCGTGTGGCATGCCATTAAGATTGATGTAGAACTAAGAAGCGACCTCTCAGATGTGGCAGCGTCGACGCAACGCACCGGCAACGCCCGTGTGGCATCTCTCTTAGCTTACACCGAGATTCAAGAGGCCAGTTGTGTCGCGTTGTGCATCATGCTCCCGCGAAGTCAAAGTCAATAATATTGCATTGCGTTAGCCTTGCAAGAACCCGAAAATGCTAAACCGATTTCCGTTTTTATATTCACCTCAGTAGCGATGGTGGTTTAGGAAAAAAATGAAGTAAAAAAAAATATATATATATTTCATAAAAATTTCAACATAATCGAACCAATAAATTCATATACCTTATCGGCTGTGCCAGAAGACGAGTGAGTCTTTTTAGGGTTCCATTTGTTCATTCGATCGTAGGGAACCAAAAAAAAATTAAGTTTATATTTTAAGAAATAGAGGAATGGTCTATTTTTGAGCGAGATCCTCAAGACATCCCGTTCCCCACTGATTCAGAAAATAGAATTTGTCTGTTTTTAATTTGTTCGCTTAATTACGCGTAAACGGCTGAACTGATTTGGATGACATTAATATAAGTTTTGTACTCTCATACAGAGAATAAGACTCAATTTAGACCTCGAAGGTACTACACCCAAAAAAAATCTGTAAAGTCAAGAATCCATCCTTACGTCCACACCTCTTTTCACCCAACCAATTTCCATGGTGAACCGGTCGATCCAAAACATTAGCATATTTGGTGGATTGAATACGGCTTAGAAAACTATTATTACCGTTGTCTGACCGTGTTGTGCGCGCATGGCGGTCACCACGAGGCGTGGCCGGCTCAAGTTCATGATAAACCAACCTAGGATTGTTTATTTACTGGCTTCTGCTCGCGGTTTCGTTCGCTTGAATATCGGTTTTGGCGCAGGACTCTAATCTTTACTTAATATTAAGCTGAATTTGTTTACACGCGCTAATCCCTGTTTTTCTACAATTAAACTTAGTACAAGCATATCTTTTTTTTAAACACCTTTGTATGGCAAACAAGCCGACGGCCCACCTGATGTTTAGTGATCACCGCTACCTATAGACATCTGCAATACCAGAGCTTGCAAATGCGTTGCCATCCCATGTGCCTGTAATTACACTGGCACCCATACCCTTCGAACCGGAACACAGCAACGCTGGTTTGCGGCAGAAATAGGTAAGGTGGTAGTATTTCCCCGGACGAGCTCCTTCACAAAGAGCTGCACTAACGTCTTGGGTACTATCAAACTAGCGAAGCACAGTATTCAGTATAAATATTCATTGAACAATTAGCGGAGCGTCAATGCTTGCTAATTGTAATCAGAATCATGTATAAACAAATTAGCACTCGTGTTATGTGATCCCGTTATCTCGAATTCCATGATTTTATGGGAGCTGAGAGGTTAGTACGAGCGCGCGAAGTTTCGCGGACTTCCTTACAAATATACAATCTGGATAGTTCAAAAACGACTAAAGAACAAATAGTGTTTGTTACGGAGACGCGACAGCAAATCCAGTGTACATGAAGAAGATTTTTTTTTTAATAAAATAAAGATTAGCCGTCACGGGACGCCTGGCAGATGTGAAACATCAGAATCGCAATTTACGCACAATAATTTGCGAGTGTTACATTGTGGATTACCATAAACAAGGATTTATGACAGCAAATATAAAATACCCATCAATAATCAGTAATGAACGAGCTTTATTTTATTAAAGCACATATAGATAAAATCGAGAAAAAAAAATTTACCACTAAGTAAAATTTTCCCAGTAGTGGGGAAAAAAACAAGTCCAGTAATCTGGAATTCAGTTAAATCACAGTTGGGAACCATTACTAGGACGATTTGAGCCGGTCTAGTTTTAATGGGTCCCGACTGTTACTTATCTGAATTTCAGATTACTGGACTTGTTTTTCGTTTCAGTTTTATTTAAACTGCCTCGTTGGCCTAGTGGTCCCAAGCGTGACTGCTACGCTAGAGGTCTTGGGTTCGACTCCCAGGTCGAGCAAAAACTGTTATTGGGTTTTTCTATAAAATTCTCAGTAGCAGCTCGGAGTTAGGATTTGTGCCCGGTTAATGGCAATAGACTCGCCCCCTATTACATGGGACCTAAACATATCGGCGAACTGTGGGTGTACATAGTTACACCTCTGCCTAACCCTTCGAATATAGGCGTGATGGTATGTTAAAGTTCATGTTTTACGCAGTCGGGTTTTTTTTATTTTTTAAATCCATTTTTTTTATTTTACACTTTTCAGCGAGAATGGTTACTAGCTAATGGGTATATTTGAGTAAGCCATTTATAAAACGCTTGATTTTGAAGAGTTTAAGAAAAAAATGTTTGGTTTGTTTGTATTTTTTTTTTTGCATTATTCACTTCAAATTACATGTAAATATACAAGTTGCATACATGTTTGCAAGTTATTCATAAAACCCTTTATTTTGACAACCCAATCGATAGGTTTTAAGAATTTTTTGTTTTACATAATATAGCCACAAAATAGCCCGCCATTTTGTTTTTATTTTTATTTTGGTATACCCAGTGTCACTCTCACAGTAAATACGAATCTTACGACACCTCTCGAGCTAAAATTCATCGAGCCGTTCAGGCTGCAGAGCGTGCCAAACAATTATACGTGCATACATACTCTCGAAAAACATTACCCTCCTTCTGGCGCAGTCGGGTAAAAAGAGGGCTTCAAAAAAAATAGACTGCCAAAATATAACACGAAATTATTAGGTACAATAATATGCCTCAAGCTAATAATTTTTCTGCTCAGCAACAGCCCGGTTGCCAAGAGTCCTTGATGCCCAGATTTCGTCTGAGGGCGTTGCTAAGATACCAACTGGTTGCTAGGCGACTAGCTACTGAGATGGGAGGGTCGGAATATTGATTTACGTAGAGTACTTAGCCAATTTGTTATCTTGTCATGGAAATTAATATAATTATACTAATATTAAAATGAGGTAAAGTTTGTGAGGTTGTAGGGGGGTAAGCACTGGATCTACAGAACCATCACGCCGGTATTCCCCGAAGGGTTAGGCAGAAGTGTAACAATATACACCCACAGTTCGCTGATATGTTTAGGTCGCACGTAATAGGGGGCGAGCCTATTGCCATTAACCGGCCACAAGTCCTAACTCCGAGCTGCTACTGAGAATTTCATAGAAAAAACCCAATAGCACTTTTTGCTCGACCTGGGAATCGAGCCCAAGACCTCTAGCGTAGCAGTCGTGCTTAGGACCACTAGGCTAACGAGGCAGTTCTACAGAATCGATTTTAAAAATTCTCCTACCCATAGAAAGCCACGCTATTTGTGAGCGTCTTAGGCTGTATAACATCACGCTACGATACACGGGAGCGGAGCAGTAATTAAAGACACTGATTCCTTGTCTTTGAAATGTATAAATGTATTAAATATTACAATTAATTTAGCTTTCATTTCTAATTTGTAGCACTGAGTACGTATTGCTGTACTTTGAGTGACTTTTATTTTTGATAGATCGATTTGACATCAGTATAGTTTTATGGAATTGTACAACTTATTGTAATACATTTTTTTTAAAAGAGTATATATGGAGTTTCTTGCCCGTTCCTCTCCATACGAAACTACCTTTTGGAATGGGCAACTAGATTCAATATGTTTAATTTTAACATGTAATTGACGTTCAAAAGTGCCTTCTAATGGTCTAATTAAAATAAATTATTTGACTTTGACTTTGAAGACATAACTAAAGGCGGGTGAAATACGCCCCGCGGACGAAGTCACGGGTAGTATAATAGTGTTTTATAATCACAACGCAAACAAAGCCGCGGGAAACAGCTAGTTTTCTATTTTTTATACCTCTTTACCTAGTATCTTTCTATCTACCGCATTTTGTATTTAGTTGATTTATTACTTACTAGCGAACTGCCTGCGACTCCGTCCGCGTGGCTTATTAAATTCACCCGCGTTTACTGACGTCTTTGGTTACTGCTCCGCTCCCGTGTGTCGTAGCGTGATGTTATATAGCCTATGTTACTCAGAAATAATGTAGCTATCTTTTGATGAAAAAATGTATAAAATCGGTCCAGTAGTTTCAGAGCTTATTCATTACAAACAAACAACAAAATCTTTCCCCTTTATATAAATTTTATTAGCATCAAGTATAGATTAGTATAGATTTTTTTTTTGCGTGCTTGTATGACCAGATGTATGAACGTGGACGAGGCGAAAGGAGTATGAAAGGATCGTAGCAGCTGGCGTTCTGTTGTTTCTGCCTACCCCCATGTAAAAAAGGCGTGAGTTTATGTGTGCATGTATTTTTTTAAATACAACACAATATTTCCCTCCACCTACCGATGAAATGACGTAAGGACTTCCATTTATCTAGTTTTTCCTCTCGCTAACGTCGATAGACGTGTGATATCGCAATCACTAAGCAGCACAGCAGTGTCTCGTCGCTACACACGTACTAAGTGACACGGTTTCGATTCCGACGCACTCCGCGCTTTCCGCCCGTTATTGATACCACTACGACATTTTATTTACGTCATTTCGACTATGTACCTTTGAACAGATTCCGAGAAAAAAAAAATACCGGTGAAGGTCGGAAAAAAAAAAATCCCGTCAAATTCCTTTTCTTTTAAATTTTTCCCGGTTTCTAGAATAACTCAAACGTCTTCCTCTCTCTCTCTCTTACTCTCTGGTTAAAAAAGAGCAAGAATATAAGCCAATAATCTCACATTCCGCACAGTCGGGTAAAAAGATAACACAAAATTAAACATTTTAAGTAACCCCCGACAGAAGAAAAGAAATCACAGTTTAAACACATACCATAACGCCTGTATTCCCCGAAGGGTTAGGCAGAGGTGTACCAGTGTACACCCACAGTTCGCCGGTATGTTTAGGTCCCATGTAATAAGGGGCGAGCCTATTTTCATTAACCGGGCACAAATCCTAACTCCGAGCTGCTACTGAGAATGTCATAGAAAAACCTAATAACACTTTTTGCTCGACCTTGGAATCGAACCCAAAACCTCCAGCGTAGCAGTCGTACTAGGCTAACGAGGCAGTTAAAATAAATACATAAACATCGAAAAATACAATAAGAAGCCTGAAGAGAAGGAAACAATGTTGTTTTCCTCTTTGGAAAATCCCCACCGATCTCCTCCGTGCCCCTGAGGCGGAGGAGTCTACAAGTCTCTTACTGAATAAAAACCACGCCCATTTTCCTTTCCCACACATAGAGGTGCGGTCCCACTCGAGCTAAGCCATGTTGCTAGGAGCGTGTCTAAACATCAATAGGATTGCTTTATTTTCAAAGACTAGACGACCTGCCCGCGAGATCGTCCGCGTGGCTTATTTCACGCGCGTCTTTCGTTGCTGCTCCGCTCCCATGAGCCGTAGCGTGATGGTATATAGCCTGTTACTCAGGAATAATGCAGCTTTCTAATGGTAAAATATTTTTTGGAAATCGGCGCAGTAGTTTTTGCGTTTATTCATTACATACACACACACACAAAAATACAAATCTTTCTCCTTATAATATTACTGTAGATAAAAAAAAATTACAATCCTATCCGTGTTTAGACACATTTTAAAGCAAAATCGCTTAGCTTTTTCATATCAACGGATGGCATACAAGCCGACGGTCCACCTAATGTTAAGTAGTCACCGCTGCCTATACACATCTACAATACCAGAGGCCTTGCAAATGTGTTGCCATCCCAGAGACAAAGTTGAAATGTGTCATGTGCCTGTAATTACACCGGCACCCATACCCTTCAAACCGGAACACAGCAACGCTGCTTTGAGGCAGAAATAGTACTTCCCCGGACGAGCTGCTTCACAAAGAGCTCTACTACTACTAACAAATCTAAACAAAATCCTTCAATCTTCACAGAAGCGAATATTCTTGTTTGGAAGAAGGATGGAGAAGACCGGTAAGCGATTGATTACCGACTCTATGACATTGACTATTGAGCTACTTTTTTTGCAAATTCGATTTCTATACTAAGCGAATTGCTCTTGTCCTTAAAACCTTCAAAAAGAGGTCTCCTAGTAAACGCAGTTAAACCTAGTTTAACCGGTAAACTTAAACCAAGTCTTAGCAACAATACAGTCAGTTTAAATTACAATAACTTTTACTTTTCAGCACGCACAGTACGTGATGTCACGCTCCCAATTATCGTAGTGTGGACTTGTTATAACAATTTCCGGCATTTCGGCCATCAAGCTTTGGTGCTGTATCGAATTCTGGTAGCAAGCAGTGTTCACGCTACAAGCTGATGCATACAAACATTCAAGCACCGCTTGAAATGCTTGGATACCAATATATATATATATATATTTTTCGAAGCGGTTTCGGCTTAAATACCTAATAAATAGTTTCATTCGGTTACGTTCCAACGGAACGTTATAAAAACGTTATTGGCAACGAACAAAATTTAAAATGATTTCGATTATTAAAACGTTTTTAAATCGCTTCTTTTTTTTCCCCACCTCGTTGGCCTAGTGGTCTTAAACGCGACTGCTACGCTAGAGGTCTGGGGTTCGATTTCCAGGTCGAGTAAAAAGTATTATTGCGTTTTTGTGTGAAATTCTCAGTAGCTCGGAGTTAGGATTTGTGCCCGGTTAATGGCAATAGGCTCGCCCCCTATTACATGGGACCTAAACATACCGGCGAACTGTGGGTGTACATTGTTACACCTCTGCCAAACCCTTCGGGGAATACAGGCGTAATGGTATGTATGTATGTATGTCTGTCTTTTAAACCTAAGTAAGTTACAAAATTTGTATGTAAAGCTTCTGTCCGCGACTTTGTCCGCGTCAAATTAGACATACTATCCCACGGAAACCGATCATTTTTCCGGGATAAAAAGTATCCTATGTGTTATTCCACACTACAATCTATCTCCGTGCCAAGCCGTTTAAGCGTAAAAGAGTAACAAACATCCATCCATCCTCACATACTTTCGCATTTGTAATATTAGTAGGATAGTAGGATGAATTTTTATTAGATAAGACAAGCCCGCCACACTATTCCCAACCACTGCAACTTCTGTAAGCCAGAATCAACAGGGGAAACCGCCAGAAGAGCGCCGAGGCAATGAAGCTCGACGAGTCCCGGAGAAACGATATAAAATGTCGTAGTTACTGCAAATGCTATAAATCGGTCCCTAACTACACCGATGGTCCACGCCCCACTATGCTAGACTCTGTACCACCCCACCACCCCCGCCCGCACTTTAAAACACCCCAGTTTTAAACCAAACAACGACTACGAACAGAAACAACGACCAGAAATCTTTACAAAAAAAAAAACACACAAAAACAAAAATATTTAAAAAAATAAATCAAGCTTCTACACGCGTCTTCGTTTACGTAGAATTAAAGTTAACTTTAAACCTATCTTCTCACAAAAAGCACACCTTTTTATCAATGAAATCACTTCGCAATCGGACACCACTGCTTACAGAAATAACCTTTATAATTATCTACCATCACGCCTGTATTCCCCGAAGGGTTAGGCAGAGATGTACCAATGTACACCCACAGTTCGCCGGTAAGTTTAAGTCCCATGTAATAGGGGGCGAGCCTATTGTCATTAACCGGGCACAAATCCTAACTCCGAGCTGCTACTGAGAATTTCATAGAAAAACCCAATAACACTTTTTGCTCGACCTGGGCATCGAACCCAAAACCTCTAGCTTAGCAGTCGCGCTTAGGGCCACTAGGCTAACGAGGCAGTTTATAATTATCTACAGACTTTTAATTTAAAAAAAAAATCGACAACAAAATGGCACCAGAAAATTCCACCGTCAAAACGGCGTCGGCACGTTCGATAGCAACGCATCTAACCAAAGTAAAACCCGTCAGTTAAATCACCAACCGTTTGCACAAATCCTTAAAAAGGCTATAATAATTATTAATATTAATTAAGAAAACACTCACAAAGCAACAGGAGCACCTCTGCAGTCCCCCACAGAAACTTTTCATTATCACGTCTGTACCAAACGAGAGTCCAGATGTAAAAGAATAAATCATTTCCAACGTCCCGGTAGCTTACTGCGCAACGCGCCGGTATTGATCCGGCCAAGGGGTCAGAGAATACTGGTAGACAGGTAGGGTTGCACTAGGGGGGTACATAAGGGTGGGATTGCAATTTTATTGATTACCCCCTGTTGCTAGGTATATAACGCCGCTAAAGCTCGCGTCGGGGAGTGGACAGAGGGTGTCGCTATGGGGCAGATTGGTGCAAAAAAAAAAATAACTATACGGGTGCGCATTTAGTAACAGGTGTGCTTGTATGACCAGATGTAATAAACGTGGACGAGGCGAAAGGAGTATGTAAGGATTGTAGTGGCGTTCTGTGGTTTCTGCCTACCCTCATAGGAAAAAGGCTTTATGTATGTAATACCAGCCACGTATTTTCCCTCACATGAGTATTGATCACCAAGCTTACTTAATACTTCGACCAAGTTTTTTTTTTCAACCGCCTCATGTTACGTTTTTGGTTACTGCTCCGCTCCTGTATGCCGTAGCGTGATGAAATCTACTATTCCTAATGAATCTCGCGATCATTATGCAAAATTATTTTTTCATTCTTTGTTGTACAATATTTTGTTCGAATCGAAAACGAAATGAGAACGTTTATAAAAACCGGTTTATTCCGCAGGACGCAGCCGCACATAGTATGCGGCGACAAGCATAAACCTGTTATTGTCTATAAGTTTCCGTAGGGTATGTTTTTATTTACCACGCAACCAAATACCAATAGAATTAAATTCATAATTGCTTGCAACGCACATCCCATAAAAATGCGGTTCAGAAACATTTATTAATCAAAAACAATTTAAATTTTGTTCTTTGCCAATAACGTTTTTTATAACGTTGCTTTCGAACGTAACCGAAACAAACGGTTTCTTAGACATTTAGGACGGAACCGTTAAAAAAAATATATCGGTATTCAAGCCCTGCATTAATGTGCGCCCCCAGGGACTTCAAAAACACCTTCATAAAGTCAAAGTCAAAGCATTTATTTCAATTACACCATTTACAGGCACTTTTGAATTGTCAAGAAATTACATTTAAAAGTTGAAGCTAGTTGCTCGTTCCAAAGCGTAGGTCTCTATGGAGAAGAACGAGCGAGAAACTCCATGGACACTTCTTAAAAGTTTCAGAATAATTATTAAGTGTTACATGTTGAATTGGTAACAGAATCAAAAATGTAACAATTATAAATCTGTTTTTAACGTGTTAACCCAAAACGCGTAACCGGCGTGCTTGTATGAACAGATGCATGAACGTGGACGAGGCGAAGGAAGTATGTAAGGATCGTAGCAGGTGGCGTTCTGTGCTTTCTGCCTACCCCCATGGGAAAAAGGCGTGAGTTTATTTATGTATGTATGTATGTAACCCAAAACGCTTACAAAGGTGTACCCGTAAAAAATTGTTTTAAAAACACTTATTTCGGTTACAGTTCGAGTCCCTGCCTAAAGCTATACTGAAACTAATTATTTCAGTTACACATATTAACACATTTAAAAGGTTACAGTTTGATTCGGTAACATTATTGTATCTGTAACATTAAAAAATGTTTTTCTGTTAGAACTGATTTAAAAAACAGTGTAAAGAACACTTATTTCGGTTACAGTCCCTGTGTGCCCCACAGCTGCGCAAAACAGGCTCTGTTCAGCATAAATGCCAGACCAGGAGTAAAGTAACTAACAAAGATTGACTTCTTTTTTTTGAAACCTTCTTCAATGGGTGACTATTTGATGTCGAGTATGAAGGGGAAGCGTAAAATGTACGCGGACAACGTGCTCCTTGATTATAAACAAAAAAACAACACACACAGAGTCGAAATTTGTATGCAAATATAATTCTACACAATATTTTTTTTCTTGTACGCAATTCTTGATTCTATTTCTGTTGTATTTTGATTCATTATCAGTTAATCAATCAAAAACAGCTCTATCTACTCGGACCGTCAGACGGTGGTAATTATTTTCTATCTATTCCTATTCTATATTTCTATATTTCTATATTTAACCTTAAATACTTTTGATGATGTTGTTTTTATATTTAACCTCTTAGCCGTGACTTCGCTACGCGAATTTTCTTACGGAACCCTAATTTATTTCACAACAAAAGATAAGATACAGCATAGAGGAATAACATAGCTTCCTACTAGCAAAAGAATTTACAGAATCGGTTCAGTAGTTTTGGAGATTACGGCGACCAAACAAAAAAAATCACGCGCCATGGAACGCGTTATTTTTTCACCCGTGTTAAGTTACGTCTTAGACTACTGCTCCGCTCCCGTGTGCCGTAGCATGATGTTATATAGCCTATACTATTCCTTATGAATCTGGCTATAATAAGCACAAGGAATTTTTCAAATCCGACTGGAAATTCCGGAGATTAGCGCGTTAAAACCAAATAACTTTTAAGGTTTATTTTAATAGAATTGATTATCAGGACGTAATCAATATTATCATTAGAGAAATTCTTTCAAATTAATCGCAATAGTAATAGTGCGATATCGCACACCTCCCTAATGATAACATTCTTATCAAATACATCATAACCAATTTTAAACATATTATCTAAATACCCATAATTAGGCCTTGCACCGATTAAACTTTATGTACTCGTAACCGGCGTGCATGTACGACCAGATGTATGAACGTGGACGAGCCGAAAGGAGAATGTAAGGATCGCAGCAAGTGGCGTTCTTTGGTTTCTGCGTACCCCATGGGAAAAAGGCGTGAGTTTATGTATGTATGAATGTAAACTTGAAAATATTTAAAGTAACTAAAAGGTGCCAAACCGGATACTAATACAAAGATATCCCCCGTCTGTCTGTCAAGGGCCAGTATCTTTTTAACCGAAATAGGTTGACGGTAAGTATGGCCGCTATAACAGTTAATAATAATGTGCAAAATTGAAGGGGGTGCCGCCATAAAAAAAAACGTTCCTTTGTTCGAAGTTTCTTAGGGCCTCCGCCCAAAACCGACTGTTTGTAGGACCGATTACCGGACCGATTCAATTAATCCATAGTTTTGTGGAACCGTATTTTTGTCGGTCGCGTGAGTTGGTATATTAGTATTCATATGCACCAAGTTAAACCACGTTATTTAAATCGCTACGAACCATTACTCTTCGATGGAGCGCCTCCATCAGTCAGCTTTTTTACCGTTAAAAAACGATAGACGTCAGGAGAAATTTCTAGGGTGGGGCCTAGTAATTTCTCCTGTATCGTGGGTGCGTTTACAAACATATAAACTCACATACACAAACAGCCAGACCCGGTTATAAGTTTGACGTGTCTGTGAGTCTGTCTGTAGCACCGTAGCTCTTAAACGAGTGAACCGATTTAAATGCGGTTTTTTGAATTTGAAAGCTGGTTTCCTAGCGATGGTTCTCAGAATGTTTTATCAAAATCGGTTTAGCCGTTTCGAGGTTATCAGCTCTTTTGTTAGTTGCGGTGGGGTACTTTATTCTTCCGTCGGGGGTTGCTTAAAATTTTGAATTATATTATTTGACAAGTAAATGTCAAAACAGTGTAGAAATTATTGACATGTTCGTTTTTCATTTTTAAAATTTATTTCTTGTGAAATTATAGTTGTAAGTCACAACGCCGGAAGAGGACGCCCTAGAAAGACCTACCCTGACCTTATTGGTGGGGTTCTTCAGAAAGGTCGGGTGCGCAGAACTCGTAACCGGCGTGCTTGTATGACCAGATGTATGAACGTGGACGAGGCGAAAGAAGTATGTAAGGATCGTAGCAGGCGGCGTTCTGTGGTTTCCTCCCGGAAAAAGGAGCGAGTTTATGTATGTATGAAATCATAGTTATGAGTAAGCAGAATCCTAGATCTTAATGTCCTAATCCGATATACAAAATATCGTAGACATTTAAACTCATTATCCAAAATGTAACCGGACTCCTTATGTATGCAAACCGCGTATGCTCCTTATGCAAAGCGCGATCGATACAGACCCCGAAGCGCCATAGAGGGCGCTGCCATCGACCGGACACAAAGACTCTGAGACGCCACTGAAAAATTCCTGGTAAAACCTAATAAAATTTCGCCTGACCTGGAACAAGCCCGCCTCCCTATTCCCAACCACTACAACTCCTGAAAGCCAGAATCAAAGATGGCGACCATCAATGCAATAATGCTCGACGAGTCTCGGAGAGACTGGGATCCAAAGAAATTTATAAGAAAGAACAATGGAGGAGTAGAAAAAAACATAATTCCCACTTACCTTCATACAAGCAGGAGACAGAACAGAATTAGACCAATAGGCGTAAAGAGGTGTTTACAATTGGGAGATGCCCATATTGCCAACCACGGATTACAATTAATATTATAAATGGGTTCTTAATGTGACCTGTTCCCGAGTATTTTTGAACTTCATATACAAAAAACAAAGACATAAATCTAGCTGCCCCTTCCAAAAGATAATTCATATGGAGAAAACAACAACATACCATCACGCCTGTATTCCCCGAAGGGTTAGGCAGAGGTGTACCAATGTAGACCCACAGTTCGCCGGTATGTTTAGGTCTTATGTAATAGGGGGCGAGCATATTGCCATTAACCGGGCACAAATCCTAACTCCGGAGCTGCTACTGAGAATTTCATAGAAAAACCCATTAACACTTTTTGCTGGACCTGGGAATCGTACCCATGATATCCAGCGTAGTAGTCGCGCTTAGGATCACTTGGCTAACGAGGCATATGGACAAATAAATGGCATAAAACTCCATACTTAAAACCGGGCCGAACATAAAAGAATTCTATCCACCCCAACCTAAGCTCGAACCATCTCGCCGCTGCCATCCGACACTGTAGAACTTAAAATTCGTCTCTAATCGATATCCGATCCAGGCTCCCCCCCCCCCCCCTGGCAACGAGGCCCTAAGCCGAGGTACTTACTACACACGAGGTACTCTTAGCAAGAAATCGCTGGCTGGAGACCTAAATTATCGGAAAAGAATTCTATGGAACACCTACCTTATCACCCGACACCATTTTCTTCAAGTCCAAGGACCGACACCGCTGCATTTTGGTATGCACCGCGCGCGCTTACACCCGGACGGCAACTGCTGGATCGACCGGGCGACCTGGCTACCTTTCCGCCCTGCACTGCGCATGTCAGAGTGCAATGTACTATGCATATAGAATGCCACGCCTAGTTACTGTTGGGGGTGGAAGTGGGGTTAGGTACCAAGAGCTGGTAGACCCACACCCACACTACGACAGATTTGCGCATGTGTTCCTGAGCGTAGCCTTTGTATATGATGGAGCGGTACATGGAGCAGTACCTTGTATACAACATGGAGAAGTACCTACCTAATTGCGTAGTTACTTGTGTGGTCCAAGATGGCGGGCCAAGATGGAAATTACTTTTTGGAACGAGCAACTAGATTTAATTTTTTTTTCTTGTATTGGACGATCACAAGTGCCCTTTATTAGTCTATTTAAAATAAATGATTTGTTTTTGACTTTGATGACATTTTGAGGATTGGTAGAGGAATAAGTAGTTAAAAATTTATGAAACCCAGTTAAAGTCAATGCCAGAGCCCTTTTTAGAAATCTAATACAAAATTTACTAAGTAGATATTTCTAGTTAGCCTAGTGGTCCTAAGCGCGACTGCTACGCTAGAGGTCTTAGGTTCGATTCCCAGTTCGAGCAAAGTGTTATTGAGTTTTTTGTATGAAATTCTCAGTAGCCGCTCGGAGTTAGGATTTGCGCCCGGTTAATGACAATAGGGTCGCCCCCTATTACATTGGAAGTAAACATACCGGCGAACTGTAGGTGTACATTGGTACACCACTGCCTAACCTTTCGGGAAATACAGGCGTGATGGTATGTTATGCCTATCGCCGTCTGTCCCTCTGTACGCTTAGATATTTTAAACTGCGAGGTGCGCAACGAATTATAGAGAGTCACTCACATAGATTGATATAGTGATTCGAGAGGAAGGTTTATAAGTATGGAACACGCTACCAGCGGGAGCGGAGCTGTAACCAAAGACGTAACTAAACGCGGGTGACACCGCTAACTAGTGAATGAATCAAATAAATTCACAGATTCAATTCTAAGTTTATCTTGAACATCATTAACATCCGTAAAGGAAAACATCGTGAGGAACACCTGGGCAAATAATTAATACTAATATAATAATGATGAAGAGTATTCGTTTGTTACAACGGGCTAATAGGAAAGGAAGTTCAAGTCGTATTAGAGTTTGTGCCACTCTATACTTAACACCATTGTATACCATGTTTACGCAAATAAAATATTTTATTATTATTCTCATTTATTCATTACTATATACATATAAATTACATTTTTAAATATTGTTATAAAAGTATTATTATTATTATTAATAATGAGCAATTATAAACAGTAAAAAATGAATATAATTAAATAAATATTTAATGAATAAGTACAATTATATAAATAGCTAATTGATAAATATTAAATATAATTAAATTTAAAAAAAAAATATGTAGATAAATAGAAATATAAAATAAATGTAACCTAATTACAAGGAAAAATTAATAAGCGCTCTTCCTATCTCGTCTTATTTAAAATTTGCTGTGCCCAACAGGGTCCATAGTTGTTCTTTATTTTTTATTATTTACCACATTACACATACATACATACACATAGTACATTATGGATGCAATAAACAATTTGATTTGATTTAGAAAAAAATATGTTGCGTTTGGGCCAAAGCACACACGCTTCTTTTAGCTGCGGAAATCGGCGATTTAGAAGTTAGGCGCAGCGACCAAGCATCGCGACACCGCACACTTGAACGCCAAACGCAGCGACTAAGTCGCTTTTCGGAAGCTCGATACAGCGACTGAACGCTACAACACACACACTATCGGTTGCAAGTCGCTGCGATTTGACCATTGAGATAGAAAAAACATGGAGCAGCCGCGATATTCCATCCATACATTTGCATTAGCATTTAATGAGGCTGCACTGCTGCTTACTTTATTGATAAAGCGAAAATATCAATCGCGTCGAAGGCAATACCGCCTTCCATCCAGAGTTTGTGAGTATCGATAGATAAATAGAAATCCATCCATCATCCACGCAGCATCGATAAAGTTGCAAAATCGCCGATCGCCGCCGCAAATAGTAGCGTGTGTGCTTTGGCCCTTTGATAGCCAGATTCAGAAGGAATAATAAAGTCTATATAACATCACGCTCCGACACACGGGAGCGAAGCAGTCACCAAGATCTAACTTAAGGCGGGTTAAAGCGCTGCGGGTTGCTCGTAAGAGATACCGCGCCCCCGGAACGCAAAGGGCACAAGAAGGAACATGGGTGGGTTTAGTCAGTAAAAGTCTGACACTTTCTCCCGCCCCGCCCAGGGCGGGAGAAGTTATTTGATAATTTCTCACCCCACCAAAAAAAAAAAAGCCGGGTTACAGAGGTCTGAAATCACCAATCCACTTTGAGCAAGCGTGGTGATCAATGCTCGTGCCTTCTCTGCATGTGAAGAGGCCAGGCTAGTATTATTTAACAGTATCATGAAGGTAAAAAAAACTAAACTACGCTTTTGCGCAGACGTCCAAGCGTAAAGGAATGTGTGTACATTACATAAATAAATAGTACACGTGCAAATAGTGACGTAATATAGTGAGATGGCAATAAATTAATTACGACAGATCTTATTGAACATCAGTCCGTCACCCGAACAGAAACAGGCTCGAGAGTAAGGCCCGGTTTCCACCCAAGCGCAGAGAAGAAGATATTATGTCTCCTTACGACCAATCGGCTTTCATTATTATCACATAATACCGCTTAGTTTGAACACAACACAGTATCCTATTGGGTGTTTTGAGACATCTCCTTTCCGCCTTGGTGGAGGAGTCCGGGCCTAAGGGGCGCGTGCTGATCCCCGTACGGCCACATCGAGTGACAGGGCCCACCTTGTGGTGGTGTAGGGCCAATACCTGCCGGGGTGCCAAAGAATGCTCAGAGCGATACCCGAGCCCCGGCCAATGGTAGTTGGAAGAACGCCGTGGGGTTTTAGTCGGTAAGAGTTCGACACACTCCACCGCCTTCCCCGAGGCGGAGGCAGTCCATGAGGATTTCCCCCCCCAAAAAAAACGTGGCTGTATTGAAATTGTATGTCATAGTACAGTTGGATTTGATTACCAGTAACATCCATCCATATGCTACACAAATAAATAAAATTCAAGTGTATGTATTGACAAAATAACGGCTTTGTCTATAAAACCCGGTCCCCGGTTAGTGGCAATAGGCTTGCCCCCTATTACATGAGACCTAAACATACCGGCGCACTCTGGGTGAACATTGGCACATCTCTGCCTAACCCTTCGGGGAATACAGGCGTGAAGGTATGTTTATTAATGCATATTTGTGCAGCAAATCATCGTTACACTTGCATCCGTCGGCGGATGGGTAAGACTTCCAGGCGGCCATACGTAACGAGCGGACGTTGTATGACCTACGCTGCCATATTGAGCACATCTGCTACGCTAGGGGTCTTGGGTTCGAGTCCCAAGTCGAGAAAAAAGTGTTATTGGGTTTTTCTATTTCTATTCTCAATAGCAGCTCGGAGTTAGGATTTGCGCCCGGCGAGCCTATTGCCATTAACCGGGCGCAAATCCTACCTCCGAGCTGCTACTGAGAATAGAAATAGAAAAACCCAATAACACTTTTTGCTCGAACCCAAGACCTCTAGCGTAGCAGTCACGCTTAGTACCACTAGGCTAACGAGGCAGTTTACCCTAGAACCAGTCTATTTTTACTCAAAGGCCAGTGAACCCAGCTGAAGTAACTACAGCTAATTTTAGCTGAACAATTTCGTATTTAAAAATAACTCATAGGTTTTCAATGTAAACAGCCAAACTTGACCTATTATACTACTGACACACTGTACGTATGGTTTGAAGGTCAGTTTAAAGTATAAATAAGATATTCAAGACTTCGTCTCATTTTTATTTGCATGCTATAGATTTTTCTTGAGGCGTTTCCAAAGTCTCGCATTCATAGTAGTACTAGCGACCAGCTCCAGCTTCGCACGGGTGCAATGCTGATACTAAATACACTACAGGAAAACTGTGAACGTTGTATATAAAAACATAGCGGCCCGCTCCGGCTTCCCACGGGTATAAAATATACACAAATCTAGTTCTCCTTCCTATCTGATTTCTCACTTCCAATACTTGTGCTCTGCGCACAGTAAGCATCTTCGCTCCTCCAATAATCGTCTTCTACGATGTCCTTCTCACCGCGCTGGTTTTCTTAAATCTTCTTTTCTTGTCCAGGCGGTATTCCTTTGGAATGCGCTTCCTCAAAATATCAGGAGGGCTACCAGTCGTTTCATATTCAAAGTAAAAGCTCGTGAACACTTGCTTATGCAGTTGGCAGACTCGTCTCACAATTAGTTACATATATTTCTCCACCTATGTATTATTATTTTTTTGCTTTCTCTACTCTGTATATTTTGTTTGTATGTATGTATATATGTATTTATTATATTTTATTCCTGGAAACTTTCTGTTCCTTGCACCTACTATGTTTTGTCTCTGCATCGCCCTAAGGTTCACTGGTAGAAAATGCCAAAGGCATTAAGTCCGCCTTTGTACAGTGTATTATTTACATTATGAGCAAAAAGTTTTAATAAATAAATAAAATATAAAGAGCCATATAGACCTATATTAAATGAACAATGTATTTAAGGTATTTAATTGGATAAGGATTAATGCTGTATTGGTTAAAATCGCTACGATAATTAGCCATTATTTGTCGTAAAAAGTAAATGACAAAAAAAAATTATTGTGGGATATCCATAAGCGATAGACATATACCATCGCGGAGTTTTCTGTAGACCTTTTCAATGTGTACCATACTTAGTACATTTTGATAAATCTCGTAGGGTTCATTCAGCCTGCGTTTGCAATGTAAGTGGAAAAAATGTAATTATTTACGACATCAGATTAGAAACCTCAAAAATAACAGTATTCCACCACTATTTAATGGACGTTATTATACATATAAACCTTTCTCTTCAATCACTCTACCTATAAAAAAAAACCGCATCAAAATCCGTTGCGTAGTTTTAAAGATTTAAGCATACATAGGGATATAGGTACAGAGAAAGCGACTTTGTTTTATACTATGTAGTGAAGATAAGTCCAGGTTTCCTGAAGATACTCTCCTTAATCATCATATATCAGCCACAGGACGTCCACTGCTGGACATAGGCCTCCCTCATAAATTTCAAAAGGGACCGTTTGGAAGCGTCCTGCTTCCAGCGTCTTTGGCCGCTATGATCTTCTTATTTAATGTAATATTTTTTTGCCATTGTATGGTAAACAAACTAGCGGCACACCTGATGTTAAGTGGTCACCGCTGCCTATAGACATCTGCAATACCAGAGGCCTTGCAAATGCGTTGCCATCACAGAGGCAAAGTTGAAATGTGTCATGTGCCTGTAATTACACCGGCACCCATACCCTTCAAACCGGAACACAGCAACGCTGCTTTGCGGCAGAAATGGGTATGGTGGCAACACTTCCCCGGACGAGCTGCTTCACAAAGAGCTCTACGTATTTATCTGATCTATTCCTAACATTCGCATCAACTGTCAAGTTGTCATAGTTTTATCGGTTTGTAAATGACGTCATATCGTAATAAAACAAATATTTTCAGTATGGGTATTTTCCACGTGGGAGATAGCTATGATGCAGTGTCGGCGCCGTTTTTAATCACAGTCGAGGAAACAGAGGCGTTATGAAGTTAACGCGTGTCTATATGTGGCATCGTAGCTTCGAAACAGCTGAATTGATTATGATTTCGTTTTTTGTTTGACAGGCGGCTTGATCTAATATTTATTTTTCGCGAAACCCTAATTGTTTTTCTAAAATAAAAGTAGCGTAAGTAGCTCCTTATAACATCAGCTGTCTGTCACAGAAAGTCCTGTCGAAATCGGTCTAGCCGTTTCGGAGAATAGGCTGAACAAACACAACAAACAAACATTTTAAAAAAAAATTTTAACGCGTAAATGCCATGTAAACATTCATAATAAATATAATAGCATCAATTTTAGATACAAGACTCCGAAGGACTTTGAGAAGTTCAGCGCAAGAAATACCCCATGATAACCGACATTACGCGAACCAAGTCGCGGGCATTAGCTAGTTTTAACTGTGTATGTAGTTGTGCAGTATTTACCAACCCAGTAGCGTAGACTTTAAAACACCGAATAGTGTGACTGGTCAGCCAATCAGTACGTTCAAAACCCCTGCATGGCGAGGCGTCCCATTGCCAATTAATAATCATCACTCATTATAACAGCCCGGCTCCAACACAGCAAATAATAGCGTAATAGTAGTAAAAACATTATTTAGTAATAGTAGAGCTTTTTGTGAAGGAGCTCGTCCGGGGAAGTACTACCACCATACCTATTTCTGCCGCAAAGCAGCGTTGCTGTGTTCCGGTTTGAAGGGTATGGGTGCCGGTGTAATTACAGCCACATGACACATTTCAACTTTGTCTCTGGTATGGCAACGCATTTGCAAGGCCTCTGGTATTGCAGTTGTGTATAGGCAGCAGTGACCACTTAACATTAGGTGGGCCGTCACGCGTCGGCTTGTTTGCCATTCAAAGATATAAAAAAATATAACAGCAAATAATTTGCCATCCAAGTTAAGGCTTAAAATCGTGTGCGCTAAAATATGTTTTACAATGAGAAGATAAAAAGGTGGCGGATCGCGGGCGGCGCGCTTTCTAAAGGTGGTTTCACACTGGCGAGGCGTGGAATGGATTGGAAGAGCGATAATTACAATTTGTATAATTAATAAATAATCTAATTAGGTCCTCGTGATGGCTCAGTAGTTAAGACACCCGCCTCTCATACATGAGGTTGCCGGTTCGATACCGGGCAAGTACCTATGTGACTTTTTAAATTCATGTAATTTTTCTAAGTTTATCTTGGACATTACTGACATCGGTACAGGAAAACATCGTGAGGAAGCTTGGACTTATAGTTAAAGCCTGAAAACGCCAATCCGCCTTGCGCAAGCGTGGTGATTAATGCTCGTGTCTTCTCTATGTGAGAGGAGGCCTTTGCCCTGGAGTGGGACGGTAATAAGCTGGTTTTATTAAAGGTGTGTTTTTGACCTTTCGATCTCTCGATGTAAAACAATAGTACATAATACCATTTCAAGGATGCCTTAGTCAGTACACTTAGTTAATCTGTCTGTTGAAAACTCATTCCTATGGCTTCCAATACCATATGTGCTGTGCTTGCAGGCTTAGTGAACAGTAGTGAAGATTCCCGCACGGAACAAATATTTGTATGGCCTGCAGATAGTTGTTTCGGGTCTGGCTGTTTGTGTATGTGAGTTTATATGTTTGTAAACGCACCCACGACACAGGAGAAATTCCTAATGTGGGGCAACGTTTTTATAGAAAGAATAAAGAATTTAATGAAACATTCTTCATGCCTACACCAATGTAATCTCATTACTGTGTCAGTTAACTGCCTCGTTAGGCTAGTGGTTCTAAGCGCGACTGCTACGCTAGAGGTCTTGGGTTCGATTCCCAGGTCGAGGAAAAAATGTTGTTGGGTTTACTATACAATTCCCCATAGCAAGCAGCTCTGAGTTAGGATTTGTGCTCGGTTAATGGCAATAGACTCGCCCCCTATTACATGGGACCAACGGACTTACGTGCTCTCCGAGACACGAGGGTGTCACACCACCAATTTCCAACCTCCGGGCTCCTATCGAGGTATTTCTAATGATAAATCCCAATAACACTGCCCAACCTCGAAATCAGACCTGCTTGTAGCTACAAGACCAATGGGGATGGTCAAAATGGACTGACTAAACCTGCTCTGCCTACTCCTTCGGCGAGAACAGTCGTGAATATTACGTTACTGTTTATCAAGCTCAAATTGTATCATTATCTAACTACAGACTACAGGCACAGATAAGGATGATGGTACTGCTGATAACAGACTCTTTAAAGATAAGGATAATATCTTGGCAAGTTTTAAGATAAACTTCACAATGTAGTTTTATACTTAACAGAAAAAGATTACTGTTATCCATACTAATATTTTGAATGCGAAAGCAAGTCTGTTTGTTACGCATTTACGACTAAACCACTGAACCGATTTTGATAAAATTCGGCACGGGTGTAAGTTTGAACCCCAAACCAGGAGATAGGCTACTTTTTTTTCGCGACTTCATCTCCGTTTGCTATTACCGACGTTGTCTAAGTTAGGTTAGAACTTAAATTCGAGTAGTAGAGAAGTGCGCATGCGCGAAAATCTATAGTATCTCGTACGGGGTACGGGCGCTCGATATCAGTCATCTGCGCAGTAAACGCCATGTTTGTTCAAGATGTCTCACTAAGATGTGAACTTTTATTTTTATTGGTCAACTAGCACCTGCCCGCCACTTCTTCCGCGTCCTATTCGATATATTATCCAAAGGGAACCGTACATTTTTCCGGGATAAAATGTATTCTATGCGTTATTCCACACTACAATCTATCTCCGTGCCAAATTTCATCTAGATCCACTCAGCCGTTTAAGCGTGAGAGAGTTACAAACATCCATCTGTCCATCCATCCTCACAAACTTACGCATGTAATAAGGGGCGAGCCAATTGCCATTAACCGGGCACAAATCCTAACTCTGAGCTGCTACTGAGAATTCTATAGGAAAAGCCGAATAACTAACACTTTTTGCTTGACCTGGGATTCAAACCCAAAACCTCTAACGTAATGTAGCATAGCATATTAATAAATGTTGACATTAGGTTTAGTTTTAAAGATATTTATTCTCAAAAAAGACACATAGTCACTTACATGAGAACAGAGGACCTTATGCTAATATTATTAATAAGTTCGTCACTACATAAGACATTGTTCATGGTACACCCATCCAGTACATTCAGTTTTTGGAAAGGGTATTATTTGCTGTTAGATATTTAGCTAACTGAGTCTTGAATACATTGAATGAGTGTAAACTTTTGATACAAGCAGGTATTTTGTTGTACAACTGTGCTCCTTCAAATGTCAATTGTTTTTTGCCAAACTTGGTTCTCATTTTCGGTAAAATTATATTAGTAGTGGATTAGGAGATTGAGTCAGTGTTACAATAAATAATGCATGTTTGAAGCAATATTGGTATTGCATTTGGGACAGTCATAGAACAGAGGTATGTAATAAATTAATTTCACAGTACAATACAACACCAGCCTAATATTGTTTCACTAAATATTGTTCCATTTTAAACACAATAGATTTTAAAGCTGTTGTCATCAATATCTAGATTCAAGAGGACAGTTTCCACATATAGAACATCACGCTACAGCCAACGGGAGCAGAGCAGTAACCAAAGACGTAACAGAATACGGTTGAGACCGCACGCTATTTTGATAGTTGATGAAAATGTAAATGATTTTAAATTGAAATACCTAATATTTAATTGTGTTATAAAATAATTACTTATATCACTTTCTGTGGTTATAAAAAACTGCAGACTATGTTACTGAAGCAAGGAGTACAAACGTACATTATTATTTATAAAGTATTTGTTTTTCCTAATATGACTTACATAATGACTCATGGTTCAGTCATATTAAGAAGATCAGTGAAAGGCAACTAACAAAAGGGATTTATATGGCAGATGTGAGTTGCATAGCCAGGAGGGGGCACACTAGAAAGCCCTACCCTGACCTTATTGGTGATGTTTTTCCGAAAGGTCGGGTGCGCAGTACTCGTAACCAGCGTGCTTGTATGACCAGATTTATTAATATGGTTGAGGCGAAAGAAGTATGTAAGGATTGTAGCAGGTGGCGTACTGTAGTTTCTGCCTACCCCCATGGGAAAAAGGCGCGACTTTATGTATGTATCTATACCGGCTCATTGGCAAATCAAAAATGCCCATAGATGGAATAATTGTAATAAATGCTTTGAATTTATTGAATATGTAACTATTGATAATATGGTAATACAATTTAAGACAAATGAGTCACAATATAGAATATAGTGTCCAATATGGTTAAATGCTTTTTTATCAATACACAGCATCCTGTTGAAAAGGTGAATCATGTATTTCCATAGTATACAGCTATGCTATTTTTGATGGGTAGATTTGTATGTACAACAACATTTTCCCTAAAATTAGGGAAATTGAATTGTTAGTAAGTACAAAACTGAATAGAAAACGTAAGTTACACAGCCAACTCTCTATTACTAAACCTAATGATCACAAAACTAGTTTCAAAACAAGAATTAAGTTTAATTAATGCTACTTAGACCCGTTAATTGAGACTAACAGTCTGTAACACGATGAAAACTCTCATTTTTTAAATAGTTTCAAAGACATAGAAGAAAATTACTAAATACCTCGTCTATTAAGTCTCCGAACTTTCGATTATCGAACTGGCACACGATAACGACACAACACTGCAATCCAAATATGAGAAAACACTGTTAAACTAGTGAAACCATCAGGTGACCGCGCGTGTTGACTAATTGAGTTATCCGTTCTACGCACCAGTCAATATTTCTACTAATAAACACTTTGGTTAGCCCGTAGACGGTGCGACGCGCGACAAGAATGAGGAACTAAGAAAAGTGAAGATGTTAGGACCCGCTGCGTCCTCGACTCGAAAAAAAACCTGTTCTCTTTTTCACCTAGTAATCTAAAGAACGGGGTTTCCGTCCGCGATAATTTAACATCCACGCGCCACAGACACTACGATACGAGAAATTAACGCGACTTTTTACGACTACTTCCTGATATTATGACGATTAACGATATTAAATATTCGATTGGTGAAAGGAGACTAGATCACTACACATACCTTTGATGAAGCTCGTTTAGATGTATCGAAACAATATCCAATAAGTCCGTTATGTAGAAAAAATACACTTCCACACTGAATAGTCGTTCACAAATTGTTATAATCACTAACAAATAGTTACACCCACGATTATTGAAAACGGTATTCAGTCAGTATGCGGCGGATAAGCGCTAGCCCGTAAAAGACGCCATTTTGATTTCGTCAACTAAAGCCTATAGACAAGACAGAGCAGTACGTTTTATTACTTCTAAAATTCTAAAACAGTACAAACGTATTTTTTTAGACGTATTTTTCAGCCTCAACTTGAATAAAAAACTTATTAATTGAAAATTTTGATCTTGTTGTTGATATACACTAAAAGTTTTGTTTACACAATAGCTACAAAATGAGTTAATCAATTACACTTTAATTCCGGAACCATGGAACAAAACGTAAAATCAATACTTTTATAAGGAGTTTTTGGGTACTTCTACTATAAAACATTCGATGAAGCTCAGGAAAAAGCTGATATAAACTTTTTCTTAACTAAAGAACATGATTTTATTTTAAAAAATGTATGTTGAAATAAGTAATTATAATTTTACCAAGAATAATAGCAAGTCTTTAAATCACTACAAACTTATGACCATAACAATGTTGTCTATGGTGATCAATGATACCATACTTTGAAATATTTCCCTGTTTTCCGGTAAAAATATAGATCAACATGATTTTCTTTACTTCTGGTTTCAATTGACTTGTGCCTCATAAATAACAACAAGTTGAGATTTTATTTCATCACAACCATCTTGTGGATTGCGTATATCTAAGCTAACTAACTTCACTACTAAGTTGATTCAAAACGGCTAAAATTATGAGGAACTTTAGAGAAAACATTTTAAGGAGATTATACATTAGACGCTACTTCAAAGCGATTGCTACGCTAGAGGTCTTGGGTTCGATTCCCAAGACGAGCAAAGTGTTATTGGGTTTTTGTATCTCAGTAGCAGGTCGGAGTTAGGATTTGTACCCTGTTAATGGCAATAGGGTCGCCCCCTATTACATGGGACCTAAAACATATCGGTGGAATGTAGGTGTACTTGGGTACGCCTCTGCCTAACCCTTCGGGAAATACAGGCGTGTGTAGGCGGTGTACGCCACTTCAAATGAACGATTTCTCCAAGGTTATTAACAGTATGTTTTTACTTATGAATAAAACCCTAGCTTAATAAGACAAACCAAAACCTAAAGATACAAACCTTTGAAACAAATATTGTATAAACTTAGGTTGGTTTAAAAAAGAAAAGAATGAGAATTATGTGAAAAAAAACATCACTAAAATATTTAAAACAATAACAACAGTTTTTGCATTATATAGCCTATCGATTATCAACTAAGTATTTTACTGATACTTTATAAAGTAATATGCCTAAAGTATAGTTTAACGTTTATTGTACATCATCATCTGCTTAGCCTTTTCCCAACTATGTTGGGGTCGGCTTCCAATACAACCGGAAGCAGCTGAGTACCAGTGTTTTACATGGAGCAACTGCCTATCTGACCTCCACAACACAGTTAGTGGGCAACACGATACCTCTTGGTTAAACTGGTTGTCAGACGTAACGTTTATTGTACAAGGTGGCGAATCAGAACAGAAAAACGAACTACAACTGAATGACACAATAAAAGTAAAAAAGCAGCAGTTGGGGATAATATGAAAAGAAACGTTCATCATGTTACATTTACTGTCAATAGAAATAAATCTCTCCAAAGGTGATTCGACACTTTTCCAAAAAAAATTAGTTACAATGAAAAAATACGAATTAGTTACACAAGTATGAACACTCCTTAACGATTAACACTATTTTTATAGGGTAATAAAAATTTGGAACAGTAACCCCAAATCCAATTGTCAAAGAAAAGTAGCAAGCAGCTGTGTCTATACGTGTTTTTATTTATTAAATATCTTGATAATGTGCGTTTAATACACAAAAATTAAATGTGAAACGCGAAATCATCATGTCGAGCCGTCGTTCGATACTCGGATCGGCGCTTGACGCTCTACCTCCGCCCACTGATCCATTACGAGAATTATTTGAGGCATGCAAAACTGGAGATGCAATACGGGTTAAAAAGTTAATTACACCACAAACTGTTAATGCCAGGGACACGGCTGGACGAAAATCGACTCCTCTACACTTCGCTGCAGGTAATAAAATACAAAACACATTAATAAACTTATAAATTGGATCATTTAACACGATTTTGAAAAATTTTAGTGAAAGGACAGGCACACCACAATAGGAAGTCGCCAGTTTCTTAAATTGCATAATTAGTTACGCTTGCTGATTGACGTTTCGTGTTTTATGCCTTTTGTTGTGTTAAACTCGTGTTTTTCTGACGTAATATTATTGTTATGTCGAAATTGTCGAGAACCAAAAATTCTATTTCTTCGTAACTTATCGTCACGCTCTGTTGCTGGCACCTTGTTTATTATCACGATATATCCGCTATGGGGTAAGTAGAGAAGGGGGTTACCTTCCAGTATGTGTTTGAACTTGTTTTAGTTACCCTGTGGTTGTCGGTCATGAATATAAATTGAATATTTTTAATTTAATGTGTTATGTCATTGAAGTGATTTTATGTTCTTATTTAGAAGGTATTTGCAATATTATTATAATATATACTTATAATACATACATAAACTCACGCCTTTTTCCCATGGGGATAGGCAGAAACCACAGAACACCACCTGCTACGATCCTTACATACTTCTTTCGCCTCGTCCACGCTCATAAATCTGTTCATACAAGCACGCCGGTTACGAGTACTGCGCACCCGACCTTTCTGAAAAACCTCACCAATAAGGTCATGGTAGGTCTTTCTAGGGAGACCTCTCCTGGCATTGCCACTCACATCTGCCATTTAAATCCCTTTTGTTAGTCGCCTTCCACTCATCCTTTCAACATGACCGAACCATCTAAGCATACTCTTTTCCATATTTGTTACTACATCCTCTTTTAATCCGCAACGTTCTCATATAATTTCATTCCTCACTCTATCGTTCAAAGTTACACCACACATACTTCGCAAGGAACGCATCTCCACAGCATTAATCCTATACTTATATTAAAATGAGTTAAATTTGTTTGTTTGTTTATAAGCAATAATCTTTGAAACTGCTAGTCTGATTATAAAAATTCTTTTACTGATAATAACATACAATATCACCAAATGTCATAAAAAAAATATAAGCTGTATACACAAATACAAAATTAATGGAACAGCAGTTTTAAAAAAACATCTGAAGCCGAAGAGTTTCTTTATTTGGTTGAATGCGCTAATCTCAGGAAGTACTGGTTCAAATTGAAAAATGCTTTTTGTGTTGGACAGTTTATTTATCGAGGAAGGTTATAGGCTTTATAACATCACGCTCAACCAATAATGCAAGTGAAAAGGCCACACAAACAAAGTCACTGGCAGAAGCCAGTATCTGATAAAAATGTTAAAGTTTGGGGGACTATAGTCCATTCAATATGTATATTAAAAGAATAATGTTACATTACTATTGTGATTTTAATGTTTGAGTGACTGCCCCTTTGGTCTCGTGGTCGCAAGCGCGATTGATAAGCGTGGGGTTCCTGGTTCGATTCTCAGGTCGGGTAAAAAGTGTTATTGGGTTTTCCTATAACGATTTGCTCAGTAGCAGCCCAGAGTTTGGAAGTTGGTGGTGTGACACCCCTGTGTCTCAGAAAGCACGTAAAGCCGTTGGTCCCGGGGATCATTCGTAGATCTTTGACAGTTGTTACGGATAGTCAGAAGCCAGGAAGTCTGACAACCAGTCGTACCAAGAGGTATTGTGTTGCCCATTAACTGGGTTGTGGAGGTCAGATAGGTAGTCGCTCCATGTAAAACACTGGTACTCAGCTGCATCCGGTTAGACTGGAAGCCGACCCCAACATAGTTGGGAAAAGGCTAAGTAGATGATGATGAGTATAACAAGCACTGTTATTTTATGATAAACTAGTTTCTACTCACGACTTCGTCTGCATAGTTTTATCACATGCATTAATTTACGTCTTTGATTACTGCTCCCAGCTATTAATCGTAGCGTGATGTTATTCCTTCCTCGATAAACTGACTATTTAACACAAAAACAATTTTTAAATCAAACCAGTAGTTCCTGAGATTAGCGCGTTCAACCAAACAAACAAACAAACTCTTCAGTTTTATAATTATTAGTATAGATATAAAAGCAACATGGACTATTAGTCATTAACATAAAAAAATATCACCAAAATGCAGCCATTTTTCAACAATATAATACAATAACTACTATTATTTGACCATTCGTTTTCGATTACTATGTAAATGGAGTATAACAAATATGACAACATTCCATCACGCCTGTATTCCCCGAAGGTTTAGGCAGAGGTGTACCAATGTACACCCACAGTTCGCCGGTATGTTTAGGTCCCATGTAATAGGGGGCGAGCCTATTGCCATTAACTGGGCACAAATCCTAACTCCGGGCTGTTACTAAGAATTTCATAGAAAAATCCAATAACTCCTTTTGCTCGACCTGGGAATCGAACCCAAAACCTCTAGCTTAGCAGATATATGATGTGATATTGTGTATAGATTATGTGGTAGCGTAACAAATATGATTCTGAAGTAATTGTTTTTCATTCTTATAAGTATTCGTTGCAATATCCAGTCCACCTCTCATATTACGTTAAAATTTTATTGGTGCACACTACATCAAACATTTTGAGAGGCAGGCGCTCTGTTTACCAACATATTACATAAAAAAAATTAAGAGATTGATGAAGTAATAATTTATATTCATTTATTTGCTAAATAGAATGCAACACAGTAGTTTTTATGTAATACGTTAACTAAATACGTGATATTAATACATAATCGTGCAAATTATTTAAATATAGTCTTAAAATTAACATACTTAGACTTTGTAGTCCATTAAAATTATATCTGTTATGTTTTGAAGCAAATTTTGCACTGTTCATCTCGTGGTATCAAGCGTGACCGCTGAGTGTGGTGTCCTGGGTTTGATTTCCTGGTCAGGAAAAGTAATATTGGGTTTTTACATTATGAATCCGGGAAAGTAATACCACCTTACCTATTTCTGCCGCAAAGCAGCGTTGCTGTGTTCAGGTTTAAAGAGTATGGGTGCTGGTGTAATTACAGGAGCATGACACATTTCAACTTTGTCTCTGAGATGGCAATGCATTTGCAAAGTCTCTGGTATTGCAGATGACTATAGGTAGTGGTCACCACCTAACATCAGGTGGCCCGCCGGCTCGTTTGCCATGCAATGACATAAAAAAAACACAATTCTCAGTAGTAGCATGGTAAGTTTTTGGTCATGCTCCTGATCTCACCCCAATCAGATTGCAGTTCCATCCGACTGTGAGATTCATGGAGATTGGCTGCTGTGTCTTTGATTTGAACAGCAGGATATTATAACGCTCATTGCCTTTTATAACTAGTCACAAATCCGGGTTTAAATAATGTTAGCGTGATGTTTACGAATGTGAAAGTTTGTGAGGATGGATGTATGGATGTTTGTTACTCTTTCACGCTTAAACGGCTGAATGGATCTGGATGAAATTTGGCACTGAGGTAGATTGGACTGTGGAATAACACATGGGATACTTTTTATCCCGAAAAAATGCGCGGTTCGTGTGGGATAATATATCAAATTTGACGCGGACAATGTCGTGGACAGAAACTGGTTTATTTATTATTAAATCTAGACAAGTGTGTAGTCTTTTGTTAAAGATCTAAATACTTTGTCCTTGGCCTTCTCTGAAACGATTTCACTTTGAGCATTTGTGTGAAAAAAAATAATTGTATTGTTGTATTAATATATTTTGTTGTAATTACAGCAAACTAAAGGTTAACCTTACTAATTAAAAACATTTAAAATGTAATTGGACAGCTAATGCAGTAGTAGAGCTCTTTGTGAAGCAGCTCGTCCGGGGAAGTACTACCACCATACCTATTTCTGCCGCAAAGCAGCGTTGCTGTGTTCCGGTTTGAAGGGTATGGATGCCGGTGTAATTACAGGCACATGACACATTTCAACTTTGTCTCTGGGATGGCAACGCATTTGCAAGGCCTCTGGTATTGCAGATGTGTATAGGCAGCGGTGACTACTCGTCATCAGGTGGGCCGTCGGCTTGTTTGCCATCCATACTTAAGAAAGGCGTGCAGTGAATGGTATTTTTATCTGACCTGTGAAGGTATGATAAACAGGGTGAAAAGTCTCTCATCCTCCATTGAAAGGGAGGATCCTCCGACCAGACGGGTGTTGTGTCTGGCGGGCTACTGCCCGACGGTTGTTGTTGGGATTTCGTATATATGCCAACGTCGCGGCGAACTTTGATAGCGCGATCTACGCAACTTTTTAACCCCCGACGCAAAAAAGACGGGGCGTTATAAGTTTGACGTGTCTGTGTGTGTCTGTGACATCGTAACTCCCGAACGCATGAACCGATTTCGATTTTGTTTTTTGTGTTTGAAAGGTGAATTAGTCGGGAGTGTTTTTAGCTATGTTTGATGGAAATCGGTTCAGCAGTTTCAAAGTTATCAGCTGTTTTGTTAGCTGCGGTAGGGATTCCTATTTTTCTGCCGGGCCTTTTTTAATTTTTGTCGTGGTAGTTCGCATGTTGAGCGTTAGATGTCGCTACAGACCTGTCTTTTTTCCAGGATATGGGCGCAGGGAAGTAGTGGAAATATTGATAGCTGCCGGCGCGGCGTTGCAAGCTCGTGACGACGGTGGACTGCAACCGTTGCACAATGCCTGTTCGTTCGGACATGCGGATGTGGTGAGGGCGCTGCTGGGGGCGGGGGCGGCGCCCGCGGCGCGCGACAACTGGGGGTACACCCCACTACACGAGGCAGCTGCTAAGGGGAAGGTGGATGTTTGTATTGGTGAGTTTGTCTTACGATTAACGAGCAACTAGCTTCAACTTTTAAATGTAACTTCTTGACAATTCAAAAGTGCCTGTAAATGGTCTAATTGAAATAAGGCTTTGACTTTAATTTGACTTTGATTTCCTGAAGAAGAAAACGTGTTTGCTTGTTTGTAAGAGGTAATCTCTAAAATTACTGGTCCGAATTTAAAAATTCTTGCACTAATAAGATTCTACAAAAATTTAAAATTTTAAGTAATCCCCGACAGAAGAATAGAGATCCCTACCGCAGCTAACAAAAGGACTGATAACCTTGAAACCCGATTGAAGTCCCATCGAACTATGAGAGTGAGGGAAGAGGCAGTGCACCTGTGTTAGCGCACACACTTGTGCACTATAATATCTCCGACGTACCTTGCTAGTCTCCACAGGTATCGGCCGCTGCGATCGGCATTCGGTCGGGAGGATATAGATAATCATAAAAACGTATGCTTATATTGTTCCCAGCATTACTGCAGCACGGCGCGGATCCTAACATCCGCAACACGGAGGGCAAGACCCCGCTCGACCTAGCTGACTCCGCTACCAGGCCTGTGTTGACAGGTAAGAAGATAAGTCTACTTCTCTTATGTTTTCCTCTTAGACTTTACTGCTACATTTGGTGATGAGTATGGCTCACACACTGATTCGTTGTATTTTGTAAGGTCAGAAGTGATCATGTACTATCACAATATTGGTATTAAATTTTACAATTAATTTAGCTTTCTTTTCATAACCTCCTCGTTAGCCTAGTGGTCCTAAGCGCGACTGCTACGCTAGGGGTCTTGGGTTCAATTCCCAGGTCGAGCAAAAAGTGTTAATGGGTTTTCCTGTGAAATTCTCAGTAGCAGCTCGGAGTTAGGATTTGTGCCCGGTTAATGGCAAGAGACTCGCCCCCTATTACATAGGACCTAGACATACCGGCGAACTAACCGAACCGAAGGGTACCAATGTACACTTCTGCCTGACCCTTCGGCGAATATTGTTTGTTGTGTCCACAACAGGGTCGGCACAGACAGAACATCCATACGTAAACTTGAAAACTAGTTTAACCCCTAAACACTTGCCGTCTCCGTCCTACCCAGCCTGTCAGAAAAAGTCAGCAATATTTCACATATTTCACCACCAGCTCTTAATTTTTCCAGGTGAATACTGTGCAGCGGATGTCCTAGAAGCAGCCCGCTCGGGCGCCGACGACCGGCTAGCGTCCCTCCTGACGCCGCTAAACGTCAACGTTCACGCGAGTGACGGCAGGCGGTCTACTCCGCTACACCTGGCCGCAGGGTACAATAGAGCCAGGGCAGTCAGGTTACTGCTGCAGAGGGGCGCTGATGTTCATGCTAAGGATAAAGGGTGAGTAGACTGTGGTCTTTTGGGGAGTAGACCGAGGTCTTTTGAGGTAGTAGACCGAGATGTTTTGTCCAGGAGACCGCGGTCTTTGGCACAGGAAGCCACGATCTTTCATCACAGTAGACCATGGTCTTTGTCACGGTAGACCACGGACTTCTGGCGCAGTAGACGTCGGTCTTTTGTCATAGTAGACCACGGTCATTTATTACAAGAGACCAAGGTCTTTCGTTACAGTAGACGTTGGTCTTTTGTCATAGTAGACCACGGTCATTTATTACAAGAGACCAAGGTCTTTCGTTACAGTAGACGTTGGTCTTTTGTCATAGTAGACCACGGTCATTTATTACAAGAGACCAAGTCTTTCGTTACAGTAGACGTTGGTCTTTTGTCATAGTAGACCACGGTTATTTATTACAAGAGACCAAGCTCTTTCGTTACAGTAGACGTTGGTCTTTTGTCATAGTAGACCGCGGTCATTTATTAGAAGAGACCAAGTCTTACGTTACAGTAGACGCTGGTCTTTTGTCATAGTAGACCACGGTCATTTATTACAAGAGACCAAGCTCTTTCGTTACAGTAGACGTTGGTCTTTTGTCATAGTAGACCGCGGTCATTTATTAGAAGAGACCAAGTCTTACGTTACAGTAGACGCTGGTCTTTTGTCATAGTAGACCACGGTCATTTATTACAAGAGACCAAGGTCTTTCGTTACAGTAGACGTTGGTCTTTTGTCATAGTAGACCACCGTCATTTATTACAAGAGACCAAGTCTTTCGTTACAGTAGACCGCGGACTTTTGTCACAAGAGACCAAAGTCTTTGGTTACCTATCTTTTGTCATAGTAGGCCACAGCCTAATAAAGCTACATATTAATTGTATATATTTCTTTATTAAACTTACTAAAATCCTTTTAATTTTTTTTACAGAGGCCTAGTCCCCCTCCACAACGCATGTTCATACGGCCACTACGAAGTGACTGAGTTACTGGTGCGCGCAGGCGCAGATGTAAACGCGACAGACCTGTGGGCCTTCACGCCGTTACATGAGGCGGCTAGCAAGGCGAGGCTAGAGGTAAACTAACAATATTAATATAGTCAGTACAATCTTTATCGTTAGAAGTAAGAATGCGGTATGATATTTTAAAAAAGTCAATTTTTTTTCATTCGCAATGATGAGAAGAACATTTTTGCTTCGTATTTGTCTTTTTTGGGAAGCTGTACGAAATTTTTCAAACCGTGTCTCCCACAACCCCATGACATCAGGGTCTTTAACCAGTGCGTCCTACCTGTGATGACCTATGGACATTCACCGCGGAGCTGGTCCACAAGTTCAAGGTTGCTCAGCGTGCTATAGAGAGGGCAATGCTCGGAGTTTCTCTGATGAACAGAATTCGTAATAAAGGAGGTGGAGCAGACACGAGTTAGATTGGAGATCACGTTAAGGCAAACGCAGTGTGGGACGCCCTGCTGCACGGTGGAGCGAAGATTTAGATAAGGTGGCAGGCAGCGGATGGATGCGGACTGCCCAAGACCGGGATAGTTAGCCCTCTTTGAGGCCTACGTTCAGCAGTAAACGGCTACGAGCTGATATTATAATTAATTGTCTTTTCCCACCCGTTTATACCAGTGAATATTATTTGCAGGTATGCTCCCTCCTGCTGAGCGAAGGAGCAGACCCCACCCTGCTGAACTGCCACGGGAAATCAGCCCTAGATGTAGCACCTACCAGAGAACTGCAGGAAAGATTGGCTTGTGAGTGTAATAAAAAAAATATATGTCAATGGATGGCAAACAAGCTGATGACGGTCCACATGGTGTGGATCATAAGTGGTCACAGCTGCCTATAGACATCTGCAATATCAGTGGCCTTGCAAATGCGTTGCCATCCCAGAGACAAAGTTGAAATGTGTCATGTGCCTGTAATTACACCGGCATCCATACCCTTCAAACCGGAACACAGCAACGCTGCTTTGCGGCAGAAATAGGTATGGTGGTAGTACTTCCCTGGACGAGCTCCTTCACAAAGAGCTCTAGTACTCTACTGACGTCTTGGGTATTATTGAACTAACGAAGTAGCCTTCAAACTGGAACACAGGCAAAAAAAAATCCAAAATACCGGTATGATCGTCCCACTGTAGGGCAAAGGTCTCTTCTTATACAGAGAAGGCACGAGCATTGATCTGGTTTTCTAAAGTCCAGGTTTCCTCACGATGTTTCCTTTCATGGTCTTGCAGTCGAATACCGAGGACATTGCCTGCTAGAAGCCTGCAGGCTAGCAGAGCCGGCCAGGGTCAAGAAGCAGCTGACTGCCGTGTCAGGACATCAGCATCAGGTGAGACCTAGGTTTAAAATGCGCTACGATATTTTGACCTGACCTTGTGGGATCCTGGGTTTGATTTACAGATCGGTTGGAAGTTTTATTGGGTAGTTCTGTTAGGAAATATTCAGTAGCAACCAGGAAGTTGCTGGTGTGACAGCACCAGGACCTGGGGACCTCGGAAAGCACTTATCGCCGTTGGTCCTGCGCTTAATCCCTCCCCGGTCGTGTCGGATTGCCGTCACATCGGACTATGTTAGTGAGGGAAGAGGGAGTGCACCTGTGTTTGCGCACACACTTGTACACTATAATATCTCCTGCGTACTTGGCTAGTCTGCATTGAGACTGATGGGTGCCGTGACAGAAGTGACATTCGGTTGATAAGAATTATTACATAACATACCATCACGCCTGTATTCCCCGAAGGGTTAGGCAGAGGTGTACCAATGTACACCCACAGTTCGCCGATATGTTTAGCTCCCATGTAGTAGAGGGCGAGACTATTGCCATTTACCGGGCACAAATCCTAACTCCGAGCATCTACTGAAAATTTAATAGAAAAACCCAATAGCACTTTGCTTGACCTGGGAATCGAACCCAAGACCTCTAGCGTAGCAGTCGCGTTTAGGACCACTAGGCTAACGAGGCAGTACATTATATTATTAGGATACATTATTATTAACACTTACCCACCGCTCCCTCTCTTTCGCAGAGTTCTCAAGCCTCGACCAGTGGCAGCACCCCCTCCCTCCCAGGAGAATGTACAGTGGAAGCTCTCGTGAACTTCCAGCACGTCACCACAGGGGAGAGGCCGCTGCACTGCGCTGCGTCCAGCGTCTACCCTAAGCGGAAACAGGTGATCTATACATATAGTTATCGAACCCGTCACCTCACGTATGAGGCGGGCAACTTAACCACTCGGCCATCAAGTCCTATATACTATATACATTGTTTTCACATATAGAAGCAACAAGAATATTGTAACCAAGATTTTGTAAAAACCAATTTGAAAAAGTGTCCGAGGAGTTTCCTGCTCGTTCTTCTCCATAGAGACCTACGCTTTGGAACGAGCAACTAGCTTCAACTTTTTTAAAAGTTGAAGCTAGTTGCTCGTTCCAAAGCGAAGAAGTCAGGAAGTCAAGAAGTTACATTTATGTAACTTCTTGACAATTCAAATGTGCCTGTAAATGGTCTAATTGAAATAAATGCTTTGACTTTGTAACAAATAAATAAAATTTGAGTCTTTGTAATGACAAAAAATCATATATTTTTTAAATTTTGTCTATCTGCCTGTTTATTCCGAATAATCTCCGAAATGGCTGGGCCGATTTTGAAGGAACTTTCACTGGCATATAGTTGATGTTAGAAAGAGTAGCTTTTTTTTTGGGTTTGGGTAATCATCAAATAACTTCTCCCGTCCTGGGCGGGGCGGGAGGGAGTGTCAGACTTTTACTGACTAAAACCCACCCATGTTCCTTCTTGTGCCCTTTGCGTTCCGGGGGCGCGGTATCTCTTACGAACAACCCGCAGCCCCGGCGAAAGAGTAGCTTAGACTTTCTTTTTTATTTAAGAGTTAAGGATTCTACGCACTTCTACGTACTACGAACTGCCTCGTTAGCCTAGTGGTCCTAAGCGCGACTGCTACGCTAGAGGTCTCGGGTTCGATTCCCAGGTCGAGCAAAGTGTTATTGGGTTTTTCTATGAATTTCTCAGTAGCAGCTCGGAGTTAGGATTTGTGCCCGGTTAATGGCAATAGACTCGCCCCCTATTACATGGGACCTAAAACATACCGGCGAACTGTGGGTGTACATTGTTACACCTCTGCCTAACCCTTCGGGGAATACAGGTGTCATGGTATGTTCTTGTTGTTGATTCTACGCAAAAAATATAACACGTTGAGGCCATTAATTTTAAGACACAATTTCTTTAGAAAAGCAATTCATTTTAGCCCTTTAAGCTTTAGTTAGTTAATTGAGATGTAAAACAGTGACGTCATAGTTTAGTATTGTCATACAAAATCTATGGGGACGCGCGTTTTGACAGCTCATAAAAAGAACGTCAATTGATTAGTGGTGTCATCTACCGAATTGCTGATCATTATATTTTTGGCAGGTCATGGAAATGCTGATCAGGAAAGGTGGTCGTGTGAACGAGAAGAACAAGGAGGGACAGACTCCGCTGCACGTGGCTACCGAACATGCTCATCTAGATGCCATGGATTTGCTATTAAGACATGGTACGATTATTATTTTTTTTCCTTGGACTGCAAACAAGCCGACAGCCCACCTGATGTTAAGTGGTCACCGCTGCCTATACACATCTGCAATACCAGAGGCCTTGCAGATGCGTTGCCATCCTAGAGATTTTTTTTTTTTTTTCGCGTCATCTTACGTCTTTGGTTACTGCTCCGCTCCTGTGGCTTGTAGCGTGATGTAATATAGCCTATGTTACTCAGGAATAATGTAGCTATCTATTGGTGAAATGTTTTTGAAAATCGGTCCAGTAATTTCGGAGCTTATTTTGTATGAACATAACATACATAAACTCACGCCTTTTTCCCATGGGGGTAGGCAGAAACCACAGAACGCCACCTGCTACGATCCTCACATACTCCTTCCGCCTCGTCCACGTTCATACATCTGGTCATACAAGCACGCCGGTTACGAGTACTGCGCACCCGACCTTTCTGAAGAACCTCACCAATAAGGTCAGGGTAGGTCTTTCTAGGGCGTTCTCTCCCGGCGTTGCCACTCACATCTGCCAAATAAATTCTTTCGGTTTTGTGAGTTATTTTATTCCAAATATTTGTGCCCGGTTAATGGCAATAGGCTCGCCCCCTATTACATGGGACCTAATCATACCGGCGAACTGTGGGTGTACGTTGTTACATCTCTGCCTAACCTTTTGGGGAATACAGGCGTGATGGTATGTGATGGCTCAGTGGTAGCTCTCTTGAGAGTGTGGTTACGTGTTCGATACCCAGCACGTACCAATGTGACTTTTTCAATTCATACAGTTACACCTCTGCCTAACCCTTCGGGGAATACAGGCGTGATGGTATGTGATGGCTCAGTGGTATCTCTCTTGAGAGTGTGGTAACGTGTTCGATACCCAGCACGTACCAACGTGACTTTTTTAATTCATTCAGTTACACCTATGCCTAACCCTTCGGGGAATACAGGCATGATGGTATGTTTATACCAAATGGGAAAGCACATGTTAGTTGTGATGAAAAGTTGGCAGACTCGTCCCACAACTAGTTTGTTATATTTCTCCACCTATGTATTTTGATCTTTAACTACTTTGTTTGTATGTATATATGTATTTATTATTAAAATATATTCTATTCCTGAATATTTTCTGTTCCTTGCACCTACTATGTTTTGTCTCTGCATCACCCTAAGGTAGACTGGTGGAAAATGCCTAAGGCATTAAGTCCGCCTTTGTACGGTGTATTTTATTATACATTTGTGCATAAAGCTGTAATAAATAAATAAATAAGTAAGCGTATCGCTCCCCCAGGCGCCAAGGTGAACGCGATGGACCTGCGCGGCTCGAGCGCGCTGTCGCTGGCGGCGCGGCGCGACTCGGCCGCCGCCTGCCGCCTGCTGCTGGCGTGCGGCGCCGACACCGCGCCCGACCAGCTCTATCCACAGCCCGACGGTACGGTGGATTATTTTCCATTACTTCGGGAGTAAGCTGGTGAAAACGTGACAAGAGCGTTACGGAAATGAGTGATCGGGCGAACGGAAGTTGAGATGGAGATATTATAAGTTAGTTAAGATAGACTGCCTCGGTAGCCTAGTGGTCCTAAGCGCGACTGCTACGCTAGAGGTCTTGGGTTCGATTCCCAGGTCGAGCAAAAAGTGTTATTGGGTTTTTCTATGAAATTCTCAATAGCAGCTCAGAGTTAGGATTTGTGCCCGGTTTATGGCAATAGGCTCGCCCCCTATTACATGGGACCTAAATATACCGGCGAACTGTGGGTGTACATTGTTACACCTCTGCCTAACCCTTCGGAGAATACAGGCGTGAAGGTATATTTTTTTTTTTTTTAAGATAGAAATTGAGTGGTCTGAAGCACGCGTGTCTTTTTTTTGTTAATTACTAAAAACATCAACAAACATTTTTTTTTTTAATAACTGACTATCTATTTTTAGTTCAACTACGCTAGAAGTCTTGGGTTCGATGCCCAGGTCAAGCTAAAAGCATTATTAGGTATTTCTATGAAATTCTCAATAGCAGCTCGGAGTTAGGATTTATGCCCGGTTAATGGCAATAGGCTCGCCCCCTATTACATGGGACCTAAACATACCGGCGAACTGTGAGTGTACATTGGTAAACCTCTGCCTAACTCTTCGAGGAATACAGGCGTAGTGGTATGTGTGTATAAAGCACTCCTTCTTTCCCCACCAGACGCGTGCGCAAACGCAGCCGCGCTCCGCCTGCTAGAAGCCGCACGTACGGGCGACGTGGAGAACGCACGTGGTATCCTAGACGCGCGCCCGAGGCTGGTCAACTGCAGGGATGTCGATGGACGACATTCTACGCCGCTGCATTTCGCTGCTGGGTAAGTTTGCCCAGCGCTGAACATCTTTTACTGTTTTTAAACATGTAGTCGTTTTCTACGGGGTATGATCAAGTACCTAGGATCTGGGAAACCGGGATCTGAGATTCAAGCATGATCCTGGAACCCAAAATCTAGAAAGATCTGGGAACCCAGGTCTGATGGAATTTGAGGACCATCTTCTTCGATGATTCCCAGATCTTGGGCAAGGGCACAATATCTGGTATTCGACGATTATCTGGGATTTACTAATTATCTGGGAACTTAGGACCTAGAATTTAATGTTGATCTGGGAACCAAGCATCTGGGATTCGGTCATGATCTAGGGACCCGGGATGTGGGCTTCGACGATAACCCGGGATTCGCGGATGATCTGGGAACCCAAGTTTTGGGATTTGATGGTGATATGTGAATTCAGGAACTTGGTTTCGAGAAAGCTCTAAAAAATCATGAATTATCCGAGGACTTAGGGTCTGGGGTACGAGGATCTCCTGCTTAGCAGTAGCGCTTGGTCAATTGTCATTCTTTATCATGACTATTCAAATCAATACATTTAGTTTAATATTGTTACAGGTACAACCGACTTCCTTTAGCTCAATTATTATTACAACGAGGTGCCGACGTCCACGCAAAAGACAAAGGGTAGGTATCAAATCTAAACATAAAAATATATAATACCGCCTGTATTCCCCGAAGGGTTAGGCAGAGGTGTACCAATGTACACCTACAGTTCGCCGGTATTAGGCCCCATGTAATAGGGGGCGAGCCTTTTGCCATTAACCGGGCACAAATCCTAAATCAGAGCCAAAATTAATAATAATTGGAGTGTCTGTTTGTAATCCTACTAATATTATAAATGCGAAAGTTTGTGAAGAGTGATAGATTTTTTTTTTTTTTTTTGGTGGGTGGGAAATCATCAAATAACTTCTCCCGCCCTGGGCGGGGCGGGAGGGAGTGTCAGACTTTTACTGACTAAAACCCACCCATGTTCCTTCTTGTGCCCTTTGCGTTCCGGGGGCGCGGTATCTCTTACGAACAACCCGCAGCCCCGGCAGGCATCGGCCCTCAGTGGCCCCTTCCCTTTGCTGACATCTCTTTGAGGCGCGCGTGGAACACGAACGCGCCGTCGACACGGCCTGTCGTTATGCAACGTAAGGACGGTGAGCTACCCATTGCTCACCGTCCACAGGCCCGTATCTACGGTGGCCGGGAGTCGGCTCGCGGCTCCCGACGTCCGGAGCGTCTACCGCGTTTATTTAGGTGTGGATTAATAATGAAAATGAAAATCATCAATATGTTTCCATTAGTGATATTTACTGCAAGATATGGCTATTTAATGGCAATCTGGCGTTCTTGTAAGTAAATAGCTGTAAAAACTTGGTCGCGCAGCGTAAATACGCACCCTCCCAACAATTAATATTCCAATCTTACCTTCATGCTTTTTTCCGGCTTAAGACTGGCAAAGACTGACAAAGTAATAGTACTTAGTGTTAGTAGCCTCTCAGTATCGCCGATCGCAACGTCACAATTCACACCGCAGTGCCCGAGACGGCCCGAGCCCGTTCGATCCGTATCACCGAAGTTCGCGTTCATTCGAAAAATGATTTAAAAGCATTGATGATTTTATCGTTGTTATTGCATGATGAAATATTTTAAAATATCGATGATTTTTACATGTGACATGATATCGGACTCATCTCTACCTAACACCCTGTATATTTTTCTTGTTACCCAGGGGTCTGGTTCCTCTGCACAACGCGTGCTCCTACGGTCACTACGAGTTGACGGAGCTGCTGGTGTCCGCCGGAGCTGGGGTCAACGCCGCAGACCTGTGGAGGTTCACCCCCTTACACGAGGCGGCGGCCAAAGGGAAGGCGGATATCGTCCGGTTACTGCTTAAGGTAAGGGATTTGAATCTGCAATGTAACCTTTTAATTTATTATACGTCTTTCAGGAAGTGAAAATTTATTTATTTATTTATTGGTTATGGTTCCAAAAAAAAAGTTAAGACTAGGGCAAACAACTAATACTAAAAATATAAACAAAAAATGAAACCTATTAAAGTCTTTTATAATTGTATAATTATCTAAACACATACCATCACGCCTGTTTCCCCAGAGGGTTAGGCAAAGGTGTACCAATGTACACCCACAGTTCGCCGGTATGTTTTTAGGTCCCATGTAATAGGGAGCGAGCCTATTGCCATTCCTAACTCCGAGCTGCTACTGAGAATTTTATAAAAAACCTAATAACACTTTTTACTTGACCTGGGAATCGAACCCAAGATCTCTAGCGTAGCAGTCGCGCTTAGGACCACTAGGCCAACGAGGCAGTTTAATAAATAATAATCTAAACTAATTTAAAATATAACTTCACACAACATACCTATATATTCTTATTGTAACAAGTAAAATTCAACAAAACTCATGCGAATTCACTCAAATTGCACGAAAATATGTCTATCCTCTCATGCAATTTATTGAACACACGGATTAATAAATTATATGGATTACACCCTTATAAATATGTATAAACAACTGTTCATAATGGTGCACATGCCATCACGCCTGTATTCCCCTAAGGGTTTTTTTTTTTGGGGGGTGGGAAATCATCAAATAACTTCTCCCGCCCTGGGCGGGGCGGGAGGGAGTGTCAGACTTTTACTGACTAAAACCCACCCATGTTCCTTCTTGTGCCCTTTGCGTTCCGGGGGCGCGGTATCTCTTGCGAACAACCCGCAGCCCCGGCAGGCATCGGCCGTCAGTGGCCCCTTCCTTTTGCTGCCATCTCTTTGAGGCGCGCGTGGAACACGAACGCGCCGTCGACTCTGCCTGTCGTTATGTTAAACGTAAGGACGGTGAGCTACCCATTGCTCACCGTCCACAGGCCCTCCCCGAAGGGTTAGGCGGAGGTGTAACAATGTACACTCACAGTTCGCCGGTATGTTTAGGTCCTATGTAATAGGGGGGTGATTTTGTGCAAAAACATAGAATTAACTAACGTCACACTTTCCTTCACAGCACGGAGCCGACCCGACGCGCAGGAATCGCGACGGGCTGACTCCCCTACAGCTGGTGCGAGCTGGAGACAGCGACACAGCTGACGCACTGAGAGGAGATGCTGCGTTACTAGACGCCGCCAAACGAGGAGATCTTGCCAGAGCCAGGTATGAAATCTTAAAAGAATAATCGTTGCCTCACACTAGGAATTGGGTAGATTGATAACATTAAACAGTAATTCCAAGACCTAATGCCCTTAGCGCGAGTCTTGGGTTCGATTCCCAGGTCGAGCAAAAAGTGTTACTGGGTTTTTAGATGAAATTCTCAGTAGCAGCTCGGAGTTAGGATTTGTGACCGGTTAATGGCAATAGACTCGCCCCCTATTACATGGGATCTAAACATACCGGCGAACTGTGGGTGTAAATTATTACACCTCTGCCTAACACTTCGGGGAATACAGGCGTGATGGTATGTTACAACAACACATTTAAAAAAAACATTTATGTTAGCCCACAAAACCCGAAGAATTTTTAAATAAATACGTTTAAAACTCGATTTTTAGTTGCTTTGAAATCAATAAATACATAGTTAGCGAATTGAGATGTCAAAAAAGTGACGTCATAGTTCAGTATTGTCACACAAAATCTAAGGGGGAATCGCATTTTGACAGCTCATAAAAAGTAAGTCAATTGATTAGTGGTGTCATCTACACAATTTCTCCTGTATCGTGGGTGCGTTTACCAGCGTATAAACTCACATACACAAACAACTAGCAGTCAGTAGTCATAGAGCTCTTTATGAAGCAGCTCGTCCGGGGAAATACTACCACCATACCTATTTCTGCCGCAAAGCAGCGTTGCTGTGTTGACACATTTCAACTTTGTCTCTGGGATGGCAACGCATTTGCAAGGCCTCTGGTATTGCAGATGTCTATAGGTAGCGGTGACCACTTAACATCAGGTGGGCCGTGGGCTTGTTTGCCATCTAACAATGTTTAAAATACCCAGAACAGCTATCTGTAGGCCATACAAATATTTGTTCCGTGCGGGAATCGAACTCGCGACACGCAGCGCCACTCACTGATTCGCTTATCCGCTACCCTAACCGTGTTGATGATGTAATAATAATAACCCTTTTTAACCCCCGACTCCTAAAGAGTGTTGCTATAAGTTTGACATGTCTGTGTGTCTGTCTGTGGCACCGTAGCTCTTAAATGACTGAACCGATTTAATTGCGGTTTTTTTAATTTGAAAGCTGGTTTCCTAGCGATGGTTCTCAGAATGTTTTATCAAAATCGGTTTAGCCGTTTCGAGGTTATCAGCTCTCCTGTTAGCTGCGGTGGGTATCTTTATTCTTCTGTCAGGAGTTACTTAAAATTTTGAATTATATTATTTGACAAGTAAATGTCAAAACAGTGTCGAAATTATTGACATGTTCGTTTGTTTTGTTACAGAAAACTCATTACCCCACAAAATGTAAACTGCAGAGACTCACACGGAAGGAATTCCACGCCTTTACATCTTGCTGGTGAGTCCATTAAGTTTAGGAAATGTGGTTGTATACACATTGTCGTCAAAGGCCTCTTCTCATACAGAGAAGGCACGTGTATTTATCACCACGCTTGCTCAAGGCGGATTATTGTTGATTTCAGACATATATTTGTTAAAAGTCCAGGTTTCCTCACGATGTTTTCCTTCACCAATGTCAGTGATGTCCAAGATACACTGAGAAAGTACTTGGTGCTTGCCCGGTATTGAATCTGCAGCCTCAAGCATGAGCTGCCTTAACCATTGAGTTATAACGATAGGATCTATACTCCATTTAAAATAACAATAGAAAAATAACATAACGTACCACCACGCCTATATTCCCCGAAGGGTTAGGCAGAGGTGTAACGATGTACACGCACAGTTCGCCGGCATGTTTAGGTCCCATGTAATGGGGGGCGAGCCTATTGCCATTAACCGGGCACAAATCCTAACCCCGAGCTGCTACTGAGAATTTCATAGAAAAATCCAATAACACTGCTCGAACTGGGAATCGAACCCAAGACCTCTAACGTAGCAGTCGCCCTTAGGACCACTAGGTCATCGAGGCAGTCTACGAATAATAATATTACAACGATATCGTTATTATAATGTAAGCGTACAATAAGCTCCGTTATTTTACGATAATTATAAGGGAATATTCACTACTACCTATTTACAAAAAGAAATATTCACACCATAGCGCAGTCATTTCAACAATATAATCTAATAACTGCCATTATTTGTCTATTGTTGTACTGCATTTTTTTTTTGGGATGGAAAGTCATCAAGTGACTTCCCTCGCCCTGGGCGGGGCGGGAGGGAGTGTCAGACTTTTACTGACTAAAACCCACCCATGTTCCTTCTTGTGCCCTTTGCGTTCCGGGGGCGTGGTATCTCTTACGAACACTTCGCAGCCCCGGCAGGCATCGGCCCTTAGTGGGCCCTTCCCTTTGCTGACATCTCTTTGAGGCGCGCGTGGAACACGAACGCGCCGTCGACACGGCCTGTCATTATGCAACGTACGGACGGTGAGCTACCCATTGCTCACCCTCCACAGGCCCGCGTGCTATACTACATGGAGTATAGTTTTAAAATATGAGCAGATTAACTATCTCGTAACCGGCGTGCTTGTATGACCAGATGTTCATACATCTGGTCATACTCGTGGACGAGGCGAAAGGAGTATGTAAGGATCGTAGCAGGTGGCGTTCTGTGTTTTCTGCTTACCCCCATGGGAAGAAGGCGTGAGTTATTTGTATGTGTCTACCCTAAATCCACGGTTCTTTAAACCTCAATTCCCGTACAGCTGGCTACAACAACTTGGAAGTCGCAGAAGCGCTCCTGGAAGCTGGTGCAGCCGTGTCCGCACGCGACAAGGGAGGCCTGGTTCCTCTCCACAACGCGGCGTCGTATGGGCACGTGGAACTCGCCGCCCTGCTGCTGAGGGCCGGCACTCCCCCCAATGCCGCTGACCGGTGGGGATTCACCCCACTACATGAGGCTGCTCACAAGGCGCGGACACAGCTATGTGCGCTACTGGTGAGTGATAATAATCTGTATTTTGACTTATAATTAGGTCTGCCTCGTTAGCCTAGTGGTCCTAAGCACGACTGCTACGCTAGAGGTCTTGGACTCGATTCTTATGTCGAGCAAAAAGTGTTATTGTAGTAGCAGCTCGCAGTTAGGATTTGCGCCCGGTTAATGACAATAGGCTCGCCTCCTATTACATGGGACCTAAACATACCAGCGAACCGTAGGTGTACATTGGTACACGACTGTCTAACCCTTCGGGGAATACAGGCGTAATGGTATGTGTTATATTTAAGTTTTGAAGCAACATCTATCCCGCTACAGTTATATCAAAGTTCTCCGCGACGTTGGCACGTATACAAAATCCCGACAACACCGTCGGGCAGTAGCCCACCAGACACAACACCCGTCTGCTCGGAGGATCCTCCCTTATCTATGGGGGATGAGAGACTTTACACCCTGTTCCGCATACGTATAATGTAAAAAAAATGCTTACTATGTTTTGCCAATAGATGGTGCACTAAATTGTGGCACACACAAGCAAATTCATAGACAATTTATTTATTGCCATATACCATCACGCCTGTATTCCCCGAAGGGTTAGGCAGATGTGTACCAATGTACACCCACAGTTCGCCGGTATGTTTAGGTCCCATCTAATAGGGGGCGAATCCTAACTCCGAGCAGCTACTGAGAATTTCATAGAAAACCCGAATAACGCTTTCTGCTCGACATGGGAATCGAACCCAAGACCTCTAGCGTAGCAGTCGCGCTTAGGACCACTAGGCTAACGAGGCAGTTCGGTTGTTTCATTTATTTATTGCATTTACTGTTTTTAGCTTGCCCACGGCGCCGATCCCTACCTCAAAAACCAAGAGGGCCAGACTGCCCTCGACCTCGCAGGAGCTGAAGACGTCCGCTGCTTGTTACAAGACGCTATGACGTCAGCGGCGGGCGAGGTGGCGGCGCCCGCGCCCCTCCCGCCCCCGCTGCCGCCCCCGCAGCACCCTGTGCTCATGCCGAGTGGGGACACAGTTCCTCTCGCGCTCCCGGTTAGTAATATGACAATGATTGTATTCAATAACCCATGATTGTAGTGGACTTTGATGGTCAATGATGAGCCATTACAGTGGCCCATGATAGCCCAACATAGAAGCCCATGATGGTCCAACACAGTGGTCCATGATGGCCGATCATATTGGCCCATGATGACCCATCATGGTGAACCATGATGGTCCGTCACAGTGATCCATGATGGCTTATTATCATAGTCGTCCATGATAGCCTACCACTGTAGTCCATGATAGCCCATCACAGTGGTTCAATACGGCTCATTACAGCGGCCTATGATGGTCCACCACAGTGACACTAATGGCCGATTATAGTGGCCCATGATAATCCATCATAGTGGTCCGTGATGGCCCATTACACTAGGCCATGTCGGCCCTTATTAGTGGCCCATTACTATTTCATCATCTCCCCATTTGTTCGCCAGGTGGTACCCTCAAACTACTGGGCGGAAGGTTCTCGCGGAAGTCTGGAAGACGCGGCCGGTAGACCTGCATCAGCTCTATCCACCTCTGAGTCTTTACAGACGTTCCTTTCCAGGTCAGTTTAATTTCCCTCCACCAGGTACCTTGGTATGATCTGGGGTCTTGAATTTTTGAAAGAATGTTCTGTAAAAATAAATATAATGGAAGTGTCAGTTTTTAATGTCAGAATATCTGCTTTTTACAAAATGCATTTAATTTTGCATTTTGATTTTGCAATTTGCATTTTGCTTTTTTTTGTGACTGTTTGGTACTGTTTATCTCCGAAATGGCTTGATCGATTTTGACGAGACTTTCACTGACAAACAGCTGACGTTATAAAGAGTAACTTAAGCTTTTATACCTTGATTTTAGAAAAAGAATCATTGATTCGCGCAAATTAAATTAATACCAAAGATACCAAAGAATAGACAAAGTCGCAGGCATAAGCTAGTATAAAGTAGAAAACTTAACATTGCCTGCTGCTTTAACTGCCTCGTTAGCCTAGTGGTCCTAAGCGCGACTGCTACGCTAGAGGTCTTAGGTTCGATTCCCAGGTCGAGCAAAGTGTTATTGGGGTTTTCTATGAAATTCTCAGTAGCAGCTCGGAGTTAGGATTTGTGCCCGGTTAATGGCAATAGGCTCGCCCCTTATTACATGGGACCTAAACATACCGGCGAACTGTGGGTGTACATTGTTACACCTCTGCCTAACCCTTCGGGGAATATAGGCGTGATGGTATGTTAACTTAACATTGGTACTTGCCCGGTTTCGAACCCACAACCTAATCCATAAAAGCCGAGCGCCCTAACCACTGGTCCACCACGAATTTTTTTTTATCTTAATACATCTTTCTTCCCCACAGCATCGGGCTAGAACAACTTACCCAAGTGCTAGAACGAGAACAGATTACCGTGGACATCTTGTCTGAGATGTCCCACGAGGACTTGCGCGCCGTCGGCGTGGCGGCCTACGGACACCGGCACAGGCTCCTTAAAGCGGCTCGTCATAGCTTGCAGGCAGCTTCAGGTAGGATATTGTCAATTAGGTAAATGACCCCATCCAAGTGTCCTACGTCCCACTAATATTATAAATGTAAAAGTTTGTGAATGAATCAATAAATAGTTAGTGAATTTAGATGGCAAAAAAGTGACGTCATAGTTTAGTATTGTCTAAACAAAATCTATGGAAGGAATCCCGTTTTGAGAGCTCATAAAACACCCAAACTGCACCCTATAAAAGTGTACATAATTTTTTTTTAAATTCTACAAACAGAATTGCGAGTAAATAAGAATTATTAACCCTCGACGCGAAACGCATGAACCGATTTTTTTTGTTTGAAAGTTGAATTAGTCGGGAGTGTTCTTAGCTATGTTTGATGGAAATCGGTTCAGCGGTTTCAAAGTTATCAGCTCTTTTGTTAGCTGTGCGGTGGGGATTTTTATTCTTCTGTCGGGGGTTACGTAAAATTTTTAATTTAGTGATTTTTTTGGCACGTGAATGCCAATTCCTTAAACCTATTGCATGTTATAATAGAAATAAATAAATCATCATCATCTACTTCGCCTTATAGAAATATATAAATGTAAGTAAATATAAATTTTACGCCTGCTTGCAGACAGAATACAATGACTTTTAGGATCTAACAACTTTCCTTGTAAATTAACATTTCTGATTCGATTTTATATTTGACATCAACATGTCTGCCCGCAGATCGTAAGATTAAAATCCGCGCGAACTTGCTATAATGGCCGTTCTGATTGGACAACGCCTTGCGGAAGGGCGGTTTCCGAACGTACTACGCATGCGTCAAAAACTACGCATGCGCTGTTTGACAGATGACAGGACGCGTCCGTTGTCCGCCATCAAACTATTGATTATTTGTTATTATAGTTTCCTCAGTACTTCCATTAGTACTTCCATGATTGTTAAAATAAATTTACGTGGTTAAACTACGTAAATGTATTCGATTTATTTAGAAATCTAACTGGCGACGAGTCTGTGAGTGAATCTACGTAAAATAACAATTAGTGAAAGTATACGATATTTTACTGTATCGAAGTGAGAAGCACGCACTTTTAAGTGCAGTAGCTACTCTTTTTGTAGATCCAGGGGTTGTAACCCCTCTGAAGACAACGCGCTCCACGTAATTCCTTTTTCTCGTCAAATAAATACGTAAAACAATGGAGCCACATCTTTCACAAGTGCTTTCTGAAACGATGGAGACGATGCGTGAGATTCAAGTTCACCAGGCTCACTTGGAGAAGGCTTACCCGGAAGAAGGTACTACTTCAGTTACTGGCAGATTTACCAGCAGCTTGTAGGCTTGAGCATAAGGCGGCAGGATTTAGGGGCGGACCATATGTCGACGATGTTTCGAGTTATTTTTTTTTTTAATTCGACATGGGTATGTTCTTGACTCTAGTCTAGGTCAGAGGTGACAGAGACGAAGTCGACGATGAAGTGAGCTTACCCAGAAGGAGGCTGTTCACTTTAGCTTTATAGAGATTAGGGTTAAATGTGTTCGGAAAGTTTTCAAAATTACATTACATCTATCAGGAGTTAATGAGTAATGACAATGCAATAGGTTTCTATCTTTGCCGATTGAAACGACTTTCTGACATAGATGAGCATTTTACATCATACCAACAGCTGAGTGCTTCAACTGCCACACCCAATTTTTTTCGACAGATGGTCGTTCAAAATTATTTAAAACATATTAAAATAATGTTAATAGCTATGCTGTTGGCTTTATTTAATAGCAAATTTTATGCCATTCGGTTTGAATATGAATTTGGGCATATGAGCTCCACAGGTAGCTTAAGAGCTCAATTGTGAACTTAAATTTTCGATCAGTGGGTCATCTTAGGGCAGGGAGGTTCTGTAGGACGGTCAATTGATGGTAACACTCTGATTGGCATCACAATTCATTAACATGTCATGTTATCCTGTATGAATCTCCTAAATAAAATATTGCAAAAGTATTTACCTATTTTATTTATTGATGAGTGTGGTGTCCCGGGTTCGATTCCCAGGTCAGGCAAAAATGTTATTGGGTTTTTCCATTAACATTTGCTCAGTAGTAGTCCGGAGTTTCAAGGTTGATGATGTAACACCCCCATGACTCAGAAAGCACATAAAGCCATTGGTCCCAGCTGTCATTCGTAGATCTTTGACAGTTGTTACGGATAGTCAGAAGGCAGGAAGTCTAAGCAAGAGGTATCGTGTTGCCCAGTAACTAGGTTGTGGAGGTCAGATAGGCACCATGTAAAACACTGGTAATCAGCTGCATCCGGTTAGACTGGAAGCCAACCCCAACATAGTGGAAAAGGCTAACCAGTTGATGATGATTTACATATTTTAAAAGAGTAAAAACAGAGCTTTCATGCCATACAAAACTACATTTTGGAAAAGCCAAATAGATTAAATTCTTTTTTCCTTGTTACTTACATGCAAATGTGCCTTTTAATGGTTTTTATGTTTTGAGACATTAAGTCCACTTTTAAGGCATTAAAGTTTATATTATTCTAAGTCTATATTATGAGACACATTCTTGACAAAATCAACTGGTTGCTAATTTAATTACACAAGTACTTTATTTTGTATATTTATTTTTCTCTTCGACATTAATTCTACATTTGAGTATGCCTCACACACAGATTCCTTGTCTTTGAAATGTATAAATGTATTTAATATTACAATTAATTTAGCTTTCATTTCTAATTTGTAGCACTGAGTACGTATTGCAGTACTTTGAGTGACTTTTATTTTTGATAGATTGTTTTGACATCAGTATAGTTTTATGGAATTGTGCAACTTATTTTAATACATTCTTTTAAAAGAGTATGTATGGAGTTTCTTGCCCATTCTTCTCCATACGAAACTACCTTTTGGAACCCATTCCAAAAGGTAGTTTCGTATGGCGTTAACAGGCACTTCTGAACGTCAATTACATGTTAAAATCAAAAATATTGAATCTAGTTCTGGGGAACCATTCCAAAAGGTAGTTTCGTATGGAGAAGAATGGGCCAGAAACTCCATACATACTCTTTAGTTCCCCAGAACTAGATTCAATATTTTTGATTTTAACATGTAATTGACGTTCAGAAGTGCCTGTTAATGGTCTAATTGAGATAAATGATTTGATTTTATTAAATTCTTTTGTCACTGTGTTTGTAACCAAACTCCTCAGAAACGGCTTGACCGATTTTTATGAAATTACCTAGGTGTATTTGGTAGGTCGTAAATTATAAACGATCAATTATTGAGTATACCACAAAACAAAATTAAACCTAGAAATAATTTATATGGCAACACAACATTAACCGTGTCAGCTAGAAGATAAATAAATTCACCTTTGACTTGGATTACAGAATGGTATGGTGGCACCACATTGGTAGACGTAATGCCCTCCACCGAAGGGGAGTGCGAGGAGAGCGAGTACGCGATAGTGGAGAGAGAGATGCAAGCGTCGGTGCGGGCGCACCGGGAGCATGCGGGCGGCATGTTCACTCACTACAACGTCGTTAGGGTAAGTAGCTTTTATTAGCAGTTTTATTGACACATACCATCACACCTGTGTTCCCCGAAGGGTTAGGCAGAGGTGTACCAATGTACGCTTACAGTTCACGGGTATGTTTAGGACCCATGTAATAGGGGGCGAGCCTATTGTCATTACCGGGCACAAATCCTAGGTCCGAGCTGCTGCTGAGAATTTCATAGAAAAACTCCAATAAAAGTGGAGAGACGACACATGTTTTTTATATGTAGTGTTAAATAAAAGATGGTGGTATGGAAACGTGTATGTGCCAGTCCGATTTACACTCAAAAAATTTCAAGTCTATGCCTTTTATGGTTCATGAGATACAACCCGCTGACAGACAGACGGCAACGGTTAACTAATAGGGACCCGTAGGCAGCCTTCGGCTACGGAAACCTAAAAAAAAACCGGCCAAATGCGAGTCGGACTCGCGCACGGAGGGTTCCGTACCATTATCCATAAAATAGGCAAAAAAAAACATGTCTGTTGTATGGGAGCCCACTTAAATATTTATTTTATTCTGTTTTTTAGTATTTGTTGTTATAACCGCAACAGAAATACATCATCTGTGAAAATTTCAACTGTCTAACTATCACGGTTCATGAGATACAGCCTGGTGACAGACGGAGAGATGGATACACAGCAAAGGCTAACTAATAGGGACCTCAGGCAGCTTTCCAGATGAAAACCTAATAAAAATAATAATGATGGCTGCTACAATGTGTTTGCGAGACGATAAGGTCCTCTTGACAACTCTACGTGATTGAAGCGAATATTGATCGTTTACCGCGTACACTTGACGTCTAGTGTAGATTTGTATATGATTTTTGTATTTTGTACTATTACTAATGACTGGTAGAAAGATGGCTTCAATACCTTCCTCTTCATTACCAGATACAAAAGCTGGTTAACGGCCGCCTCTGGGAGCGCTACCAGCACCGGCGCCGCGAGGTGGGCGAGGAGGCTGGCTCCCACAACGAGAGGATGCTGTTCCATGGAAGTCCTTTCATCAACGCCATTGTCCAAAAAGGATTTGATGAGAGGCATGCTTATATTGGTGAGTAATAAATAGCAGTTGACAAGAATGTCTGCGGGTTGGTCCAAGCGTCGCCAAGGATAGATCATATACCAAATGAGAGGCCACAATATAAAGTAGACTGTTAGAAAATGCCTAAGGCATTAAGTCTGCCTTTGTACAGTGTATTATTTACATTATGTGCAAAAACTTTTAATAAATAAATAAATATAGCGTTCAAAAATGCAGAACGGCATCAAAATTATTTTTGCATTAGAAATTATTGGATTTTACACACACACACACATTCATAAACTCACGCCTTTTTCTCCTGGGGGTAGGCAGAAAGCACAGAACGCCACCTGCAACGATCCTTACATACTCCTTTCGCCTCGTCCACGTTCATACATCTGTTCATACAAGCACGCCGGTTACGAGTACTGCGCACCCGACCTTTCTGAAAACCAATAAGGTCATGGTAGGTCTTTCTAGGGCGTCCTCTCCCGGCGTTGCCACTCACATCTGCCATATAAATCCCTTTTGTTACTCGCCTTTCACTCATCCTTTCAACATGATGAACCATCTAAGCATACTCTATTCACATCCATTCACATTTTTTTACATAACATACCATCACGCCTGTATTCCCCGAAGGGTTAGGCAGAGGTATAACAATGTACACCCACAGTTCCATGTAATAGGGGGCTAGCCTATTGCCATTAACCGGACACAAATCCTAACTCCGAGCTGCTACCGAGAATTTCATTGTAAAACCCATCGAATCGAACCCAAGACCTCCAAATTACCAAATTTGTTACCATAATAAATATTTAATGTAAAACTAATATTTACCCCCCCCCCCCCCCCCCCCCCCCCTATACGCGCTACCATGAACATACTACATGAACACGTCAAAGTAAAAGCATTTATTTCAGTTAGCTATACGCTTTAGAACATCACGCTTCGACACACGGGAGTGAAGCAGTAAGACCTAACTTAATGCAGTGGAAAAAAACCACGTGAACGAAGTCGCTGGCAGCAGCTAGTCAAAAATAAAACTCATTTCCTAGCAACCATTTTCACTCATAAATTAGTTTTATGGTCAATTTAGATAGTTAACGGCTATGTGATGTCCTTGTACACCAGGAGGCATGTTCGGTGCGGGAATATACTTCGCAGAGCACTCATCTAAGAGTAACCAGTACGTGTATGGCTTTGGAGGCGGTTCCGGATGCCCGGCACATAAGGATAGAAGCTGCTATTTATGCCACCGGTAAGATATTTTATATCTCTAGCTTACACAACCCGCTTTCAGTAGTAGTAGAGCTCTTTGTGAAGGAGCTAGTCTGGGGAAGCACTACCACCATACTTATTTATGCTGCAAAGCAGCATTACTGTGTTCCGGTGTGAAGGGTATGTGTGCCGGTGTAATTACAGACACATGAGACGTTTCAACTTGTCTCCGGGATGGTAACGCATTTGCAAGGCCTCTGGTATTGCAGATGTCTATTGGCAGCAGTGACCACTTAACATCAGGTGAGACGACGACTTGTTTGCTGTTCATAAAACAAAAACACTGCCCGAGTGTCGTCACATATCTCATGCATCCAGTTAGCCGGTTCATGTCCCACTGCTGGGCAAAGGTTTGTTATCATACAGAGAAGGCACGAACGTTGATCACCACGCTTGCTTAAGGCGGATTAGCGATTTCAGACTTATATTAATGACAAGTCCAGGTTTCCTCACGATGTTTTCCTTCACCATTGTCAGTGATGTCCAAAATAAACTTAGACAGTACATGGATTGAAAACGTACTTACGTTACATGTAGCACGCGATTGGTCGGTCAGTCGGCCCTTTCATTTGCAGCGTCGGCGCCCCCCGACACCTGCATTCCGCCAAAGAGACCCAAAAATGGACTTGACGTTTGTGCTCACGAGTCGTGTCGGTTACTACACTTTATACCATTTGCTTTAATATATTCTATATTCCAGGCAAATGTTGCTCTGCCGAGTGACGCTGGGACGCGCGTTCCAGCTGCTAAGCGCCATGAAGATGGCCCACGCCCCCCCGGGCCACCACTCCGTGGCCGGCAGACCCTCGCAGGGAGGACTGTGCTTCCCGGAGTATGTGGTGTACAGGGGAGAACAGGTTAGTATCGTATCTCCACTGGCCCTCCATGATGGAGCATTATGTTCAAAGACTGGCCACAGTGGCCCATGATGTCTTTCCATAGGGGACCATGATGGCCCATAGGGGCCAGCTACGTTGGCTTATTTTGGCCCATCGCAGTGGCTCATGATGGCCGCACTGCCATATGATGCCTTTCCATAGTAGCCAATGATACCCTAACCTACAGTAGCGCATGATGGCCTAAGGTGACCCATGATAGCCCATCGCAATGGCCCATGATGGCCCCCACCAATTCCGCCGCTGGTGATTCCAACGTGGCCGCCTACAATGGCGGATGTTGGCCCATGGTGGCCCATGATGGCAACTCACAGTACCTCAATGGCAGCCTGGCTATACATATATAGCACATTTCGGCCTTCCAGCGGCCTATAAAGTTACATGTTGTGGCCCATTGTACTACTCCTAAAAAGTCAACTTTTTTTTTTTAATTCCCAGGCTTACCCGGAGTACCTGATCACGTACAAGATCGCGAGTGCGGAGCCTAACGCCGGGGCGGTGTGAACATGACAATCAGTGCTCAGTGCTTTGTGTATACTCTGTGGTGTCTCGACTGATTGTAGCCGATGATTTATTTAACGATTACACTTCTAACCACACAGTTTTCCGTATGGGGTCTTTTTGACCCTTGGACTTTTTGTAGCTTGGGTTATTTCGGCATCATGATTTTGGGCCTTGGGTTATTTAGTTTTGGTCTTTTTGAACGTTGGGTTATTTTGACCCCAGTTATAAGGGCACGGTTATTTTGACCCCATATTGGTAAACGCCAGAATAATTTCCTACAAATATTTAAATAGTAGGTCAAATAGACCCAAGTAAATTTTGTGCTCCGGGTTATTTTGACCCCGAGACAGGATTCTGGACCTTTCGCGCTTACTGTCTGTGTATATCAGAATATTCTTCAGAACACACATTCAAAACGAACTTATAATTATTTTGGTTTTTCACGAAATCTTTACCGAAAACGTGTGGATAGATTTTAAGTCATTTGGTTATAATATTTAACCTGTACGAAGGACATGACATGCGAATTTTTTAAATAGATTCTTTTTACCCCACTGCGTCGAAGCGGTAGGTAATGATTTTATATGAATATTTTTATATTGTCTTTTTTTACGACCCGGATGTGTTGAACATCAGTTAAATCTTTAATTACAGGCACATGACACATTTCAACTTTGTCTCTGGGATGGCAACGCATTTGCGGTGTCCACTTAACATCAGGTGGGCCGTCGGCTTGTTTGCTATTGATTAATATTAATCTCTAATTCAATGCAATGCAGTCTCTTTTCCATTGACTGTCGCATGTCATTCTATTTTTAAAACAAAGTACAGTGCGTACTTTTTATTTGACTGTTGTGTCAAAAATATGAGTGGATAAAATATACTCTAATTATAATAATCTTTGTATATATACGGACATTTTTACAGTAGTATTTTAGTATTAAAACCCTTTTTAGGTAGAAAAAGAAGTAGGCAACATGACCTATTACTAGCGACATCTATCGCGTCACGCGAACTACAACTGACGTTATCAATGTTCTCCGCGATGTTAGCTTGTATAGTAGTCGCCACGATTCGTGAGCATACATGTCAAGTTAATTTTCGGGTTTTTGGAGTTCTTACTGCGTATTTTGGGCCGCCCACGCCCGACGCCGACGGTCCAACAGACGGCTCGTGGCAAATAATATATACAAAATCCCGATATCAACCGTCGGGCAGTAGCCCGCCAGACAACACCCGTCTGCTCGGAGGATCCTCCCTTTTCTATGGAAGATGAGGAACTTTACACCCTGTTCCTCATAGCTCTATAGTTTCCTTCAGAAACTATCTTGTTTCATTAAAAAAGCGATGTCCCACGCTAGGAATGTCTCCTGTATCGTGGGTGCGTTTACAAACATATAAACTCACATACACAGACAGCCAAACACATTCACAATATTATGCTCCACAAATCATGTTGCCTATATATTTTTTTCTTTAAATAGCAATAAGACGGTTAGAATTAATAGGATTATTAACTATGGCTAATGTATTGCCATTTAGAAACTCCACTTGCTAAAAGTATCCGTGAGATTGACACCAGCGCCTCTAGCGGTTGTTTTTGGTACTTGTATACGGACAAACCAAGTTTAAAAGCTTTGAAAAGACTTTTTTTTTTGTTATCTTTAAAAAAAGAACCTTACGCCACACTAGGTATTTCTCCTGTATCAGGGTGCGTTTACAAACATGTAAACTCACATACACAAACAGCCAGACCCGGAACAACTTTGTTCCGTGCGGGAATCGAACCCGCGACAGCCAGCGGATAAGTAGCCATTTGTCAAAATTAAATTCTACGAGAAGGCACTGGTGTCTGTCTTAACAACCATTTTACCAATAAAATAATATTAAAAACCGCTTCTAAGTAGTTTTACAGTCTCCGGATAGCCACTATCTACCAGATAAAAATATTCAAACAGTATTTGTACCTACGTATTTATCTGTCAGTCAAGTTAATCGTATTTAATCTGATGGTGGTGAATGAAACGACATGACAAAGGTAGACTTTTCAAAGGGTCACTGGCAATTAGCTAGCGAAAAGTGTTATTGGGTTTTTCTATGAAATTCTCAGTAGCAGCTCGGAGTTAGGATTTCCGAGCTACTACTTACCATTGGTTAGCGAGCCTCTTACCATTGGTTAATGGTAAGAGGCTCGCTCCCTATTACATGGGACCTAAACATACCGGCGAACTGTGGGTGTACATTGGTACACCTCTGCCTAACCCTTCGAGGAATACAGGCGTGGTGGTATTATGAATAGTCAAGAAATCCAACAACAGCGTTTTTTTTTAAGAGGTCTATGTAACATTTTCATAATATTTAAACTCGACATTCTGTTCGCGCCGGCGGCGATAAGCTGCATTTTAAGGAATTTCGTAATATTTTTAATAATGCCAAAAAAATTCGTGTCTAAATAAACTTTATTTTGCTTAGAATACTCGGCCATCTTTTACCCAGCTACAGCGAGGCAAAAAATGTTACGATTTTGACCAGTACACTATGTATGTTTATCTGTTCCCTCATAACTTCTAAACTACTTATCGTAATTTGAGAAATGAGGTATCATTGGAAGAGGCTATGTAACGTCACATTATTGATTATGTATGTTTCCACTTACATTACAGTCTACCCTAGTTAGGAAGTCGTGAAGATCACCATCAAGTAGTTTCAATGCATTTGTGGAAATAAAAATATAAACGCGGCGCGAGTATTTTGTATATCTAGATTTAAAAGAATAAAATTCTGAATATTTCTTTTGTTTGTTTTATTTTGAGTACCTGTTGGTCCCGACACCATTAAGGCCCCTATCACACTGGCGTTTTTTTAGGCATAGCGAGCACGCGACGGGCGCGCTACGTTATCGCCGCCTGAGTGTGGCGGAGCGGGCTGCCGAATGCGACTGTACAAAATGGTTTCGGCGGCGCTATTCGCGGCGAAACCGCTGCGCTCTCGCCTCGCTTTGAATTCGCTCGAAAATCGCTAGTGTGATAACGCCCTAACCCCTCGTACGCCGGGCGAACACGTACAAAATTCATTTGCTATGTCACATAATTACAGATATACGCTCCGGCAGACTAACACTGGCTTATTTTGAGCGTTGATCTACGTTCCGGCCCACGAGTGGTTAAACAATAATTCCAAGACACGACTTTACAAAAAGAACAGTTTATTTTACCCCTGAGAACCCGATGAATTTTTAAGTAACTATAAAAATCAATTTTTAGTTGCTTTGAAATCAATAAATAGTTAGCGAATTGAGATGTCATGAAACTGACGTCCCATATCGTATTGTCATACAAAATCTATGGGGGAAACGCGTTTTGGCAGCTCATAAAAAGTACGTCAATTGATTAGTGGTGTCATGCAGTAAGAGCGCCGGCCGCATAGCACGGCACGCCAGCGTTAATGACATCGTCAGTCGTGCCCTCGTCTCTGCCGGAGTGCCAGCTGTTTTGGAGGGCGATGGGATGACTATAATGCCTTGGGGAAGTTGGGTAGGCCTTTGGTGTGGGATGCAACATGCGTCGACACCCTTGCGCCATCCCATCTTCCTAGCACGACGTGTTGTGCTGGCGCGGCTGCTACTGGTGCCGAAAACCTCAAACGGCGGAAATATAATAATCTTCTTGGAAGCTATATGTTTGAGCTGTTTGGGGTTAAAACACTAGGGCCATGGGGTCCGAGCGCTCATGTAGTATTTCGGGACATCGCCAAGCGATTGGTCGACTCTTCACGTGACCAAAGAATCAGCATTGCCATACAACGTGGCAATGCTGCCAGCCTTTTGGGCACTTGTCCCATTGACAGCGATGCGGATGAGTTTATTGTTGCCCTATAAGCTTCCTTTTGGTTTTTATATTAACTGTACATACTCGTAGTTTGTAATCTAATTAATATCTAAGTAAATAAATAATTAAACACGTAAATATGCTGACTAGATTTCCATTTATTAATAACAATTATAAATAAGGTACAATATTGTAAATCATTACTAATACTTCCCTTCACCATCTTAAACATGACCTATATAAGTAATTACCTATTACAATAAATTAATTACTTAGGTATATTAGTGAGCAGAAACGTCAAGTTAATTTTTGGGTTCCTTACGGGGTTTTTTGGGGCGCCGACGCTGCATGCGAGCGTCCGAAGTGACGGACCAATCGCGTGCAGCGGCGGCGGCCCAAAAAACCCCAAAAGGAACCCAAAAATTAACTTGACATTTCTGCTCACGACTCGTGGCAACTGGTTCTAAGCGCGACTGCTACGCTAGAGGTCTTGGGTGCGATTCCCAGATCAAGCAAAAAGTGTTGTTGGGTTTTTCTGTGAAATTCTCAGTAGCAGCTCGGAGTTAGGATTTGTGCCCGGTTAATGGCAATAGCCTCGCCCCCTATTACATGGGAAACATTTTAAAGCTGAGGATTTTCTCTGATCGTTACGTCAAGAAAGCAAAAACGTGCCCTCAGCGTCACGCTACGAATTAATTCTTTAATACCTACAAAATAGTAGTTATTTCGGAATTATATCGATGTTGTTTTGCGAGTTCCATTTACGTATACAAGTCTGTCATGGAATCAGGACCGTGGCGTGGTCAACGCAAAAAGAGCAGTAATACCGCGCAAATAGAGTTAGTTTTCATAATGTTTAAAACAAACATCTTTTTTTTTAAGGATAGGGAATTATCAAATGGCTTCTTTCGCTCTGGACGGAGCGGAAGGGACTGTCAGTGACTCTTACTAAATAAAACCCATCCGTATTCCTCCTAATGCCCTCTTCGAACTAATTCCGCAACGCTGGCAGGCACTGGCTCTGGCAGGCCACGTCCTTTATGCTGAAATCTCTATGAGGGTGTAAAAGAAACAACAATCTATCTTTTCTGACTTGAAATATTCAAAAGTGCTTGTAAGTGGTGTCTACGAAATTATTGATTTGGTTTCGTTTCTCCATTAAGCAACTTGGAACTCTATTCCTATTATATTTTAGATCATTATCACTTAATCAATAAAAATTACTCTTACCGCTAAACTCAAAATGCCAACTACTGCCAATAATCATTTTGGAAAATCAAGGTAGACACATCTAATTACAAGGATTCAAATCACCATTCATATTGATATGGGAACAAGTAACTTTCTGACCGGTGGGCACAGCAATTCTGAATAACTTGCCCTGTGGCATACATACACACACTTTGAATTGTCCCGTCCCTTGTCCATACTTATCTGTCTTATTGACTGTACTTGCTATAGGTAAATATCTCACATCGATAAAAACACCATCTTTTCCGCTGAGAACTATGGAACCATTAAAGGATTTCAGGTAGATATCTTGGTCAGCGCTCCAGAATAGGGCTTTGGATTCCATGTGTGTGCCCTCTGCACCACGGAGGTGGGCTGATGTTTCGGAGCGAAGTGTCAAGTCCTCATCTACTGGTGAGGTAATGCGTTTCACTGAGATTTGCTGGAAGAAAAATATTATTAAATGAAAATTATGGAAAAAATATTATCTTTTACTATTATATGTATTTACGCGAAAGTTTGTGAGGATAGATGGATAAATGATTTTTTTTTTGTTTTTAAAAAAACATGGGTGCGTTTACAAACATATAAACTCACATACACAAACAGCCAGACCCGGAACAACTATCTGTAGGTCATACAAATATTTGTTCCGTGCGGGAATCGAACCCGCGACACGCAGCTCAGCAACCAATCGCTCTGACACTGCGCCAACCGTGCCGGCGGTGGTGTTGTTTATCTTTCACGCTTAAACGGCTGGAAGGAATTAGGGTTAGTTCACACAGAGACGCGACGCGAAGCTGAGCGCACTTCGACTCGAAATATAACTATATTTAATACACGAAATTCATTGTGAGAATTCACACGACGCAGCACCATGCAGCGCTGAATTCTCACATTGAAATGGGTATTTATCTTAACGGTTGGTTGACACTTCCCGCGACCCAAAGGCTGGCTTTTACCTTGCCCAGAGGTTAAGCATTGCCATCCAACGTGGCAATGCCGCCAGTCTTTTGGGCACTTTTCCGGTTGACGGTGATGCGGAGTAATTTTTTGATGCCATTTAGTTTTAGTTTCTTTTTGTTATTATTAAGGACTAGCTGTTGCCCACGACTTCGTCCGCGTTTCCGTTGTTTTTCGTAATAAAAAGTAACTTATGCCCTCCCACACGGTTCAGTGGTTTTGATGTAACAGACAGATTAACTTTCATATTTTATTAGGGAAATATAATATGTCAATCTATTTCTATGATTTTTTTTATGGAATAGTTAATAATGTTAACTTTTTTAATCAGGGATGACTGAGAGTGTTATAAACGTAAGAGTAGACAAATATAATCAGAAAGCTTCGAACTGCTAAGCTATCGGGAGTTACACGTGATATTGTGAGTCAACCATAAAAGATATACATATGCTGTCGTGGGATATTTTTTATATAATTTTAAGGAGAACATTTCCGTCATACATGATTTCTGTGTAGCTTTAACCATTAAGGTTGCACACGCGACGGAAGCTTGAAAAATGGAGTAACTTCTTCCGTTTTCCCAACATTTCCCTTCACTGCTCTGCTCCTATTGATTGTAGCGTGATGAAAAGTATACTGTAACTACCTCAGGAGTATAAAAAATAATTGTACCAAGTTTCGTTAAAATCCGTCGAATAGTTTTTGTTTCTATAACGGTTATACAGACAGACAGACAGACAAAAATTTTACTGATTGCATTTTTGGCATCAGTATCGATCCCTAATCACCCCCTGATAGTTATTTTGGAAATATATTTCATGTACAGAATTGACCTCTCTACAGATTTATTATAAGTATAGATATAGATTTCTAATTTTATGGCTATAAATATAAATTTTCGTGTAGTACATAATAGTAGTTTATGCACCGGCCTTATAATAGTGGTTATTAAAACACAAGTTTAAATAAAACAAAAGTTGAAAAATAACGGCGGGAAATTCAGATTGTCATTGCGCATGACTGCGCATCCATAGACAATGATAGTATCTTCCAATGAGCCCATCATACGCGCTAATGATTTATAAATAAAAGTATGCCATAAATAAATTAAAAAATAATTTTATGATGCAGTTGTTTGAAAATCTATGGAGAAAGCTGAATTGTAATGGTTACTTTTTTTAATGTTATCTAACAAAGAACAAAAAGTCCCCCGCCTCGTTGGCCTAGTGGTCCTAAGCGCGACTGCTACGCTAGAGGTCTTGGGTTCGATTCCCACGTCGAGCAAAAAATGTTATTGGGTTTTTCAATGAAATTCTCAGTAGCAGCTCGGAGTTAGGATTTGTGCCCGGTTAATGGCAATAGGCTCGCCCCCTATTGCATGGGACCTTAACATACCGGCGAACTGTGGGTGTACACTGGTACACCTCTGCCTAACCCTACGGGGAATACAGGCGTGATGTGTTAAGAATAAAAAGTACGTTTATAGACTATGTTTTGAATTCATAATTAAAACATTACTTTGTGAGTGTAATTTTTTTTTTTTAGGGATGAGAAATCACCAAAGACTTCCCCCGCCCTGGGCAGGGCGCGAGGGAGTGTCAGACTTTAGTGCAAGAGTGTAGATAAAGTAATAATCCGAGTCGATGCGCGCGCAGCGTCGCGTCGCCACGCGGTGAACTGACCCTTAGATGGAACTCAGCACAGATATACACATTGACTCACACAGGGCCATCGACTGGAGCTGCCCTTGATTACCTACCTTAGCATGCAAATTATTCACTCCATCAGGTATATTCATGTCGGTGGCAGCGGTACTAAACACCACTTCCCCAGAATCAGGGTCGGTCAGCTCCAAAGCGTTCACTCCTCGTACGAAGACTCCGGATGTGTTCACTGTGAGCTTGTTCTCATGCCGAGATGGTCTGCAGAAAAAGATAAAAGAGTTATTAGGGATGTTTATTTATTTATTAAATTACATACATACATACCATCACGCCTGTATTCCCCCAAGGGTTAGGCAGAGGTGTACCAATGTACACACACAGTTCGCCGTTATGTTTAGCTCCCATGTAATAGGGGGCGAGCCTATTGCCATTAACCGGGCACAAGTCCAAACTCCGAGCTGCTACTGAGAATTTCATAGAAAAACCCAATGACACTTTTTACTCGACCTGGGAATTGAACCCAAGACCTCGAGCGTACCAATCGCTCTTATTACCACTAGGCTAACGAGGCAGTTAAACTAGGTTTATTAAACTTTTTGCACATAATGTAAATAATACACTGTACAAAGGCGGACTTAATGTCTTAGGCATTTTCGACCAGTCTACCTCACCATTATATTCATTCTAGTTTACCTTGCCATTTAGCTCTAAAGAAACTTTATTCTCATACATACATACATAAACTCACGCCTTTTTCCCATGGGGGTAGGCCGAAACCACAGAACGCCACCTCCTACGATCCTTACATACTTCCTTCGCCTCGTCCACGTTCATACACTTATATTGAACTTATATTAACTTATATTGAACATACTTGAGAACAATAACTATAACATAATGGAAAACTAATTTAGGTTTGACAACATCCATCACAAACGAAATAATTAAAACTACCCAAAACCGACCCACCCAACACATTTATTTTCCAAGTAATGTCCAGTTTACGATTAACTGCCCCGTTAGTCTCGTGGTCGCCAGCGCGACTGATGAGCGTGGGGTTCCGGGTTCGATTCCCAGGTCGGGCAAAAAAGTGTTATTGGGTTTTTCCATTCGGATTTGCTCAGTAGCAGCCTAGAGTTTGGAAGTTGGTGGTGTGACACACCCGTGCTTCGGAAAGCACGTAAAGTCGTTGGTCCCGGTTGTCATTCGTAGATCTTTGTCAGTCGTTACGGATAGTCAGAAGCCGGGAAGTCTGACAACCAGTCTAACCAAGAAGAATCGTGTTGCCTAGTAAGTGGTTTGTAGAGGTCAGATAGGCAGTAGCTCCATGTAAAACATTGGTACTCATCTGCATCCGGTTAGACTGGAAGCCGACCCCAACATAATTGGGAAAAAGCTAAGTATATGATGATGTGTCCAGTTTATGATTAGATACTGGCTAAACTGGGTTTTGAATGCATTGAATGAGTGTAAGCTTCTTATGCATGAGGGTATTTTATTGTATTTTCTCTAAGAAATAAAAAAAATATATAAACATTATAATCCTAGTCACTTACTTAGTCTGTAAATTGAATAGAACTGATCCATTCTCGCTGGAGATGCTCATTGGTGTGTCTCGGAAGCTCTCTATGAGTCCGTCCTTCTTGTATAAATGTTCAAAGTCGGTGTCTCCGAAGAACTTGATTGCATTGTGGTCCGGCAGGAATTCCATGCTCTCCATTCCTGAAGAACATTATGTAAGAACTATTATTGGGAACTATTATCTCATGACGACCAATCACAGAACCCAGTGCTTGGTATAAATAAATAGCAATATAGTAAAAGCAACAAACATCTAACTGCCTCGTTGGCCTAGTGGTCCTAAGCGCGACTGCTACGCTAGAGGTCTTGGGTTCGATTCCCAGGTCGAGCAAAGTGTTATTGGGTTTTTCTATGAAATTCTCAGTATCAGCTCGGAGTTAGGATTTGTGCCCGGTTAATGGCAATAGGCTCGCCCCATATTACATGGGACCTTAACATACCGGCGAACTGTGGGTGTACACTGGCACACCTCTGCCTAACCCTTCAGGGAATACAGGCATGATGGTATGTAGTAAAGGCAAAGCAACAATATAGAATATGAAAATCAAAATAAAATCTTTTAATTCATGTACAAGAAAAAAACTGGCCACGTGCGAGTCGGACTCGCGCACGAATGACTCCATACCCTTACCTATAAAAACAGCAAAAAAACATCATGTCTGATGTATGGGAGCCCCCTTAAATATTTATTTCATTTTTTTTTTTTTTGTATTTGTTGTTATAAATTTATTAATTAAATTTCAACTGTCTAACTATCACAATTCATGAGATACGGCCTGGTGACAGACGGACAGACGGACGGACAGCAGAGTATTAGTAATAGGGTCCCGTTTTACCCTTTGAGTACGGAACTCTAAAAAGTTAAATCTAGTTGCCCCTTCCAAAAGGTAGTTTCCTATGGAGAAGAAGAAGAAGACGAATTCTAAATAACTTACCTTTGCCAAGTTTCAATACAAACACCATGTATGTTGAGAGCACCAGATTCGCAAATCCGAAGGTAAAAAGCACAAAAACGCACGACCAGAACGCAAAGCACTTCGGTCCTGTACATTTACATGACTGTAGAACACAAGTCTTGTTAACATCATTGCCATTTTTATCACAATAATTTTTTATTCCAGCGTTTCTGAGGGAATTCGGAGTCCTCCTGACTACAAGAAGCGCCTTTTCGACTCTATTTCTCTCCATCGTGCTTTCAGACATATTGGAAACTGGTGATACAGGTCTGTGTAATGGCGGGACCTCAAATACCATTAAATCTTACAGTTTTTACGATATTTTAGATCATTAAAAATAGCACAAGAGAAGTAAATATTTTCAGGAACGTCAATCAATCAAAATATTGAGCGAATATCGTGTCCTCTGATTGGTCAAATTATTGGCCAATCAGAAGCCTGGGTTTTCGGATTCGCTCAATAATTTTATGAGTTCTGAATTTGGATACAGGGCTTTTCAGTAGTTGCACTTTCAAGTGTGGTTTAACAACGTTTATCTCATATTTTGTATAGTACTCGTTCGGTCGGTTGCTAGGGAAGTAGAGACCATGTCTCGACAAGGGGTTGATTCTGAAATAACGCTGCTAGACCTAGCTGTTAAAATAAGTTACCGGCGAACTGTGGGTGTACATTAGTACACCTCTGCCTAACCCTTCAGGGAATACACTTACAGGCGTAATGGTATGTATGTCGTCATGTGCTGAAGTGCCTCAATTGCCCTTTCATCAGGCACTTTTGATAACGTGTGCAACGTGGCAGTAAACGTGGTGACCTACTGCGCCCAAATCGTCTAAAAATATTTAAAATGGATATGTCACCGATTTGAAAAGAACACTTTGGTAACAAATAACTAGTCTGAAACCTCTGAAACGACGTTGGAGCAACAACAAAACGTTTTTGACGTTTAGTAATTGCTAGCAACATGACAGCGCTGATTTCTGACGATTTGCTTTGTAATCATGGCGTCCGAACGTTACAGTTTCTCACTGACCACTTTTAGGTAAAAAAACCATTTATTTACGTGTTTTTGTGTTCTAAAAACCTTTAATTTAACACGATTATCTATTTCACTACTTATTCCACTATTTACAATAGCCGTTTCGACATTATTTTCAAAACTTTACGTGTATCTAACTTCGAGTGTATGTTTAGTGTAATTACAATGAAAACTCTTAATTATTTTGCAGCCCTTCAGGGAAATTAGTTCAAATTGAATATGCGTTAGCTGCCGTAGCCGCCGGCGGTACGTCTGTCGGTATCAAAGGTAAGTTTTATTGATTTAAGAGGTTATATTAGCGTCATCTCTATTGTGCATAATCACTGATTCAATTTCTCGTTAAAATACATAAAACTGCGTAAACTTACTGTTTAATACCTTAAGGGTCAATTTCAAATGTTCATGTTCATCATGACTTGACAAAATAAGGTCTTATTGCGATATAATTGCACCCTGCAAAGTCACAACCGTTATTAGGACTTGCTTTGCAGTTTTCAACTATATTCCATAAATACTAAACTGGCCATACACTCCAGATGACTCTTTGTTGCTTAAAATCATGTCCCTGGACAAAGATATTTAAATTTACGTCCAGTCTGTTGCAGCTGAATACCAGTGTTTTACATCTAGCGACTGCCGATCTGACCTCCAAAACCCAGTTACTAGGCAACACGATACCTCTTGGTAAGACTGGTTGTCAGACTTCCCGGCTTCTGACTATCTTTAACAAGTGTGAAAGATCTCCAAAAGATAACAGGAACCTTTTATGTGATTTCCTAAGCACAAGAGGAATAGATCTAAATGTACCATCATCACGCCTGTATTCCCCGAAGGGTTAGGCAGAGGTGTAACAATGTACAACCACAGTTCGCCGGTATGTTTTTAGGTCCCATGTACTAGGGGGCGAGCCTATTGCCATTAACCGGGCACAAATCCTAACTCCGAGTTGCTAGTGAGAATTTCATAGAAAAACCCAATAACACTTTTTGCTTGACCTGGGAATCGAACCCAAGACCTCTAGCGTAATAGTCGCGCTTAGGACCACTAGGCTACCGAGGCAGTTAAAATTAGAATTTGTTATTTATTGAGGCAGATTTAAATGTAACTCCTAATATTTCAAAAGTCCAACACCACACAAACTGAATTCATTTGAACCTGTTAAGATGCTTGCATCATTAATCAACTAGAAAGGAGCGATTCTCTTCAAAAGCCTGAACAGATTTCCTTGAACCATAGCTAAGTACTCTCTCAATCAAGTCACCTTTCAAATAAATAAAATGAAATCAAAATTGGTTCAGCCATTTGGGAGCTACAATGCGACAGACGAACGCAGATGGGAAATTTTTGGTAGCTTAGCAATCTATGAACCACAGAATGGGCCAATAGGAAGCTTCAATAAGGTTGCTTATGTGATGGTATTTACAAACAGCCCTACAGGGTCCATAATGATCTTAATTATAATGTTACCACCTAAGTGTAATGGTCGCCACGAGTCGGGAACACAGATGGGTAGTGGTGGCGGTAAACTCGCGCATGTACACTTTCGGCCAAATTAATTCAGAACCGATTTTACTAAAATTATTGTTAAAAGTTACACAAAGTATAATTAATACAAGTCACTAATACTGCACTATAGTGTACAGCAGCCAAACGGCATGCGAGTGTCCAATGGACGACGACCATCGACTGACAGACCAATCGCGTGCGGCGTCGACCCCCGCTGCGTCTTTCATTCCGCCAAAGAGACCTTAAAATTAATTTATGTGCAAATGAATTTCATGCTCACGACTCGTGGAGAATACTACGTATGGATAAGCAATGAAGATGTTGAGTACCGAGTAGAACAGTGTACTAGGGCAGTGATGAACCCTTTGACAAAACCTTTTTACTTTGAAAAAAATTACCACATTGTTGTTGTTGACTCTACATGCATAATAGAGGTTCACTATCTTATTTTCCAGCTTCCAATGGAGTAGTGATAGCTACAGAGAATAAACACAAGAGCATTCTGTACGATGAGCACAGTGTGAACAAGGTTGAGATGATTACCGGACATATCGGTAAGTTGCCCACTATTTGTGACACAGCTTTCTATAAAGTGACATGTTTTAATATGAAGAAGTGATCCGTGCAGTGGCTGCTGCAGTGTGTGCCGTGGGTTCGATTCGCGCACGAAGCAAGTATACAGATGGTAGCTCCGGATGTCGTATGTAAAATAACTAGAGAGGGCCCACAATAAAAAAAAGAGAATTCCCTGATCTCTCAGGTGGCGTCCGATTGCCATCCATACAAATATGCGAGTGAGGGAATAGGAAGTGCGTCTGTGTTTGCGCATACACTTGTGCACTATAATATTTACAGTGACCTCGGCTAGTTCTAGCCAGCTAGGTCAACGAAGAGAGAGAATATTTTTAATATCTAACCTTCAGCAATTTCTATCATGCAGGAATGGTTTACTCCGGCATGGGTCCTGATTACCGTCTCCTCGTCACTCAAGCTCGCAAAATGGCTCAGCAGTACTATTTGATGTACCACGAGCCAATACCCACTGCGCAGCTGGTGCAGCGAGTGGCTACGGTTATGCAGGAGTATACGCAGTCTGGGTGAGTTTTCCAGAATGTATGCAAATGTTATAAATAGGTAGGGCTCTTTTTGTTATAAGAGTTTGTTGCTGGACTGCTGTGGGGCCACGGAGCAGTGTGGGTGTGACAGTAGAGCCAAGTTCAATCTAAACGACTGTCAGGGAAGTCAGTGCCATCAATAAAAAAGTCGAGATCTAACCTGAGCCAAGTTCCATTAAAGTCCTAGTTATGGGAAAGTGTTGTTCAATTAATTTAAAAACTAATTCATTACTTTCTTTGCTATCTGGTTTCTAACTTGGCTAGATTTAGTTCTATCCTACTGATGTTATAAATGCGAAAGTTTGAATGAATGAATGAACTCTTTTACGCTTGAATGGCTGAACGGACCTAGATGAGATTTGACGCTAAAATAGGTTGTAGTGTGGAATAACACATAGGATACTTTTCATCCTAAAAAAATGTACGGTTCCCGTGGGATAATATATCAAATTGGACGCGAACGTGGTCACGGGCAGTAGCTAGTTAGTTGTCAATAATAATCGTGCTGTATATGTATGCACTCTAATATTTGCTGAACTTGGCTACAACACTACCGTGTCGTTCGTAGATCTTTGACAGTCGTTACGGATAGTTAGAAGCAAGGAAGTCTGACAACCAGTCTAACCAAGAGGTATCGTGTTGCCCAGTAACTGGGTTGTGGAGGTCAGATAGGCAGTCGCTCCATGTAAAACACTGGTATTCAGCTACATTCTGTTAGACTGGAAGCCGACCCCAACATAGTTGGGAAAAGGCTAATATTGTAACCCTTATTCTTCACAGTGGTGTCCGTCCCTTCGGTGTCTCCCTCCTGATCTGCGGCTGGGACAACGACAGGCCATACCTCTTCCAGTGTGACCCCTCCGGAGCCTACTTCGCATGGAAAGCCACTGCTATGGGCAAGAACTACAATAATGGGAAGACTTTCTTGGAGAAGAGGTACATAGTGTTTTTTTTATAAAATCTCAATTATTTGAATTTTTCTCTGCCTCTTTGTTCCGGCTAATTTCCACAACTGGACGACGATTTTGACAGGATTTTCAGTAAGAAATAGCTGATGTTATAAAAATACAAAATAACATTTTTATGTAACCCCCGACAGAAGAATAGAAATCCCTACCACAGCTAACAAAAGAGCTGATAACTTTGAAACCGCTGAACCGATTTCCATCAAACATAGCTAAGAACACTTCCGATAAAATCAGAATCGGGTCATGCGTTCGGGAACTGCGATGCCACGGGCAGACACACACAAAGACACACACACACACATAGACATACACAGACCTACACACACACATACACGTCAAACTTCTAACAACCCGTCGTTTTTGCGTCGGGGGTTAAAAACTAGAGACTAATGATTTTTTTCCGATTTCCAGATACACAGAAGAATTAGAGCTAGATGATGCAGTCCACACAGCGATCTTGACCCTAAAAGAAGGGTTCGAAGGTCAAATGACGGCAGACAACATAGAGGTGGGCATTTGTGATGCGAGCGGGTTCCGTAGGCTGGAGCCGGCGCATGTCAAGGACTACCTCGCTAACATCCCCTAATATGTATAATTTATAATGTAACTACTGAATTAAAAATGAGTTTTTTTTTTAATAATGATGCTTTTTTTTTATTCGTAATAAACTTGTACCAGCGATATTGTCCTCGTGAAATTAAGTATAATAAAAGGTTAGGCTCGCCCCCTAATACATGGGACCTAAATATACCGGCGAACTGTGGGTGTACATTGCTACACCTCTGCCTAACCCTTCGGGGAATACAGGCGTTTTGGTTGGATTATATCTAATACTATGTACGACTACGCTAATTATGGCTGGTGTAATAGGAAGCTAGCTTATTGCCGTCAACCAGACATAGAAATTCATTTATGAGAATACATGAAATGTAAAGCCGCGTTTTCATTAGGAGACATGTTTCGGAAACGTATCGCCCAACATTTACGTGGTAGGTCTTTGCGACTTTGTAGGACAATGTCGCTAGACATTTGTCTTGTTTACACTACCCAGTGGTGAACAGTCTATGTCGCCCGGAGAATTTCATTTCGGAACACAAAGCGACACACGCCCTCTCTATTTAAAGCTTGACTCGAGGGTCGAATTGCGGCAAGTCACGGCGACCCATAGGCTTAGATGTCGCAAGCGACGTCGGGCAACATCGCGTGGGACACGTATATTTCGTGCCGAGCAACAGAGTCGCGGGATAAATGTCTCATAGTGAAAACGAGGCTTAACAAAACCGGGCGATACTGTCGTAAAAAGTGAATACTTATTTTTTTTAACAACGCCATCTATTAGATTAGATTGGGACTATTACACTGTATTTGTGATCTGTTGACTTTTTTATTTGAAAAATCGGTTGGTGAAATTCTTGTGAATAGTTGATTGTATCGTAATCCAGAGGGCGGAGCCTGCGGTTTTAAAATTACTTCTGGTGGAAACATTCAAAGGTAACTTACAAAAAAGTATGAATTGCAAGTACATAGTTAGGTAAGATTCGATCCAGCCTGTCCCCATACTTTTCTCCGCCAGCAAAGCGAAGCGTCCCGACTCTGGGCGCCTTGCTCGGTTAAAAAAATCTCGCGCCTAGACGCGTCGGCAGTGCGTGGTCCTATACAGGCGTGTTTTCTATACAAATTCAAACTCTTTGACAATATACTAATCTGCCGCCTCGCGCTACGCGTCTGGCCGCGGTGCATTGGGAACGCCGGCCACGAGGCGGTGCGGTGTGCCTCAAGGCATCACATGAAAGTCCGGTTAAACTGCCGGTAACCGCCAAGACCTGCGAGATCCAAATCAAAGACTTACTTGTTTCCTAACTAGTGGGTCTTCGATCAACAATGCTCCTTTTAATTCTACTGCAAGGCTATGGCAACATAGCTAGGCAAGGCACAGAATGATATTGTGTAAGAACTTCCATTCGTTATTGCCGTTACATAAGTTCTTCAAATCAAACATTGATCTTATCATTTAGGCAGGTACATAAATAGATTAGGTGGACACTTCTGTCGGCTGTATTTTGATAATGATTTACCGATACTCGTAACTACAAAATTGATTAAGATACAACTTTTAAAGCATTTTATCAGATTGAATTGTTGATCGAAAGATTTGAAATTGAAACTTCCAGTTCCAATACTTCCAATTAATAATTAGTGTTGGGCATTAAGCATTTTTTAAATTCGCCAAATTCCATTCATTCATTCGTTCGATCACCTGGTGTCGTTTCCCGCCATTTTTCTGTTATTTTTTGTTTTGGGCTAGTCATAAAAACGAGGAACAAAATATCATTTATATTTATAAAAATCAATTTTGGAATGAGAAATTTAGTATTTCATTGTTACGGATTGAGGAAAAATTTCTGATTTGTTTACCTACTTTCATTTTTTAATTATTCGTTTTGTATCCTCTCTTGGTACAAACACAGCAGTAAAATTTGAAAAAGTTAAGTTAAAATCCTTGCAGTACAGACTGCGCATGGATCGACTCAAGTATAAATCTATATAAATAAAAATGAATGTGTAGCAAAGCGCAAAACTCAAAAACGGCTGGACCGATTTGGGTGATTCTTCATTCGTTGTGTTCGTAAATTCTACAGACAAGGTTTGTATGCTGGTATAATTAATAAATCTGTCCAATCAGTCTAACATTTTATCTTCGTGAACATCGATCCGACTACCTCCAGGAAAAACCTTGAAAGAGATACAGTTAATACTATAATTGCCACGTTTTATTCCCCGGTTACGTCAACACCGGGTGCTGTATCTGAAGATAGTAGTTACATATCTTTAATCTGATACAAAATTATCACTAAGTTGTTGTTTGTTCACATTTAAAAATTAATTTATGTCCGTTTGTGAATACCTACGACGATATGAACCCTCGATGGCCTTATTGGCCAAGTGAAATTGCTGAGCTTGTCCTAGGTCGGAGTTCCAGGTCTGGCGAAGTGTTTCTAGCATTTTCTAGTTTGACTTTCTCAATAGCAGCCCGGTGTTTGGAAGTTGGTGGTGTGACACCTCCGTGCCTCCTGCCGTTGGTCCTGCACCAGATCTTTCCCCGGGCGTGTCGGATTGCCGTCCTATCGGATGACGAGAGTGAGGGAATGGTGTAGTTGTGTTCGCGTACACACTTGTGTACTATAATATCTCCAGCATCCTCTCTTGGCTAGCCTTAATGAAGTTGTCCGCTGTAACCGAAATTCAGGCCTCCCTTAAAGATAGCCACAATAACCGGTCCTGGGCTGCCCAATTATTAATAATTCCAATTATCCAAGGATATAATATTTGGGATTTCCGAGTAAAACAAATAGGCAGACACGTCGCATGAAACATCTAGTTAAATACCTACTTATTTACACACATAGGGTATTGAGAATCTTATCACTTAGATTAGTTTATTTCGTAACACTCTGTTCTGATTTATTGATATTGGACAATCAATTTTGTTAATGATAAGTATTGCTATGTCTTACTTGCGTATATTTGTGTAGGTAAACGGTTTTTACAAAGCGATGTGTAAATTACTTATATAAACTAGTGTACGATAGAGTGAGGAATTAAATTATACGAGAACGTCGCGGATTAAAAGAGGTTGTAGTGAAAAAGGTAGAAAAGAGTATGCTTAGATGGTTCGGTCATGTTGAGAGGATGAGCGACTAACAAAAGGGATTTATATGGCAGATGTGAGTGGCAACGCCGAGGGGACGCCCTAGAAAAACTTACCCTGACCTTATTGGTGGGGTTCTTCAGAAAGATCGCGTGCGCAGTACTCGTAACCGGCATGCTTGTATGAACAGATGTATGAACGTGGACGAGGCGAAAGGAGTATGTAAGGACCGTAGCAGGTGGCGTTCTGTGGTTTCTGCCTACCCCCATGGGAAAAAGGCGCGAGTTTATGTATGTATGTGTGTATAAACTGGTGTAAGTTTATCCACAAACATAAGTGGTGTTTAGGGTATGGGTGCCGGCGGAATTACAGGCACATGACACATTTCAACATTGTCTCTGGGATGGCAACACATTTGCAAAGCCTCTGGTATTGCAGATGTCTATAGGCAGCGGTGACCATTTGAAATCGGGTGGGTCGTCGGCTTGTTTGCCAGCCAATGATATAAAAAGAAAACATTTATTGGTTGCTATCATGATGGTATCTGGGTATTGAATCAAGCAGCCCGTTCATCACTTGAAACCACTAGACCGAGGAGACTACTGCAGAATATTTAACACTACATGCATAAAAACACGTTTCTTGTATGGGGATCCCATTTCATTTTGAACTTTAATTTATTTTTATTACTTGTTCTGCGACTGCTACGCTAGAGTTCTTGGGTACGACTACCAGGTCGAGCAAAAAGTGTTATTGGGTTTTTGTATGAAATTCTCAGTAGCAGCTCGGAGTTATAATTTGTGACGGCTTGTCAATATGCTCGCCCCCTATTACATGGGACCTTAATATACCGGTGAACTGTGGGTGTACACTCGTACACCTCTGCCTAACCATTCGGGGCATAAAGGCGTGATGGTATGTTATGTTACTTGTTGTCATAGCGACCATAGAAATGCTGAACATTTCAAGTGTCTACCTGTTACGGTTTTAAAGATACAGCCCTGTGACAAATGGGCAATCAAACAGCAGTACCTTAATATTAGGTTAACGATGAGTACCTACGCAACCCTTAAATAAAAAAAATCGCCTTCAAAAATCTTAAAAAAAAACAGTTATTTCTATTTTCATAATTAAAGTTTGGCACTGATTCATAAGAATGGACTTTAGACACTTGAGGAAAGATGCTTATTTAGAATGGCTATTAAATTATTAGTATGTGTGTGTCATCTTTTCCTGTTTGTCTCGACTAGGCGTAAAAAATGTAGCATGTGCGAGATCGTTGCCAACTAGTGCTACAAATACGTTATCTAATCGCGCGCTGTGGATTGAACATGAAACTGCTAATCGTAATTTTAATAGTGTATGATGTATGTCTAACACATTTTAGACTACCCTGCCAATGACTTCGATTGCATGGTTTTTTCAGCGTTAAGTTATGCCTTTGGTTATTGCTCCGCCCCGTGGGTCGTAGCGTGATGTTATACAGCTTATATGTATTATTCCTTATGAATCTGGCTATGATTCTATTCCGACTAGTAGTTTCACTCTCAGATTAGCGCCTTTAGACAAACAAACAAAAAAATATTTGTAATATTAGTATAGATTATTTGTTTCTAATTACATGAGTATAATTTAAGAAAAACAAAATTTAAAGTGAGGCGTGATAAAGATGAACGACAGAAAAAAAAATCCTACCGCCGCTAAGAAAAGAGCTGATAACTTTGAAACCGCTGAAAGGATTTCCATCAAACATAGCTAAGAACACTCCCGAATAATATACCTTTCAAACAAAAAAAACTAAATCGAAATCGGTTCATGCGTTCGGGAGCTACGATGCCACAGACAGACACGTTAAACTTATAACACCCCGTCGTTTTTGCGCCGGGGGTTAAATAAGATATAATATATTTTATTTGTGTGTAGTTTTTAAATAGAGGATCACCAGGCAGGTGGGTAAGGAATTTTAAAGTGGCTCTAACTCAGGTTGGCAACTTGGAAGTCATCTATCAACGGAAATATTAAAGCGTAATATTCTTCATATTTGTTTACCAAACATAATAAATTGTGGCGCGGCGTTGCCACATCGCTTCATAGAAAACACTTTATCGCCCGAAAAATACTTTGTTACTACCTAACTACTGTGAAGTTTATTGTTCATTTTTCCCTATACGAAACTACATTTTCGAATGGACAAACAGATTCAATTACTTTGTCTTGTAAATAACGACCAAAGGAGCCTTTGAATGGCCTAATCGAAATAAATAATTTTATGTTGACTTTGAAACCACTTGTTGCAGATGTTTTAATAAACTGCTAAGTATTTGTTTTTTCTACTTCATACATTTTTACATGTTTCTATTCAGAACGATTTAATATGGACATACATTTTGAAATAATATATTTTAACTATTTGTTTTGTTTTTATAATTCAATCAATCAAATTAATACAATTATGAACTTAGTAAATTGACAGTTGATAAGAATTGTTGCCATATTGCTCTGTTTGCTCTTTGCATATTAGATAATTATTAATTATCATGTATTATTTACCTAATGGGAACTTTTATGTTTTTATGTTAGTGTTGTAAAGAGTTTTACAAATCGAATGCGAAATTAGAATTGTTCTTCATTACGAACGATTACGATTCTAATATATTTTTTACGTGATTTTATTGCATCTAATTACCCAATTTAAGCGTCATAAGACCTAAAGATTATTAAAGCCAATCATTCTTACAAGTGGAATAAATAGATAGTAATACACTAGAATTGGGTTATATCTGATAAGTCAATAAAGTAGCTACTATTAATTAACTAGGTAAATTGTTAAAAGCTGACGCTCGCAAATTATATAATCTAAATAGGATAAGAACCATCTTCAACAATAATAGATATAATCAGTTATCAAAACAATCTAATAAAAAAAACTTATAAAACTAAGCCGTAGCCTACAAATAAAGATAAACTTTATCTAAAAAACACTTCTTATCGATTTGTCCTTCAGTAAATCGAGTTTGGTATAAAAGCGATTGTAACAAAGCGTCCCATCCCTACTCGACAGTCGACACGCGAGTCGCGAGCGGCGCTCCCGCTCCCGGTTCAGTCAGTTCACTTCACTCATTCACAAAGCTGACATGGCTCTAGTGCGTTTACGGACTAGTGATTTATTTTTATTATTATTTTTAATAATTAAAACGTGTGCCGTGACTCCACCATGGATATTTTCAATAAAACAAAACACTGTATCGTGTAATGATAACAAATGTGTGTTTAATATTGATGTGAACGCGAAAAATGTTGAAGAGTGGTCGCTAACTTTTGAGCCGGCTTCCGAACAAAAATGTGAATCGTATTTTGTGAGTAAAGTTTTTGAAAACGTTACTGTGGATGTTAAAAATGATGGTAGGAAGGTGTATTTCTGTGTTAAAAGCGGTGGTTTCTGGCATAATCAAGGAGAAGGTGTATATTTGGATGCACATGACGTCACCGACACAATCGACACAGATCTGTGAGTACCCATTAATTAGTTTGTAAATTAAAATGTTTAATTGCTTGGAATTGCGAGATTGCACGACACTATCAACAAGTATGGAAAGTTGAACGACTTGTCAAGTATTTTTATCTTACCTTCTTAGATTGGAAAAGTTTTATTCGCGTTTGGAAACTTTTAAAAAGTAAGTTGCGAGGCAAAACATCTTTGACCAAAAAGTTCTAAATTTAAAAATCTTGTAAGTTGTTGTATTGATGTTATTTTCCTGAACTTTTTCACATTATTGTTTTATCAAACATAAAACTATATAATTAATTATTGTAGTGAATAATAATAAATACATAACCCACTTTTATAATTATCTCAAAACTTTTGGGCGGTGTAAAGAAATATTTTTTCGGAGAGACAAAAATTGCATCTGGTAACACGAAATTGGCACCGAAAAATGGCGGCGATTTAAAATTATTGTTACGTAATGGCATTACCAAAATGTTGTAACTTCGTTATTCATATCTTATCTTATCCTACTTGAATGTCAACATTTAGGTGTGTTATAGAAATTATCGATTGGATGGCTAGACTTATTTTGTAATAAAATATCATAATTCGACGAAACTTTCGCTGAAGTTCAGCGATCGTCACCGCGGACAAGAATAGGATGGGTATTCTGCGTAATCGGGTCACTTGCTGACGTCATTATGGAGATTTGTCAGTAATTTCAACGTCACGGCGGATTTGTCGTAAAAAAATATTGGGTTTGTGAAGACATGAAAAAATGTGTTTCGCTCATTTTTTCCACAAAATCACCCAAAAATTCTTAATGCTCACAACTGATGGATTACTTACGACACCTTTAGCGCAATGGCTGTGCGATTGGCTGCTGCGTTGCTTGTCACGGGTTTGATTCCTGTACATAACAAATATTTGTATGGCCTACAGATAGTTCTTCCTGGTTTGACTGTGTATGTATGTGAGTTTGTTTGTAAACGCACCCACGATGTAGGAGAATTTCCTAGACCGGGGTAAAGATTTTTTGTTAAAATAAAAAACTATATTCACTTATGTTTTTTCGTACAGACAACAACAAAAGTTGTTCAACACTTTTATATACAATTTAAATAGTAAATAAGTACGAAAATATTATTTGTATTTATAAACATGAAATTATGCTCACTAGACAGTTCCGTCGCCGACAGAAGTGTCAACAGTAGTGCCGACAGTAAAGACAGTAGGGCAGACTCTTCAATGCTGTCCTCACACGTCAGACAATCGGTGATACACAACGCAGATATCCCTCAAAAATTCGGTCCCCTGAAACTATGAATCTATCCAAAAGTCCGATAATCGGTTCTACAAAAAATCGGACACTATACTCATTCAATAACGTAATTTCGTAATTGACTGGGTAACAGAGAATATGGTCACGAGTTCGCTCGGTAATTCCCGTTATATTTATTATTATCAATACTTATCATGACGGAAAAATTAGGTACCAAGAACCTACTATTAGGGATACCTCAACCGCGCGGAGTAAGCGGGGCCGGGTTGATGAAGTTGTAATTTTTTTTGCTTAAATTAAACATGCCCACTATCTACATTATGTTTATATCAACGGCCCACCCGATGTTAAGTTGTCACAGCTGCCTATACCAGAGGCCTTGCAAATGCGTTGCCAATGCCATCCTAGAGACAAAGTTGAAATGTGTCATGTGCCTGTAATTACATCGTCTCCCATACCCTACAAACCGAAACCCAGCAACGCTGCTTTGCGGCAAACATAGGTATGGTGGTAGTACTTGCCCTGGACGAGCTCCTTCACAAAGAGCTACAAATAATGCAGCAAAATGCTTTAGGTTTCCAATTTAAAAACAAATCCGAATATTCCTCAGCGCCGGATTGTCGCCTCCAAAAATGGGGGGTGACGCGTAATGGCTGCCGTTTGCTATGCAAAGAGGTTGCTGACCTTCGAATTAATGATTTGGTTTTGACAATCGATCGCAAGTCTTAATAGGTCTTACGCAATATTGACTAACTACAATCTAGATCTGTGTCCTGGCTGTCTTTCGTAGACCGTTGACAGTCGTTACGGATAGTCAGAAGCCGGGTAGTCTGACAACCAGTCTAACCAAGAGGTATCGTGTTGCCCAGTAACTGGGTTGTGGAGGTCAGAAAGACAGTCGCTCCATGTAAAACACAGGTATTCAGCTGTATTAGGTTAGACTGGAAGCCGACCTCAACATAGTTGGGAAAAGGCTAAGCAGATGATGATGAACCTAGATCCAATGTAGTCTATTACCGACGACAAGCAGCAGCGAGATGCTTTCTGCAACCTAGGAATTTCTCAGTAGCAGCCCGGAGTTTAGAAGTTGGTGGTGTGACACTCCCGTGTCTCGGAAAGCACGTAAAGCTGCTGGCCCCATCTGTCAATCGTAGATCTAGACTACTCTCTTCTACATCTACTCTTCATTCAGATTCTTTCAACCGTTTAAGCGTGTAGCGTCGGCGCCCAAAAGAGCCCAGAAAGAAACCCAGAAATCCAAAAATTAACTTGACGTTTGTGCTCACGATTCGTTGCGGCTGCTATAACAAACATCCATCCTCACAAACATTCACATTTGTAATATTAGTAGGAAGAAGGATAGATGAAGTGAAGTCACGTGATCATTATACATATATTAAGAGTAAAAGCTAGTATTTCTGTGTCATGGTCTGAATGCATTTGTCATGAACTCATGACCAACGTCTGCTGACGTCATCGATTAGCATTCGCAACACTGACGACTGCGTTATGACGTCATGTTGGCTTAGATGCGTCAGCTAAGGCACAAATGAATGACTGTGTAGTCTATTGATTGAGAGATTGAAGGACTTTCTCGTATTTTTTTTGGATGTGTTATTGAACTGTTTGTGTTGATTTGTTTAACAAGAATTGGTTTGTTAAATAAACTTGTAAGTAGAAGGGGAATTTCTTGTGAAGGAGCTCGCCCGGGCAAATACTACCACCGTACCTATTTCTGTTGTAAAGCAGCGTTGCTGTGTTCCGGTTTGAAGGGTGTGGTGCCGGTGTAATTACAGGCACATGTCACATTTCAACATTGTCTCTGGGATGGCAACACATTTGCAAGACCTCTGGTATTGCAGATGTCTATAGGTAGAGGTGACCTCTTAACATCAGATGGGCCGTCGCGTCGGCTTGTTTGCCATTTAAAAAAAACACCACTCCCGTCGGCCGTAGCGTCATGTTCTACTAAATAAACCTTCCTCTTGAACCACTCCATCTATTGATGAAAACCGCATTTTAATTCGTCACGAACTTTAAAAGATGTAAGCGTAGATGGCCTGAAGCGACTTTGTTTTATACTATGTAAGGAAGCAAGGATTTAAATTTATATGTAGGGTTCCGTACCAAAAGGGTAAAAAGGGACCCTATTATTAAGACTTACTTATAAAGTCTGTGTGTCATCAGGCTGTATCTCATGAACCGTGATAGTTAGACAGTTGAAATTTACACAAATGATGTATTTCTGTTGTCGCTATAACAATAGAAACTAAAAGACAATAAAATAATAATTAAGGAGGCTCCCATACAATAAACGTGATTTTATTTGCTCTTTTTTGCTCGATATTGCTAACGGCAACAGGTAGACGCTTGAAATATTCACAAAATATTTAGTTCATTTTCATTTAAAAAATAAATAATTTAATTATAACAAATATTTTAGGGGGACTCCTATACAACAGACATGATTTTTTTGCCGTTTTTATAGAGAATAATGTTACGGTACCCTTCGTGCGCGAGTCAAACTCGCACTTGGCCGGTTTTAAACTTTAACGTAGGTGGGCGGTAATTTTCAAGATGACATAGGTACAGAAATTTCAGCGCAATCTCCTAATTCAGTAACTCCTACAGACTCATTTTTCTGTAGTCGACAAGTAGGTATTCTGACTAAAATCTCGGTGATTGCGAGATATGACCTCATCCAATTGTAAAGGTAATTTTGTAAAATTTGTTGGCCCAGAATTTAGCAACGGCAACACAATCTGCTGACAAGTCATTAGGTACAAATATAATACGTAGGCGTTCCTTTATAGTATGTGTGGTGTATCTTTGAACGATAGAGTGAGGAATGAGATTATACGAGAACGTTGCGGATTTAAAGATTAAAGAGGATATAGTGACGAAGGTTGAAAAGAGTATGCTTAAATGGTTCGGTCGTGTGGAGAGGATGAGTGAAAGACGACTAACAAAAGGGATTTATATGGCAGATGTGAGTGGCAACGCCGGGAGAGGACGCCCTAGAAAGACCTACCCTGACCTTATTTAGTTAGGTTCTTCAGAAAGGTCGGGTGTGCAGTACTCGTAACCGGCGTGCTTGTATGACCAGATGTATGAACGTGGACGAGGCGAAAGAAGTATGTAAGAATCGTAGCAGGTGGCGTTCTGTGGTTTCTGCCTACCCCCATGGGAAAAAGGCGTGTGTTTATGTATGTATAATACCCACTTAGTGAAAATTTAACTTCCTTTTCGTAACGGTTCCGTACATCCCGCTGACAGACAGACGGACAGCGGGCGCTTAATAATAGGGTCCACTTGGCACACTTATAATATCTAAATGATCATATGTCTAAGCAAGACGTAAGTAGCACTCCAGTCGATTTTTTGTCGGAGATAATCGACTATACAACGCACACGTCCAACAAAAGTCGGTCGCACGAATCTATATTTTTTATATTTTTAAATGTTTTTACTTTTATAACAATATTTAAAAATGTAATTTATATGTATTTATTAATGAATAAATGAGAATATTAAATAGAGGAAGGTTTGATTATTTGTTTGTTTGCATTGAATAGGCTCCGAAACTGTTAGACCGATTTGAAAAATTCTTTCACCAATAGATAGCTGCATTATTCCTGAGTGACATAAGCTAAATACCATCACGCTACGACTCACGAGAGCGGTGCAGTAATCAAAGACGTCACTTAACGCGGGTGAAATTAGCTACGCGGACGAAGTCGCGGGCAGTTCGCTAGTAAGTAATAAAAAATAAATAAAATCGGCCATCTTCGAGCGACAGAGGTCGTCAAGATAATTTGGAGAGATAGTGAAAGAGACTTGTGATAATAAACATTTCTTTTTTGTTATTGACAGGGTGTGGCGTTTCATATTCTTTATCTATAGCTAGCTTCTGCCCGCGACTTCGTCTGCGTTTATAGGGTTTCGTATTCCGTACCTCAAAAGGAAAAAACGGAACCCTTACAAGATCACTTTGTTGTCCGTCAAAACCCTTTATTTCGGGAAGGCGTAGAGGCATCAAGTTGAAATTAAAACCTCAGACCGACTGTCCCATGAAGTTGTGAAAAAAATCAAACTTCTAAGTTTACTTAAAAAAATATATGGCCGTTTATTCAGCAAAAAACGCATATTTCGACACTTAAGGGAGTCAAAACTCATAGGGTAGTTCCCGTTGACCTTGAACTGTGAAATTTGACAAGTAACATCGTTATAGATCACTAGTACAGGAAAAAGTTTCAAAACTATACATTTGTAATTAAATCTTAAAAAATAGTGGGTGTACATTTTTATTGGCGTCGAAATTTCAAATTTAAGCTTGTAGTACAAATGGGGTATCATAAAATGGGCTTGATGTCCTTATTCCAAAATATATTTTATTTATTTTTGCCGACGCATTATTTCTTATTTACAATAAAAAATATAAAAAATACCGTTCCCCTCTTTGTCGCCGAAGTCCGTGACACGAAAAATTTAAAATGATTAAATAAATAATGTGCTATTTATTTATTTATTTTACTATTTATTTATTTATTTTAATAAATAGTTTATTGAAACCTGTAATTTATAATGATCCTATGTACGGAAACCTCGATGGGCGAGACCGACTCGCACTTGTCCGGTTTTTTTCACCCGCGTTAAGTTACGTTTTTGGTTACTGCTATGCTCCTGTGGAAAGTAGCGTGACGTTATATTAAAATGAATCTGGCAATCATGTACAAAAAGATTTTTTTTTTAATACGACTGTTATTTCCGGAGATTCGCTTGTTTTAACTATAAAAAAAAACACTTCTACTTTAGTATATTACTATGATGTTACTCGCTAATGATGTAGCTTTCTATAGATTAAAGAATTTAAAACATCGCTTAATTTATAAACTATCTGCCAGCGAAACTCGTCAAAATCGCTCCAGCCGTTTCAGAGATTAGCCAGAACTAACAAACAACCTTTCTTTTTTATAAGCGAAATCCGACAACCCCTCCCAGTAGTATCGTTTCTCCAAGACTAGTCGAGGTTCATTGCCTCAGCGCTCTTCTGGCGGTCTCCACTGTTGATTCTGGCTTACAGAAGTTGCAGTGGTTAGGAATAGTGTGGCGGGCTTGTGCCAAAAAAATCCCCGCAGACAAAGTCACAGGCCAAAGCTAGTATAACAGACATTGCCTGGTTGGCTGGCATTTCCTGCTAAGATTCCACATGTGTTATCCTTCTTTCAAAACAAAACTGAAAGGTACATCGGTTCACCTAATTTCAACCTTGTGGTTATTTTGGCATACGTCTGGCATCCCGTCTGATATATTGCCAAGAGTTATGATATACATAAATAAGCATGGGTGTGTGCTTACAATTTTTCATTGGGGAGTATTTTGAACTGTATCTTCATCATATGTGGGTGCGTAATTAATTACCAGTATTTTTTACACCGCGTGAACTGTAAGCCTAGTAGTGCTAAGCGCGACTAATGTATCCGGTTAGACTGGAAGCCGACCCCAACATAGTTGGGAAAAGGCTAAGTAGATGATGATGATGCTAGGAAACCAGCTTTCAAATAAAAAATACCGCATTCAAATCGGTTCACCCGTTTATGAGCTACGGTGTCACAGACAGACACACAGACACGTCAAACTTATAACACCCCTCTTTTTGAGTCGTGGGCTAATAAGTACAAAATAATTAAAATTCTACATAAGTAGTCATAGTAAAAGTAAGGTTTCGACTTCCAATGAGCGCTTCACTTTCATCGTCATTTGACACAAAGTCAACAAAGGGCATTCCATGCGAATACTCCATTTACGTAAGCAGACACTTTCCATGTACTGTCCTGTTTGGTTCATTCACACTTTTTATTAGACAAGCAGACGCCTTATCTTTGCGCTGTGTTTCGAAAACCACGTGCAAGGTGGTTCCACACCGGCGAGGCCAAGAGAGGATGGGCGAGAATGAAAATTTGCAAGTAATAAATAGAGCTATAAGTTTGCAAGACTGAAATGAGAATGGGCAGGCCATGTATGCAGGATGGATACAAACAACATCACGCCTGTATTTCCCGAAGGTTTAGGCAGAGGTGTACCAATGCACATCCACAGTTCGCCGGTATGTTTTAGGTCCCGTGTAATAGGGGGCGAGCCTATTGCCAAGCGGTCACAACTTGCAACTCCGAGCTGCTACTGAGAATTTTACAGAAAAATGCAATAACACTTTTAGCTCTACCTGGGAATCGAACCCAAGACCTCTAGCGCAGCAGTCACGCTTAGGACCACTAGGCTAACGAGGCAGTTAATATTTAACGTTATTTAGGTACTACAATACGGTAATAATTTTTAATTTTTTTTTCAATGCCATCTTATCTCAATCCCTAACTATACCATTTTGAATTCGTGCAACGGTCTAGCGCTTCGGTTGCGTAACCAAGCAACCGGTAGTCGTAGGGTTCAATACCCTGAAATTAACTATTGTTGCCTTGTAAATAGAACTCTGGTTGTAGTGTATTTGATTTTGTTTTTTAGGGTTCCGTACCCAGAGGGTAAAAACTTGACCCTATTACTAAGACTTCGCTGTCTGTCACCAGGCCGTATCTCAAGAACCGCGATAGCTAGACAGTTGAAATTTTTACAAATTATGTATTTCTGTTGCCGCTATAAAAGCAAATAATAAAAAATAGAATTTAATAAATATTTAAGGGGGCTTCCATACAACAAACGTGATAATTTTTTTGCCGTTTTTATAGATAATGCTACGGAACGGATAATGGTGCGCGAGTCCGACTCTCACTTGGCCGGTTTTTTTACTTGAGCCTTTTCGCCCAGTATTATTTTTTTTGAAGATTTTAGACAGATTTTTTTGTCGGCGAGAATGGAACATCTAAATTCCAATACACACATCCGACAAAAAATCGGTCGTGTGCGGAATGCGTAAAATTTATTTTGACTAAACACATACCACACGCCTGTATTCCCCGAAAGGTTAGGCAGAGGTGTACCTATATGTACATTGGTGTATGTATATGTAGGTCTCATGTAATAGGAGACGAGCCTATTGCCATTAACCAGGCACAGATCCTAATTCCGAGCTACTACTGAGAATTTCATAGAAAAACCTAATAACACTTTTCGCTCGACTCGGAAATCGGAGCCAAGGCCTCTAGCGTAGCAGTCGCGCTTAGGACCACTAGACTTTCGAGGCAGTTTTGACTACAACATAATTATAATAATTGTCGCCATTTTGGCTTTCACAGTTGTGTTCAATCGATTATAAAAGTAAACACTTAATTAAGTCAATATTACTTGCGGCCACACAAACACGTACTTATGGTACAATGTTTCGGATATCGCCTACAGTTGACGTAATAGGGTATAATAGTGCTTGATACATTAATTTCAGTTCGGCCAAAAACCTATTTTCGGCTTATGTGTAAGGCCGAAACCGTTTTCGTCATCAAATTAAATAATTTATTGGATCTAAACACATACTATCACGCCTATATTCCACGAAGGGTTAGGCAGAGGTGTAACAATGTACACCCACAGTTCGCCGGTATGTTTAGGTCCCATGTAATAGGGGGCGAGCCTATTGCCATTAGCCGGACACGAATCCAAACTCCGAGCTGCTACTGAGAATTTCATAGAAAAACCCAATAACACTTTTTGCTCTACCTGGGAATCGAACTCAACCGAATCGAACCCTCTATCGTAGCAGTCGCGTTTAGGACCACTAGGACTAATTGGGGCTAATTGGTTCGCTAGTTACAAATAAAATCTACACGCTATACAATAAAATAAAATTTAAGTGTCTTTTTTCTGGCTAATCTCCGAAACGGCTGGACAGATTTTGACGGGACTGTCAATGGCAGATAATTTAGAAAAATATAGACATATAGACAGATTAGAAAAATAAAGATCGATAACCGCCATTTTGGCGAACGAAGTCGTGGGGCATCATAAGCTATTAAATGAATGATTAGCGGTTCATTGTGTTACATCACATCTTGAAAAAGATCTATATTCGATTCTTAATTAACAAACAGCAGTCAGATAGTCTGTTAAAATACTACAAATCGACGTTGAATCATACACAAGAGCCCGATGACATCATCTTCAATAACTCCTAAAATTCGGCCTTCAATTAAGGCCGAAACCAACACAGCACATCACTACTTGACAAATGTGCTTTTGTTCAACAGAATAACTGTAATGTAGGTATGGACAATGTAATGTTTAGCGATAGCAGGAATTCTTTGTCTTGTAGACAGGAAAATCGTAATAAGTCTTGTTGAGAGATATATATGGTGGAAATCGCTTAAACGATTGGGTTTAGAATTATGTTGGCCAACTTCAGGCAAGTCGGCTACAATGTGGTCTGCCAAGGCATTCGAATTTACCGGTAATTGGTTTTAAATCTAATGGTTTTTAACCCCCGACTCAAAAAGAGGCTTGTTATAAGTTTTACGTGTCTGTCTGTGGCACCGTAGCTCTTAAACGGATGAACCGATTTATTTTTTTTTAAATTTGAAAGCAAAGTTTTAGCGATGGTTCTTAGATATGTTTTATCGAAATCGGATCAGCCGTGTCGAGGTTATCAGCTGTTTTGTTAGCTGCGGTAGGGATATTTATTGTTCAGTCGGAGGACACTTAGAATTTTAATTTTGTTAATTGGAACATAGAGCGCACTGGTAGGCGTACTTATTATATTAAAAATCATTATTTTTCCTTGTGTATCATTTTAGTAGTTAACAATATAATTAGGGGCCCGAAGCCGACTGAGTCTACAAAAAATGACCCGCGGCGAAAATCAGTTGGCCAGGCTTGGTTTAGAACAAAGGTCTACAACACGTGGCCCGCAGCCACATTTTCTGCGGCCCGGCGACTCAGCCCGCCTTCATCGCCAATTTGTATTTATGTATTCATAATATTATTCACATACTTGAAACACAAGTTTTAATTAAACCTAGATCAGGCAGAACAAACACTACATTAACCCATATCATCCCAGTGTTCCATTAAAAAAAAAAAAAACAAAAAAAAACAAATCACATAAAAAAAAAAAATTAAAAATTGTACCTCTATTGTAATTATGTAAACTTTTATTTTGACTTAATTTTTGAAAAAAAATTATTTATTATTATTTATGTTACAACATACCATCACGCCTGTATTCCCCGAAGGGTTAGGCAGAGGTGTACGAAAGCACACCCACAGTTCGCCGATATTTAGGTCCCATGTAGTACGGGGCAAGCATATTGCCACTAACCGGGCACAAATCCTAACTCCGAGCTGCTACTGAGAATTTCTTGGAAAAAAACCCAATAACACTTTGCTCGACCTGGGAATCGAACCCAAGATCTCTAGCGTAGCAGTCGCACTTAGGACCTCTAGGCTATCGCGGCAGACTTTGACCTTCAAAAGATTACCAGGTATGTCCCAAAAATGACCGGAGGAACATGTAATTATCTGATTCGTTAATTGTCTTTGTAGGTACTCCCATTATAGTCGTAAGCAACAATTCAATTTGTTGGATCAATTTGTCAATTTGTACAACGGTTCAACGTTCAACATGGTCGGAGGGGGCCTCAGCGTGCCTCCGTACGATGACACCACGTACAATCTTCTATTATACTAGACGACCAGCCCGCGAGTTCGTCCGCGTGGCCAATTTCACCCGCGTTACGTCTTTCGTTACTGCTCCACTCCCGTGTGTCGTAGCGTGATGTTACATAGCCTATGTTACTCAGGGAGAATGTAGCTTTCTAATGGTGAAAGAATTTTTGAAATAGGCGCAGCAGTTTTTGAGTTTATTCATTACAAACATACACACACACAAAAATACAAATCTTTCCTCTTTATAATATCAGTGTAGACTAGTGTATGTATCCGGGTTTGGCTGCAAACGCACCCATGGTATAGGAGAAATTAATATTGTGGGGCAAATTTTAAAAGAAAAATCCTTGATATTTGTCAAAGACAAAACATTTATTTCAATTATATAGACCATTTACAGGCACTTTTGAATTTTTACTCATACAAAAAGTTGCTCGTTTCAAAACGTAGGTCTCTACGGAGAAGAACGAGCAAGAAACTCCTCGGACACTCTTTTCATATTGGTTTTTACAAAATCTTGGTTACAATATTCTTGTTGCTTCCATATGTGAAAACAATGAAGTTGAATATAAAACAATAAAAAAAATAATGATAATAATAGTACTAAAGATGTAAGCCATGGCAGTTAAGAGATGACCAATCCCAACTGACAGCGCCCGTTCACGAACATGACGCGAGGATCAGCACCACTTAGCTCACCATCAGCGAGACATTTAAGTGAGCATGACAAAGCCTTCAACCACCATGCTCGTTGTGTCCAACACATCACATTACTAGTATTGGCTACTACACATAAATAACAAATAAATAAAATTGACGTGTCTGTTTGTAATTTCAAATCACAAGTTTTTCACTAAATGCATATAAAGGTATATACAGTACTAACATAAAAAAAAACTATTTTTAAAATTTTTGTCTGTCTGTTTGTTCCGGCGTATCTCCGAAACGGCTGGACCGATTTTGATGGGACTTTCACTCGCAGATAGCTTATGTTATAAGAAGTAAGTTGGGCGTTTTTTACTTTAATTTAAAAAAAGAGGGTTATGCGAAAAGTAAATTGATACCAATAAAATAGTGAACGCCAACGAAGTCGCGGGCAACAGCTAGTGGCAACATAAATATGCTTTTATACCGAATCTGGCTATTATTTTAATGCCGGCCTATAAGCCCATCCATCCTAAACATGCGATTATCCTATTATCGTTATATCAGCAATTACATTATCATCAAAAGTATGAGTAACTACGTAATTTTGGCTATAAATGTAATGTATTTTTATTAATGACTACCTTCTGCTCGCGACTTCGTCCACGTGGAGATGTTTACACGCGTTACGTCTTTTGTTACTGCTCCGCTCCTGTGTGTCGTAGTGTGATGTTATTTAGATTATGTTACTCAGGAATAATGTAGCTATCTCTTGCTGAAAAATATGTTAAAATCGGTCCAGCGGTTTCGGAGCCTATTCGGTACAAACAAACAAAAAGTCTTCCCTTTTTATAATATTAGTATATACTAGCTGTTCACTATAGCGTTCACTATTTTATTGGTTTCAATTTTGTTTTCGCATAACCCTCTTTTTTTTAAATTAAAGTAAAAAGAAATGGCCTAAGTTACTTCTTATAACATTAGCTATCTGCGAGTGAAAGTCCCGTCAAAATCGGTCCAGCCGTTTCGGAGATAAGCCGGAACAGACAGGCAGGTAGACAGTCAGACAAAAAGTTTATAATTTGAAATTACAAACAGACCCTTCAATTATATTTATTTGTATAGATAGGTCCAAGTCTGAAATCACCAATCCGCTTTGAGCAAGGGTGGTGATCAATGCTCGTGCCTTCTCTGTATGAGAAGAGGCCTTTGCTCTTCAGTGGGACAATAATAAGCTGGCATTATTATTTAATACTGCCTCGGTGGCCTAGTGCTCCTAAGAGCGATTGCTACGCTAGAGGTCTTGGGTTCAATTCCCAGGTCGAGCAAAAAGTGTTATTGGGTTTTTCTATGAAATTCTCAGCAACAGCTCGGAGTTAGGATTTGTGCCCGGTTAATGGCAATAGGCTCGCCCCCTATTACATGGGACCTAAACATACCGGCGAACTGTGGGTGTACATTGTTACACCTCTGCCTAACCCTTGGGGGAATACATGCGTGATGGTATGTGTATTATTTAATAGTTGTAACGTGTTACACAATGCAAACTCATATATTAAAATCGCGAGTTGTCCTGAAAAAAAAAACTAATTATAAACGCAACCTCTTGATAAACAATTAAACTATTTACAATAATAAAAGAAACAATAACAATAGAATTTCAACTTTATTTCGACGTTACAAAGTCTATTACCAATTCACCGTCAACAACAACTCGGATAACCCGTGCTAGCGCATGCGAAATGCGAGTTCTAAATTTAAATATTGAACAGTCAACGTTCTCATAACGTTTGAAGCTTTTGAAAGGGACGGACGTATGTAAACATTTGAAGAGTTTACAATAAAACAGGTTTTATGGCGCTTATGGCTGCAGGTCTGCAGTGCTGGTAACCTTGGAGTTCTGGTTTTAATCAGAACGTGGGATATAAGCATATTAAATCGCATCAATTGCTTTTGGCTCACTTGTGTTATACTGTGCAGCGGATTTCTAAGCAAAATGGATCATGTGTGATGAATGAATCTGTGGTTTTTTTTTAATAATATAAACAAGTCGCCCACCTGTTGTTAACCCATATCATCCCAGTGTTCCATTTTTGAAAAACACTAATTTAAAAATGCGTTCAAAAATTATAATAAAAAAGTAAAAAAGTAACCATTTCAAAAATGGAACACTGGGATGATATGGGTTAAGTGGCCACCGCTGCCTATAGACATTTGCAATATCAGAGGCCTTGCTAATTAATTGCCATCCCAGTGACAAAGTTGAAATGTGTCATGTGTCTGTAATTACACCGGCACCCATACCTTTCAAATCGGAACACAGCAACGCTGCTGGAAATACAAAACCCTTCTTCTGACGTAGTCGGGTAAAAAGACAGATTACATACCCTTTAACTACGCATATTGCCCCTCAAACTAAGTAAAATCATCACCATTATCATATTTGCCGTACAACGTTCATAGCTGGACTCTATTATACATTACATTAACATACCATCACGCCTGTATTGCCCGAAGGGTTAGGCAGAGGTGTGACAATGTACATCCACAGTTCGCTGGTATCTTTAGGTCCCATGTAATAGGGGGCGAGCCTATTGCCATTAACCGGGCTCAAATCCTAACTCTGAGCTGCTACTGAGAATTTCATAGAAAAACCCAATGACCCTTTTTGCTCGACCTGGGAATCGAACCCAACACCTCTAGCGTAGCAGTCGCGCTTAGGACCACTAGGCTACCGGGGCGGTTCAGTAATAACTTCTTGTCTTTGGAATTTTCAAAATCGAACCAATCGTTCCAGATATTAGCGCATTCATATATGTATACATAAAGTCTTCACCTTTTTAATATTACCATCATACGATCACGCCTGTATTCCTCGAAGGTTTAGGCAGAGGTGTAACAATGTACACACACAGTTCGCCGGTATGTTTTTAGGTCCCATGTAATAGGGGGCGAGCCTATTGCCATTAACCGGGCACAAATCCTGCTCAAAACTGCTATTATTTTTTTTATATTAGTTTAATACATTTTATTCATTGCCAACTTTGCCAATTCACTTAGTAACCACCGCGTCATTCTCGTCATTGTAAAATTATTCTCATACCTATTGCATTAGCGAAGCGACCAACCGAACCTTGTCATTAAAATTCCGTAAGCATTCAAGTATACTATAAATGGACTATATATTTGGATTTTCCGCGTGTCGTTGATGTTGAGAATTTATTATTAATTATGTGTCACTGAACTCCTAAACTAGTGGACCGATGTTAATGGTATTGGGTAGATGACACCTTTAAACAATAATTCCAACACAGAACTTCTTTAAAAAAACACTTTTTTGTACCCCTGAAAACACAATTAATTTTAAAATAACTATAAGATTCTTAGTTGCTTTGAGATCAATAATAGATTGAGATATTAATAGTTAGGGAATTGAGATGTCAAAAAAGTGACGTCATGGTTTAGTATTAGTGGAAATTCTCAGTATCAGCTCGGAGTTAGGGTTTGTGCCCGGTTAATAGCAATAGGCTCGCCCCCTATTACATGGGACCTAAACATACCGGTGAACTGTGGGTGTACGTTGTTACACCTCTGCCTAACCCTTCGGGGAACACGGGCGTGATGGTATGTGTGGCCAGAGAAGGCAACGCATAGGGATGAGTGGAAGGCAATGAATAAATGAAGGGGACCTTTACTCAGCTAGAGGACATACATACATGTAGTTCTAAATTATTTTGTAAGTCTTTCATGTTACGCCTTCAAAGTAACATACCATCACGCCGGTATTCCCCGAAGGGTTATGCAGAGGTGTATCAATGTACACCCACAGTTCGCCGGTATGTTAAAGTCCCATGTAATAGGGGGCGAGCCTTTTGCCATTAACCGGGCACATATTCAAACTCCGAGCTGCTGCTACTGAGAATTTCATAAAAAAACCCAATGACACTTTTGCTCGACCTGGGAATCGAACCCAAAACCTGTAGCGTAGCAGTCGCGTTTAGGACCACTAGGCTAACGAGGCAGTTAAAGCCTTCAAAGTCAAAGTATTTATTTCAATTGGACCATTTACAAGCACTTTTGAAGAGTCGGTCCGTTAGAAAATTGAAGCTACTTGCTCAATCCAAAAAGGCAGGTAGGTCTCTATGGAGAAGAACGAGCAAGAAAACCCACGGACACTCTTTTTCAACTAGGTTTTGAAATACGCCAGTCCTCATCGAGATTGTCTGTGTGGGTGCGAGCCATATACATTTTTTTTAGCTCCACGCACTGTCACTATCTCAAGTCTAGACTTCACATAGTCATAGACGCGTCTAAAGGTGAATATACACTAGAGCAAGCCTGGCCAACAAAAATATTGTAACCAGGATTTTGTAGAAGCCAAATTGCCCAATTCTCTACTTACCAGCAACTAGCTTCAACTTTTTGACTAACTGACCGACTCCTTGACAATTCAAAAGTGCCGGCAAAGGGTCTAATTGCAATAAATGCTTTGACTTTGACTTTTGATTTTCTAAGTGGGCCTTTATCTAAATATACATACCATAACTCAAAGGTGACTCACTGACTGACATAGTGATCTATCAACGCACAGCCCAAACCACTGGACGAATCGGGCTGAAATTTGGCATGCAGGTAGATGTTATGACCTAGGCATCCGCTAAGAAAGGATTTTGATCAATTCTACCCCCAAGAGGATAAAATAGGGGATGAAAGTTTGTATGAAACTTTGTCAATTTTAAACCGATCGGGCTGAGACTTTGCATCCATAAAGCTACTATGACGTAGGCATCCCTAAGAAAGGATTTTGATAAATTCCACCCCTAAGGGGATAAAATAGGGGATGCAATTATGAAATAATAACACTTCTTAACGCGAGCGAAGCCGCGGGCAAAAGCTAATAATAAAGTTCTGAGCCCCACTTATAGTGGTAACTACTAAAATGATACACAAGAAAAGATATTTAATTAAATCATCAGATTTGAAAGTAATGGCGGGCACTTAAATGCTTACTCTAATGTCATCATCATCATCATAATTATCAGCCGAACGATGTCCACTGCTGGACATAGGCCTCCCCTAGAGATAACCACAAAGACCGGTCCTGCGCTGCCCGCATCCTGCGATTTCCCTCGACCTTCACTAGGTAATCGGTCCACCTTCCTTCACTGCGCCTTCCGGTGCGTGGTCGCCACTCGAGAGCCTGACGACTCCGACGGTCGCCTGCTCTACGAGTTACATAAATTATGTTTTTAACAAGCTAATCGAAGTTATGTATTTTCTTTCTCCTCCGCTAATCTTTTCTGATTAATTTCGTTGCGTGATCCAAGACAGTTGAATCGTTTCTCCGGGCCTCGTCGTGCTTCATTGCCTCGGCACTTTTCTGGCGGGAGTTGCAGTGGTTGGGCATAGTGTGGCGGGTTTGTCTACGAGCTTCATAATTGTGGCCTGACCATTGCCACTTGAGTTTCGCAATTTTGAGAGCAATGTGGCATGTGTATACTCATCTTAGGCCGCTACAGACACATCACGTCTAGACACTGGCTGTTCCCAATCACGTGTCACAGGCAGCCATCTTCGCCTCACCGAATTTAAGAGCTTATTCACCAAAATATCGGTCACATAATATTAACATATTAAAATACTATCGCCCGTTGCCAAGTAGTGGTCGTTTGACGTCAAAAACGACCATTCATGATGTAGTTGGGTAATTTGTGCCAATTTTTTTGAGGGTTTTACGTCAGGCTATCGTTTTTGGGGTTCCATATGCAAAAGGTGTAAAACGGGACCCTTTTTGCAAGGCTATTTCTGTCAGTCTGTTACAAGGCTGTATCTTTTGAATCCTAATAGGTATGGTTTCTTTACACAGTGCGTATTAATTACTATGGCCAAACAAAACAAAAATAAACATAACATACCATCACGCCTGTAGTCTCCGAAGAGTTAGGCAGAGGTGTACCAATGTACACCTACAGTTCGCCGGCATGTTTTTAAGTCCCACGTAATAGGGGGCGAGCCTATTGCCATTGGCCGGGCACAAATCCTAACTCTGAGTTGTTACTGAAACGTTCAGAGAAAAGCCCAATAACACTTGCTCGACCTGGGAATCGAACCCAAGACCTCTAGCGTAGCAGTCGCGCTTAGGACCAATATACGCTTAGACCCACTTACATGGGACCTAAAACATACCGGTGAACTGTGGGAGTACATTAGTACAGCTCTGCCTAACCTTCCGGGGAATACAGGGGTGATGGTAATAATATTCCTCCTCCATTTTTGAAGTAGATTAAAATTTTGAAAAGCCCCCTCATAAATAGACAAAAAATGGATCATTGAATCATTAACCAGAAACAGATACATGACTAATAATTATATTTACATTTCGCAGTCAATATAGTCATATGGAGTGAATGTGTTGGGAATTGCACAACTTTCTGACTCATGCATGCGTCTGTATATATTATTTAAACTTTAATGTCGTGATGGCCCAGCGGTTAAGGCGCCCGCCTCTCATGCACGAGGCTGTAGGTTCGCAACAGAGCACGAACAAGTACCAATGTGACTTTTTCTATTGCATATGTACGTTCTAAGTTTATCTCGGGCATCACTGACATCGGTGAAGGAAAACATTGTGAGGAAACCTGGAATTGTAGTTAATGTACGTCTGAAATCGCTAATCCGCCTTGAGCAAGCGTGGTGATCAATCCTCGTGCTTTCTCTAGATGGGGAGAAGTCTTTGCCTAGTAATGGGACAGTAATTGGCTGGTGTTATTGGGTTTTTCTATGAAATTCTCAGTAAGAGTTGGGATTTGTGCTCGGTTAATGGCAATAGCCTCGCTCCCTAAGACATAGGACTTATACATACCGGCGAATTGTGGGTGAACATTGGTACACTTCTGCCTTAACCCTTCGGGTAATACAGGCGTAATGGGATGTGTATTAAAATTCTAGCTTATAATTTAAATAACAAATTCTCAAATATTTTATTTTGTTTATCATCATCGATGATCGCAATCAGTGTGATTGATGGAATAATCTGATTTTGTATGTAAGATAAGCCAATCATAGTGATAAAAGAAGTTATATTTGTACATCAGTTTACGATATTGCGAGAGTACACAACATTTTACACGTGATGCTATTATACTTTGCACATGATTTTTTAACCTCCGACGCAAAAACGACGGGGTGTTGTAAGCTTGACGTGTCTGTGTGTGTATGTGTCTGTCTGTGGCATCGTAGTTCCCGAACGCATGGACAGATTTTGATTTTGTTTGTTTTGTTTGAACTGCCTCGTTAGCCTAGAATTCCTAAGCGCGACTGCTACGCTAGAGGTCTTGGGTTCAATTCCCAGGTCGAGCAAAAAGTGTTTTTGGGTTTTTCTATGAAATTCTCAGTAGCAGCTCGGAGTTAGGATTTGTGTCCTGTTTATGGCAATAGGCTCGCCCCCTATTACATGGGACTTAAAAAAAACCGGCGAACTGTGGGTTTACATTGTTACACCTCTACCTAACCCTTCAGGGAATACAGGCGTGATGGTATGTTATAAGTTGTTTTGTTTGAATGGTGAATTAGTCGGGAGTGTTCTCAGCTATGTTTGATGGAAATCGGTTCAGCGGTTTCAAAGTTTTCAGCTCTTTTGTTAGCTACGGTAGTGATTTTTTTTTTCTGTGGGGGGTTACTTAAAATTTTTACTTTGTGTATAAAAGAGTAGGTGAGACAAGGCGAAGATGTGTATCCTCGTTAAATTTCAGGAGGTGGTCTTAAAAAACTTATTTAATTTATAGGTATATTGCAATATCTGGTCTATCTTACAAATATTATAAATGTGAATGTTTGTGAAGATGTTTGTATGTTTGTTACTCAATCACGCCAGAACGGCTGAACGGATCTGGATGAAATTTAGCACAGATATAGGATATAGTCTGAAATAGCACATATACTACTTTTTATACCGGATTTCTTAGTAATTTTAAATTATCAAATTTTGTTTTACATTGATTTTATAATTTGCACCTGCCATGTCTTCAACTCCTTTGGTTGACTGGTAGAGAATGCCCAAGGTATTAAGTCCGCTTTGTATTTTTCACATAAAGTTTAAATCTATACAAATAAATAAAATTGAAGGGTCTGTTTGTAATTTCTAATTACAAGCATTTCACTAAATACATATGAAAGTATATACGGTACTAACATAAAAAAAACAACTTTTAAATTTTTTGTCTGTCTGTTTGTTCCGGCTTATCTCCGAAACGGCTGGACCGATTTTGACGGGACTCTCACTTGCAGATAGCTGATGTTATAAGAAGTAACTTAGGCTATTATTATTTTATATTTAAAAAATTAAAGTGGTTTAAATGCGGAAACAAAATTGAAACCAATAAAATAGTGAACACGAACGAAGTCGCGGGCAATAGCTAGTAAATAAATAAAAATAAACGGTTCCCGTGAGATTGTAGATATTATTATTGATAAATTGTACTTGTTTTGTGTTGTACCTCCTTAACAGGACAAATAGCATCATAACACTAAACCAATTCCTTGTTCTTTCATCTCTGAACGATCCGATTCTTATAAAAATTCTTCGCCTCCTCCAATTGAAATGATTAACTCTGGCACACGGTTTAATTGAGTACAATGTACTTTGTGAAGTGTTGATCAAAACAATGACGTCATTGGCTGAATATTTTGGCAAGCAACTTCGTCTGCAGGTTGAGACATTGTACATTCATCTAGTGTAAGAATCAAAGCGCGCCGCGGGATTAGAATTTTGTGTACAATGCATAATGAACTTTATGTATATTATTTAACGTATAAAATGTGTCCCGTGCCTCGGAAAGCATGTAAAGCCGTTGGTCCCGGCTGTCATTCGTAGATCTTTGACAGTCGTTACGGATAGTCAGAAGCCAAGAAGTCTGACAACCAGTCTGTCTAACCAAGAGGTATCGTGTGGCCCAATAAATGGGTTGTGGAGATCAGATAGGCAGTCCCTCCATGTAAAACACTGGTATTCAACTGCATCCGGTTAGACTGAAAGCCGACCCGGAGTTAGGATTTGTGACCGGTTAATTGAAATACGCTCGCCCCCTATTACATGGGACCTAAAGATCCACACCACTGTTGATACTGGCTTTCAGGATTTGCAGTGGTTGGGAATAGTTTGGCGGACTTGTCCTAATAAAAAACATACCGGCGTAGTGTGGGTGTACATTGGTACACCTCTGCCTGTCCTTTCGGGGAATACAGGCGTGATGGTATGTGTGTGTGTACATACTATGTAGTAGTCATAAAACATGTTATATTAGTCGGAGATCACTGAACAAACTTCGTACAGGCGACTTGACAACCTTATCATTCATTTGTTTTCTTAAATGATTCACCTCTTTTGCTGACGAAGTAATAGTTGGTACACTGTCAAGACGTCTTCCGTAGTATCAGACCAAGGTTTTCATGGCAAAGGCCTCTCGCACATTACGTGTATTGATCACTCACTGTTTGCCTAGCCTTTTCCCAACTATGTTGGGGTCGGCTTCCAGTCTAACCGGACGCAGCTGAATATGATAGTCGCCTCGAGTCGTGAGCACAAATTTGAAGATAAATTTGCGTTCCTTTCTGGGTTTTTTGGGGCGTAGACGCTGCACGCGATCGGTCCTACTGACGGATAAATCGCGTAAAGCGTCGGCCATCTAAAAAATTCAATTGACGTTTGTGCTCACGACTCCTGGCGGCTACTATACCAGTGTTTTACATGGAGCGACTGCCTATCCGACCTTCACAACCCAGTTACTGGGCAACACGATGCCTCTTGGTAAGACTGGTTGTCAGTTTTCCTGGCTTTTGACTATCAGTAACGACTGTCAAAGATCTACGATTATGATCAATCACTGTGTTTTCGGGGTATAATAAGACGTTTCAAGAAGAATGTTACATTTAAGTACTTTCCATCATTTTATTTTTGCTCCGGCCCATTATTGGGGACGTAGGATGTCCACCCACAAGGTGCACAGACGGCTTGATCTAGACCGCAGGAAGACGCTGGAAGCATGCCGCTTCCAACCGGTCCTTTTGGACATCTGTGGGGGAGGCCTACGTCCAGCAGTGGACGTTCTAGGCTGATATGATGATGTTGATACCTGGGACCTTATGGTAACATTCCATATCTGGAATGGTCAAAATTTCAATTTAGTTTTTTAACTGCCTCGTTACCCTAGTGGTCCTAAGCGCGACTGCTACGCTAGAGGTCTTGGGTCCGATTCCCAGGGCGAGCAAAGTGTTATTGGGTTTTTCTATGAAATTCTCAGTAGCAGCTCGGAGTTAGGATTTGTGCCCGGTTAATGGCAATAGGCTCGCCCCCTATTGCATTGGAGCTTAACATACCGACGAACTGTGTGTGTACACTGGTACACCTCTGCCTAACCATTCGGGACATACAGGCGTGATGATATGTGTTCAATTTAGTCTTTTAGATTTTTCAACGAAAACTTGTGCTAAATACAAGTTGAAAGATCGAAGATCGTTTAAAAATGGGGAAAATTTTAGATGCGGGTTTGTTTGGTTGGCAGAATTAACCTTATTTTTCTTATATTCTTATGTGTCCTCAATTAAATGTATAAACCAGTGAATATTTTAGTCATTACATATACTATAAGTAGAATATTTTTTGTCACCAACGTCATGTTAGAGGAAAACAGATAACTCCCACGGTAATAACTAATAATAGAATGAACTCAATGAGTAATACTTTAACTGTGGTGAAAAAGACGTTTAAATACGAATATAATTATAATTATGAACGTTTCAAAGAATTTTTCTACACATTACGCTATTACGCACGCGTGCTTTTTTTAATACATAACCGCACTAGTGCGATAATGTGCGATGTGCTAGCCGTTACCTTTTTATTTTGTCACTACTTTCCGTAGGCGACGTCGTCTGCTTAAAGGTTATTATTACACAATTATTATACTAAAACATAAAGATAGAGGTCTTGGGTTCGATTTCCAAGTCGAGCAGTGTTATTGGGTTTTTCTATGAAATTTTTAGTAGCAGGTCGGAGTTAGGGTTTGTGCCCGGTTAAGGGCAGTAGGCTCGCCCCCTATTACATAGGACTTAAACGTACTGGCGAACTGTGGGTTTACATTGGTACTCCTCTGCCTAACACCTCGGGGAAGGCAGGCGTGATGATAAGTAGAAGTATGTAAAAAATAAAAATCAAATCAAATTTTATTAGGAACTATTTTCTGCTCGCAACTTCGTCCGCGTAGTTTTTTCACCCGCATTAGGTTACGTTTTTGGTTACTGCTTCACCCCCGTGTGTCGTAGCGTGATGTTTTATAGCCTTCCTCAATAAATGGACTATCCAACAAAAATCATTTTTCAATCCTAACCAGTAGTTCCTGAGATTAGCGCGTTAAAAAGAAATGTAAAAATGGGGGCTTTTTACATTTCTTTTTGGAGAGATTATATAGGAAGAAGTAAATACCACGTTTAGTTTGAAGTAATAATTTTTAGGAATGTTCATTTGTATAGACAGCGTCATCACAGGTCTACAGTATAAAATTGTAACTATGTTTTAACGTTACCTAGTAACCATTGCGTAGTTTCGTGAGGTGTAGAATTTTAAATACATTCAAGTAAGCTATCCCGCTAAACGTACCGCTATTCGCCAAATTGTAAATGAGAAATGGCAGGTTAAAAGCATTTGCGTATGGCACGGTAGGTCGGTAGCAAATTGGATAGAGTCTATTAAGACACTCTGCTTCTACGCAAATACGGAGTGAAAAAAAAAAATAAGTAACTCCCGACAGAAGAATAAAAATCCCAAAATAGATAAAAAAAAAAAAAAACACGACTGCGTAAAACATGAGCTCTGAATAAAAACTGAAACGAAAAACAAGTCCAGTAGTCTGGAATTCTGTTAAGTAACAGTCGGGACCCATGAACACATGAATACACACACACACACAAACAATAAACATGAACAACATCAATTAATATAATAACACATTAACATGACATAAATTAATAACATTAACCCATATCATCCCAGTGTTCCATTTTTGAAACGGTTACTTTTTTATTTTTTTATTATAATTTTTGAACGCATTTTTAAATTAGTGTTTTTCAAAAATGGAACACTGGGATGATATGGGTTAACATAAATTAATATAATTGTTGGTTTATATTTTTATTTTTATTTTGTTAAATGTAAGTTCTAACATAGTTACGTAAGTTGTATTACTAACAAAGATCTATGGAGCAAGTTTCCGAAATAAACGTTTATTATTATTATTAAAAATCTAGACCGGCTCAAATCGTCCTAGTAATGGTTCCCGACTCATACTTAACAGAATTCCAGACTACTGGACTTGGTTTTTTTAAGAAATGTTTTGTACATGTTTTAGCTAGTTGGGTTTTTTATTTTTCTAATAACATACCATCATACCATCACGCCTATATTCCCCGAAGGGTTAGGCAGAGGTGTATTATTAATTGACGTTCAAAAGTGCCTTTTAATGGTCTAATTTAAAAGAAATGATTTGACTTTGACTTTGACTTTGTACCAACGTACACTCACAGTTCGCCGGTATGTTTAGGTCCCATGTAATAGGGGGCGAGTCAATTGCCATTAACCGGGCACAAATCCTAACTCCGAGCTGCTACTGAGAATTACATAGGAAAACCCAATAACACTTTTTGCTCGACCTGGGAATCGGACCCAAGACCTCTAGCGTAGCAGTCGCGCTTAGGACCACTAGGCTTTTTTTTTTTTTTTGGGGGTTGGGAAATCATCAAATAACTTCTCCCGCCCTGGGCGGGGCGGGAGGGAGTGTCAAACTTTTACTGACTAAAACCCACCCATGTTCCTTCTTGTGCCCTTTGCGTTCCGGGGGCGCGGTATCTCTTACGAACAACCCGCAGAGGACCACTAGGCTACCGAGGCAGTTTTACTAAATTAAAACTTAAACACCAACTGCCTCCCAAAATGATGCCACCAGTTACCGGCTACTTAAAATACACCTCATTATGTAACAGCTTGGCCGAATGCCGGGCGCCATATTTACAACTGACGTAAAAAATTCAAGATGGCCGATTGGCGGGAAGTTGATTACATCGTAAACTTTAAACGTGTTTATGAATGCAAAATTATGCTTTATTGTCTGCTAAGCCGTTGTTTGAGATTGTCTTTTTTGTTGGCAAGAAGGAAGATGTCTCGTTTTGTGTTTTCAACTAAGTTCTGACTGTGACTTCGTTCGCGTAGGCTTCAAGACCTTAAAGCCACTCGGTAGCAGACATGTAGCGTGTATTTGCATCCACATTTACAGTTGCGGAGCTTCCGCATTGATTTAGACATCTACACTACACCAGCATTCGCAATAAGCACCAGTGTTTGTTTCTCGTTATCATTTAACTTGTCAGAAGCAGTCTCATCGCAAGTTGTCTCCACACTTTTTAGGGTACCGTACTGAAAGGATGGCAAACGGGACTCTGACTCCGCTGTCCGTCCTCTTTTGAACTGTAATAGGTTGGTAGTAGAAATTATCACATTTTTTTTTTTATTGTATGGCGGTACTGAACACGTCGTGTGCGAGTTGAACGATTCTCAATTGGCCGGATTTTTTGGGTTTCGTATAATTGTCGGGGGAACGGTGAATGCTTATTTGAATTCCGCACCCCGGCTATAGCTTAACTTAGGCTAAGGCTTTAGCCGGTAAGAGTCTGGCATGCCCCGCCGTTATCCCCACAACTGTGGAAGTCAATGAGGATTTCCACTGCGCTACAAAAAATGGAGTTCTTTAGATTTAAAGGTATTTTTTTTTCAAGTAGTGGAGTTTAATATTTGCACAGTCGTTCATGCTCAGGGTCACTAATTTAGAGTTATGAGAACCAGGGTGTAAAGCCTCTCATCCTTCATTGAAAAGGGAGGATCCTCCGAGCAGACGGGTGTTGTCTGGTGGGCTACTGTCCGACAACGCGGGCGCGGGGCCTCGCCGCTAACAGCTGATCGGGCGATGAACTTTGCACGCGGGCCAGTAATTTTGATATAGTGATAAAAATGAAACTAATGAGTATACAAAATAGTTTCTTTGGGAAAGTTGTTTGTAATCATGAGTACAATCACGTGTTTAAATATCGGTCACTAATTACCAGTCACCCTTTATATGCTAAACGTCGCGATCTAGTCAATGTCAGTTTGTCGTAGTAATTCCCATGTTGACCTATAGATGTCGGTACATATTGTACGGAACCGTGTCCGTATCGCGCTCGGCCGGTATTTTTCTTTACGTTTGCAACCCGCGTCCGCTCTCACTGGCGCGTGTAGAAGCTCCAACACGCGTTCACCGAGTGTGAGATGTAAAAATACACATTTGGGATTAATGTCTGTGTGGGATGTGAAATATTTATGTTTTTTTATATTATTTCGCGTCTAAACATCATGTTTTTGACACAGATGTCTGCCTGGGTTTTGACTGTTCCGCTGGTGTCGTAGTCACAATGCGACTGTTGAGCGTGAGGTGGTATGTTCAATTCCCACGTCATGCAAAGTGTCATTACGTGTACAACTTAACTTACCGGGGTACCCAAGTGACTCCTAACAAAACCAAATCTTTGGAATATTCTTTGTGTTTTTACATACATAAACTCACGCCTTTTTCCCATGGGGGTAGGCAGAAACCACAGAACGCCACCTGCTACGATCCTTACACACTTCTTTCGCCTCGTCGACGTTCATACATCTGTTCATACAAGCACGCCGGTTACGAGTACCGCGCACACGACCTTTCTGAAGAACCCCACCAATAAGGTCAGGGTAGGTCTTTCTAGGGCGTCCTCTCCCGGATTTCTTTCATAATGTAAAAAAAAAATTGACGGGAAGGTTTATCTAATGACAACCGGAAAACTTTCTGTTATATCCTTTTTTTTAATGGAGAATTTGCGATTCTTCTTACATAAAGGGGTCCTTGTTTTCTCACAAAATCAAAACCATTAAGACTTTATCCGGTTTCCATAATTAGTAACAAGTATTACATAAATAACAAATAAAAGTTCTGTATGAATGTTTTGTTTATCAACGAATTTTCTGAAAGATATGTGAATCTCAGAAGAATCCCCTCCTGCATCCCAGCGTATAATCCAATATGCGCACATAGAAGGGAAGCCAGTAGGAATCGAGATTTCACCACTGGTGTGAAGTAAAAATTCACTTATTTCTTACTACCTATTAAATATACTCTTTGACTAAGTAAACTCCAGGAGTTAACGTTGAAAGAACAAATATTATCTGATACGATGTCACTTACCGCTCCCCTTTCTTGCCAATCAGACGTCTATTTGCGTAAGAAGCAGGGGCGCATGGATAAAGGTAAGGTAAGGTTTATGGGCAGCAGTCTCGGGCCCCTTGAACATAAAGGGGCCCCAGGCCGCAATAATTGACTACTACTGTAATGTTGCAACAGTATTTTTATTTATTCTTATGTTTGTATGCCAAACTTCGAGTCATAATTGTACTCCATCATGTACCTGTGTACGTACCATAATAAATAATTTAGAATTTTTGAACAAGGAAAAAACGAATTTAAAATGTAAGTTTGTTTTATCATTACACCCTTGGCTCTGTTACGCCGTCGTCTTCGGCTCGGGTTGGAATTCAGCCTCGACTGTAATAACAACTTTACCTCACTAATATTACACATAATGTTATATAATTGTTCTAATTTGATTCCTATTTTTTTTTTTAGGGATGGGATTGCCCATATTTTCCGTCAAATGATTTTTTTTCGTTCTGGGCGGAGCGGAAGCAAGTGTCAGATTCTTACTGACTAAAACCCACCCGTGTACTTCCTAATGTCCTTTGCGTTGCAGGGCAGCGGTGATTCTTTAGAACAAATCCCGAAACTCTGGGCCTATGCCGTTTACATGACTATAGCAAACTGTTTTTTTTTAGAAAATGTCAATTGGTTTAATTAATTGGGACACAACTTAGGGCCTCGAAGTGGTGTTAGCCTGGGGCCCCGCAAATTCGCGGTCCGTCTCTGGTAAGAAGCCCTGACCTAAATGGTCCGACGGAAATCTTAATATTATTTATTTACTGGACAATTCTAGATTTGCTTTTGACCTTACAGTCAAGGGTCCTTTAGTAGTACTGCTTCCGTCTAGAGGATCACCATCATACCTTCTGTTGAGGATAAATTTCTTAGTGATGGATGTTCTGGTTAGGAAGTTATAATAATATTCTCTTAACTGTATTGCTGTCAATCTTAATGGAGACTAGCCATGTAAGCAAGAGGTACACTGACTCGTTCCTCACTCTCATAGTCCGATGGTCCAATCCGACACGACCAGGGAGAGATCCGGCGCAGGAACAACGGCTTTGAGTGTTTTCCGAGGCACCACCAACTTCCAAACTTCAGGCTGCTACTGAGTAATTACTAGTAACACTACCTGTCAGGGGAATCGATCCTTAATACTCAGAATTAGCATTAGAATAACAAGGCTGTCAAAATGTTTTTGAATGTTTGAAATAAACAATTTAGATTTATATGTCTTAAGCTTCTACAAAAATAACACACTTCAGATTAGGGACACTTAAAAGATAAACGATTAACATCTATGACCGCCCGCGATTTCGATCGCGTAAATGTCGGTTATCGCGAACGCAGACGAAGTGGAGAAATAATAAGTACCCTATGTCCTTTCTGGGGGTTCGAACGTACCCCGTACCAAATTTCATCAAAATCTGTTCAGTGGTTTAGACGTGACAGCGTAACAGACAGACAGAGTTACTTTTGCATTTATAATATTATTAGAACTGCCTCGTTAGCCTAGTGGTCCTAAGCGCGACTGCTACGCTAGAGGTCTTGGGTTCGATTCCCAGGTCGAGCAAAAAGTGTTATTGGGTTTTTCTATGAAATTCTCAGTAGCAGCTCGGAGTTAGGATTTGTGCCCGGTTAATGGCAATAGGCTCGCCCCCTATTACATGGGACCTTAACATATTGGCAAACTGTGGGTGTACATTGGTATACCTCTGCCTAACCCTTTGGGGAATACAGGCGTGGTGGTATGTGTGTAACATTATTAGAGAATACTTACACCTCGCGGTGTCACCCGCGTTCAGTTCACTTAAGGCCCTGTCATAAGCAGATGTTTAGGTAATTAACAATAACGCATCGCGGCAACAAATAAGATTCAAAATGGCGATACGTTTGATGTTAATTGATTCGGATAACCACCAAAATTACGGTAATTTTGAAGTTTTCTTCAAATTGTAAATACAATACACGGCTCAGTGTAATAATTTATAGGTATGTCTTTACTTCATGAAATTTCCTATAATGTCATTACATAAAACTATACAGTTTACGGTCAACATTATGAGATGAATGCGACGAAATTTTTTTTTACCATGACTATATTATACCTTCATGAAATATTTATAGGCAAGTCTTTTCTTTGAACCCTTGACAATACACTCAATTTTTTTCAGGCTTGTAATATGTACCAATACGCCAGACTATGCGACAAAATAAGTGTGTGTTACAGAGTCCTGTGTTCGAATAGCCCCTTAACAAATTCTTGGACTTTACTGACATCAGGAAACCTGGAGTTTTTATTAACTAGCGAACTGCCCACGGCTTATTTCAGGTTACTGCTTCGCTCCCGTTGATCGTAGCGTGATGTTCTATTCATATAAACATTCCTTTTAAATCACTCTTTCTTTTGATGCATTAAAATCCGGTGCGAAGTTTAAAAGATTTAAGAGTATAGACGGCGGGAAGCGACTTTGTTCTGTACTATGTAAAGATAACGGATAATTGTGTAGATTACAAATTCCGTTTATTTAAAGCTGCCTTGACCTAAATATACTGCGAGATGTAACAGTTTTTTTTAACCGGACCGGATTTTTGAACTGCTTCTTTGGCCTAGTGGTCCTAAGCGCGACTGCTACGCTAGAGGTGTTGACTTTGAATCCCAGGTCGAGCAAGTGTTATTGGGTTATTCTGCGAAATTGTCAGTAGCAGCTCGGAGTTAGGATTTGTGCCCGGTTAATGCCAATAGGCTCGTCCCCTATTACATGGGACCTAAACATACCGGCGAACTGTGGGTGTACATTGTTACACCTCTACCTAAACCTTCGGGAAATATAGGCGTGATGGTATGTTATGTTGTTCTGGATTTTTAACCCCCGACGCAAAAACGACGGGGTGTTATAAGTTTGACGTGTATGTGTGTGTGCCTGTCTGTCTGTGGCATCGTAGCCCCCGAACGCATGAACCGATTTTGATTTTGTTTTTGTTTGAAAGGTGAATTAGTCGGAAGTGTTCTTAGCTATGTTTGATAAAAATTGTTCCAGCGGTTTCAAAGTTCATGAGCTCTTTTGTTAGCTTTTTTTTTTTTTTGGTGGGTGGGTAGTCATCAAATAACTTCTCCCGCCCTGGGCGGGGCGGGAGGGAGTGTCATCTTTTGTTAGCTGCGGTAGGGATTTATATTCTCCTGTCGGGAGGTATTTAAAATTTTTAATTTTGTGTTTTTCTCTTTATTCTTTTTAGTAAATTGAATTAATCCGGATGACGATCGATTGTTTGTTTTTTTATATTATGACATTGGATGGCAAACAAGCCAACGGCCCACCTGATGTTAAGTTGGCACCTATAGACATCTCCAATACCAGAGTCTTGCAGATGCGTTGCCATGTCAGAGACAAAGTGATGAGTATAACGGCTCGGTGGGTGCAGTGGCTGCATGAGCCATTGGCTGTTGCACTGGTTCGATAGTCGTGTGTTCCGTGTGGGAACAAAAGTTTGCATGACCTACAGATAGTAGTGCCAGGTCTGGCTGTTTGTGTATGTGAGTTTGTATGTTTGTAAACGCACCCACGATACAGGAGACATTCCAAGTGTGAGGCAAAAATGTTTTAAAAAAGAAATGATACAATAATACCAGCCTATTATTGTCTTACGCACAACAATGGCCTCTTCTCATACAGAGAAGTCGAAGCTAGGCGTGGTAATCAATGTTTCATATACCATAAGTTTTTTTACACTAAGAATTTCTCCTTTGTCGCGAGTGCGTTTACAAACAAATGAACTCATATGTACAAATAGCCAGACCCGGAACAACAATGTATCATACAAATATTTGTTCCATGTGGTAATCGAACCCGCGACAAGCAACGCAGCCGCCAATCACCCAGCCACTGGGCCAGGCAACCGTGTCGTCAAATTCTTGAACATCGTCACGAAATTAATGAACCGTTTGTTCAACAATCTTGGCAAAAAACAAACATACAGATAAAGATGACATGGTCTAACAAAGTAACACGTTAACTCTCAAAATTCAGTGTTGGAACAAAAATAGTTCAACCTTGATGGACTCAGGTGATAATTGGTCGAGACATTTCGAGATCTGCGCTCGACCTTCGTTCTTTAGGCGTGTATTTCATGAAGAGATTAGTAAACTTGTTTAAATTTAAATCACGTGTTTTTACAGAGGCCACGACTTTTCGTAATTACATAAACATACATACATAAACTCACGCCTTTTTCCCATGGGGTTACGCAGAAACCACAGAACGCCACCTGCTACGATCCTTACATACTCCTTTCGCCTCGTCCACGTTCGTACAAGCACGCCGGTTACGAGTACTGCTCATCCGACCTTTCTGAAGAACCCACCAATAATTCGCTTCATATTTTTAGGCTATTAAAGTCTTACTGAAGGGCAAAGGCCTCTTAGAGAAGGCACGAAAAAAATGAACGACAGGTAGCTAATGTTATGAGGAGTAACTTAGGCTAGTTTTATGTTAGAAAAAGAATTAGTTTGTCCAGCAGTGGACGTCATTCGGTCAGCCGAATCCACACATCACTGATATCCATTATTTACAGGTTTATCATTAAATCCTTATTTATTAAAAATTCTATTTTTTGTTATATTTATTGGAGTAAATTTAACTTTTTTTCCTCAACATTTTTTAGGATTACCAGGTATACCTCGACGATATTCTGATTATCCTGATTCTCTTATATTTCTTGAAATATTATTTCATCTTTGGGATCTTATATTTCTTTATTAGCTATTATATTCATATTAATTATTATTTGAGAATCATTAGTCAATCAACGAATTGCTTTATTTACTTTGAATTTATCTCCTTCAATTGAATGATATCATAACCTTCCCCCTGCTTAACATTCATATAATAAATTACCTATTTTAAGAAATCTAATATGGCAGATTATATGTAATCGATTTAAACCCCATTTATAAAAAATATCAATATGGTGATGATAATGAGGTTCCGATATTCATGCGGACAATTTCTGTCCTCATAACCCAATAACACTGCTCGACCTGGGAATCGAACCCAAGACCTCTAGCGTAGTAGTCGCACTTAGGACCTCTAGGCTAACGAGGCAGTTTGACGATAAAGATCTATCTGTGATCAAACAATATGCTATAAACTGTATTGATGGCAATACTAGTAATAGGCAGAACTTAGCTGACAACATGCATTGAATGTATTGTTACCTGGAACTAAACAGATTCAAATGTACTGACATATTACTTTTTTATGTCATTGGATGGTAAACAAGCCGACGGTCTACCCAAAGGCCAATATTACTAATTGAAACGTTCCTAATATATTCGATTCGGTTCCATCGAACGTTGCCATCCGAGAGACAAAATTGAAATGTGTCATGTGCTTGTAATTACACCGGCACCTATACCCTTCACACCGGAACACAGCAACGCTGCTTTGAGGCAGGAATAGGTATGGTGGTAGTACTTTCCCGGACGAGCTCCTTCACAAAAAGCTTACATATTGCTTTCTCTGAAACATATTTTTTTGCCAATATGTTTTTATGCCTGAAATGCCTTAATGATAAACATACCCAAGGAAGCCATATTATCCATAAAGGTTTCCTTAAAATGATTGCTCAAACCTAGGGTTGCCATAAACCAAATTGCCGACACAAACTTCCCTGGATGGATGACCCTGTAAAAATTTTCAGAATAAAAAATAAACATCGTTTACATTTATGTATTATTTGAATTTACTGTGCTTGCTTTGGTACTGTTAAGTTAATCTTGGACGTCATTGACATCGGTGAAGGAAAACTTCGTGAGGACACCTGGACTTATAATCAACCAGCGAACTTCTCGAGACTTCGTTCGCGAGGCTTATATCATCCACGTTAAGATAGCCTATGATACTCACAAATAACGTGGCTTTCTACGGGTAAAAGAATTTTCAAAATCGCTTCAGTAGATCCATAGATTACCCACTACAACCTCACAAACTTTACCTATTTATAATATTAGTACACTATACAGGGTTATTTGTAAAACAATGACAACCTTGCAGGACTGTATTACTATCATCATAAACAACAACTTTTGTTCTATAATTTTTTACAAAATCATGCATCGCAAGCGCATCGAAGCGAATGACCGACTAAAGGATTTCCGTAAAATTGTAAATAGGTCAAGTACAAACACCCCCGCCGCCCTAACACCGCTCCCTTCGCTATTTTACTATTGCTTTCGTTTGCTTCGCATAGACTTCGTTACATTTAGAGCGTTCAATTTAAATGTTTTTATTTTTGTATGAAAATCTGATGAACTAAAATATGAATTTTTTTTAAATGTCATAGGACAAAAGTTGTTGATTATGATGTTAGTAACATAGTCCAGAGAGGTTGTCTGTGTTTTACAAATAACCCTGTATATTATTCCATTTATTTATTTTATAGACATATAATTTATTTTTAAATATTAGTATAAAAAAATATAAAAACATTTAAAAATATTAAAAATAGCCCACCGGTATCGGGAACAGGGTCCAAGCTACCGGTGGTCAGGGCTCCTGAGAAAGGAATCTCCTAACAATACGCGCCTTGTCTAGGCGTAAGTACACTATATATTATTATTATGACTCTGAAAATGCCAATCTGCCTTGAGCAAGCGTGATAATCAAAGCTCTAACCTTGTCTGTATTAGAAGAGGCCTTTGCCCTGCACTTGGACAATAATAAGCTGATACTATTTAAGTAAGTCAGAATTATCCTCGACACTTTTTGAAAACTCTTTCCGGACGATTTTTGGACTGCCTCGGTAGCCTAGTTGTTCTAAGCGCGACTGCTACGCTAGAGGTCTTAGGTTTGATTCCCAGGTCGAGCAGTGTTATTGGGTTTTTCTATGAAATTCTCAGTAGCAACTCGGAGTTAGGATTTGTGCCCGGTTAATGGCAATAGGCTCGCCCCCTATTACATGGGACCTAAAACATACCGGCGAACTGTAGGTGTACATTGGTACACCTCTGCCTAACCCTCCGGGAATACAGGCGTGATTGTGTTTTATTTTTATTCGAGATCGGTAAACTCTTAATTCTAGTCTAGGTCAGAGGTGACCGAGACAAAGTCGACGATGGAGTGAGCTAACCCAGAAGAAGCCTGTTCACTCTAACTTTGAAGAGATTAGGGTTAATTGCGTTGGGAATTACAGACTCGGGTAGAGAGGGCAAATCCGGAAAAATCCCGGTCAATTGACAACCCTACCCAAACCCCCCCATAAAAATATTAGCATAGATAAATTTAATAAAATGTTCGTCGTTACGGAAACTCCTCCCTTAATGGTTGCCCACCAAATGGTCAACTACGCCAAGGTTGATTTTTATGGTCACGCGATGTTCTGATAGTATCAAAATGGCTTTTTAATTAAGAATAAGTGTCTTGTATAGGTTGTTAATTAAAAGAAAAGGTATTAAGTATAGTACCCGGCACGGGTCGTGAGCACACACTTCAATTTCATTTTTGGGTCTGTTTTTGTTATGACGGACCAATGGCGGGCACCGTCAGCGCCCCCCGCCTCCTTCATTCCGCCAAAGAGACCCAACAAACAACTTGAAGTTTGTGTTTACGACTCGTGCCGGTTACTACGCCTATTTCTATATTAATTTTCGGGATTTCAAATTCTTTACTGGGTATTTTGGGCCGCCGACGCTGCACGCGATTGCAGCCCAAAATACACAGAAGGGAACTACGAAATCCCGAAAATTGACATTTGTGCTCACGACTCGGCGACTACTATGCCTCCCAGACGCTTTGACTTTGGCCTTTATTTGCGTCACTAAACTAATTTTCAAACTACACCTAAGACCTTAACTTTTCTGTTCTTTTTCTCTCGTCTTCGAAGTCCGAAGTCGCGGGTATAAGTAGTATAGACCTCGTAGTGTAATCCTAGTTCTCCTTCCTATCTGACTTCTCACTTTCAATACTTGTGCTCTGCGCACAGTAAGAATCTTCGTTCCTCCAATAATCGCTTTTTACGATGTCCTTCTCACCGCTCCGGTTTTCTTAAATCTTATTTTCTTGTCCAGGCGGTTTTCCTTTGGAATGCGCTTCCTCAGAATATCAGAACGGTCACCAGTCGGTTCACATTCAAAGTAAAAGCTCGTGAACACCTGCTTATGAGGATGGCAGACTCGTCTCACAATTAATTTGTTTATTACTTCTCCAACTATGTATTACTATCTCTCTCTACTTTGTATGTTTTGTTTGTAAGTATGTATATATGTATTTATTATTAAAATATATTCTATTCCTGAATATTTTCTGTTCCTTGCACCTACTATGTTTGGTCTCTGCATCGCCCTAAGGTAGACTGGTAGAAAATGCCTAAGGCATTAAGTCCGCCTTTATACAGAGTATTTTTTACATTATGTGCATAAAGTTTAATAAATAAATAAATATAGTGTATAATACGTCAGTTGTAGTTCGTACGCGGCAATATAGATGACACTACAAGCTAATTTGAGTTTGGTATGCAAGTTCACCATTTTCCGTCCCAACAATTTAAGACAAATTGCTTGGCCCAGTTCCAAAGTTCCAAATAACGCTTAATGTGGTAATTCATTATAACTACGTGTCGCCTTGATTGGCGGGGATCATCAAATATTTACATAGTATATAAAACAATCTCGCTCCCCGCCGTCTGTCCCTCTATACGCTTAGATCTTTAAAACTGCGCAACGGATTTTAATGCAGTTTTCATCTAAACTAATATTATAAAGAGGAAAGATTTTTTTGTTGGTTTGTTTGTAACGAATAGGCTCCTAAACTACTGGACTGATTTTAACCATTTTTTCACCAATAGATAGATACATTATTCCTGAGTAAGAAGCTATATAACATCACGTTACGGCCCACGGGAGCGGAGCAGTAACGAAAGACGTAACTTAACGCGGGTGAAATAAGCCACGCGGGCGAAGTCGGGGGCTGTTCACTACTATTACATACAACATCACTTTGATTTTTACTGTGAAGATGTTATTGTTGTGTGTTTGTAAATAAATAAAAGGGTTCAATATTTTCCGGTTTGAACTATGGAACTCTAAAAATTAAACTGTCTAGGTGCGCGTGTAGTAAATGTGTCTAATAATAAAACATTGAACATGGCCCACTCTTACTAGAATTTTAAGTAGTTACAACCGGTGACTGCCAAATATCAAATTTAGACGCGGTTCTTAATAAAAACTTTAATTAACTGAAGTATTTGGTAATAAAACCTATTAACGAGATATTCTAAGATTTAATGAACGTTATGACACAGAACATACCATCACGCCTGTATTCCCCGAAGGGTTAGGCAGAGGTGTACCAGTGTACACCCACAGTTCGCCGGTATGTTAAGGTCCCATGTAATAGGAGGCGAGCCTATTGCCATTAACCGGGCACAAAGCTGCTACTGAGAATTTTATAGAAAAAGTCGTAAAAAGAAGGGGCGTGAGTGTAAAACCGCTGTGTATTTGCGGCATCCTATCTCCCAAACACGCGAACCGATTGCAATGCGGTATTTTATTCACATTATGTCATTGTCTAGTTCAGGGCTGTTCAAACCAGACACAATCGGTTCAGTAGTTTAAATATGTCATTCAAGTACACGAATCAGCGTATTCTGCTTTCTTGTGACTTTTAAGTGGTGTCTTGTTAAGTTACGTAGCATAACTGTTCCCTTAAGGATTTGGATGACAGGAAATTGATACTAAAAAACGAAAATAATTTATTATAAACTGTTCATAGTTTGTAATTTAATTATTATTTAAAGAAAATTATGGAAGGATTTCTTTTTTGTATTTGCGGTTGATCAACAACACTTCCCGCGGGCCTTACTTTGGACAGCTCTGATCTACCTACCAAAGCTGTCTGTCACAATATTTATGTAACACGGATTTTAGAGTATTATTTTTATTTGTAATGATAAATGATAACATAAGAAACTAGTCTCTAGAAAAATGGTGGCCTAACAATGTAAGTTTTAATGTAAATAAGTGATAATGTGTATTTATTTTGGTCTTATCAGCAATATACAACCAATTCACTGTACTGTAGTCTTTTTTATGTCATTGGATGGTAAACGAGCCGACGGCTCACCTGATGTTAAGTGATCACCGCTACCTATAGACATCTGCAATACCCAGAGGCCTTGCAAATGCGTTGCCATCCCAGAGACATAGTTGAAACGTCTCATGTGTCTGTAATTACACCGGCACTCATACCCTTCACACCGGAACACAGCAACGCTGCTTTGCGGCAGAAATAGGTACGGTGGTAGTACTTCCCCGACCAGCTCCTTCACAAAGAGCTCTACTACTAACAGATTTGGTTTTGAAAATGAATACTAGACTATGATTATCCCAGTGCAAGTTAAAGCCTTCTTCCGTAATAGAGAAGACTCGAACATTGATCACTACGGTTACTAAATACGGTTTGGCGATTTCAGCCTTGCATTTATTATTTTTACGTTAAACTAGCTGATGCCCGCGACTTTGTTCGCGTTCACTATTTTATTGGTTTTAATTTTGTTTTCGCATACCCCTCTTTTTAAATTAAAGTAAGCTTAAGTTAGTTCTTATAACATCAGCCATCTGTCATCCCCTATTTTATTCACCTAGGGGTGGAATTTATCAAAATCCTTTCGTAGGGGATGCCTACATCATAGTAGCTTTATGCATGCATAGTCTCAGCCCGATCGGTTTAAAATTTACAGTTTCATACAAACTTGCATCCCTTATTTTATCCCCTTGGGGGTAGAATTGATCAAAATCCTTTCTTAGCGAATGCCTACGTCATAACATCTACCTGCATGCCAAATTTCAGCCCGATCCGTCCACTGGTTTGGGCTGTGCGTTGATAGATCACTATGTCAGTCAGTCAGTCACCTTTGAGTTATATATATATTTAGATTAGAGGTTAAGACGTTTGCTGGTTTGTTTAAATGAAAGCTCTGGAACTGTCAGTCGCATTGGGAAAAAAAAATGGCGGTAGAATAGTATTTAAAAACTATATGACATGACATGAAAACACGCCACGAGCTGCGGGAGCGTCCGCGTGGTGCTTTCACCCGCATCACGTCTCAAAGAGATGTCAGCAATTGGAGGGGCCAGTCAGGGCCGATGCCTGCCGGAGCTGCGGGTTGTTCGTAAGAGACACCGCGCCCCCAGAACGCAAAGGGCACAAGAAGGAACATGATGGGTTTTAGTTAGTAAAAGTCTGACACTCCCAGGGAAGTCATTTGATGGTTTCCCATCCGAACAAAACATTACAGTCTAGTAGTCTAGTTAGTTATAGTCATTGGTTACTGCTCCGCTCCCGTGGATCGTAGCGTGATGTTCTAAAGGTTCTTCTGATGAAGAAAAGCGCATTAAAATCTTATTCCCCATGAATTTAGCTATACATCATACATCTACTTAGCCTTTTCCCAACTAGGTTGGGGTCGGCTTCCAGTCTAACCGGATGCAGCTGAATACTAGTGTTTTACATGGAGCGACTGCCTATCTGACCTCCACAACCCAGTTACTAGGCAACACGATACCTCTTGGTTAGATTGGTTGTCAGACTTCCTGGCTTCTGACTATCCGTAACGACTGTCAAAGATACACGAATGACAGCCGGACCAACGGCTTTACGTGCTTTCCGAGCCACTGGTGATGAATTTATCATGTACAAAAATATTTTTTTAATACACACATACCATCACGTGTATTCCCCGAAGGGCTAGGCAGAGGTGTAACAATGTACACCTACAGTCGGTATGTTTTTTTTAGGTCCCATGTAATAGGGGGCGAGCCTATTGCCATTAACCGGACACAAATCCTAACTCCGAGCTGCTACTGAGAATTTCATAGAAAAACCCAATAACACTTTTTGCTCGACCTGGGAATAGAACCCAAGACCTCTAGCGTAGCAGTCGCGCTTAGGACCACTAGGCCACCGAGGCAGTTTTTCAATCCGACGAAGCAATCAAAACTTTTAGTAGATTATTCCGCGTGTCCGTGTTACGCCCCTCTTGTTCCTGCATACTATACAACAGTTTCTGATATTTGTTCCCTAATTCGAGCAATCGTTAGTGCCACCAGTGAAGTGCGGAGCGCCGAAATGAAATACACACACATGGAGGGTGACCTCATTTGCACTGATAGTGGACGGTCGCTCGGCGATCATTGCAGTGGCGGACAGAAATATTGGGCAGTTGCTATTTACTTTTGTCAATTTTTTTTTTATGTCATACAGTAAATTGTCAGCTGGTGCGGATGATTAATTTTATAATCTAATAATAATTGACTGCCTCGTTAGCCTAGTGGTCCTAAGCGCGACTGCTACGCTAGAGGTCTTGGGTTCGATTCCCAGGTCGAGCAAAAAGTGTTATTGGGTGTTTCTATTAAATTGGCGGGAGGGAGTGTCAGACTTTTACTGACTAAAACACACCCATGTTCCTTCTTGTGCCCTTTGCGTTCCGGGGGCGCGGTATCTGTTACGAACAACCCGCAGCCCCGGCAGGCATCGGCCCTCAGTGGCCCCTTCCTTTTGCTGACATCTCTTTGAGGCGCGCGTGGAACACGAACGCGCCGTCGACACGGCCTGTAGTTATTTAAACGTAAGGACGGTGAGCAAGCCGTGGACATAAGCTAGTTATTTTTACAGCAAAACAGCTGTTGCATGTTATAAAGATATCGTTGTACAGAAATGTAAATAGTTTTATCACCAACATTAACATTTGGTTTTGTTCCGGAATTCAGTTAAGTTTTATTTTTAACCGAAGATAAACAAAACTAATTCCTACGATTCCAACTGAATTCAGAATGCTTTGTAGTTTATTATATAGGAGATCGGTTTCAGGCAGTTTCTGTACTTACGTCATGTCTTCCTACCCTGTTCGGTGTAGCACCTTTCTGAAAGTGGATGATAATGCCGCATAAATAATATAACTTATACCTACATACATACATAAACTCACGCCTTTTTCCCGTGGGGGTAGACAGTAACCACAGAACGCCACCTGCTACGATCCTTACATACTTCTTTCGCCTCGTCCACGTTCATACATCTGGTCATACAAGCACGCCGGTTACGAGTACTGCACACCCGACCTTTCTGAAGAACCTAACTAAATAAGGTCAGGTTAGGTCTTTCTAGGGCGTCCTCTCCCGGCGTTGCCACTCACATCTGCCATATAAATGCCTTTTGTTAGTCGCCTTTCCCTTTTTCTTTTTGCCTTATAAAATATCAAACCATAAACTAAACAATCAAGCGTAAACTATTAGTTGTGGCTTCTCTGGGATGGCAATGCATTTGCAATTTCTATAGTATTGCAGTTGTATACAGGGTTATTTGTAAAACAATGACAACCTCTCAGGACTGTGTTACTAACTTCATAATTAACAACTTTTGTTCTATGACATTTAAAAATTTATCATATTTTAGTTCATCAGATTTTCATACAAAAATAAAAACATTTAAATTGAACGCTCTAAATGTTACGAAGTCTATGCGAAGCAAACGAAAGCGATAGTAAAATAGCGAGGGGAGCGGGGTTAGGGCGGCGGGGGTGTTTGTTCAGGCAGGGTTGTATCGATAAGGCTTTCTAGAAAGCGTTATCAATACACTTAATAGCGACCCTGAAGATAACAAACTACCTTCTATTAATACATTAATAGGTCACCAAAATCGAAGTAAAGTGCGTCGTGTGTCGAGACACTATAAATCAAGCAATATTAATGATGATACTTAAGAAATTACGATCGATCCATACCAAAGCATTGATGAGGAAAATATGGCGTATTTATTATATCTAGGTAATTTACTGGTAATTTATTCTTATTATGCCGTAATCTTGAAGGAAAAACCAAGACAATTGCATCATGTGTGGTATTTAACCCCCGACGCAAAAACGACAGGGCGTTTAAGTTTGACATGGTTGTGTGTGTCCGTGTGTGTATGTGTGTGGCATTGTAGCTCCCGAACTCGTGAACTGATTTTGATTTTGTTTTTTGTGTTTGAAAGGTTAATTAGTCGGAAGTGTTCTTAGCTTTGTTTGATCGAAATCGGTTCAGCGGTTTCAAAGTTATCAGCTCTTTTGTTACCTGCGGTAGGGATTTCTTTCTTCTGTCGAAGTAACCCCCTACTAAATTGAATGCTGTGAAGCTTTTTCTTACTATGAACCAACATCATGTCAGCCGAATGACGTCCACTGCTTGACATAGGCCTCGCCTAAAAATAGCCACAATGACCGGTCATGCGCTGAATGCACAATTAAATAATTAATAAACAAATTGAATACTATGAATAAAGAAAATTAATTTTCAAGTAAGTAGAAATAGAATTTTCTACTTTATTGTACTTACATCAAAATTATTACACAGAATAGAATAATTTGTTTCGAGATGATTTGTTATGGAATGAGACTAGTACAGGTACTGACAATAATGTTAACGCTGAAGGATCTAGAATTATGTACTGAGTCCATGTTTCCCTGTCCCGTTCCTTCCACCCTGAATTTCCATAAAATATAATATGCAGGGCAATGAAGTTTTAAATGACGATAATTTAATAAATATACCATTATAATTGCCACATGTGAATTTTAATCAACAGAGAAAGTAAATAAGCGTTACATAGAAAAAAAAAAACAAGAAATTTTAAATTTCGAATAACTTCAAAAAGACAATAAATACTATAATTTTTTTTATTTATCAACCTCTTGGCTGTGCCATTTATTCTGTCCTCAATTGTAATGCTTGACATTGATTGTACATGAATGACATTGTTTGATTGTGTACAATGTTGCTTATACAATTGTATTTACATTGTTATTTTTAATATGTGTGTGAATTGGATTACTTACTGTTTGTGAATGAGAGACTAAGCAGTCAGAAAGGTCGTGTATGTGTACATAATATATTCTCCAGACTGATTCCGGCCACGGCGGCTAATCTTAATGCAGACTAGCCAAGTAAGCAGGAGATATTAAAGTGCACAAGTGTGTGCACAAACACAGGTGCACTCCCTCTTCTCTAACTCTCATAGTCCGATGGAACGGCAATCTGACACGGTAGAGATCAGACGCAGAACCTACGGCTTTACGTGCTTTCCGAGCCACGGGGGTGTCACACCACCACCTTAGGGAAAAATTCAATAACACTTTTTGCCTGACCTGGGAATCGAACCCAGGACCCCCACGCTCAACACTCGTGCTTACCACCACGAGACAAATGAGGCAGTTAAAATGCTGTAGGATAGTGTGGTGCCATAATGAAGTCGAATTGAATGCTTTTCCGTTGGCGCCCTCGTACTAACCTACAAACCTAAACCATTTCTTTATTAGTGAGAATCACGAATCTATCGATATAAATATTTATCTATTGTTTGACTACCTGACTAACATTTCAAATGGTTTTAAACACGAATATTAGAGAAGTCAGGGTCATTTCCATGTCAAGTCACTAACCAACCCTTATCTTTGTTGCAGACCTATCGAGAATGAAATTAAAGACGAAGATGATGACTTCGAGAACCTGGTCATCCAACCATACTCCTACCCCGACCTTCCGCACCTGAACAGAGCTCCTCGCCAAGCAGAAGCTGAGACGACACCACCACCAGAAGCTGCCTTGGAACCTTTCGTTGGAGACAATACCACCATAGATGCAGTGAATGCATCAGACAGTAGCTTAGGACCTAAAGTTGCTCCTCCTCCGTCAGGACCCATCAAATTGATGGGTTTGAGGGTCGAGGAGTCAGATAAGGAGCCTAAAATCGTTGATGAGCTGATCACCAGTGTCCTACGAGAAACACACTTCTATTTGAGATTGTTTGGAGAGAATTTTACGAATGATACTACCATAGCTTTTACTCATACGCCAGCAAGCTATGGTGATGCTTGCGATCATTTATTAAATGGAGAGTATAAGGTGAGTTGGTTCTTAAATTTTTTAGGGTCCCGTAAAAATGAGTAAATACAAAAAACAAATTGCACAGCAGCATTGCTGTATTCCGGTTTGAAGGGTTTGGGTGCCGGTGTAATTACAAGCACACGAGACGTTACAACTTTATCACTGGGATGGCAACGCATATGCATGGCCTCTGGTATTGCAGATGTCTATAGGCAGCGGTGACCACTTAACATCAGGTGGGCCGTTGGCTTGTTTGTCATCCAAAGACGTTTTTATGAAAATTGGGTACTTCACCCGTCTGGTCAGAGGATCCTCGCTTTTGAATGGAGGATAAGAAACTTTCCACCCTATTCCTCATAGGTCGAAAAGGTTAATCTTGAATTAAGTGGTTAGTCTGATGGACAGTAAGCTTTATTAACGGCTATGTGATGTACCTTTTTACACCCCGTACATTGTCAATGAATAACCAAGCTACTTTTCTACCCAGGTATCCTACGCCGAAGCGGACTCCGCCCTCCTCTACATGCTAGCCCCCCCACCACTAGACGACTACAAATTCTACATCTGCGCCAGAAATTCCGACAAAGACCACTTCTTCCATCAAGGCTCGGAAAAATGGAAGGTCCTCGCGACCCACAACAAGCTTCTCCCCCTCTGGGCTTCCATCATCCTCATCATCGTTCTTCTCCTGTTAGCTTCCCTCTTCTCCGGCCTTAATTTAGGTCTCATGGCCTTGGACAGAACTGAATTGAAGATCATAGCCAACACAGGTACAGAGAAGGAAAGGAAATATGCTCGGGCCATCATGCCGGTTAGGGCTCATGGAAATTACCTGCTGTGTACCATTCTACTCAGTAACGTTGCTGTGAACAGCACCTTTACTGTGATTCTGGATGATCTGACGTCTGGACTGGTGGCTGTCATCGGGTCTACCTTGGCTATTGTGTTCATTGCTGAGATTACCCCTCAAGCTGTTTGCGCTAGGCATGGGTTGTTCGTAGGAGCGAAGAGTATTTGGATCATGAAGGTTGGTAGCAATTTTTATATTTTCAAAATTTTTTACACTAGCCCGCGATTTCGTTCGCGGGAATGTCGGTTATCAAGGCGAACCCTAACCATATTTATTTAAAATAAAGTAGCCTAAATTACTCCTTATAACACAAGCTATATGCCAGTGAAGGGCCTCTCAAAATTGGTCCAGCTGTTTCGAGGATTAGCCTTAACAAACAGGCAGACGAAAAAAAAAAAAGTGTTTTTGGTAGAACTTAATTTAGTAAAAACCTGTATTTTAATAACACATAGATACTTCAATTTTATTTATGTAGATCTAATTATATACCCTCGGTGCCATGCGTTCAGTTACGTCCTTGTTTACTGCTCCGCTCCCGTTGGTCGCGATGTTCTATACGTCATAAACCTTCCTTCTTGAATCACTATGTATTGATGAAAACCGTATTCAAATCCGTTGCGTAATTTAAAAGATCTAAGCGTACAGATGGCTGGTAGCGACTTAGTTCTATACTCTGTAAAGGAGATGATGTCAGCTACCCAATTCTCAAGAATACTCGACACTAACACACTTGTATCTTTCAGATCGTCATGGGTATCTGTGCCCCACTGGCCTGGCCGACCAGCAAGCTGCTCGACTACTTCCTAGGTGAAGAGATTGGCACGCATTACAACAGAGAACGCCTAAAGGAACTTGTCAGGGTAGGTAATCAACTAATCATCATTTAAAAAAAAATCGGATGGGATGTCCAGGGCCGGACAATGGATTTGTTGGGCCCCGGGCTAGCAATAATTGGGGGGCTACCTTATAAATCAACCGAAATTGCCATTTGGACAAAAAATAAAATTGTGTAATGATGTATATGGTACAAGTGGCAGTTGGGGGCCGTTTTATAGTCACGGGGCCCTGAGCTGCAGCCCAATAACCGGCTAGATCCGGCCCTGGCAGCGTCTATGTCAGTGATGTCAGGATGCAAAACTGCACCTTGTTTGTTTCCGGTGGTTGTTCATCATCATAACTTTGTCCATACCAGCCTTATATTGTCCCACTGCGGGGCAAAGGCCTCTTCTCAAGGTGGATTGGCAATTTTAGACTAATATTTTATTATAGTCCAGCTTTCTTCTCGATGTTTTCCTTCACCGATGTCAGTGATATCCAAAGTTAACTTAGAACGTAAATATGAAATAGAAAAAGTCACATAGGTACTTGCCCGTGCCCGGTCATGAACCGGAGAGGCGGGCGCCTTAACCATCATACTTTGTCCATCTTCATCATCATATCAGCAGTAATTAAAAAAGTGTTATTGGGTTTTTCCATTACGAATTTCTCAGTAGCAGCCCGGAGTTTGGAAGTTGGTGGTGTGGCACTCCCGTGCCTTGGAAAGCACATAAAGCCTTTGGTCCTGGCTTTGACAGTCGTTACGGATAGTCAGAAGCCGGAAATTCTGACAACCAGTCTTAACAAGAGGTATCGGGTTGCCCAGTGACTGGAGGTCAGATAGGCAGTCGCTCCATGTAAAACACTGATATTCAGCTGCATCCGGTTTGACCGGAAGCCGACCCCAACATAGATGGGAAAAGGCTAAGTAGATGATGATAATGATGATCATAGCCGTAGGACGTCCACCGCTGGATATAGACCTCCCCCATAGATTTCCAAAAGGACTGGTTGGAAGCGGCCTGCATCCAGTGTCTTCCTGCGGTCTTAATCTTAAGTTTGTCCATAATCGTCCATTATTATTCTAGGTAACAGACCACGTAAATGACCTGGATAGAGAAGAAGTCAACATCATCTCCGGAGCCCTCGATCTTCGTAAAAAGAAGGTTAGCGATGTGATGACCAAACTGAAGGATTGCTTCATGCTGCCCATCAACAGCATCCTGGACTTCGAGACTATGTCGGAAATTGTTAAGTCTGGTGAGTTGTGTTTTTTTTATATCTCCTTGACAACCTCTTGACAACCTTAGCAACCTCTACTGATGAGCGTTGGGTCCTGGGTCAGAGAAAAAATGAGATTTTATTCATCAGATGTTAATTGGTCACCGCTGCCTATAGACATCTGCAATACCAGAGGCCTTGCAAATGCGTTACCATCACAGTGACAAAGTTGAAATGTCTCATGTGACTTTGAATTACTTAAAACACATAAACATACTACCATGCCTGTATTCCCCGAAGGGTTAGGCAGAGGTTTACATATGTACACCCACAGTTCGTCGTTATGTTTAGGTCCCATGTAATAGGGGGCGAACTGAAAACAATAACTGAGAATGCAACTGAGAATTTTATAGAAAAACCCAAAAATACTTTGCTCGACCTGGGAATCGAACCCAAGACCTCTAGCGTAGCAGTCGCGCTTAGGGCCACTAGGCTACCGAGGCAGTTAAAGTCGCTGTCATTTGAAGTTTGAATAATATCTCAACCACCCTTCAATTTCCAGGGTACTCCCGCATCCCGGTGTACGAAGGTGCTCGAGGCAATATCATCACGGTGCTCTTCATCAAGGACCTGGCGTTCGTGGACCCTGACGACAACACCCCGCTGCGCACGCTGTGCCAGTACTACCAGAACCCATGCAACTTTGTCTTCGAGGATGTCACCTTGGATGTCATGTTGAAGCAGTTCAAAGAAGGTAAGTCAATAGTTCTCTATCATTCCTGAACTTCTGCGTTCACCCAATCATTCTTTTGTTCTTTCATTCATTCATTATTCTATTTGATTCACTGATTTATTAAGATTTTTTCATTCAATCACTCATGATTTCGTTCATTCATTACTAATTCATTCATTCAGTCACTCTTTAACAAAAGAGTTAATTAAAAGAAACAAACAAACGAATTAATTAGTCATAATGAACACATTATGACTAATTAATTCGTTTTTTCTTTCAGTATTTCTTTCTTTCGTTTATTCAATCTATCGTTCATTGAACCACTATTCCGTACATTCAATCATTCATTCAATCATTCTTGCAATCGTACCACTACTACTCTGCCAGTACTACTAACCATGTGCAACTTAATGTTTGAAGATGTCATGTAGAAGTAGAGTAAGTCTAAGAACCATTATTTACTGATTTACTCTTCCATTTATTCATTCACTCTTTTCTACATTCATTCAGCCCCGTTTTTCATTCACTCATTCACTTTTTTCATTCATTCAGGTCTCATCCAGTCGTTCACGTTGTTTCCTCCGTTCATTCATTCATTCACTTTTTTTCATTCATCATTCATTCACTTGAACCTTTCAAATCTACATTTCACAGCAACAAAATATCAGCTCAGAACAATAAAAGTTTTAACAAAAACCCAACACACCATGTTCTTCTCCATGTTTTTTTCCATTTAATCCATTATCCCTACGTGTACAGATCGCCGTCAAATAAATTATCTAAATTAAATAAATACGATGTCTGGAAATGAGTCACGAGTCAGCCTTGAGCTGAACTGTACATTTTTCAGCAGATATATTTGGTTACAACACATTCAGAGCAGAGATTATCCAGTTGAAGATTTTATTATGTAATGATGTTTTTTTACTGCCTCGTTAGCTTGAGCGCGACTGCTACGCTAGAGGTTTTAAGTTCGATCCCAGGTCGAGAAAAAAGTGTTATTGGGTTTTTCTATAAAATTCTCAGTAGCAGCTCGGAGTTAGGATTTGTGCCCGGTTAATGGCAATAGGCTCGACCCCTATTACATGAGACCTAAACATATCAGCGAACTGTGGGTGTACATTGGTAGACTTCTGCCTAACTCCTCGGGGAAAACAGGTGTGATGGTATGGCTTTTCTGGTTATAATGACGTTTTTTGAGCGCTACGTTTGTAGTTAAAAGTGTAACGAACAAACAGAATTTTTTACATTTATATTATTCTAGTGTCAAAATTGTTATATTATCCCACGAGAATCTTTTATTTCAAAAAAACACACATACCATCACGCCTGTATTTCCCGAAGGGTTAGGCAGAAGTCTACCAATTTACACCCACAGTGCACCGGTATGTTTAGGTCCCATGTAATAGGGGGCGAGCCTATTGCCATTAACCGGACACAAATCCTAACTCCGAGCTGCTACTGAGAATTTTATAGAAAAACCCAATAACACTTTTTGCTCGACCTGGGATAGAACTTAAGACCGCTGACGTTCCGGCCCTGGTGCAAGCCATGGTCCGGAGCGAGAGGGAATGGGATGCAGTCGCCTCCTTCTGCGAGGCAGTAATGCTTGAGAAGGAGGCGGCGGGACGGTTGAGACAGCGCTTCTCCCGTCCCAGCCGCCGCGGTAGACGCTCCGGACGTCGGGAGCCGCGAGACGACTCCCGGCCACCGTAGATACTGGCCTGTGGACGGTGAGCAATGGGTAGCTCACCGTCCTTACGTTGCATAACGACAGGCCGTGTCGACGGCGCGTTCGTGTTCCACGCGCGCCTCAAAGAGATGTCAGCAAAAGGAAGGGGCCACTGAGGGCCGATGCCTGCCGGGGCTGCGGGTTGTTCGCAAGAGATACCGCGCCCCCGGAACGCAAAGGGCACAAGAAGGAACATGGGTGGGTTTTAGTCAGTAAAAGTCTGACACTCCCTCCCGCCCCGCCCAGGGGGGAGAAGTTATTTGATGATTTCCCACGCACCAAAAAAAAAAAAAAAAAAGACCGCTGACGTACCAGTCGCGCTTAAAGCCACTACGGTAACGAGGTAGTAAAAAAACATAATTACATAATAAAATCTTCAACTGGATAATCTCTGCTCTTAACATATTGTAACCAAAAATATCGAATCAATCTATGTGCTAAATTCCATCCCGATCTATAACAGACATCAGAAAGAGAATGACAAACATCCATCCATACATACTTTCGCAGTTTTAATAAAAGTAATATTAGTATAAATTACTAAGCGCGAGTCGAACCAACCGACCGATCGACCGATTTTTCTATCAGGAATTTCTCAGTAGCACCCCAGAGTTTGATAGTTCGTGTTTTTTTTTTTTTTGGTGGGTGGGAAATCATCAAATAACTTCTCCCGCCCTGGGCGGGGCGGGAGGGAGTGTCAGACTTTTACTGACTAAAACCCACCCATGTTCCTTCTTGTGCCCTTTGCGTTCCGGGGGCGCGGTATCTCTTGCGAACAACCCGCAGCCCCGGCAGGCATCGGCCCTCAGTGGCCCCTTCCTTTTGCTGACATCTCTTTGAGGCGCGCGTGGAACACGAACGCGCCGTCGACACGGCCTGTCGTTATACAACGTAAGGACGGTGAGCTACCCATTGCTCACCGTCCACAGGCCAGTGATAGTTGGTGTTGAGAACTCTTCTTGCGTCCGGTCTCTCCTCGGTTGTGTAGTTTTGCCGTCCCATCGGACTATGAGAGTATGGGAAGAGGGAGTGCACCTGTGTTTGCGCACACACTTGTACACTATAATATCTCCTGTGTACCTGGCTAGACTGCATTGAGGTTGGCTGCCGTGACCGAAATCAATCGGAAGAATATTTATTATCAGATATTAATTATAATTAGAAGTATAAACCAAGCAAAAATGGACCAACAGACCAATAATCGGCAAATTCTTAAAAAAACCTTCAAAGTCGAATATCTTGAAACGGTTAAGTTTCGGGACGGAGTGTCTTAGGCAAGTCAGTCAGAAATAATGGGAAACAACAACCTCTCAAGGAATCTAGGTGTACTTAAACAGTAACCCTGTATGCTAAAGGTCGCGGCGAACTTTATTATCGCGATCTAGGCAACGTCAGTTTGACGCAGTAGTTCGTATGCTGAGCGATAGATGACGCTACAGAAGTGCAGTACCCATGTAAATGAATCACTTTTGCTATAGTACGAACCGTAAAATCGAAAAAAAATCAACTGCTCCATACATTTATTGTTTGCATAACTTGACGACATGAGATAACTTTAATAATAATTTAATAAATTTCCTTGACAGGTCACAAAGGTCACATGGCGTTCGTACAGCGCATTGAAGAGGGCGATGGTGACCCCGTGTATGAGACTGTAGGTCTCGTCACCCTGGAGGATGTCATTGAGGAGATGATCCAAGCTGAAATTGTGGATGAAACTGATGTCATCAGTAAGTATTTATAGCTTTTATTTTTGTTCCGGATGGGAAATCATCAAGAGTGTCAGACTTACACACACCCACATACCATCACGCCTGTATTCCCCGAAGGGTTAGGCAGAGGTGTAACTATGTACACCCACAGTTCGCCGGTATGATTTGGTTTAGATCCCATGTAATAGGGGGCGAGCCTATTGCCATTAACCGGGCACAAATCCTAACTCCGAGCTGCTACTGAGAATTTCATAGAAAAACTCAATAACATTTTTTGCTCGACCTGGGAATTGAACCCAAGACCTCTAGCGTAACAGTCGCGCTTAGGACCACTAGGCCAACGAGGCAATTCAGAGTTCGAGTTCGAGGGAGTTCAGTGTCAGACTTTTACTGACTAAAACCCACCCATGTTCCTTCTTTTGCCCTTTGCGTTCCAGGGGCGCGGTATCTCTTACGAAAAATCAGCAGAAGTATATAGCGTTTTCACTTGTGAGCGAAGAGTTTGTTTGTTTGGTTGAACGCGCTAATCTCAGGAACTGCTGGTTTGAATTGAAAAAATATTTTTGTGTTGAATAATTCATTTGTCGAGGAAGGTTTTATAACATCACGCTGCGACCAATAGGCGCGGAGCAGTAACCAAAAACGTAAACCTAAACCACGCGGACGCAGTCCCTGACAACAGCTAGTTTTATATAAAATACCATTTCCTTTTATAAACAACTAGCTTTTGCTCACGACTTCGTCCCCGTAGTTTTATCACCCGCATTAAGTTAGGTATTTGGTTACTGCTCCTCTCCCGTGTGTCATAGCGTGATGTTATATAGCATCTAGCCTTCCTCGATAAATTAACTATCCAACACAAAAAGATTTTTTCAATTCCAACCAGTAGTTCCTGAGATTAGCTCGTTCAACCAAACAAACAAACTCTTCAGCTTTACGATATTAATATAAATTAGGTAATTGTCTATCCAGTGAATACTAATTTCAATTCAAATAAATGTATACTCCGAAACTAAGCAACATTTTTAGATTTTTTTGACGTTGAGAGTAGTATTGCAGTAGTTCTTCCTCATCAGCGCCAGCAGTTCCTAATCCTATCTCTCATTCCAGGTGACAACCGCACCAAGAAACGGCTCACGCGCCCCGTCAACAAGTTCCAGGACCTGGCCGCCTTCGCAGGTCACCATGAGCACCAGAGAGTCCACGTGTCTCCCCAGCTGGTGCTCGCCACCTTCCAGTTCTTGAACACCAGTAAGTCAGCCATCTATAGTAATATTATGGGCAGGGCACATAGCGGACGGCTTTTAAGGTCGTACGACCGAGTGGCGACCACGCACCGGAAGGCGAAGTGTGAGGGCCACGAGGTGGACCGACGACCTGGTAAACATACATAAACTCACGCCTTTTTCCCATGGGGGTAGGCAGAAACCAAGAACGCCACCTGCTACGATCCTTACATACTCCTTTCGCCTCGTCCACGTTCATACATTTGGTCATACAAGCCGGTTACGAGTACTGCACACCCGACCTTTCTGAAGAACCTAACTAAATAAGGTCAGGTTAGGTCTTTCTAGGGCGTCCCCTCCCGGCGTTGCCACTCACATCTGCCATATAAATCCCTTTTGTCAGTCGTGTTTCACTCAACCTCTCAACAAGACCGAACCGACCGACCGACCGACCTGGTAAAGGGCGCGGGAAATCGCTGGATGTGAGCAGTGCAGGACCGGACATTGTGGCTATCTTTAGGGGAGGCCTGTGTCCAGCAGTGGACGACGTGCAGCTGATATGATGATGATAATGACACTAGACACTAGAGCAAGCATTATTTTGAATTGGGTCGATGACACCATTAAACAATAAGTCCAAGACACAACTTCTCTAAATAAACACTTTATTTTAGCTCTGAAAACCCGTAAAATTTTCAAATAACTATAAAATTCGATTTTTAGTTGCTTTGAAATCAAGAATTGAAATGTCAAAAAGTGACGTCATAGTTTAGTATTGTCATACGAAATCTATGGCGAAATCGTGTTTAGACAGCTCATAAAAGGTATGTCAATTAATTAGTGGTGTCATGTACCTAATTTCAATTTGTGGGGCGATTTCTTTAAAATAACCATCATCATACCATCATGCCTGTGTTCCCCGAAGGGTTAGGCAGAGGTGTAACAATGTACACCTACAGTTCGCCGATATGGTTAGGTCCCATGTAATAGAGGGCGAGCCTATTGCCATTAACAGGGCACAAATCCTAACTACGACCTGTACTGAGAATTTCACAGAAAAACACAATAACACTTTTTGCTCGACCTGGGAATCGAACCCAAGACCTCTAGCATAGCAGTAGCGCTTAGGACCACTAGGCTACCGAGGCAGTCTTTAACGTAACGCCATTTATTAATATGAATAATTTCTCTCTCCCTCCAGGTGTAGAACCATTCCGTGTAGACCACATCTCGGAGACTGTTCTCCGTCGTCTCCTGAAGCAGGATGTCATCCAGCACATCAAGCTGAGGGGAGACGAGGACAAGAACGACCCCAAGAGATACGTCTTCTCCGAGGGGAAACCTGTAAGTATATAGGGTGACTGGTAATTAGCGACCGATATTTAAACACGTGATTGTACTCATGGTTACAAACAACTTTCCCAAAGAAACCTTTTTTGTATACTCATTAGTTTCATTTTTATCACTATATCATACTTAATGGCGCGCGTGCAAAGTTCAACGCCCGATCAGCTGTTAGCGGCGAGGCTCTAAAATACTAGTCTTGGATACCTATTATTTTATCGAAACATGTAGGTGCATTGCCTACGCGTCGAACGGCCTCGCCTACGGCCTAGGATGCTCTTTGCGTTAAGGGCAAGTATATGAGTAGTTGTAGTTTTTAATCTACCTTCATAAAAAATAAGTGACACATAAACAAACAAAACTATAGGCACCGTCATGGTTCCTCTGAAAATACAGACTCTGATAGTACTGCTGAATGTCCTAGGTTCGACTCTCAGGTCGGGCAAAGTGTTATTAGGTTTTATCATTAGGAATTTCTCGGTACCAGATTGGATTTTGGAACTTGGTGATGTGCAACCCCATGTCTCGGAAACCATGTAAAGCAGTTAGTCCTGCGCCTGATCTTTCCCCGGTCTCATTGGACTATGAGAGTTAGGGAAGAGGGAGTTCACCTTTGTGCACACCCTTGTGCACTATAATATCTCCTGCGTACTTAGCTAGTCTACATTAAAATTGGCCGCACTGACTGAAATTGTGGTGAAAAATATTGCATCCTGTTTGTTCCAGGTGGATTACTTCGTGCTGATCCTTGAGGGGCGCGTGGAGGTGACGGTGGGGCGCGAGAACCTGGTGTTCGAAGCCGGACCCTTCACGTACTTCGGAGTACAAGCTCTTACCCAGAATGTTGGGCTTGGTAAGTAGAATGACATTGTTTTACACAGTGCCGGATTATTCAATAAGCAGTGTAGGGGGCCCCACAGGGCTCCGAGTTTTAAAAAAAATTACTGAAAACGTGTGGTGGAATGAAAAACTGGAAAACGAAATGAAAAACTGGATGTAAAGTCTCTCATCCTCTATTGAAAGGGAGGATCCTCCGACCAGACGTGTGATGTGTCTGGCGGGCTACTGTCCGACGGTTGATATCGGGATTTTGTATATATGCTAAACGTCGCGATCTAGTCAATGTCAGTTTGTCGTAGTAGTTCGCATTTTGAGCGATAGATGTCGCTGCAACTGTTTCTTCGATGTTTAGAGTAATCCAACAATTTTTTTTTTACAGCTGAAGCTCCCGCCCCGTCAACCCTGGGCTCTCTGCAGAACCTGAACATGGACTCCATGTTACGTCACTCCTTCGTGCCGGACTACTCTGTGAGGGCTATCGCCGAGCTATACTACCTCACCATAAAGAGGTAAGCAGCAGTACAGATAACAATAATAATATCAATCTATTCATGTCCTATTGCAAGACAAAGGCTTCTTCTCATACAGAGAAGGCACGAGCATTGATCGCTACGGTTGCTCAAGGCGGATTGGCGATTTCGGAGTTATATTTGTTATAAGTCCAGGTTTCCTCACGATGTTTTCCTTCAACAATGTCAGTGATGTCCAAGATAAACTTAGAAAGTATTGGAAAAGTAAACTCACATACACAAACAGCCAACCCGACCGACCAGCCAAACCCGGAACAACTATCTGTAGGCCATACAAATATTTGTTCCGTGCGGGAATCGAACCCGTGACACGCAGCGCAGCAGCCAATCGCTTAGCCACTGCGCCAACCGTGCCGTCAATTACAGGCACATGACACATTTCAACTTTGTCTCTGGGATGGCAACGTATTTGCAAGGCCTCTGGTATTGCAGATGTGTATAGGCAGCGGTGACCACTTACCATCAGGTGGGCCGTCGGCTTGTTTGCCATCCGATGACATAAAAGAAACTCCTCACTCATTCGTGACCGACTACTCTGTATGGCGATAAAAATGGAAAAATGTTTTTTTTTCCAGATCAATGTACTTAGCGGCTAAGCGCGCCACGCTGATGGAGAAGGGAGTCCTCGGCAGGGGAGGCACCAACGAGCAGATAGAGCCGGAAGTCGACAAGGTATGAATAAACACAATTAAAAAAAATAACAAGTTCGAATAGTATTTCGAAGGGATGTTTTTCTAAAAAAAATATCAATAAAAACTCCTCCCGAATGGTGAATGACTGTCTCATTAGCCTAGTGGTCCTAAGCGCGACTGCTACGCTAGAGGTCTTGGTTTAGATTCCCAGGTCGAGCAGTGTTATTGGGTTTTTCTGTGAAATTCTCAGTACCAGCTCGGAGTTGGGATTTGTGTCCGGTTAATGGCAATAGGGTCGCCCCCTATTACATGGGACCTAAACATATCTGCGAACTGTGGGTGTACATTGGTACACCTCTGCCTAACCCTTCGTGGTGTACAGTCAAATTTAACTAAGCGTTTCCAAACGCCTTTTATAATGTGCACAACAAAGGAGTGGAACTCTCTTCCTGCGTCTGTATTCCCGAACGCATTCAACCCTAATCTCTTCAAAGTTAGAGTGAACAGGCTTCTTCTGGGTAAGCTCACTCCATCGTCGACTTCGTCTCTGTCACCTCTGAGCTAGACTTTTTTTTTTGGGGGGTGGGAAATCATCGAATAACTTCTCCCGCCCTGGGCGGGGCGGGAGGGAGTGTCAGACTTTTACTGACTAAAACCCACCCATGTTCCTTCTTGTGCCCTTTGCGTTCCGGGGGCGCGGTATCTCTTGCGAACAACCCGCAGCCCCGGCAGGCATCGGCCCTCAGTGGCCCTGACCTAGACTAGAGTCAAAAAATTAATACTTTTATTTGTTAAAACGGATAAATCTAATTGAGTTACAGCTAAATGTGAGTTAGTTTTGTTGAAAAGAGATAGACATTTTGATAGATAAATGAGTAATAGGTCTCCATTTAAACCCTTTGTGTACAAGGAACCCTAAAAACACATCAGAAATCAACAAAAAACACTAACAATTCAATAAATCTTGTTCCAGCTTCTCCGCGAAGGCGAGAACAACCGAATCGAAGAGATCAGAGAGGATCGAGCTCACGGGGATAACGCGAAAGTGGTAAATATTACATATGTAACTAATATTTTAGCAGTAGTAGAGCTCTTTGTGAAGGAGCTCGTCCGGGGAAGTACTACCACCATACCTATGTCTGCGGCAAAGCAGCGTTGCTGTGTTCCGGTTTGAAGGGTATGGGTGCCGGTGTAGTTACAGGCACATGACACATTTCAACTTTGTCTCTGGGATGGCAACGCATTTGCAAGGCCTCTGGTATTGCAGTTGACTATAGGCAGCGGTGACCACTTAATATCAGGTGGGCCGTCGGCTTGCTTGCCATAAATAGACTGCTCCAAAGCCGCCATTTTTGTTTAAGATGTTTATCCGTGTACATGACACTGTTCCTTCAGGGAATACTATCATATTTAAACATTATTTTTTATTTTCCACGCTGCTAGAACGCGGATGTTCCTAAAATTAAATATTAACAATGGTAACGGTTTTTTTGTGTCTTATTAACTATTAATTAAAATTGGATTTGTTTCTGCCAATACGGACTAACCCACGTCAAATGTTCTGAAATTCGAAATAATTGTAATGATTTTGGATATTTTACACTGATTTATTTATTTCGGAAGTACATAAAACTGTTATTATATTTATTTGGCATATTGAATTAGTTTGACGTAATTAACTGATATTCTGAGAGAGGGTTGGCTCTTTTTGGCAAAAATTAGCTATTAACTTAAAAGAGATTCAATATAACGCATACCTTAACTGCCTCGGTAGCCTAGTGGTCCTAAGCGCGACTGCTGCGCTAGAGGTCTTGGGTTCGATTCCCAGGTCGAGCAGTGTTATTGGGTTTTTCTATGAATTTCTCAGTAGCAGCTCGGAGTTAGGATTTGTGCCCGGTTAATGGCAATAGGCTCGCCCCCTATTACATGGGACCTTAACATACCGGCGAACTGTGGGTGTACGTTGTTACACCTCTGCCTAACCCTTCAGGGAATACAGACGTGATGGTATGTTATGTTATTAAATTTTGCAGTGAATTAGAAAGATAAATATTTTTGACTATACTTACAGCACTCCTCTTCCCTTCTGAATGAGAAATTATGTTTTCAACCCACTCGTAAAGTGGCTCTAATTACACCGCTTCTAGGGTCGCAAGCTAGGGTTACCATCATCTAAGTTACCCACGCCGTACATAAAGTTCAAGAACGCCGGACATTTGGTTGAAATTAAGATTTATTTTCGGACTCCAAAGATTTTTTTTTTTCAAATATATAACATAAACATGATTTACATGGTCATGTTTTTAAAATTCTAATTTATTGCTTACTAGCGACCCGCCCCGGCTTCGCACGGGTGCAACGCTGATGTTATTATACACATAAGCCTTCCTCTTCAATCACTTCATCTATTAAAAAAACCGCATCAAAATCCGTTGCGTAGTTTTAAAGATTTAAGCATACATAGGGATATAGGGACAGAGAAAGCGACTTTGTTTTATACCATGTAGTGATTTCAGTATTAATCGGGTTCCCCTGTCTTAAAAAGTGTTCGGGTTTCATCGACGACACCCGGACGCCATTTAACTAAGACAAATCCGGAGAATCCCGGACGCAGCGGCCCTAGTCACGACATCGTGTATTACGTACTCATGCTTCTACATTTCCGCTTGTAAACTTCTTGGTGACATCTTGACAAAGAAGATATTGTATAAACGTCACTCATAAATACAATAATAATAATATTAATGTATCAAAAAAAGTAAATTTATTCCTCACGAGTGTGTTGAACAATGTCGCATACAATTACATTACTTTCTGGACTGTAACGACAAACTCACATCACTTGTATCATAATGTACTGTTTTCTAACTTAAAACTCATTCTTTTACAGTTCCTACCAACATCAGCAAGCCCTCATACAAATGCTACCTTCAAGTCGGACAAGGAGGCAGCCAATCCTGAGGAGGAGAGACTTCTGAAAAAGTAAACGTTATACCAAACTCTTCTTATTGGCCAATTAGCCTTTTTGACTATAGATAAACATATGTTCAAGCTTGGCAATATCGGGTGTAAGGGACATCCATCTTTTAACTGTAATCATGAATTACGTGGATGACACCATTAAACAATAATACCAAGATACAATATACATATATACCATCACGCCTGAATTCCCCGAAGGGTTAGGCAGAGGTGTAACAGTGTACACCCACAGTTCGCCGGTATGTTTAGGTCCCATGTAATAGGGGGCGAGCCTATTGCCATTAACAGGGCACAAATCCTAACTCCGAGCTGCTACTGAGAATTTCATAGAAAAACCCAATAACACTTACAAGACACAACTCTACAAAAAAGCAGGTTATTGTAACCCTGAAAACCTGATGATTTTTTAAATAACTGTACAATTCTTAAAACCTTAAGAATCAATAAATTGTAAGTGAATTGACATGACCAAAAAAGTGACGTCATTGTTTAGTATTGTCAGAAAATCTATGGGGGAATCACGTTTTGACAGCTCATAAAAAGTATGTCAATTGATTAGTGGTGTCATCTAACCAATTCTCTATTCTGGGACTGAGGGTAAGACAGCAAGAGCAGCATTAAGTTAGTAACAATTGCAAACCGTGGTGCTTGGCAATCTGGGCTTCTCCCAGTTGTAAATATCCCCTTGTGCCTATTGGCCTAGTTCTGTTCTGTCTCCTGCTTGTCTGGAGGGAAGTGGAAACTATATTTTTTCCTACTCCTCCGCTGATCTTTTCTGATTAATTTCGTTGCGGGATCCGAGACAGTTGTGTCGTTTCTCCGGGACTCGTCGAGCTTCATTGCCTCGGCGCTCTTCTGGCGGTCTCCACTGTTGATACTGGCTTACAGAACTTGCACTGGTTGGGCTTGTCCCATTTAAAAAAACAAATAAAAAAGACGGCATGATTTTTTTATAGGAAAACCATAAGTAAAGAGATATGAAGGTTTTCAATACTTTTCCGCTAAGTGAACATTATCGTCTTCAGCGGCTGGTAAAAATATCTTTTGCCCTTGTTTTAAGTCAACAAACAACATTTTAAATTAAAAACGCAACAGGCCAGTTTTCCAATCTTGATCTGCCGAATAAAATTCAAAATTTCCCTCCAAGAAATTTCTCTTGTTCTGAAGCCAGACTAGTGTTCTGTGTGCACTGGCGAGGTTCAAGGATAGATGTCCCTTACACCCAGTATAGTGGAAAATATACGGGGTGTAGCAAACACATGAAATTGCCCATCGAACTTAAGTAACAATATTACTTGGAAACGACTACAAATTAACATTTATCTATCTTCAATCAACAATTATGGACCCTGTTGGGCACGGCAAATTTTAAATAAGCAGACACGCAGGCAATGAAACGTAAAACTGTATTTAAAACCTAGACGAGAGTCAAGAGAATATCTTGTTGAGGCTGTTCGCTTACGTCCGACAATCGGTGAGCGATTTTTTGTCGGAGAGAATGGAACATATGAATTTTAATATACCAACGCATATGTCGTACAGAAAGTTCGTTCCACGAAACTATGGATCTATCGAACGGTTCGATAATCGGTCCTACAAAATGTCGGACGTGTGCGGCCAAGCTTGACAACTATTATCAATTTTTAAAATAACAAAATATCTATTGCAACATTATAAATTTTTGTTGCAAAGGAAAATTAACCGTGTCCCATGGTTTTAAGATCTACAATACCAAAATATGTTTATTCTATTTGTTAAATAAGGGCTTATTCAATAAAATCGGTCCAAGTAACAATGCAAAAGGAATTTTACGTGAAAGTATCAAATTAATTAAGAATCTTGTTGTTGAAATACGATTTAAAAAATCATATTTACTGCAAGATATCTGTTCTATGATTTTATTTTTCTTACGATACAAGTGGAAATGTTAAATAATTATAATATTAATTGTAAATTTAAAAGTCTTCCTTTACCATAACATACCATCACGCCTGTGTTCCCCGAAGGGTTAGGCAGAGGTGTACAAATGTGCACCCACCGTTTTAGGTCCTATGAAATAGGGGCGAGCCTATTGCCATTAACCGGGCACAAATCCTAACTCCGAGCTGCTACTGAGAATTTCATAGAAAAACACAATAACTCTTTTTGCTCGATCTGGGAATCGAACCCAAGCTTCCTCTAGCGTAGCAGCCGGATTTTATAAAATACAGGGCCGGATCTAGGTATGGGCTTTATGGGCCGCAGCCCTGGGCCCCGACGATATGTAGGGCTATTGATGACAATGGACTAAATTGAGAATTTAACAAAAAAAATCCTATACTGTATAAATTACTATTGAAAACAAGTTATTTATTTCCAAAACGGATACTAGTAAGTAGGCCCCCCAAGTAATATTAGCCCGGGGCCCCACAACATCACGGTCCGCCCTTGATAAAATATATATATTTTTAACTATCAACATACCAAACGTCTTCCTCTTTGGCCGAAAAAGCATTTTTAAGAAGAGTTTTAAAAAAATGGCGACATTTTAAAGATTTTTATTTTAATAACCAGTACAAACCGAACTGAAAGGGAAAACAAGAATAATTTTCAAAATATTTTACCTAAAGAAATCGTTTACGAAACTGACTGTTGAAATTTTGATTTAAATTCAGTATTTAGTTTCCAATACTAGCAAAGCGCGTCGGCTTCCCGCGGGTGCTACATTACCAGAAAATTTAAAAATATATATATATCGTAAAATTTTAGACACGAGGAAAAAAAATCAGTCATGTCGGTCCAGCAGTTCTCGAGTTTTGCGCTTAGCAACATATTTAGACATTCACGTGTAATGAATTGATGAACGCCGGCTGCATACACGAAAAAGGATGACTCCTTGTCCCGTTACGCTCATTGCGCGCTTGCGACGCATCTATCTCTCTTCCACTCGATTGTTATTCATAAAAGTATAAAAGTCATGAGCACAAACGTGAAGTTCATTTTTGGGTTTTTGGGTGCCTATTTGGGATTTTTGGGGCGCCGACGCTCGTCTGCAGTGTCGGCGCTCCAAAATATCCAGAACGGAACCCAAAAACTCAAAAATTATCTTGATATTAATTGTGCTCTCGATTCGTGGCGGCTACTGTACGCAATCATTTCATCAATGTTTTGTTATGACCTTGTCATTTTAAATTATGGTCCGTAAACTAACTTAACAGACAACCAATATTTTAATCAATGATTTTTTATTTATTTATGTAAATAGACACACATTGTACAAATACAATACACAGTAACTTTATTATACGTAATTTTAAAGTATAATTTTTAGATTTGTTTAAGAATATTTGTTACCTTTCACGCCTAAACTAGTGAACCGATCATCCTGAAATGTTGCATATACGTTGTCAGGTGTACAGAAACGGACATAGCGTAGTTTTCTTCCCAAAAAAAAGTACAGTTCTCGAGGAAAACAAGAATAGCGTTCTTATGATAATAGATGGCGCCACGTGTCTTACGAATCATAATTCAATTTTAAATATAACTGACATTCACGCGAACGAAGTCGGTGGCAAAAGCAAGTACTGGAATTAAATCAAAAATCCAACAGATTGAAGTTAATTTTTTAGCAAATAAGTCTTGTTACTATTTAATAAATAAAAAATGTAGCAAAACATTGTGCCTTCCGTGTGAATGAAGTTTTTATTCAAATTAACTTAAAAGTTTAACGTTAACTGTGCGATACTTGGTTTAGTTATAACTAGATTGTTTATAACTAATGTCACTTCACTTCGTCTGACCAATCACAGTATGACAGGGGATCGTATTAACCGCCAATGCCATCATTATTCCAGTGCTAGAGAGAGATGGAGCTATATTTTACTAAATAAACAAACTTTACCCGCTTTCCGTTACATCTTTAGCTACTACTCCGCTCCCGTGTGTCGTAGCGTGTTATATAGATTATACTATTCCTCATGAATCTGGCTGTCAAATAGAAAAGTATTTTTTCCGATACGTCTGGTAATTTCAGAGCTAAACAAGAAATACTCGTAAGTTTTATTATGTTAGCATCTATAAGGCGGATATTGGCCAAATCGTTAAGTAAAAGATGGAAGAAAATGGCAACCCCTGAATTTACAAAACCCAATGAGAGTCGTAATATTTTTCAATTTTAATTTTTAAATAATAAAATCGTTATTTTGACGTTAAGGTGGTATTTTTAAATATGCTTTTAATAATATTAAAAAAAAATGTGCTATTTACGAAGTTTTATTGTTATTTTCAATATCTGTGGCAGAATGTAATTGTGCCTTTTCGTTTAAAAGCAGTATCGCACAGATAAGAAAATATTAGATGCATGAAAGAATTACTATTATAAAAAAAGTATTTTTAATAATATTAATTATTTTTAATAGATTTTATAATCGAAGCATTTTGTGAATTAACAAAAGTAGCTTTTAGAATTTAGATTTTGTTGATTTTTTTAAATGCATTTTGATTTAAGATGGCAACACTGTTAACCATAGACAACAAACTGCTCTCGGAAAAAATGCAAACGTCACTGTCAGTACCATAGATATTTAAATTAATTGAAGCATTTTTTTTTCTTAATAACATTTTCCCTGATTATAAATCCGTGATATTACTAGCTTTTCATCGAAATATTTAAACTTTCGCCATCTTTAATCTCTATGTTTTAAGCAATGCACGTCGAAACCACAAATAAGTATTGTATTCACATTTTAAACAAAGAAAAGTATCGACAAACTAAAAATAAAATTACACCTATTCCATACAAAAATGCAATTTTAACAATGTATGGGAATATTTTTTTAACAAAGAAAGGTTTCGTCGCTTTGGGGCTCTTGGATCATGTTTGTTATCTTTGGTGACAAGTTGAGTCTATTTTGCCTTCTAACCATTTGCAAACTATATTCAGACCTCCCAGAACCTAGTACTAGCAGAGCTCTTTGTGAAGGAGCTCGTCCGGGGAAGTACTACCACCATACCTTTTTCTGCCGCAAAGCATCGTTGCTGTGTTCCGGTGTGAAGGGTATGGGTGCCGGTGTAGTTACAGGCACATGACACATTTCAACTTTCGCTCTGGGATGGCAACGCATTTGCAAGGCCTCTGGTATTGCAGATGTGTATAGGCAGCGGTGACCACTTAACATCAGGTGGGCCGACGACTTGTTTGCATAATTTAAAAAAATAGGACGTGGTTTCAATGTGTGTTGCCAGTTGTTTAATGTACTTATAATTTTTTGGCATGGCAATATTTGTTAGCCATTTATATTTTATGATAACGTTAAAATCGCACGCATCACGATAAGTAAATGTAATTATTACAATATTATTAAAAGTTTATATTCTATGTATTTTGAACATTTTTAATTTTAAGCATTTATTTCGAATGTTTCGTAAATAAATGTTTTATTTTTTACAGAAACTATGTTTTATCGTTTTTTTTAAACCTCTGTTTTATTGTCTTTATTTAGTAAATATGATAGTTTAAAATTTATTGAATAAAGTCACGATTTCCTTACATTACAAAACAGTTTTTTTTTAATAATAATATTATAATGAATGTATTTCTTGTGTAATTCATAATGTATTATCAAATTAGAATTTTCCTTTAAGTGCCTTTAAATTGTATTGAAAAGAGCAAATTGACACTGAAATACACAATTTTTTTACGACATTTTTCTTCATGAACCATAAAAAAACCAATTTTATCCTATTTTTTTAATAATTATCACACCTTCTACAGTAAGTAACCATAGTGCCTCAATATAAATTATACGAAATATATTTTTTAAACATAAAATATGTATATTGTAATTAAGTACAGTAGAGAGTCGATTATCCGAAGTAATGGGTGTTCGGACAACCGGTTTTTTCGAATAACCGAACAATATTAATTCGGCCATACATATTTAGGTATGTCCTTAATGACAAATATGAATTTTTACAAAACAAAAGTAGACAGTCTAAAACATATAGCCGATGTAGGTAAATTAGCCGCCACTAGTCGTGAGCACAAATCATCAAGTTAATTTTTGAGTTTCTGGTCTGACTGACGAAATAATCGCGTGCAGCGTAAGCGACCCAAAAAATCCAGAAAGGTACCCAAAAATGTTCTTGACGTTTCTGCTCACGACTCGTGGCGCCTACTATACAAGTATAATTAACGCTTAAATAAATCTTCAATCTTCGTCTGCTGAAGCAAGCCTGCTAGAAGGGCGGGCGTTTTGTTCAGATAATCGACGCTCCACTGTATTAAAAAAAAACGAACAAGTATTTTTAAGAAATATTGCGTGGTTTAATATAGCGAGCATGTTATAAAAAATATATAATTTAGAAAGAATATAATGATTTTTAATGCTTCGCCTTGGTTTTATTTCTGTCCTCCGTGCGTTCCCAGAATCAGAATATGTACTCTGTGTTATGGTGCCAAGAGGTATCGTGTTGCCCAGTAACTGGGTTGTGGAGGTCGGACAGGCAGTCGCTCCATGTATAACACTGATATTCAGCTGCATCCGGTTAGACTGGAAGCCGACCCCAACATAGTTGGGCAAAGGCTAAGCTGATGATGTACTCTGTGTTATGGTAGCCATAAATATGTACTTGCACAATTCAGTGTGACGCTGTTGTAAAGTATTGTGCCTACAAATGGCTCTAAAATTTGTGTTAATTCTATGCGAGTTGCGTACTTGTGCAAGTTTAAGACTTGCACAATTCAATGTGACGCTTGCGCTGTTTGATTGCAATGGGTTAAAATGAAGATGGTATTTGCGCTAATTCATCTCACACACAACGTTATACATTTCGAGGACCTGCAAACAAATGGTTCAGATACTTGCGCAAGCTAATCCTACACACATACTTGCGCAATTCACAGTGACGTTATTACGAAAAGATACTTGCGCTAATTTGTTCCACACACGGTATGGCAGCTACACGATACAACACACTTGCGCAAGTTTTGACTTGCACAAGTCGGTGAGACGTAATTGTGCCCACGAACACCCACACGTTAATTCATACTGGTTGGTGTCGGCTTCCAGGCTAACCGGATGCAGCTGGATAGAGTGTTCTACATGGAGCGACAGCCTATCTGACCTCCACAACCCAGTTACTGGGCAACACGATACCTCTTGGTTAGACTGGTTGTCAGACTTCCCGGCTTCTGACTATCAGTAACGTCTGTCAAAGATCTACGAATGACAACGGCTTTACATATACTTGTGCAAGTAAAAGGAAGTTGGAATAAAACTCACAAATGCTTACAAAACTAAAAAGTTTTATTAAAATTAAAATTCATTAATATTAATCTATATATTTCGAAGTTATTGTACATTTTGTCAAGACGCTAGCTTACTTATATCTTCATATTGGACGCCTTTGACAACACGACCGGTTAGTGGGCCTTCGGAAATCTGAAACAACAAACAAATCTTATTTACTAGCGAACTGCCCGCGATTTCGTCCGCGTGGCTCATTACCCGCATTAAGTTATGTAGTTGATTACTGCTCCGCTCCTGTGTGTCGTAGCGTGATGTTATATAGCCTATGTTACTCAGAAATAATGTAGCTATCTTCCCAGGTCTGGGTTCGATTCCCAGGTCGGGCAAAAAGTCTTATTGGGTTTTTCCAATAGGAATATCCTCAGTAACAACCCGGAGTTTGGAAGTTGGTGGTGTGACACACCCGTGGCTCGGAAACTCTCCGATCGGACTATGAGAGTGAGGGAAGAGGGAGTGCACCTGTGTTTGCGCACACACTTGTGCAGTATAATATCTCCTGCGTACTTGGCACTCTCCATTACGATTAGCCGCCGTGATCGGAATCGGTCTTCAGAATACATACATTAACACACTAGTAAGGAAAAAAACACATTATCATACGAACCTCCACATCACAACAAAAGCGGTCTATATCCAAGTTCCTGAGACGTCCGGTGGCTCCGCGGTACGCGCCGTTCACGAACCGGACGGCTCGGCCCGTTGACGGTATCACTGTTTCCAAATGATTCTGTAAAAAGAAACATTATTATTAATTATCTGAGAGAAAACGTTCGTAAATATAATTGCATGGCAAACAAGCCGACGACGGTCCACCTGATGTTAAGTGGTCACCGCTGCCTATACACATCTGCAATACCAGAGGACTTGCAAATGCGTTGCCATTCTAAAGACAAAGTTGAAATGTGTCATGTGGCTGTATTACACCGGCACACATACCCTTCAAACCGGAACATATCAACGCTGCTTTGAGGCAGGAATAGGTATGGTGGTAGTACTTCCCCGGACGAGCTCCTTCACAAAGAGCTCTACTACTACTAAGCTAAATATATATAACTCAAAGGTGACTGACTGACTGACATAATGATCTATCAACGCACAGCCCAGACCACTGGACGGATCGGGCTGAAATTTGGCATGCATAAAGCTACTATGATGTAGGCATCCCCTAAGAAAGGATTTTGATAAATTCCACCCCTAAGGGGATAAAATAGGGGATGAAAAGATAGCTGATGTTATAAGAAGTAACTTAAGCTTACTTTAATTTAAAAAAGAGGGGTATACGAAAACAAAATTAAAACCAATAAAATAGTGAACGCGAATGAAGTCGCGGGCATCAGCTAGTGGAAATATAAAGGTATAACTCACCTGGTCCAGCTTCAGTCTAGTATTATCATCTGTCAACTTCACATGCGCACAATATTTATCAACAACTTTCTCCACAACAGCTTTCTTCTTATAAAACTTATCACCTAAAGATTTGGTAGTAATCTTCACTATGATATCCTCACAGATCCAATAATCCTTCCTGAAAACAATGACTTGTAAGAAAAAAAATACGTATTGCAGTATTTTATTTTTGATAGATAAGTGTGACTTAAGTAAAGTTTTATGGAATCGTAACAACTAATTGTAATACATTTTTTAAAAGAGTATGTATGGAGTTTCTCGCCCGTTCATCTCCATACAAAACTACCTTTTGGAATGGCCAACTAGATTCAATATTAATAATTTTGACATGTAATTGACGTTCAAAAGTGCTATATAATGGTCTAATTGAAATGAATGATTTGACTTTTGCCCAAATTTGGAATCAAATCCAGGACTCCAAGCTCACCAGTCGCGTTGGCGTCCACGAGGCCAACGGGGCAGGTTACCATGGCATAATAGATCAACAGTGGCTTAATTCTGAAGTCACAGACAGGAGCAAGTAAGGTAATCAATTCCTCACCGGTTAGCCTTCTCCTTAGCTCTCTCCTGCATCTTGATGATATCATCTAAGGCAGACTGCTTGCTTCTATTCTCTTCTACAATCTTCTGCTTTTTAGAAGACTCTTCTTTGACTTTCAATTTTAATGCCGACACTGGCAATGGTTCCGACTTTTTATCTGTAATGATAAAAAATTAAATGATAAAATGATTTGCAATTTGTAAGAATGAAAGAAATAAAATAATTGTGTATTGCGGCATCCAGGGAGCTCATGACACGCCGGGCGCCCTTGATAGCAACTAACTTTGAGTAAACATAACATACCATCACGCCTGTATGCTCCGAAGGGTTAGGCAGAGGTGTACCAATGTACACCCACAGTTCGCCGGTATGTTTTTAAGTCCTATGTAATAGGGGGCGAGCCTATTGCCATTAACCGGGCACAAACCCTAACTCCGAGCTGCTACTGAGAAATTCATAGAAAAACCCAATAACACTTTGCTAGACCTGGGAATCGAGCCTAAGACCTCTAGCGTAGCAGTCGCAATCAGGATCACTAGGCTAACGAGGCAATAAATAAAAATCAATAATCTATATTATAAAGATGAAGAGTTTGGTCGAAAAGGGTTATTGTGTTTTTCTATAAAATCCTCAGTAGCAGCTTAAAGTTAGGATATGTGTCCGGTTAATGGCGATAGGTTCGCCCCCTATTACATGGGACCTAAACATAATGGCGCAATGTGGGACATACATTGGTTACACCTCTACCTAACCCTTCGGGGAATACAGGCATGATGTTATGTTTATTATTCCTACCTTCAGTTTTCCTCTTCAAACTCAGTACCACCTTCTCCTGACTGCTCTCTCGTTTGAACTCCGAGTATGAGGGTCCCTCCTCAGAGGACTGCTTCTTCCCACGTTCCACTTGCTTTTTAATAAAGTCCAGCATTCTCTCCTGTGGAAGAAACATCTGATATTAAAAACTAGTAACATTCAACTGCCTCGTTAGCCTAGTGGTCCTAAGCGCGACTGCTACGCTAGAGGCCTTGGGTTCGATTCCCGAGTCGAGCGAACAGTGTTATTGGGTTTTTCTATGAAATTCTCAGTAGCAGCTCGGAGTTAGGAATTCTGCCCGGTTAATGGCAATAGGCTCGTCTCCTATTACATGAGACCTACATAACATACACCAATGTACATATTGGTACACCTCTGCCTAGCCCCTCGGGGAATACAGGCGTGATGGTATGTATGTAAGTATGATAAAACATTCATCCGCATTAAGATACGTCTTTGATGACTACTCCGCTCCCGTGTGTCGTAGCGTGATGTTATGTAGTCTATGTTACTCACAGATAATCTAGCTTCATCATCAGCTTACTAAAGGTGAAAGAATTTACGAAATAGGTTGTGTAGTTTTTGAGTTATGTTACAAACAAAAATACAAATCATTATTCTTTATAATATTAGTTTATTCTGCATATCTATGAGCTCTTTCAATTTATGCGTTTGGTGCTAGACAGCTGCGGTTGTTTGTCGTCCTGCCTGAAAAAAATGTCCATATGCAGTCCAAAAAACGCATCACTCCGGCACCTCAGTGGTTCAGCACCAAACGCATAAATTGAAAGTGCCCTATCCTGCTGGTCGCCACAGACTTGTCAGTGATTGGTCAATCCCGGCATATATAGGTCTTATAAGGCAAAGTTACATAAATTGGAACAGGAACATAGAGGAATCACCAAACCACAGACTCATCTGTTTTCCTGCATCTGTAGGACTCTTACCTGATCATCTTTATCCATTTTCTCTTTCTTAGCCTTAGACTCCAGAGCAGCTATAGCGGCGGGGTCTCTATCAATGTACGCTACAAACCATCCCTTCTCAGTCTCATCAACTACACACTTTCCCTCACGACCAAGCCATTTGACAAACTCTGTAAGTGTCTCCCACTGTGTAGCGTTCATATGGAGATGGTCTCTGCAATTTGAGAGTAAAAATTAAGATTTGTTTTATATTGGTCCATGTTAAGTGGATTAAGCAGATAAATATTAACCAATAGGATTTTTCTGACAGTCCATTGTGCAAAGCCTGCATGGGGGCAGGAGAGACAGCAGCCCATGTGCTTCTGAACTGCCCGGAGGTCGTTTGATACAAGGCTGAGTACTTCGATAACCCAGGTAAATATTGAGAGGTCGCTAGTAGCGTCAAGGCAATGCTGGCCTTTCTTGGGGAGCTGGGGTGGATTGAATGATTTACTTCATTAAGCAGAATACACACAGAGAGGTGGAGTTGTGTACATCAATACCAAGCCAATAGGATTGCATAAAATCTCCGCTCTGCTCCAGTTATGCAATCCAGTTGATTTTCCTGGTTTCTCTGTTCGACAGCCTCTCTCAGATTCAATGGAAAAGCAGCCCAAAGGGACTGAGTGCCGTTTAAAACACAGACAAAGAAGATCAGACTAGTTCTTTACTTACTAAGACTAAAATATATTGAGAAAAGCCTGCTGCCTCATTGGCCTAGTGGTCCTAAGTGCGACTGGTACGCTAGAGGTCTTAGGTTCGATTTCCAGGTCAAGCAAAAAGTGCAATTGGGTTTTTCTATGAAGTTCTCAGTACTAGCTCAGAGTTAGGATATGTGGCCGGTTAATGGCAACAGGCTCGCCTCCTATTACAAATTGTGGGTGTACATTGGTACACCTCTGCCTAACCCTTCGTGGAATACAGACATGATTGTGTGTTTTGTATGTACGTGCTAAAAGCCCACTTACCTATGAGAAATGTACTCTTGATAAACCTTATTGACATTTACCCTTTTTGTACCAAATTGACGGTGAAGGAGTTCCAAGTATCCATCAGCGAACTCCTTGGAGAACTCGTCGATGTACTTGTTGGCATTATCAGCGAACAACAGAAGCTGTCTTTGATGCGATTCCGACATTGTATGGCATTTAAAACCATTCTCATCTCGACATTGTTTTTGACACATTTGGCAGTACCATCGCAGTTTCTGCAAGCCCTTAGCTTTTATTTTATTCGCGATGTATTTTGGAGTACCTTTCTCTGCTTTTCCTCCCATTTTTTATGATTTTTAGTACGTAATTATTGTGAAATGTTTCTGTTTCTGTTCAGGAATTTGTTTGGCGTCGAATTCACATTACATTGTTTGGTAGATACTTGTTTGATGGAAAGCACTGAATTTAAAGGTTTTTGTTAAGAAATGGAATGATTTTAATGAATATTTAGTATTGTTGTAAACAGCTTGTAAGCTCGGGTTACTAACGAAATTAATCTGACTGACAGTGACAGTGAGTGAGTGAATACTAATGTTGCTAACTCATACAGAATGTTTCCCCTATGACCAACTTCAAATCGCCCTAAATAACCATCAGCATCACTTGTGTTACTAGTACAGGTTATGAAATATAGCATTAATGTAAAACAATTTGAAAGACAATCAGTTAAAATTTAACAAAAAGAAATGTGATTTAGTGATCCTTAAATTCAAGGCATTACTGGAGTTCACAATATTATGTGGTGTCTCGTTTCATATTGTTTTCTTTCTTATTTAACTTTTTTTCAAGACACAGTATAAAATCCCCCTCAATAAATGAACCCTTAAAACCCCATTTATATCTTTATTCTCCCTAAATTTGGGGAGAAAACCGCAAGTTGGCATCACTGGTCAATAAAGTGACAGTAAGAATTTTGCCGTAGGTATTGATTGTAATAGTCTTTAACGTGTAGTCGTGGTTTTATTTTGAAATACTTTGCAACATTTTACTTTTATGAAATCAGTTAAAAATCTTCTTTTTTTAATATAATTTATTATAAATCGCTTATATGAAAAAAATTAAGAAAATAGATATTTTTAATACCGAAAAAATATTATGTAATAGCTAATAACTAAATAGCGAGAACCATTTTGTATATTTCATTATTGTAAGATCAAATGACTCGTTCAAAATGGAGCCATATTTGAAATAAAATTTCTGAACACGCTAAACAAAATCTGTCAATTTATTTTGCGACTTTTCCTTCTTCAGTAATACCTAAATTGGAGAGTTTAAATAAATTATGTGTTTATTTCAAATATTTTATCACTATTTTTTTCCGGCTAATTTCTGGAGTAGTACTTTTTCGACGTGAGCCTAAAATGAATGTTTTATACACATCCCAGAAATTACACGAATTATTTTGCGACAGCGAGGCAAGTACCGCTATTTAATTTTTTTACTTTGAAATTAAACGGCCATTGGCCAATTTACTAGTAGTACTTCCTTCCAACTAATATTATGAATGCGAAAGGATGGATGGCTGGATATTTGTTTATTTGTTACTCTTTCACTCTTAAACGACTGAACGGAACTGGATGAAATTTGGCACTAATAAAGATTGTAGTGTGGAATAAGAATTGTTATTTTTGTGATAATATCAAACATCATGCGGACGAAGTCGCGGGCAGAAGCCTGTAGTATCTATATTAGCAGTAGTAGAGCTCTTAGTGAAGGAGCTCGTCCGGGGAAGTACTACCACCATACATATTTCTGCCGCAAAGCAGCGTTGCTGTGTTCCGCTTTGAAGGGTATGGGTGCCGGTGTAATTACAGCCACATGACACATTTCAACTTTGTCTCTAGGATGGCAACGTATTTGCAAGGCCTCTGGTATTGCACAGGTCTATAGGCAGCGGTGACCACTTAACATCAGGTGGGCGTCGGCATGTTTGCCATCCATCGATGTCAAAAAAAAGTAATAGAATAAAGTTGAAGGTCTGTTTGTCTGTGTGTTTGTTTAAACACGCTAATCCCTGAAACTTACAGCCCAGTTCAAAAAAAATTTGTAGCTATTCTCTGTCATTCCAAGTCAAAGTCAAAGCATTTATTTCAATTAGACCATTTACATGTACTTTTGAATTGTCAAGGAGTTGGCCAGTTAGTCAGAAAGTTGAAGCTAGTTGCTCGTTCCAAACTTCTTTTTCTCAATGGCCAATTCTGTATCTACCAACCATCAGGATCACCATCCTTTGCACGCCAATGCGTCAGGCGACGGAGATGGAATCCCAGGGCGTTGCTGTCGGCTCTGCAGCGGAGACAATAATCTCCGCTACTTTGGTGACACTTACGTTTGGGAAGGGGTCGAAGAACGTTACGACCATCTTCTCAATGACTGCTTCGGAGTAAAGGTGAGGGAAGACCTGGAACGAGACGCAGTTGCTATACTTCCTCTCTACATAGTATAAAACAAAGTCGCTTCCCGCCGTCTGGTACGCTCTCTCCGTCTGGTACGATCTTTTAAACTACGCAACGGATTTTAATGCGGTTGTTAGGTAAATAACAGAATTGCTAGACGCGCGTCAACATTTTGCTGTCTGAACATAGTCTTAGATCGAGGCCACACGATGCCGTTACGGTGCGTCGCAATTAATTCGCGCTAAAGGGTGCCTCACGAGCGGCACCGCAGTAATGTAGAACGCTGTTTACCGCGGTGCGGCGCGGCGTTGCAACGTCCATGACTCAGTGTGCGGCCTGTAGCGTCACTACGCCATAAATTACTGCGGTAGCAGCACGGTGCACTCCGGCTTCACCCCACCCCGCGTCGTCACGCAGGTCACAAGGGGGGCACGCCTATGGTGCGACGCCACAAGCGGCCCATCGCATCGTTTGACATGGCATAGTGATTTGTATGTAGGATGACGTTGCCGAACCGCACCGTTAACGCATAGTGTGGCCTCACCCTTAGTCGGTATGAGTCCGACGCATCCCTCTGTCTTTCCCAAGGAGGCAATGTAATGGATATCCCCACAAAGAAAGTCCAAGTATTTATACTGGTTTTGATGTCATCAGGTATCACCATCCGACTGCATGATATGCGAGTGGTGCGTCCGCGCATTGAGAACGACGGACCGATTTCGAGCACTCGTACATGCTGCCTTTGACAATCCGATAAGCGAGTGTAAGTAGGCTGAAATGAGTGATGGATGCTAACTTGGGGTTCAGAAAAGGGGGTCTTTTAGAGGGTACATTCTTTACCTTTTCTATTCCATATGTACTTTGAGCATATAAACGTATGATAAGGAAAATTATGATGATGACTTCATATGCACTTGCTAAGTTTATCTTGGACATTGGTGAAGGGAAAAATCGTAAGCAAACCTGGACTTGTGATTGGGCTGATAACACCACTAACCAATTGACGTACTTTTTATGAGCTGTCAAAACGCGATTCCCCGTAGATTTTGTATGACAATACTAAACTATGACGTCACTTTTTTCACATATCAATTTACTAACTAGGTATTTAAAATTTCTTTTTTTTTTCAACGTTACCCCACGCTAGGAATGTCTCCTGTATCGTGGGTGCGTTTACAAACATTTAAACTCACATACACAAACAGCCAGACCCGGAACAACTATTTGTAGATCATGCAAACATTTGTTCCGTGCGGGAATCGAACCCGCGACACGCAGCACAGCAGTCGATCGCTCGGCCATTGCGCCAACCGTTTCGTCAAATTTCAAATCAACTAAAAGTCTAGCTTCATAGTTATTTAAAAATAATCGGGTTTTCAGAGGTAAATTAAAGTGCTTTTTAGAGAAGATGTGTCTTGGAATTATTGTTTAATAGTTGAATTATAAAGGTGGTGTTGCCAGCATCCTCGGACCTCAAGTAACGTTATATTTCCAGTCTCATCAAGCTTGGCTACCCTGAAATCAAATAACTGCATTAACCATGGCGTGAGGCTGCCGCCGATGTCTGAAATGTCTTCTGAACATGAAGAGGAAATTCCGCCTAAAAAGCCTTTCGACTTGGCTAAAAAGAGGGAAGAGAGGAGGAGATTACTAGGCATAGAAGTTAAAGCCAAACGATTAAATATTCCTTGCGAAATTTGCAAACAAAGGTATGACATCTCTTTCTCACTCTCTATCTCTCTCTCTCTTTGCAAAGTGTGAAACGTAATGAGATTTTTTTAAAATTAGGCATTAATGGTTTGGTAATATTGTGATAGCCCAGAAGTACCAATATGACTTTTTCTATTTTACTTTATGTGTACTTTCTAAGTTTATCTCGGATATCACTGACATCGGCGAAGGAAAACATCGTGAGGAAACCTGGACTTTAATAAATATGAGTTAGAAATCTTCAATCCGCCTTGAGCAAGCGTGGTGGTAAATAAAGGCGTTCAATACGAAGAACGTATTTATACGGGTTTTTTTTTATGTTACGGAACCCTGTTGTACTGGGTAGAGCTCTTTGTGAAGGAGCTTGTCCGGGGAAATACTACCACCATACCTATTTCAGCCGCAAAGCAGCGTTGCTGTGTTTGCGGGGTATGGGTCCGGTGTAATTACAGGCACATGACACAATTCAACTTTGTCTCTGGGATGGCACCGCATTTTGCGAGGCCTCTGGTATTGCAGATGTCTATAGGCAGCGGTGACCACTTAACATCAGGTGGGCTGTCGACTTGTTTGCTATCATGTGTGAGGTCGGTTCGTTTCTTCAGGTATCCAATGCTGATCCCCAGTGAAGGTTACGACAAGACATTCGTATGCTCCCGCTGCAAGAAGAACAACGAGCTCCGAGGGACGGTCTGCAAGAAGTGTAACATCGTCATGCCAGCTACCATGATGGCCGAGCATCTTGAGCTGCATGCCAAAGCTGACTTGAGAGGGAAGACGAGAGACGAAGAACGGAGAAGGTGAGGTCTTAGCAGTTCAGGTCAAGATTTCAAAGATTCCAGAGCCGCCCGTCAGTTTCGTAACCGACACCCAATGCGTTGCTTCTAACCAGACGATGGCCCACTTACGAGTCGTGGGCGCAAACGTCAAGTAAATGTTTGGGTTTTTTGCTTCACGAGATCGATCGCCATTGGTCCAACTGACGGACCAATGGCTTGCAGAGTCGGCGACCCAAAAAACCCAGTAAGGAACCCAAAAAATAACTTAACGTTTGTAGTCTCGGCTCTTGGCTGCTACTGTAAAATTATGTCAGTGTCTACACAATCAAATGCCTTCCTTAAATCAAAGTAAGCGACGTCCAGTTGGGCACCAGTCTCCGAGTCCAGCTCTCTGGTGTGGGTACACGTAAAGCCGTTAGTCCCGGCTGTCGTTCGTAGATCTTTGACAGTCGTTACTGATAGTCAGAAGCCGGGAAGTCTGACCACCAGTCTTACTAAGAGGAGAGTGTTGCCTAGTAACTGGGTTGTGGAAGTCAGATAGGCAGTCGCTCCATGTAAAACACTGGTATTCAGCTGCATCCGGCAGACAATTAATGTTACATTGGCCGATTCTGGAATCTCAGGCGTTCAACATCATCTACCGCTCCTTAACAGGGTGTTAGGGTAATCGAGGGACTTACTTTGAGGGAGTGCAGTACTCATGACAATGAACATCTTTTACTATAGTACGAACCGTTGAGAAGTAAAAAAAATCAACTACTCTCTATAAATTTGTGTTCGCATAACTCGACAACATGTAAGGGGCAGCTGATTTTTTTCAATTTTAAGTTTGATTTCATAGTGAAAGTGAATCTTTTTTGACCCCCGACGCAAAAACGACGGAGTGTTATGAGTTTGACGTGTCTGTATGTGTGTGTGTGTGTGTGTGTCTGCCTGTGGCATCGTAGCTCCCGAACGCATGAACCGATTTTGATTTGGTTTTGTTTGAAAGATTAATTACTCGGGAGAGTTCGAAGCTTTGTTTGATGGAAATCGGTTCAGCGGTTTCAAAGTTATCAGCTCTTTTGTTAGCTACGGTAGTGATTTATTTCTTCTGTCGAGGGTTACCTAAAATTTTTAATTTTTATAACCACTAAGCACACTCCCATAAAGTAAGTCCCTAGTTTAAACTAACATCTTGAATGTCTCTTCCAACTGCTTTTGCTTTAAGTGAACTAATTTCTCCTGCCTAGGGTCCAATGTCAAGCGAAAAAGTCAAATTTTATCCCTGAACTCGTCTTGATGAAGACAAAACCACCGAGGTATGAATGTAGCCAGTGCCCTAAGAAGTATGCCTTGGCCAGACACCTGGCAATGCACATCAAGAACGCGCACGGTGACAGTACAGACCACTGCTGTACTTGTAAGTCACTTCTGTAACTTCTTTTTTGTCACATACCATAACGCTTTTATTCCCCGAAGAGTTAGGCAGAGGTGTAACAATGTACACCCACATTTCGCCGGTATGTTTTAGGTCCCATGTAATAGGCGCGAGCCTATTGTCATTAACCGGGCACAAATCCTAACTCCGAGCTGCTACTGAGAAATTCCTAATGGAAAAACCCAATAACACTTTGCTCGGCCTGGGAATCGAACCCAAGACCCCATGCTCATCAGTCGCGCTTGCGACCACGAGACCAACGGGGCAGTTTCTATTTTGTCCTGGGGTGGAAAAGTGCCTCGGTAGCCTAGTGGTCCTAAGCGCTACTGCTACGCTAGAGGTCTTGGGTTCAATCCCCAGGTCGAGCAAAGAGTGTTCTTGGATTTTTCTATAACATTCTCAGTAGCAGCTCGGAGTTAGAATTTGTGCCCGATTAAATGCAATAGATTCGTCCCCCTATTACATGGGTCTCAAAAAACCATACTGGCAAACTGTGGGTGTACATTGGTACACCTCTGCTTAACCCTTGAGAGAAATATTAACCAACAGGATTGCTAAAAATCTTCGCTCCGCCCCAGTGTTACAATCCTATTGGTTAATATCTCTCCGTTTCTCCGCTCCGCAGCCTCGCTCCGCTTCTGCGGACAGGCAGCCTTATAGACCCGACTGCCTAAACCCAACGGCAAGATGGCTCAAAATTCACCTTAAAAAAGTCCTATTTATTAACCCCCGACGCAAAAACGACGGGGTGCTATAAGTTTGACGTGTCTGTGCGTGTGCTTGTGTGTGTGTCTCTGTGGCATCGTAGCTCCCGAACGCATGAACCGATTTTGATTTAGTTTTTGTTGTTTGGAAGGTGAATTAGTCGAGAGTGTTCTTAGCTATGTTTGATGGAAATCGGTTCAGCGGTTTCAAAGTTATCAGCTGTTTTGTTAGCTGCGGTAGGGATTTTTATTTTTCCGCCGGGGGTTACTTAAAATTTTTAATATCTTGTTTTTATTATTGTTTTGTGTTAACAATCACTAGTTCGCATAGTCGCCTCCTTAAATTTGACATGAATGGAAAACTGCTTCTTGTATATCTATATTTACTACAGTCTGCGGCCAAGATATGGAAACCCGAGGGAAGTTACAAGAGCATCTTTTAGAGCATTCCAGTCTCCACCAATGTGACGAGTGTCTTCTGGTCTTCAAGAACAAGAAGACCTTGACTGCACACAGCACGAAGCACCATGCCAGTTCCAATACCAGCTAAATGAGAGATAATATCGTGTTGACAAATTATAAGTTAAACCTCAAATTCTGTGTATTATTTTTGACAGCTGTCAAAAAGTTCAAAAGTCAAATCATTTTATTTTATTTATTTAATTAGGTTCACCAATCATTGTTTACAGATTATTGTAACAAAATATTTTTTATAGAAACGCAAAATTAAACATTTTAGGTAACCCCCGACAGAAGAAAAAATCAATACCGCAGCTAACAAAAGAGCTGATAACTTTGAAACCGATGAACCGATTTCCATCAAACATGGCTAAGAACACTCCCGACTAATTAACCTTTTAAAACACAAAACACAAAATCGGTTCTTGCGTTCGGGAGCTACGATGCCACAAAGACACACAGACACGTCAAACTTATAACACCCCGTCGTTTTTGCGTCGGGGGTTAAAGATTACATGCTTAAAATAATCTTAGAGTGCAACAATCACATACAAACAATTCAAATAATCAAAAAAACTAACTTACATAGTAATAAGCGCTAATTATATATTATTATACAATGGACTGCCTCGGTAGCCTAGTGGTCCTAAGCGCGACTGCTACGCTAGAGGTCTTGGGTTCGATTCCCAGGTCGAGCAAAGAGTGTTCTTGGATTTTTCTATAACATTCTCAGTAGCAGCTCGGAGTTAGGATTTGTGCCCGGTTAATGGCAATAGGCCATTGGTGGGTGTACATTGGTACACCTCTGCCTAATCTTTCGGGGAATACAGGTGTGATGGTATATATATGTATATATTATATTTAAAAAAAAGAGGGTAACGCGAAAACATAATTAAAACCAATGGAAAATAGTGAACGCGAACGAAGTCGCGAGCAACAACTAGTTGATAAATAAAACTACAAACCAGCATCATCAAGTATGCCTTTATTAAATTGTATTATGCAAACTTGGAGCATTGTTTCCGTAACGGCGGTGGGGGGAGCCGCAGAGAGGCGACGAAACTCTTGGTGCTGGACAACTCCTTCCTCAAGCGAATGATATCCAGCTCAGCTTGTCTCTTGCGCTGGCAACACAGAGATGAGAGGTTATAAGAAAATATACCTACTACTATTTTTAACTGGCTCGGTAGCCTAGTGGTCCTAAGCGCGACTGCTACGCTAGAGGTCTTGGGTTCGATTCCCAGGTCGAGCAAAAAGTGTTATTGGGTTTGGCTATGAAATTCTCAGTAGCAGCTCGGAGTTAGGATTTGTGTCCGGTTAATGGCAATAGGCTCGCCCCTTATTACATGGGACCTAAATATACCGGCGAACTGTGGGTGTACATTGTTACACCTCCGCCTAACCCTTCGGGGAATACAGGCGTGATGATGGTATATACTATTTTTAAACCGACTTCAAAAAAGAGGAGGTTATCAATTCGACTGTATGTTTTTTTGTATATGTGTTACGCGGTAACTCCGCCAACTATGAATCGACTTCGATGATTTTTTTTTGTATGAAAGGTCATACATCAAAGGTAGTGCCACATAAATTTTACCGAAATTGGTTTAATCGTTTGGTAAAAAAAAATTAATAACTGAAAAAATTATGTCATCCAAGTAAACGAATTAGCGTATTCTGCTTTCTTGTGACTTTTAAGTGGTGTCTTGTTAATTCACGTAGTATAACTGTTCCTTCATGGATTTGGATGTCACGAAGTTGATACTAAAAAGCGAAAAATAAAAAAAATATTGCAAAAAAGACAACCGCCTTCAAAAACGAAAAAGTAAAAAAATAACTTTAGCTTCGGAAGTCAATGGTTTTTTTATTATTTGCAGTAGTAGAGCTCTTTGTGCCCCGAACTGCCCCGTTGGTCTCGTGGTCGCAAGCGCGCCTGATGAGCACGGGGTCCTGGGTTCGATCCCCGGGTCGGGCAAAAACTGTTGTTGGGTTTTTCCATTACGAATTAGGAATTACTCAGTAGCAGCCCGGAGTTTGGAGGTTGGTGGTGTGACACCCCCGTGCCTCGGAAAGCACGTGAAGCCGTTGGTCCCGGCTGTCATTCGTAGATCTTTGACAGTCGTTACGGATAGTCAGTAGCCAGAAAGTCTGACTACCAGTCTTACCAAGAGGTATCGTGTTACCCAGTAACTGGGTTGTGGAGGTCAGATAGGCAGTCGCTCCACGTAAAACACTGGTACTCAGCTGCATCCGGTTAGACTGGAAGCCGACCCCAACATAGTTGGGAAAAGGCTAAGTAGATGATGAGAGCTCTTTGTGAAGGAGCTCGTCCGGGGAAATACCATACCTATTTCTGCCGCATACCAGCGTAGCTGTGTTCCGGTTTGAAGGGTATGGGTGCCGGTGTAATTACAGGCACATGACACATTTCAACACATTCGTCTCTGGGATAGCAAGGCAAGGCCTCTAGTATTGCAGATGTCTATAGGCAGCGGTAGATTTGATTCCACTGTTCAACGGAGAGGTGACTACAGCGTGTTACGGAAAGGGTCCATACAAACGGGGTGAAGAGTGTATCCGGTACTGAATCTCTTTACAAAATTTCAGTTCAAAAGCAATAACTTTGAAAATTCATAATATTTTTTTATATTTCGGCAGTTTATTAAGTTGAAATCATAACAAACGTGTCAGGAGAAACTAATCTTTTACGGAGTCGTTTCCTTGTGTATAGTTTATTGACACCGATCAGCTGACTTGGTGTAGTGATGTGTCGAATTCAATTGGAAACATTTGATTTTTTTTTCTTAAGTCATTTTTAGCTTTATGATGTGAGAATAGATATTAAAAAAATGTTGCTATGTGGTTTGTTAACACCAAAAGAATCCCGTGCCTTTGATATGTATATACCCTTTTCGTAACACGCTGTATAATTTACGTAGTTTTAATCATTTTACGATAAAAAATATCCTTATTGGTGAGGTTCTTCAGAAAGGTCCGGTTCCGCAGTACTCGTAACCGGCGTGCTTGTATGAACAGATGTATGAACGTGGACGAGGCGAAAGAAGTATGTAAGGATCGTAGCAGGTGGCGTTCTGTGGTTTCTGCCTACTGCCATGGGAAAAAGGCGTGTGTTTATGTATGTATGTATAAAATATCCTATTTAAGAAATAGCTGAACACGATTCTGTAGCCGTTTCTGTGCAAACTACCGTCAAGGATTTCGTTTAATATATTGCCCTTTTTTTGTGGATCTCTATAGGTACCTACCCTCAGCTCACTGGCAAGGCGTGCTTCGACTTGGGCCACGCGCTGCCTCAGCTCAGCTATGTCGCGCATCAGACGCGCGGCAGCCAGCTTGTTGTCAGCCTGGGAGGCAAAAACAAATGATACCTTTCTTTAGCAAAAATGTACCTTCAATTTATAGGCTTAGATTCCAGAGTCGCCAAACCAACGCCATTTGATAAAGTATGAAGTCGGCTTGCGTCAGTCTTGTGTATCGATTTTACACACAAATATTTCGATTCTCGTTTCGCACAAACACATAAAGATTGGCGAGGCGTGATTTGAATTATTTGTTTGTACAACACTGAACTATATTACTGCATTATTAGAGTAATTATTATTTATAAAAAATTGTAATTCTTGTGCATTTTAGCGTCATGTTCTACACGTATAAACCTTCCACTTGAATCACTCTATCTATTGATGAAAACCGCATTAAAATCCGTTGCGTAGTTTAAAAGATCTAAGCGTACAGACGGCGGGAAGCGACTTTGTTTTTAACCCCCGACGCAAAAACGACGGGGTGTTATAAGTTTGACGTGTTTGTGTGTGTCTGTCTGTGGCATTGTAGCTCCTGAACGAGTGAACCGATTTTGATTTTGTTTTCTGTGTTTGAAAGGTTAATTAGTCGGGTGTGTTCTTGTTGTTTGATGGAAATCGGTTCAGCGGTTCTAAAGTTATCTGCTCTTTTGTTAGCTGCGGTAGTGATTTTATATTATATAGAGATAACAAAAAAATGCTCCAACATTGACGCTAACAAGAACAAATTGCCGGGGCTGCGGGTTGTTCGCAAGAGATACCGCGCCCCCGGAACGCAAAGGGCACAAAAAGGAACATGGGTGGGTTTTAGTCAGTAAAAGTCTGAGACTCCCTCCCGCCCCGCCCAGGGCCGGAGAAGTTATTTGATGATTTCCCACCCACCAAAAAAAAAAAAAACAATAACAAATACCTTCTAAACAATACAAGATGTTAGTTTAATCAAGGGACTTACTTTAAGGAGTGTAGTGCTTATGAAAATAAATCACTTTCACTATAAAATCAAACTTAAAATTGCGAAAAATCCTGCCGAGTTGTGCGAACGTAAATGTATGTAGCAGTTGATGTTTTTTTGCGATTTTACGTTTATCTACGTTTCTATAGTAAAAGTTGTTCATTTTCATGACTACTTCACTCCCCAAATGTAATCCCAATGTTTACCATAACACCCTGTCCAAATCCTCTATCTATTCTCAAAATTCTAGCCATGATAAAATGACGTAGTTTTAGCTACTCTGGCATCTTGACCCATAAGAAAATCAACAATTATCATGTCCGTAGCGCCTTTAAAATCATAAGCTTACATGCAAATGCAACACACAAGTAATCTACAATTTGAAATACAAACTAGGCTAAGCAGACTTCTTCTTTGGGCTCTTCCAATTCATATGTTTAGTGCCGCGGACAACTGCAGCACTGGAGTAGTGTGGGTACCAGAAGAACGGTTGTCATTCTCATACAGCGTGACCGATCTCGTCCGGAAAAGTACTACCACCATACCTATTTCTGCCGGATAGCAGCGTTGCTGTGTTCCGGTTTGAAGGGTATGGGTGCCGGTGTAATTACAGGCACATGACACATTTCAACTTGTCTCTGGGATGGAAACGCATTTGCAAGGCCTCTGGTATTGCAGATGTGTATAGGCAGCGGTGACTACTTAACATCAGGTGGGCCGTCGGCTCGTTTGCCATCCAATGATAATAATGTAAGAAAAATAGACTTCGAGAACGCCGTGCGATTCTTTTACAGCGTGCGCACGATGGCGGTCCAGTAGCAACGCATATAAATTGAAAGAGCTTTGATTAAAAGAAGAATCTAGCTTTTATTACCACACACCACACCATGCACATTGCGTGTTGAAGGTAACTAATCATCGGTTTTTCGAACGGAAAAGTAATGTATAATAAATTGTGAAGCCTTCGTGAACTGCTGGTTGACTAAATTGGGTAGATGACCCCACTGACTAATCAATTGAACTACTTTTTATGAGCTGTCAAAACGCGATTCCCCTATAGATTTTGTATGACAATACTAAACTATGACGTCACTTTTTTGACATCTCAATTTACTATTTATTGATTTCAAAGCAACTAAAAATCTAATGTTACCCCTTTTATTTTTCTCCTTTTTATTAACTGTCTTGTTAGCCTAGTGGTCCTAAGCGCGACTGCTACGCTAGGGGTCTTGGGTTCGCTTCACAGGTCGAGCAAAAAGTGTTATTGGGTTTTTCTATGAAATTCTTATTAGCAGCTCGGAGTTAGGATTTGTGCCCGGTTAATGGCAATAGGCTCGCCCCCTATTAAATGGGACCTGAACATACCGGCGAACTGTGGGTGTACATTCATACACCTCTGCCTATCCCTTCGGGGAATACCGGCGTGATGGTATGTATGTGTTATTATAAGCCCAGGTTAACCGGCCACAAATCCTAACTCCGAGCTGCTACTGGGAATTTTTTAGAGTAACCCAATAACACTTTTGCTCGACCTGGGAATCGAACCCAAGACCTTTAGCGTAGCAGTCACGCTTAGGACCGCTAGGCTAACGAGGCAGTCTTATAATTAATATAAGTCTGAAATCGCCAATCCGCCTTGAGCAAGCGTGGTGATCAATGCTCGTGCCTTCTCTGTATGAGAAGAGGCCTTTGTTTTGCAGTGGAACAATAATACGCTGGTATTATTAATTATTTATCATATTAATTTTTCGTTCGAAACGACGCTTTTGACGGTTTCATTCACAGTCTTATTATATGTAGTTTTGAAACCCCAACTTCATGTTTTTGAAATAGGCATTTGAAACCAATAAGTCGACCAACTTTTGTGGAGATGGCACAACATCTCTCCACGATATTTAAAAAAAATCTATAAAAATTAATGTACCGAACCACCGGTTACTCGATCAAAACATTTATGTGATAAATTATCAAGCGATTATTCTGCAGTTATTTAGTCAATTATCTTGCCCACGTACAGTCAGCAAAAGAGATAAGTAACCAGTGTTGCGTGGCCGATGGATGTTTTTGAATGAAATTTATTTTTATTAACAGAAAATGAACAGTTAATTAATTGGATTTCATTTAAAAACGACCACCGCTTTTAAAGAAAACTTTTTAACTATATTAGACGATCTGGTTACTTATTGCTTTTGTTGATTGTACCTAAGCTGCGTTTTTTTTTTCTGGCTGTACAGTCTCAATGCTGGTCTTTCCCATTGCCTTCCATTCATCCCTACATGTTGCCTTCTCTGGCCAATAGGTATCCCATAAAAGTCTCTACGTTAGCCAATGTCACTACCGTTTCCTAGGCCTCCTTGGGCGAGGACGCCTGTCTTCCAGCGACCAGTGGGTGACGACTCTGACCCATCTGCTTTTATGCATGACCTTGCCTTGGCATGGTCAAGCTGTGCTGGTTAACTGAATTGTCAACAACCAATCACAGTACAGCAGCTTGACAATTTGTCACATAAAAATCTCGTTCGGAAAACCGGGGGTAAGTGATGTGCTTTCCAATTGGGTAGATGGCACCACTAATCAATTGACATATTTTTTATGAGCTGTCAAAACGCGATTCCCGCATAGATTTTGTATGACAACACTAAACCATGACGTCACTTTTTTGTCATCATCTCAATTCACTAAATATTTATTGATTTCAAATCAAATTAAAATCGAATATTGTAGTTATTTCAAAATTCATCGGGTTTTCAAGGATAAAATAAACTGCATTTTATGTGAAGTTGTGTCTTGGATTTATTGGTGTCATCTACCCAATTATTTGAAACGGCAACTTGCCAAGTAGTTCCCTGCCTACCTACCCAAAGGCCAGGCCCTGTCCTGGATCTAATAGTTAAAGACTTACGTTCCTAGAAGGTGCGTTCTTAGCGACATTCCTACTGACCACGGTCGGGAGATCAGCCATCGAACACTGGCTGAAGAAGCTGTCCGGAACTGGGCACTTGGTCACCACTCCCTGAATAGCCTGTGGACATTTGTGGTCAAACGCAAACAAAGTAGTAGTAAGGCTTTGTGAAGGAGCTCGTCCGGGGAAGTACTACCACCATACCTATTTCTGCCGCAACGCAGAGTTGCTGTGTTCCGGTTTGAAGGGTAAGGGTGCCGGTGTAATTACAGGCACCTGACACATTTCAACTTTGTCTCTGGGATGGCAACGCATTTGCAAGGCCTCTGGTATTACAGATATCTATAGGCAGAGGTGACCATTTTCTATTGGTCTTAATGTCTGATTTAAATAAATATATATACGCCTATGTCCAGCAGTGGACGTCGTTCGGTTGATGTGATGATTCATATTTGTGGGTGGTCACCTGAGCGACTGCACTCCTAGCATGCTGCATATGATGAGCTTCCTCCTTCTCCAAGTGCCTCTTTAGGTGTTCAATCTCTGATACAATGTTGAATTTCTCTTTCTCTAGTCTCTGGTTAGCTTGCTTTAGATGCTGGAATTGAGAAGAGCTTTGAATAATGAAGCTTCATGCAAGACTACAATTTTATACAAGACTAGCGAACTGCCCGCGACTTCGTCCGCGTGGCTTATTTCACCAGCGCTAAATGACGTCTCTGGTTACTACTCCGCTCCCATAGTACGTAGCGTGATACATAGGCTATGCTACTCAGGAATAATGTAGCTATCTATTGGTGAAAAAATGGTTCGAATCGGTTCAGTAGCTTCGGAGCCTATTCGATACAAACAAATAAACAATAAATCTTTCCTCTTTATAATATTAGTATAAATAGACCATAGTATTATGAACAAGAAGATGAGAAGAAGTACCCGCGCACAGCTTTAGCGTCGTGGGAGGGAGAGGGGGGGGTCATACACTTCCCTCCCCGCTCCCTGAGGAGGCTGGTGGATGTGAGCCGACATTAGTTGGAGATTGCGAAAGGCGCGTATGCTACTGAGATCCCCGGCGTATGTGTGGAACGGGACCACCAGTTTTTTTGCCAGTGTGAGCCTTCGAATGGAGACCACGCACTGGCAAGCGCAGCGTAAGACGTACACCCACAAGGTGGACAGACGACCTGATAAAGACTGCAGGAAGACGCTGGATGTAGGCCGCTTCCAACCGTTCCTTCTGGAAATCTATGGGGGAGGCCTATGTGAAGCAGCGGACGTCCTACGGCTCATATGATGATGATGATGAAGAGTCTGACAGACTCCCTTCCCTCCCCAGTGCGAGAGACATCTCCGAGGATTTTCCAGAAAAAAAAAACCAGACACAACTGACAGCGCCCGTTCACGAACATGACGCGTGGATAAGCATTCGTATTCAATTCTCTGGCTTTACTTACTTTCATTCGGTCTTTCTTCTCGAAGTGACATTCTTCTATTCTTCTCTTGAGTTTCCTTCTGAGTTCATCCAGAAGATTAGACAGAGTGACACGATTGGCTTCGAGGTCTACACGCTGCTGGACTATCTGGTTGATGGAAGTCAGGAGTTTGATGCCTGAGAAAGAATGAATGTGGTTATTATATTTCTCTCGGTCACGGCGTCCAACGTTAATGGAGATTAGCCAAGTACGCAGGAAAAAACGCAGGTGCTCCCTCTTCCCTTACTCTCATAGTCTAACGGGACGGAAATACGACACGACCAGGGAGAGATCAGGCGCAGGACCAATGGCTTTGCGTGGATTTCACACTGCGGGTGCTACTAAGAAGTCTACAGACCCCCAAATCCCCCACTATTAGCTGGGTCAGGCACCTTCCAAACCCTAGATTCGTTGCCATCCCAGACACAAAGTTGAAATGTCTCATGTGCCTGTAATTACACCGGCACCCATACCCTTCAAACCGGAACGCAGCAACGCTGCTTTGCGGTAGAAATAAGTGTGGTGGTAGTACTTCCCCGGACGAGCTCTTCTACTCACAACGCCACTCACACCATGGTTGAGGTACTTACGCTGTTCATTGAGCCGGTACCTCTGCGCCGCCGGCTGGAAGTTGCAGGCGTCTGGACTCGGAGCACCTGAGTCCTGCCCAGGGTAGGACTGCGAGCTGACGTAGTTTGGCGAGTCCGTCGAGTCCTGGAAGGGAGAGAGAAGATTATTGTTTGTTAATTAAAGGATGTGATTGAAGGGAGATCAGAGGGGAGTGGGGTAAGGGTATGTAAAAATGTATTCTCCTGACCGATGCCGACCACATCCTAATGCAGACCAGCCAAGTATGCAGGAGATATTATTGTACACAAGTGTGTGCACAAACACAGGTGCACTCCCCCCCCCCCCCCCCACTCACACTCCCTCACTCTCATAGTCCGATGGGACGGCAATCCGATACAACCGGGGAGAGATCAAACGCAGGACCAACGGCTTTACGTGCTTTGCGGGCAGGATATCACACCACCAACTTCAAAACTTCGGACTGTTACTGAAAAATTCCTTAAGGAAAAACTGAATGACACTTTTTGCCCAACCACGAGACCAACGGGGCAATAAGGGTATAGGGTATCGGGTAAAGGTATAGGATGGGGGGAGGGACATCGGAGCGACCGTCACATGACGGACATGGTCGAGAGTTGCTATTCTTTAGGTCAGTCAGCATCATCATTTGCCGAGTCATTTCCCAAGAATAGGCAGGCTGATTGGCTGCTAGTTGATATCATAAATCGATACTCGATTGAAAAGACTTACTGAAACAGAATCACCACATTGTGGAACAAATATTTTGAACACTTATAAAAACATTCGTTACAATTTCTGACGGCACGGTAGGCGCAGTGGCTAAGCGATTGGCTGCTGCGCTGCGTGTCGCGGGTTCGATTCCCACATCCCCGATTTCCCGAACAAATATTTGTATGGCCTACAGATAGTTGTTTCGGGTCTGGCTGTTTGTGTTAGTGTTGGGCAGTTTATATGTTTGTGAACGCACCCGCGACAAGGAGAAATTCCTAGTGTGGGGCAATGTTTTTTTAAGAATATAAAAAAAATCTTAGATTTTTCTTCTTTTGAGATCGATAATTTTAGATAATTCTATATTTTTTCGCCGCAGGTGAGCACGTTTACCGCGGTTTCAGTAGCGTTTATAATGTCCTCTAAACTGCAGGTGCAGGGACACTTTGGGCAATGTTGTTAGTGGGCCATTGTCTGGTCAGGAGCTGGCACTGCACTCGCACTGGGTATCAGTCGGATCTATAATCCCCTATTCCGTTAGGTTATATTTGCAGTGACCTACTTGGACAGTCTTATTGAGCGCTTTCCATAAAAGCTGCTGCAAATTACAATTATTTATATAGCAATAACTGCCTCGTTAGCTTAGTGGTCCTAAGCGCAACTGCTACGGTAGAGGTCTTGGGTTCGATTCCCAGGTCGAACAAAAAATGTTATTGGGTTTTTCTATGAAATTCGCAGTAGCAGCACGGAGTTAGGATTTGTGCCCGGTTAACGGCAATAGGCTCGCCCCCTATTACATAGGACCTAAACATACCGGCGAACTGTGGGTGTACATTGTTACACCTCTGTCTAACCCTTCGGGGAATACAGGCGTGATGGTATGATATTATTTCGTAATTTAAAACTTAGTTTGTAACAATTCTTTTTTTAAACCAACGCAGCTTTCAGTGCAAAAAGACTTTGCACTAAGCAAAAAAAAAAGATTGTAACCACAAACATCATTGCAATAAACCATAGACTCTATAGAGGAAGTTTTTAACTTTTAAATAGTATTTTGTTTTGTATTTTGAGCTTGCGTGATAACATGCAATGGAGTCATTAAGAATTTTGTCATGGATTGATAAACTGGCTTTCTAAATGTAGATCAATGGGCTGCGGGAAGTAGGTCAGGGAATCCTTTGCATAATATCAAAATAATGTAGGTTATAACCAACCCTGGTTATCGCAAACACGAATCTACATAAATACTAGCAATATACCACGCGGTGTCACCCGGGTTCTGTTACGTTTTTGGTTTCTGCTCCGCGCTCGTTGGTCGTAGCGTGATGTTCTATACGTAAAAACCTTCCTCTTGAATCACTCTATCTATCGATAAAAATTTAATTCCAGTCAGTTTAAAAGATCGAAGCGTACAGACGGTGGAAAGCGGTTTTGTTTTAGACTATGTAGACAATAACTTATTATTCTTTATGTCTCTTGTTTGGTCCCGCTAATCTCTCAAACGGCTGGGCCAATATTAACGGGACTTTCTCTGGCATATAGCTGATGTTATGAGGAGTATCTTAAGGCATTTTATTTTAGAAAAACAGATTCGCGCAAAATAATATAAAACCCCGTAAAGTCAAGGTCAAGCCGACGAAGTCGCGGGCAAAAGCATTGATGATTTCCTATCCTGAACAAAAAAAAGCTAATAAGTCTAGAAGCTACAAATCCAGTACTTACACTGACGATAGGCTTGTACTTGGGCATGTGGTCGTCTCCGGTGAACCGGACCGTGTGGTGTGTGCTCCGCTGCTTCCCTGGATGCACCATCTTTACTGACTTGCACACTCACTCCATTCTGTAAACTAAATAAAGTTTATTATACTTATTAAGTAGTAGTAGAGCTCTTTGTGAAGTAGCTCTTTCGCCATACTACCAACAGCATACTTATATCTACTGCAAAGCAGCGTTGCTGTGGTCCGGTTTGAAGGGTATGAATGCTGGTGTAATTACAGCCACATGAGACATTTCAACTTTGTCTCTGGGATGGCAACGCATTTGCAAGGCCTCTGGTATTGCAGGTGTCTATAGGCAGCAGTGACCACTTACCTTTGGGTGGCCCTTAGGCTTGTTTGTCATTGTATGACATAAAAAAACAAGTACTAGCTGCTTCACACGCGTTAGTGAAGGTTTTGGCTACTGCTTCGCTCCCCTACGTCGTAGCGTGATGTTATATAGCCTATGACACTCACAAATAACGTAGTTTTCTATGTGTAAATGAATTTTCAAAATCGGTTCAGTAGATCCAGAGGTTACCCCCTACGACCTCACAAACTTTACCTCTTTATTATATTGGTATGAATAGATTTATTTTATACTAGCTGTTGCCCCCGACTTCGTCCGCGTTTCCGTCATTTTTTGTAAATAAAAGTAGCCTATGTCCTTCCGTATTTCATGTGTAACTTTGGTGTTTCTATACCGATTTCTATGATTCTTTTTAATGGAATAGTTAATAATGTTAACTTTTTTAATTAGGGATGACTGAGAGTGTTATAAACGTAAGAGTAGACAAATATAATCAGAAAGCTTCGAACTGCTGAGCTATCGGGAGTTACACGTGATATTGTGAGTCAACCATAAAAGATAGACATATGCTGTCGTGGGATATTTTTTATATAATTTTAAGTATTACATTTCCGTCATACATGATTTCTGTGTAGCTTTAACCATTAAGGTAGCACACGCGACGGAAGCTTAAAAAATGGAGTAACTTCTCCCGTTTTCCGAACATTTCCCTTCACTGCTCTGCTCCTATTAATTGTAGCGTGATGAAAAGTATACTATAACCAACTCAGGAGTATGAAAAATAATTGTACCAAGTTTCGTTAAAATCCGTCGAGTAGTTTTTGTTTCTATAACGGTTATACAGACAGACAGACAGACAGACAGCCAGACAGACAAAAATTTTACTGATTGCATTTTTGGCATCAGTATCGATCCCTAATCACCCACTGATAGTTATTTTGGAAATATATTTCATGTACAGAATTGACCTCTCTACAGATTTATTATAAGTATACATAGATATATAGATTTAACGCACATCTAAAACTCGTTTGCTCAGTGTCGCCTTTTTTTTTTACCTATGGAAAATCATCCAATAGCTTCTCCCGCCCTGGGCGGGCCGGGAGGGAGTGTCAGACTTTTACTGACTAAAACCCATCCATGTTCCTTCCTGTGCCCTTTGCATTCCGGGGGCGCGGTATCTATTTCGAACAACCCGTAGCCCCGGCAGGCATGGCCCTAAGTGGCCCCTTCGGATGTTTGCTGACATCTGGCGCGCGTGGAACACGAAGGCGCCGTCGACACGGTCTGTCGTCAAGTGAGGTAAGGACGGTGAGCTACCCATTGCTCACCGTCCACAGACCCGCGTCTACGGTGGCCGGGAGCCGTCTCGCGGCTCCCGACGCCCGGAGCGTCTACCGCGGCGGCTGGGACGAGAGTCTCTGCCTCTCCCGTCCCGCCACCTCCTTCTCTAGCATCACTGCTTCGCAGAAGGAGTGTCGCCTACTGAATCGATTTTCAAGTATTACTAAAATATATATGTTTTTATCTAAAAATCATTAAAACTAAGTACGTCAATTATAGTCAACTCTCCGTTGACCAATAGAATCCAATAAAAGTTAAACTTAATTGAAATCAATAAGCAAAAATTATATCTTCTTCTATATCTATACTTATAATAAATCTGTAGAGAGGTCAATTCTGTGCATGAAACATATTTCCAAAATAACTATCAGGGGGTGATTAGGGATCGATACTGATGCCAAAAATGCAATCAGTAAAATTTTTGTCTGTCTGTATAACCGTTATAGAAATAAAAACTACTCGACGGATTTTAACCAAACTTGGTACAATTATTTTTCATACTCCTGAGATGGTTATAGTATACTTTTCATCACGCTACAATCAATAGGAGCAGAGCAGTGAAGGGAAATGTTGGAAAAACGGTAGAAGTTACTCCATTTTTTAAGCTTCCGTCGCGTGTGCAACCTTAATGGTTAAAGCTACACAGAAATCATGTATGACGGAAATGTTCTCCTTAAAATTATGTAAAAAATATTCCACAACAGCATATGTCTATCTTTTATGGTTGACTCACAATATCACGTGTAACTCTCAATAGCTTAGCAGTTCGAAGCTTTCTGATTATATTTATCTACTCTTACTACACGCTGACGGAGGCGCGGGCACAGCTATTAACAATAATATTGTGCGGTTCCGTATTGCGATATTTTTCAACAGTATTTTAGATTGACATATTATATTTCCCTACTAAAATATGAAAGTTAATCTGTCTGTTACATCAAAACCACTGAACCGTGAGGTAGGACATAGGCTACTTTTTTTTTTACGAGAAACGGCGGAAACGCCGACGAAGTCGCGGGCAACAGCTAGTAGGTAATAATTATAAAAAAATAATTAGTTAATTTAAAAATAATCACCACACGCAACACCGATCAATTGTCTATGGTAACTCCTCCTGCATTTTCAACTGAAACACTGTACTTTTTACTTTACAGCCACATAGACGTTCAAACCTTACTGTTTTCGCTTCTATTTTGACCGAATTCTGCGGAAATATTTGCATGATGTCCAAAGAGCGGTCGTCAAATATGAAGACACAGCGTGTTCATTTTTCAATCTACATTTTACCAACAAATATCTTATCTGTACTTATACCTACTATTAATGGCAATAGGCTCGCCCTCTATTACATGGGACCTAAACATACCGGCGAACTGTGGGTGTACATTGGTACATCTCTGCCTAACCCTTAGGTGAATACAGGAGTGGTGGTAGGATTATGTTATATGTATTATTTGAAAAATTAAACCCATCAGACTGTAATTAGGTACACATTGCATGGCTTGTTTAAAACTACTGAAAATTAATTGAAGGTAATTTTTTTTGGATAAATTAATGTTTAATTACTCCAATTAGACAAAACTGAAGGGATGGTATCATACATTACCTAATATTTTCTTCAGACCGATTTCAGTACCGGCGCCCAATCTCAATGGAGACTAGCCAAGTACGCAGGAGATATTATAGTGTACAAGTGTGTGCGCAAACACAGGTGCACTCCCTCTTCCCTCACTCTCATAGTCCGGTGGGACGGTAATCCGACACAACCGGCTGTTCTCCTGCGTAATAATGACCGAAATTCGTTCGGGAAGGAGAATGTTTCAGTAGGATTATTTAGTTCTAAAAGATCTTTGACATTTTTTTTTGTTCGAATATTTAAACTGTTGGACATTGAGACCATCCTGTAACTTCTAACAAGCCGTACTTGGTACGAAGAGGCGTGTATCATAAAAAAAATATTATCATAACCCGAGCTTTGCCAATGATCTGCCATAGTAGATGGCGTTATGTCATATTAACTATGAAATTATTACATTATATACCCATTTATTTTGGCGTTGTGGCCATACAAACTCATGTATGGCTATAACGCCAAAAGTTTTAGGTAAAACTGTCAAAATTAACGTCAAATATACTATATTCTCTACTTAGTTAAGAATTCTTAGTTGAGAGGATGAGTGAAAGGCGACTAACAAAAGGATTTATATAGCAGATGTGAGTGGCAATGGGGACGCCCGAGAAAGAGCTACACTGACTTTATTGGTGGGGTTCTTCAGAAAGGTCGGGTGCGCAGTACTCGTAACCGGCGTGCTTGTATGAACGTGGACAAGGCAAAAGGAGTTTGTAAGGATCGTAGCAGCTGGCGTTCTGTGATTTCTGCCTACCCCCATTGGAAAAAGGCGTGGGTTTATGTATGTAGTTAGGTGCCTGTCTTTTTTGTAAAATAAATTAGTGGATACCTATTTCATACTTGCTTGTAGGTAAGTGTGTTTGCCACTGATTAGAATTTGTAGGCGGGAAAAAAAAACTGCTAATAGGGATACAGAATGATCGCCAAATAGAACGCGTTTCATATGATTATGAACCTTATTTCAATCAGATAATTAATATACAAAATGGCGGAGATGACACATTCTGACAGATTTTTTCATACAATTAAAAGTTAAGGGCGTCTCCATAAGTAGGTATATCTCTATGGTCTCTACATTTTTATTATGTGTATTTCAATCTATATATATATATAAATCAATTGCTGTTCGTGAGTCTCGCTAAAACTCGAGAACGGCTGAACAGATTTATCTTATCTTAGTCTTGAAATGTTCGAGAAGGTCTAGGGAAGGTTTAAAAGGTAAGAAAAATGGCCGAATAATTGCCGGGTAAGCCCTAAAAACAGCCCTTTTCTTTTTCCCATATTAACGTTTTCTAAATAAAATATATTCAATTTGAACTTTATTGCTATTCAATAAAGTTCATATTAAATTAGTATTTCAGGAAAACTCTGTTTTGTAAGTAAGCAACATGATGTGTCGAAAATAATAATAAAGCTTCATACTTCATTCAATAAATGCTTTTTTATTAAATACGGATTCGTTTTGTTTGTTTTAAGATTATTTTATACAAAAGTTTAGGTCTCTTATTTAATCGATTGAGGCAGTACGAAGTCTGCCGGGTCAGCTATTCTCATTATTAAAATCATTACTTGTCTTTGATAGAATGTAAATCTCAAAAGTTCGTACCTACCTATTAAAAAAAAGGTTAATTTTTTTTTACTTTTAGGCCTAGATAGTTTGAAAACGAATGAAAAGCAATTAATTTCTTGCTCCGGTACAGCATAAAGTCGTCCCTACAGCGACAGCGCCGAAGCACAAAATATTAGCACAAGACACGCGACACGAAAACACGCACAGAACTCCATTTTGTTACTATTATGTAATTTTCAAAACATTCAGTCTGAATATTATAGTCATCTCGTATACCGCCATTTTGTGAGTATAGATACAGTTGATTTGACTACTTACCTCGTTAGTCTTGTGTTAAAAAACGCGACTGTAGAGCGTGGGGTCCTGGGTTCGATTCTCAGGTCGGGAAAAAAGTACTTCTGTGGAGGTTTTTTTTTATAGGACAAGCCGTCACATTATTCCCAACCACTGCAACTTTTGTAAGCCAGAATCAACAGTGGAGACCGCCAGAAGAGCGCCGAGGCACTGAAGCTCGACGAGTCCCGGAGAAACGATACAACTGTCTTGGATCCCGTAACGAAATTATTCAGAAAAGATTAGCGAAGGAGTAGGAAAAGCTGTAATTTCCACTTCCCTCCTGTGGAAGTATGAGAAACCTGGGTGTAAAGTCCTCATCCTCCATAGAAAAGGGAGTATCCTCCGAGCAGACGGGTGTTGTCTGATAGGCTACTGCCTGACGGTTGTTGTCGGAATTGTGTATAGGTATAAGCTAATGTCGCGGCGAACTTTGATAGCGCGATTTAGGCAACGTCAGTTTGTCGTAGTAGTTCGCATGCTGAGCGATAGATGTCGCTACACTTCCATTCGAAATTTCTCAGTAGCAGCCCGGAGTTGGTTGGGTGGTGTGTCACCACCGTGACTCAGAAAGCATGTAAAGCCGTTGGTCCTGCACCTGATCTCTTCCCGGTTGTGTCAGAATGCCGTCCCATCGGACTATGAGAGTGAGATCTGTGTTTGAGCACACTTGTGTACTATAACATCTCTTGCGTATTTGCCTAGTCTCTTAATAAGATTATCTGTTTTATATTGCTTACAGTAGTACAGCTCTTTGTGAAGGAGCTCGTCCGGGGAAGCACTACCACCATACATATTCCTACCGCAAAGCAGCGTTGCTGTGTTCCGGTTTGAAGGGTATGGGTGCCGGTGTAATTACAGGCACATGACACATTTCAACTTTATCTCTGGGATGGCAGATGTGTATAGGCAGCGGTGACCACTTAACATCAGGTGGGCCGTCGGCTTGTTTGCAGTCCAATGGTGTAAAAAGGGTTCTATTTTAGAAATAAAACGAGCAATGTCTTTAATATATAATAACTATTTATGTATGTATATAAACATGACATTAATAATGATAAGAAAAAAATATTCATTTATCTAAAGTCACAAATTAAAGGAAATAATAATAATTATACCTTATTTGTAAACAAGATACAACCTCACACTACATGTATTTATCAATTAATATTAATAAACAAAAAAAAATTAATAATCATAATAATTTTTAAAAAACTTTTTTTTTTGCCTTGTTGAAATCTATTTTGTGTTTATTCTAAACTCTTAATTTCTAATTAATTCAACGCTGCATAATATACAATGTTTGGGTCCATTTTGTGTGACGTAAAAATTAAAAACAAAGTCGGTAAAAATTTGAAAAATAAACATCATCCAAAGTTTGATTTTATTTACACATTTTTTTTTATAAAAGGAAAAACATTTTCGTACGATTTCTTTTTGTCGAGATTCTTTATCGATATTAGAGTTGTCACTGTGATGGTCACTAAATGGACCCAACTTTGCGCAGAGCTATGGACAGGGCATCGCCCCATATAACTTAATAACTACCTCTCCGAAAAATCTCTAGTACAATCTAATTTATACAGATTTCCACACACCCCAAAAGAAAAAAAAAACTATGCTACATGAAAAATACCAGAATAAAAAAAAAAACTACAACACATCACTATCTCACGGTACAAAATTTGTCTGCATAAAAATCTCCACCTTGACTAGGGATGTGCAAAATTATCGATACTTTAAAAAAATAAAAACTTGGTATCGGTTCTGGTTTTTGTCGATATCGATAGTTTTGCGCAGCCCTAGCCCACTATTACTAAACATAGTGGTTACCGCGCGACAATATCTGTTAATCGATATAATTTATTAAATATGAATAAATGCTTGTTCCGGAGTGAGAGGAATTTGATGGTACCAGAATTCCGTTTCTGTAAAAATTCTATCGCATTTCGGAACTTAAAAACAAAAAAAACTGACTGAGTACCGCGTTTGGGAAACTGGCTGGCGATTATCTTCGATGATTTTTTAACCCCCGACTCAAAAAGAGGGGTTTTATCAGTTTGACGTGTCTGTGGCACCGAAGCTCTTAAACGGGTGAACCGATTGGAATGCGGTTATTTTTATTTGAAAGCAAGTTTCCTGGCAATGGTTCTTAGATGTTTTATCAAAATCGGTTCAGCGGTTTCAAAGTTATCAGCTCTTTTGTTAGCTGCGGTAGGGATCTTTATTCTTCTGTCGGGGTTACTTAATTTTTTTTAATAATATTACTTGTCTTTTCGAGTTGATAATTTAATTCTATAATTTTTGGGCCCGGTATGTGGCTAAATTGGAGGTGTAGGGACACTTTGGGCACTGTAGTAGGTGAGCCATTGTCTTATCAGGAACCCCGCATTCGTACTGGGCGTTGGTGGGATCTAGAATACCCCATTTAGATAGATTATATTTGCAATGGTGCACTTGGGTACGCAGTCTTCGTTGCCAAAAAATCTGTCTTATAAATACCAAAGTATTCACTGTAAGTTGGTATGTTAAACTCCAATAAATATTGATATCGAAAAACAGAAATCACTTCTAATACAGATAATTCAAACGATTTTCTTTATTTTTAACTGAAATGTACTATCATCAAGAAAATAGTAAATACGAAATAAATTATCAAAAAACAAAATGGCGGCGATTTTCCACTAGACCAAAAACCTTACATCAGCCAAGCTTACACGCCAAACTTTTAGTGTCCAACCCAAGAGAGTTCTATCATGCTTCTATCTCTTTCTTACTCTATTTGAAATACAGAGACACCGTTATTTTAAACCCTACTAGTATCCCAAACGCGAGACTGCCAGACGCACCGATATCCTGATTAACTTTTATTAACGCTTTCTTATAAATTAACAAAAAAAAAAATACAAATCTAGGAACATTAAGGGCTTAAAACAAAATAATGCTAAATAATTAATTTACCATTTCTCTTTAAAAAAGTGGAAGATAAATTGAAATTTTAGCTTGCATGTAGTGTAATACAGAGTTTATCTCGCTTTCTTTACAAACTACATAAAAAATCAAAATGGATAATTTTTTTTTTTGTATTACACTGGATGGCAAACAAGCAGACGGTCGAGCTGATGTTAAGTGGTCACCGCTGCGTATAGACATCTGCAGCAATACCAGAGGCCTTGCAAATGCGTTGCCATCCCAGAGACAAAGTTGAAATGTGTCATGTGCCTGTTCGTGATACATTATTGAAAGCTATTCAGATTTTGGACAATTTCTTGGAGTTAAAACCATTAATTGATCGTTCATTTTCATCAGAAACCAGATGAGTTGGTAAATTTCGTACCACCTTTTTTTGCGACCCCATTTTTGAGGTGAACAAAACAAAATGAGTAATTTTAGAGTATTTGCACGTTGAAAAACTAAGAGTTACACTACATGTGCGCTAAACATCTCAACTTGAATACATAATCCACGCACTTAAGACAGTATAAATCGGTGCGTTTTGTCCTTATCTTAAATTATAATAAAAATGGCTCCGGCTGCTGTGAAAAATGGGGTCAATACAATATCTTGGGTTAAGAATTTAGGCAAACAAAGCAATATCTTACTTAGAGCTGTTCATTCATGCGGGATTCCAAGGATTTGTTTTAGGAGGGTGTTGTCCGGGAGGGATTTTAAGAAAACGTATTTTATTTCTCGGAGTGTCCAGGATTTTTTTTTTAACTTGACGTCCGATGTCGATAAATTTGAGTGATAGCAGCTCTAAGCCTACCTGTTCCACATACAGACACATAAGTTGCCGACATGAAGACAATATCATCTTGCAGCCAACTAAAATCTCTTTGGAGTTATTACCTACGGAATCAAATCTAGACTTAAAAAAGAAATCTCGAGAAATAAATCTAGATTTTCATCTGCTTACCCCGAAAATCAACCGAAGCCTGTAGCCATAACTTCATAGTCAAAAATTAGTTTTAAAAATAAAGACCTTTACATAACTAGAACATACATAATCATTTTATTCGGAATAAAAAATATTTTTATATTACTTAATATTTTTAATACATTACTTGAAACGACAGTATGATTGACAAAGTAGACGTAACGAGTGTTTAAAATGGCGATAGTGATTCTTAAGAATATTAACTCAAAAATTGGCGGCCATTTTAAGTATTGATATCGCCATAAGACTCATTTTACAAAAGCGATACTTCAATATTTATGTTTCAACTTACTTGACACATAAGGTCACTATCCCACTGGCGTTTTATGAGCGTCAGCGTCGTGGGTTTCTAGCGGTAAGGGCGATATTACACTGGCGATTTTCGAGCGAATTCAAAGCAAGGCGACGGCCGATGCCATTTTGTACAGTCACATTTGACAGCCCGCTCCGTCACACTCGCGCGGCGAAAACGTTCCGCGCCCGCTGCGTGCTCGCTTAGCCTCGAAAAGCGGCAGTGTGACATGGGCCAATGCGTTCGCAACGTTAACGTGACCATAACGTTGCGTTCATCGGATATGCAAAGTTAACGCTTGCCACTAGAGACTCGCATCAACGTGGCGTTTGCGCAGCGTCGTCGCTGCAAAGTCGACACTCGTAAAACTCCAGTGGAAATGGCGGCCTTAGTGTTTTTTGAGATTTTGACCGCTATCCCACTGGCGTTTTATAAGCGTTGGCGTTTCTCTAACGTCAGCGCAATGACAACGCTGCGTAGACGAGGCGTTGACGTCTCGAGTTTCTGGTGACAAGCGTTCTGACTGCGACTGCGCAGCGTCAACGCGACGTTAACGTTGCGTTTTTGGCAACGGGTACAATCTCGTCGTCCCGCTCTGTCCGGCAGCATGTTTACACAGTGATCATGTTGCGCAGTCGCAGTGCGCTTGCCACTAGAGACTCGCGTCAACGTCGCGTCTGCGCAACGTTGTCGCCGCGCTGACGTTGAAGCAACGCTGACGCTCGTAAAACGCCACTCGGCTGACGGACTAAGGTTTACTTTTAGAGCTCGATAACGGGAGGAGTAAGACACTTAACGAAGCCGTAAATTACATGGTTTCGCCATCTTGCTTATTTGTCACTTGTTTTCACACTAATAAATTAAAAGCAAAATAAAACTTTTTTTAAAAACAAGCTTTTATTTCGAGTTATTTTCAGCAAGCTCTTTCATTCGATACCCATATTTTAAAAGTGCATTCAAAATAACTAGCCCGCCATCTTGGGTGTTCCACCATCTTGGATTTAGAATGACGTCACACAGCTAACAATGCATTGTCATCCAAACTAAGCGTGTATACAAAATTTCAGCTCAATCGATAGAAGATATCTGCTTCAAAATTGAGTTGTAAGATTTCACTCAAAAAAATATACATAAATTGCAAGTTTAATAAAAGCTTGTGAAAATAAAAGTCGTTCCCCAGCAAAAATGTTTGGTCAATGTTACTGTAATTAACGGCTATTTGTTTTTTTTTACACCCTGTATTTGCAAGTAAATTATCCAAGGTACCATATAGTTACGATTAGGCATATTAAATGTCATTTTTCCACTCAAAGTTAGAAGTATCTCTTTGTAAATATTTACTCTGTCAAAACATTCAGACAATAACAATTATGTCAAAATTGACAGTTAACAACAAAACGACGCCGATTGACAGTGACAACTAAATTGACGTCAAACGTCATGACAAAATCGTTACTGACTGACAGGCTACTGTCACATTATGACTTTGTCATTTTCAAGTTTATTTGGGGTGTTCAGTTTTGACAGTTTCATTTTAGGCTCAAAACACAACGAAATGGCAGCGGCCGGCAGGTCAGCGGCGAGTAGTATCCGTTTCAAAGAATATTGAACTTTATCTACATTAATAGACTACGCAGAATCGCTTCGATGACTATCGCACATCGCCGCATTGATTAGACGCAAATGCTCGCGGCGCCGCGGGTATCCGCGCTACTCTTGTCAACTTTTCAAGCGATACTATGTATTTTGCTAAAAGAGATAATGTTTAAAATGCTTTAAAGCTAAACTGATCGCCGCTGCCCTATCGGCCGCTGTTATTTTGGTGTTTACACCCTATGACAGATTGGAATTGTAACCTGTATTTTGTAGCTGCAAACCGCGACGGCCAGCGTTTAAATTCCACGATACCGTTATACTTGAATTGGGTAGATGACACCACTAATCAATTGACGTACTTTTAATGAGCTGCCAAAACGCGATTCCCCCATAGATTTTGTAAGACAATACTAAACTATGACGTCACTTTTTTGACAGCTCAATTCAGTAACTATTTATTGATTAAAAGCAGCTAAAATCATCGGAGTTTCAGGGGGAAAATAAACTGGTTTTTTATTTGTGAAGTTGTGTCTTGGGATTATTGATTAATGGTGTCCTCTATCCAATTGTGAGGAAGAATGTGCAAATGTTGGTTATAAATATTATAGTATTTAATTTATATCCGGCGTAGTTTTGCATTATCTTCAAATTCATGGAGGTAACTATGCCAGTGATCTTCAACACGAAGCAATTATGAAATAAATAAGTTGTTTTTTCAAGTGGGTGATCTTCGAATTCGAACTAGCTATCTTGCCGCTGGGTTTAGGCAGGCGGGGTAATGAACCTGCACGCACACAGTGATATAGTCGCGCGACACTGCCTACCGCACACGCAACAGGGCGATTCTGATTTTTAAAACAGGTGTATTCTGAAATACTGACATAAAATATAAAACGACCACCTATTTATTGATTATTAACCAGGTGTTGTTGAGCTGCCCCGTTGGTCTCGTGGTCGCAAGCGCGACTGATGATAGTGGAGTCCCGGGTTCTATTCCCAGGTCGGACAAAGTGTTATTGGGGTTTTCCATTAGGATTTGCTCAGTAACAGCCCGGAGTTTGGAAGTTGGTGGTGTGACACCCCCGTGCCTCGGAAAGCACGTAAAGCCGTTGGTCCCGGCTGTCATTCGCAGATCTTTGACAGTCGTTACGGATAGTCAGAGGTCAGGAAGTCTGACAAGCAGTCTAACCAAGAGGTATCGCGTTGCCTGGCTGGATTTTGGAGGTCAGATGGGTCGCTCCATGTAAAACACTGGTACTCAGCTGTATCCGGTTAGACTGGAAGCCGACCCCAACACAGTTGGGAAAAGGCTAAGCAGATGATGAACCAAGCGTCGTAATTTTATTAGATTATTTAAATCTTTTAAGACATCCTCCTGAAATTTGACGAAAATGCAAAACTGCATTGCATAACGCGAAGAAGAATGAAACTGTCAAAAACACAAAAAAAAAAACATATAGGAAATACATCGAAAAAATATACTACACCGGGCTAAATTAGAAATTAATAAATTATCGTGCAAAAGAAAGAGGCCGAAGGAAAGCAGGTATTAAAAAAAAAAAAATACATTTTTTTTTACCAGTCCGATGGAACGCATATACAACCGCACGCCAACTTACCAAAACGATGTAATTTTGAGATCAAAATACCTTTTCAAAGGAGAATACGACATCTTGGATCCACTTTTCGAGATTGTCCAACATTGATGAAACCCTTCTTATATAAAAGCTCTAAGCGTATACGTCATTTCCTTCTATGGCAGCTAAGTTCAAATCCAGCGCCTTTTTTTAAAAACATAAATATTTATTTCAGCAAAAAAAAAATTTTTAACACTTACGTTAAAAATTAATATCATAACGAATATTACAAATGCGAAAGTAAGTTTGTTTGTCACCTTTTCACGCCTAAACCACTGAACCGATCATTCTGAAATTCTGCATATACGTTGTCAGGTGTACAGAAACGGACATAGGGTACCTTTCATTCCGAAGAAAAGTACTGTTCCCGAGGAAAACTGCAGTAACGTTCTTATTGCAATAGATGGCGCCACGTGTCTTTCAAATCATGATTGAATTTTAAATATAACCGACATTTACGCGGACAAAGTCGCGAGCAAAAGCTAGTTTTTAATCATTTTTAAATGTACTAATATACCATTTTCGCGCTACATTTGAACTTGGCTGCCATAAAATGAAACGAAGTACGTTTTATAAGCTTTCACACGACATACATTTCATCACTGGGCAATGTTTAAAAATGGACCCAGGTTCGATATGAAAATGCCCTTTGTTATTTTAAATTGGTAACATAATTATCGATTTTTTTAAATAAAATATTTACTAGTCCTAAAACGCTAAAGGCATATTAAAATTTTGTATAAAATTCAACGCGAAATCCATCGGTTTCCGAACTAGATACCAGCTTGACATCAACAAAATCCGATACCCAAAAAACTTGGTATCTAAAACCGATACCAAAAGAAAAATGATACCGAAAATTCCCAACACTAAAATTGGTACACAAATTCCGAAACAAAAAAACATCGCGCGGCAATACCAAAACTCGGTACCAAAAAATTACCGATACCAATAAAATCGATACCAACATTTTCGGATGCACGGAAAAAAAATCAAATAATGCGTGTTTTTTCGGCAAGTCGGCGGCGCGTGAGTAATCGTTCACTGCATAAAATAGTCTGGGTGTTCGGGATCCTTTTCAAACCTCTTTGCCTCTTCCTGCATGCTTTCCTTTATTTTCAATATCGCTGCCGATTCCGTTTGGTCGTTTTGGTCGCCGCCGGGGCCACCGAAACCTGGTGTTTAAAAATAAACTATTTATGATTGTCGATTGTTTGTACTGTACATGTCTGTGCAATGTTAATAGCTTAAAAGTAATTGAGATGAATGGAGTCGCTATCAGGGATGTTGCGAATATTTATTTATTTATAAAAACTATGCGCATAATGAAAAAAAAAGGAAGGAAGGTTTGGATTTGTGCCCGGTTAATGGCAATGGGCTCGCCCCCTATTACATGGGACCTAAACATACCGGCGAACTGTGGGTGTACTTTGTTACACCTCTGCCTAACCCTTGGGGGAATACAGGCGTGATGGTATGTATGTCAAAAAGAAAACTGTACAAAGGCGGATTTGGGCATTTTCTACCAGTCTACCTTAGGAGACAGAACATAGTAGGTGCATGGCATAAATACATACAAACAAAATGTACAAAGTAATGAGAGATAAGATTAAAAGAAATATAAATAATCGCATCTGCATCCGCAATAATCATTGCGGATATTCATGCGGACACAGATGTAAGTTGCACAGTTCGCTACAAGAAAGAAGGCGGGGCCTTCGAAGGGGGATTTCGAATATTCCTGCACCCCTACTGTTTCTCATAAAAGATCCGCATCGATGAATGGGAAAAAAAAATCTACATCCGCAGCATCCCTGGTAGCTATACACATAAGCGGGTCGACAGATTTGGTTCGGCATTTTTATTACAACGTTACAGTCCGAGAGGCGTAAGCTGAGCTTTGCGTTTGTGTGAGTGATTACTAAAAATACAGAGTACAAGAGGTGAAGTGAGGAAGATGCCCGGCGGAGTTGCTTGAAAAACCGGTTTAAACCAATCAAAGGACGGGACGCGCTCTAGGCCGACGTCACACCTACACTATCTTTGTGCACTCCCACAAATGCAAACATCAAAGCATTTATTTCAATTAGACCATAATTACAGGCACTTTTGAATTGTTAAGAAGTTACTCATACAAGAAGTTGAAGCTAGTTGCTCGTTCCAAAACGTAGGTCTCTATGGAGAAGAACGAGCAAGAAACTCCACGGACACTCTTTTCAAATTGGTTTTTACAAAATCTTGGTTACGATATTAATGTTGCTTTTATATGTGAAAACGATGATGGTAAATAATCATAAAAAAATAATAGAAGTAATGATAATAATAAAGTAAGCCATGGCAGTCGAGAGATGACCAATCCCAACACAGCTTAGGCCTTGCGGACTGTACCAAAGATTATGTTAGTATTTTTTAAATTAGTTATTATTAAAATTGTATCATGCGCCATCTATCGGTTAGTTATAAAACCCATTCACACACTCTCAAGGTTACAATACTACCTATCAAGATGACTATGACAATTATTTTAAGAATAAGCAAATAAAATAAATAGGGAATATGCATGTTTTTTTTTTACATTTTTATTCGCTAGTCTACATTCCTACAAAATATTAAAAAAATATTCAACGCCAATAAAGTAAATTAAAGTATTTCAAAACGAAGTTGAAAATAGCCTTAGACGCCCGCCATTTTGGCGCGCTTGGTGTGACGTCATAGTTTCAAATTCAAGTTCATTTATTTTGTGAACACAGGGTACATACAGAAGATGTTACAATAAATAGTATCCGAGCTGTGTCCCGCCAATAGGCATACAAAATACGAAGGGTTTTTAAGCCAAATACATTTCAGAACTCATTACTAAAAGTACTACACACTCTGTGAAAATTTCAGCTCTAACTAATACGGTTCATGAGATGTAGTCCGCTGACAGACAGACTGGCAAAGACTTTGTTATAGGGTCCCATTGGTACCTTATGGGTACTGGACACAAACTCACACACACACCTACTCACATTCACTCAATTGCATGCACTTGTACGCACACACATAAAACTCATTGACATATCCATTCTATAATATAAATACAAGGCGTTAGTTTCAATAAGGGACATAATTTTAGGGAGTGTAGTGCTTATGAAAATAAACCACATTCACTATGAAATCAGCTGTTGCTTACATGTTATCGACTTATGCAGACATGAATCATCATCTACTTAGCCTTTTCCCAACTATGCTGGGGTCGGCTTCCAGTCTAACCGGATGCAGCTAAGTACCAATGTTTTACATGGAGCGACTGCCTATCTGACCTCCACAACCCAGTTACTAGGCAACACGATACCTCTTGGTTAGACTGGTTGGCAGACTTCCTGGTTTCTGACTATCCGTAACGACTGTCAAAGATTTACGAATGACAGCCGGGACCAACGGCTTTACGTGCTTTCCGAGGCACGGGGGTGTCACACCACCAACTTCCAAACTCTGGGCTGCTACTGAGCAAATCCTAATGGAAAAACCCAATAACACTTTTTGCCCGACCTCGGAATCGAACCCGGGACCCCACGCTCATCAGTCGCGCTTGCAACCACGAGACCAACGGGGCAGTTGAGTATGCAGACATAAATGTATGGAGAAATTGATTTTTTTTTCGCGATTTTACGGTTGGTACTATGGTAAAAGTTGTTTATTATCATGAATACTGCACTCCTGTAGGTACCTCGTTTACCCTAACACCCTGTTTCAATATATTTTTTGTTATATCATAAAACAAGCATTGTACACTCCATCACGCATCCCGTTCATACTACATCTAATAATATGCAAAATCTAACTGTAAGAATTGTGGAGTCTGGTGACCCGTAGTTCAGGTCAATGCCTTCTTCGGGCACCAGTCATTTACAAATGTTCTTACATTTTCTATATTACTTTAAGCACTTTTTGGACAACATTGGCAATATTTGTGATGAGTTTTTTTTTTTTTAATTTTTAATTATTACTGGTGACCGTTCCCATACTGTGTCTATACTCTTTGGGTCATCCATTAGTTACGTGATGTATTTTTAGTAATTCTTTTTACTCCCTCCCCTTTCGCTGGTGTTACGTGGTAAGTTTTTAGACTACCCCCCATACCAAAAACACGCGTATTTTTTTAGTACAAACTATTCATTTTTTTATTTATTATTTAATTGGATGGCCAATATGCAGACGGCCTGCCTGATGTTAGGTAATCACCGCTGTAGAAATCTGCAATACCAGAGGCCTTGCAAATGCGTTGCCATCCCAGAGACAAAGTTGAAATGTCTCATATGCCTGTAATTACCAGTGATAGGAATAGGTAGTGCCTATTAGCCTAAACTTTGAAGAACAGAGACAATAAACGGAGACTTCCTTAGGACTAAATTATTTCCAGCACATCTGTCTCGAAATTTCGGGATAACACTTAATACATTTTAAAAAATGTGCTTTTTGGAATAAGTAATTCGTCTATATTTATCTAAAGTTTGCGATTAGACATAACATTTATAATTTATAAGTCCATAATAACTTTCATAATTACATAACACTTATAATTTATTCCCCGTTAATTTAGTCCCGGAAATAATTTAGTCCTAAGGAAGTCTCCGTTTCTTGTCTCTGTTCTTCGAAGTTTAGGCCAATAGGCACTACCTATTCCTATCACTGGTTGTTACACCGTCACCCATACCCTTCAAAAGCCCTTTGAATACAATTATGATCTAATTTAATACTAAAAAAATATATTTTACGGTTTAGAAATCGCCGTTCAACGAAAAAATAAGGGTTTTCACTACACCCCACTGTGATATGCAGTGTTTTATCCAGAGCCTTTCGAAGCTCACGTGAGTAATGGATGACCCAGATGGGTTCGTGCTACAGGCAAAACAGTGTTAAGAGTACACTTCTTTAATACTTACTTAAGTTGTAATCTCCCATGCCTGATCCGGAGTCTTCTCGGGGAGTGCCGGGCCCTCCGCCTCCTACTCCCCCAGGCGAAGACTTCATGCCGTCGACTCCTCCCAGTCCTGAGACAAGAGACCTGGAGGTTACCTTTATCATCACATCAGGGTACATTAACTGGTGACAGATTCCTGTGGTGGTTCCCACCTTTCATTTGATTTAAGATGACTTTTCAGAAACGCAATCCGTCTTATCACAAAACTAGTACTAATTTTAGTCAAAGCTTGAACATTTGAGCCAGTTGTTGTATTTAATACTTTATTTCCATTAAGATACAGTTCTTAATACAATACTTAAGACTTAAGGATTGAATCTAAGCTGTCGATTTTGCGTTAAGAACTTTATCTATGTTGAAATGAAGTTAAAAATAAGTAAGATTTGTTGTCAATAACCATTATTTGTATGTCATGACTACGATACTAGTACCTACCAATGTGTATTTTTTTTTAATTCACATGTACTTTCTAAGTTTATCTTGGACATCACTGACATCGGTGAAGGAAAACATCGAGAGGAAACCTGGACTTATAATTAATATAAGTCTAAAATCAATAATCCGCCTTGAGCAAGCGTGGTGATCAATGCTCGTGCCTTCTCTGTATGAGAAGAGGCTTTTGTCCTGCAGTCGGACAATAATAACTTATAACTTGCTTCATTCTCATTCATAAATAAAATAACGGATATAAAAAGAAAACAATATAGATTTATTCTCTACTTCATATAATCTGTGGCGAAAATTAAGCTTCTGTATTAGGGTTCTACGTAAAAATATTAAAACATTCACGCGGACGAAGACGCGGGCATAAGCTTGTATAAAAAAAATAAGCCTCTCCACACGCGGCCGACTTTTTGTAGGACCGATTCAATAAATCCATAGTTTCGTGGGACCGACCTTTTGACGGTCTTGTGCGTTGGTAGTTTAGAACTCATGTTCTATTCTAGCCGACAAAAAATCGGTCATAAAGTTGGTCGTAGACGGACAGGCTTACTGACAGAGTATTCCATAGTCCAGGGTTGTCCAAACCAGATACAATTTAGGGCCTATACAAATCAATAAATAGATAGAAAAGTCAAGAAAAAAAAAACAAAAAATTGTTGAAAAAAAAAACTAACGTGTGTAATAGCCGCCACCAGTCGTGAGCACAAACGCCAAGCTCAATTTTTGGGTTAATTCCTGGGTTTTTTGGGACGGTGACGCTGCACGCGATCGGTCCGACAGACGGACCAATCGCGTGCACCGACGGCAACCCAAAAAAAAACTTGACTTTTTGTTCTCACGGCTCGTGGGGGGTACTATAGTAGGCACAACAAAACGCACTCTTAATACACAATTTGAGAATTCCCTGAATAATAGTAGACAGTTTTAGTATTGGGTTTTTTTTTTTTTTTTTGGTGGGTGGGAAATCATCAAATAACTTCTGGCGGGAGGGAGTGTCAGATTCTTACTGACTAAAACCCACCCATGTTCCTTCTTGTGCCCTTTGCGTTCCGGGGGCGCGGTATCTCTTACGAACAACCCGCAGCCCCGGCAGGCATCGGCCCTCAGTGGCCCCTTCCTTTTGCTGACATATCTATGAGGCGCGCGTGGAACACGAACGCGCCGTCGACACGGCCTGTCGTTATGCAACGTAAGGACGGTGAGCTACCCATTGCTCACCGTCCACAGGCCCGTATTAGTATTGGTTTAAGGGCAAGGTTTGAGTTTTAAGAAAATAAAGCAACAAAAAAGTGCGTGAAATGATATTAATATTAATGTGAATTAATCTTTTTGAAGTCATAATATCTTTTGATTTACTCTATTGATGAGAACCGCATTAAAATCTGTTGCGAAGTTTACAAGATCTAAGCGTACAGACAGCGGGAAGCGACTTTGTTTTATACCAGGTAGAGATAACAGATAGTCAGTTACGGAGCACCTTAACATCCTTGCTAAAAAGTATTCAAATAAAACTTAAAAGCCACAGTTTTGCAACAAAATAGCAAGAAAAGAAAGCAACATAGACAAAGAGGTATTAAGAAAAGGGCCTCTTTTTTTGTACCATTTTTGACAGGTCTCATACTGTCAAAATCTGACAGTTAGCGACCAAAATGCATTGAACTGCCAGCTCATTTAATTAGGGCTTTTACAGTGACACTTAAAGCAAAACAGACGAGGGATGGGACACCCAAAACAAAATTGGTATTTTCAATTATCGATAATCCGATACCAAGATTGCTTTTTACAAAAACAAATCAGGGCTCTGACACGCCAGTAAAAGAGCGTTTTAAAACATAATAAAAGCGAATTATTTTTAGCATGTATGTCCAGTAAAGCTACACGAAACGGCGCCGCACACCCACCGCAACCAAACTCATATCCAAAGACTTTGTTTTTTCTTTCTTCCTTTGTTTTTTCACGCAAGTGTCAGAGCCCTTTTGGCGTCTGTACACATCTGGCGATGTTATTGCAAACGCTTATCTTATAATGGGTGTAAAAAGACATTTTACGAAGCCGAAATTTACGTCCTGTCCCCAGGATTGGGATTATTTATTCGTTCTGGACCATACCTGGTCAGAGTCCTAATGTTGCTGTACAGTGAAAACCTCGTGTTGCATCATCATCATCTACTTAGCCTTTTCCCAACTATGTTGGGGTCGGCTTCCAGTCTAACCGGATGCAGCTGAATATCAGTGTTGTACATGGAGCGACTGCATATCTGACCACCACAACCCAGTTACCGGGCAACACTATACCTCTTTGGTAAGACTGGTTGTCAAACTTCCTGGCTTCTGACTATCCGTAACGACTGTCAAAGATCTACGAATGACAGCCGGGACCAACGTCTTTACGTGCTTTCCGAAGCACGGGGGTGTCACACCACCAACTTCCAAACTCCGGGCTGCTACTGAGCAAATCCTAATGGATGTATTTTTTTTTGGCTTTCTCTACTCTGTATATTTTGTTTGTATGTATGTATACATGTATTTATTATATTTTATTCCTGGAAACTTTATTTTTCTTGCACCTACTATATTTTGTGTCTGCATCACCCTAAGGTTGACTGGTAGAAAATGCCAAAGGCATTAAGTCCGCCTTTGTACAATGTATTATTTACATTATGTGCAAAAAGTTTTAATAAATAAATAAACACCCAATAACACTTTTTGCCCGACCTGGGAATCGAACCGGACCCCTTGCTCATTAGTCGCGCTTGCGACCACGAGACCAACGGGGCAGTTAAAAATTCTCGACCTGAAAAACCTCGTGTAGCAATGAACGTAATTTTACAGGGGAAGAAAGAAATTGTCTAGTGAATAAAAATGGATGAAGTGTTAATATAAATTCTACAGTTTCATTACAATTTAATCTTTACTAATATTTTAAAGCTGATGAGTTTGGTTGAACGCGCTAATCTCAGGAACATAAAAGAAGAAATTGAATTGAAAAAATATTTTGTGTTGAATAGTCAATTTATCGAGGAAGGCTTAGGCTATCACGCTACGACCAATAGGTGCGGAGCAGTAACCAAAGACGTAACGTAATGCGGGTGATAAAACTACGCGGACGAAGTCGCGAGCTGAAGCTGGTAGTATAATAATCGTTATAAAATGAGAAACCTTACATTTACACTTCGTATTTTTTATTTTTTTGTAAAATTACGCTTATCGCAACATGAGGTTTTCACTGCATGGCGACGAAATGTTTTTTTTTTTTTTATAAAAACATACATACCATCACGCCTGTATTCCCAGAAGCGTAAGGCAGAGGTGTACCGAAGTACACCCATAGTTCGTCGGTATGTTTAGGCCCCATGTACCAGGGGGGCGTGCCTATTGCCATTAAACTGGGCACAAATCCAACTCCGAGTTGCTACTGAGAATTTCATAGAAAAACCCAATAACACTTTGCTCGACCTGGGAATCGAACCCAAGACCTCTAGCGTAGCAGTTGCGCTTAGGACCACTAAGCTAAACCTTAAATACACCCACGCCACAGATCTTCTACAGGCACTCGTGAACACAATGTTGTGCATACTTTACCATAATATTCTTTATGGTAAAGTATGCACAACATTCACACTAAAAATAAAAATAGTCTCCCAGCGATTATGTTTGCTCAAAGTTATTGATTTGATGGGCAGTATAAGTATTTAACGGCTACGTGGCTTGTCTTTTTACACCCATATACTGGAGGCACCAGTCTTGATTCTTTTAAAATGTAACACTTTGACACTGACAGCCGACTTTGGCATAGACAATTCGAGTCCAACCTGGGCCATAGTGTACAGGAGCCAACAATTCGACACAGGCGATCGAGGATCTATTTTATGTGATATAAAACAGTCCCTTTTGAGTCCAGAGGGCCCACCTTCTGCGGCGGGCGGCTGCGAGAGGTGCTGCGGCGTCGGCCCGTGCTCGCCGGCGAGAGGGAACTCCGCCCCCAGCGCTCCGGCACCCACTGGCTTCATCAGTGTGTACATGTTGTCTCCCCCTGCCGCGCATACATTATGCGTGACTACCGATACCAAGTTTTTATTTCTGGTATCGGTTTTTTTTTGGTATCGATTTTTTTTCGTGTCATAGACAAAATCATTTTTTTTTGTTTTGGGTTTGTGCGCTTTTTGTTTTTTATTTAAATAAAGATGGCAAGCGTAAATAATAAAAAATGCGATGGTAAATTTATTTACATTTTTATTATGAGAAAAAAAAAAGTAAGTAAACAATTTTGTCTATGAGAAGGAAACTATAAACTACAGTACACTTCGTTTTGTTATTTCGAAATTAATATTAGAAGTCAGAAAAAAAAATAACGCGTTAAAATTATTTTTAATCTATTAAAACCCACACCCACAGTCCGACCCCCTCAGTGGCTAGGTGTCAGTCTGACACCCGGCGAACTGTGGGTGTACACTGGTACACCTCTGCCCAACCCTTTGGGGAATACAGGCGTGATGGTATGTTATCTATTAAAAAAACTATCGACTTCTAATAATAATTTCTACTTTTTCTCAATTAGAAAATATAATATACTTTTCAACATGGAAAAAAAATCAATTAATTTTATATTTATTTTCCATTTGAGAAGCCTTTAAAACTAAAGAAGAATCTATACAGAATATAATAAAAAAAGAGTTTTTTTTACAAGAAGAGATACAAAGCATACAGAAGTTGTCAAAGCGTGAACGTACCAATGTTATGCGAGAATGAAGCAAGCGAAACGGAAAGTAAAGATAATTAAGATACATGATTTTTTACTAAAAAAGATAAATTGTGAGTGAAATGGACCTTGCGCCAGTTTTGTAGATCGTATCGGATGAAGATGAGCTTACATTAATTTTTAATTACGTGTAAAGAAAGAAGCTAATTTTACCTTTGTCGTCGGTAGAACTCGGAGTGTTTTATCGCTAAAATTTGATGAATGAAACTGACTTATATACAGCGTGTTACAGAAAGGGTATATCCATACAAACAGGGTGAAGAGTGTATCCGGTACTGAATCTCTTTACAACATTTCAGTTCAAAAGCAATAACTTTGAAAATGCATAATATTTTTTTTATTTCGGCAGTTTATTAAGTTGAAATCATAACAAACGTGTCAGGAGACACAAATCTTTTACGGAGTTGTTTCCTTGTGTGTAGTTTATTGACACCGATCAGCTGACTTGGTGTAGTGATGTGTCGAATTCAATTGGAAACATTTGATTTTGTACTCAAGAGTTTCTTAATTTTATAATTTTGTGAGTATAGATATTTAAAAAAAAATACCATGTGGTTTGTTTACACCTTTAAAATCCGTGCCTTTGATATGTATAATATACCCTTTCCGTTACACGTTCCAGAGTGGGTGACTGGTAGGGGTCCCATCCATTTATTACGTAAGACGCTTTATGGGGGGGGGGGGGTGTTCTTGTCGACTAAGTCTAATATTTTCTTACAAAGGAGCTGGAGGGAGACAAAAAAACTAAATCAAAATCGGTTCATGCGTTCGGGAGCTACGATGCCACAGACAGACACACACGCATACAGACACGTCAAACTTATAACACCCGGCACCCCGTCGTCTTTGCGTCGGGGGTTAAAATAATAGGCAATATGTAAATGTTTTTAAACTGCCTCGTTGGCCTAGTGGTCCTATGCGCGACTGTTACGCTAGAGGTCTTGGGTTCGATTCCCAGGTCGAGCAAAAAGTGTTATTGGGTTTTTCTATGAAATTCTCAGTAGCAGCTCGGAGTTAGGATTTGTGCCCGGTTAATGGCAATAGGCTCGCCCCCTATTACATGGGACCTAAAACATACCGGCGAACTGTGGGTGTAAATTGGTACACCTCTGCCTAACCCTCCGGGGAATACAGGCGTGATGTTATGTTATTTTTTTGCGAACAAAGAAAAGAATAGATAGTTTTTTATTAAAATGTAATCTCATCTTCTTACAGTTAATTTAGCTATTAAACACCATATTACCTGCGAACTTCATAAGATATTATCAAACTACATTTTTATAGGTAAGGCTGTATGTGAGTTTCCTTAGACATTTACTGAAAAATAATGTTCTAGGCGGGCAGCTGGGATTGGCGGCAAAAATTGATTGACATCTTTTTTTACATAAAAAGATTAAAAAAAAAAAAAAGAAATGTCACTCAACTTTTTAGCGGGACGGTCAATACATAAAGCGTGCGGGTATCAAGTTCTTTTTTAAAAATTACAACATAAGAAAAATATTTAAAAAAAGAATACATTTATATAGGGTGACTGGTAATTAGTGACCGATATTTAAACACGTGATTGTACTCATGATTACAAACAACTTTCCCGAAGAAACCTTTTTTGTATACTCATTAGTTTCATTTTTATCACTATATCAAAATTACTGGCGCGCGTGCAAAGTTCGACGCCAGATCAGCTGTTAGCGGCGAGGCCCTGAAATACTAGTCTTGTATACCTATTATTTTATCGAAACATGTAGGTGCATTGCCTACGCGTCGAACGGCCTCGCTGCTAACAGCTGATCGGGCGTTGAACTTTGCACGCGCGCCAGTAATTTTGATATAGTGATAAAAATGAAACTAATGAGTATACAAAAATAGTTTCTTCGGGAAAGTTGTTTTGTAACCATGAGTACAATCACGTGTTTAAATATCGGTCACTAATTACCAGTCACCCTATATATTTTCTTTTTTCTCTACATTTCCCTTGAGTACAAAACTAAATAGTGATGTAAAATACTTATGAATAAATAGTTGATTTGAAAATGAGACTTTTAAGACACTTAATTTTTTTTTTACTACCTACCTACAAAAAAAAAACTCGACACCACGGTACACCTTACCCCGCCACCTTCGCCCACTCATGAAACTCACCGGAATTTGACGAGTCTTGCGGGCTGGGCATGATCGGTGTTGGGGGCCCTGGAGGTCCATTGCTGCCGGGCGGGGCCCCGTACGCGCCGGGCGAGCCCCCGGAGTAGTTGAGCGGGGCGGCGCCCCCTCCCCCGCCGCCGCCGCTGCCGCCTGCCCAAGCGCCCCTCGGGCCCATTCCCATTGGTGGCATACCTAGATGAGGATATATGTTTTAAACTTCCACCAAGACTACTGGAAAAGACCAAGAAGCCACAACTGTTGTTAATTCAACACCTCTTTAGTCGTCCTTCAGTTTGAACCTTTGGATGCTGGTCGAAGACCAAGTCTGTAGTAGTAGCAGACCTCTTTGTGAAGGAGCTCGTCCGGGGAAGTACTACCACCGTACCTATTCCTGCCGCAAAGCAGCGTTGCTGTGTTCCGGTTGGCAGGGTACGGGTGCCGGTGTAATTACAGGCACATGACACACTTCAACTTTGTCTCTGGGATGGTAACGCGTTCGCAAGGGCTCTGGTATTGCAGATGTGTATAGGCAGCGGTGACCACTTAACATCAGGTGGGCCGTCGGCTTGATTGCCAACCAAAGGCATAAAAAAAAACATATCTTTTACCTTGAGTGCCATTGAATTGTTCTTTCAGACATCAGGAGCCCTTCAAGACATTTCCTATTTAGTGAGAAATCTTAAATACATTAATAAGGGCCAGTAATGACCCTTTGTTGATCATATACCTGGTCCCTGTGGTGGAGGGCCGCGCATACCAGCGGCGTAGGCGCCGGGGCTCATAGGGCCCATGCCGGGCCGCGGGGGCGTCATGCGCGGCCCGCCTAGCACCCCGCCGCCGCCACGCTCCAAAGAATTGCCCATCATACCCTGACCTGTGGAGAATAGGTGGCACTTGAATCTATACTCCTACTCACACTAAGAAAATAAAAAGGAAAGATTTTGTGTTTGTTTGTAACGAATAGGCTCCGAAACTACTGAACCGATTTAAAAAAATCTCTCACTAGTAGATAGCTACATTATTACGGAATAACATAGGCTATTTAATATCACGCTACGAGTCACGGGAGCGGAGCAGTAACCAAAGACGTAACTTAACGCGGGTAAAATAAGCCACGCGTACGAAGTCGCGCGAAGTCGCTAGTAATCTAATAAATCTGAAGACTTTTTTTTGTTTGTTTGTTTTAACGCGATAATCTCTGGAACTGCCAGTCGGATTTAAAAAAATCTTTTTGTATATGATAGCCAGGTTCTGAGGAATAGTATTAGCTTTATAACCTCACGCTACGACACACGGGAGCGGAGTAGTAATCAAAGACGTACCTTGACGCGGGCAAATAAAACCACACGAACAGAGTCGCGGGCAGTTAGCTAGTACAATATATGTTTTATATATTTTTATTTTTATTACAATCAATAGGGAATACGCATGATTTTTTTTTATTTACTTAAAAAAATAATTCTCATTCATGTAACAAACAGTTTAGTAAGACAATTTTTGAATAACTACGATTTTTAAAAAACAAAAATATAAGCAATTGAAGATTTGTTTCTATCTCTTTCTAGCAAAACGAAGTTTATATGGCCGTATTGTTGTGTGACGTCACAGTCCATGTCGGATCTCTCTGTCTAATCGGTGCGCAATTAATAGTTTTAAATAACGACTCATTACTTTACAATAATACCGCGGCAAGCATCGGCCTGACACGGCTCGCCACTGCGTCCAACGCGCCACTTAGGGTCACAGGATTTAGACAACTATACAAATTGAAATAAGGTAAAAAATAGGTGTGGCGGTGTTTTGATGCCGCGACAGTTAAATCTATACAAATAAATAAAATTGGAGTGTCTGTTTCTAATTTCAAGTTAACAGCTTTTCACTAAATGCATATGAAAGTATATACGGTACTAACATCGAAAAATTTTTTATATTGTTGTCTGTTTGTTCCGGGTAATCTCTGAAACGGCTGGACCGATGTTGACGGGACTTTTACTCGCACATAGCTAATGTTATAAGGAGTAACGTAGGCTATTTTTATTTTAAAAATTTTAATTTAAAAATAAGAGTATCACGCGAAAACAAAATTAAAACCTATGAAATAATGAACGCGAACGAATCCGCGGGTAACAGCTAGTTTTAAACAAAATTAATACCTGGGGGTCCATTAAAGTCGTTGCCCATTCCCATCCTGACAGCTCCACGCGGTCCTCCAGAGTACCAAGGTCCTATAAACGGTTGTCCAGTGCCCATAAGCTGAGGTTGTGGTCCATGAGGCGATGGCTGAGATCCGGGGTGAGGAGCAGGCGGTGATGGTCGTAGTGGAGAGTTCGGGAAGAATCCAGGTGGCATTCCACCGCCACCCATGCCTGGAAATGATAAGAGACTATTAGAAGACGGACTGAGGACAAAATCCTTAGTTGTTCCTCTATGGGTAGTAATGGGAACGAACACATATTTGTAGAGTATTCAAAGATCAAATTATGTGCAGAATATTTCCTACAAATCTACCTCAAGGTAAATAACAAAACCAGCCTATTGCTGTCCCACTGTAGGACAGAATCTACATCTCATACAGAGAAGGCATGAGCATTGATCACCACGCTTACTCAAGGCAGATCGGTGACTTCAGACTTCTATTAATTATAAGTCCAGGTTTCCTCACAATGTTTTCCTTCTCTGATGTAAATGATGTCCAAGATAAACTTAGAAAGTACAGATGGATTCAAAGTCACATCAGTACTTGCCCGAATTTGAACCCAATATCTCATGTATGGCAGATGTGGGGCCTTATACACAAAATCGATGTCAATATTAGGTAACTTAGAAGAAAAAATTGTAATGAGTTCAACATGTTTTTCAACCTCTTTCTCTTAAACTCAATACAACATAGTAGCTTAACAATTAAAAAGTAAAAGTTCTTCACCATAGAAATTTTTAGTTTAGAAAGTGTACCTACTTTCTAGTTTTCGGTACAAAGCGTTCAACACAAACATGCAAGCATTTTTATGTTACCACTTTTGTCTGCCACAGAATTGAGTATAATTGCATTTTTTGCTTAATTATGTGAAAAATACCATTTAATGAGGTATTGGAAATGAAATATTGTTACAATGGTGTGGATATTTTGTGTTGAAGTGTTGTTTTACAGTAAAAACATGACAGAAATGCCACATAACTGTGATATCTATGTTATCAGTCGTCAACATTTGTTTAAACAGCCGTAATGACAAGGACATGAATAAAGTCTTAGGCATGCTTCATTTTTGGGTTAGACAATCATTTACTAAAAAAACATCTCAAAATAGCATTAAAACACGAAAAATTCGTCAAAAATCATCGTAAGACTGTTCCCGTTAGCTAAATATAGCCTTACAAATCAGGAAAATCATATTTTTCCAATGTAAAAGATAACAAATGTGATGGCCTACAAACGCGTAGTAAGGAGCAAATTGTACAGTTGTACGAGCGATTATTCGCGTATTTAGCACACGTACCGTCGTTAGGCGGCGCCGGGCCTGCGTTGTGGCCGATACCGTTGACTCCGTAACCAGAATTGACGAAACCATAGTCATGGAAGGCCTTCGCTTCTGAAGAGTGTTCACAAGTGTCCCGTCGCTCTGGCGCGGCACAGTACAGGTCCCAGAACACGCACCACCACGAGTGGAGGAACCCGGGCGGCTCGCCCAGTGTTATATTCTTCTCCCATCGTATTTCAGATAGAAATGTTTGCGCCGCTTTGGTCGCACCGACATGAAGCAAGTATTCGTACACATAGAGCGCCAATTTCTCGCGAGCCTGAGCGTCCGAAGGCACCGTAGAGCCCTTGCCCTTGGCATACATATCGACTGGAAGCCGACTTTTATGATGATATTGTTTATTATTTACATTAACGCTTTATATCAATAAATTCAACTACACAAAATGTCATTGATCGATGGCGACATTTGGCGTCTGTGGCATAGAGAAATTGGTTTGTTCTCAGCGTCCAGGTAGCTGTCATAAAATAATTTGTTAGTAGGTTGGTACAGATTATAAATTTTCCTCTAGGTATAGATAACTTACTGCGCATTTAGGTTTTTTTTAGAAATTATAATTGTTTGCATTATTATGTGATTGTAAGGGCGTTTTAATTCAAACTTTCCAAAAAACGAACCATGCATAATGAAAAGGGGTCGTCTTTTATTTCTATTTTCTATACCTTTATCGTACCTTTAACTATAGCTATTTTCTATACAACAGAAAATATAAACTGGTACTTTAAACTACCTTCTCAATTTGAAATGTCATCACCTCTCTCTGATACCATATCTTATTCTGTATTATTTATTTAATAAAAACTATAAGCACATAATGTAAAAATCTATATATATAAAAGAAAGTCGTGTTAGTTACACTATTTATAACTCAAGAACGGCTGAACCGATTTGGCTGAAAATTGGTGGGGAGGTAGCTTAGAACCTGGAGACGGACATAGGATACTTTTTAAGCGGGCCCCGCAGACGTTATCCTGCCCTAAAAATCTCGGTGCCAAAAAATAATTACTCTTTCCTTCATCTCTAAATCTATGTTACCCTGATACCTCTCCACTGCAAAGAGCCACATTGCTGTGTCGAGTGGACATGAGACAGGTAGGGTAGATAGGGTAGGGTAGGTAGGTAGGTCGATAGGGTAGGTATGTAGGGGTGGGGTACGTAGGATAGGTAGGTAGGTTGATAGGGTACGTAGGCAGATAGGTAGGGTAGGTAAGTAGATAGATAGGTAGGTAAAGTTTGCTAGGGTAGGTAAGCAGGTAGGTGGCGTAGCGTAGCCTGGACCTTGATTTTTGTACCGATTTTCAGGGCAGGACCACGTCTGCCGGGCCCGCTTGTACACCATAAAAATTAGACTTCATACATTGGGCATTTTCTATTAATATACAACCTAATTTTGTCTAGTTATAGCATTCTCTCTCTTCAAGTGAGAATCTCTGGATTATATTATTATTATAAAAACAACTACAACCGAACAAATTAAGGCCACGTATGCGGATTACGCTTTTATTCAAATCCGGTCATTATTGATGTTGATCAATGCATTGAATCATTACCGTTCTTATCTCTGTTTTTACTTCAACGTGTTGCTAAACATTTAATCTTAATCCTGTGCTGAAATTATGCAACAGCACATTTTTTAATTACTATGAACCATAGATACTAATTTAATTCCTAATTTATTTTTTCCCCGCAACGCTGTTGATTACCAAACGAAAACACACAAAAAATCTATGAATATCTTGACTTGTCTATTCCTTCTTCCTTTTCGTGCGGCCGTGTCACCGCGTGGTTCATAGCCGCGTTTCAGCAAGAAACATACAAAATGGCAATCCGCCCTGTATACAGGCCGACAATCGTCAAAAAGAGGACGAAAAGATTTATCCGCCATCAATCGGATCGCTATGACAAACTCAAGCGTAATTGGCGTAAACCCAGAGGTAAGTACGCGTGTTCTATGCAAGCATTGTTGCCTTTGGTAACCTTTAATTTTTGCTGTTGATTCATAATTTATTTCAGCTGTACTGTAAATAGGCGAGATTTTAGGCTTATTTCAGTGAAAAATATGTGAAATAGTTTATATTACAATTTTCAATGATGAGGTTATAGGTTATTGTCCATAGCGAAAGATAGCTTTGGTTAAAATCTTTTTTAGACATATAACTATTTGGTAAAAAAAATGTACAAAAATGAATTCATACATAATAATTGGACAATAATTTAGAATTCAATGAGATAACCACCAGAAGGTTTGTAAGTATATTGGCAGAATCTTGTCAACATTGCATTTCTGTAGATACGCACCTTAAATATAACCTTGTAATTTTCTGAAAAACTTACTAAAATCCCGAGCCTTTTATTCCAATATACCTTATTGATTTTTTAAGTTTGTTAACAATAAATTATTTTTTATTAAATTCCCTGTTTATTACTTGTATTTCATAACCAATAATTTCCAATATGAATCAAAATCATTAATTATTTGCATTTAATATGGTAGGTACAGAAATAGTACACAATAATATTAAGTTCCAGGACGTTTCACCATTTGGTGACAGACATGATTTTTAGGGTTTCGTACCTAATGGGTAAAACAAGACCCTATTACTAAGATTCTGCTGTCTGTCCGTCTGTCTGTCACCAGGCCATTGGGCAGGTCACTGGGTCGTCATAGGGATGGTTTTTTTTTAAGAAATTACCTAACTGAGTACAAGCTACGAGATAAAAGCGATTAATGAAGACTTGAAATTGGGTAGATGACACCATCAATCAATTGACATACTTTTTATGAACTGTCAAAACGCGATTCCCCCATAGATTTTGTATGACAATACTAAATTATGACGTCACTTTTCTGACATCTCAATTCAATAACTATTTATGGATTTCAAAGCAACAAAAAATTTAATTTTATAGTTATTTAAAAATCGATCGGGGTTTTCAGGGTAAAATAAAGTTTTTTAGAGAAGTTATGTCTTGGGAATTATTGTGTAATGGTGTCATCTACCCAATTATGATGGACAACCCTGCTACGCAAGGGCACTCTGTGTTATACATTCTATATGATAATTACAATTTGTTACCTTGCTAGATTAAATTCTACCAAATCCTATTCCATGTCGCTTGCATGTGGCTACCTGGTCATAGTGGTAGATACATTTTAAAAAACAACATTTTAGAATAGCATTCTTTGTATTGTAGTAACTGGCAAGAGTCATGAGCACAAACTTCCAAGTTGATTCTCGGATTTTTTGGGTTGCTGACGCTGCATGCCATTGGTCTGACTGACAGACCAATCGCGTGCAGAGTCAGCGACTTAAAAACCCTAAAATAAAACTTGAAGTTTGGGCTCACAACTCATGCCGTCATCATTTGCAAATTTTAGCAAAATATTAAAAATAAACTAATCATACCAAAGAATGGAATTATTAGATGTGCAGTCTCCATGCTTAAGTGTCAATCTACTCTAACCCAGGTCTCTCTCCCCGCTTGCAGGTATTGACAACAGGGTCCGCAGGCGTTTCAAGGGACAGTATTTGATGCCAAACATTGGCTACGGTTCCAACAAGAAGACCCGTCACATGCTGCCCAATGGTTTCCGCAAGGTACGCAACCTTCAAAGTATTGTATCAGCATAACTGGTGGAAAAGACACCTTACGAAGACAATAGTTATAAATACTAGTTCTTCCGACAGTAATGTGGTAATTTTTGGAGTAAAGCTTCTTCACGCACCCTTGACCTGGGGAGTAACCTGGTGAATGCTTTACGAGAGCGTTACGGAAATGAGTGTGATCGGGCGAACGGAAGTTGAGAGCGAGATATAAGTTAGTGAAGATAGAAAGAGAGAGAGTTACGTTTCGTTTCTGTAGGAGTAAGAGAGAGCAGTGCGCGCGCGCGATCATGTTCTTTCTCTCTTCCTCAAGTGACAGTACTGAAGTTTTACTTCAGTCGTGTGGTCTAAAGCACACGTCTTTCTTTTGTTTGTTTGTATTTATTGTATACCTACTTATTTTGTTTTGGGCTTAGGAAACAAAATTTTTATGTCGATGAGCGTTACCTTCGCGTGAAAAAATGGATTTTCTTTTTTTTCTTTCTGTAGTATTCATAGCATAAATTATAGTAGTCGCCCACGAGTCGTGAGCCCAGACGTCAAGTTAATTTTTGTTTTTTTTTTCCTTTTTCGTGGGGAAATCCTCATGGATGCCTTCCGTTTGGGGTAAACGGAGAGTTATGTCAGACTTTTACCGACTAAAATTCCACGGTTCCCTTTCTGGTTTTTTTTTTAACGCCGACGCTGCACGTGATTGGTCGGTCAGTCGGACCGATTGTGCTCACGACTGGTGGCGGCTACTTTAACTACGCAAGGGCACTCTGTGTTATACATTCTATATGATAATTACAATTTGTTACCTTGCTAGAATAAATTCTACCAAATCCTATTCCATGTCGCTTGCATGTGGCTACCTGGTCATAGTGGTAGATACATTTATCTTGAAACTAGCCTACACGGCGAACTTCGTACCGCCAAAAAAGCTTTAAGATATCGTTCTTTAAGATATAGACATCCCATCGCGGACTTTTCCGTAGACCTAAGATTTACAGTTCCACCATACAGTTTTTTTAACCCTCGACGCAAAAACGACGGGGTGTTATTGTAGTCTGACGTGCCTGTGTGTGTGTCTGTCTGTGGCATCGTAGCTCCCAAAAGCATGAACCGATTTTGATTTAGTTTTTTTTTGTTTGAAAGGTGAATTAGTCGGGAGTGTTCTTGGTTATGTTTGATGGAAATCGGTTCAGCGGTTTCAAAGTTACACACACATTTAATTGTGAGAATTCACATGACGCAGCATCATGCAGCGCTGAATTCTGACAAAGAAATGTGTATCTTTTTGTGTAGTAAATAAAGTTATATTTTGAGTCGATGTGCGCGCAGCGTCGCGTCGCGTCTCGGCGTGAACTAACTAAATTGTTATTTACTTTGTCGCATTGGATTTCATCTGTTATGGCAAAGGATACATGTGTGGTAAATAAATAAATAAATAATAAGGCATTCCTTCTAGCGTCATCTTGCTCTCGCTTATGACCGCAATTGACGAACGTTGATGTGTTATTGTTCATTTAGTACTGGCTTCTGCCCGCGACTTTGTCCGCGTAGCCTATTCCACCCGCGTTAAATTACGTCTTTGGTTACTGCCAGGCTCCCATGTGTGGTCACGGGATGTTGTATAGTCTATGTTACTCAGGAATAATGTAGCTATCTATTGGTGAAAAATGGTTAAAATCGGTCCAGTAGTTTCGGAGCTTAATTGGTACGAACAAACAAATTTTTCCTCTACTTACAATTATTAGTATAGTAACCGCCATGAGTCGTGAGCACAAACGTCAAGTTTATTTTCGGCTTCGGTTCTGGATTTTTTTGCGCGCCGACGCTGCAAGCGATCGGTTCGACATACGGACCAATGACGTGCAGCGTCTGTGTATTTAGTTGAATATTCTGTTAGCCATGCTAGAGGAGTAGCGTGAATATAAAGGTAATTTTCCAATGTTAATATTTTCCGAATTTTCCCAGGTCCTGGTCCACAATGTGCGTGAGCTGGAGATCCTGATGATGCAGAACAGGAAGTACTGCGCAGAGATCGCCCACGGAGTCTCCTCGAAGAAACGCAAGACCATTGTTGAGCGCGCCCAGCAATTAAGCATCAGGGTCACCAACTCTGCAGCCCGCCTTCGTAGCCAGGAAAACGAATAAATTAAGAATAATTATTAAAAAACGTTTAAGAAATATTGTAGTTTTATTTTAGTTATATTTTTTATGGCAATAGGCTCGCCCCCTATTACATGGGACCTAAACATACCGGCGAACTGTGGGTGTACATTGGTACACCTCTGCCTAACCCTTCGGGGAATACAGGCGTGTTGGTGTGTTTGTAGTTTTATTTTTGTTATGTAGGTATGAGAAACGCGATGTAAAGTTTCTCATCCTCCATTGAAAAGGGAAGATCCTCCGAGCTGACGGGTTTTGTGTCTGGTGGGCTACTGCCCGACCGTTGTCCATATTTTGTATACAGGGTTATTTGTAAAACATAGACAACCTTGCAGGACTGTATTACTATCATCATAAACAACAACTTTTGTTCTATGATTTTTTTACAGAATCAAGCAACGCAAGCGCATTGAAGCGAATGACCGACTGAAGGATTTCCGTAAAATTGTAAATAGGTCAAGTACAAACACCCCCGTCAACAATGACAACCTTGCAGGACTGTATTACTATCATCATAAACAACAACTTTTGTTCTATATTTTTTTACAGAATCAAGCAACGCAAGCGCATTGAAGTGAATGACCGACTGAAGGATTTCCGTAAAATTGTAAATAGGTCATGTACAAACACCCCCGCCGCACTAACCCCGCTCCCCTCGCTATTTTACTATCGCTTTCGTTTGCTTCGCATAGACTTCGTAACATTTAGAGCGTTCAATTTAAATGTTTTTATTTTTGTATGAAAATCTGATGAACTAAAATATGATAAATTTTTAAATGTCATAGAACAAAAGTTGTTGATTATGATGTTAGTAACACAGTCCTGAGAGGTTGTCATTGTTTTACAAATAACCCTGTATATACCAATGTCGCGGAAAGCTTTAATAGCGCAATGTAGCAGAAGTCCGTTGTTTATGAAGATAAATGTGGGCCTCTTATGGCTACATAGGTGACGTGAAGGCGAAACCTGCATTGATGGGCAAAGTTGCCTCGCCAAACTACAGTATTCAATATGGTCGAAGACTTCTTCCATATTATTGACCGAACAAGGCGGAAATCGTCACGATCCATACGAACTCGCTACTGTCCTACTTCCTACTATCCTAATAATCCTACTAATATAATGCTTACAGAATGTTGTTAAGGCTTCCGTGGCGCTGCAGTGCCTCCGGTGTGTTTGCAGAAGCTCACACGGACGGCTTCAAGGCCATAATGCGCAAAAAATCGGCTTCTTTGCTGCAGCGTCTGCGTTAGCGACCTCGGCATAGCAGTCGCGCTTAGAACCTATTATACTGCTGTACCTGAACCTAGTATACTGCTTTGAAACTAGAGTCCAAAGCACATGGTATAACCAAGGCATGGTGCGCAGCTGTAGTAGGAGGGACTTACTACTGCGCAACCATTTGTAACCAACTTCAGACCGTAGTTTGTGACGCACTAATAAGACGAGCGCGCGAAAAGCAAGATACAATCGATCGATTTTTTAAATTAGGAACACCCGCTTCACTTTGAAGGCTTCCCTCACTCTTAGTCTGATGGGACGACAATTCGACACGACGGGGGAGTGATCAGGCGAAAGACCAACGGCTTTATGTGCTTTCCGAGGCACGGGGGTGTCATACCACCAACTTCCAAACTCCAGGAACCGCTACTGAGAAATTCCTAATAGAAAAATCGATTACCAGTTTCCATAAAAACAACAAAAACATTGCGCTCACTATGTATCGTGGGTGGGTTTACAAAAATATAAACTCACATACATAAACAGTCAGATCCGGAACCGGATCCGTAGACCATACAAATATTTGTTCCGTGCGGGAAACGAGCCCGCGTCACACATCGCAACCACTGAACAAACAAGATCAGATTCTGCCCGACTTGATAATCAAACCTAGGACCCCACGCTCATCAGTCGCGCCTAACTACTAGACCATAGTTCTATAGATGGCGTGTCTAAGACGCCGCGTGTACATTTACCCACACCAGTAAAA